>BSBN01000780.1:1363333-2726666 GCA_027924645.1 Cunninghamia lanceolata
TGGGTAGGCTCTATCGGCAAGACATTAAAATAGTCATTCCGATCCAAAGTAATATGACTATCGGTGGGACAACAAGAGTCGGGGAAACATAATTATGTTATCCCGATAGTATTAATCATCCCGATAAACAAATCATATCGGTAAGACTCATTACATCGGAGTGAAATCTAAACCATATGGCAATGAAGGAAGTCATGCCGATGGTCGCGCCCACTTGAAAATATGACATTTCATAGCGTCGGGAATACAAATAAGGGGTCACGCCAATTGATTGTTCGCGCCATAAAAACATTAAGGTCGCCCAGACATTTCAAAATTCACGCCGATAAGAGGAGTTATGGCGATGTGACATTTCACAGCGATGAACATTGAATTGATCAGATGATTAAATACAAACGGCTACGAAATTTCTATGATCATTATAGTTGCAAAAAACCGTCCGAGAAGAGAAAGCAGAGGATTCCAATTCCAGCCACCAAACGACAGGTACATATACACAAACCACTGTATAGCCTGTATTTAAATTCTCTGCCAAAGTTTTAAAATGGAAACTCCGGGGAAGGGAAAAGGCAGAAAGTTACAAGGGGAAACCAATAAACCCAAGAAACAAAAAACTGAACAAACCCCTGAGGAGAAAGTAAAAGAGAGAAAACTGAACCAGGACCTAATTGATCAATTGCCTGGGTCAACTCCCAAGGCCAGAAGGTCTGCCCAACTCAGGGCAGAAGTGGAGAAATTAGAAGATAAACACAAACACCTGGGAGATATCTGGACCCCAATTCGGGGATATGAACTTTTCAGATTCCACTACAATAGAAGGTTTAGGAATGCTCCTGTGTCAAACCCATGGCACATGAATTTAGGAAAACTGGTTGTACCCAATGTATTCTTGAATGTGGAACTCCTTCAGTTACTTGCCAGACATTATAATTCAAACCTGAGAGCCATCTGCAACCCACAGGGAGAACCAATTGTGCATTTGTCAAAAAATGCTATTTGTGAGGTGTTTGATTTAGATGATTTATGCACTGTCCCTATCATTTATGAAGATCTGGATAAGGAGTATTGGAGAATGGACACAACTTACAATGGATGGAGGTTGCCCATTCATAGGCCCAGGGTTGAAGGAGAAGTGATGCCCTTAACTAAAAATGATAGCCCTCCCTTTCATGTAGCCATATTTGAACCATATATACAATATACCTATTACTCTGTAGGCCAAATCCTGGGTTCAGAGGTTCCTGAGTTCATGACTATTCCTCTGATGGTCATAGCCTCTGACATTCAGTGTCATAATGCAAGGCAATTTGATTATGCTTCCTATATTGCTAATAGAATGGACTCTGGTCTATCTGCAATAAAAAACAGTGCTCCAGCATGCTCTTTTGAGCATTACTCAATGCTTATGCACATGGTGTTATATTATGGCCAGGAGGTAGGGTTGTGGCCAAATGAGTTTCAAGTTGTTGCTGCAGATAAGAAAGGGGAAAAGATACCTGTACAACTGTGGACCAGAATTTGGGAAAGTAGATATGCCCATTCCAGCTATGCTCAATTTGAAGAGCATTGTGTAAAAGTACTGTATAGGTATTTTAATCACCCCTGTGAATATTCAATTTCAACTGAGATAAAAAGATTCCTCAGACCAAAAGATTTTGGTGGCCCCCCTACTGTCACTCATAATTGGGGAGACTGGTATTGTTTTGAGGATGCTACTATGATCAGAGTTTATGGTTTTGAAGATGCTCCATTCATATTGCCCAAGACTGTCCCTGACAGGCTTGCATATCTGGAGATAATCAGACAAATGCATTGTTCAAATGTGATGCATTTGAGTTCACATGACAAACAATCATTTATGCCCAGTACTTTATGTTTTGGAGATTTTACTGTAGTTTCTAAAGAAGGTTACAATCTCATTCTGGATAAATTAATGCATTATAACATGAAGACTGCTGAGATGAGAAAAGGATTTGACCCTGAAGGCTTTATTGATTCTGCAAGAAGAAAACAGAATCTCAGTGGATACATGCACATACATTATCCACATGATGATGTCATTAGAAATTTAGAAGAAGCAGAAGTCGAATTAGTGGTAGAAAAATATAACAGGGATTTAGATGAAAAGAAAAAGCAGTTAGCAGCAATTGAGGTTGTATCCTCTGAGGATGAAGAACTGACAGGGCAAGAATAGCCACCAGATGAAAAGGTAGAGATGTCCAAGAGGAAAATGCAACAATATCAGCCTCCTGTCGTACTACATGATGAGGAGGGGTCTGCTGATGAGGATCCACGCCAAACAGCCTATGATTCTTTCATTGCAGATGATAAGTTTATTCAATCAAAAGAATTTAAATCATTTTTATATAAATACAAAGGGAAAGAAATCAGAGAGTCAGTAGATGATGTCTCTGCTGATAATGAAAGACAATTATTAGATACGCTAAAGGAAACAGTAGATAAAGAGATGCAAGACATGACACCTAGCAAGGGTAGACAGTTACTTAAAGATGCAGGGGTCATGATTTTTCCTGGTCTGGATTTAAATTCTGCTTTGGTTTTTGACAGTTTTTTGAATAACACAGATGATAAGTATAAACTTACTCCAGAAGGAGTTAATGAAGTATATATGGGAACAAGGTATAATAATGATGAAAATTCCCTGATGATATGGGCGTTATACCCTCCCCACAAGAAGACGGCCATCATTGATACTGAAAAGACTTGGCCACGTGATGACTTTGAAAGCAGGGGAAACTGACCCTATAATTACAGCAGACATTGGTATCAATGTTGCCAAATTGAATAAAGCACAAGCTCAAATGTTGATCAAAGAAAGGGATGCATACAAATTGAATTGTGAAAGACTGACAAAAGAAAATGATTACTTGAAGGATGCTGTTAAGAGTACTTTTGGCCAGTCCACAAAAAGAATAACTCAAGGTGAGAGCTCACAGGGTATTCAAGTGTTATCCCCTGATCAGGCAACCCAAATTCAGATGGATGCATTTGTTACAATACTGCAGAGCAGGTATGCAAACATGGTGCGGTGGTTAAACCAATTTTTGGATAACTTCTCAGAGAATCATAAAGCAGTTCAAGAACATGAAAGACTTGAAAAGAGAATACGAGAAAAATTGACTGAGATACAAAACAGAAGTACTGCTGATAGTACAGATATCTCTGATGCAAAAGCATTTCTCAAACAACATCAAAATTATTATGACAAACTTAAAGCTGATGCTAAGGAAGGAGATGATGCCTCAAACGCAGGAGTGCCCAGGATATTTAAAGACAATGGAGAGGTGAAGAGCAAGGAAGAATGGATTATTGATTGTCAAAGTATATTACACAAAGCCATAAGAGCTCTGAAAGACAAAGCCTCTGCGTCTAAAGAAGTTTGCAAACAATTGGAGAGCATGATTACACTTGACATAATTACCAGAAGTGCTGTTCACCTTACTGATTCTCATCGTGAGCAGGATTACTTGGATTACTTGGCAAAAGTCTACTTGTGGCTAAATAGAGCCTAATCATAATTATGTTATAAATTGTTAATGTTTGTTGAAGTTCCCAAAAGACTTATTGAAGAGTCATGTCTCTTCATAGAAACATCTATATAGGCTCAAACAATTGGTGCTAAAAAATCATCAACAGTAGAAAATATTCAAATATATCATATATACAATGTTTCAAAATGACTATGCTGCATATTTTATTTGAAGAAGAAGTTTGAAGTTCTCTGATTCAGTGGTTCTGCTTTGGTATCAGTTGTTTGTTAAGATTATCAAATTGTGTGGTTGTCTCCATTTCTGCATTTCCTTGATATTCAGATTAAACGTATCAAGTATTTATTTGATCTGTCAATACACATTTACTGTGTCTGTGTGATTAAATAGGTTGGTATCCATTTGAGGAATTAAACCCTTCTAATTTAGTTACAGTAGCCTGGAAGTATTGAGTTTGGATTACTAAGTAGGGCCATACAATTAGACTGCCATTCTGTCTCCAGTAAAATATTATCTGTTAATCTTGTTCATTCATTTCATTTGGTTCTTTCAAGTAAAGATTAAAATACCTTCTGGTGAATTATAAGATATCTGATTTTATTTGGTTGGATTGTCAAGAAGAGTTTGTCAGCCATTTACTTGCACGTTTATACAAGTTATAAACTAAAACTGTGCCAAACAACAAGAATTATTGCCATTAGGAAACCATTAGTCCTGGTCCTTCAAACTGACTCTGTTACCCAACAAGGCACTAGTCTTACTTTACTTAAAACCTTTTACCTTGATATTGCTTATACAATTTCTACCAATTACTCATTAGACATTAAACCTAAAGTCAGTTAGCAAGCATTTCATCTATCCTACATTTTGTGCCACTGTAGATAGATTTAGTTAGCCCACACATTCACATTCAATCTGCTTTAATTTTCCAAGGTTTACCCACCTAGGTGTAGCAGAACCTAAAGTGAAGGAAATCATTTAACCTTGAAGGTTGATTTCGTCGAGTTAGTTCAGAAACGTTGCCAGTCTAAACATAGAGCTTGGCATCCCCTTAGGATTGGCAACTTGCATTTCTGAGACCTAACACATCTCATGGATGAGGGAGAACCTCATGAGAATGTTACAAAGTGGTGGACTTGGAGGACACTTTGACATAGACAAGATGCATGCCATGTTGGAGGAGAGGTATCGCTAGTCAAGTTTGTGCAAATATGTGTGCAAATTCATGAAAAGATACATGATCTTCTATACAACAAAGGGAGTGAAACAAATCACTAAGTTGTATAAGCCATTGTGCACACCAAATAGGCCTTAGGAATAACTTCCATGGATTTTATCCTTAGAGTATTGCACACACAAAAAAAAGTAATGATTCTATCTTCATTGTGTTAAACAAATTTATTAAAATGGTGTATTTAATTCATTGTCAAAAGTCAAAGGACATGTCCAAGATTGAAAATTTACTCTTTAAAGAGATAGTGTAGTTGCATGGATTACCACATAACATTGCGTTTGACAAAGATATGAAGTGCCTTAGCCATTTCTAGCACACAATATGGAGAAAATTGGGCACACAACTCAATTATAGTTTTACACATCATCTACAAAAGGAAGAGCATATGAACTTGTCAATCAAAGTCTTGGCAGTATACTCAAATGTTTGGTAGAAGAGAAACCTATACAGTGAGACTTTATATTAGCATAATTAAAATTGGAGGAGTGCTAATGTAGTCAAGGACTAGGAGCCTTTAGAAAAAGACCAGTTCAAGCAGCCTTGTTTCAATCTATGACTAATTAACAATTGCAACAACCATGGGTTTTTAATATCATGTCACTCTACATTAACCATGACCCTCAATTAAATAATAATGTAAATTTTTGAGTTGATGCATCCCTCATTCTCATGCTAGTTGCAAACTAGCTAATAATAGCAAAGTTTATTAGTAAGGAATTATATCTATCATCGGCCACGGTAATTTCATAACACCTTGATGCAAAATATGGGTCTTCTAACTACCACCAGCCTTTCAACTATTTCCAGGTTTCAAGAGGACAAAGTTTTAAACAAAAGAAGCATGGAAATAGAATACTCCTACTACCATGTGGCACCCAGGAAGAAACCAAATGGTACATATGATTTTGAGAATCTTACATAACCAATTCCCATGACCAAGTAGGATTTAAAATTTAGCCCTATAACCACAAAAAAACTAATAAGGAAAGTGAACAAAAATTGTTAGCGTATATTTTTTGGTTGTGTAGGGTTGCACGAGCCCTAGAATGCTCCTGCATTAGACATTAAAGGTTGAAGAAAATGTTTCATGAACTTCAAGCTCATGCACATTTTGTGAACCTTGCAATTGTGATTCCACGCTCATTTCATGTCCATATTTTTTCTTTATTGACTTTACTCCCTCTCTCTATGAGACATTCACCATTTATCTTCTTACCCCATTTGTAATCTACCACCATCTCTATCTCTTGCTTTGAACACAGACTTGCTTGTTGAATATTAGCGATGTAACTTTTCTTTTAGAATTATTTTTTAAATCTTCTCTCACCTCTTGGGTTGATTTTTTCATAAATTCATCAATTATCTCCTTTGCACTACGCTACTTTGATAACTCTATGAAAGGGTGTTCAACATGCCTCTACAACAAATCCTCCATCTTCCATGAAACTTGATTTGTCTTAACCATTGTGCCATCTTCTAGGATTTGATCTAAAAACAACTTTTCAAAGTTCAAACGCATTGTGGGATGGTTGTCTACCCCTCCATTCTCTTTTCAATAAACTTGAGTTAGACTTCTTTCCATTGCTCCAAATGTTCTTTCTTCTATTCCCAAGGCCTCCCCAACAAGACATGGCAGGTGTCCATATTCATAACATCACATAGAATCTCATCTTTATATGAACCAATTTGTGAACTCACTAAATATTGTTCATATAATACCATTTAATGTTCCTTTTGTAACCACAGTACTTCATATGGATTGGGATGCTCATTTTTTTCTTAAAACCCAACTTCTCTACCATTTCAGTAGAGACTAAGTTATTTTAACTAAAACTACCAACAATTACTTTACAACTCTTACCTCCAAATTTTCATATAGTCTAAAAAGACTCCTTTCCAATGGCTCATTATCATCTACAACTAGTTTAATCAATACTCTTTTCAACATAAGATATTCTCCTTGGTCTGAATCCTCCATGTGTTCGGGTGATGCAACACTTTCTTCATCTCCTTGAGCTAGGTGGTTTCTATCCATGCGTCCTCTACTACTATTCACTTGTGCTTGTGAATGTTCAAATGCTCTATGACCAACTTCTCCACACTTGTAATAAGTTCTAAGGAACCCTCCACCTCTATTGCTACCCCATCCTTTTGTTGGATACTATATTCCTCTTGTTCCTTGACTTGAGTCATTATTTCATAAAGTACCCATTTCTTCTTCAGATATTTGTCTTCCCTTGTTACTATCTACTTGTTCTTTTCCAATGAAGGACATTCCTCTCCCTCTTGAATTATTTTGCTACCTCCTTGACAACTTCTCTTCTACTTTCAAGGCAAATTGATATGTCTCCACAATATTATTTTTTAACATACTCATTTCATCCCGAATAGTGAATCTTAACCTATTTATATACCTTCATACTTTCTCTCTTTCAATTTCATGATGTCCTGATCTAATTACCACGTTATAGAACTCTTTTGTATATTCATTTATGCTCTTTTTATTTTGTCTCAAGTTTTGAAGCCTTTTCAATAACTCCAACTCATAATCTCCAAGAAGAAATGTTTCTTTCAATCTACCAACCATTTGATTCCACCCAATGATCCTCATATCTCC
Source organism: Cunninghamia lanceolata (assembly GCA_027924645.1). NCBI lineage: Eukaryota > Viridiplantae > Streptophyta > Pinopsida > Cupressales > Cupressaceae > Cunninghamia > Cunninghamia lanceolata. The sequence goes on from BSBN01000780.1 coordinate 1,370,694, forward strand.
ATTTACTACTTTTTATCTCTGCAACTCTCTCCACCAAAGGGTTGCATGTACCTTAAGCTTGGTCTATGTCATCTTCACTTTGTGAGGATCATGAACATCTTTGTATTCAAAATACTATTCTAACTCATTGATCCAATCTATCATTTCTTCTAGATTCAAGGTGTTAGTGGAAAATGTGAACAATAGTATTAAACAACTAATCATCCAATAACTCAATGGAAATTGATGTAAATACAAGTAATTAAAGATTATACCTTCAAAGACCAAATTACCTCTATGCTTCCATTAAACACCTATCTCCTCTTGATCTTGATGGTAATGGAGCTCTCAAAAGTGTGTAGTTCCTTGTTGTTGAAGATGACAAGAGTAGAATGACTGTAGGTGGATAATGCAATGGAGATCACACTACAATGCAATACTAATGGAGATGGATTGATGGAGACATGATTGAATGATGATTATGATAATGAGGCTGTATGAATGCAAATGGAGATGAATTTGCCAAAGGCACGCTGGTATGATTCTTGTAGAGTAAGATTACGATTGCTTGAGTGGATACAAATGGGTGTGAAGACCTTGCTTATATAGGCTGAGGGAAGACCAAATCAAAGTGTCAATAGATTCATGACTGGAGGAATTACTTGTGAGGTGTACGGTTGAGGAAGCTTGAGGGAATGTGCGTGAATCAGGAGAGGACAAGTGTCCTAGCCTTCTTCATGAATTATGGGAGATAACATAATAGATTGAAGAGTTAACTAAGATGATTGATCAGTTAACAGAACAGATTGATGAGTCAATAGAATAGATTGACCTGTGAACTCAAATGACTAATTAGTTAACAGATTTGATTGATGAGTTAACTAATCTGACTGGAGGATAAATAGTACATGTGGGTGAGGGGATATTAGCTAATTAAATATTAAAATATTTAATTATGTTTGCAACATGGTGAGGTGGAAAGGTGATGTGGATTTATGGAATTAGGACTTAGGATAGAGGAATTTAGGATTATTTAATTATACAAGACTATAGAAGAATTAGGGAATTTAATTAAATAAATTAATTTTATTTAATTATTGGAGGGATGTGAATCATTTAAATAAATTAGGATATTTATTTAATTGATAGAGGAATGAGAATAGAATAAATATTAAAATATTTATTTAATTCGACTTAGCCATTTTTAGGTGTATACATTTTGCCCCTCTTTGATGCAATGTGTTTGATCACTTTGTCTCAATGAATAATTTTTTTTTGCGATTGATACATGCCCCAATTTGCCCCTGGTACAGGTTTAGGATGATAGGATGCCCCCTTGGGAGATTAGATGGGAAGACGTGATGACAAGATGATAGACAATCTCACGATGAGATAGGTTCGAATGACAGGTTAGGGTGAAGAAAATTGGTTGACACGGATGATAAGGGATGGAATGAAAGACCTAAACGACACGCTATGCAAGATAAAATGATAACACACACAAGCAAGCAAGCAAGTATGCATAGATGACACAAGAATAAACAAGGTATTGCCCCTGTCCAGTTGTAAACCAATGATTAATCGATAACAATTGACGATAGTGTTTTTCATTGCGGGGAACGATATATCCCTAGATCAACACAAAGATGCAGGAAAGATATATCCCATCGATGATGGCGATTGATTGATTTGGTTCACAACCATATTAGGATCAAAACCATTGATTACGATTGGATAATTTGACAAGATTGACTTTACTCGATTGGTTTGGATTAAGGATGGACTTGCACTTGGATGATTGTTTGGATTGATTTGATGAGGATGAATGGATTACATGGATAACTGGAAGATACAATTAGATAAACTGTCAAAAAGGACTTAGATCTTAAGACACTTGGAAAAGGTTTATTATGGAATGAAATACAATGTGATATGTATGGATGTGGATTTTTTCATCTTCGTATACAAGTTTGTGAAGTACTTTGTTTCATCATTGAGCTTTTATTATGTTGTAAGAAAATACAAACATCTAGGTATAATTAAACCAAGATGACCTAAGTATTACTTACATGGATTTTGATATAGCAAGTTAATACAAGCATCTAGTCAAAATTGAATCTAGATGACTTGAGTATGCCTTGTGTGTGTCAACAGACAAGGATTGTCCTGTTTCATGTTTAGACCTAGAACGTCCTCAATGATCTTTTGTCGATCATGTCGTTAGACAAAGTCATCACATTACTAAAGATTTATCCATAAACAAAAAACAAATAAGATAATTATGCCCCCATTATAGCTCCTCTAGTTTTTGACATCCTTGAGTAGCATAAAAAGACATAATAACAAAAATCAAGACTCTGTGACTTAAACCTTGTTAATAAGCACAACTTTTCTTGCCATAGTTATGTTTTCTTGCAACAAAAATAGATACAATCATCATGGTGGTTGAGGTCCATTGTGCCTTATTTATAGGTCTAGTTCACGCGTCCAACGTTTTGTTGAAAAAGTGTGTTTGTAATGTTGCCTGCTATCTGGTGATGGTATCGCGATCCTTATTATTATCCTCTGAGGTGCGTGACATTCAAGAATCGAATTCTCCAATTAGGTCGAGGATTTGCCCCCAATCAAGTAAAGGATTGATTTATTGTGGATGAACTCACAATAGACATGAAGAAACGAGCCCTAAGGGATTGACCTAGTGCCTCGGGGCCCATTGATAAATGGCCTTGCCTACGTGATGACGCAGAGGCAACGTAGTTTGAGGTGTGGGCTTTGTGGACCTAGGACCTGGGCGATGGGAAATGGTGCGGATTCAGATGGACCAAAGGATAGGTGACACGGGATGGAATGGATGGGAAAGGAGCCTCGGGGGCACATCGATGATGGCCTTGCCTACGTGATAGCTCAAAGGCGACGTAGTTCGACAATGGTACTAATGACGGGGTCATAGACAATTTGATGTTTTTGGGATTTTCTAGATTTTGCTAATGTTTTGATGTTTGTGGGATATTTGGATGGCCATTTGGATAGCCTAAATGCTAGATACCGATGACAAGGGAACATCATGGATAGGTAAATGGATGGGTGATAGTGGATAATGGATCAAAAATGCATGAAGGAGAGATGGGCAGGAGAATTTAGGATCTGATCTCCAAGGACTATGTCGCATAGGAATAACATGTCGCATTCAAGATATTGGACTCAGGATATATCATGCCAATGCTTGCAATGATATGATGGTAGGATATGTTTGGAAGTATTAGATACATCAAGAGTTGTCCAAAGCTTTGTTTCAACATTTTGCCCCTATCTCTATCAAGATCAATAGAATGAATGGAAGACGAAGTGGATCAAAGGGATAAGTATATGGACATAAAGGATACGAAAGATATGTGAGGAAGGGTAGGTAGTGGTGGTGTTCACCTAGGGGTAGGGTTCTGAATTTGATTCTGCAAGTTCCTGTGTTTATTCCTTCAAACCCTTAGTGCCTTAGTTTGAATTTTCTTCAGCCTCCATGTAATGTTTTACTACTTTTTCCTGTCGCACTTGAGAAAAATGCTAAATTATGTATATGCAAAGGTGAAATGTATGTTGGCAGGCTTGCAAAATCTCAATCGGCTTCCAAAAATGGTGAAAAAACTAAATTATATGCATTTCCAAATGCATATCGAGTTGCATATACAAGGGAGAATCTATTGCAGATTCCTCGGGAATATTCTGCAATTGTATGCATATCAGGTTTTTCTTGTACATGTTTTGTTGTATGTCCTAACATACAAAGGCTATATGCAAGCAAGAAATGTGCAATGGCGGAATATATATTGAAGATTCCTTGAAGATGCTGCCGTTGTATCGAGTAGGTGAGTTGTATGTTTATTTTGTTGTATGTTCGACATACAATGCCAAGGATGCATTGCGGACTTCAAAAGGGGTTCAAATCAGGGCTAAAGTGAAATTCGGGTCCGCAAATATGTCAAGCTAAGTCGAATGTATGTCCAATATACATTGGGTCTTATACAACGAAATATATACAAGGAGGGGCAGACATACATTTGCTACAATGTAATATACAAAGGCAGTTGTATATTGGCGCATGCAATCAAATATGCAAGGCCCGGACCCGACGAGTATTACATTCTGGTTGATGCAGGTATGAGGTCCGGATTGCATGTATATTGGGTTTGTATACACAAAATACAACCTGATATACAAAACAAAGGTGATACAAGTCAGACTTCAAAAGAAGGTGCATTCTGATGCATAATGTTTTCAAGTCTACTGCTTGTATGTATGTGTGTAATGTATATCGCGGATATGCAAAGGTAAGAGGTACAAGCCGAAGCCGAATTAGTTTCCAATTTCCTTCATAAAAAGTTTCAGGTCCAGCTTGTATATCAGACATTTGTATATGCATATGTTTATGCATATACAAGGGCGAAAAGGGCAAAATAAGGATTGGAAAGGCCAGTGATAAAGGAGCGAAGTGCTACGTGGCACATTTTCATTGGTTCTTGACTTTTCAACGTATTTTGAGCCGCAGATCTCATGCTATAGGAGATGATCGATGACCATGTTTTGAACCCGCAGCGAAGGTTTTTTCCTGTGTATTTGCAATCATTTTTGAGCGGGAAAATAGTAGATGCATTTGCTACTACATTTCAAAGGGGCCTGTGGGTAGGTGAGGCAATAATGGCAGATTTGCAGAGGATGATGGATCGAGATGACAGGTCAACAACCCGATTGAAGATGAAAGTCCCTGGGCGGCGATGCAGATCCCGATTCCACCTGCTCATTCCTCTTTGTCTCTCCGCAGCATTGAATATTTCTGAGCACCATTCCTCATGCATTGAATCTAGTGGATTTTTTATTTACCTTGTAATTAATTTTTGTTGGGTACACAGTCTTGGTATAAAAGCCAAACTGTGTTACTCATTGTTGTTGTTGAAAACTAGACAAATTTTGGTGTTGTGACAGAATACAACTTCATTGGTGGCCCTGTTCTTGATGTCTTGTAAGTTTATGAGTCTCATGTTGTATGTTTCATGCATGAATTCACTAGTTTCATGCTGTTTTATATGAGAAATGCTCTATGCATGTGTTTAATCATTTGTCTCCAAGCTGTGGGCATATTTTCTTTTGAATCAAGATAACTAAGGGTTGTTAAAGTTCAGGAATATAACTTTTCTATATTGAATGTTTAATCTCCTACTTTTGTTCAAGGAACAAATTAAATGTTTCAGGTTAATCATTGAGAAAATGTGTTGGAACAGGGATACCACTAAGTATGAATGATTAAGCACCTAATTTTTTGGAAGTATCTGTAAGGCAGATATTAAAACTCCCCTTGATATCCATTCTTTGGTATCTGTTCATGCTGGGTATTCACATGTGTATGTCTATTGACCCCGAGCCCTGGATAGGCACTGATCCAGTCTTGTATTGAGGTTGCAACCCAAAGTCTCAGTTTTGCATTCAAACATAAAATCAAACTTAAACTTTAAATCAAACCATTAGGACTTTAGAAGTAGTTTTAGGACCAAAATCCTCTGTCTCACAACTGAATATAGGCCCAAAGATAGCCCCTTTGCACTTATTCCACAGTTTTGGTTTGCATAAAAGAGGATTTATCTGCTTTGTATCAACGTCCAAGTGAGCTCATGTGCATATGTCATAGGTGTTGAGTAGGGAATACCCCCCTTGGTTCTGTAGAGCCTAAAGAAGAAGAGGAGATATTTATAGAGTCTATCTCCTATACTGCTGGCCCCTGGCCCGGGAATCCTGTTGATCAATGATGGCTACTTTGTAGGGATAATTGGGAACAAGCATCCAGTCTGGGAAAATAACAAACAGGTAGAATAACTGATAGGATGGGTATATGAGACAACATGCCCCCCAATCGCAAGGTATATAGACAATCAAACTACGTATGAAGCCTATTTGCCAGGTTTTTATCATGGTACTTATCCAAGGCGTCTGTTTGCCAAGTTTTTACCATTGGACGAAAGGATTTTTCTTTTTTTTTTTACTTTTAACTTTTTTTGATATGATAGGTGGATATGGATGGGAGGGACTCAAGTGCCTAGTTCCATGAAGGTGATAGCATCCCGTTAGAGATGTATGTTGGCACATGGGTCGTGTCAAATGTTCTCATAGATCTATGTTGGTAGGGGATTGCATGAAAGTGAGATGGAGAAGGTAGATAGCAGATTATGGAAGGTGCGATAGTGGATTATGATGCAGATTATGTAGGACTTATGCAAGGATGGAGGGAAGGCTTATGCAAAAGCATGGACCATAGGAATAGGATGGGGAAGATATGTAGGATAATAGTGGAAGGAAGGGGAGATGGAGGTATGTGGAAGTGTCGTGGGATGGAAGGGAACCATGACCAACGGTTGCACATACCGTGATAAACATTGAAGCTTATGATGGGAAGGTAGTGTAGGAAACAATAGAGATTTTTGCTTAGTGGATGAGTGATTTAGGCATTTAGGGACCCACGTAGACTTAGTATTTTTCTGATTTTTGCTTGTCATGTGGGATGGAAGGATTTGAGACTTTTGGATGGAATGGGATTTTTGAATGGAAGAAGATAAAGTGGATGGTTGGGATTCTTGAGAGGTGGATGCCTCATTTAACTTGATGGATTTTTGCTTGTACCCAAACCACTTTTCTTTTAGACTTTTCTTGTGAAGGTATGGGCTTGGGTATATGCAGATTTTGTGTAGCTTCTAAGGTAATTACTTGTTGCTTGGGGACCCACACCATTTTTAGTTTTTCTTTGAGGTGTGTGGGTGTATGTAGCTTTTGAGATGGGTTTTTCTTTGATTCTTTAGATTGATTTCCTAGGGTATTAGGACCCTTAGGATTTTTGACTTTATAAAAGGATGCATCCCAATGTTTATTTTTAAATCTCATAGGTTCTGTGAAATGAGTGGAAGCTTCATGTTTAGATAATATTGTAGGGTTAGATGGCAGAAGATATCAATTAAATGCAAATAAAGATTAAATAAAGGAATGAAAAATACACAGAAATAATAATAGCGAGAGACAAGTTTTAATGTGGTTCACCCAAACTCGGGCTACATCCACCAATAGAGAGTCCAATATTATTATCCAGTAAATCAAACCGATTACAACCAACAATCCTTGCAACTCAATACCACTGTAAAATGCTACAATACATCAACATAAACCCTAACCCTTAGCCACTTTTATCAAGCTTTATGTCAGTTACAAAAATAGGGTTTTTATGTCGGCCAATAGAAAAATAACTCCTAACTTCTTAATAAAATAATAAAAAATCGTTGGAGGTTTCGGGGGTGCTGCCCCCGAGTCCCCTCCTTATATAGCGTCAGGGAGCGCGCCAGGAGCGCTGCCCCTAGACCCCACAAAGGGCACTGCCCCTTGACCCCGTCTTGGGGGCGCTACCCTTGACCCCGTTAAATAATTTGGGGGGAAACCGCACCGATAAAAGTGGGGTAAATTTAGCCTCTGAATCTGATTAGGCTCCATATAACAATAAATATGTGCATTTGTCAGTCATGATTCGAAATATGAGGGAATGTGTAGATGGATGGATTTGGTGTTGGGAGAAGTGATGGTAAAATGGATGGAGGGATGTTAGTAGTTGGAAGTAGCGAAGGTAAATTGGACAGTGGAAGGTGTATGGTCACATGCTTTTGAAATTTGTAGGATGAGGGAGGCGGAATGACAACATATGTTTTGGGAATATGATAGGATGTGCAATGGGAATGAGTGGATTTAGAAGGCATGGAGGAAGTACTAACATCATGAGATTGTTTTTCTTGGGGAGCATAACCAAGGCATAAGAGGGTGGAGGGACTTCGACATGGATAGGCTCCAAAATACCTTGTTCATGAAGGCCTAAGCCTTTACCTTGATAGTTCATATTTTGGAGTATGCAGTGGACAATGGGGTTATGGGTGATTTGGACACTAGATGTGATCTCCATATTTGATGGGGAAGGGGAAGTGGTAGATAATGGTTGTTGATCTCTTAAGGAAGAACATTCATTGATGAAGGTAGTGAGACCAAGGGGATAGGATAATGGATTTGCAACATGGTCGATAATGGATGGTGGAGGATCATTAGGATATTGATTATCATTATGCTCACTAAGATCCAAGTTATTGGTTTGATCATCTATGTGCACTTGGGAGGCAAGTGTCTCATCAAGGAAAGTGTGTGTTGTTGGATCATGGATAGGACTAAGTGTAGGATGGATAAGAGTAATGGAGGTTCTTTTTCATGGATGGTTATGGGGTTATGGATAGATGGGGTAATAAGCACGTGACCATGGAATGCATAAAGTTGGCTAAGAGGATCATCATGGTTCGCTTGATCATAGACATGATCTTGATCATAGATGGGATCTTGATCATAGATAAGATTAAGTGTGATATGGATGGGATCAATTTGCTCATGTATAGGTTCTTCATCAATGATAATATCTTGATCATAGAAAAGATATAGGTTATGGATGGGTGGGATTTGGATTTCTTTCTCATGTATAGGTATAGGATCAAGTTGCTCGTGGATATCTTCTTCATAGATAATATCTTGATTAGGGAAAAGATATATGTTATGGATGGGTTGAATGGAAATGCTTTGATCTTGACTTAGACAAGGGGTTGATGTTTCCACATGCTTAGGATTAAACTCCTGGCATATCTTGTGGGTTGTTTGAATAGAAGTGGAAGGATCTTGGATAGGCTTGACATGCTCTTGAGGGTTATCATCATGAGGATATGATGGATCTTGGCTTGGATTCATCGGGGTAGATTCTTTAATAGGCTCAAGGGATTGTAGACTATATGAAGGGGTTGTAGGATTGGACATGGCATTGGAAGAGTCTTTTGTAAGTTCAAGGATAGGAATTTGGGGACATGGTTGACTCCCTGCTAGTAGCCCTTGGATCACATCCTTCGTAGGTGTATGGGTAGATGAATGAGGTAATGTATGGGTGGGTTTGGATTTCTCCATAGTTTTTCTTTCACTTTTAGATTTTGGGAAGAATCTTTGGAGAAAACCATTCAAGGATTCTTTGGTTGGATTTGAGCTTGGGAAGTTTAATGGAGGTGTGGTGTAGGACTAGTATGCTTCGGGATAGGCATTTTATGGGATGGTGATGGAGGGGTATATGACTCCAAACTTAAGGTGGTATTTCCCTTGTCAATAGTATCATTAAGATGAGTTAAGGATGTGTGATCTTGGTGTCTAGAGGGGAAAGGTGTCATAACCAAGCTTTGATCAAATGGATAAGGGGATATGTCCTTTAATGAATATCATTTTGTGGAAGATCCGGTTTGTAAATCCCCAACTTGTTGTTGTAAAACTCAGATTTGTTGCGTGAATGCTTCTAATGGATTTGTCACATCCTTAGCTTTCTTATTTTTGGGAGCTTCAGTTTCATTTGTTTGCCTTGTTTCTCTCAATTTTTCTATGTCAAAATTAGAAGGTAACTTTGCTCCTTGTTGTGCTAGCATAAGGAAGTACTTTTTGGGATCCATTGTGATGACTTTGTCTATTAGTTTTTGAAATTTGGGGTCTTGTTGAGCACTAATAATTTCCTTTTGGGTAATGTCCTCTTCCTCATTACTAGAAGTATAGTGGCTACCATGTAGTGAACCCATTTCTTTTTTTCTTCTCTTGAATTGTGATCTAGTTTCAACCACATAAAGATTTGATGTGGGTGGAGTTGAATCTAAGCAGTAATGGGTACCAGGAAATGAACTTGTTTTCTCCTCAAAATGTTGGGAAATGCTCTTTGTTGTGAATGCACGGTTCTGTGCTGTGGATGTGCAACTTTGTATGCGCAGGACTATGTTGCATATGCACATGAAGAGTGTATGCGCAACAAGACAGTGTGAAAGCGCAACAGGATTATATGCGTAGCAATATTTGGCACATGCGTAACAAGACTGTGTGAAAGCACATCAAGATTATATGTGCAGCACTATTTGGCACATGCGCAACAAGACTGTGTGAAAGCACAGAGGGATCAAATGCATAGTAATATTTGGCAAATACGCAACAAAATGGGGTGAATGCATAGCTCTGCAGAAGGTTTTGTTTTTGTTTCAGTTTTTTCAATTGTTGCCTATTTTCAAAATGTTTCCCGAAGCAAGTCTGGTATTTTTGCTAATGATTTGTGTCAATTTGTTGCAAGAAAACACAATAGACAAGAAGATTCCATGTTTTTTATTATAAAATTTTGACCAACAAGCAAGCACAATCCTAAGGTTGGCAAGGACAGTATTTGATGAGTTCCAACTTGGTTTTTACACCAGCCACTTGCATAAAGGCGTGACATATAGTAACTTGGTAGCACCGGCTCCCCTCCATGGCACTCACTTCTCACACATACCAAGTTACAGTTCCTCTGAAGAGTTAAACTTTTCTATCTCCAAACTAAATGAGTGTATGACGTTGGACGGCTCTAGAGGTTCCTCCTCCTGTGTCACCAAATAGGGGTTTTGGGAATTCTAAAAAAAATGGCTTTTAGTATGGACATTTGTTCAGGTGGTTACACGTGTGGCAATTCACTCCGATAAGGAGACTTCCTAGCCTGCGGAGGTTACGCTCCACAAGGTTTTGGGGGAAACATTTGTCGATGTAACACAACACCCGTTGTTTGGAACTTTTGTCCCAAACATAATTTATTTAGAGCAACTTGGAAGTGGCTTGGTTTTAGCCCATTATCGCTTATGGTCATCCCACTTGGAAGGAAGGAATTCCAAGGGCAGGCCTCTTCTAAAGGTTATACATGCAAAATGATAAGTTTGGCATTTTGGTCACCCAAAAAAGGGGAGAGCATAGTCTTGTTATCATTTTGAAAACACAGAGAACAATGGTTCTTTATCTCCCTAGTTAAAAATAAAGAAACTAAATGTGTTCAATCTACCAAGCACAGAAGTCGTTAACAAGATAGCAATAACTTGGAAAAGATTTTGTTCATTTTAACCTTCTAACAAGTCTAGGTGTAGATTGTTGCTTGAAGAAATAAGCAAGTGTTGCTTTCCCTTATTAAGCTATGTGATAGATAGTAGTGCAAGATAGCAAACATAAAGGAATTGTTCAATATTAAACCCCTAAGATGGAACTAGATGCAAGTTGTGATGCACCAAATGATTTACTTTCCTCCTAGTTATGCCTATGTGATGATTTGCATGAACATATTAAGTTACTCTCCCCTAATTAGTGCTAGGTGGCTTAATAATGCAGCTAAAATGACTAAGTCCAACTCCTAACACTTGCAAATGAGAGTTAGTACGAAAGATCTTATAAAAACATTACAACTTTCTCTGACAAATCAAATGCGCAGATCTGCAAGTCATATGTGCAGATTTACAAATGCACAGCAATAGATATTAAATGCGCAGGACTGTGATTCATATGTGTAGATTTACAAATGCACAGCAATAGATATTAAATTTGTAGGACTACACTGTACATGCGTAGGGAGATCAAAAGCGCAAATAAATGTATCAGATGCGCAACAAAACAGTTCGGATGCGCAAAAAGGTGCATGCGGTGCAGGGAATGTTGAATGCGTAGAACTAGAAGTTGTATGCGTAGGAACGACCTATCATGACAGAACCTTCACAAAACACTAAGATAGAAGTTAAAAACGGGGCAAGGCCCCACGGTGGGCGGCATAAATGTTAGTGGAAAATGTGAACAATAGTATTAAACAACTAATCATCTAATAACTCAATGAAAATTGATGTAAATACAAGTAATCAAAGATTATACCTTCGAAGATCGAATTACCTCTATGCTTCCATTGTTTGCCTATCTTCTCTTGATCTTGATGGTAATGGAGCTCTTAGAAGTGTGTACTTCCTTGCTATTGAAGATGACAAGAGTAGAACGGTTGTAGGTGGATAATGCAATGGAGATCACACTACAATGCAATACTAATGGAGATGGATTGATGGAGACATGATTGAATGATGATTATGATAATGAGGTTGTATGAATGCAAATGGAGATGACTTTGTCAAAGGCACGCTGGTATGATTTCTGCAGAGTAAGATTATAATTGCTTGAGTGGATATAAATGGGTGTGAAGACTTTGTTTATATAGGATGAAGGAAGACCAAAGCTAAGTGTCAATAGATACATGACTAGAGGAATTACAGGTGTGAGGTGTACAGTTGAGGAAGCTTGAGGAAATGTACACGAATCAGGAGATGACAAGTGTCATAGCCTTCTTCATGAGTTATGGGAGATAACATAATAGATTGAAGAGTTAACTGAGATGATTGATTAGTTAACAGAACAGATTAAGGAGTCAATAGAATAGATTGACCAGTGAACTCAAATGACTAATTAGTTAACAGATTTGATTGATGAGTTAACTAATCTGACTGGAGGATAAATAGGACATGTGGGTGAGGGGATATTAGCTAATTAAATATTAAAATATTTAATTATGTGTGCAACATGGTGAGGTGGAAAGGTGATGTTGATTTATGGAATTAGGACTTAGGATAGAGGAATTTAGGATTAATTAAATATTTTAGGATTATTTAATTATACGAGACTATAGAAGAATTAGGGAATTTAATTAAATAAATTAATTTTATTTAATTATTGGAGGGATGTGAATCATTTAAATAAATTAGGATATTTATTTAATTGATAGAGGAATGAGAATAGAATAAATATTAAAATATTTATTTAATTCAACTTAGTCATTTTTAGGTGTATACACAAGGCACCCAAGAAATTGAAACTTCCATCTTAGTCCCTTTGCTAATCCTCATAAGAGATTTCAAGAAATGGTCTTCTCCTTCATCCCAAGGTTGTTCATATTCTCTTTCTCTTTATTCCATTGTAACTTCTTTATCACTACCATATTCTTCATCATTTTTTAGAAATCTTCTCTGACTAGTAGCCAAAGCTACTATCTTATTTTGGAGCTTAACATGGAGTTACTCAAACATTTCCTCCATCCTATTCACTAGAGGAACTCTCCTTCTTGAGGGCATCCTTAACAACTTCCTAAAGATTAATCCCTATTGTCTTCTATCCACACACACTGGAAAACAAAAACTCACTTCTTTAAAATTTGTCAAATATCTAACAAGGTCTCTCACAACTCTCTACAATTGCAAGACTTCTCCTCACACCTGCAACAAACCTTTAGATCCCTCTAAACACCCGTAGAACTACTCTAATACCAATTAATGTAGACCAAAATTGGATACCTGCAACAAGTAGCCAATTCTAGCAACCACACTCATAAAATTATGCAATAACTTACGATACTATTAAGCATCGATTTCAATCTCTTCTTCATACATTATCAAATCAAAAGAATGAGTGAAAAGATACAAGCACATGGGCTAGCAATACTATTAAGCAATGCCCTTCTGTTATGAACCTGTGATAAGGGTTGAAATCCACCTATTAAACTATTGTGTTAGCACAAATAATAACATAACCCCTTGATTATATCTTTCACACCTCCTTTATGACTGTTGATTGAGTTTTTATATTGCCTCGACCAATGCCAACCCGAGTTTCCTTTCTAATCCCATTTTATATGTCAAACTAAAATGCTTATGTTCAAGTCTACAAGAGTTCAATGAATTAACAAGGTGATTAGGGGTCTTTTAATAGTTATTGGTAGCAATGATCAAATTCTAATTATAGTTTATAGCTGACTAAAGGCTACTATAGGGATTGCCACCCAAAAATAAGTAACTAACTGCCTAGAAGTGGAAGAATAACAACTAGCAGCAAGGATTAAGTGCACCCAACAAAAGTAATTGTTTCTTATTAAGTTTAGATGGGAAAAGGGTCCCAGTCCCATACAAGAGAAGTTCAATTAGACCAACATTACATCATATAACTCTGATAATAACCCATCCTGGGCTAGGGTACCAAGAGAACCACAGCAGAACCAGTCCCTAACAAAACAAGACCAAATAGTCCACAAAAACATACCACTAAAACATCATATTCCCTGATAATAACCCTAAATAGGCTAGGGAAACAACAAAAGTAATTGTTGTTAGCTATTAATGGAAAAGATTTTATACTTGAAATGCTAGCAAAAGGAAGATAATTACAACAACGATCATATTCATCAAATAAAAAATTACTCTCAAGTCCAGGACAAGGCGATTAGATGGAAGGATGAAATTTGAAGCTAGCTATGCATAGCAGAGAAAGAACACACAACAATAGGAAAAAATCAAAAGGAAATAGCAAACAAACCTACAACAAACAAAAATAAAAATAAAAAGACCAAAATCTAGAAGAAAAATGCTCCCGCATCAAACTCTTCAAGTAGGAGTTGAAATTTTCCCATAGAACCATAAACAAACCAAAAAAGGAAAGCAAACAAAAATTGTTAGCATGTATTTTTTTGTTTATGTAGGATTGCATGAGCCCCCAGACTACTCCTGCATCAAGAGCATAGTAAAGTACAAGTTGCATACAAATGACCATTGAAGAGAGAAGGATTACTCAAATGGTGATCTAGTTATGGTGCATCTTAGAAAGGAGTGGTCCTCTAGAGGAACATACAATAAGCTAAAGCTTGTGAAGATCAGTCCATGTCACATCATCTATAGATTTTTTGAAAATGCTTATGAGATTGAACTATAGAAAGGGTTTGATGTCTCACCATTATTCAATGTATTTGATCTATATTCCTACCATGCACCTAAGGATTTAAATGTTGCACAACCAGTAGAAGTGCACATAGTTGGAGAAAGGAGATATCAAAAAAGCAATGAGAAGGAATTGTGTAGATCTTAGATATATGTGTTGGAAAGAAGACCAAATGGAGTGAGTCCAAGGAATATATCATTTGTTAGAAGGGTAAGGAGTCTCATGACTTGTGGATTTCTAAAGTTCAAACTTAAGCCAACTTGGGTGGTTAAATTAGTTGTTAGTACAATCATAATTGTGAGCTCCAAACTAACAATCTTTTCACCAAGGGTTTCTAATGTAGGAGCATCCTTTGGTTGGTGTAATCTTGAATCACCCCAAATATTATTATTGTTTTAGTAGTTCTTCATGTGCAAGCCTAACTTATGTCTGCATTATTCTAAATGTTGTTTGTTTCATGCAAGCTTAACTTATTTTCATTATTGTTCTATTAGCTTGGATGGTTTTGTTGTTCCATGCCTTATGTTTGATGGCACAACATTATTTGACCTTACATAAACCCTATTGGTTTGATATATGTTTGTTTGCGTGTATCTCATCCTATACCCAATTTTGCCTTACACAAAGCATGGAACAAGCCTTGTTATAGCTCTTGTGTACCCCCTTATGTGGCTTGTGTAACCCATGTGCAAAGATCCATCCAAATGTAACTTATCCACACACACATGTTAGAAAAGTCAATAGGTGTCAAAATCTTGAAACAAAAGGGTTAGGGAAACTTGTGTCTAATAATAGGGATTGGATTTTCTATTGATTTATTAGGTTTGGAAAGTTAGGGAAGAATCAAGTTCAAATTTATTAAGGAATGGCCTAAATTTTCTATTTGTAGACTACACATTTTTACCATACAGATTGGATTTCCTCATGGTACGCATTAATGGTGAATAACTTGCATTAGTCCTCAAACTTAGAGCAATCAAATTTTCTAGGCTTAGCACTATTTATGTTATGTTTGGACATTTGTAGGTGTTTGACTTCCAATAAGTGTTGGGTATATTGGTTTTACAATGCCTATTATACAACTAGGAGCAACTTAGAGTAATGAAACTTTGATGATCTAAAACCAAAGAATGCCTTAGTGACACTTAGAAAAAGATAGAAAAGAATATTAACAATAGAAAGAAGAGCACATAATACATGATATGCATGGGAAAATCCTTTTAGGTAAAAAAAAATCACCACCAAAAGAAAACCTCAGTGTATTACTTCAAAATAAAGCTTACAATCCTCCACTAATGATGTAACCCTTGATTAAACACTTCTATAGCATATCAATACTTAGCCTCAAACTCAAACTTTACAAATCCTGTAATAAAATTGGATCAATGCAAATCCACTATCCCAACCCTTGTATATATAGAGTTTGTACATTATGTAAATTACTTGTGATTTCAACAAAACCATGGGCTAAATTCCAATGCCTCTCATGAACAATCAACAATCCTAAAATATAATGTAACTCCAAATGTGTAAGAGTCTTCCTTTGAATTGTCCAATTTGGGATTTCCACTTTGGACCCATTCAAAGATGCTCTTACATGTCATAAAGGTATGCTAAGTGTCTCATTTGACTAGTTATATAGTCAAGCACAGTGCTCCAACTTGTAAGTGTACCAAAAAAGATAGTCCAAGATGCTCTTTTAAGTCTACCATGTAACCCCCCTCTTAATATTCTCTTACATTTTTCATAACCACTTGGACAAGTGTGAGAGTATGTCATACAAGGAATCTTCAAGATTCCCCATGTGTGATGTCCTATTTTAGGAGGGCCTAATATTACAGCATAAGCAATGACTTTGCAAGATGATATAACACCCAATTCTAATAGGGTAGAGCTTAGAATTAGTCTTATAGTATTACATAGAGCCTTTGCAAGTATTACTCTTAAGGGATTGAGTAGCAACCTAGTGTGTCGTGGGTTTAAAAGTGAGGTGGCCTATTGTAATTCTTTCATTTACATTTGATTATAAACATTCTCTTATTTGATCCCTATTTTTCTTCATTGTTTTGCTTTGATTGTGTGTTTTGTGTGCTCATTTGTTAGATATTCATTTGAACTATAAATGGTTGTTGCACTAGAAAGCAACTAAAAATTGATAGTTTTGAGTAGATGAGGTTGACTTCAAGGTACAAATATACACTTATGCTTAACAAAAATATTGTAAGTGCTAGTATGCATAGGACAACTGAGACGAGGGGTGAATCAGTTGTGCATTAAAACTTTAAACCCTCAAAGCAATTCCAAACATCAACCTCTTATCATGCATTAACAAAATGTAAACATATGAAGCATTAATGTAAACACATCCAAACACATAAGGACACTAGATTTACATAGAAAACCCAAGAAGGGAAAAACCACAGTGAGGATTAATTCACATATCTATGAATAACAACACCGAATACAAAAAGGCTCACTTCCAAGGGCTCACTGTCCAGAAGAGAGAAGAATAGAAGAACATTTTTACAAAGAGATTCACTATCTCAAAGCAACAGGAGAGATCCACCACTACAACTTATTTCTATCTGCAACCTTTGGCTCACTGCCTCTAGCAACTTCAAGCACACTGAAATGTAGACACCTTCTGCTCACTATATTTCAATGTCATAAGCATTTAAGCTCACACACAACTCACTACCCTTGATTCACATTCACATCATCTTCTCTACCTTGCTCCACTCAACTTCATCTTACATTTATACCTTTTACAACCAAGACCTATCTCAATTAGGTCAGTCCTAATGAAGCGTGTGCACCTCAAACGTGCAACACCAATTAGGTCGGTACTAAACACTTCCATGGTGTAAAAAAGTGAAAGTGGACCATGTCAAGGGTTAACTAGGACTCAAATATTCATCACCAAGCTACTCATCACATTCACAATCCACAAGGTACCTCCACAAATGGTGCTAGCAAGCCAGGTCAGCCAAACCTGAGCTAAGAACCACATCCACACTTTTCCAAGTCCAAAAACATCATGCAACCATAGAGAGACACTCCACGACATCCACATACCTTTCCATAACAATCAACACCATCAGAATCTCTTGCAACACTTATGCAACCTCTTGAAACAAAGAATGTCTTCAATCTGCACATCAGGATCCACTACCACTGAACACCAACACAATAACTGAACTTGCAGAGCAACCCATCACTAGAAACTTCAAGTGAAGGTAGATATATACTGTATAAGCACATCCCCAGATCTACAGGACAAGAAGCCTCAATGCAGAGAAATGTGGAGCAATCTCATTTCTCCCAGACAGTCTTCTACACAAGCTGAACGATCTAGAACCTAAAACTCTGAATATAACACCTCTGAATACCTTTGATCATCATTTCCAAACCGTACAAGCATATCTACAACTGGGAAGAAATGTGGAGCACCAACACTAAGAGCACCTTTGTCACACTGCACACCTTTTTATCAAATTTTCTTAAAAGCACTTGGAAACCAAGTGAACCATCTGTTGGACGTTGACATCAATGACAACACTAGAAAGTTTCCAACAATCTCCCCCTTTGTCATTGATGGCAAAACCAACTCTTTGAAAAACCATCAAGACCTAAAGCAATCAATTAGCAACTCAGTAGTACTCCCCCTGACTGGAGCAACTCTTACTCTTCACACACTTTCATGTACTATGGTTTTTCAACCATATTAATTCTCTCCCCCTTTGACATCAATGGCAAAGGACAACACTTGCAACACCATAAAACACTTGCTTTATCTTCACTGCTCTCACTTTTCTGCACTCTCCTCCTTAAGGTCATAAGATATGCTCCATCTAACTGCACCAATTAATAGTATCACTACCTACTCCCCCTGAGAGGTAGCCTTCAACATCATTCCAGGACCAAGAATGTATATTGAAATGCTTCCTAGATAGATGCACACACTTATGCATCTAGTTAAGAGGAGGGGTAGTAACCCCTAACTTTTGCTAGAGATACTCAAAGGTATCCTTAGGAAGATCCTTTGTAAAGATGTTTACAACTTGATCCTTGGTAGGCACATACTCTAATTTTACCTCATTCTCTGCAACCTTCTCTCTTAGGAAGCGATACCGGATTGAAATATGCTTTGTCCTTGAATGCATTACCAGATTCTTTGAAATGTTGCTAGTACTTGTATTATCACATAAGATAGGAATAGATTTATCATATGACACTTTGATATCCTTCAATGTCTGCTTCATCCATAACACCTGTGTGCAACAAGATGATGCTGCAATGTACTCTGCCTCTGCAGTAGATAATGATACCGAGTCCCGCTTCTTACTTACCCATGAGACAAGTTTGCTTCCCAGAAAGAAAGTGCCACCACTTGTACTCCTTCTATCATCTGTACATCTTGCCTAATCTGCATCTTTATATGCACTCAAGGAGAAATTAGTATCCTTAGGATACCATAGGCCAAACTACGGAGCACCTTTCAAGTATCTAAATATCATCTTTACTGTTAAAACATGTGACTCTCTTGGGTCTGCTTGAAATCTAGCCACAAAGCAAACTGCATGCATGATATCAGGTCTAGTAGTAGTCAGGTATAGCAGTCCACCAATCATCGATCTGTACTTTCTTTGATCAACCTTAGGAGATTTATCATCTTTGCTTAGCTTACAACCAGTAGTCATGGGAGTACATATCGGTTTGGAGTCTTCCATTCTAAACTTCTTCAACATTTCTTTAGCATACTTTGACTGTGAAATGAAAATGCCTTTTACTGATTGACCGATTTGTAACCCAAGGAAGAAGTTCATTTCCCCACACATTGACATTTCAAACTCTTTCTGCATCTCTTCTACAAATCTCTTGCATATACCTTCATTTCTAAAGATTATATTATCAACATATACTTCCACAATTAAAATTTGATCTTCTTCAATTTTGAAGTACAGATTTCTATCTGCAGTGCCCTTTTTGAATTCTTGTTGAAACAGGTACCTATCCAACCTTGCATACCAAGCTCTAGGAGCCTGTTTGAGTCCATACAATGCCTTCTTCAATCTGCAGACCATATTCGAATTATCTGATAATTGAAATCCTTCCAGTTGTTCAATGTATACTTCCTCTTCCAACTCTCCATTCAAGAATGTAGATTTTGCATCCATTTGATAGATTTTGAAGTCCTTATGAGCTACAAAGGCCAATAACATTCTAATGGCCTCCAATCTTGCCACTGGAGCAAATGTTTCCTCATAATCTATTCCTTCCACTTGTGAGTAGCCTGTACACACAAGTTGAGCCTTATTTCTAACTACTTCTCTATTCTCATTCAATTTATTCCAGAAGACCCATTTAGTTCCTATCACATTTTTGTCTGTTGGTCTTGGGACAACTTCCCAAGTCTGATTCTTCTCAATTTGTATCAATTCTTCCTCCATAGCCTTGATCCAATGCTCATCTTTGCATGCTTCAATCATTGTTTTGGGTTCTATTTTAGATAATAGACACAAATTTACTTGTTCATCTTCCATAGCAATTTTCATTCTTGTTAGCATGCCTTTGTTCTTATCTCCAATGATCTGATCTTCAGAATGATTCTTTTGCACATACTTGGGAGTCTTAGGAACCCTTTCTGGAGCATCTTCTTCATTAACTTGCATCTCCTTTTCCTTTTCTTCTTCAATTTCTTCTTCTCTGCAAGGGGGCTCATTAGATTCATATTCTTCTATCAGTACTGATATTTGATGTGGTTCTTCATCCACTTTGACATTTGCACTTTCAACCAGCTTCTTTAGTCTCTTGTTGTAGCACCTGTAAGCCTTGCTCTTTATGGAATATCTAAGGAAGATTCCTTCATCTGATCTTGTATCAAATTTTCCCAAGTTTTCTTCATCTCTCCTAATGTAGCACTTGCTTCCAAACACTCTAAAATATTTGATGGTAGGAGTTCTTCCATACCACAATTCATATGGATTCTTTGAACTGTTGACCCTTGCTTGCACTTTGTTTTGTATGTAGATTGCAGTGTGAATAGATTCTCTCCAATATATATCCAATAGATTTGCTTCTTTCAACATTGTCCTTGTTGCTTCTTGAACTATCCTATTCTTTCTTTCCACAACTCCATTTTGCTAAGGAGTCCTAGGGGCTGACAAATGCCTCTTTATTCCATTATCTTCACAAAAGTAGTTAAACTCATTGGAGGTGAACTCACCACCTCTGTCAGACCTCAAACACTTGATTTTAAGATTAATTTCATTTTCAACCATAACCTTGTATGCTTTAAACTTATCTAGAGCTTCTAATTTTTCTTTCAGGAAAGTTACCAAAGTCATTCTAGAATAATCATTAATCAACAACATGAAATACATGTCACCTTGAAAGCTTCCTACTCTTGTATGTCCACATAGATCTATATGCAATAACTCCAGAGGTTCGGTGGTAGAATACTCTTTGATTTTGAAATTCTTCCTTGTTTGCTTCCCAATCTAGCATTCCTTATAGGTTGCATTGATAGGATTTGTAATTCTTGGCAAATCCCTCACAACTTGAGTAGAGTTGATCCTTACCAGGCTATCAAAATTGATGTGACACATTCTTCAGAAGAGCACTCCTTGCCTTGCCATTGTTCTCATATTCTTTAATCTCATCTTCATACTTTAGACCATTAGGAGGTATAGTATACTCTTTGTCAACTATCTTCGATATGCCATATCCTAGTGAGACAAGAAAGCTTTCCATCCTAATCTTCCAAAAAGCATAATTTGTTCCATCAAACACTGGAACTGTTAGAACTAAAAAATCAGCCTAAAAAAATTTTCCACTTTAATCCAATCACCTAAACATGTCATTTTTCCTCATCCAAAACACTCCATTTTCTGACCTATAAACCATTACCCTAATAAGTTCACATTTTGTCACCCTTACCCTAAATAAAAAAAATTGCATATGTTGGTGAGAGCCATCCCAAGATCCCTTTGAATAAGAAATATGAACAACATCGATGAGAGAATGATATATCAGAGGAACTCATTGTCGAGTCTCTTCGATATCTAATTAAAGATGTGTCAAAGACACCGCTACATATCTAAGGGAGAGTACTTAAGGTCTCTTCCATAATCTAGGAGATCAATCATCGAGGAACTTAAAAAAAAATTCACAATTCATCAATAAATAGAAGTGACATTAAAAAATTGAGAGGACAGAAGATGTACCTAACATTGAAGAGACTCCATTGCTTCGGAAGGACTAGTTAATAGGTCTCTTCAATCACTGATATATAAGAGCATGTCATACACTATCAAAGCATATCAAAAGGAAAACATTATATTGCTAAGAA
Source organism: Cunninghamia lanceolata (assembly GCA_027924645.1). Lineage (NCBI taxonomy): Eukaryota > Viridiplantae > Streptophyta > Pinopsida > Cupressales > Cupressaceae > Cunninghamia > Cunninghamia lanceolata. The sequence continues at coordinate 1,392,676 of BSBN01000780.1, forward strand.
GTTATAAAAGTCCCCCCGATCTGTCGATGATGTGGGCCCTGAAAACTATACACTACCAAAGTCAAAAGACATAAAGAATATTGAAGAGACCATAAGATATTGGAGTGGATGATTTAAGGGTCCCTTCGATATTGCTAGAACACAAAGAGTTCATTGACGAGATAGATATACATCGGTAGGATATGTAACATAGTCCCTTCAACAAACTGAAAAGAATATTTGACTTTGGAGAGACTTCGTTGTGTCGGAATGACTAGTTCATGGGTCTCTTTGATGAGCCGATATGCACAAGCATGTGATATATTTTAACATCATCGAAAAGAGAATGTCATATTGGTAGGAAAATACACAAGTCCCTTCAATATAATGATATGGTGGGTCTCGATGATTTTTTGGTCTATATGCCAAAGCCTATATCGAAGGGAAATATAGCTATCAATGATACAAGAGAATCCATCTCATCGATAAAATGATGACATTCGAAACAAAGATAACAATAAAGGATTTCAAAATGACTCTAAGATATCAGAGTGAGGTGATCCCCAATCTCGCTAAAAAGGGAAAGATATGTTAAGGAAGCAAATATCGAAGGGATGGATCCATATTGGGGAAACCCAAGTATTGGTTTGTTCGATAAATCTAAATTTATAAGCACATCAAAGAGACAAGTAGTTATCGAATAGATTTTTGAAGAAATATTGTTATATCGGTACGAGGTCATTTGAGGTCACTCCAAAATCCTGAAGGAACTAAAAGAATCACCAATAAAAGACATTAGGGAGAGAAAGAAATGTCGATGGGATCACAAAATTAGTCATCCTGATGGAATAATGACAAGACATGTTTGGCGGCGATCAAACAACCCATATTCAAAAAATTAATTGTCTCTCCGATGACACGAAATTTGCCACGAGATGCCATAAATGAACCAGAGCTAAGCATATGGAAATAAAAATCACAAAATCATGAAACCATTAAACAATTAAGGAAAGCGAAGGGCATGGCTAAAGGCAGCAATCCCAGAACTAGAGAAGATATTAACCAAGTAAGTACTCTAAGCTCGAGCTAGAAATTACAGAGTACATAGACTGGTTCAAATTATAAGCATGGAAATAAGGTTTTCCTTTTGCAAAACTTATATCATGGAAGATGTGACTGAAAACCCTAAAGGCAAGAGACAAAAACTTGAAGAGAGGCATTTAAACTAGGACTTACTAGATCAATGCCTGGACTCTATACAAAAGTACAGAAGGAGTTCCCAACTAAACCCCCATGCTGATAAATTGGAGGAAACAGAAAAATAGGTGACACATGGACCCCAATAAGGGGGTTTGATCTATTTCTATATCACTATAGGAAAATGCATAGGTACAAACCTATCTCCAACCCATGGAGACTGAACCTGGGAAAGCTGGTACTGCCAAATGTGTTCATTAATATGGAGTTGTTAAAAGATTTGGCCAGAAAATACAATCCACAGACCCATATGATTGAGGTAAAAGATGGGTCTGGTTTCATCCCTGTCACCTAGAACTATATATCCATGGTGTTTCAGTTGGACGCTAGCTTTGATATGAAATTCAAAATCAAAGACCTGTTAAATGAATATTGCAATCTAAGCAATAGTTAAAAGAGATGGAGGCTACCCCTACATAGACCTCGAGATGAAGGGAACAGGCTCAAAGTATTCTCAGGGGTTGAGGATCCCCCTATTGTGTAGAATTGTTTGAGGAGTACTTTAGATGCACTTACTATTTTGTCTGCCAAGTGCTTGGCTTGGATGCCCCTCTGTTTATGGAAGTTGCACCAATGGTCCTAACCACAGATGTAAAAAGCCAAGATGCATAGCCTCTGGACTATGCTGAATACCTTGCCAATGATCTTCACAATCATTTGGTTGCTATAAAAAATGGAGGTGGTAAATTTATGCATTACTCTTTGTTCATGCATCTTATTTTGTATGAGGGACAAAATATGTGTATGTGGGATGAATGTTTGAGAGTAAGAGACTTGGATATGGATGGAAACATCAAACCTATATAGATGTGGACAACTATCTGGGATAGTAGATGTGAAAGATCTCATTATCTATATTTTGAAGAGTATTTTGTGAAGCCTTTGTATAATCTGTTGGGCCATCCATGTGGATACTTGTCAATAGAATTGCAAAAATTTCTGAGGCCAAGAGACAAGGATGAAAGTGGAAAAATCAATCACAACTAGGGTGATTGGTATGCTTACAGTGACTGCACAAAGATTAGAGTCTTTGGGTATGAGGGAGCACCATTCTTGCTATCAAAAACCTGTCCTGATAGAATTGCCTATTTAGAAATTGTGAGGCAATTAGCTTACTCTGAATTTATGCATCTTAAGAGTTACAATAAGTAGTCCTTGATGCTTGGTAATTTGCATCACATTTTGGAGATTTCACAGTTGTTTCAGAGAAAGGATATGAATCAATTGATAAAAGGTTAGAACATTACATAATGCCAAAAGCAAATGCAAGAGAGAATTTTGATCCTAAGCATTTCATAAACAATGTCAAAGTAAAAAATTAAAAGGGTATCATCATGTGTTATATGTGGATGATGATTTGATCAGAAATGTTGATGATAATTGTGCAGTTGAAAAAAGGAATATGTATCATAGAATAATGCTAGTAGAGGCTTGGAGAATAGCCAAAAATCCCACATATCAAGGAGCTTTTATTGAGATTGATGATCCTATTGAGAGGATAAACACATTAGTTGCACATGCAGCAGAATTGACCAAGGATGTTCCCCCTTAGGTTTTTGAAAGAAGAAACAGGAACATCATGGATACACAAGCCGAATATGAATCTCCTCTCAGCCATCTATCTCCTCAGCCTACACCAGACATTAGTTTCTTTGTTGACGATGAGCAAGAAGAAGTTGAAAATGAGGATGAGGATGTACAGGTATCTCATCCAATGATTGAGAAATATGAACACCCTATAGAGGGGGAAGCTATCATGATGGAAGCTTCTGATGAACTCTCTAATGACATTAGGCACAATACAAGTAAGAATTTCATTTCTGATAATGATTTTGTCAAAACTCCCGAGTTTAAAGCATTCTTGTATGAATACAAAGGCAAACAAACTAGGGAAAGAATAAAGAATCTCACCCCTGACCTAGAAGCAAAAGCCTTGAAAGAGTTGCAGGCAGAGATAGACAAGGAGATGGAGACTATAACTCCAGAAAAGGGGAGAGCACTTCTTGGAGAAGCAGAAGTCATGCTGGTCTTTGGGTGGGACATGACTTCAACCATTATTTTTTATAGCTTTAGAAGAAACTGAGATAAAAAAGTGCAATTAAGTATTGAAGGAGTGGATAAGATTAAAATAGGGTCAGGATATGACCCTGATAAAGCAACATTACTGATGCGGGCATTGTACCTGCCTAATAAGAGACCTCTGGTTATTAATGATCTAGATAAAGAATTTGGTCACCTCTTGATACAACAAGTTGAGGACACAGATCTTATGGAGACTTTTGATTTAAATGTTAATGTTGTTAGTTTTACAAAGGTCCAAATTGAGAGATTGGTGAAGAATAATAAGATGTACATGGCAGAGAATGAGAGACTAAGACAAGAAGTAGCTAGCTATAAAGATAAACTACCATCCTCATCAAACAGTTATTCACCATGGTTAGAAGTAGATAAGAGGTTAGTAGAGGCCAGAGATGACACTACCTACTGGAAAGTAAAATCTAAAAAAATTCAGAAGAGAAATGACCAGTTAGAGAATGAGATAAAAATTGTCGAATATAAGATGGTCTTAGAGTTAATCAAGAACAGATTTAAGAAAATGATTGCAAATGTTGATAAGGTGTGGGTGGTACATAATGGAGCACATGTTGCCTATCAAGAAAATAAAAGGTTGCATCTTAGGATGTTAGAAAAGAAGGAAGAGTTGATGGCCAAAGGGAATGTTGATACACATGTTTTCAAGAATTATGATGAGTTGATTGACATGCATGAGAAATTCAACTATGTGCTAGTATAAGACCTTGGTGACTTTGATCAACCCTTAGATCTGTCTTTTTCTAGTTTCTTTGATGATGAGGGCAATATGAGAGAATACGACATTTGGAAGGATGAACTTGCTTAGTTATTACCAATGACTCTGAACAAGGTCACTGATGAGCCCAAAGTGATGAAGAACACACATGAGTAGTTAGAAAGGATTTTTACTCTTGAATTTGTTATGAAAGAAATAATCTTAGCTACAGATACTTATGCAACTCAAGAGTATATTGATCATATTACCAAGATTAACTTGTTAATCTCCAGAGCAGCATAAAGGGTTAGGAGGCGTTGTACCAACCATGTCTGCATCCTCTGCTGATTAAAAAATGGAAGACAATTGTTAAGAAAGAATTTAGATCTGGAGAATTCTTTGACCCTCAATTTTGCCAATGCTAATTCAAGAATTTTGTATATTAGAGCACGAAGGAGAAATTAATATATATTACATATAGAATAGCAGGCGGAGCATGTTCGTCAGATGCTGCATCATTGGAGAGGAGAACCTTACCAGGCCAGTGGTCACGAGTTCTCTATGGTGATTAACGGATTCAGATCATGACTAATGCAGATGCCCAGTTTAATCTCTTTGTCTATTTCTTAATCATATTCTATAACAAACATTAGTTATCTGAAGAGGTGCAAATTAGGAAAATTCATCTTGTTTCAGCCTGAAGCTTGTCCACTTCCTGTACATATAAGGGAAACCAAGGCCAATTTTAGGATCATCAGATAGAAAATCATACATACAATATTATTATATTTTCAGTCATAATTGTAAAATAAAATACAGAAACTTCTATGAATTTTTAAAATAATCTAATGGGCAAGAAGGTTTAATCAATGGATCTATCTTTGGTGTTCAACTACTTTGTTGATATTCATTCTTATGAGTTATTTGGCTGTCTCCATATTGATATTTTCTAGTTATTTAAATCATCTTGATTTATCAAGGCACATTTGTTGCCTCTGTGTGGTATGCTTGATTGGTTCCTGTGAGAAGTTGATTTAAATCCTTCTATGTGATTTATGTTTATTGGTCTCTGCTCAGAGTTAAAACCCTTTAAATAAGTCATCTTAGTTGGTTTCCTTCAAGCTACAATTAAAATCCTTTCAGAGAATCACAGTAACTTGGAAAGATGTCAATGGGATCTATAAGAAGATCCTGATAACCAACAATCTAGCACGTTTATACAAGGTATAAACATTCACAAGTGCCAAGTAGTTAGAGTTAAGCCAAGTAGATAAGTCCACATATCACACAAATCTTGACCCCATTAGCCCAATAGAAATAGGCACTGATCACATCTAATCTCATCATAATCTTTTCAATCAATTATTACTCTTTTATCTATTTCTCATTCATATGCCATTAGGAAATAGATTAATACAATCAAAGCTTAAATCTGCTTAACTGTTGATGGTATACCTGATAGGTCTAGCAGAACCTAAAGAGTAGGGAGTCCAAAACCATATAGAGTTGCTCTGTTTCGTTAGCCAAAAATGTTATCAAAGAGCTTGGCATCCTCTCAAGGTTTACAACCTGCATTTTTTAGACCTAACAGAAATGGCGACTCTACTGGGGACAACTCCAGAATATTTGGTTCAAGTTTAGCTAGTCAAAGAGTTAAGAAATTAAGGAATTATAACTCTGTCGGTGGAAAAAACCTAGAAGATAACATCATTCCTCTCTAAGAGAGGTGGCGAATCTAAAACAAGATCTCAGTCTCTTGCAATATGGACGGTAGGAGATCCAAGACAAATGATAAAAAGTTGAATGATAAGCAATCATCCCCGCCTTCAAAGGTCCCTGCTAAGAAGAATGGAGGAATATTAAATTAGTCATAATGCACTCAAACTAATAGCCAGAGTACTCGATGTTAGGGTTAGCCGACAGGAGATATCAATTAAATGTAAATAAAGATTAAACAAAGGAATGAAAATACACAGAAATAATAACTACGAGAGATAAGTTTTAACGTGGTTCAACCAAACTTGGGCTACTCCACCAACAAAGAGTCCAATATTATTATCCAGTAAATCAAACTGATTACAACTAACAATCCCTTCAACTCAATACCGCTGCAAATGCTACAATACAATAGTGAAATCCCACCCACTTATAACAAGATTTTTGGAAGCTTCTAGAATTAGGGTTTTACAATGTCATTTTTCTTTTGTCGGTTAAAAATTAATAACCGACTCCAAACGGGCAAAAAGAGGGAAAAAAATTTAGGGGTTGCGCCCCCGAACCCCAGCGAGGATACATAACTAGTGTACATTACTTGCATGATCAGTCGCCACCTACCAACAATCTCCCACTTGGAAACTGATCCTGGATGACACCACTATGCGTGCAGCTCCCACTGGAAATAAGCTCCCTGGACTTTGTTGTTCTGATTTTATTGTTTCAGTCTTGAAGACCAACCGAAGTTGAAGAGGAGATCAACTTCTCCCTTGTCACTGCCTTTGTAAACATATCCGCTAGATTTTCATTTGTATGTATCTTTTCCAGCCTTAACTGTCCATCATCCAACATTGACCGAATGAAGTGATACCTCAACTGTATGTGTTTGGTCTTTGAATGCAAGGCAAAAATTTTTGCAAGATGTATGGCACTCTGGCTGTCTGTGAACAAATAACCTGTTGTTTTCCCAATTCTTCCATGAAAGATTGCAGTGATATCATCTCCTTGCTTGCCTCTGTTGTAGCTACATACTTTGTCTCTGTGGTGGATAAAGCAACCACCTTTTACAACCTAGAGATCCAACTCACCGTTGTCCCACCTATAGTAAAGACATAACCTATAGTGCTCTGCCTGGTATCAATATCTCCTGCCAAATCTGAGTCCACATAGCTTGCTAAATCAGTATTAGAGCCCCCAAAATATAAGTGTTTATTGGATGTACCTCTCAAATATCTGAGAATCTATTTTACTACATTCCAGTGCTCTAATCTGGGATGACTTATATACCTGCTTACAGCTCCTACATCATGTGCAATATCTGGTCTCGTGCATACCATGGCGTACATTAAACTTCCTACAGCTGAAGCATATGGTACCTTGGATATTTTTCCTTCCTTCTTTGGTGTCTTAGGACACATCTCCTTAGTCAATTTCAAATGACTGGGCAAAGGTGTGCTGATAGCTTTTGCATTCTCCATATGGAATCTCTACAACACCTTTTCAACATAATTAGCCTGAGATAGAGTCAATTTTATGTTCTTCCTATCTCTGCAAATTTTCATACCAAGGATTTGTTTTGCTGCCCCCAAATCCTTCATAGCAAATGAATATGCTAACTGTTGTTTTAACTCTTTATGTGATCCATGTTAGACCCTACTACAAGCATGTCATCAACATATAAACATAAAATAATGTAGCTATCATTATCCAACCTCTTAAAATAAACACAATGGTCAGAATTACACTGGTTGTAGCCTTGCTCAACCATAAAACTATCAAATTTCAAATACCATTGCCGAGGTGCTTGTTTCAGGCCATACAAACTCTTCTTCAATCTGTACACCAATTTCTCCTTACCTATGACCTCAAATCCTTGGGGCTGTTCCATATATATCTCCTCCTCCAAATCACCATAGAGAAAGGCAGTTTTCACATCTAGCTGTTTCAAATGCAAATCTTCAGTAGCCACAATACTTAAAACAATACGAATAGAAGTCATCTTAACAACCGGAGAAAAAAACTCATCAAAATCAATGCCCTTTTTCTGTGCAAATCCTTTTACAAATAACCTAGCTTTAAATCTTTTCTTACCTCCATCTTCCTCTTTCAACCTATAAACCCATTTGTTTAGTAAAGCCTTTTTACCTACAAGCAAATTACATAATTCCCACGTCTGATCTTTCAGCAAGGAGTCCATTTCTTCTTTCATTGCAAGTTCCCACTGAACCTTTGTATCCACCTGCATAGCTTCATCATACCCTTTTGGTTCACCAGCATCAGTTAACAAAATAGATTACAAAGAGGGAGAAAACCTTTCAGGAGGTCTACTTAGCCTTGTTGATTGTCTAACATTCACTGGAGTTTGTGGTATTTCTTGTTGTTGTTGTGGAGCATGAGGAACCATTGGAACATCACTATTTGGAGTATCATCTAGCACCACATAATCAGAAATCATATTCTTACCATTCCTAATCAACAACATATCATCAACATACAATGCAATAATGAGAATGCGATCATTGTCAAACTTGTAATACACACAATGATCTGATTTCGATCTCAGATATCTAATCGACAACACAAAGGCATCAAACTTCAAGTACCACATCCTAGGAGACTGCTTCAAACCATACAAAGACTTCTTTAACTTGCAAACCAAAATTTCTTTACCTTTCTCTATGTAATGCTCTGGATGTGACATGTAAATCTCTTCCTCCAAGTCATTGTGAAGGAAAGATGTCTTCACATCCATCTGTTCTACCTCTAAGTCATAAGCAACTGCAAGAGATAACAGGAATCAAATGGATGTCAGCTTTGCAATGGGAGAGAAAATTTCACCATAATCAATTCCCTCCACTTGTGAATACCCCTTCGCAACCAATCTAGCCTTGCACTTTTCAACACTGCCATCTGCACCGAATTTCTTCTTGAACACCCATTTGCATCCAACAGGTTTCCGTCCATCAGGCAAAAGCACCAAGTCCCATGTTTTATTCTTCTCCAAAGAAGCCATCTCATCTTCCATGGCCTCCTTCCAGAAACCTACATCTTTCATACCCATAGCCTCTTTCACAGTTCTAGGCTCATCAGTGTTAGTAAGTAAAGCAAAAGCACAACTAGAATTAAGTAATGAATAACCAAACCTATCAGGTTGCTTTCTTGTTTGGTTGAGGTTGAGGATCTGCTTCTTCTTCTGAGATTTCAGAGCTGCTAGAGCTCTCCTCATCATCAGGTCTCACAGGGTCTGTCTGTTCAGTATTCTCAGGGGTAGAAGGAAACTGAACCGCATCCTCTTTCTTTACTGTCTATTCTAGTTGTAGAACAACGGAAGGTGTTAGCTCTGAAGATAACACTTATGCTATACAACACTTTTTTAGCCACAGGATCCCAAAGCTTGTATCCTTTCACACCAACACCATAGCCAATGAAAATACATTTAACAGCCTTGTTCTCCAACTTAGACCGTTTCTCCCTAGGCACGTGTGCATATGCCTCACAACCAAAAACACGAAGATGTCTAACTAAAGGCTTCTTACCAAACCACACCTCTGTAGGTGTCTTACCAACAAGAGCTGATGTAGGAGATCTATTTACCAGAAAGCAAGCAGTGGCTATAGCTTCAGCCCAAAACTTTTATTCAAGACTTGCTCCACTAAGCATACTCCTAGCCTTCTCCATCAGTGTCATGTTCATCCTCTTTGCAACTCCATTTTGCTGCGGGGTGTATGGACTTGTCTTATGTCTTTCAATCCCTTGCTCCTTATAGAACTTATCGAACTTTGCCAAACAAAACTCACCACCGTTATCAGTTCTCAAATACTTAATCTTTTTACTAGTCTGATTTTCAACAAGAGCTTTAAACACTTTAAACTGACTAAAGACTTCAGTCTTGCTTATGATAAAATAAACCCATGTCCTTCTACTATAATCATCTATGAAATATACAAAATATACAGATTTAAAAATCGAAGAACATTAACAGGACCAAACACATCAGAATGAATAAGATCCAATACACTAGAAGACTTGTGAGAACTAGAGTAAATCTGAACACGGTTTTACTTTCCATAAATGCAATGTTTGCAAAAGTCAAACTCGAGATTACAATCATTTAACCCCTCAAAAAGGTTTTTATTTTTTAGGGTACACAGACCCTTTTCACCAATGTGGCCATATCTCAAATGCCATAACATAGTCTTTTCAGTAGGAAGTTTAACTTCCAAAGCATGTGCACTACCATCAGAACTAGTTACAACAGATTTCTTCACTACTCATTCAGATGGTGGGGATGAAGTGACTGCAGCTCTTTTCTTCGAGTCGGAAGAACTATTGCACTGTGAAGTGCAAGCCTCCAGTTGAAATAGAGTACCTCTCCGAGTACCCTTCGCAAGCACCATAAATCCTCTAGTCATATTGCATCCATCCTTCAAAAAGATAACCTGCACACCTGCATCATTCAACATACTTACATAAAGCAGTTCCATGCAAGGCCTAGAATGTGCATAACTCCAGTGATCCGCTTCACTCGTCCATCAGGAAATCAGATTGAGATTCTTCCACAACCAAGAATTTTTAGATGAGAATCATCACCCAGGTACACTCTTCCACCATCGAACTCTTCATACTTCATGAACTAGTCTCGATGCGAGGTCATGTGGAATGATGCACCAAAATCAATCAACCATACATCATCAGATGCATGGGTGGCCAGGGCTGCGATGAAGGCATCACCATCATCTTGTGACTTTTCAGAATCTGAATCAGGAGCATTCTTCTTTTTCTTTTTCTTCTCCTCTTTGCATTCCTTTCGAAAATGCCTGATTTTCCCATAGTTCCAACAAAGAGCCTTGGACTTTCTAGGAGATTTGGATCTCCCACGGGATTTAGATCTGCCATTTTCACCTTTCTTGTTCTTCTTCCCTTTCTCTTTGGGTCTTCCATGAACTGCAAGAGCTTCTTTGGTTGACTCAGATGTCTTTCTCCACATTTCTTCAAATAATAGCGGAGATACTACTTCATCCATCGTGAAGGTGGTTGTAATGCTTCCGATAGCCATGACAAGATGATCCCATGAATCTAGCAAAGAACAAAGCAGGGTCATACATCGATCCTCCTCCTCCATTTTCACACCCACAGATGTCAATTATGCAACAATCATGTTAAAAGCATTTAAATGGTCCGCAACAGATCCTTCGTCTTCCATCTTTAGAGCAAACAACTTCTTTTTTAGAAAGAGCTTGTTCACCAGGGACTTGGCCTGATAAACAGATCCCAGCTTCTTCCAAAGTTCTTTAACATTCTTCTCCTCATAGACATTCACCAGGATAGAGTCAGATAGACAGAGTCTTATGAGACCCTTAGCCTTCCGATCTTTGAGGTCCCAATTAGCTTGTGACATTGTCACAGGTTTAGTGCCATCAACGGTTTCCCATAGATCACGATCAACAAGTAGGTCCTCCATCTTGAGTTTCCACAACTCGAAATTTGTGCCATTGAATTTCTCCACCTCTACTCTTCCAGATGTCGTTTCCATCTCCTTCTTGCAACAAGATACAAAATACTTTGCACAGACTCCCACTCAACTTAAGATCAACTCAAAAAACCCCTACCCAACAACTAAGACCAAAATTGGTCAGGCTCTGATACCAACTGAAAGGAAGCTAGGTGTGCGGAAATCACTTCCCACACTAATCTAATGAGGGGAGGAAAGTGCAAATTCAATTTAATCCTTACAATTATAGAATGTTAACGATAACAATGGAGATATTGCAACAATACACATACACACAGAAAATGAGATAGAAGAGAGAGACACAAGATATATGTGGGGAAAACCCTTATCGGGTGAAAAACCCCACATTCTAAAACTTGCACAATGTATTATCAAAACTCAAATGGTTTAAAATACACTTGCAATGCAAGCTCTTAGGAGTCTTCGACACTCGTATCTGGAGACAAACCGGTAGCATAACAATACCTATAAAACCTGTAGTACACCTCTTCTCAAAAGCACCTGTTTATATAACAAATACAAGGCAAAAATGACTCCACATTGGGATGGGTGTCCAACATGGCCTCATGGACCAAAACCCACTCCTATGGACACTTGTCCAACACTGTAGGATGCTCCTGACACTTGTCAAGTCACCCCATCCCAAGGAGGTCACCTATTTCCAAAATGGGCTATGACAGATGCTCTCACGACTCTTACAACCGTCATAGAATCTGTCATAGCTGTCATAACTTACAGCTGTAAGAGAATCTGTCATACACAAGCTATAAATAGCATATTCTCTTACAATATGTCATAGTCCACCTTGGGGCGCCCAAAGATGCCTTTTTCAAAGATGCTCTTCGACACATGTCTTCACCTGTCATAGAATCTCCTATTTCTGACTCTTACAAGTCATAACTTCGTCATAGGAATCTGTCATGACCAATTCGGTCAATATTCCCTTACACAACATCCAAGATGCCGACACATGGCAAAATATTCCTACCACTAAGTGGGACACCTATCTCCTCATGTGAGGACAAAATTACATGTGGTCATATGCCATGTAGGATGACACATCACCATGCCAACTCCCACAATATGACAACATAGGAATTGCATCCAATTAATACAATAGGCAACAATTAAATAAATACAATGTAAAAATACAAGGAATCACCAAGGTTGAGACACCTTAATTCCCAACAACTTCTAAGGCTTCGTTTGGGCTCGTACAAGCTCCTTTTCAGGTGTTATTTTTTAAAAGTGATTTTTTACATACTTTGTGGTGGCAACCTTGGTTTTATTTTGTTTTGTTATAGAAATGTAATTATAGTATTTCACTAAGATCAAATCCACTTTTGCACATTTGACAAGTGACAATTGTACATGCATTGGGTATAAAGTGCCATCATCATATCTTATCGGGGGATCTCTTGATTGAGTGTTCTTTAGGGTTCATCATGGGTTTAGATACTTCTTTTGTTATAACCTTGCACGGATGGAACTATAAGGTTTAGTGAGATAGAATCCTAAAACAACTCAAGTGGAAGGAACTTTTGGCCTATCTCTATAGACTTTTTCTTGAACCGTGAGATATATCAAAAGTAGGAATGGTTTAACAACAAAGACTATGTCCTAGGATTGATTAGCTATAATGTTGATGAATACATCTAGCATGGTCCACTTGGCATATTAAGTGCCCTTGCACTATTTGGACCAAAATTTAATAGATGTATAGAGATCTTGACAATTCTCCAATCCTATATGATCTTGCCTTGGATAATCTTGTATTCATGGATGTTCCTGATTCTCCTCTTCTTATAGAGACTTCTATTGATTTTGTAGCTTCATTAACTCTTATTGTAGATTTAGAGGCTTCACCTCCTTTATCTCCATCGTCATTCTAAGACTGAGGATTCTTCACCTCTAGTACTCGCGACTTCATCAATTATTCATATTCAAGCATCTATCATGTACACATCATGGGTGTGTAATATAGTCACATGACATGTAGTGAGATTCCACTATCATCTTCTATTTCTATTGATTTCAGAGTTGTTTCAATGAGAGCTTCTAGTTCAATTCAATTTGCAGGTTCATTGTTGTATTCAAAATACAACCCATTGGGATAAATAATTGATAGATCTCGCAGGTTTGTTTGTTGGGTCACACCTTGTAGATTTGGAGGAGACCTTTCAGAACTCGATTTCCCTGTTTGATGATTTCACCATTTTTGCATCAATTTTCACACCATTTTTGCATCAATTTTCACAGTGTTTTGAGTTGTCATCTTCTTTATTTAAGCCCGAGTCTCTTGATCATACCATAACACCTTTCAACACCAACATGGTGACATATGAGCAACTTCCAAATCTACATCTTGTGCTTTCTTCCTTTGTATTCCTCTTAGGAATGGGAAGATCTCTTGCATTCAACTTTGGGTTTGTTTCTTCCCAAGGGAAGAAATGTTTGTTTGACAATCATGGATTATCTTCAGTATTTAGTGTTAAGCATCCACCTTCGGCTCAAGAGATTACACATTGAGGGGAGCACATAGTCTCTCTTCTAGAGGAGTTTTTCCTCACATGGGGGTTTCTCCTTATCAAACTTCGAGAAAAATCATTTTGTACATGAGTACCTAACATGGCTACACATATGTATGGACCCATCTATCCTTATCCACCTAAGATATGCTTGTGGGGGTGTTGGTGCATATTTATTTCTTGCATTTATTTATTTTGTTACATTAGTGTGCACCTAGGATAGACTTAATTAGGTAGGTATTTACTTGGGTAGGTGTTATCTCCCTTCCATGTAAGTAGGCATATACTTAGGGAGGTAATATGCATTTATGTATTTAATAAATGTGGATGTACTTGTCTAATTTGGTGGAGCTTGTACTACACATACGTATCATCTCCTTTATCCCACGTTGGTTGTACACTCACATCTCTTGGTGGCATATCCTATATATACCCCCTTATAACACCACTTTTGAGCATCCCATTATATTGATTTCTCCTCTTGCACATTGGTGCATATATCAAAGACATCTCTCTGTAGTTGCATCCTCATGCTAATGGAATAGTCACGCATTGTATTTTCAATCTTTGATCATCATGTGCAATTTGAATTTATAGTTTGTTCTTGTCATCTTGGTCTTAGGTGCATACGCATCCATGTGAATCTTAAAAAAATGGTACAAAACACATAGTTTGTTAAATTATTTGTATATTATTAGATTATGAGATATTGTATACATCTATGGAGATACTATGTTTAGCTATTGTCTTCTCATCACATCAGCTTAGACATTGCATGGTTCATGCCAAGACACATGTCATCTTAAAAGAAGATCCTTTGAAATACATGTCAAAAACTAGTATTTTTGGTAGGGCTACATGTTGGGTGATGCAACTTTCTGAGTTTGATCTTAAATTCATAACCCAAAAGTCAATAAAAGAACACATCATTGTTGATGAATTAGTTGCAATGCCTTCCCCCACTCATGCACTGTTAGACACTTCATTCCTCAATTAGTATATTTTACATGTTGATCCCTTTTCTTCTTCGACCATATTTTTTGATGGATCTTGATGCATGATTGGTTTGGGGGTCAGAGTGATTTGATCCCTCCTTTGGGTGATCTCACAACATTATCATTTTGGCTTGCTTTTCAATGCACAATAATGTTTTTGAGTACGAGGCATTGATCATTGGGTTGCAAGACATCTTATCTGTCAACATTAAATCTATCAACATACCTGGTGACTCCCAACTTGTTGCTAGACAAATGACAAGAGTTTAAAGCCAAGAAAGCTAAATTAATGTAGTACCATGAACTGGCATTGCAATTAGTCATGTCTTTCAATTCATACACTATTAATGCTATCCCACAAAAATAATAATATAGATGTTGATGCTATGGCTAGTGTTACCTCCTTGATGAGCATCGAAGACAATAGCCCTCAACTTACTTTGATTATATAACGATTAAAGCAACCCTCTATTCATGATACAACTTGCATGGTTGTTGCACTCTCATTCCAAGACTAGTTCCATAACATTTATGTTTATCTTGATAGTTCACAAGATGTGGAGCATCACTACCTAGAGAATGAATGAATGAAGGCTTTTAATAATGTCCACAAGGCTAGACAGCCTATGGGACCACTAGAAACCAAAACACACTGCAAAGAGAACCAGAACCCGCAAGAAAACCACGAGCCACAAAAGGCAGACCACCCACACAATGCCTAATTGAACTCCCTTTCTTTTTGGATCCTAGATCTTCTGCTATGAATCTTGATCAAGTAGACTACAAGTTTAGTTAACCTCTCTTCTTCAAACAAGTTGGCCAAGGAGTCAACATTCAAATTATCATTGTAACTGGCCCTAAAATCCTTGTAAGCTGCACACTAGAGAAGCATTGGAGTTTGGGATAGTTTCGAGGGTGGCACTAGGTAGGAATGAAGGCAATGAATGAATGAATGAAAGATTTTAATAATGTTGATGAGGCCACAACAGCCTATGGGACCCAAAATCGCACACAATCCCACCCCGAAAATAGGGTCGTTAAACAATTTGCATTCCTTTCTCAAGTTCAGATCTTTTGCCATGAATTTTGATCAAAAAGTTTGCGGTTCTGCCAAGTCTAGCCTCTTCAAACAAGGTGCTTAAGTTGCTGTCTTTCAAGGTGCCATTGTCAATGACCGTTTCTAGGCTATAGCTCTAACTAAAAGTGACCATTCCGCAACCAGCGCTCGAAACCAAGGGCTACCCACCGAATTGTTCATGAAGTGCGTCCATCTCAAACGTCGTTCCTTAGACTCCTTTTCAAATAAGTCAATTCAAAAATTAGTAACTGGTGCATTTTTTTACCAAACGATGAAACTTAGCACGGGGACATTTTAGTTGCTCCAAAAGTACTCATATAACATTAAAATGACCTTTTCCTTTTTTCGAATTATTCCCTAATTAGTAGGGCTAAATCTATCGATCAACACTGAGTACAGTTCTCCCATCGCCATAATAATTACGAGTCCACAGAAACATAAGGGCAAGAGGTTTACAGGGACGATCCAGAGGCCTAATATTTCACCAGGTAATTTAGTAGTATTCTTCTCTACTATTTTTAAACCTACAGTATTAAACCTTATACTGAGATACAGGGTACTGTTTTTTCGCTTTTCTTGGGCTAGGGTTTTAGTGTAACGATGGTTTTTAAAGGTTGAATTTTGGAAAGGCTTTTCATGGCTCTCTGTGTTGGTATCCGATGAATGTTATGCAAAAAGGTGATGCGGTTTTAGTTCAAAATACCTACTTTGTTTACTTTTAGTTCTGTAAGGGTTCGAGTGGGCTTTGTAGCAGGGTTTTGGAGAATCCTCACTGCAGTGCTTCATTTTTGGCCACTAATTGTTTCCAGTTATTTAGTTTTCAAGTAAGTGAGGGCCTTATGTGTAACACTTTATTTTTTTAAAGTAGATTGCCAGCGCATTTTTTTTTGTGTATATCGAGGTAAAGGTTCCTGAGATAATAGTGAGGTCACCATTATTCTGTCTGTGTTGGAATGGTCATGATTTTGCTGCTGGCTGCTTGGCCGTGGTCCAGCGATATTTCGTGGCATGCACTATTGTGATGGTTTGGGTTCAAATCCTACATTATTTTCTTGCAAATAGAAAGAAGGATTTAGGTGCAAATTGTAAAACAGACTGCCTAACATTAGTCATAATTTCGTTCATTTAACAGTTCTGGTGTTTTTTCTGCCTCTGGACATACCTCGCCTTGATAGAATGGCGGTCAGAGCCCTATCCAAAGTGATACAAAAAAGGATTTTATTGAGCTAGTTTCAAGATTTGTGTACCCGGGTAAGATTCCCAAGCAATTCAAAAAATGCAAAAAAGTATTGTAGTTTAAAGAGCTTCTGATCTTGCAACCAATAGGCTCTCACACATATAGGTACCTTAGTATAATAAACTAGGATAGTTTTTATTGTTCACCAAGGCTTCTGCCTAACCAGCCAGCGACATTTTGTCAAGGCTATGAAATTCTGGGAAGGTAATTCATTTGGGTTGACCTGTTTTGGAAGCGTGTAGCCATCTCCTCCTGGTTGTATCATTTCTCCTTTGTCAAATTCCTCAATTTCTGTAGATGCCATTTAAACAGGGGAAATAGAGGATTTTTCCAAATAACAGAAGACTGGCAATAAATACAGAGTTTAATGAACAAATGAATTATACTTTCCAATCATTTACTTATACATGGTGTAACTGGTAACTTTTTTTTTCTCCTCACATCTCAATGTACAGCAGGTAGTTTTCTCCTCTTATTAGATGACCCAAAGGTTCATGCTAGTTATAACCATTCAGTGCCTCTTTGTTACCAGCTACTTTTTAGCCAGAGTTAGAATTTTGTGTCAGCCTGATTAGATTGTTGGGGCAGCCTGATTTTGCATGGCACTATTTTCAGCCATTAGAGAAAGTAATTTTTTGCAGATCTGATTTTGGATAATGAATCACTTTTGTATGCTCTAGTGTCATTGCAATTGAGATATTTCTTTCATCTTATGCCAATTAACAAAAGTCTGTTGGTTGGAGAAATAACATAACAAATGGATTGTATCTAATAATCAGTGAAGGTGATTTATTTGCCATTTGGATTGACTTGATTTTGGTAGCTTGCAGCTATTTCTTAATCCCTGCAAATGCCATTTAAACAGGGGAAACAAAGGATTTTTCCAGATAAAAGAAGACTAGCAATAAATACTAACCAATAAATATTGGCGGCATGATAATGAATGGAGATAGGACTTTTATAAAGAATTGGATTTACACATTCCAACTATTTAATTATACAAAGTGAAACTGGTACATAATTTTTTCTCACTGCATATCTATGTACAGCAGGCAGTTTTCCCCATGTACTAGATAATCTAGATCGCTTTTGAAGGCCGTTGGTTTTATGGTAGTTATAACTGTTCAGTGCCTTTTCATTACTGCTATTTTTTAGCAGCAATTAGAATGTTGTTGCAGCCTGATTTTCATATGGCACTAATTTTGGCCATCAGAGAAAGTAATATTTTATGGTGAATCTGAATTTGGATAATGGATGGCTTTTGTATGCTATAGTGGGATTGCAATTGAGATGTCGGTTCATCTTATGCAAAGTAACAAATGTGTGCTGGTTAGACAAATGACAAAATGATCGAAGGATTGAAATTCTTGTAGAGTTCTTGGGTTTTCTCTAGTAATCAGTGAATCCTATTTGCAGTTCTTCTCCTTTTCTGAGGTAGATTTAGAGGCTGTAATGTAGGGAGGGTCAAAGCAAGGAGAATGTGGGATAGGGAGTGGTGGAGTGGGATTGGTTTGATCTATTGTTAAGGTTTTAACCTTACGCATTCTGCAAGTATTTTGTAGGCACTTTGAATCTTCCTTTTCCATTTGCACTCAAGCTGCTTGACTGAAGAAAAAATTTAGGTTCAATCTTGGAATGGCAGATTTCACTAACATCCAAACCTGGATTTCTGGCTAGGCCATGACATAGAAAATTACAGTTACTCTTTTATTAAATAAATGACCAATTCTATCTGATAACAGCAGCCGAATGTAGTTATCATTTTTTTTATTGTTGCATGAACTGTACAATAAATCACATCATGACAGTGATTTACCTGTTTAGGTAGCTACATGTTTGTTTGGTCTGTGATTTCCCCTCATCTCACTACTTCTTTTCAACGAAATGTTTCTGCTTGACTTCTTTAACTGTATGGATAGAATTTGAAAACAAACTTGATGGCTTAGTAGTAGTCAGTGATACAACAGAAGCTTTTTATGCAATTTAGACATTGGGTTGAGACTATACTTTATACAGAGGTAGTTATATCTTTGTCACATGACACCTCCTCCCCCGCTTGTACTTTTCAGTAAATTTTGTCTGCCTACCTTCTGAAGGTTTCTTTAACCGTTTCAATAGAATTTGAAAACAGATTGCTGGTTTACTAATAGTGATAGTTAGTGATCAAACAGAAGCTTTAGGACTGTATGCAATATATAGAAATTGTGTTGATACTGAATTTCTAATATGTAGAAAGTTAGATTTTCTATCGAATTCTGGTTGTGTCAGGTAGTGCGCGTTTCTAAATCACACAATCAGAGCGTAAATTTTATTTTGATGAATAGAAAATGAATAACTGATTAATTTTAATTGCAAGCCTAATAGGCTAATAACTAACTACAATTTTCTTTATTGGTAGTCATTTTAAAATTTCTTCTTGTTTAATCTTCTTTTCTTCCTTAAGATTCCTCATGCACTCTTATTCACTAAAGGTATTGAAATCCTCATCCGTTTTTACTTTCTCTGTTTCAAAATTAACCTTCTTGTTATGTGCTGAAGGTGAAAGGAACTTCTCTTTATCGGACGTCATAGTAAGATGGGCAGCACAGGTGGGAGGAAGACTGCAGGATGGCCAACAAATGTTCGTGTTGCTGTGATAGGAGACAGTGGTACTGGGAAGTCCAGTCTAATTGTCACTGTAGCAACTGATTCATTTCCAGTTAATGTTCCTTCTGTTGTGCAACCAACCAGAATCCCTCAGGATTACTACCCTGATCGTATTCCACTTACAATAATCGACACATCATCAAAGTTTGGATTTCTTCTTCACTCCCTTTTGCTCCTATGCATTATTCAAATTATGCATAAATACCCATTGTGCAGATGATATTCTTTGCAGTTGTATATAAGAATGTTTTTATTAAATCTTTATTTTTTTGACTTAAGCACTTGGGCTTTATTGGCGAAATATTATTCAAACTTTTAAGGACTCATATTTGAATGCAATCTATTCTTAAATTTCCAGGCCCGAGGATCAGACGAAGATGGGAGCAGAGTGTAAGAGGGCAGATGCAATTGTGCTAACATATGCTTGTGACCAACCTAGCACATTGGACAGATTATCCACCTATTGGCTCCCAGAACTTCGTCGCTTGGAAGTATGGCTCTTGCCTGTAATGTCATTTAGTTTTTCTTTATGGTTTCATGCCTACAGAAATGTTTTCTATGTACCAACTGATGTATGCTTCTAATGTACTCCTTGGTTACATACAGGTTAAGGCCCCTGTCATTGTAGTTGGTTGTAAATTAGATCTTCGGGAGGATCAGCCTCAAAGTTTGGAGCAAGTAATGTCACCACTTATGCATGAATTCCGAGAGATCGAGACATGTATAGAATGTTCAGCACTGAAGCAGATTCAGGTTGAAATCTACTCATAAATTTAAACAAATCAATTTTGAAGGATGCATTTAACATAGAATAGTTCTGCTTATATTTTAACAAACATTAGTTTTTTATTGTCGTACATTAGATAAATTTGAAACTGCAATTTCACTTGTAGACTCTTAGTTTCTATTTTGATATTTTAATATTTTGTTGACTATCCAGTTTTTCTTGAGGGCATGCACAGCTTTGAAATAAGACAAATGACACAGCTTTGAAATAAGACAAATGACTAATCAGATGTCATCTTACTTCTGAGTGCATGTTGATGTGTTGCAACTTGCATGTAATTTTATCCATGTTACATAGTTCAAAAAGAAAGTATCAATGCCAAAAAATGTTTTAATGTTAAAATGAAATGTGATGAGTGTGTTAGGATGTGGAAACTGTGAATGAGGTTGTTATTGTTGGTTCTGGGTGATTGAATGCAAGATTTCTATTTCTTCGGGATTTATATTTTGCTGCCATTGTTGATAATTTTATTTGTTAAATACTGGGCGGATTGGAAATGCAACCATTCACAATAGCTAGTTTTTTGAACTAGGTACTTGTAATTAAAATTTTAATTTCCGTGTCAACACTGATCTTTCTTTATGCGAGGCCTGATTTTGTTTGAGGGAGTATAATCATAATTTTCTTATTTGAAATATATGTTCTCTGAAAACATTCGACCATGGCAGATTTTTCCCTGTTAAATCTGGTGTAACTTTTCTGACCCTTTTTAAGCCATAAAACCTCCCCTTCCTCAGCTTATGCAGCTTGTTTTCCAGTTGGGACACTGATGTTTAAACAACTATGTTTGACAGGTTGCAGAAGTTTTTTACTATGCTCAGAAGACTGTTCTTCATCCAACAGCACCATTATTTGATCAAGAAAATCAAGCACTAAAGCCCCGTTGTGTGAGGGCATTGAAGAGAGTATTCATCATGTGTGATCATGACAAAGATGGTGCTCTTAGTGATGCCGAGCTTAATGAATTTCAGGTATGGCATGGTTTCTGAATATTTATAAAATATCAGATGCTTTTGGTTTGCTCTTGTAGGAATGCATGAATTTTTAAAGAACATTTTTTTGCATTGTTATTATAAGTTTATCCATCTTGTTCATTGGACACAATGCAAATCTTCCGTTACGTTTTGTTAAAACTATTTGATGCTCTGTAGCTTCGCAGAACAACAGGTCATTAGAATGGAGGCTCATGGATAGCATGTTGTCTTATTTGTTGAGCAGGTTAGATGCTTTAATGCTCCTTTACAGCCTTCAGAAATTGTTGGGGTGAAGAGGGTTGTTTCAGAGAGACTTCCACAAGGTGTCAATGAACATGGCCTCACATTGACAGGGTTTCTTTTTCTCCATGCACTTTTTATTGAGAAAGGACGACTTGAAACTACTTGGACAGTTTTGCGAAATTTTGGTTATGATGATGAGATTAAGCTTAGAGATGAGCTCCTACCAACTGCACAATTCAAGCGAGCACCTGACCAGGTACAGTGAAGATTGTATAATTTTGTTGTCATTGTTATTAGAATTGATGTCAATTCGATTTCAGTTTCTATTAATGTTCTGTGATTGTCTTTATGCATAATGTTGCCATTGAGTACTATTCATCCTTAGGAAATTCTAGTTTTTGGAATATTGTTTGCAATTTCACAGGAAAGGGGAACTGAGATTCTTTGTGAAGCAGAAAATGATAGCAGAGTACATGTTCAAGAGAGAAAAAAATTCATGCATATATATAGAGTAGTATTCGTACGGAAAGCTACTTTCTGCTGCTTTTAGGTTGATTTTGGTTTGGATAAGGATACTAAACTAATCAAATTTTAACTGCTTTGTAAAAATTTATCCATTACTTAAGTTGACTATCAGTATCCCTATTGCAGTATTTTTCCAAAGCATTAGAACTAAATTTTAGCTCAGGTTTGTAAATGAAATATGCATGTTTTTAAATCAATTAACATCCAAATTTGTCATTGCCTTTTACCTAACCAAATAATGGTATGCTCTGAACTCCCTCAAATGTATTTTGTGTGTGGTGGGTATATGCTATATATGAAGGTGGCAACGACTTTGTATTGGATATGGTCAAAACTTTTTATGGGTAGCATATTGCCCTAGTGATGGAGCAAGACGAGAGCTTGAAATGCAGCTTCTTTTATGGCACAAGAAAATCAAAAAGCTATATGATTTTTATGTGGGACAATAGTCTGTTAAGTAGAAACACTATCTTTGTTTTAGAGTGATCCTTAATTGCCTTGATCATACCAATGTTCAATTTTGTTGCAATATAGGGAAGATCAAATAAATCTCTACCATGCACAAAAAAGAACAGAATACAAGGTACTGAGGTACTTGCTATAAAGGCATAGAATGATTTGAATTGGTTATATAATAAGGTATGCAGTCTTAGTATATGATAGATGTTTAACACACTTAAACCATTTACTACTATAGGTCAGTCTCAGGTCATATATGCCAATGACATTATCATTCAAATAATAAGTACAAGGTGGGTCCATACAAATTCTACATATGAGATAGGCATTAACTAAGTTAGGTCCATGCCAAGGTACAGATACGGTCTCAACCTAATTTCCAAGGATACCACAACAGTTTAACTCATTGGGTCTTTAATAAATAGCTCCAAGGATTACCACAGTTTGGTATCTAAGGGGACCAATAAGTCAGGATTACACCAGCTTGCAATACTTGTACTAACACTCCTCCTTGAGCTATACGTAAAGGAGCACAAGGGAGTTGACTTTATTCCCATCCCTCCTTAATATTCTTCATGAAGAGTCTCATCCTTCGGTATTTCTCTCACAAGAAGATGCCTGAAAACCATTTCCTGATATGCAACTCTCCAAAATTAGAGCACAAAATTTAAGATGACCCACAACTTGATTCATCAAGTAATCACTCCAAATTGATCAACAGTTGCTAATACCAATTATATGCTGCCCATAATGGGATTAGAAGATCATCTCATGTAGCCAGGCAGTGCTTAACTACAAAGAGGCCAAGGGTGCTTATGACAAGGAGTGGTAACCGTCCAACTCTGAGAGGATTTGCTGGCCCCTATATTCCTGTTGCTACTTTCGATGTGTTCATGGCTCAAATGTATGTCCACACTCTGAATATCAAGTGTATATGCATATGCTGTTGTATATGTGCTCAGACCAACAGTACACACAATAACAGCTAAAATCAATTAAATACATGATGCAGTCCTGAATTGGGTACCTTCAGCAGATAGCCAATACAGGCAGCCAATTTCATTAAACAAACAAAACTCTATAACAGTAATCTGTAACAGACCACAAATATTCAGATTGTTACAAAATGTCATAGGCTAATCAGTCTCAATCTCCTATCCAACAACCTACAGGTGCACAAGGCCTCTACAATGACTGATACTACCATTCGAGCCTATTTGGGCCACCTCCTTTTTATTTATTCATTGAACCTCCAGACCTGATTGTTTTTCCTTTCCTGACTGCTGCTGCTGCCTAAAAATAAAATGAACATATGAAATCAGAGAGCCCATTCAAAGTTAGGCCTTCCAGAATAAATAGTCGCCGGCTCAGGTAAGAGTTATGAATCAAAAATGGGAGCTGGCAGCCGCCACCTGCAGTAACTGAAGATTTTGGTTCCATCGTGTATGGTTTAAATTCTCCCAACCCCACTAACAGTGCTCAGCCATGAACAATAAGAGAAACTGAAGCCACTGGCCAGATAGAAATGTGACAGTTATATTATTGATATTCCTTTGATGCAAACAAGGTTGGGTCTTCTAATTGCTGCCAGCTGTCAATTTTCACCAGTTTTAAATTAGACAAACCGGCAACCAAAATAGAATATCCCCCCTGCCATGTGGAGCTCTGGAAGAAACCAATCGGTGTAAAATGTTTGAAGACTTTTAATAACCAATCCCACGACCAGGTAGGAGTTGCGATTATGCAGTCAATGGTTTTCAAATCTGTCAGCAGCCGCCCAAACAAGGTAAGGTGCCTGGATTTAAGGAAGATAATTCCGTGGGCACCACTGAGTTTAGCTAGCAGACAAAAAAAGCAAGAAAACCACAAGAGGCTTTGGTGGGTACCAACTTTTCAAAGGATTTTCTATTTAATTCCTTTTCTTGATCGCCACATAGTCATGTAATTCAATGGGGCCCTCACAAGATCAAAACAAGGAGAACTACCTGCGGCATAGCAAAAAGAAACATAAAACAAAGGAAAACCAAATTTGATAACGTTTTTACTTTTTAGGAGTGCAGGATTGCTTGAGCCCCGGATGCTCTTGCATCAAACACACTTGGTAAGTGGAAATGTTCCATGAGCTTGAGGCTCATGAACATTTTGTGAAACCTGAAATTGTGATTCCATTATCATTTCGGATCTGGAGTGTCTCCTTGTTGGCCTTCTTCCCCCTCTCAGTTTGATTTTCACCATTTGTCCTCTTACTCCATCGGGAGTTTGCCCCCATTTCTATCTTGTCTCGCTCTAAATGTGCATACACTGCCATACTTGATTGCCCTGTATAGTGAAAACACAAATCATCTTTGTTGAATGCTGATGAGGCATCAATTTCTTTGGGGAGTCTTGCCTTATAGTCCTCTACTGTGAGCTTCTTCAAGACCTTACATCGTCCCAACATTTCCTTCTCCTTTCTTTCACGACCTTCGGGATTCATTTTCAAATCTGCTCCTACCTCTTGAGCCAATCTTTGCATATGTCCATCAATTGCCTCTTTTGGTCTACACCCCTTTAACTCCTTGAGAATGTTCTTCCGTTTCATCTTAATATTCCTTTGATGCAAATATGGTTGGGTCTTTTAATTGCCGCCAGCCTTTAATTTTCATCAGTTTTAAATAAGACAAATGGCCAACCAAAATAGAATATTCTCCTGCCATTTGGGGCCCAGGAAGTAACCAATTGGTGCAAAATGTTTGAGGACTTTTAATAACCAATCCCAGGACCAGGTAGGACTGGCGACTTTGCAGTCAATGGTTTTCAATTCTGCCAGAAGCTGCCCAAACAAGGTAAGGCGCCTAGATTTAAGGAAGATAATTCCGTGGGTCCCAGTGAGTTTAGCTAGCAGACAAAAAAAGAAACAAAACCACAAGAGGCTTCGGTGGTTCCCATCTTTTCAAACGACTTTTTATTTAATTTCCTTTTCTTGATTGCTACATAGTCATGTAATTCAATGGGTCCTACGCAAGACCAAAACAAGGAGAACTACCTGCAGCATAGCAAAAAGAAACATAAAACAAACAAAGACCAAAATTGATAATGTTTTAGGGCGTGCAGGATTGCCCGAGCTCCAGATGCTCCTGCGTCAATACATGAATGAAATACATGTAGCTATGTTGAAACAATATTCCATAGCAACATTGTGCAATTATTTTTTAGCCCAATCATGCATATCATCAGTATAAAACAATGAAAATTGTAGAGGAACACAGTGAACAACACAAGGAATTTATATGCATCAGAAAACATAAAGCTTTATCCCAGGTGAATGCAGTGTGGGAAAAAATCCAAGAAAAAGCTATACTTTATTCATGAGTAGAATTATAGAGAAGAGACTCTCTTGGAGCATGGATGCTATCTAAAAATCCTGTTAACTATGGAAAGTGCTGCATGCAATCTTCCCATCTGTAGCCACCAATTATGATATGCTCTTCCTATCAATTGCTGAGGTGTTTTTTGAACTCCCAACATTCCAAATTTCAATGTTTAGTCTTGCCTGAAGATTCTTTGGTTCTTTGATTTGTTTTGAGACAGTCATAGTCTTGGGACACATGCCACAAAAGACAAAAAATTAGTGCTAGGCCTGTGACTGTTTTTAATGTTTTGGACAACCAAACAAATGAATTTTGGACTCATTTTTGGTTTGTAGGTAGATTAGGAGGTTAGTTTCTCCATTCTAAATTTCAGATTATTAGTCATCATATGACTAAGTTATGGTTGAAACTTGTGGAACTTTTTTTGTCAAATTTGTGAAACGGTTGTCTTAAGGCACCCTGCCATACCTCCGTGTACCCCCTCTTTTATGACCGAATTTTGCAAACAAAGTGAATTAGCTGCATAGTAATGAATATATGATTTCTCTATAGTGATATTATTTATGAATTTGAATGCAATGTAATCTTGTATAACCCTAATGATTAAACATGTATATATGTATATCTATATTTTGTATATGTTTTTCCTATATTATGACTGCAGAATTCAAGTCCAAGAATTATGTAATTCAAAAGACATTCTATGTGGTAAATCATAAACCCTAAACCTAAGTTGTTGAATTTCTAGGGCAATTTAGGTAAGGGACATTACATTAAGATAATGTTCCTAACCATAGTAGAAAAGATCTATTTCATTTCTTGCTTTGCTTGGAAATTGTGATTTTAGGGCAAAAACTAGGGCATTTACAAAAGGGGATATTACAAATGCTTTTAGAGCATCCTTCTTGCCATCCTGTGAATGATAGTTGATGCAATGTATATTCAAGTGTATACTTCATGACTTACGTGTATTCAAGTGCATACTTATGACTTACATGTATACTTCATGACTTACATGTGTACTTGATGACTTACGTGTATTCATATGTACACTTCATGACTTATGTATATTCATGTGTATGCTTCGTGACTTACATATATTCATGTGTATGCTTTGTGACTTACGTTTATTCATGTGCATACTTCGTGTATTATGTGTATGCTTCATGATTTGTTTATTACGTGTATTTATGGGTATACTTTGTCTATTACGTGTATATACTTAATGTATTACATGTATTTATGCGTATACTTTGTGTATTACTTGTATATACTTAATGTATTACATGTATTTATGCATATACTTCGTGTATTACGTGTATGCTTCATGCTTCGTGTATTACGTGTATTTATGCATACTTCGTGTATTGCGTGTATGCTTCATGCTCTGTGTATTTATGCGTATACTTTGTGTCTTATGTATACTTCGTGTATCACGTGTATTTACATGTATGCTTCATGCTTCACATGTACTTATGTGTATACTTCGTATATTACATATGCTTCATGCTTTGTGTCCTACGTGTATACTTCGTGTATCACATACACTTCATGTATTATGTATATCTATGTGTTTGCTTCATGTCTAATGTTTCTTCAACAAGTTTACTCTATGTGTGTTTAAGATTACTTTATGCTTAAAAATTATGAAAATGCCGAATCTATCAAAGATTTATTTGTCAAACACTTCTTGGTTTGAGAAGCACTGACAAATTAACTTATGTAATAATGAAGAGTTGTAACTAGTGAATTGAAAAAGTACTCCCTCAAACTTGAGATATTAAAGGGGAGAACATTTCAATTGAGAATAGAACCCTAAGTAATTTTATAGATAAATTAAATTAGGCTCTCAAGAATAATAATGATGCAAGAAAGGATGAAACCCCAAATGCGAAAAGTGTGACCCTTTGAATGTAGGACTTCCTTAACCATAAAATATAAAAGGGGAATCATTTCCTTGTGAAGAAACCATCAATAGGAAATAAATCTAACAGTCAACTCAAAGGTAAAGTATTATTCTCGAAAAATGCAGCCATGAAGAGTAGTGACTCCTTCAAGAGATATATATAAAGGATAAATCAATTCAGTGACATAAGCAATCATCACTCATCTATTCATCAGTAAATCACGCAATCAAAACAATCAATCATAACCACTCAACATAGTTGAATCTAACGATATAATTTGACATCCAATTCTTAAATGAAAATCTAGTTGTCACAGAAACTTAGGCATAACTAAAGATACAAAGATGAATTAAGGTTGTCTTTCAAACTTCGAGATTTAGGCACACCGAAGTATCATCTTGACCTAGGACGGTCAATTTATTAAAAGCCAAAACAACATTTTGAGAGAATGTAATAAAGATGACTCAATTCTTTAGGAACCTACAAATTTAGACTCTTGAAAGATCTTGTGAGAAATGTTGGAAATTTATCATAAGAATATATTCATCGAGCTTCATGGAAGAGGAACATCATTGAAAATAAATTGTTCTATTCCTTTGGAACAAGAACAAATGTACAAACAAGTGATTTATCCCACACTCATTGAAACAATGGCAATACAATCAAGTCCACACTACTTATGATCTACCTTGTAACCTATAAAATTGATTTAGTGAACTTTGTCTGGGGACCAGATTCACTTCTATATGTAATACCTAGAGTAGATTTCATCCAAGGGTCTAAGTTCTTTTTCTTGATTAGAGTAACTTAGATAAAATTAATACACATCAAGTTACAACAAAATTGTTACATGAGCCTATGCCAAGTTATATTATGGGCCCATAACCCACAAATCCCAAGATCATTTTCACCTCTTAAACTTTGAGAAAAATTAAGATTGTTGAACTAGATGGAATAAACAATATTTTTCTGAGGTATGAAAATCATCCTAGTATTGACATGGGAATATGTTAAATCTTTACAAGAGGAGTAAGAATCTCCCATTGATATGGAAATCGGATGTTAGTATCAATCTATAAATTCAAATTCTATGAAGTGTTCGTGAGTGATAACTATGAAGTCTATAAGACTTTAGTACATCCAATAATTTATACTTGAGGATTATCTAGGGAATATATACTCAGAAAGTTATAACATGTTGATATATGTTAAAATGTTTTGACTAAGTGTTACAAACACCTATAAGATATTTGCGATTACACCCTCAATCTTGTCTTGGGCCTGTTGATGATGTTTTGTGACTGCAACAAACATTAGAATAAAACACAGTGTATTCTATCCTCCCTTGAATAAAGCTTCTCAGACGCTGAACTATGTGATCGAATGAGACTGCTCCAAGGTTCCTTTTATGTCAGGTCTTGACGTGCACAGGGATAGACTCAGTGGAATAATGTGATTTGTTGGTAATCACGAGGGGGACTTATGTGAGATTGCTCCTTCATGGACATGGAATGGTTCCTTACTCCTCGGACTCGGATTTGTGGTTGAATGGAACTCCTTCACAAATGGACAACTTGGAATTCCCAAGTTCCACTCTTGAAGAGGTGGATGATTTGGCAATGAGGCTCTGGAAAACTAATCCTAGCGAAAATCTAAAAGAAAATGCAAAAGATGAATAAGGGTTTGGGAATCTAACTGATGGAAAAGACTACTGCTGAGGATGGAAACGGGAACCAGTCCTCTGCTTCGTCATGAGACAACAGCTAGGCAGGGATGGTGCTATCTTCTGAGGGGAAATAAGGATTTTCAAACTACTCCAGCAAGGGACATGGAATTGATCATGCAGAATAGTCGAAGTTAGACTTGGAATTAGTTCAGGCTAACCATGCACGGTGATTTGCAGGCCATAGATCACCAATGGTATGAACAAACAGATTCAATCATTCAATAGTAATAATCTCCATCATTCTAACTAATGAAAAGCTTGAAAGTAAAGGAAATAACTTCAGAAACTTTAAGATATGCTTCAAGAAATCAAGAAGACCATGTCAAAAATCCAAAGAACCATATGAACACCATTCTTCAATGCTTATATTATTGCTCTAGAAGTCTGTATACAACAATCTGGCTGATCCTTGAAGTGTTTCAGCTCAACAGAAGTGTAGAAATGGAGTGATGAAGAAAGAATGTACAGTCCAGCTGCTCAGGGAGCAAGGAAGGTTGAAAGAAGAGAAGAGGATGAGAGGAAAGAAAAAAAAAAAAAGAGATGGAGAGAGAGAGTTTCAAATGAAGTGCCCCAGCCTATTTATAGGCAAACATAACCCAAAGGAGGAGGTGAGGAGATCTGATCTCCTGAAAATCCGTGCAAACCCTAAAGAGATAGGGATGAACATGTGATAGGCTCCATGGGATGCTGCCACCTGTCCTAGACGCCACCTGCTCTAGATGAAAAGTTGCCACTTGTCTTGGACGCCAGGTTGACTAAGCTGCTTGGTAGGTAGGTGAGACCAGTCAACTGTCTGTTCCTTGGTCGCAAATTTCATGGTGAACAGGAATCCTTTATCCTGAGCGTAGATTCCAGGGTGAACAGGATTTTCATGTGGAGGAGACCAGGGCTGCAGTCCTTCAGAGGTCATGGACTCTTGAGTTGGAATTCCCTATCCCGACGTGGATTCTCATTCTTCCCGATGGATGGTGAACTGTTCTTTTGTTCTTGGCTCTCCAAGGATTGATCCTCTTGTCCGAAATTGAAGTCCTTGATGTGGAACTTGAAGTGTTGAAAGGACTTCTGGTCTTTTATGCGAAGTCTCCCTGTCGTTGAACTGGAATCTTTTGATGTTGCCTTCCTTGTATCATTGAGATGTTTGAATCTTTCTTTTCTTGTGGAATTCACATGTAGTCTCCTTGTTTGGCGTTGGAAGTAGTCCTCTCCAGTATTGGAACTTCATGATGCTTGAGATAGTCGTTGATCATCCTTGAGCTCTGTCTTCATGGAAGGTCATCCTCGTCCTGGATTCCTGCAAAATAAGGGAAACCCCGAGTAGTCACGATGGACAAGATCCTTAAATGCAACGTAATCAAAAGATAAAACATGAAATAAACTTGCAAGATTTGACATATTTGACATATGAACTCCTGAACAAATAGAGGATTTTCATCATTTTCTGGTATCCTTCACATTTTTCCTTCATTCCAGGGTCACCAGGCAAGGATAGGATGAAATTCTAGGTCAGGGATTCCATGAGGTCGGGGATTCCATGAGGCAATTGGATTATGTGACCATGGATAACTTCTTTCTGAGTCAGGAATTTCTTCCCTTGGAGTGATTCTGAAACTCATTTGTTGAAATTTGGCTAAGTCTTGGAAATTTTCTCCCTGATGGATTTCATTCAGATGGAAGGCCACAATTTTGCACTTGTGAACAGGAATCCATTCATGTTACATACTCCAGAGGGAATTGGAATCTATTTGGCACTTTTTCCTGTAGGTCTTGCAGTCCGCTGTCTAGGAGCGCATATTCCCTGTGGACAAGGATTCAGCGACCTGGCCAAAACTCCTCCCTGGGCGCAAAATCCACCTGCAACTGGATTTTGCACCCAAGACAAATTTCTTCCCTGAGCGCAAAATCCACCTGCAGGTGAAAAGTGCAACTTGGATCATTTTTTTTTGCTTGGATTTTGCCTTAAGGTCTTTTTCTTCTGGTTCAAGTGGAATTTGAGTTGTTCCAGTTGCTTCATAGAGGTTTGATCATTGGCACGGGATCTGGAACGAGGAGTTTTCCTTCATGCTTCTCAGGGAATTTCAATCTTTATGGTGAAATCATTCTAATAGATGGTGAATTCTTCATGCAGGCACCCATGGACAAGTCCGGGAATGATTTCCTGATAATTTGCAAAGTTCAGACAGGACAGGACACTAGAACCGGACAATCCTGATCCTGGGGATCCAATAGGTACTGGATTATGCGACTAGGACAGAAAATCATCCTTGGGCGCATAATCCAGTACCTACTGGATTATGCGACCAGGGAGAAAAAATCTTCCCTGGGCGCATATTCCAGTACCTACTGGAATATGCAACCAGGAACCTTCCTGTGTAGTAGTTAAAAGTCTTTCGAAGGAGTGTTTGGGCATTCGTTGTTTCGAAATTGTTCCAAGTCCTTGAAAAACTCTATTGGTTTGGAAATCGTTTGAGTTATGATCTGAGATTGTGTCCCAGATTGGGATCAGAAGGATATCCTTTGGATTAGTCTTGCAGGAGTAGGGCTGCCAGCCCGGGAACTGAGTTCCATGATGGAAAGATGATCATGCCAAGGAGTGACAGGCTTTGTCGAATTCAGGACCTTGTCGGGATAGGAATCCGGATAGACCTTGGAACGGAAGTCCGGGAATGAATTCCTTTGGAACAGGACTCAGGGATAGGAACTTCCGGACAGGACTTTGGATTGGACTTCTGGACAGGATTCTTGGACTGGGGTCCGGATTGGACTTCTGGATTGGGACTGGGGTTTGGAACAAGATTAGCACTGAGTGAAGGATTAGGATCTTTCTTATGGAATGATCGACTTATGCCATGGACTGGTCAATTTTGATCGAGGTTCATGATAGTCAGGGTTTCACTTATCCTCAAGAAAACTCACTACTTCAAGCATTCCTAATGCTCCCTGTGAGCTAACTGCTCGGACATTCTTTCCTAGCTTCATGGATCAGGGCAAGAAACTGCAAGATCAAAGCAAAAATGACGGCGAAAGCGAGAAAAAAGGGGGTCCCCATTTGCAATGGGGTGATGTGTGAAAACATCACAACAGGGCCCTATTTGAATGATTAGGTGGAATAAAATATACTTACTCCCAGTCGATGGTATGGGAAAAAGGGGTACAAACTATAGGATCTTGTTATTCACAACTCTCCGACATAAGATGCTACATTTTTCTATCATTGTCGATTTCAACAAGGGTTAATGGTGATGAAATGAGAGAAAACTTGTCTTAAGTAACAAATTCTTGCCAATTTCCAACTCTTGGTTTTGTTGTTAAGAGTTATTGAAGTACATGAACCAGAAGAATTGTCCTCATACGTTAGAGGATAGTATTGACCTTATTGGTAGTCAAGTTGAGGCAAGTATACTAACAGCTACTCCCGAAAAACAGAGTCAAACATAACGAAAAAAATTGTAACTTGGTTTAAAATTTCCAATTCCTATCAAAGTATCACAATAAAAGTTAATGACCTCACAAGAATATAAATCTACAAGGTTGATTTAGAATCTTGGTAATTTTAAGAGTTTCTTAACTTGTGATTGCTTGAGGACAAGCAATCTTAGGCAGGGCAAACTGTCATGTCCCCTCCCCTATGGGCTGACCTTCATGATCTCCTTGTTAGCCAACCCTCTCTTATTGGCACCACCCTTGGAAGGAATTTAATAAATTAGATTTAAATTAAAAGGGCCGACTCTCCATAATGTGGCGCACCCCTTGTAAAGGACAAAAAGACAAAACAGTATTAAGGCCGACCTCATAAGTGAGCGCCATATAAGACAAAGGGATGACTTATTTAAAATAACATGCTGTTTATTAAGGGAAGATACGCGATATATAAGTAAACATTCTTAGACAGCAATCGATATTGATGAAAAGAAGCGATGTATGTGTATCAAGAGGTGTGATCTATTATAGGAGCAGCTATCTGTTATAGGAGCCAACGACTTTTATGAGGAGCTGCGATTTGTTTTTAGGCAGTAATTTATGAGGAGGTGCGATTCAACAAGGAGTGGTATCCATTGCGAAAGAGATACATCACTTCACAAAGGACATCTCTATTGAAGAGATACAAAAGAAAAGAATGTAAATCAGTCAAAGACATCAAGCAATCAAAAAGGAAAACACAGACATTGATTATTGATTATAACATCAAGCATACAAATTCCATCCGCAGATATATATATTCAGTCATATAAATTTTTATGGACAGCAAAAGGATACATTGCAATTCTTGAACTGAATTAGAAGTTCAATAAGAATCATTATTGAATATAAATGCAGAAATAAAATAAGGAACATTAGGTCAGATCATTGTGAAAATATGTTGACTGTTATTTATCTTTACTTATTGCATATCACTGTCAGATATAAAAATACATATAATATTTCAATAACCTATCAACAAGGACAAGGAGGAAGTATGCACTATGGTAGAGAATGGCTAAGGGCACCCTTTTACAGTGGCAAGTAGGGAGAGAACAGCTACTAGGGCACCCTACTGCCCTGTGAAACGGAGAGAATGGCTAAGGGCACCCAAGGGCAAAACTCTCCTAATCTCCATGTTGAGGGTTTATTGACAAATTTAAGATCACTAGTCAAGGAAGAATGGTGGGGGGACTGCATGGAGGGAGAACGGTTGTCTTAAGGCACCCTGCCATGCCTCCTTGTACACCCTCTTCTATGACTGAATTTCACAAACAATCTGAATTAGCTGCATATTAATGATTATATAATTTCTCTATAGTGATATTATTTATGAATTTGAATGCAATGTCATCTTGTATAACCCTAATGATTAAACAGGTATATATGTATATCTATATTTTGTATCTGTTTTTCCTATGTTATGACTGCAGAATTCAAGTCCAAGAATTATGTAATTTAAAAGATATTCTATGTGGTAAACCATAAACCCTAAACCTAACTTGTGGCATTTGAATTTCTGAGGCAATTTAGGTAAGGGACATTACAGTAAGATAATGTTCCTAACCTTAGTAGAAAAGTTCTATTTCATTTCTTTCTTTGCTTGGAAATTGTGATTTTAGGGCAAAAACTAGGGCATTTACAAAAGGGGATATTACATAATTAACCAATAGTTGCCAATTAGTCATTCTCTGGCAGTTTACTGCCAATTCTTTCCACCCCCTGCTTAAACCTAAGTGGAATGATGGAATGATATGTTAAAATCATAAGGTAATATATATGACATCGGTAATCCATTGTTGTCCAATTTCTAATCATGTTACTTGAATGTATATACAAAACAATGCATTAGTTTGTTGGATGGTGTGGAACATCAATTTATGTATCAAATACTCATTCGCTAGTCAAGAAACTTATGAATTTATATTTAATAACTATCAATTCACAGGAACATAAGGAATAGTGAAATAGCAATGTCTTTACTTCAAAAATTAATACATTGAAAACACAACATCAAGAAAACCATTATAATTCTTTCACAATTGAAGCCGCCATAGGATTGCAGATTGAGGTATTATTGTCATTATATTTGAAATCTAGGCCTATATTTTTCTATGGGGATCAATATTTTGGAAGGTTATTAAGAAAGTTGAGAACTTATTTAGCCACATTTATTGGAAAATACCCGAATGCCTATTTACCGTAATATTGGTTAGCCAGGTTATAGCTATGAAATCCTAAAAATAAATCTTGTATGTTCTATGTTTGTTGGAAATAAAAGTTAGCTGATAAACATGGGTTTAGTAAAGAAGGGTGATTTGATGAGTGAATATTTTTTGGAACATGTAATTTGCATCTTTAACCTTGTTTTACAAAGTTTCTCATTTGTTTTGTAATGTATGTGTGCAGAGTGTAGAGCTAACAACCGAAGCTATTGAATTCTTGAAGGGAGTATTTTTGTTGTTCGACATTGATGGTGTATGCTTTTCAAATCTCTACTTCTTCAATACAATTAAATCTTTGGATTTTTTTGAGAGAAAGCTGATTTTTCTTGTATTATCTCTTTTGTAATTCCATCCTTTTATTAAAAAATCTCAGTTTCAGCAGCATCCTTTTCGGTTTCTTGTTAACCCTTAGTTTCTTATTAATTAAAGCCATTATTAGAGCATCTTTGCCTTAATTTATTTTCTCTATAGGCTTTGGTCAGGGCTTTATTTTAATCATGCTTATACCATGAGAGATTTGAAATCCTTATTAGGTGATTAAAAAGAATGATATGTCTTCATATTTCTTAATATGTTCTCCTTGAATGTGATTCTAGGATGAAGCATTGCGGCCGCTGGAGCTTGAAGATCTTTTCTCAACAGCTCCAGCAAGGTGATATGATTTTAATGTTTATGTTCGGAGTCGCAGGGTATTCCATATTTTATATGCTTTGAATGTTTAAATTGAGAGTAACAGGAAATTACAGATCTAAGTCACCGATATTGTGTTTACCATGTTCATTGTTCTTCTAAGGTTGTTGTGTAGCTGGTTATAGCTGATGTTCTTTCATGGGATACCTTAGTTGAATTTGAATCCATTTGAATCTATCTTCCCAATAGGAATCTACTTTACAAATTTGAGCTGAGATATTATTCTTGAATGATCATAAAGTGACTTTTTTGCAATTATGTTTATTGGTTACTAGAAACGAGACAATAGCACATTCCATATGACAAGATACATTGTGATAAATCCTGGTGTTCATTGTAAGGTTACAAGTTACTAACCTGCACCAAATAGTTGACATGATCCAAGATGGATATAGATAGAGATAGTTGATACCTTTTTAGCATACATTTTTTCCCATTGTGTATAACTTTATATCTTGTAATATAAATATGCACAAATTCCAAGTTTAAATTAACTACACACACCATCATAAAGTCCCAATCCCAGTTTCAGTTGTTTTTTTGTTTAACAATTAAGTATATTCATAACCCATTACTCTACTTGTTATAAGCTAGAAGCCGACTTCAAGCAGCATAGGATAACATTTTAGAGTGTTATAATTAAGTACCGACACCACATACACAACAACAACAGTTCAATGTTATAATTTAACATTACGTAGTAAGTATAGATTTCATAATCCCATACCATGATCAAATAACAACATAATTTCTATTACAATAATTTTTAAGTACAAAATGCCCAAGGCAAATTACAAGATCCTAATATCAGCTGTGAAGGCATTTTACACAGAAACAAATTTCATATAATAATCTCATCTTTTGCTTCGATTCTGCTTGTGGCTAGATGTTTGCCTCTTGGAACAACTGGAGCTGCGAGATTTGAGAAGTGGGTTGGATGACCCCCATCCAAATGGTTTCTTACCATTCCATTCATAGAGAGGAAATGCTAGAGTACATGCCATGGCCATATATTGCAAAACACTACTTGTGAACAAAATATGATATTAATACACTCAAGAAGATTCCACATGCAAAAGCAATCATGATAAATCAGCCATCAGATTATATAGACAAGTACATAGGCATAATCATATAAATTCCATCAATAATAGAAGAATCAAGCATCATGACCCCAGAAGCAGAAATCGTGAAAAACTTCCAATTAATCACAAGTAATCATGAATTGCCTGTTTTGGCAATTTTACCCGTAAAAAATGTGGCTTTATCATTAAACCGCTGAAAACAAAATTTTAACATTTTTTTTCTTCTGAAAATCATGAAACAATTGCAATTTTATCAGCGGAATCATGACCATTGGCAAATTTTAACGATTTTTAACAGGTTTTCAGGATTTTCACTTTTTTGGGTGAGTTTTTCAGCGTAAAAATGGTTTGCATGTTTTTTTTGCAAATACGAGCAGGGTTAGTTTGCCCAATTACTACAAGCATTTACCATTTGTGAATCACTTTCCAACATTGTGTAAAGGAATTCATTAAATAAATCCGTGAGGTTGCATCTAGGTCATAATTTGCTTTATAACCTCTCCTAAAGGATGATGTTGTAGAAAATAAATTTAAGATAAGTGTTTGAAGAGTGAAACTTGAACTAGCAACCAGTTATTTCTCAGTTTTACTTTTCAGTATTCCTAAAAGTTGTGATTATGAGTACAATGATATTTCTATCTGTTGTGGGAAGATAAGTAGCTGAACTTTCGACATTGTTGAGTCCAAAAGATTCACAAGGTATCCGTATAAATAGTCAAAAAATAGGTTCCAAGGCTTGGGACATCTTGAGGGAATCATAGACTTCCTCTATGTGTCCTGGGGTTTGGACATCTTGAGGAAGTTCTTATTGCATTTGCCTTAACAGTTTGTTAAAAAAACTATGGTCTTTATTTTTGGCTGCTACCAATTGACACTGAATTCAACAATTTCAGCTCCTTGACCATCAAGGAAGTCCAGCCAATTGACCTTGGTGAGATCGATCCCAATTTTGAGTGGATTATAAATGATGATGACCTTTTTGATGCTGATGATTTTGATATCCTAACAGGGGCCAACATTGATAGTGATGTGGTTGAACGACTTAGGAGAGACTCAGATCTAGGATCTTCATCATTAGGAATCATTAGGACCTTTAGCCCTCTAGTTGAGCTCTCTTCATAGCAGCAAGAGTCATTGCCTATGTCTAATTTTTTATTTGTTCTCTATATCTCTATGCTATTAAAATGTCTTTAGTTTAAAAAACAATAGTTTTTTTCTCTGTCTTTGCGTTTTTCTACTTTTTTTGAAAATCCAAAATTCTCCCAATTAAATCCCCATTTTTCAAAAAAATCTTAATCTTTCCCGTTTTTTCCCCAAAACATTTTTGCTGCTATGATCATGACATCGTAATGATATGTATAAGGGACATAGGATCAGTATCTAGTCAAAGGCCCACTGAATTAATCAGGTAAGTTAACAAGTGTAACCCAAGTATGTTGGCAATGACTGCTCTTCTTGAACTTGATAGTGGGATGGTCTAAAGTTAGATTAGATTACCGCTTGATTCAATTCCACATAACTAGTGTTCTCCTAGTTTGCAAAACCAGCAATAGGTTGCCCTCTAGAATTCCATGTAGTTGTAATTAAGTTGGGTCATGGGTTCTTTTTAACAGTGGGGACCACCATAGAAAATGGGTAAGTAGGGTGGCTGCTAAGAACTAAATTTGCCTAACCTGTGGTCTACGACCTTCTTTTGGTCAAATCCTAATCAAAATGTTAGAGCCTTGTCAAGTATTCCCATGATCCTTTAGTAAATAGTAACTACTACACGTAAACATTCAACCAAGTACTAATGAGAGAGAGTCTGTTGCTTCTTACATAAGCATTGCTTGTTTATGTATGCAAGCAAATATCCCTTCGTTGCTTTTGTAAGTATGCATGTATATGTGAGAAATTATGTATATACCATAATGAAAGCTGGGCTGATGATATATCTTTCGGAATAGGTCCTAGGGGATGTATATTCCTATCTTGATTTAAATTTTATTTATTTATTTATTTTTATATTTAATATTTAATTAATTATTAGTATTGAAAAACACTTTTATTTTATTAATAATAATATTACCGGCTGTTGGAAAAAGGGGACATGACAATGTCTTCCAAAACTTGATTGACTCACTTAGGCTGCCCATCCGTCTCAAGACAATAGAAAGAACTGTAGTTGAGTTTTATCCCAGAAGTACATAATGTAAG
Source organism: Cunninghamia lanceolata (assembly GCA_027924645.1). Classification (NCBI taxonomy): domain Eukaryota; kingdom Viridiplantae; phylum Streptophyta; class Pinopsida; order Cupressales; family Cupressaceae; genus Cunninghamia; species Cunninghamia lanceolata. The sequence goes on from BSBN01000780.1 coordinate 1,432,032, forward strand.
CAAACATGATAGATAGTGAATAACCTTTGCAATGCCAAATTTCAAGCAACTTGGTCTATTGGGTTGCTAATAATTATATTCTTCTCATAATTAATTAACTGTTACCACACCCACACATCAATATTCATTTTTTTAGTGTAATCCAAAATTTTATGCACACACGTTATGTCCTCTTAAAAGAAAGCTATTTTTGGTAGAATTTTGTCTTCCAGCTATATTTGTGAAGCTTGGAAATGCATGACAAATATTTGAAAAATATATTTAATAATAACTTATTAATCCATTAAAACTGTTTTTGTGTTTCCTAAAATTAGAATATTATCATTCTGTGGCATTATATTCAATCGAGCAATCTAGGCATCAATAACAACTTCTTCATAGAAAGGTAATATCATGTTGAAATTCGTTGGTCATTATTTACTGTTTTATATGGTAGCTATCATATACACAAAACCTTTGTTATTAATAGTAATACTATTCGGATGGGAACTAAATCTGATGAATCATGATGGTAGTGACATATTAGGTTGGCAATAATTTGATTCTTTTTTGGCCAACACCGTGTGAATTATAGTGAACTGTGAGTATTTTAAGATATTTTCCCCATTTAGGGAAGCAGATACACACTACATATAACCACTTCAATTTTCTCTTATTAAATTCTAGGAGGTGAGTAATTCATGCTTTTGGCAGCCCTTGGGAGGATGGCATTTATAAAGATGCAGTGGAGAAGAATGATTTAGGAGCCATAAGCATGAACGGATTCCTCTCTCAGGTAACATGGGTTTGATAAAGTTGTTTTTGTGATTTGCTTACATGTATTATGCATGTGCTTTGCCTTGATTGGCTTTTGCCTATCTGAATAGATTTTTTTTCCACATGTTTATGAAGTCAACGTTGTTGTCTACATGAATTTTATTCAGTCAGTTTTTCTAGTTGAATTTTTAGTAATTAAACATTAGTTTTTAATTTAAGTTGAAATGGCAAAGAAGGAATTGTGATCCATACGATTGAATGGATTTATGTCTTAAGTTAATATAGGTAATTGAAGTGTAAGAAACGTCGTAAAACACTTGTTTTGTATGTCAAAACAAAGAAAGGAAAAAAGAAACAAGAAATGGCAAGTTTATGGAAATGGTGTAAGAAAAGATAACGTTGTAAAAATTGGCAGTGTATTTTGTGTGGTGATCAGTTCAACATCAAAATCAGTATGGTAAAGTAGAATCTTCCAATTCTATGATTGAATACATCACATGTACACAATTGAAGTTTTAAGATGACATGTGTTACTACATGATGAGTGGCATGCTGGTGCCGTTCAATCCCTTTTTGTTTCTAACCTTTTTCTGGTAGTTCCCAATATTGGTCATTTCTTACTGGAGTCTAATAGCTTAATTATAAATCAATGTCATCTAATTTTTCAAGTTTGCAGATTACATTTTTATGTTGAAGTTTTTAGTATTGTTTAGTTTAGTGGTGGCAATTTTCTGTGAGAGAAGGAAACAAGAAGAAAGATTTTGATGTAATTATTGTCTATATCTTATTTGGTTACTCACGTATCTCTGGCTCTAGGTATGTTATTGGTGGTTGTATACAATCTAACTATACTGGCTCTCCAGAGAATCTAGATTATGTGTAACCCCAGATTCAGGAGAACAGTGACAACATTTTTGATAGCATGAGATTCTAGTGATGTATTTGTTTTAATGTTAAAATTATAGTTGTGAACATTTTTGGTATATGGTCGAAGTGATTTATATAGCTTCTATAGTAATGAAACTCTCCTCTTTAGATATTATATTTGTGTTTGAAAAAATTATGCTCATATCTTTTGATATGCATGTGTGTGTGCACGCGTGCTTGCGCATGATTTATCCAGCCGTATTCATTGTTGGGGGGCCTTGAAAATTAGCTGTATCCATATTCAATACTGCATCTGTGTCCATGCAACCCTGCAAAATTCATTATTTTCATGAATAATGTAAAATTCTACTTGGCCAACACTTCTGAAACATTATAATTATCCACAAGATGTATAGTTGTGGGTGTTTTATAATATCAAATTATAGCTGTTTTTCAATATGAAAGTATGATGATGTTATTTTTCAATTACCCAGTAAGTATTATTGTAATTATGTAGTTGTTATTTCAGTTATTTGGATAATTGGTTTTATATTGGCTTCTTTTTTTGCAGTGGGCTTTTATGACCCTTCTAGATCCTGTCAAAAGCCTTGCCACTTTGATTTACATCGGGTACCCAGGTGATCCTGCTTCTGCATTTCATATTACCCGTCGTCGACGATTAGACCGCAAAAAGCAACGTTCTCAGAGAGATGTCTTACAGTGTTTTGTTTTTGGACCTGCAAAGTCTGGGAAGTCTGCATTGCTGAATTCTTTAATTGGAAAGTATGTAGTTCAATCTACCGTCTCTTATGCAACTGACTGTTGAGCAAGCCTGTTCTTCAGTCTAGTATAGAAAGTTCTGGTTTCATAAGTATCATGTTTTATATGTAGACTGTTTTCTTTCATGGTTCAACAAGAAATTTTTTACCTCTTCAATGCAGGCAGTTTGTTGAAAGATACACACCAACTAATGGTGACCGTTATGCAACAAACGTTGTTGATACAATGGGGGTAAGAGCACAATTGATATGTAGGCTTTTTACCAAAACAATAAAGGAGGACATGAAATGACATTAACTTATTCCTAAATAGTTACAAAATTAGAGGGTTGGTATGTTGTGCTTCTTGTATACAACACAGAGTACATGCTTGCAATTCTTCTTGTGGTTATTTGTTAGAGGAAGCAGATTAGGAAGATTGTATGAAAGATAATGTAATGTTTCAAAAGCTTTAGTCAGTGTGTGTGGTTGATGATGTTATGTGTGTACTTTTTCTTGAGGTTTATGATGTTTGTAAGTGGAAGTAGACTGTCTGAAGATTTTTTTTTCAGGTTGCATATGCTAGAGCTATATATCTATTTCATTTTGCAGAATTATAATGTATTGTTGAAATTTGGACTGTGAAGAAATCAATGAGATGGTGAAATTTTTAATTTGAAAACGTACATGTATATATGATTTGGAACTGTATTTTGAAATCTGAGACGACTTGCCTGTTTCATATTCATATCAATGCATACAATTGAGCAAACTATATTTATGAGACTCAAGATTAGAGCCAATGACAGCAGCAAAGGGAGTTTTTAAAGTATTTTCTATAAAGGAAAAGTTTAAAGTAGTTAAATAATGAAATAAAACAGGCTTTACTAAGTGCAAATATAAAAGCCTTAGACGTATACTAGATTGCATGACAATAGGTATAAGAGTACAGTCCCAGTGAGATGCAATAGAGATTAAAAAAGGCTTATTGCAAAGTGTATGTGATGGAGTTGTTTTCAGGTTTAACAAACCAACGCGCATTCTCCGTCTGCAAGTATTTTGATGATCTCCTGGATGAGTTAAAAACTGGTTATATGTTCCATTGACGAGATTGTTTATTGTATAAAGAGGACCGACTATCATTATATCTCAAATACTGGTCTCATAATGTGTTCTAGAGTCGAGAGTAGTGCATATGATGGTAAATTGATTAGTTGTATTTCCATTGTATGTCTTTGTTAAATATTCTTTCTGCAATTTAGAAATAAATGTATGTCTTCATTAAATACAAGTTTATTAACAGTCAAATCAATTTTTTTCCATGGCAACTTGACATATAATATCTTAATATTTTAGATTTCCTGAGCACATGATTTTGTAAAAGGTATCGGGTATTCCTGTGTTCACAGAATCCAGTCGGTTTGTCTTGCTTTTGTTTTATGTTTTATTATTGCTTCCCCTTTTCTTTATATTGTTGTTTATATTAAAATCATCTTTCCTACTGAAATGTGACAGCCACAAGCATAAAACACGATTATTTTGTTTCCTTGTACTCCCATATTTTCTCACCTTTGCTAGTTTTCTGTCTGCAAGAAAATAAAGACTAGACCAAGCAATTTGTAGGTTGATTTTCTAAATATATTGTTTTGTCAAAGCAATTTACTGTTTTGACATCTTTTTGTGTGAAGGGAACAAAGAAAACATTAGTGATGCGTGAAATTTCAGAGAATGGGGTGCAAAAGCTTTTGGCAAATAGAGAATCTTTGGCTCCATGTGATGTGGCCTTGTTTGTTTATGATAGGTAACTGAAAGTTGCATTTAAGTTTCTTATCGTTATTGTTTAATAAATTTCTTAGTTCTGGGTATGCTACTTTAGTATGTAATTACTAATGACCTATGGTTTCCTTGGATGATGTTGTGTGGAGTTTGCAAAGTAACTTGTTGATGATTGTTTTTAGACAAGTCAACAATAGAGTAAAACACTAAGTTTCCCACTCTCTCTTGAATAAAGCTCTTCAAAGGCTGAACTATGTGATCCGGTGAAGTAACTCCAAGGTTCCTTATTTATGATTCATGATGGGTTAACTCAGATTACATGTGATCTTGCTGATTATCACAAAGGGACTTACACTAGACTTCTTCATACTTCATTTAGCTTATTCCTCTTTTCAGTATGGATGATGTATGTACAATGCTTCAATAATAAAGAAAATGAAAAGATAAGGGTTAGAGGAACTAATTTAAGGTCAATGAAGGAATGATGATGCGTGAATAGACAAACTCCTTAATAAACCTAACTCCACTTCGCCAAGGATGCCTACAACTACATGGAGTTGGTGCAATCTCTTAAGGTACACAAATGATTTTCAAATCATGAAGGCTCATATAAGCACCTTTTGGACGGCACAGCTCAAACAAGCATCCACAATCGAACTTAAGCAAATGAGGCTTAGACTAGCTTTACACAACACTTCACCGGCGATGAATGTTAAAAGCATGAGCTAGGAGTTGATCAAATGTTCACTACAAACATACATTACATCAAAGAGCTTCTAATCTACTTCTAATCTACTTTGAAACATCTCTCCATTTCATTAAGATACCAGAAACCATGTCATTTCACAAGACAACACTTAACACCAAATGAACTCCAATGTTTTTGCATTAATCTTTAGAAATATGTACAACAACTTCAAGTCCTCTCAGAGAATTTTGAGAGTCTCTCCTATTCTACTCTTATAAAACTAATGACTGATCTCTATATTACAAATGAGGCAACAAGGCCTTTATATAGTGGTCCAGAAATACAATGAATGGCTAGGATCAATTCACGTAGCCAAGGGCTTAGATCATGCCACCTCAGTAGGTAGTTACAACAACTTGCTATTTTTAGTACAAAGGAGAGGCAATGAAGGCACGTTTTCCAAGAAGATAGGATAAGATAGAATCTTTGGAGCATCTTCCACATGGATGTCCTCTCTGTCTTCTTGCTTGTCGAATGATGTGGCGACTGGTGATTGGCTTGATGATGGGTACATGCCACATAGGTGCCATCTCAGCATATTTATGGATTTCAATTGTTTATTCACTTTGCTCTGTGAGCATATTCCCAAATTGTATCATCTGTATGATATCTTCGAATATGATTGCTTTGAACGAACTTGTATGCTTGAGAATGCTCCTTGTTGATCCTGCCTTGTTCATGGTAAGTAGTATGATATGTATGATGCTTGTAACTCATTTGACTAACACTATACTTCTTCTTTTTGCAGGGTACATGATGATCTTCTTTGTAGCTTCTTCATGTAGAGTAGTAGGAGATCTCTCTTGGACTTGAAGGTTGAATGGAACTTGAAGTGATAGATGAATGTCTTCGATGTAGAAGTTGATGAAGCGGTCTTGCACGATGATCTTTGAAGTGGCCCTTTGAAGTGTAGATATTGATGATAACACCTTCCTTATATGTAGGGTAGATGACTTCTCATGGAGACTTGAATGTACCGGAGGAACTTGAAATTGAATGGATGTCTTTGAACATGATGCCATTGATGAAGTATACTTGAACTTGATGTGATCTCTTGGAGCAGCTACTTCTTGAAGTGGTGTCTCTTTAGCAGTGATTACTTCCCATCTTAACTCTTTGGCACAAATGAATGTGAAAGGCTCCTTTGAAGCAGCTACATGATGACTCTTCCTTGAAGGTGACTCCAAACTTTTCATTCAAAAGTGACTCCTTGAACAACTCCTTAGCTTTGTTGATGTTCCTACAAGACAAGAGGAATAATATTAATCACTTCATAACACAAAGAAATAACTTTAAACATGCAAATAAGTCTTTTTCAAGTCTAGGCGCATATTTAGATGTTTTGGGATGAAATCAACGCCTAGCAATAAATACCTTCATACTTGATATCTCACACTTTCTAACACTTAGAAATGACTTAAAAAGACTTCTATCATCCAGGCATTCATTACCAAAAGGTCACTTCATGCATTCTCCTTCAAGGCGCTCTTTGAGGTGTTGGGAGTAAGGAAGTGCGCCTAGGGTTGAATTGATCTTACACTTGTTATTTGATGACCTCAAACAATTAAACATGCCTTAGAATGTTCTCCTTTCTTAAAGCACCCACTTTTAAACATAGATTTGAGTGGTTTTCCTTAGGGCGCCAATTTAGGTGGCATGGAGGTGAAAGGGCGCCTAACCTTATGAAGCTTTATACTTGTCATTTTTATGTTTTAAACAATTGTGAAGGTCTTAGGATAACATCCCTCCTCTAGGCGCCCACTCAAAGATGTCCTTGGATGCAATTTCAATCTAGGCGCTCATGGAGGTATGGAGTGACAAGCCAAGGCGCCTTAGCTCAATTGGCCTATTCCTTTGGATTTTAATGATTTTGACTCTTAAATGACATCTAATTTCATGCTCTTAGACTCTCTCCTTACAAGGCGCTTGTCCATGATGCTCTAGATATGAAATAGTGCCTAGTTTCCCTCAGTGATGTTGATCTCTTATAGGCGCACTTGATGATGATTTTGGGTGTAATAAGGCGCCTAGCATCAATTTGACTCAGGTCTTGATATTCCAATGAGTTCTAGCAATGGGAGATGGCATAAAATGATCCTATTGCTCAAGGAGTCCACCAAAAAAGGTTGTTTCATATAAATCCTTCTTAGGCGCCAAAGTGAGGTGGTATAAACTAGGAAATGCGCCTAAACTATTTTGAGGTCTTGGACTTGTATTTATAACTTCAAGCACCTTCACTAAGTTAAGTTTGATGACTTCTAACACCTTGTATTCCTAGGCGCCAAAACTAGATGAAACAAACAAGAAATTGCGCCTATCATGCTTGTGGTCTTGAACTTGTTATCTGGGAGCCAAAGTGAGGTGGTATGAGTAGGAAATGGCGCCTTGTCTTAGATAGATGTTTACTTCAATTCTCATGCATCCAGGGCATTGTAAAGGTTCTTGCTTCAAGCATGCTTACCTCAAGGCGCCAATATGGACATTCCAATGATAGAAATGTGCTTAAACTCCTAAGGAAGCTCAAGATAACTCTTTCAACCCATCATACTCTTAGGTACTCTTATAAGGTGAAATGAATTGAAATGGGCGCCTATCTTCTAGGATGACTTCTCCCAAGGCGCAATTTTGTATAGTTTAGAACATTCACTTCATGCTAAGGTGCTCAAAAAAGGCTCAAGAGATGGAAAATGCGCCCTAGCTTTATTGAGTGAATTTTGTACTTTAGACAATTGCAAGGTGTCTTGGGGGGTTCAATTCTTCAAGGCGCCACTTCCTTTCTATAACATCTATCATCCTTTCTCAAGGCGCAATATCATGTCTTAACAAATAGAAAAATGCGCCTAAACTCATTGAGGTACTTTCCTGCAAGATTTTCTAAGTTAGAACTCTTGTTGAGGACCAAAATGTTAATCTCTCTCAAGGTGCCACTATTTGAAACTTGTTCTCCTCTAGGTGCATAATTGGGTCTCAATCTTAGGCGCAATATGATGTTTGCAGAGGTGAGAAAATGCGCCTAACTTCCTGGAGTAAATTCACGCCTAGAATTGGAAGTCCCAGAGCATAAGGTTTATTGAAAAATATATTTAATGAATTTCTTATACTTCAAATATTTTTCAATATACCTTTCAGGATGTTTGAGATAGGTCTCAGATCCACCGGATTTAACATGCAGATTATAGAATTTGGAGGATCCACCAGATTTCAGACTTAGCCAATTTTTCAGGATTTCAGGATTTCAGGGTACCCGACTTAGTCATTTTCAAGATCTCAAACATCAGGATCAGGTCATCAGGGGACTTATAGGACTCAAACACCACTGACTTCATCATAAAAAAGATCTAAAACATCATACAAGACTCAGCAGAGCATCAGAGCTTAAAAAAGGGGGTCCCCATTTGCAATGGGGCGATGTGTGATTAGGTCACAACGTAACTATTAGCTAAAATAGAATTTTATTAACTAAAAATATTAGATCTTTAAGCTACGCCAAATGTTTGCATAAATTATATCTGAATGTGGTTTTTAACAGAAATAAGACAGCAAACATATTTTAAAGCAGAAAAATAACAGCAATATGCAACAATTATAAGTATAAAATGGCTTATGCAAGTGACGATTCTATTCATATTAAGAGTCAAGTTTTATACAACACAAGAGTCACCAATGAAAGCTTCCCATATCACCCTTCCATTTAACTCTCCTAAACTAATATGTAAAACATATTACTTTGCAATACAAATAGAAAAAGCCTTCATAAGCATTTCCCTCTTAGCATTCAAAATTTGAAGGCCAACTTTGCTGGCTAAATCAACTATATAAGGTCCATTGCTAATGCTTTAAAAGTTTGAACTATATATGTACAAGGAGATGATGGTGTTAGCAGTATTCATTTGGTTTATCTCACAGCAAGATCTAGCAAACACAAAATTTGTTGCATTTGATTCATTGTTGATTGTTTCTGCTGTCATAGAAAATTGTTAATTTAAACCTATTTTAAGTCTTTGTTTGGTTCATGCTGGTTGAAATAACATGTTAGGTTAAAATCAAAGATACATCAATGTCATTGACCTGCAGTATGGATGCCGGTCAGCTACATTGTAAAAAAGGAAGTCAAGGGTCCTAATTAAGGAAACAGAAAACTGACCCCTGCCAGGGAAAGAGGCTTGCTGGGATTCAAGTTGGCACCATAGAAGAAATAGGCATGCCAGTCCAAACACTCTGTAGATGGCTGTCAGAAGCCTAATGTGGTGTAAAAAAATTAAAACAAATTAAAAATTTAAAAAGTTAGATGATATAATTAATTTTTTTTTATAGCAAACTTAAAAGTTTAAAACAAATCAAAAAAACAATTTTAATTTTAAATATTTAAATTTCATAAACATACCTTCAATATCTCCAACAATGAGTTGAGGACTCAAAAATGGCTTGTGATATATGATGATTTGTCACAAACATCTGAATCTCCTCAGCCTCGGCATAGATTTCTTTGATTCACTCAATTTGTGTGCCAGTCTTCTGCATCACAAAATTGAGTGATTGGATGAAACATATTGTCCAAAATATGTGCTTGTATGTTGCTTTGACCAATAAACCTACTGCCTTGCAACTTTTAGCATTGTTTGTTATGACTTGAACAATGTTTTTGGCACCTACGATTTCTATTGCCTCTATGAGGATTTTGAAAATGAAGTTTGCATCCTTCAATTGCCCTCAAAATCAATTGCCCTCGAAAACATTGCCCCTTTAGGGCACGCTGCATTGACATTAATGTAAGTTTTATTTTTGCAATCTTTCTATCCATCATAAATGATGTACACTCTCGTTTCAGGACATAAGTACCTGATTGGCAGCAAAGATGTTTACAAAATGTTTTTCTTTTGCCAATAAGGTGGTGTGTGTTGAAAATGTTGTCATTGATGTCAAAGAACGAAACCGCTGCCACCACATTGCTTTTATCAAAGAAATCGTATGCCTTGGGGAATTAAAAGAATAAAGGCCAAAGGCCGCTAAATCATGGCTGACCCATAGTCATTATGGCAGCGTTGGGTTTATTGAAGAACATTTATTATATTTTAATGGCCGACTATGAAGTATTTATGAAGAACATTTATTATATAAATGCTGGCCGACCTATTAATTTGTGGCGCCTACATTGGAGAATAAATATTATAATAAAAAGGGGCCGACCTCTTGGAGAAGTCGCCTACATTGGAAGAGATGCATCCCTTCATGTAATAGCCCCTCTTGGGGGAATTAAAATAAATTAAATTTGTTTCAAATCAGGCAGACCCCGTTTTGAAGGATCACCTCTCTTGGGTGAAGAGGCATATGAGATGGTATAAAATGAAGATGAGATGGGAGTTCGTTGGCAAGAAGAAAAATGTAAAATCAGTCCAATTAGAGCAGAATTCTGAGTGTGTACAAAAATTGTAATATCATTCCTACTCAATCAAAGTCTAAAGAAAAGAATATATTGTGAAGAAATGTTACAAGTAGATTTGTGAAGGAGAGCTTATGTGTTGAAAATATTAAAATAAATTTCAGTTTTAGTTTAGAATAACTTAGAATGTTTCTATCCTTTTTGCTTTGTTAGCTGTATTTCATTTATAGAAACATCTTGTGACCTCTTTAAATAGAGCGTTGCTCTCTTGTAAAGATATCTTATTGAATAATATTATTCCAATTATTAGCAACATGGTATCAGAGCAAAAATTGAACGGGAAACATGTACCTTGATTTTTTTCCGTTTGAAGCGCCTTTGGAATTTCTGTACGATGTAGGGACGACGCCATTCATCTGAGAGTCGTGTTTTTCTGTGGATGTAAATTTTTTTTGGGTAGTTTTGCATTTGAACGACGTTTTTTGGCAAAGTCATATCTTTGTTCTGTGAAACGTTTTAAGTCGCAATTTTTTGGAGATCTGATCGCGTTTTGATGAGATCGTGATTCTTTTCTTTTTGGTGCCCTCTCTTATGGTTTTCGTACGTGTTTCAAATCGTGTCGTGTGTGGAGGTCGCGGGTATATTTCCTGGTCACACCTTCTATTTTTGGGCGTCGTTTTTGTGGGTGAGTCTGTTCTTTGAGGTCGCGCCCTTCTGGATTGCGTTTTGTTCTCTGTGGCGGCTTTGTTAGCAGCGCCTATGCCCTAATCGCGATTCGTCTATGGTTCTATATTAGCGTTTGAAGGGCGTCGTCCTGTGTTAGTCGTTGTGTTCGGCGGACTATGTTCCTTGGTGCCGTGATTGGTCGCGATTGCTGATGGCGAGTTTTTGAGTGACGAGAAGTTTTTTATTCCCATGGATTTGCTCAGGATTTTGGCAACTTTTGAAGCTTTTATTAGTGGCTGCCATTTATTCTTGCGGATCCTAGGTTGATTTATATGGGTTTTGTTTTTTTTGACATGGTTGTGAGTCTTGCTTTAGCAGAAACTTTCTTTTTTATTGTCGTTCAATTTTGGAAACTTTCCTTGGCTCTTTCCGGTTTTTGATCGCCATATTGTGTGGGTCCCATGAATCAAGTGCCCAATCGTTAATTCAAGGATCTTTGCCTTGGTTTTCTGTCGGGCAGCGCGTGGTTCAGAGGCTTCATTTTGTTTTGGCGGGATATTTCATGCCAACAATGAAGGGTTGATTTATTTATTTTGAGCCAGTTTTGACAGAGATTTTCTTGGAAGAAAAAAAATTTCTGCAAAGAGTTTTTGAAGGTTTTTCTAAAAAAAATCTTACGGTTTGTGAACCTGTTTTTTAAGACGATTTTGGAAAAATCGTGGTTTTTGCCAGCTGAGTTACCTCGTTTTTTGTGCTTTGGAAAACGGGAGGGATGGCGTCTTTGTCCAATGTTATGTTGGTAAATATGCAAAGGTTCAATGGAAAGAATTACAACACGTGGAAGCAGAGGATGCTTACCATCTTTGAGTACCGGTGTTTGGATAAGCTTGTTCTAGGTAAAGATGCTCGTCCCGCTACTCCTAGGAAGAATCAGGACAAGTATGATGAAGGTAATAGGGAGGTAGTTATGCTTCTAAAATTATCTATCATCGATGAGATGTTACCAGAAATACCATCTGGTAAGTCTGTTGCGGAGATCTAGAAGCATCTAAAAGATCTTCATGAGACCTCAGACAAGGGAAGGACTTTCTTTCTGAAGAATATGCTGTTCTTTGTTATGATGGATGACCAAGTGTCTTTGCAAGGGCACTTGAAGAAAATCAATGATATTTGCGACCAACGAGAGGCTATTGGTCGTAAGATGGATGAGGAGGATATGATGGTGATCAATTTGAAAAGTTTGCCACGATCCTACGAGCACTTCATCGAAACGCTTAACATTACATCCACCAATGTTAGCTTGATGTTTGATGAGTTGTGCAACAAGCTTTTGCAATAGGATAGGTGGAGGAAGCATTTTGGGAGCAGTAGTGAGTCTCCTAGTGTTGAACAAGCTTTTACTACCAAGGAAGTTGGCAAAGGCAAGTCCACTCAGCAGAAAGGACGAGGCAATTTGGAGAACTCCAAGAAGTTTATTACTTGCCATTACTGTGGGAAAATTGGTCATATCAAGAGGTTTTGCAGAAAGCGGTTGGTCGATGAGAAGTCCAACTAGGAAAAGTCTCAGCAAAGTGCTCAAGTGGCGGAGCATATTGAGAAGGAGTCTGCATACTTTGCATTTTGAGGACCAACACACCATAGTGTTTTGGGTTTTTGTTTGTATGATGACCATTAAGGGAGGGTATTAAAATAAATTATATAGTATATATTAATGGTCATCTTAGGATATTTCTATTTCAGTTTTAGTTTAGGATAGCTTAGAATGTTTCTATCCTTTTGACCTCTTTAAATAGAGCGTTGCTCTCTTGTAAAGATATCTTATTGAATAATATTATTCCAATTATTTTAGCAACAGAAAACGATTGCATCAAATTTGTGAAAGAGAGTGCATCATCTACAAGAAGATTTTAGGAACGTAATTCAAAAGATCATCATCCATTGAAGATCATTTGGAGGTTGGTGCTTACTAAGAGAAGAGATTGGTGTCTCTTGCTAAGTTGGTGCTTAGTAGTGGGGATTGGTGTCTCTAGTAGGTTGGTGCCTACAAATTGTTTAGTGGTGGGGATTGGTGTTTCCAGTGGGTTGGTGCCTACAAATCTTTGTAAGAGAATTTTATTTTTCATGGTTGGATTTGGACAGTAGATCCAAGCATTCTTTGCATTGTGGTTTTCTCTTGAAATGGTTTCCATGTAAATCTTGTGTTCCTTATTGTTAGATCTTGTGTGATTGCTATTATTGTGGTTAAGATTTTATTAAGTAAAAGACTATCTTATATTGATTCACCCCTTCCCGCCCAAGTATAAGTGTGTGCTCATCAATGTGCACCTTTTCATATGCAAGACCTATGCAATCTTTTTAGGATTGAATGATTGTCGTCACCATTTCTTGCCAATGTGGTGATCTCACTATGGCCCTATCCTCATTCTATAATTTCTTATCTGATGGGTCTATTTTGCAAGAAAGTGAGGGGGTTTCACTTCTTGGGAAGATTGAGTCGCAAAGAATGGATGTGAGACTTCTGCTATTAGAGAAGTGGAAGATGGCCGTGTTGGAACCCAATTTGAAAATTGCAAAATTTATCTAAGTCCTTGACCATCTTGTTGAAACTTTCCTTTGGTGTTGCTGGTGTGAACAGGGTTATTACCTTTTTGGTTTACCTAGGCACATTATCTAACTAGTGATTAGTTAATGCTATTCACACATGTTCGCATGTTATGTTGGCTTAGGAAGCATTCTCGTTGTTTTTAGATGTTGATAGATATCTATAATTGGCATCTTTTCGTCTAGTTGTCTCATGTCATAGGATTAAGACACTTGTCACATGACTACAACATCCTACATCTCACCCTTGTCTTTATAAGCAAGGCATATCATGTGCATTGTAATAACAATTTTTTGCATTCATTGATAGAATAGATTTATTCTCTCATTTGATCTCTCTTGTGCTTTCATGAAATCTTAGATCTTGGGTGGCTATCATCATAGCCAACTTTTACATGGTATTAAAGCTAGGAGGAATCACTGTGTTAGTGAATTTTTGAGAGATTTTGATTGCAAATTCATGGTGGATCTTGATAGTTTAGTATGCTCTTCTCTTGCATTGAATGATGACTTGGAGAATTAGAAAAACTTGATGGGAAAACCAGATTTGTGAGGGCTCCCTCTTGTGGCCTTGTATTGCAGGTTCATTTTGGAGTGTGTTGTTGCAAATTTGAGCACATCATTGTGTTTAGGAGGTTCGAGATAGTTAAGATCGCCTTTTGCGTTGTACAAATTGAACACCGAAATTTGGCTGGTGCATGCTATATCCAACAGGTACCTAATCTTTTAGAGCAGTTTGGGTGAAATCCAACCCTGCCATCGCATTCATGAGGCCCAAAAACCCCAAGATCGACTGTCAAATTGTCGAAATTGTAGTTGTCCAAAAAGGTAATTTTTTTGCCTCCTTGACTGTACAGAATCATTGCAGAGGATATTCTCTGCGTAGGGGGCATATTTTGGAATCTTGTAGGCACAATGCTTGTGTAGGCAGAATCAAAATCGCAATAAATCCGTTGGGTAAATTAAATATTTGCAGGGTTTTAATTTTATACGTTGGTTTTTTCTCTGCGGATTTATTTTATTTGCAAGTTTGTACCCTGCAATCACAGGGTACCTTGCATGCAGTGAACACTTGCCTCAAACGGCGCCACGTGGCACCTTTAGCGCCAGTGGCGAGTGCCAAAAAAAGACCAGCCCTGCAATTTAAAATTCTCAACGGCCTTTGAAGATCACCACACTCCCTAGTTTCCGCCAAAACTGCTCGGCGGTAAAACATTCCATCGCCATCCAGCGACCTTTCCACAAACCCGGTTGATAGAAACCACCAGTGGCAGCAAAAGCTCGCCGAAGCTAGATACATGGGAATATTCCCCCAGAATACCACCCATAAACCACCCTTGCGCAAGAAAAAGCGTTTTTTCGCATCAAACTAAGGTGGTTTTCATTTCAAAACAACGGTTTTTTTCAGAATCCAAGTGGTTTTGAGAAAAACAAGTGGTTTTAGAATATGTTGGCAAATTTGCACATATTTCGGCTATTTTTTTTTGCGTTTGTTGATGTCATAAAGCCGCTGCTGTACAGAGAATATTTTGTCAAAAAGCTATATTCCGTTCTGCTTACGTCATCATCCCGGAGGTGATGTCATCTTTTTCCGGCCATTTACTGACGTTTGCTTTTTGACCAGTGACGTAATCAAACCGGTGAATCTAAAGAATATTTTGGGGGAATCTTAAAAGATTCCATCAAAGATTCTGTTGATGTCAGCACTATGTCAACAAACTTGGCCCAATTTGGCCCCCTTTCTCATTGGAGTTTTCATTTTGACAGTCCAACTTTGAAGGCTTATATCTTGCTCATTTTTGCTCCTTTTTCCGAGCAATTTTTTTTTTATTTGGGCTAGAATTTCATAGGCTTCGCAGTGGTGGAATCAGATTTTGGTTTTGGTGCGTGGATTTGCTAGAAATTGCAATTTTTTCATCATTGTACCTTAGCAGTTCTCATTTTCAGAACTTCAAAGGCATCGTTCGAGCTCATACGGTAACATTTTTGGGTGAATTTTTTTTGAAAGTGTATAATTTTGAGTAGTTTCCAGATCTGAAATCAATTTGATCTAGTTTTGCTCAAGAATTGTACTTTCAACTTTAGCCTAATCATTGTACCAAAATCAAAGCCCAGTTTGTTATTTTGGCTTGCGGAAATTGTAATTGGACTGAATATAAAGTTCCACAATTTTTTTTTGTGGGGGTTGATCTCTTTGATTGAGTAAAAGGGGGGTTGTATTTGTGTTCTTTTTTGTACCCTTGTATCATGGAACAAAACAAACTTCCTCTACTCACACCATATAACTATCATGAGTGGAAAACAAAAATGGAAATTCATTTAAGAAGTTTGAAAATTCATAGAGTAACAATGGGTACAAAAACTGAACCAACAACAGTTGCACAAAAGAGAAAGTGGTATAATAGATGTGATCAAGCCTATGGAACACTATGTTTGTCTGTCTCTTTTGATCTCGTTTTTCATATTGAATCTTGTAATACACCTAATGAAGTGTGGACTACCTTAGAGAATCTCTTTGGTAAGCAAGATAATATGAGAGGTTTCAAATTGGAGAATGAACTAATTGGTTTGAATCCAACCGACTTTGCAAGCATCCAAGACTTATTCACAAAGCTAAAGTCACTTAGATTGCAGCTCAAACAATGTGGAATTGAGAAAGAGGACACTCAATTGATTCTTTAAATCCTTGCCAAGCTTGGTCCTGACTATTCAGTTTTTGTTTCTACTTTTTATGCTACGATGGATGCTCTTGGGAAAGCTTTCACAATGCCTTCACTTGATGAGTTTGCCACATCACCCACGAGGGAGCAAGCTAAGTACACATGGGCACATTGAAGTCACCTAAACCTCAAGCTCTTCTTGCTAATCAAGGTCTAAAGGATCAAAAGGCTTCAACTAGCAAAGGCAAGAAATAGAAAAATAAGGATTTCAAGAACAATGAGCAAGCAAAGGAGTCAACCACATCACATAAGTCCTCATCCTCTCCCAAAGAGGAATCATCTAAGAAGGAGAGAATAAAGTGTGCATATTGCAAGAAACTAGGACATGATGAGCATGTGTTATGAGAAGATAATTGATGAGTTCTCACATTATTCAAATCACTATATCAAATTGCCATCATCTATGTCATCTAGTCCATCCTCTTCTTCGACACCATCATTATTTACACAGACAGGGACAACAGGCTTTCCTAATGGGACAAACAAGGGAAAAGGACAAGCACTATTTGCTTCCACAAGTTTTTAGTCCAAGAGATGGCTTCTTGATTCTAGAGTTTCTCATCATATGGCATCTTCACAAGGAATGTTCTCTTCCTTTGAGTCATGCACTTTGCCACTTATTTTGATGGGTAACAATACATACATGCATGCAACTGTTAAAGGAACTATTGATATTGGTGAGGGTACTTTCAATAATGTATTGCGTGTACCTTCCTTGTCAATCAATCTCCTTTCCGTCTACCAGATTACTCATTGTGGTGCAAGGAAGACAGTTGAGTTCACTCTTGATTCAATAATCATAAGGGACTTGGACAGTAGAGATATCATTGCTATTGGGATGGTTGGTCATGCATCTCACTTGTATACATTCTCCCATTTTGCTCCTGATAATGTTGTAGATCCATTGATTGATATTCACACTCATACATCAAGTGTGAATCATGTTTCTGAGGAGAAGTTTGGTCACTTGAACCTTGGTGTTCTTTCATCCACTTCAGCTCTTGAGACTAGTGCTGAGATTCCATCTCCTCAACCTCCTACTTCTTCAGAGATTGCGATTGACACGGTTTCATCAACTTCAGTTGAGCAAGATCATTCTAGTCTTTCAGATATAGCTTTGTGGGATACTTTCTTGGCAGGTATATCAGACTTGTTTTGTGAGTCTCATATTGTAGATTTGGAGGACACACTTGAGGGGATATCTCTCCTCTTTGATGACAGTTACAACACAACTGTTATCCCATTTACTTCATCTTTGGAGGGTGTTCTTCATGAGTCTACCTAGGATTTTGGATTGGTCACACCTCATTGCATTGTGCCATCCTTTGATTCTGACATGTGGATATTTGAGCAATTTTAAGAGGCACCCATCATGAGACTTCTTCCCTCATATCTCTTCTTGGAAATGGAGTTTCTTCTACATCAGCCTTTGGATTGGTTTCTTCCTAAGGGGAGAAATTTTGTTTGCAGGTACAAGACACTTTTCAGCGTTTGTCTTTAGGCATTCACCATTGGCACAAGGGCTACTTTCTTGTGGGGGGATCTATAGTCTCACTCTTGCTCTCCTATGGGGGCTAATTGATTGTATATATGTGATAGAAGTAGTCCTTAGGGGGTCATGTTGAGTCCTCCTACTATTAGTTCTTTCACTTTCATTGTTTTTCTCTCTTTTGGAGAGGGGTTTTTTCCTACCGGTTTTTCTCCATTTACTCTGTTTGTGAGAGAATTGTTTGTACATGGGTACCTAACATGGCCTAGTAGCCGGGACCCATCATCTTCATCCATCTTTGCATCTTTGCATTGTCTATTTCTCCCTAAGTTGCACTTAAGGTGGGGGGGGGGGGTGTTGGCGTGAACATGGTTATTACCCATCTGGTTTACCCCTTGTAGTGTGAACTAGGCACATTATCTAACTAGTCATTAGTTAGTGCTATTCACACATGTTCACATGTTAAGTTGACTTAGGAAGCATTCTAGTTGTTTCTAGATGTTGATTGTTGTCTATAGTTGGCATCTTATCCTCTAGTTGTTTCATCTCATAGAATTAAGACACTTGTCACATGACTACAACATCCTACATCTCACCCTTGTCTTTATAAGCAAGGCATATCATGTACATTGTAATAACAATCTTTTGCATTCATTGATAGAATAGAATTATTCTCTTATTTGATCTCTCTTGTGCTTTCATGAAGTCCTAGATCTTGGGTGGCTACCATCATAGCCAACTCTTACAGGTGTTGCATTTTGTTGCCCCTCATGCCCCCTTTGCATGTTGGAAGTTAAAATTGAAAAAATTCTAAGTTCAGAGTATTTCCTTGTCATTTTACGACTTTTTTGGGTTTTCAAGTTTTTGGAGGTTTTAGGGACATTGGAACATGTGCTTGGGTCCTCAAGTTTCTCGAAAGTTCGATATCCCATGGGGGTACTTTGGTGATCAGTCTTAATTCAATTTTTTTTGGGCTTGTGGGGTCATGTTATGAATCATGGTTGGGGATTTCCTTCTAAAATTTGTTGGGCTTCTTTCTAAAATTTTCTACGTGTTTCGGGCTTTGTTGGGCCAAATTCTTACCTTGGCGGAGTTTTGGAGTTTGCAGGAACCTTCACCATGGTTCTCGAAGTTCTAATGTTCCTTGGTTCCCCGAAGTTCCAATGTCTTAATGTTCCCCAGAACCCCAGTTCCCCAAAGTTCCAATATTACCAACTCCCAAGTTCTCTCGGATCTTGTTTCTCGGTGCGTTGTAATAGTTTCAAACTTTCGAAGTTTGCAAGAACTTTTGTACATGTCCCCAATTCCTAAGGTTCCCTGATGCCTCAAATGGTTGAATTTTCGATGACAAATCAAAAAAGGAGAAAGTGTATGACGGAATAAAGAGGCAGAGTTTTGGAGGTTCTTGACTCTTTTGAACCGGTCTCTATGTTCCTGTTCCTTTTGCCAGGCCGGTTCCCACATATCAAAGCTACAATTTTTCCATGTGGAGTTTCGGACCTCCCAAGCACAGTTGCACCTAGTTCCCAGGTCCTTGAGTTCCCATGTCCCCTAGAAGTATGAAATCCCAAAAATCTCGCAAATGTTCCAAAAAGTTCCGAAGCTCGGCAACAACTTCATGGATCGCTGTTAATGGCTGAGTTTACCTTTGCAACTACTCATTTTGGGCGAGAAACACATCCTTGCTTCTTCCATTTCACCTAGCACATATTTTGAGGCAGATTTCTTGGGATTTCTTATTGTTTACATTCAATGCAGTGGTTGAGTTTGAACTTTCAGTTGTGTGATGGATTCCTGCGAGCGGATTAGGGCACAAATTTGAGTGTCATAGAAAAGGCATTGGTTCCTCATTAAAAGGGTTGATCATGGAGCCAATTTTTGGACCTACAAGTGCTTCAAGTGGATCTAGGGCATCAAACATTGTTGGTTTGGTCTGCAAAAGGAAGGAATACATCTTGTAAATCAGAGGAAGGGTTTTCAGCGTGCATTTACATGTAATGGTATGTTTCCATGGCATTTTATAATGATTTAGGGAAATGTATAGTTACAACTATGTATTTTCTTTTGCCACACTTGCTGGTATGAGTGTAATTAGGATTTGATGTATGTGTGACAACATCTAATGCATTGCAAAGCTATGTAATGGTCTTTTCTTCATTTCACATGGGTTATTGTAGTTTTGTTGTGAATTTTACGTATGTCCATTGTATGTAATGCTATTTATGATTTGTATGTGAGTGCATATCTAGTTTTGTTGATGTTTTGCAAATGTATTTCCTTTTGCCTTGCATTCTATGACTTTGTTGCCCAATGTAGTAGGCACAAGTCTGATTGGTGAAGGATCAAACACTTTTCATTTTATTATCCTCTATCTTGTTAGTTGTAGGATTAGATTAGGATTTTCCATGTACTCATGATTTAGTGTCACAACTTAGGGAACATTCTAAGCGACCTCAAAAATCCATAGTATCGTTTGTGAGTCATGTCTTGCATGCTTGCACCTTGTAAATTATGTATGTGAAGTTAAGTGGATTCATCTTATGAGATATTATGTTGTTATCATCTATGGGTGAATCTGCAAGGTGTAGTAATCAACTTAATAAGAGGTTTTATATGCAGTAGATTAATTTGTGACCTAGTGATAACTTTTGGGGTCCAACATACATTGGATGCTACTACAATGTCTCATCTTGCTCACTTTTCATCGTGATCAAATCCTATTAAGGAACACCTATAGGAATACCCTGTCGAGCCTAGTTGAGCTCAAAGTGCGGGAGAGGTTATCCACTCTTGTCAGTTTGCCTTTAACCATCCACCATTTGTCGATGAGCCTTTGCCTTATCTTCTTGAAGGCACCCCTTGGCCTTGAAGGTAGGAAATACTCTAGGATTGTGGAGCTGTAGTTTTAGGACCCAACATGCTCTAAAGGTAGCTTGTGTGATCCGTTCTTGGCTAAAAAATGCTTTTTTGATTTTGCTCTCTTGTTTGCACTTTCTGTTGCTTCTTGCTCTTTTGATTTGATATACAAGAGAATTTGCTCTTTTAGCAACCCTTGTTTGTTCAACCCTAGACAAATTTTGATTCTTTGGGCGACCATTGCACATAAGTGAGTTATCACTTGACTATATGAGCTCTTATATTCATTATTGCATTGACTACAATGCCAAAGATAAGACCTACCTCCAAGAATTTGTGCAGTCATTGTGACATGTCGCGAAAGAGGTGATCCATGGCCAAATTTGAAAGTTCTTTCCATTCATGGGTCCACTGAACTAGAAGTAGCAGCCATTGTAAAGTATATGGATACCTATACCTACATGCTTTAAAATAAACTAATATCAAGAAAATAAAAAAAAACCCTACGCTACATAAATAAAGAAAAAAAAAACAGTGAAGAAAGCAATAGGGGAGAGGATCTAGTAGTTGAGCGGGGTCCAGTTGTTGATATCATAGTAGCAAAAATTTTTTGGGGGAAAAAATTGGCAAACCAAAAGTATAATATATAATATTATAAATTATATTTTATAATTTATATATAAATTATAATAAAATTATAAATAGAATATTATATAATTTTATAATTTATATACAAATAATAAAATTATAACTTACAATTATATACTATATAATAAATTATAATTAAATTATTTATAATTTTATTATATATATAAATTACAAAATATAATTTATGATATTATATAAATTATATATAAATAATAAAATTATAAATTACAATTATATAATTATAATTTATAATTTTACATATATATGAATTATAAATTTATTAAATTACAATTATATATTATATAATAATATTAATATATATAATATTTAGCCCATAGGCTTTTCTATGAATTATAAATTTATTAAATTGCAATTATATATTATATTAATATTAATATATTTAATATTTAGCTGATAGGCTTTTATATGTGAGCATTATAGTGCTTGGAAATGCTGTAAAAAAATTCATGCCGGAAATTTTTTTAAACTCGTCGGTTTTCCCTATTGGCATATTCCTGGAACCTCCCCCGCTGCGTATGCTAATTTTTTCTAAATTTTTCCTATCGGCTGCATACCACAATCAAACTCAGCCGTGCACACAATCAACTCCATCAGCAAACCCTAGTTTTTTGAGCAGTAAGATTTATATTCATTTTTGGTCAATGATTTAATAGGAAATCTGATTTAAACCAGGGAAAAAATCGGGATTTGTCCCAATTCATGATTTTTTGAAAAAATCGTGATTAAAACACGATTTCTGCTTCTATGGTTGATATAGTACTCGCGGGTATAGGATTTAGTCTTGCAACATGTTTATACTATATATTGTCAATGATTATTCCACATGTAAATAAAAAAATGACCAAATGTTGAACATAAGTAGTTACAATTGAATGAAATGTATTCTTTAGATCTTAAAAGCAACAAATCATGTGATGCCACATTGATGCACCGACAAAACATGATTTAATGCACAACTGTTATAACTTAATGCACAACTATTGGTCTACCCTTATTTTTGGGTCTTTTTTGACACCTCAATAAAAGCATGCTGATGTGGCATCGTATTTGATGATGTGGACTTGGAGCCTTAGTTATAGGCAAGGGCCTTTCCAAGTAAGCTGATGTAAAAATTTCGGAGTAATTCGAAATTGCCATGTATGATTTTAAGGGGTGCGAAATTAGGGTGCTCAACTATCAAAGACATCTCTGCAATCCTTCAATGCTAAAAAACAGCAGCAGCCCTGAGCAATAATGTTTTTGTTTTCATTGGAGTCTGCTTTCTTTTGTTTTGCTTTAAGTGGGTACGTGACAGCTTGACAAGTATCCTGTTCTTGTTATGTTTTCTTTTGGTTAGTTTGCTTTGTATGATATTTTTTCCAATGCCTTCTCCTAAGTAAGTGATGTGTTGCAATCTTGCTTGTTTTCCTTCTTGTCATTTGTAAATGTTGGGGTTTATCACTATGTGCTTTCTTGTTCAAGTCCCTAGAACAGCTATCAAATCCATAGAAAGAAAGAAAGAAAGAAATAATATAAATGTCCATGGGTGACCAAAAGTAGGCAAAACAACACAGACCTTCACGATGCATGACATTTTCATTATTTTTAAATAGGCGTAAAACCATTTTTTAAAGTTTTTAAGCTGTGTTTTTAGCATCTTTTGGCATCCCACAAGTTTTCCTGTCAAACTCACTGAAGCTTGGTGAGTACTCGCTGATTTTAACTGTCACCCGTGAGTTTTTATGGTGAGTAATGGTTCTGCAAAAAACTTGCGAGTACTCGGCGAGTTTGCTAACAATGCTTGCAATACTTTCAGGAAAATGTCGTGAACCTTGTTGAGAAAAGATATATATGGATATATTGCGATATTTAAAGATATTTGCTTCTATGCTTGGAATAACCTGTAAACATAGCATTTTATTATATTTTGTGACGAGTTATCTAGATTGGAACTTGATTTCTGTAGACACTTTATTGATGAATTTACATGAAATAAATACAAAAGCATGGACCGATTCGGTTTAAATTTGCCACCCAATGCAATGACATGCCTTTCTTCTTAATGGTTCCATTTATTGGAGGATTGTTTTTGGAATGGTGCAAATAAATTCTATTGATTTTCTTGAGTTAATGTTACGATTTTCCTTATTTGCTTTAAGTGGGTACATGATAGCTCGACAAGTATCATGTTCTTGTTATGTTCTTTTTTTGGGTAGTTTTCTCTGTATAATATGTTTTCCAATGTCCTCTCCTAAGCAAGTGATGTGTTGCAATCTTGCTTGTTTTCCTTTCCGTCATTTGTAAATGTTGGGGTTTATCACTAAGTGTTTTCTTGTTGAGGTCCCTAGAACAACTATCAAATCCATAGAAAGAAAGAAATAAATTATATAAATATCCATAAGTAACCAAAAGTAGGTCAATGGGACTTGAAAACAACAATATACAATTGAGAGATCTAGAAAGGTCCCGCCAAGGGGAAGAATAAAGTAGAAAATACGAAACAAGGGACCACCAAAACAAGTGGTCAGGAAATAGATACAAATAGCCAAGAAAGGGGAACAAAAATCCCAAAAAGCAAAGAGCAACCATAGAGGAAAATTGAAAATCATCAAGTAACAATATCTGGACTAGAAATGGCAGAGTTGCTAGTGCCATTGTCGATCACTGTGAAGGGATTGATAGAAGATTTGATAATGCTCATCGAGGGGTGCTAAGGGCTGAGAGAGGTACCCCCAATAGGATCACACCTAACATGTAAGGTCAAAGTAGCACCTGTAATAGTGAAAAAGCTCGTAATATGCATCTGCCCTTGTGGCTGGAGAGGTGGCTGGAAAGAAGATCTAAGTCAATGAGAGGAAGCTAGGTCGTGCTGTCAGTAAGAAGCAGGACCATGATGCTGAGGGGGAATTGTTAAGGCTGAAGCTGTGAGAGACGTCGTCTGACAGGCCTTTCTGCATCTATGTTAGAAGTAACAGTATCCAAATGTCATTTAGGGCTATTGGTCTCTTGGATGTGTTGAAAGGAGGAGGTGGTCAACCTGGGGGCTCTAGAACCCGAGAAGTTGTATGTAAGGATTTATGCCAAAGGGTGATGGTCTCTCGTAGATAAAGAGCCAAACACTGCTGGTCTGAATATCTATAGAAAGTAGAGAGATTATTAATTGGTATTATACATGCTTTATCTATGTTGTCAGGAGCCAAATAATTCGTGTAGATCATATCAATTGTAGAGAACTACAAGTAATTTTAGAATACAAGGCTGTAGCAAAAGGAAGTTCTGCTCAGTATTATTTAAATATGCATGTTGGAGGTTGATGAAAGTTACAAGGAGGAATCCACATAAAAGGATTTTCCATAAAGGAACATGACAAATGCACACCTGCATAACATGCTTTATTATTCTCCTAATAATTCAATTACATAATTAATTGATTGTTCATCCCTACTTTCTCAAAGAAGAACAATTTAACCAACACGATTTCTTTCTTTTGATTTCTTACTAAGCAACAACAATTAAAATAAATTGAAGAATGGACCATAATGTTTGCGTTGGCTTATGGCTGTTGATGCTAATGATCTTGTCTTTTACCCATACTAGGCAAAGGGGATGCTTTACCCCCTGGCCACCCTCACTATGCAGGGTTCCATAAGAGGGCATGAGTTTTCTTGTTCTATGTTGAAGCCTTTCCTCCTTATGAAATATTATCTGATTGAACATTCCCATTCTTTCCCAAATTGTACAAGGTAAACAGATTTTTACACAAGCCAGGATACAATTTTGGCATTTCAGAATGCAAACAAAGAAAAGCTTTCACAAATGAAAATCTGATAAAAGATCTTCAATAAGAGAAGTAATTCAATAAAGGCCACTGGGGCAGCCAAGAGGGTTGTCACAAGAAGTGAGCTTATAAAATTTGTGAGTTGCAGGAAAGTTTTATCTTTTTCCATACTCAGCCCAAAACATTACTCAATTTTTTTTGCAAAAAGGTGATTAGTAAAGGCTTTCCCTTCTCCCTATACTTAGTGCTCACAGTATAAATTATAATCTTTTTTTCTAGGAAGGCCACTAGCATGGTTTTCTCCGCTCCCTTTGCCTAAGGCACACCAGTTCGGTTAAAAGCTTTTACCTTTCACCTCTCACTCGGAGCAAAATTTTATAAAAGGGGCAATTAACACTTAAAACACTGGCCTTAGCTTTTAGCCCTTCATTAAATGCATTGTGGATGCCTCTAACATATCTTAGCTTATAAAACAAATTTGCAAGTGTAGCAAGTGCATTATGACAGTTTTCTCTCTTCAGCCAAGCATTCACGCACATGCTGGAAACAAGAAAGCAAGGGAAGAGAGAAATAAATGATAAATTTGTCAATACAACAATTTTTTTGACAACAGCAACAGAGCATTAAGACAATCATACATCAATAAATACCTCAAAATGTAGTTCGTAAGATAGGGCAATGTGAATCAGTTCCAGCCTTCAACTTTCACCAATCATATATATTCAAAACTAGTTTCCAGCTGATTCTCATTCTTTCCTTTAATCAAAATTTCCACAAGAAGTTTGCCAAGCATCCAAGCATCATCAGCCCCTGTTCTCTGTCACTTCATCTCACTTTTATATATATTTTTCTTTCTGACCACTTGCATAGAAATTTGAACATACAATTAATTTAGGGATGAGCTGCTAACAGACCACTATTCCACTTGTTATTTCTTGTTGGAGTACCCCTTCTTTTCTTTGATGTCAAGTTTGCTGCTTAATTTTGAAAAGTAATTTGACAAAAGAAATACGATTTGCAGCCTTTTGTTGGATGTTTTTCACCAAATGTTTCCTCTTTTCCTTTCTTAGATTTAATAATCCATAAATAATTAAATAGCCTTTTAACTCGAGCACTATTATCTACACATGAACAAGATGGGATTGTGATACTTCATATATAGCATCACAATGAATATCGGCATTCACATTCCAATTTAAATAGATTTAATCATTATGTGTAAAATCATTTATCATGTTCTAGTAGGTTGATAAATTTCACATCATATTAATTATCACTTAGAGAATAACTAGAATTAAGATGGTTTGATAAATATGTTCCAAGTCATAGATAACATGTTGCTGTGGCCAAATCATGAAAGCAAAACATGGGTGAAAAGGATGATGGCACTGTCTAGATATGCTCTAGGTAGGTCTACGAAAGGGTTGTAATATAGTGGGGTACTATGTTTATTCTATCTTTTAGCTTGGCCAGCTTATGTTTGTTTGCTAGCTTCTACTTGTAAGTTTTGTGGCGATAAATTATTTTTGGATTAGTTCAATTTTGATCCATGTTACCTAAGTAAGATATACTTCTATTCTGCACTCCACAACTGTAGGGAATGATAGTTGTTACTAGGATCTAGACTAACTGATCAAATAAGTCTACTTTTCAATGTTGAAATCAAGCTAGGGGTTTCTAGGAGATTATTAGAAATAAATTTAAACAAATCTTGTTAAACTACTCTGTTCACTAGTTCCAATTATGTTTAATCATCAACATTCATGGTTTTTATTAGAATAATATCTTTCTATTTATTTTATTAATGGTTATCCAATAGTTTCTAACTTCGTCTCTTGTTAATGATTGTTTCTTTTAGAAACATCTGTCTTTGTAATTCTATATAAGGAGCCTTTGTCTCCTCTATATAATGAACAACATCGATTCTTTTGTAACATGGTATCAGAGCCGATTTGAGTCGGACTCCCTCACAGGAGGGCTTAGGATCTTGGGAGGGCTCTTTGTTTTTCAGAATTTGGCGAATTTTTTTTAAATTCGTGGCCTTTTGCTTTTTAGTGAATTTAAAAAATAAAATTTGTGGGGCATTTTTTGTTGTGAAATTTGAGGGTTTGCTGCAAATTCGCGGGTCCTATTCGCTAGAGAAATCGAAGGGTTGGAGATTAAAAAATCGTGGAAGGAAGAGATGCGATTTTAAAATCGCGGGTTTTCTATACCCTGCATTTTTCGTCTGAAAAATTTGTCTCTTTCTCTAATAATCCTGTGTCTCTAAGGCTCGTGTCCTTCAAGCTTTTTGGTGCGGATTTTTTCTGCGGATCAGGGCGCGTTTTTTCTTCTCATCCTTATTTGCTGCGTTTTCTGGGCGTTCCCTGTTTTTCCAGAAATTCGTGCTTTTGTTCTGGGTGGATTTTTGCCTCGAATTTGTTTTGGTCTGAGGATTTTTAGTTCCCGTCTACCTAAAAGGTTTTTGATAAAATTTGGCGGCTAGGGTTTTAATAAATCCTCTATTTTTTTTGGGTGCCGTTTTCAATCTTGAAAAATCAATGTTCTGGGTTTTCATTAATTTTTTCCTTAAAAATTTTGGTTGAGAGTTTTGTGCGATTTTTGCCTTAAAAATCGTTTTGTAATAGTGTTTATAATTTTCTCCTGAAAAATTAAGGGTTTTTCTCCTGTATACCCTAGTTAGGGTTTCCGTTGTTTGGGAGGGCTCTTTGGTATATGATTTTTACTGTTTTTCTGAAAAAAAAAAAATTTGTAATCTTTGGATTTCTGGGTTTGGCGATTTTTTCCTCAAAAATCGTACTTTGCTGTAGTTTGTTTTGGTCGCACCTGGAGTTGCTGGGGCGGACATCTGCACAACTAACTTCTTGCAGTCTATTTTGGAGCGTCGTGCTCATTTGCAAAAGTTTGGAGGGTTTGCCGATTTTTCCTCAAAATCGTGGCAGCTGTTCTCGGTGTGTCTTTGGTTACAGGGAGGGACAGTTCTCCAACATCAAGTTGGACGGTTGGTGTTGTTTTTTGGGTTTATCTAGAAGTTATGCAGTTTCTGGGAGTGTTGGTGGCAGACTCATCTCAAGTGGCAGGGTCTTGTCTTTTGTTGCAGAAGCATTTTGAGAAAAGGGGGCAGCCTTCTCTGTTATCTCTTTGGGTAGTTAGAATGATGACCATTAAGGGAGGGTATTAGAATAATATCTTTCTATTTATGTTATTAATGGTCATCTAGTAGTTTCTAACTTTGTCTCTTGTTAATGATTGTTTCTTTTAGAAACATCTGTCTTTGTAATTCTATTTAAGGAGCCTGTCTCCTCTGTATAATGAACAACATCGATTCTTTTGTAACAGTTTTCAGGTTGAGCAAAGTTTAAAAACCTTGTGAGTAACTTGTGGACTTGCAAGAATCATAGTTTGAAACTAGATGGCAAGTTACTTGCATAATAACTCTCTGCCAAGTTATTCACTAATACTCACTGAGTTTTGGTGTAGCACTTTCCGGAAGCTTTCCGGCTAGCAAATATTTAAATTTTTTTTTTCAAATTTTTTCCATTGCTATGGATTTGAATAATTTTTCAACATTTTTTCTAGCTATACAAGAATTAAACTCATTCCTTATGCTTTTTAACACTATTTTGTATGATATTTAAGTTTGTTTTATGAATTTATGTATTTTTTTTAATATGCCAAGTTTTGCTTGAGTCCCGAGTCTGAGTCTATATTTGCTTGCCGAGGTTTTACCTAGTCCTGATTTTTGAATTATGAGATGGATTATCAAACATATAGATTGTTTCAAGTTCTGGTCTTGTTCTACCTTTTTATGCATTCACCAATCGGAGTTTATGGTTTGTCTTTAAGAGAAGTTCTGAGCACCACTTTTTCAATTGAACGAGATCTGTATATGGGATAATATTTGTGCAACATGTTGTATCACTTCAATGTAGAGTTTGCATTCACATTGTTTTCTGCCCCGACTGCATGTTTCATGCCATCTCATGCATGCCATGTAGTGCTCTACACGTGAATGTTTTATGGGTTTCATTGGATGTTTCAAATAGAGTGTAAAATATTCTAGCAGTACTGGCGATCACTTCTAAAAGTGTGAAAGATTGACATTACCTGTAGCGATTGTCTCGATGTAATTTCTACTGAGAAATAAATAATGCATGCTACAAGTTATATTTTTTTTAAATCATGTGTTCTATAATAAACATCTATTTAGTTAACAATTTGCAATATTGTCTGGCGTCACAGTTCAGATGAGGCTTCGTGGAAGAAAACTGCTGAATTGCTAGTGGAAGTTGCAACACATGGGGAGAATAGCAGCTTCGAGGTTCCATGTCTCATGGTGGCTGCAAAGGATGATTTAGACCCACACCCAGTGCCTATTGCAGATTCAGCAAGGGTAACCAATTGATATCATCTCTAAGTTTGTAGGGCTATCTATTGCAAGTTTTATGAATGTAGAATTATTATTTTGTTTATTTTAAACAGTAAAATAAGTCTGCAGATTTATGAGTTGGTTTCTTACTAGAATGTGAGTAAAGAAAGCAGGTAACATCTAGAACTTATGTACACATCTAGAGCATTCTGTAGCTTAGTTCTGGATGCCAAGCTAGCTGCATGATAGGTGATGTAACAATTTCCTTCTGTCTATGCTTCATGATTAGTGCATAAACTTCCAATGCAGAAACGGCAATGCTCATAAAATAAAATGATGTGTGTTTAAGCATTGATGTTACATTCGAAGCATTGAATTTAAGAATTTGTCTTGGTATGGGTTTGGCTTACAGTGATTGAGTATGGCATTTTGCTGTTTTCTTGCCTGGGATTTGGTACACCGTGGGTATTGTTGTGACCAAATCACACATCGCCCCATTGCAAATGGGGACCCCCTTTTTTTTGAATTCCAGTGCTTTGCTAAGTCCAGGATGATGTCCTTTGCATGATGAAGTCAGTGGTGTTTGAGTCTTAGAGCCCCTTGATGACCTAATCTTGATGTTTGAGACCCTGAAAATGACTAAGTCTGGTATCCTGATCCTGAAGATCTTGAAAATTGACTAGGTCTGAAATCTGGTGGATCCTCAAAAATCTAGAATCTGCATGTGAAATCTGGGGGATCTGAGACCTATCTCAAACATCCTGAAAGGTATATTGAAAAATATTTAAAGTATACTTAAATATATTTTTCAATATACCTTACTCACTTGGACTTCCAAATTTAGGCGTGAATTCGCTCAAACACTGAATAATCATGTTAGGGCTTGTATATACTCTGTGTCCTGGATTGCATCTCTGTTGCTTGTACATAGCTGGGTTAGAGTAGGGTTTTATTTCATGTCGCGTCTTAGAATAAATTTGCACCTTGATGTCATTTGACTCAAGTCTTGGTTTGTCCTTAGCTTAGTTTTGTTTTCGAGTCGCTTGTTTGTTGTTGTCTTTTCCTTAGCTTAGTGGTTGGTTGTCGTTTGCTTTCATAGATTAGTTGTTTGTTTTTATTAGTTGTTTTAGTTTGTTTGTCGTTTGCTTTCATAGATTAGTTGTTTGTTTTTATTAGTTGTTTTAGTTTGTTTGTCGTGTCGGTATTCCATTTGTAAGAAGGTGATGTATCTTAAAAGCATTCTAGTTTTAGTTCGTGATAACATGTTAGTTCATTTCTTAGACATCCATTCATGAAAGTCTTAGAGTCCGAAGATGTTTTTCTTTCCATTTATCATCTTGATAGATTTTGAACTTGACTTGGAAACTAACCACATATTGTGTCTTGACACTATTGTCTTTTGATCATAATATTCTAAAATGCTGAATCTTAATTTTATGAATTCTTAGTTGTTCCGTTGAGAAACTTGGGTCATGATTGATGGATTTCCCGTGGATTCCATCACTTGTATCAGATAGCATGACTGCCTGCTCTTGGGAGATGAGTCAATTGTTCGGTATTGACTGAAGTATTTTGAGGTTTTATATCCTACACATCTTAATGATCCCGAGGTTGCTAGGGGAGTCTTTGTGAGCCTGGATCAAGTGAACATTTCAAGGTAATTCATGTTTCCATTTCGCTCCATAATAAGCATCCATCATTCCGCTTATCACCTCCACCTCATATATGCAATAAAGCCTCCATCCATGTTGCATTCTCCATTCAATAATGAATTCGAGTCTGATGTCTGAATCATCTATATGGTCCTGTTGTTCGTTGCCCACTCCAGAAGGATGAATTGAAGTCCTTATGAATCATTTGGAGTTGTCTATGTCAATATCTTTTCAAATAACCTCAGCCACTGCATGCAAGGTCAAGATGTTGGTGTCCCCATCTATTCTACATTAATCCATCATTTTCCATTATCCATCTATCATGTGTTCACTTCACCTTCATTACCATGCAAAGTATAAAAGCATGTAACTATCCACACCTTCCGTCATCCAACCCTCCTCTGCTTTTCCTACATCACATTACCACATCCTTTATTCATTCACCCATTTTCTAATCATGATCGATGAATGTGAGTGTTGTCTAGACAAGAAGCTTGTAGTCCTCTGTCCATTCCTTCACTCCATTACTTCATAAAATAAATATCTGGATGCCCATATCCATGAGAAAGCAAAGAAATTCCTGAAAATCTTAAGATCTCTATGCCTTAGCATAAATGCCAAAAAATCAAAGCAGGCTCAGATCATTTCATTCCTCTAAGAAGAGCCAAGTGAAAATTTGAGTACTAAAGTTCAAAAGCTAAATCCAGAAGGGCTTCCGCATCCAATAAATCCATTTTCATCCATTCCATTTCATTTCCATTCCATCTAAAATATCCAATTACTTCATCTCACGAACTAAAATCAAAACAAGAAAATTCTAAGTTCTTGTGGGACATGAAGTTACCATTTCACCCGTTCACTAATCATCGTTCTCGTTCCCGTTCCCTTTACTCACCTCCCTTCCACTTGCAAGCTTCGAGGTTTAGGTCGATGCGAACAAACGTTGATCATGATTCCATTCCCTTTCATTTAGTTGTTCACCTTCCGTTTTATTTCCCGTCATCCAACATATCACATCACTCACTTGGTTTATGTTTGGATGTACTTTTCATCTATCTGTTTCGTATAATCCACATCATAGTCCATTGTTTCCATCCATTATATCATTTTGTCGTTTCTTGCCAACATCAGTGAGTATAATGACTTGACATGGTTTTGAAGGGACCATCGTGTTGTCCGTAGAATCAGACTTTGGAGTTCTGTCTATTCTTTACCTCGGTGAAAACCTGGTAAATAGGCGCCGCGTGTAATGGTGTTATAAAAAAAAAGAAAAAAAAAAAAAAAGAGAGAGAAAAATAGTAAAGAGAAAAAAATTCATCCACTGGTGAAAACCTGGCAAACAGGCGCCATGGATAGGTACCATGATGAAAACCTGGTAAACAGGCGTCGTGGTAGAGACACAATGTCTCATTGCATTTCATTTCCATTTCTATATCACCCTCATCCCGCCATCACCCCGTTCAATATCATTGCATGCCATCATATGTACATATTCGTCCTTCCATTCGCTTTCATGAATTTACCTAGTTTGAGACAGGTTAACTTACATGATCTTGGTTTCCAAGGGATGGGAATGAACTCAAGTGCTTGCACTTTAAACTTCAAGCATGGATAGTCGCGCTGGCAAATGGTTCTGATTCTTTGATCGAGTAGTCGTGTTTATTTGGTCTAGTGTGTGGGTGTGTACATGGAAATGTTGAAACTTGATATTTGTTTATCTTTGGAATATTTAAGAAACTGCTTTAATTGAAATCAATCCTTAATCACACAGCAGATGATGTAGTGTCTTGATCCAATCTATGATTCTTTTCCTTTTCGATTTCGTTGTCTAGCTGACTGATAGGTAGAAGAGGAGTGTTTGAAGGTTTGGGGTCTGGATTGAGTCTTTGTCTCTGAAATGTTCAGGAACATTTATTCGGGTTGACGCTAGATGTTGTGACCAAATCACACATCGCCCCATTGCAAATGGGGACCCCCTTTTTTTTGAATTCCAATGCTTTGCTAAGTCCAGGATGATGTCCTTTGCATGATGAAGTCAGTGGTGTTTGAGTCTTAGAGCCCCTTGATGACCTAATCTTGATGTTTGAGACCCTGAAAATGACTAAGTCTGGTATCCTGATCCTGAAGATCCTGAAAATTGACTAAGTCTGAAATCTGGTGGATCCTCAAAAATCTAGAATCTGCATGTGAAATCTGGTGGATCTGAGACCTATCTCAAACATCCTGAAAGGTATATTGAAAAATATTTAAATATATTTTTCAATATACCTTACTCACTTGGACTTCCAAATTTAGGTGTGAATTCGCTCAAAGAAGCTTAGGCGCATTCTCTCATTTGCAGATACCTGAATTGGCGCCTTAGCTTGAAGACTTCAATGAGCGCCTAAAGCTAGATTGCTAGGAGGGTGAATTTGGCGCCTTAGGTCCAGATTACTTCAAAGTAGCGCCCTAGATCAAAGAGCGCCCACACATAGAAGAATGAAGGTTGTCAATCCAATGAGCGCCTAGTAGAGACAAGAAGTGTTTGAGCTGTGCCATTTGATGGGTGCTTGTATAAGTCTTCATGATTTGAAAACCTTTCGCGTAACCTTAGGAGATTGCACCAGCTTCATGTAGTTGTAGGCACCCTTGGCGAAGTGAAGTTAGGTTTAATCAAGGAGTTTGTCTATTCAATCGTCATCATTGCTTCATTGACCTTAGATTAGTTTTCTGAACCCTTACCTTTTGCTTTTCTTTATCATTGAAATCCTGTACATATGTCATCCACACTGAAAGGAGGAACAAGCTAGAAATGAAAGAAGAAGAATTTGCGTAAGTCCCTTTGTGTTTAACAGCAAAATCATACTTAGTCACTGAGCTATATCTTACCAAAATCATCAGAAAGGAACCTTGGAGTCATCTTGTTTGATCACCTAGTTCAGCATTCGAGAGGCTTTGCTCAAGAGGGAGTCAGATACTTTGTATTTCACTCTAATTGTTGACTTGTCGAAAAACAATCATCAACAGGTATGACTGTACAAAAAGTATAAATTATTATAACTAGAAAACTTCTTGCCAAGTAAACACATATTTAACCATAATATGCATAGAATAAACAAAATTAACTACAAAACACTATTGATAAATTGATAATTGATTGTTCAATGCCAAATGTCAAATGACAATATGATAAATCAAAATGGCTTTTACTTAATAACATTTGTTTGGTGGCCAAATACTAAACTACATGGTGCACAACGAAACTCAATAAAATCATCATATTGCCTTTCATTGAGAGCATCAAAATCATCACTTGCTTCATTAGAACCACAAGTAGCTGCAATGCCTGTCCCTACAGCTTTGCTATGTAGGTCCTGCATAGGAGTCTATGTTGACTAAGGAAAGAGATTTAATGGAAGCATCAAAGTAAGAGTGCTCTATATCTAAATTTGAATGCTTCATCACCTTTCCTTGTTCTCGGTCTGCTTTGTGATATGAGGTGCAAGTTGGAATTTACATACACCAACTCCTCTGCATTTTGAGCTGCCAACCAATTGCACTTCAATGACTGGATAATAGAGTCCGCACTCCAGTTTTTGCTTAGCTAAAAAGGAACTTGCAACATATTGTGTTAAAGTACATAGCAAATAACTTTTTAATTAACTGATTATAAATTTATAGGAGCAAAAAGTCAAAGTAAAACTGAAAATAATTAGAGTTCAGGAACATAGGTGTGATAAAACTTTGAAGGCATGAGGCTGTAGGTACATGGATACTTGGCCATAGAGGTACCAATATTTTTGCCTTGCCCTTATACGTGGTCTTGAAGAGTACTGCGGCTGTGACCCTTAAAGCCTATAAACTTCCAAACTCACCCACAACTATGTCCTCTATATCGGGATCAATGAAGAGCCTATTGAATGTTGCCTCATATCAATTACTAACTTAAACATCCTTGTATGGTGGCACCCTTTTGAGGGAAGATGGTATCTCAATGCTGTAATATTTTGAAGTTAGAGCAAAGGCAAATAGATGCAGCAGGGTGGTTGATTTTTGCCATCATACAATAAGAATTCTTTGCACCAATGTGGACAGTGTTTTGAAGGATTGTTATCACATCAATCTGGATAGTGTTTTTGAAGGATTGTTATCACATCAATCTGGACACTGTTTTTGAAGGATTGTTATCAATAAATTTGATCATACTCATGATGTGATCAATGGAATTTAACAAATAATCTTTATGAGCCTGCCTTTTTACTTTTTGGGCCCTTTTTGTGTTTAATTGCTTCTATACAACCCAAAAGTTGCAAATAGTCATGGCAGACAGTGCTTGCTACACCATCACAAGTTGTCTTCGGATGATTGTGTGCGAGGCAAATCAAATCTCAATGATCTAATGGGAATTAAGATGTTAAAAAATTAAAGCAAAAATTAAAACTTCGCTTTTAATATAAAAAATTCATGCAAATTGAAAAAATGAAGATTGTTTAAATTTTTATTTACCTTCAACAGCTCCAACATAAATAATGACTTTAAGATGACATGTGACATATGACGATGATCAGTCACAGGTATTTGGATCTCATTGGCCGATGTATACATTTGTTTCACCCACTCGATCTTGCTGCTTGAGATTTCCATCATCAAGTTGAGTGAACATAGAATAGTCAGTGTTGGAAAAATATGGCCATATCTCGCCTCAATTAACATTAACAAAAAATGGTAAACCCTAGTTACCTTCAATGGAACAATCTTGAAGCAAGCTCCTCAAGTATTTAAACAATATGATTATCAATATGATGATGTATTTAAACACTAGTGAATGTTTGATACCTTGATCGAGGAGCACACATTGATGTTGGTTGCGTGAAGGACGAAAGTTAGTGTTGTTTTTTCCTTTTTTGTTGTCTCTTTAGTGATATTTTAGGGTTTAAGTTTGTTGTTTGTAGTTATAAAGTTGAAATTTTTTGTTGTCAATTTTTTTGTCCCTTCTGAGATATTAAAAAAAATTGTTTTGGGGCCAGGGTTTGCCCTAGGTATGGGTAAGGCACCCATAAAGGGATGAACCCAGGCTGTTCTGGTTTGGAAAGTAGCTTGGGTGCCGTACCTGGTGACTGGGTCTAGTAATGATGCTCACATGGGAAGATCTGAAAACATAGGGCAGGGTACTAGTTTTGAAGAGGGCTACATGTCTCAGAGACAGGAGTTGTGCAAAATTTGTCAAATTAGCCAATATATAAAATCTGGTTTTGGCTGAACCACAAAAGTTAAATTGTTGGAAATTCAGAATTTTAATGTCTGGGGTCACAAAATTCTCACCATTGTTGAGTATTGGAATTGTGATAAAATAATCCTTAAAACAGAAACCGCACCTACTTTAAATTTTGTTGATTTTGTGAATCATTACAATTAAACCCTTTTGGTGTTAAAATTATATATGATGATTTGATCTCAAAAAGTTCATAATGCCACTTTTGCTGGTAATCTTTGGGAGAGTTTGAAAAACAATTATCAAACCATTTAAAAAGGTAGAGTTGTATTTGAATAGTTTGTTGTTCTCCATAGATTGAGGGAGGGTGGGTCCCTTTGTGAATATCTTATTTGGATGAAAGATCTAAGAGATCGGTTCTTCGCCATCAACATCAAGATGAATGAAGATGATATGGTTGCAGATCCGAGGCCCTTTTCATCAATATTTTGCCACCTTTCTTTGAAACTTTTCTTGAGTCATTGTATTTGCTAGTAGAGGGACAAAACTCCTACCTTTGAAGAAGTAAGGTCATATGTGTTACATAAAGAACAGAGACAAGACAGATGATGGAGTCAATTTCTAGTCAATATGAGGATACAATTGCTACATAGTATATCGAAAAATCCAAGAGATCTTTGAATTCTGATTCACATTTTAAACACAAAGTCAAGTGTTACTATTGTCATAAATTGGAGCATATAAAAAAAGAATGTTGGAAATGTCAATATGATCTATCCCACGAAGCTGTTGAGGTGGAGCAAAACAATGGGGAGGAGTATAGTGATGCAACCAATTGCTAGATCTTTGATTCTGGTGCATCACACCATTTCACTTGCTGCAGAGAGAAGTATGTCAAATTTACTACTGATTCCATTTCTACAAATTCTATTTCATTGGGTGATGTTAAGGTCACATGCAAATGTATGGATTGTGTTGAGTCCTTTCAGAAAATTCATAGTTAGGAATTGTAGGTTTTTTTGAAACTGAACAAGAATTATTTATCTATCAATCATCTTACAAACAATTCTAACATTGTTGTGGGTTTTTGTGGTAAGAAGTGCATCATGACAGATGTTAAGTGGACGAGAATGGTTGCTCTAGCCATTTGGCAAGCTGTACTATTAGGCTACATGATCCTATTATAGTTAATTTGCATGCATTAGCTCTAGAGGGCATCACTAGCATTTGTGGTACGAGTGACATGGACATTTGAACCTTCACGATTAGCCAAATTGAGTAGAACCGACATGGTTCAATCAAGGAGAAGCTGGTAAGTAGAAATGCAACCCATTTCTTATCGAAGGAGCATGGTGTGCAAAGGGGGCTTTGGATCTCATCTACAATTCTTGGTGCAAGATATTATTTTTGGGTTGGTTGATGATTTCTCGAAGAAAATGTGGGTCTACTTTTTGAATAACTTGGATTTCTTTGGTTCTTTTCTCAAATTCAAAGCATTAGTTTAGAATTAGATAAGTAGGCAAATGAATACTTTGCTATCCAATCAAGGGCTACTGTGAGAAGGAAGGCAATCATAGACAATTGACAACTCCACTTCTTAGCAGAATGGGTTGGTTGAGAAGAGAAATAGGATGATTATGGAGATGACCTAGTGCATGATACATTGCAAAGGCATGACAAATAAATATTGGGGCAATGTAGTGAACACATCAATGTATCTTTAGAATAGAAGTCCATGTAATGCCTTCTAGGATGCAACTTGTGAAGTATGGTTGCCCTAGGCATTGGGCAAGGTACACTATACAAGCTAGTTGGTCTTGTTATAGTTAATTGGCATGCATTAACTATGGAGGACAATTGTATGATCCACAATTTGTTGATGTATTTAAGAAATGTGGACATCTCAACTTTAAATTTTTGGCCAAATTGACCAAAATTGGTGTGGTTAACGATTTGTCAACAATCCACAAGAAGTGGGATGTTTATGTAGGATGTTTGATTGGTAAGCATAAATGAAATACCTTTCCTTTTGAAGGGGCATAATATGCAAAGAGGGCTTTGGATCTCATTCATGCAAATTTATGCAAGTCATCTTAGTCATCATCCACAATTCTGGGGGCAAGTGATTTCTTTGTTGTTTGATGATATCTCTAGGAAATTGTGGGTCTACTGTTTGAAAAAGAAGTCTCATTGTTTTGGTTCCTTTCTAAGTTCAAAGCATTAGATGAAACTTAGGTAGATAGAACCAAACCTTGCGATCCAAGTAGTTCATAGACTACTACGAAAAGGAAGGCAATTAGAGATACTTGACAACCTTGTTCACTTCTTAGCCAATGGGGTGGTTAAGAGGCAAAACAAGACAATTATATTGATGGTTTAGTTCATGATGCACATCCACAAGGTGCCATATAGATATTGGGATGAAGCAATGAACATGATAATATATCTTTTGAGTAGAAGCCCATGCAAGGTCTTGCAAGACATCACACTCGAAGAATTTTGGTTTGCGTTAAAATCCAAGGTAGCACATTTTTGGTGTATATTGTCCAGTTGCATATATTTCTACTAATAAATTCATTATAGTTCAAATGTAACTCTAACATGAATGTGGTGAGTGATATGTCATGAACTAGTGTTGTGGTTCCTTTGTAAGATGAGGGTTCTAGTTCTTGTACTCCATTATGGTCACCAGTGCATTAACCTTGGTTGATGTGGTT
The DNA here is from genome assembly GCA_027924645.1 of Cunninghamia lanceolata. Classification (NCBI taxonomy): domain Eukaryota; kingdom Viridiplantae; phylum Streptophyta; class Pinopsida; order Cupressales; family Cupressaceae; genus Cunninghamia; species Cunninghamia lanceolata. The sequence goes on from BSBN01000780.1 coordinate 1,471,004, forward strand.
GCTATACCACAAGAATCATAGGTGACACACAAAGACCAAAGTAGTATGATTCCATTCTTTAGGACATGTGGGAGGATAAACTTCCTCAGTTAGATGCACGGCCCCAACGAGCAGGGAAACAAATTGCTAGTTTAGGCAAGCATGTTCATTTTTCTCTCTCATCAAATCTCTTTAAGGTACTTGATCCACAACCATACGTAGAAGCTAAGGGCAAACCAAAATGGGAGGCTGCCATGTGGGTTGAGTGTCAAGCCATAACAAAGAATCATGCCTTTGATTTTGCATAGTTGTCTCCAAGTCATAAGGTCATTGGTGGCAAATGGTTGTACAAAATTAAGTGTAAAGGTGGTTGTACTTTGGATGAGTACAAAGGTTGTCTTGTTGTGAAAGGCTATTCACAACAAAACGAAAAAGACGATGAGTAGACTTTTTCTCCTACAATAACGAGGGTCATAATTCAATTGCTCCTCTCCATAGCCACTGAGTTATGTTGAAAAGCATATTAGATGGATGTTGAGAACATCTTCTTGAATGAGGCTTTTGACATGAAGTTCTAAATGGTGCAATTTGAAGGATTTTAGATACCTGATAGTCACTGGTAGGTTTGCAGGCTTCTTGAGTCTTTCTACAGGCTTAAGTAGACTCCATAATTGATGCAGGAGCATCCTAGCCCTATTCCTGTCTTCACATCTTTCTTTGGAATCCTCATGCAGTTTATGTTGAATATCTCTTGCTGGGGCCATATGCTAGCGATGTGTTGTGACCTAATCACACATCACCCCATTACAAATGGGGACCCACCTTTTTTTGCAATCTTGAGCTTGTAGGACCCTTAGGAAGTGTTGTCAAACCTAGTCTCTTCCACGAAATAAAGAATGAGCCTCTCTGGAGTGACGTGAAATGAATCAAGTGAGAAATTAGGAAGGTCATTCGTCAAACAGGGTGCAATTGAGAATGCTTGAGCATGTCCTTGAGATATTGAAAAATGACTAAGTCTAGTGTCCTGAAATCCTGAAAACTAAGTCTGAAATCTGGTGGATCCTCAAAAATCTAGAATTTGCATGTTAAATCCCATGGATCTGAGACCTATCTCAAACATCTTGAAAGTATATTTCAAAATATTTAAAGTATATGAAATATCTAAACATATACTTAAATATGTTTTGAAATATACTTGATTTTGGGCACTGAAAAATGGCTAAGTATGAAGAATTTTCCTCTGCACTAGTGGAATCCGCCCAACTTGGAGAAAATTTCTTCTGGCCTTGGCATATGCGCCCAACTTTAGTGAAATTTCTCTTGGCCTTGACATATGCGCCTAACCTTGGGAAAATTTCTCTTGGCCTTGACATATGCGCTCGCCACTTGAGAAAGTTTCTTCAACACCCAGCATTTGCGCTCCCAATGAGAAATTTCCTTAACCTTGTTCCAATGCGCCCTAAGTGGAAATTTCTCCACCCAATGTCATATGCGCCCTAGGTTGGGATTTCTTCAATCATCATTATGTGCGCTCTAAGAGGGAATGCCTTCATAAGTCTTCATCTTGTGTTCAAATTGAAGCATTTCTCTAGCATGCAAATATGCTCAGACTTGGAGAAAGATAAGTGTGCCACCTTGAAGATTCCTTGCGCTTACCTTCGTAAATTTTCTCCACCTCATGGCAAATGCGCTCCACTTCAAGAAAGTTTCTCCACCTCATGTCAAATGCGCCCTGCCTTAGAGACATTTCTCCTCACCTTGCCAAATGCGCCCTCACAAAGGAAATTTCCTCAACACTTAACATATGTACCCATGCCTCAAGAAATTTCTCCAACACCTTGCAAAGGTGCCTTCCATTGAGAAATTTCTCTTGCACATGACAAATGCGCTTCACCTTGAAAAGAAATTTCCTTGACCTTCTCAAAGTGCACTTACCTTGAAGAAAATTTCCTCATCCTCTGTCATATGCGCTCCACTGGAAAGAATTTCCTTAACACTATTGTATGCGCTTCCTCAAGAAAAATTTCCTTAACATATGCTAAGTGTGCTCACCATTAAGGAATTTCTTCAACATGTCTCATGTGCGCCCTCATTGAGGAAATTTCTTCAATATTAGTCAAATGTGCTCAAACCAAGGCAAGTTGCTAGGTCGGCCAGAAGGGGTAAAAGGAAAGTTTTAAAACATGAGAACAAAACCTTCTTTGTTGTGTAAAACAAGTAAGATCCAACCTAAGACCTTTGCAAGGTGAAATGTTAGGAAATCTATGATTGAATATTGTTAATGATTATCATTTTTGCAATTGAAATTTGTTCCTCTTTTGCAGGAACTCGAAGCAAGAAGTGCTTGTTCGAAGAAGATCCGACGTCAAGAGCAATTGAAGGAAGATTACATCAAACGAAGAACTCTAGTAGAAAGCCCCCTTCAACTCAAACAAGGAAGAGAAGGCATCTAGTTTCATCATCCAAGGATGGAGGTCACTTCAAGGAAGGAGAATGGCAAAAGCTTGCACCGAAAACATTCAGAGCGTGGAAGAGCGTTGCCTGAGGAAGGAGGACATCATCACCACATGAAGGAGACCTATTCTAAACAATCAAAATCCAATGCCAAAAGTCATACATCAAGGTCATCGCTTGAAGGGAGAAGGACCAATTCCACATTCAAGATCCGGAGCCACCCACTTCAATCCTGAAGTCTACTCCAATAATTCATGCCCAAGGTCTACTTCCTGCACAATCCAGAGCTAGAATCCTGCATGAGAACAAGAGCGTCATGAGATGAGAAAATGAGCATCTACATCAAAAGTTATTAATTACATGACAACATCAAGAAATTCCCAAAATTCCCAAGTTTTCAAGTTCGAAAGATGCCAAGTTCCAAAGGTGAAAATCCTAGTTCGAACACTATTCCACAAAAGATGACATAACTTGGGAAATATTCCGAGCAATATGAACACAAAGATCAAACCGGTTGGCTCAATGCTGAGGTGGCATATGCACGTCACTAGTCCAATCACAGTCTGCCACATCACCTGTTCAATACATGTACATCAAGAAGAGGTTAAAGAGGGCGCCCATGTGGCAGATGCTCTAAAGATTGCATTGGGAAACGTGCCTTCATTGCCTCTCTTTTGGACGGTTATGCATTGTTGTCTTCATCTGGGCCGTTGATTTGCAATTCAATCTTGGTCGTTCTTGTAATTTCAGAGCCTATATAAGGCCCATTTCCCTCATTTGTAAAGGTTAGAAGCTGTTAGCTCGCAAGAGTAGGAGTAGAATAGGAGTAGATTAGAGGAGACTTCGAAATCATTGAAGAGACACATGAAATTGTTGTAATCATACACTTCAAAATTAATACAAGCTCATTGTTGGCTTGCATCGTGATCTTGTGGTTTTGGAATGTTAGCATGATTTCTAATTTCTTGGATGTGATGGAGAAATGTTTCTAAGTAGTATAATAATAGATTAAAAGTTCATTGATGTAATGAGTATATGCAAAGATATTTGATGAATTCCTCTTGGTTCATACTTTTTGTGAATTGTTGAAGGCAATTCACTTTGCAAAGTTAGCCTGAACCTCTAGTTGCCTTAGTTCGATTGTGAATACTGGTTCAAGCTGCGCCAACTGTGGGTGTTTGGGCGTGTGTTTGCAATATGAAAATCATTGGGTTACCTTAGAATATTGCACCTGCTTCGTGTAGTTGTTGGTTCTCATGGCAAAGCGGAGTCAGGTTTCGTGAGGAGTTTGTCTATCTTGGCATGTCTCATTATTTCTTTGTCCTTAGAGTAGCCTTCCCAACCCTTGCCTTTTTTCCTTTCTTTCATAGCCGGTTTGAAGAAGTTCCATTCCATAAAGGAGAATAGTATATTCAAGTGAAGTAAGGAGTCAATTCAGCGTAAGTCCCTTTGTGATTACCAGCATTATCACATCAACTACTAAGTCTATCCACTGCAAGTCAAGACCTGAAATATCATGAACCTTGGAGTTGTCTCATTGGATCACATTATTTAGCCTTTGAGAGACTTTATTCAAGAGAGGATAGAATACTTAGTATTTTATTTTGAGTTTGCATGTGCATAAAAAACACATCAACACGATGCAAGCACAATATTTTATTTTAATCCTCGTTGGGACCTGCCAAAAGGCCTCAAGAGCTGTAGGCTTATCCTTATCAGCTGAATAGATCAGAGGGACCCACACATATCCTTGATTTTCTTTGACACCTAGTGGCAAACATTGATATGGCTTATTCATTCTGAGTCGGGCCCGTGTGTTCGCATCCCTCCCTTGGATGTTTTTATGTAATTCTTGGCATTTCTTATTAAGTTGCTGGCAGCTACTGAAATTTATCTTGGGACATGATGAATCTGGGCAACTAAAGGAAATAATTGTGAGTTTATCCTTGTTGTAGTGGTGAATAGTGGGGATTTAATTGTTGGCGGCTAATGACGACTTATTGATTGGTGTTTCATTCTTATGTAAAGCGGCGACTCCTTATTTAGCATCGGCAGCTGTATGGTGTCTTAAATATGGTGGCAACCTCCCAAACAGACCTGTCCACTCTTATTTAAGATCATATTCACATTTGACTGGGATAGTGAAGTGAAAGAGTGAATTGGAAGAAGAGTCGAGAGTCATATTTGGGAGAATAGAAAGTGTTGTCTAAAACGAGTGAAATCTAATCTATGCTCTACTTTTGATATGATTGATCTAAGCCCTTGATAATATTGCCTAGATGTAGAATTCTGCCAACATGACAATCTCCTTTTCATGGCTTAGGTTAAGTATGCTACACATCTTGTGGAAAGGTTTTGTACAAAAGATTGTAGTCATTCCGCTACACTTATGGAGGTCAGAATGAAGTTGTCAGCTGATGATTCCAACCCCAGTTGATGGGTCCTGCTACAAAAAAATGGTGGGCAACTTGGTATATTTTACATTCCCACAACTTGACCTTTGTTTTGTTATCTTTCTTTGTTTTTGGCACAATTGAAGCTTGTTCATTGGTAGGTAGAAAAACATGTGTTGCGATATGTCAAAGGTAGTCTTGACTTTGGCATTCTCTATCAGGTTCATAGGTTATAGTTTATACCTTTAAAAAAAAAATCTTTAATAAATTGCAATTTATCACAATACATTGCCGCTTGGACCAATCAGTGATCCGATATGAATTAGATCACTAATCTTTTCCTTGATCATTGGCATGATTCCCAAGGCTGTTACTTTGGTTTAAAAAAGCAAAAAGCAAAAATTGTTTTTGGCTGCACTGGATTGGAAAACAATGTTTTTTACTTTATTTGGCTTGATTTTTTTTGCTATTTTAATGAATTTTCAATTTGTTTAAATTTCCCAATTAATTGAAAAATCCTTATCTTTTGGTTTGCTGAGTCAATCTTGAGAGTCTTTTTGCTACTTTGGTTTGTACAGACTCTAACTAGACTGTATCTGTTGATACTCAAAAGATCAACTATTAGCAACATTTTCTCTTTGGGTTTGACTGTTGTTTTGTGGCAGAACAAGGTTCAGCACACTGAAGCTTTGTCTTCCACAAAAAGCTAAATACAAAGCAATTGTTAGTGCCAATTGTGAAGTAGGCCATATGTTTAGTTTTGTGACTCCACTTTTACATGATAATTAGAGTGTCTTGAAGTTGGTGAAGGATCTAGTTTATCATGCTTGCACCAAGCACATTGAGGTTCATTGTCACTACATTTGACAGGTGGTTTATCTTGGCAACATTTCTCTCTTCTACTCCACATCTCAGGAGCAGTCTGCTGATCTAATGACTAAACGTTTTGGTTCTGTTTAAATTTTCAAATTTCAAGACAAACTTGAGGTTGTCTCTGGTTTAGTTGTTAAAGGGGGTATTCAAATAACATACTGTTTAGAATAATAGGCATTTATTACTTATGATGATGATGTGATAACACACATTAATCATGTCTAATAAGGTAATTTACATAATGTAAGTTACAACCACCAATATAACTTCTTCGTATATTAAGAAATACAGCATACACACAATGGAGATTGTGCCACACGGTTCTTTCTCAATCCCCATTTATTCTTGTAACAGCATTGGCAAACTTGCAATCCTAGTCCCTTCTTTTCTGTATTTTGGGTATGTTCAAAACCTCTTGTTCAATTTTCCAGAACTGAAATTTCAATATCACTCTTTGAATGGCCTTGTGTATTTTATGAATATTGCATGTGGAGCAAGTTTCCTGGTAGAATAAGGTTCACTTTCAAACAAAGACTACAATGAGGATGCAGTTGGAGTGTGTTACTCTGTTTTGGGACCTCTATGCTTCAATTGGTTCCTATCAAGTAGCACTTTGTGCACAAGCTATTGCAATTGTTACTATTTGCAAGCAAATCATTGCCCTCATTTTGCCTTGTATTCAGAAAATAAGGAGTCTACATCTAGTTCAAGACCCTCTCTCCATGAGAGCTGAAGAGGGAGCTCAAGAGGGTGCATGTGAAGGGTGTGTTCTAGGAAAACACCACAAATAAGCCTCTGAAACTGGAATGGCTGGTCGAGCAGATGACAGATTAGAGACTGTTCAGTCATCTATATGAAATGCCTGCTCCATCTCTGTCAGGTGCCACTTATCCTTAACACTTATTGATGGGTTCTCCAGGTACACTCGGATTTATCTTTTGAAGAACACAAGGATTGTTCTCGACAAGTTCATTGCATTCAAAACAAAGATAGAGAAACATAGTGATAAAAGCATCATAATTCCATGGAGAAAAGGGGAGAGTTTGTGAATCATGATTTTTAATATATCTGTGTTCATTACGGTATTCCTCAACCAAAGAATTGTTTTTTTTTTTCCAGAGAAGAATGGGATTACTCAAAGAAAAAGTAGATTACTTGTTGAGATGGCTTGTTATATGCTTGGAGCAAATAAAAATGATGACGTATTATGGGGAGAAGTGGTCTTTTGCACAAATCATATTCCTAACAGGGTTACCACTAATGCAGTAGAAATGTACTCCATATGAAGCTTGGACTAATAGGAAGCCTTCAATTGCATGCTTCAGGATCTTTGGATGTAAAGCATGGGTGCTTACTTTTACATAATCATAATATCAATTTATCTTGAGATTAAAGATCTAGTCTTTTTTATTTTTATTCAATCCTTCCACTAATAAGCAATCAATGGCATTCGGAGAAAGCCATTTTGCTTTAAACAATGTATTGATCATTTGTTTAAATAATATTCTTAGAGAAAAATAAATTTGCATACTTTGGGAAAGAAGAAATTAGATCCAAAAAGTCGCAAGTACATTTCTTTAAGCTATTCTAAAGAGTCCAAAACCTCTAGTCTATGGGATCCTACTAAGTTTACGGTTATTTGGAGAAGTGGTCATTTTGATGAACAAGCTTGCATTGTGAAGATGGAGGAGCAGCCTTTATAACAGAATCTGCAATCACCTCTCTCAACATGATTGAAATTCTTATAATGAGGAACATGAAATACCAGAGCCTATGCATCTAGTAGAATCCTCCAATTGCTGAATAAGAGGCACCAGTTCTATCCCTTGAAAATGACAAAGCTCCTCTTTGAAAACTTCCTAGATCGTCAATATCTATTCTTGCCGATGCTAAATATTTGAAAGATCGTGGCTTTGTTACAAGCAAAAATATTCCAGATATTGGCTTTTATGATCTGGATTCTAGACAGCTGGATCCAATTGCATTTCATAAGGTACAAGAGCATTATGAATATAGAGATGCTATGAAAGAAGAACTACCAGTCTTTGAATGAAGAACAATGCATGGGAAATTGCTATGCGGCCAGAGAGAAAATATGCTGTCTCGTGGTGGTGGGTCTACAAGACCCAATCTACCTCTTAAAGGGGTGATGGAAAGAAATAAAGTCCATGTTGTTTCTAAAGGCTTCTCACAAAAAGAAGGAATTGACTATAAAGGAACCTTTTCCGGGTTGGCGAAACAAATATAGTTCAGGTCCTTTCCCTTGGCAGCAATCATTTTTGGCAAGTACATTAAAGCCTGTATTTCTATATTGGGCTCTCAAAGAAGAAATATACACATAGCAGCTATGTATGTTGACTTGGAAAGTCTTTGTATGGTCTCAACTCTCAAGCAAGCTCCAATGGCATGCTATGATACATGTATCGTGTAGTGATTTTTCTTTTTTATATTTCTGATAATAGTCTACAAATATAGCTTAAACGAAAATCTAAGCCAACTGATACTAATACTTAGCTCCTTATAAGCAATACAATACATAGCTCCTTAAGAGCATGAACATTTAGATAACAATTTATAAATTCCTACTAGAAGACAAACGGTGGAAGTCCAAGAGCCACCACTGAGAATTCCACCATACATTTCACTTGGGTATTTGAACTTGGGTCTCTGTAATGAGAATCCAATGCTTTTAACTACTTGATTTCAACTCATTGGACTTCATGTGATTTTTAAAAATATCTTTGAACATAATATATCATGTGTAACATGAAGTACATGTCTGTATTAGCACATCAATATATAACATATGCCCACATTAACATGTATAATATTTTGCAATCTGAAATGGGCATAAACTCCAAAAATTGAAATATTAAAAATCATCTGAGGATCGATCTGACAGATCACTTAATAGTTTCAATCAGCTTGGAGACATTGATCATCACTTGGGCATTGAACTTCCTTCTTTAGTAGTATGTTTGATGCTACATCCTCGGCAGCCAGGGGACATTGTACCATCCATGTCCAATGGATGACTCTTGGATCGACCTGGTATTTTCAGAAATTAATTCCTTTTCATTTGGAGAGGCTATCTGTGTGCCTTGTGCCTCTTCAATGCACAATTAAGATAGATACCTTTAGGTTTTTAATCACTCCTGCACAAACCATGTTTGCATTTTCCAATTAGTCTTCGCTCATAGTTTAGATATTATCTGCTGGTATATGGATGTGCTTTTGTAATTTCTTATATAATGAAGATATGGTTCAGTATTTGAAATGCATTCATACACATACATGGATATTCAAATTCTGGTTGTAACATATGCTCTATTACAGATAGTAACCACTATTATTGACAAGATTGTATTCTTTGAAGCTAATTGCAGAAAATGCTAATTTTTACTAATTGGATGCTTTATTTTTCATTGCAGGTAAGCCAGGATATGGGAGTTGAAGCACCCATTACTGTCAGTATGAGATTGGGTGATATAAGTAATTTGTTTCGCCGGATTGTTGATGCTGCCCAGCGACCCCATCTGAGCATTCCCGAGACTGAAGTTGGCAGAAGCCAGAAGCAGTATCGCCGTCTAGTCACTCGCTCTCTCACAGTTCTATCTGGTAAGTACTGCTAAACAATATTATATAAGTGGATGCCTTTGCATAGATATTATATAAGGAGATGCAGTAAGCAACAATACATGCTGTAGGGTTATCAAATTTCACAGAGTGTTTCCCATAAGCCTGGCTAATCTTTTTATCACTTGTCTTTGCAGTTGGGGCAGCAGTTGCAGTTGTGGGATTAGCTGCATACAGAGTATATGCAATAAGAAGAGCCAACTCCAATTAATTTCTGGTGGTTTCCTTAGAATCTTCCATTGGACTATACAATTTTTTTTCTTATAGTTCATAGCTATGTGGTATTGATTCTCTGATCAAGTTCTTGCCAACCAATAAGAAGTGTTTTGACTCTTGAGTGTATCTTTAAACAGTGGCGATGGTGTAAGGTTTAAGGCATTCAGAGAGTGCATGTGCTCCTAAATATACTGGTGGCATTCTGTCTTCTGTCTTCATATATTTGTTTAAGTTGTCCTAAGTTTTTTGAATGTTTGAAATAGGGTTTCTACAATAGAAGTTACTTTCTCAAAATTCTCACAGAGTGATGTTTTTATAAAATATTTGGTTATCAGGTATTGAGGAATAGAAAGAAATCTGTAATTTTATGCAATCTATATCGTGTGAGTACACATTGAAAAGTTGGCGGGTCTTTAAGTACTCTTTTTTTGGTGCGAAATTGAACCCTTCCTTACTGTTGGAAAATAGTGATCTTTTACAGGACAATTTGGTCATTTGCTAGCCCTGACATCTAGTAAAGTCTTTATGGGAGAATTCATTACTGGATGTGCCTGTGAATACCAATTGTTTTTTGGTTAGAAAATGACTTGATTACAAGTCCTTAGTTCGTAATTAGTTATTAAAAGAGAGGAGACCAATGTCAAGTGCATGTCATTGTTGTATTCATCATATTTCTGAAGACATCCATTTTGCCTAGGACTCTGTAACTGACTGGTTAGTTCTGTAGTGAAATTTATGTAGGTTTTCAGTTATTATTTTCTTTTACATGAACAGATATAACAAGAAAAAATGAACGTTTGCAATATCCTATTCTAGAACCATTTGGTGTAAAAATTTCATATATCAGCATGTACACAATCTTTGCATACAATCATATAGAGTTGTAGGTTGTTTTCTAGGACACTGACCAAGCCAAACACCAATACATCGACCTTATGACCAAGATCAAAGTTAAATCAAACCTTGCCAATCCACCTAAAATATGTGAAAGACACTGTACTTGCAAGGTTATCGAGTCAAAATTGCTCTGTTGTCATGCAATTCCTTAAATACATCTGAAAATTTGGCTAATGTTATGTCAAAATAGCTCATATTCCCTATTTGATTGTCAAATTGTTTTGGTTAAAACTGAAACGAAAAATGCTATATTCTAATATATGAAAAGTGCAGTGATAAATTCCAGATGGAGTGTTTGCAAAAGAGGACCACCGAAGAAGCTAAGGCCATTATAAAAGCAAAAGCAAACCTAAGAATCAAATCAAAGGCAAATCTATGAATCAATCATAAGGCTGACTAGTGTTCTCAAATTTAGTTAAATTTCAAGCTTGCTTTGAGATATATGCCAATTGTTAGGTTATTACTTGATTGGTGGTATCTTAGTTGTTCAATATATCCATTTTCTTAAGAAATATATTCACTCGCTTTGCTGATGAGGACATAAACTCTGAAATATGTTTAGAGTTTATTATTATTACAAATATTTTCTGCTACCATAAGCTGAGTCCACTCTGTTATTTGTGCATTATATTTTTGTTTTTGTTATTATTCTTTGTACTGCTACACTTTTGAACTAGCAATAAAAGACTACAGTAATCAATTAGCCACATAACTAAATGTCTGCACAAAATAGCCAGTGAAATTCAGAACTGCTCAAGTCTTAAAGAGTCACATCAGTGCTACGAAACTAGAGAACTTGTCCAATATAAGGTTCTGTAAGATTGACTAATGCTATTAACTAGTTTAAATTTGATGATAAGATTACAATATGCTAGGTTGGAATTTAAATATGTTTAACAAATTTTAAAATAAGAAATAAATGAATAGAATTGAGACAATTTGTATAATACACAATGATATATGTGGGGAAAACCATTGTCAATAAAGAAGTGTACAAACAAACATTATTAATGAGAATTTATATATTTATCTGTACAGTTAAACACAAGAATGCGGGTTAAACTACTTTCATGTAGAGTGAATATTCAAATATTCACAATTTTCTATTTTCACATATATTATCTTTCCCAATGAGAATACTTAAAAGATAGGTTAATCTGCTCGGGTAGTTATCATATATTTTCTTAAAGATTAGTATTTAAATAATAAATTAATTAATATTAAAGATAATTTATATTATCTTTCCCAATGAGAATACATAAAAGAAAGGTTACATCTGCCCGGGAAGTTATCATATATTTTCTTAAAGATTAGTATTTAAATAATAAATTAATTAATATTAAAGATAACTTGTTTTATATTAATAAATTTATTAATTCATTAAATATATTTTTATGATATGGTATATGCATATTTATATTATAATGTTTACACCTTATATTGGAGTTTTATAAATGTTATTTTAAAGTGTGTATCCATGATAACTATTGTCACCTGAATTTGAAGTTTTTGACAGTTTCATCAAATTCATCGAAATATGAGATTGGTCTTAAGGTGTGGGACCTTGCAATTGAGACCAAACTTCCAGAGAAGGTGGTTCCTCTTTTTGGACTTAAGGTAAAGAGAATGCTAGCTAAATCTAATGCTAAGCTCATAGGGAAAAGGGAAAGAAAATGTTGAAATTGAAAGGGGGTTGATGCACCAGATTTAATATGTTTAACTACGTTTGTATTAACACAACAATGCACTCAAAATTGTAACAAGCTCACATAAACCATTACAGAGGTTCGGATAAAAATCTAAAGCTATTAAAAGGATTGTTTTGCTCACAATACAAGCATACAGTTCTCAAATAAACATAGTGTAAAGTTATAGACAAAATAACAATTTGTATTGATCATGAAGGCTAGAAAACCATTACAAAAGTAGAATAATTAATTGCAGAGAAAATAGACAAAATAATAGTTTAATTCATTGGTGAACAACAATTAGAGACATCAAAGGTTTTAAATCGAGCACAATGTATCAAATTCAACTAGTTCTTGTAAATTAGAAGTCTTGCAATTGCAACAAAATTCTCTTGCCTGCGCAATAGCCTAGAAAAAACAATTAACAACAAAATTACATCCTTTATTACATGTATATATAGTTCTTCAATCCATTGTGCAACTACAGGCACTAACATTTGGTCAACCGATCTGATCGTGCACCCATGCTGCATTGAATTCAACTCATGGCTTCGTTAGGAAATCTTGCAAATTGGGACGATGACCATGCTCTGACAGGTCTGCAAAAGATGCAGAGGAAGATCGCCCGCATGCACGGGTACCTGACGTATTGAAGAAGGTTTGAAATCCTTCCATGGTACCTGCAAATCCATCTTTTGTCCCTCATTTGTAACGGTGCATTGAAAGTTCTTATTGTGCCAACCACCTTTACCTGACTGATTTGCAATATCATCCTTTAGGCATTTAATGGTTTTGCAACAATGGCGTGTTCTTAGGAAATTACGCCCAACAAGCCTTTACAACACTTTAAAGTGTTCGTCTTTCAATTTTGCCTTTGGCGCCACTTGATTTTTCTTTTATCGATGAATTCGCCCTTTGGTGAACTCCCCCTCTTCATCTCTTCCTTCACTAATCTCCCTTTGGTCGGCGAAATCTTCATTTGATGAACCATCAAGCTTTCTTCCTAACTTCTTTGGCTTCTTTGGCTTCCTAATTGTCTTATCAACGCATTTTGAAAATCACGAACTGATTGGAAGGTTTGCAATTTTGCCGACTCATTGATTTCCCTTCTCTTCGTCTTTTGGCTTATTGACGAATCTCTATTTCCACGAACCAATTCTTCTTGCTCCATCTTATTTTTCTTTCAGTCCATCATTTTTCATCTTATCGACGAATTCTCATAATCGCGAACTTGCCTTGGCCTACCCTTTCGCCTTTTGGTCGGCGAAATCTTCATTTGGCGAACCATCACCTTGCCTTTGTCTCTTCTTTACATTACCTTGGCCGGGCCCCTTTCTCTTTTGTCACTTTTTGCCTTATTGACGAATTTTTCAATTTGGCGAACTAACGCCTTGGCTTCGTCACTTTGGTTGGGGCCTTCCTTTGCCTTTTACCTTGCTTCTTTCCCTTGTCGGCAAAGTCGCCGTTCGACGGACCTGCCGATCGTCGAACTTAAGGTTTGCTAAAACTCAAGTTTGCCGACAAAGGCAAACTCTTTGCTTTTTTGTGGCCAACTTTCTTCTTCGACAACCCTTTGCAAACCTTCATCTTTTATCTGTGACGTAGCCGTTTTCAATTGCCTTACCCTTTTTTGTCGGCGAACTTGTTTATCGGTGAACTTAAGGTTCGATGAACTTAACTTTTGCCGATAAAGGCGAACTTTTGCCTTTTGCTCTTTTGCCTTAGAGAATTTTGCCGCCTGGTGAAGTTTCCCTTCGCCTTATCAGTAATTGCCGACAATTGAACTTTTCCTTAACTTTTTTGCCTTGTCTTCTTTTTCTTCCTCTGTCGGCTGATTGGCTTGTCGATGAACTTGTTGATCGGCGAACTAGTAGGTTCACAAACATTCAAGTTTGCTGACAACGACAAAAATAGGCTAAGGAAAAAAACAGTTAGAAAAATTTAAGATTTTGGGGCGAAAATTCCTTCCATTTAAAGTGTCTTAGATCGGATTTCTCTGATGGAAGGAAGGATTCTGAGGGACTCTTAGACTATTTTGGCCTGGGCAAAAATAAGATAACAATAACCATTATGCTTTAGCAATACGGTAAATGGATTAAATGTCAACTAATTAATATCATATCTCAACTAATTAAATGATTTTATAATATCATATCTCTACACTTTATATTAGAGTTTCATAAATGTTAATAAGCATAATGCATTTAACAATAGGGAAAATAGATTCATTAACTAATGTTATACATGGAGCTAAGATTTCAATTTGTATGAAGTTAAAGTGTTTGTTTTGGATGAGTAGTTGAGAGATAGGTCTCTCACTACTATAGGAGTGTAGAAGGGAAAATTTTGATTGAGGTTCTCCTAGGTGATTTGTTGAGGAGACTTGTATGTTCATTTCCTAATGGATTTGATATTCATTCTTGACCTTTTGATTGTTTAGTGGATTTGACACTCATTACCACCTTGTTCATTGATTGTTGACTTTTTTTTTTTGATAGGTAAAAGGCTGAAGCCATTAATATATAAAATCAGTAACAAAAATACAGCTCTGTTCAGTGCGGGCACTAGTAGGAAAGAACAGAGCGAAAAAAACCTTCAGGCTAGCCAGGGACTTTTGCAATCCAGTACATAGTGTTTATTTATAAATCTTATCTGGGGCAATGCCCAACAAGGATAAATCCTTTCGTACAAAATTTCTGAGATACAAGTATAGTCATTGCCCTTATCAAAGGCCTTTCTTCTGATATAACTTTGCTGCATGTCTTTTTGGTTCTCCAGCCCCTGGGATGTCTTCTGGGGCATTTATCATTAGACCAACTATCTTTTATCCATGTGAGGGAGCTTCTTCTGACTTGCTCATAACAGAGTACCTGTCTTACTTGAAAACACAGGACAAACTTCCAACTCTTTTTCACATGTTAGCTATACAAAAAGGAAATAAATAAATATTCATTTTCCTACATAAACTTGTTAGATCTCTTTATCATTTGCCTGAGAGGTAAGAATAAAATACTTGCTCTTTCCAAGCTTATCAGAAGTGTCAACACATACTTGTTTCAATGTTAAGTCAAATCCGGTTGAGACCCGGACTTGTTGACTGATCAAATATATATACCAACATCTAAATATATATACCTAAATGTGTGCATATGTATGAGATCAAACAGTTAACTAAATAATGATAATATACCAAGAGAGTTTCCATAAGATCTTAATGATTCTATCCCATCAAAAAGAAAGTTATTACTGTTGGCAAGAGACACTATATGGATTCATGAATGTTGTCATTGATGGCAACAAAGGTTATCTCACACATTCGCAAGACACGATGAGTCTCTACCGGAAGTCAGATTGAAAGAGTGTTATGATCCGGTAAGCAAGAACAGAGCAGTCAACAAGGTCCGACAGTCAGGTCCGGATCTCTCAAAGGAAGTATTTCAGTAAAGTGCGGATTTGGGGAAGTTAAGAGGAGTACCTTGACTAATAGATTCTAAGGATTTAGCCTCCGATGATGGAAGGGTGAAGAGATATGAGCACTTGAGTTTTGGGTTCCTGTTTGACAGAATAGACAGAGGAAGAACTGTACCGACAGAGTGTCAGACCCAAATCCGGAAGAGATATTGCTAATGACTAAGTTTCTTAAGGTATCATTCATGATTGGCCGACATGATTAAAGACTTCTACAAGCATATTATTGATCCGCATTACTTGGTATGCAAGGTCTCAGCTGACAGACCAGAGTTTGAGATAATATTGACTATTCCGGATGCCGACTTGAAAAGTGTTGAAATTACTTGTGCGGATATATATACAAGATGGATTTAGATGTGAAAGTGTGTGAAATATATTTTTAAGTGCAAATAAAAGCAGAAGAATAAAAAGCAGAAAAACAGGTTCAGAATGTAAGAGGACTGCAGCACTTAAGGAGAGTAAGAATGAAGTGCAGCAGATCAGTCTATTGAGCTTAACCGGAACTGAACTTCAGCATGGGTGGATGCTTCTCATCAGTTCAAGTTTTCTTCTTATAGACAGTAAGTCTTTTTGTAGGTAGTGAGCCTCTTGTGAGCAGTGTGCTCAGGCAGTAAGCCCTAATTGGCAAGTGCCATTTTGTATCTTATATTCTTCTAATAGAGAATAATATCTTGGGTTATGTCAAAATCATTGTGTCATGTGTATTGGTGTTATTTCCATTTCATGATTATGCTTGCTTATTTGATCTAATGTTGCATTAATTGTTAAGAAAGCACATAAAGTTGAATTATTAAGATAACTGATTCAGCCGCCAGCTCTCAGTTATCAACAATTACCTATCAAATCATATCAGTTATATATCTCAAATGAGCTGAAATGAGAGCCAAATATATACTCGAGACCTCATTATTGCACTTCTACTTTCCTGCCTTCTCACATGTCAATTGTGATTCAAGCTTCAAGCATAACATCATTATTTCTAACCTCTTTACCTAGACAATTTGCTTCGAGCATAATATCATTATTATTCATTTATGGAGATCAAATCATACCTCAATCTCTTCCTACTTGGGTATTGAGCCCAGTGCTGAGGGGAGCCGTGCAAGATTTTGAATAATAAAATGTGTATTGAGATACTTCGAAAACTCCTAAGCCCTGAATCTATATATATATAAGAGAAAAGAGAGGTGGTACCTTAGAAGCATGTAAACAGGGGAGGAACTCGAGCTTAAAAAGACATGATTGATACTGCATGCTCCATTTAATGCTATTCAATGGAAGAGGCTATTAGCAAGATAGTTCTTATTTTATAACACTCTAGTTTCCTCTTCCACCGTTCCAAATGCCATTTCAATTTTCAGTTGTCTTTATAGCGGAAGCCATCAATTGTGGAGAGATGGAGACCCTTGTGTAGTTGACTAGCACCAAACGTCAAATGGCCTTCCTAGGACCTGCTACTTTGCTTCGATTGCAGCGTATGCTCCGCCGGTCTGATGAATTAATGGTAGGAGCCATTCGAATGATTGTTGGAAGAAGGTTTATGGGAGAGGCTGAAAGGTATAGAGTTGATACCGACATTTCTTCTAGGGTGTAGGCCATGTTACTAGAATTGGAGATTGACAAAGGAACAACAGGGTAGATGATGAGGGGCTTGTTCAATCCTGAACACTTAGGGGGTTTGGAGGTAACCCTGGAAGCTACAAGTATCGGAGTTGGGATACCACGACCGAGGGATATGGATTCTTTAGATGATCCCGACGCAATTCTGAAGCTCTATCCTTTCATTTTAGATCTCAGAGGACCAACCCTCATGATGGTCAAAGAGAAGGCGCAAATAGCAATAGGATTCATCCAAAGGGTCCTCGGTCTGGTGGAGGAAGAAGGGTTTGAGTGGGTAGCGTCTTTCAACCTTCAGTTGCTCGAGTATGATCAAGAGTAAGTTAAAGAGAGCCTGAATTTTGTTATCTTTATGTAAGTAACCGAGCTATAGGCTTATAATAAGCTTCATAATGGCTACCTTTTGAATATAGATGCAGAAAGTGGTCCCTAAGTGGACAAGACAATATAATCAATATAGATATTATGAATAGACCCTGCGAGGTCCCTAAATCTTCCTCTGCTATAGCAATTTTAGATATACTTTTATTTTGAATATAGCCATAACTTAAATCCCTGAATCTGATAGAAATTTATGGTTTGGAATGAATGTATGACATTAGATCCAAGTAAAGATCTTAATGGTTTAAGAGAATGCATGCCGAAACATTCCTACATGGAGAAATAAAGTAGACAGTACTTCTTTAATGTTTCAAATAGAGTTTAAAATTGCTTCATTAGAGCTAAGTTCTATATCAAGGCATCAGCCCCTTTGATAGCTTCAATATGAACGTACAGTAGGCTTATTATAAGCTTCATTATATCTACCTTTTGATTGTATGAACAGAAGAAAATATAATCATTGAAGAAATCATAAAAAGACCCTGCGAGGTCCCTAAATCTTTCTCTGTTGTAGCATTTCTGACAAACTTTTATTAAATATAGCCAGAAACTGAAATCCCTACTTCTGAAAGAATTTAAAGGTTTGGAATGAATATATGTCGTTAGAGTATGTAAAGAACTTATTGGTGCTAAGTATGAGAATAACACACCAAGAAATCGTAATCAAGTTCAGTAGGTAAAGGTACAAGGTTTCGAAAGCAGGTATAAAAGGCTGCGAGCTATCTATTGAATCATAGATTCATGTTTGGACAGTTTGGTGTTGAAATTACAAGAGTTCTTAATGTGATCTGCCACCTGTTACAGTGAAGTCTGATTTTAATTCTTAGCTATTTTCTATGAAGGGACTGCAAATCTCTATTAAACTTCAAATCTTTAATTTGAAGTAATCTACAACTGACTTATAAAAGTCTGAGTTCATCCCAGCAAGTTGGTAATTTGAGAAATGTTCTCAGTTGTTCTATCATACTCCAATGTTGTCTTGAGATTAGATAATCTGTAGAAGCTCAGTGTTTGTTCAAACTTCAGAGTATGTCATTAGAACAAGTGAAGATCTAATTGGCTTAATGAAAGGTATATATATCTAAGAGAATATAAGCAGAAATGATCTTGAATAGAGAGATAAAATAAACAGCCCTTCTCCATTGTTTCAAATTGAATTTAATATTGCTTAATTAGAGCAAAATTAAGTGGAAAGGCATATGCCATCAGCCCCTTTGTTAGCCAGGGAGTAAGCTTTGCTATTACCCTCTCTGAAGATGTGATTAAATGTGCACCTTCTAAAAGAGGCAATGATGTCGAGGGCGTTAGCCAGAAGGGAATTTAGTCTCCAGTTAGGCATGCTCCCTTTTTGTAAGCCATTAATGACGATCGCAGAGTCTCCTTCGACCTCTAATTTTTCAATTTTCAAATCTTTGCAGATTCTTAGACCTTCAATCAGGGCAGTTAATTCTGCTGTGTTGTTTGTTGCTTCTCCTAGGGGTTTGGCTAAAGTTGCAATTTCTCTCATTTCAGAATCATGGATTACATAGCCTATTCCTGCGGCTCCCGGGTTGCCCCTAGACGCCCCATCAAAATTTAGCTTGAACCAACCTTCTTTAGGAGGTTGCCACTTACATTCCTGTCTCTTGTTGGTGGTGTTATGATTGCCTAGTCCCACAAAGGAGGGCAGTTTTAGTCCTACCCATCTCCCACGCATCTTTTCATCCCAGTGAGTCATTGTGGTTTCTTTTTTGGAGTTATTTAGAACCCTATTGTTGACAATTTCTATGATAACGTATTCAAACTTAATAATTATCTGTTCAAAAGTCAATTTTCTATCTTTAAAGATTC
This sequence comes from Cunninghamia lanceolata, assembly GCA_027924645.1. Classification (NCBI taxonomy): domain Eukaryota; kingdom Viridiplantae; phylum Streptophyta; class Pinopsida; order Cupressales; family Cupressaceae; genus Cunninghamia; species Cunninghamia lanceolata. The sequence goes on from BSBN01000780.1 coordinate 1,490,439, forward strand.
TTCTATTTCTTTCTTTCCAAAGCTCCCATAACATGATCAAAGGGGTAATTGTCCATAACATATGGTAAATGCTTTGTTTGTGAGTATTAGGCCAGCATTGGAATAGGTTTAGAATGTTATTAAGAAGGGCAATAATCCATCCCAACTTATTGCGTAGCCAGTTCCAACATTTATTAGAAAATTGACAATTGAGAAGAATACGGTCTGTTGTTTCTTGATCCTTTTCACAGAGGGGGCATCTGCTAGGCCCCTCATATCCCATCTTGGTGAACCTATCCGCAGTTAGAATTTTCTTCTATAGGGCCATCCATGCAAACATCCCAGCTTTTGGGAGACAGTTCTTATCCCAACATAGTCTTAGCGGTGTCTCTGATTTTGGTTTGAGCTGCTATTTGATTATAATTTTATAACCATCCTTAGTTTTATAGTTTCCTGATTTGGCCCTGTCCCAGACTAATCTATCTGTGTCTCCTTTGAGGGATACCTTCCTTTTGTTAAGGATGTCAAGTAGTTTCTTTTTTTCATCATTCGGAATGTTCCTATTTTCCAGGGATTTCCATTTCCATCCCCGATTCTCCCCATGATTGGGGAAATCTATGTAATCTTTTACATGTTTCCCCCATTGGGATTCTAGGATCCTTTTGGCATTTTCTAAGTTATCCAAGCTACTTATCATCTCAACCCCCCCCCCCCAATGAGTCATCCCAAAAAAGTGCTTGATTACTGTCACCAAGACTCCAAGTCAGTTTGTCCATTATGAGCTTTCTACAATCCATCATGAAATTCCAAAGGCGAGAGCCTTTAGGGGGGTTAGCCATTTTGAATAGGAATGCCGGTTCCTCACCTCTAAGATATTTGTTTATGAGGATTTTAACCCACTTTAAATTAGACTGCTGGTACATTTTCCATACAAGTTTAGCACCTAAAGCCTTACTATGTTCCCTGATGTTTTTCAAACCCAAGCCACCTTCCTCTTTTGGTCTACAAATCTTGTCCCAAGCTACAAGTGCCATTTTCTTTTTATCCTCTGAACCTTGCCATAGGAAAGTTCTTAGGGTTTTTTTGATTTCTTCCCATTTTTCTACTGGAAGATTCATACAGGATAATTGGTATATTGGGATAGCTGAGAGAACCACTTTTAACATTGTTACTTTACCTGCTGAGGATAGCCATTTGCCTTTCCATGATTCTATTTTTTTTCTGATCTTAGAAGTGATATGGTCCCAGAGATCATTAGTCTTATTGCTTTTACCCAAAGGTATGCCTAAATATTTACATGGCATTTCCCCTCTTTTAAAAGACATGATTCTGCAAATTTCCCTTTCAGTTTTAGGATTTGTGTTGAAAAAATAAATTGCTGATTTATCACCATTAACCTCCTATCCAAAGGCCCTACAGTAGGAGTCTAGGATTTCTTTGAACGCCTTAGCTTCTTCGATGCACCCCATTCCGAAGAGCATAGTATCATCTACAAACTGTTGATGAGTTGTAGGATCGACACCGGAAGTGATTTTGATTCCTTGGATCTTTCCTTCTTCCCTAGCCTTGGTGATCATTCTCCCTAAAACTTCTGCCATTATAATAAAGAGAAAAGGGGAGATAGGGTCCCCTTGTCTCAATCCCCTTGATATACTAAAAAAACCTTCCGGGGTCCCATTGATTAAGACTGAGATCTTAGAGTTAGAAATACATGCATAAATGAGGTTTATCCATTGTTTAGTAAAACCAAAAGCTTCTAAGGTTTTGCAAAGGAAACGCCAGTCAACCTTGTCGTAGGCTTTACTAATATCTAGTTTAATTAACATACTAGGTTTTTTATTTTGCTGTATGGTGTGAATGGATTCTTGGGCTGTAATGACTCCATCAAATATGGATCTTCCCAGAACAAACCCTATTTGTTCATCACTTATGATGTCTGGTAGAACTGTCTGAATCCTATTGGCCAAGGTTTTAGTGAGGATTTTATAAATAGTATTACACAGAGAAATAGGCCGTAGATCCCCTAGGCTTTCTGGCTTCTCTTTTTTTGGAATGAGTGTAAGAAAAGTATTATTTACCTCTTTTAGAATACTGCCCAAATTTCTTGCCCCTTCTAATGCTTCGACTACTTCATCTCCTATGAAGTGCCAACATTTCTGGAAGAAGAAGGCAAGGAAGCCATCTGGTCTCGGAGCTTTATCCGATTGCATTTGAGAGATTGCCAGCTCGACCTTAGTTTTGGTGAATTTACCATTGAGAGCTTTGTTTTGATCCTCTGAGATAATCCTTGGAATATCTTTCAATATGGCTTGTTGGTGCAGCCAATTCGATCCCTCTTGATTATTAAGAATATTTTCAAAATACCTAACCATTTCACATGCAATTTGTTGAGGATCTTTGATCCAAACATTATTCGCATCTTTAATTTTGAAGATTCTATTTACATTTCTGCGTACTTTGGTACTGTTATGAAAGAACTTAGTGTTCTTGCCTCCCTCTTCTAGCCAGGTCTCTCTGGACTTTTGACACCAAAAGATTTCCTCTTTGGCTAGGATATCTTCATATTCAGTTTTTAGCTATTTTTCTTTTAAATACAATTCAGCGTCCATGCCTTTAGTAATCACACTTCTGTTTAGGTTTTCAAGTTCCTCTTCTAGCTTAGTTTTGATCTCAAAGTTATTACCAAAATTAGTTTTGTTCCAACTAAGAAGCTTACATTTGATAGTTTTTAGTTTGGATACTAAACAAAAAAGCTTAGAACCAGATATTCTAGTTTCTTTCCACCATTGCTCAATTAGGGTTATAAGGTTATTATCTTTGACCCACATTTGTTCAAATTTAAAGGGGCACCGTTTGGGTTGTCAGTCTTCTGAGATACTTAGCTGGACTGGGTAGTGATCGAAGCTTGAGTATGCTAAGATCTCAGCTATCAGAATACTAGGGAGTTGAGCCCAATTACCCCTGAACATGAATCTATCAAGTTTTTCTGCAATATTGCTAAAGCCCTTTCTTCTGTTATTCCATGTAAAACCATCCTGTGCAGTTTTAATTTCCAATAAATTGTTCTTTTGAATCCAGTCTTTAAAGTCATTCACTGCTGTGGATAGCCTTACAGAATTTCCTGACTTTTCTTTAGGGTCTGGTATCGCATTGAAGTCTCCACCCAGAATACATGCTTGATCTTGTAAAGTTCCTATGAATTGTTCTATTTCTATCCAAACTGATCTCTTATCCTGGTTCTGGGAAGGACCATCAATGTTAAGGAGAAAAAAGTGTAGATTGCTTTTGATGCTTCTGACATTCCCAACCATCCAGTTCTTCTTGCAACTTATCACTGAAAATGAAACCACTCTAGGATCCCAGATTACCCCAAGGTCTCCCGAAGCAGCCTCAGCTGGAACTCCAGCTAACTCCCATATTCCTAACTTCTTATTTAGAGTGTTTGTCTCATCTTTATTGAGTTTTGTTTCTTGGATCATTAGTATATCTGGTTTTGTGTTGGTTATACAACATTTTATGATTTGCTGTTTGTTAGGGGCATTGAGACCCCTAACGTTCCAAGTGGAGACTCTCATGGCGCCACGAGAAGGCACTTCCCCTTCCCTACATTAAATAGTGTGGTGATCTTAGTTTGATCAGTTGCCTCGCCTGCTTTCTCTCTCAGTTCCAGTAGTGATTTCCTACCCCTTTTTTTATTACTTTTGGCACAATCTGGGGTATCCTTACTGAAATCGGTAATAGCAATTCCCAGCCGTAGGTCTTGTTGACTTTTTGATTGCTTAGTGGATTTGATATTCATTACCAACTAGTTCATATTGCTCCTTGTATATTCAAACATTTTATTTGAAATTCTATGATAATTATTGTGATGGATTGTAGATTTAGTTATAAATTTAGTGAATTGGTTAATAAGAAGTTAGTAATAAATAGTTAGTCCAAATTAGTAAATTAATTAATAGTCCATAAATAGTCTACGACATGGTCTATGAATGGTCTATCATATACATGTCAAATACATCAAATAGTTTGTGAAATGGAATATGAGTAGTCTATAAATACATGTATCAAATACATCATCAAGATCAATTAGAGAATCAATATCAATTCCTAGATTGGGGTATCATCAAAATCAATTGGCCTTTTTGTTCATGCTCTCCTACAACACTACCACCTCTTAAAATTGAGTATCGAGTCCTCCTAAACATAGTAGACTAAAATAATTTTTTTGGAGTCAATATTTTAATTTCTCTAGTGTGTAAAATTATATATAAAACAAAATCATGCCACGTAAGTTAAATAAATATACATAGCATTGGATGATCCTCAATGGAGATATGCCTCACCTTGTTTAGAGACTTATGCCTCATCTTGTGTGGATACTTGTGCCTAACATGTTTGGGTGAGCTAGCAAAGGTGGAATGTGTAAGATCCTACATAAATAAAAGGAATTACACTTGACTATTAAAAGTGCAAGTAGAAAAAACCTAAATTGCATATATAGTTTGCATAAAATAGTAGTACACACTTGGAAAGAGAAGGAATGCCCATAGACTCCAAACTGTTGTAAACATGATTAGGAATAATTATTAGGAACTTAGTTTTATCATAATTCTAAATTTAGGAACTTGGTTTAGTGTGTGTGTTTTGTTTTTATCTAAACCCTAAAACTCTATATGTTTTCACAAAGTACCTTCTAAATGAATGGCAGAGAAAAGCGGGGGAAGGAGCGGGGGTTCGTAGTTTGAATCGACACAGGGTGGGAGTGATGTGGATGATGATGGAGGTGAATCTGATGATGATGATGGCATGGTGTATGACTCAGACAACGCAGGAGTTGCTGGCAGTTGGTTTGGTTCTTCAGATGAAGAGGAGGATGTGCGTTTGCTCGACTTATGGCTTGAGGCCTGTCGGAGTGTGGGTTCTGCTACTTCCAAGAAGATCAAAGTCACCTCCGTTGGGGGTTCTAATGCTTTGTAGGATTCAGAGAAGGCATTTACTGGGGGCTTTGAGGATCTCCTCAAAGGGTTTCTCCTTCCTTCTCATGATCGAGTGGATGGTGGGTGTGAAGGGGCTTCTGGCCCTGTGGATAATATAAGTAAAGGTTCTGGTAAGGGGGGAATTCCTTGTGCTCCATGCTCGAAGGTGGTTGAGCTGTGTGAGTCTGTGGTCTTGTCCTGCCTTGGCTTGAATGTGCCTTCCCCTGTTTTGGCAGAAGGAGTGGAGGGAGCGGCTGCTATCCTCAATCCGACTGATGCAGTGGATGGAGGGAGTTTTTCTTCCCTTCAGGGCCAGGGCTTGTCTTCTATGCTAGGTCCTTTGCCTGGGTCTGCGGTGTCTTTTGGGGCTCCCCAGATCTATGTTCCTGACACTGTTGTTGATAGATCTGTGGCTTGGCTCCGAAGTTCTCTGGTTGGGCGATTCTGTGGTAACCGGCCCAATATAGATGTGATCAGAAGGTGGGTGCTTCAGAAGTGGAAGGTTAAGGGACAAGTTGAGGTAATATATTTGCTGAATAACTTCTTTCTTTTCTCATTTTCTTACCCAGAAGATAGTTCTTCGATTCTTCTGGGTGGTCCCTGGTTCCTAGGACAGAACGGTCTATTTTTAAAAATTTGGTCCCTTGGCTTCAACCTAGATGAAGATTGTACCATCAAGTTTTCGATTTGGATTTGGCTACCTAAACTCCCCTTAGAATATTGGGATGAGGAGGTTTTTATGGGCATTGCCAGTGCCTTTGGACAGTACATTGCGGGGGATGTTGTTACTAAATTCAAGAGATGTTTGTTGTTCATCAGATTTGGTGTTTTTGTGGAGACGGGTAGGGTAATCCCTTCTTAGATTTCTATACTCTCCAAATTTGGTAAGTGGGTTCAAAAGATTGATTTTGAAAACTCCTCTGCCATATGTGATCTTTTCCGCAAAGTGGGTCATGCTGTTGATGGTTGCCCGAGCAACTTTAACCATCCCGTGTGGAGGAAAAAGACACAAACAACTGATAGTGCTTGCAATGCTACTAAAGAGGTTGAGTCAAAGGAGACAAGTATGGAGAAGGAGGAAGATTTGTTGATGACTCCTTCTACGTTGGTGCAGCAGCAGAAGGATGTTAGTTCTATAGAAAAGATGAACAATAATGGGACCTCGAGTGGACCTTTGGATTTTCCTAGTTCTCCTAAGAAGATAAGATTTATGTGCAAGGAATTCAAGTACAAGATGTAAAGCTCCTTGGAGCAATTTGGTTTTAAACCACCTTGACTTTAGGTCAGTTTTTTGCTTTGGGTACTGGACCCTATGACTGGTTTTGTTGTTGTTTTGCTCATGCTGTGCTATTTGTTTGTTGGTGTTTCTTGGTTGTCTTGTTGGCCTTATTGTAATATCTATTTTTTGGTACAAGGGTCTGGGCCCTTTCAAAATCCCTGCTTACCGTTATCAAAAACTCTATATATGTTTTCTTTACACAAATAGTGTCATGTTTTGCAAGCAATAAAGAAATCACCGTTGTGTTTAGTTAGAGTAATTTCCTATATAAGGTGGGGGTTGTTTGGACATGAGCACATATAAAGATTGGTCGATTTTTGCATATATATGTCCCATTGAGTCCCTTTGAGTCCCTTTAATTCCAATTAATTATCCACTATATGATCCACTATTAGCGTCAATATCTTTTCAAAATTTGCTTATAGCAAAAGAACAAATCAGTTGACCAAATGGTGAAGCAAACCTCTATTGTTCCCCTTAGTGTTGTTCACACTTTAGTAATGTTGAAGTGGTTTCAAGGGTCCAGGTAGGATTCAAGGATTTAAAAAAATAAATAATGACTCCATTAGCCTTAGCCTTAGAGGATAGATTCCTAGAAGGAAGGTTGGCCATACGTCTCTAGGCTACATTAAAGATGAATTTCTTCTTTGTTCCTTTATCTAAGGCAAGGGTGATGATTATTATGCCAAGACTAAAGAGAAGGGGTGTGGGAAATGTTGGGTTTATATAGAATGACATCGTACATGGTGAGGGGTGGATATGATATTGTACCACTTGTTGGACAAGTATCTTGCTCTTAAAAATATATGCATTCAATGGTAATAGTTCAAACTAGACAAGCAGGTGCTCTTGAAATTAGGTGTAACCAATGTTTGTAGTTCAACATGGTTGCAATATGACATTCACACAATTAAACTTCTACAAATGTGGGTGCAAGAGAAGACCTACAAATAAATGTTGGAAAAAGATTGAAACTTCTTATCAAACCTCACTTGTGCTTCACTCCAAGCCATACATCTACTTCAGTTGTTCAAGAATTGAGGTAGGGGTACACATCAACCAACAATGTAATTTCTCAAGTATTTATAAGATTTTCATAAATGGATTGCTCTATGATATAGCACTAGTAGAAGTTTGTGAAGTTTTTCTAAGCAACCTTTTATGTGCAAGCATAAAGATATTGAGAGTCAAATCCTAAAATCATCTCACTTTAGGAGATATTGCTGTTATAATATATACTAATGGTAGGCCCAAAATTTAAGTAAGGTATACTAGTTAAGAGAAGAGGAATGGATTTTTGTCTTATCTCAATCAATACAAGTAGGCAATCAAATAATTTTAATATTAGAACATCATCACAAGTTTCAATATCAAAACTTAAAAAAAAGTTTTCCTACATCCTTTCAAAGTTAGTGACAGAGTTTTTTTGCAAAAAACTACAAAAATAGTGGATAATTATATGTTTAATTGTTTTTCCTATTACTTATTATTAAAATATTAGAAAATAAAACTTACATGTAAAAGCAAACTACACACAACATATGAAAACAAAAAAAATCTCTATACATTACAATGTCTAAAAATTATATGACACATTAATCGTATAATTTCACTTCCCAAAGTCCCAACATTATGTGCCCCAAAGATAGTGCAAAGTTAAATAAATCTAGGTCCTATTGTAGTCCTTGTGACTCCTATTTGGACTAGGTTTTCTCATTTTATGCAAAATCATTTCTCTTTCACAATCTCCTCGTTTTCAATGGCCTCATACAAACCTCTCTTGTGAAGAATGAATATACATGTATATATAAATTTAAATTGTCACTACCATCTATCCAATGAGATTTCCTAAAGTATAGGTCTATTCGAAAAGTTACAATACTTTTTCTAAAGATATTAGTATCTAACTAATAATTAATAATAAAGAATTAAAAATATTTTACAATATGCCATATGCATATTTATGTTATAAGATCTATATATTATATTAGAGCCTTATAAATGTCATTTTGAGCCCACTTATAAAAGTATGAACTCCTAATAAAAATTAATGCTATAACACTTCCCCTTAATGTTTATAAGGGACATGTTGTCAATTTATTTTAAAAGAAAATATAGAGTTCCTCATTAACATGGGACTTCTTTGATAGACATATAATATGGATACAATATATGCCAAGATGAAGATCATGTATTCTAGATTGTATGATAAACTTCTTGTCACACTTTAAATCTTAGTTTTCTCAATGATGCTCACAAAAAAGTCTTATAGAGTTTTTTTATTGGAGCTTAGTCCTCCTCAAAACAACCTCCCCTAGGTTCTTTACATAATGTCTGTAGGTTTTACATACAATACAATGCTTCACAAGTGAAAGAAAAATATAGAGGAAGGTATTACATAATGCTCACGTCTTACATATAATACAATAGTTGACCACTAGAAGGTGGCGTTGTCATGCACTCTCCCTCTCAATGGTAACTCTTTAAGTTTCAACATTGCTATGAATTTAGATTTTTTTTATTGGATAGGAGTTTTGTAATAATATTTGCCACATGATCACCAATTTGATAGAACTAGAAAGTAATATAACCACCAAAAATGTTTTCTTGTATGAAGTTCAGATGGACTTCAATGTGCTTTGTTCTTTGATGTTGAAAAATATTCTTGGAAAGAGTAATACAACTTTGGTTATCACATTGCAAGATGTTACTTTTAGTAGTACCCATATAAAGCTTATCCAATAATTTTTTAAGCCACATTGATTCTTTTAGTTCTTCTGTTAGACTTCTATATTCAACCTCCATGGATGAAAGAGCTATGGTAAGTTGGTTTTTGCTGCTTCATGCGATAACACTTGCACCAAATTTAAAAACATAGCTAGAAGTAGATTTTCTATCAATAGAATCACCATCATAGTCATCATCACAATAACCATATAAATTTAGATTTGTGGTGAAAGAATAATAAAGACCATACTTAAGAGTTCCTTTAATATATTTTAGTATAAATTTTAGTCATTTCTAATAATCTACATATGGATCTTGCATGAATCTAGATGCAATACCTATTGCATAGATAATGTTGGATTTAGATATAGTATGGTAAAATATGCTTCCTACTAATTGTTTACACAAAGTACGATTGGTCTTTTCACATGAAGGTTTGGAGTGAAGTCCAATACCTACTCCAATAAGAATAGCAATAGGTTTGCAATTGACTATATTGAATTTTTTAAGAAAGTCTTGTACGTATATTTCTTGTGATACCACAATAGAGTAATGATCCTAGAAGATAGCCATTCCAAGGAAATGATGTAGAAGCTCTAAATGGCCATTTTGAATGTTTGGTTTAGTTTGTTCTTGTCTTTGTAGATTAAAGACTTAAGAGCGCTTGTAATGAGTAAGTCATCCACATATAATACAATTATAATGATTTGACCATCTTCAATTTTAACAAAGAGGTCATTAGTAGAGTAGCAAATAGAGAATCCAAGAGATTGGAAGAAGCTATTGATTTTTTCATACCAAGTTCTAGGAGCTTATTTATGATTGTATAGATATTTTTTAAGTTTACAAACATAATATATTTTGTTTGGTTGTTTAAACCCTTTTGGTTGAGTCATATGTATTTCCTCTAGAATATCACCATTTAGGAATGCATTTTTCACATCCATTTGATGTATCTCCCAAACATTTTGGATTGCAAAGGCAAGGGGCATTTGAATGGTTCTAAAAAGGTTTCGTTATAGTCTAAACTATGTCATTGAGTAAAATCTCTAGTCGCTAGTTATGCCTTATATTTGTTTATTTCACCATTGGAGTTATTTAATTTTATGCTTGTTTGGAACATTTGATAGTTTATGATTCGGTTCCGAAGGTTGATTAGTCCCCTCCTTCAACTCCCCCTACGACTTCTAGGTTCCCAACAGGGACTTCAGTTTTTGCTTAGGCTGAGCCTGAGGGATTGTTGGCTGTTGCTTGTGATCGTGTTGGGGCTTTGGCTCTTGTTGTGGCTCCTTTTGTTCATGAACTGATTACTTCTTCATCAATTTTTGCTTTATCTCTGACTTTGCTTGCTTCATTGTGAGAGAGTTCTGTGGTTGCGATCCCCTCCTCTCGCTTTGCTCTAAGTATCTGGACTTAGAGTTCTCCTAGACAATGGTTTAGCGTAGAAAGAAAAGTCTCCCCAAATCTGGTGTTGCTCTTTGACCTAGGGTCAAGGCAATTAGATTTGTTGGCTCAGGTTTAAGGATTGTTTAGTTCTGATTGGTTTTTCTATCTTACAACAAGGTTGTTGTGTTTGTGTGTTGTTTGTTTGTTGTTGTTGGCCTCGCTGTGACCTGTTTGGTCATACCCTTGGGGCTTGTTGTAAAGGGTTTAGCACCCTAGTTTGTTGCTTACCTTAATAAAAAACAATCAACAATATTTTTTTTGAGGGACAACAATATGATCCCAAAATTTGTTGCTAATTAGAGCATCATACTCTAATTGTATTGTATGTCTCCATTTTTTGTTCTCTATTAGTTTCTTCAAAGGCTTGAGATTCACTGTCATAGAAAGTCATTAGGGAAAAATATGTGAGTTGACTTCCACTCATTTTGGAAGAGGAAGAACTCTCATGATTTTCTTCTTGAATTAGAGTTTGCATCCATTTGAATCTTTTGGTTTGAGGTTTAATAGAGGATCCCCCCTTAAATTCATCATTTTGATTAATATTTTTGTGAAGCAACCTTTGCAAAACATACAAATTGTAGTATTGAAGCATTTTCCATTTAATGAATTTACTTGCAAGATTAATTGGTCATGTCAATAATGGATATATTAACATGGAATGATATCCCACATATTGGGATATGCCATGTTTAATTTTACTAAACTTTTGAGAACAAGGATGTTCATTCTTCAATAAAAGACCTAGATACCTAATACGTCTCAATACTTGTGCTTTCATAAATTTACACATAATAGCCAAGCCTAGGTTCTTGGATTTCTTCCAAGCTATTCCAGCCATATCTCCATGATCTAGTTCATGACTGACAATGATTAGCATACCACTTGATTGTGTGGATACATGAGGTCCACCCACTAAAAAAGGAGGTGTTTTAGTTGGACAATGCAAACACATGCATCCATACAAGATAGGGTTTGATAAGCACACACACTAATTCAAACACATACTCATCTCATACTCAAATCAAATATAACTTGATTTGACATAAAAGGAAGAGGGTATAAGTCATAGGACTAAGGAGTGTCATCACTATGGATCTCAAAACCAAGTGGGAGTTGAGAGTGCACACCTATCCACAATAAATAATTCTCAATGGAATCTACATCAATCACACATCTCAAAGCACAAACCCTTTCATTCCTTTTCAATGCATATTATTCTTGAAAATAAAACCCACAAATGGTCCTAAATTTATTTAGAAACAATATAGGTTTAAAAGTTCGATTGCATTACGTAACTATGGTAGGACTTCCAAAGTTCCATTGTATGCAAAACTATGTTGGGACTCCAAAAATCCCAAGCTCCTTTAATTTCCAAAAAGTCATTTTCTAAAATTTTCGTCAAGAGCCATACATTCACATGGTCCACCGTTAATGGAACCTCCAAGCTTTTCACTCAAAAATTGAAACTCACCCAATAAAACATTGAACATACCTTTTTGTTCTAAATGGTAAGGAGAGTCCATTTTTGCAAACACATAAATTTTATGTAAATTTTGTAAGAATATGGGGGCATTTTTATGTTTTTTCATAATTTTTATTTTACAAATTTAGAATTGCAAAACAAACATAAAGTTAATCCTAGACCACATTCAAATACACATGCAAGTCATATGCACATCCCAAAATATGTGGTTACATGACCAATATATTCTTTTTCAAAGAAATTACATAATTTGACAAATTGAAAAAATACCTCAATACAATGAAGCCCACACAATGGAGAAGAGACCCTCCCAAGATGCAACACTCTTTCAAACAAACCACTCCAAGCAAGCTTTTATTTTCAACATGTAAATCTCATCCCAGATTCTCCAAGAAAATAGAATAGGGTTTCAAGGGAAATAAAACACCCTTTTCTTTCAAGTCTTGCATCTAAAAAATACACAAGGTAAAAAACCTCTAAAGGAATTTATTTTTGCATATATGAAGTGGTAAAACCTAATGCAAAATCTTCTTTTCTTTTCACATTGCCAAAACAAGTTTTTCAAACTAGATAATATCTTTTAAGTGAAAATTTATAAATATGATGACCGAACTTTCTCAACAAGTCATATTTTCACTTTTTAACAAGTCAAAACAACTCTTAAGTGATATATACTCCAAACCCCTATCTTTGCATAAATAACTCAAAAAGTATTTGTTCTAGCTTATGAAAAATTATCCACAAGAATCCAAGAGACCCCCTTGCTATGCAAAATTGTAATATTACCATTCCTATTAAATCATTAAGTTGTTCCCAACGCTGAAGGCAAATAAATTAATGCACAAGGAAAGTATGCAACTTATTGGTTTCACATGGTCTTTCACCCTAATAGAGTTAATATAGGTTCACATAGCCAAACATACCTAGTATTCACCTCTGAATTAAACACTATTGGTGTTTTTTGTGCCTACAGACTCAATACAAATGTTAAGTGCATCTAAAAATACCATAGCCAAAGCTGTATATAATACCCAATGATAACATGTAATAAAAAAAGGCATATATCCATCCTGTGATTACTTCATATCTTAACCAAAACCCAATGTTATCCTTTTAATCTAGCATAATATCACATTACATAGTTAATTAAATTACAATTGATAAAAAAGCAACTCATCATGTTGAACTAATAAAATAACTTAATATCAACATAGCTAATGAAAACAATAAAGTTGAATAAGCCATAGGTTCAAACATGAAATAACATATGCTACCAAACAAGAATATAATCACAATCATGACATTGCTTGAAAACCAAACACAAATAGACCTTTAAACACTTAATCAAATAGGTCCTAAAACATGTTCCAACATAAGAATTAATTACGAGATCAAGTCAAAGCAAGAGTGAACATAGGTGGTCCTTACATCCTCTTCCCCTAAGAATGTACTTCCTTCTAAAAGTCACCCATGGTAGGAAGAAGACAACACCACGCTAATGATTCTCTTCACAAAAAAAATAATAACACAAGCAAGCAACCACACAAGGTTGGGTCATCTCAAACATAAACACACAATGCAAATCTATCAATAATATAAACCATGGTCAGGTAGATGCTACAAAAGCATTATTCTTTTCATAATGATGTTCTAATAATTGAAACCAAAATCATACTAGGATTGCTTTATCATTATTCATTTTCCACATGTATATAAGAATTCACACGTTCTAATGCATATCTATACAAAAGCAACTTATATGAAGATGCACTCAATGCACAACTTTCATCATAACACATATGTCACTCATTCACATCACAAGGTTCAAATATATGTCCATGTGATTCCAAGGTAACATAATAGTACCAAATAACTAAGAACCAATGCCAAGTAACTAAGAACTAGTTCGAAGTAACCGTAGATTCAATAAACAACTAGAATGATGGTCTTAAGTCCACTCCCCAGATTACCCCTGCATCCACCTCCAAAACATTCATTCCTCTTATTTGTCTAAGGGGATTAGCCTCCAAGAGAAAATGCTAGTGAATAAACATCACTAGGAAGATAAATGGATGATGACCACCCCATAATGGTCCACATTTACTTCCATACTCAAAAGTTTTCCATGTCTACTTTCTTATGTACATTCTACTGGAGGTCATTCTCTATAGACATGGTAGGAAAGAACATTACAAAATAAGCTTGGCACTTGCTTGCAAATAAAAAGGATCTAGCTTAACCACCGCAAATTTCAAAAATACTAAAAGAAAGAAATCTCAATTTTGATAATAAGGTAAATAAATATTGACAATTTTAACAATAAGTCAAAGGTAACCACAAGAGTCATGTGAAAATAAAAGTGTCAAATATCTATGGCTAGAATATTGACATACAAAGAGAAGATAATTACTATCGGCCCTTAAAAGGAATTATAAAACTCATAAATAATTGAAAGAAATGTTCACAATTCTCAATATTGCACATAATGGTACTATGGATGATATTAAGTCACCCGTAAGGAAGGAGGGAATTCAAGGTGCTCTCATATGATAAATGCACATTTGGGCGAGCTTGTGATATCTACACATGCACAGATCGAGTCTATCATTGCTACCCTCTCAAGTAGCCATAACAAACATGAAATCCATCATCTACATATGTAAATGATCCTTGCCCAATTAAGGACATATTCATAACAACCATGTGGGAAACCCAAAATAATACAATATGTGCCTTCATGTTACTTAATAATGTGACATCATGTCCTAGACCCTAAGGATCACTCTCAAACAACAACATAACATCACACCTTACACTATGTCGAAACATTAGTACAACATGGCATCATATCCAATACAATCATGTTGGAACATGTGCATGATGCAACACTTACCAAAATCCCGAGTGAATGGCATCACTCCATCACAAGATTGAGATTATAACTTTTCACTTACCATCACATAGCATAAGTCAAATTGCTAAGAAATTAATATCCTATCATGCTACTAAAATATTAATTTTCATAAGTGCTAACTCTATCATAATGCCAACATTTCCTAATACAACACATCTAATAATTGAAATATAGTAAACCAAGGGTAAGAGATAACTTGTACTGAGTATCAAGACCAAGATCAAGAAGTCATGCTCATATTATAACTAAAACCTAGATCACATGCCAAGATGCCAATAGTATCTTTAGGAATAAAAAGGCAAGATAGTCCAACATTACGAACCAACTCAATGGTTCACTCAATAAGGAGAGGTAGCCAATACTTTGTAGAGGAAATGAATATTTTCTAAGGATTTCTCTAGGCTAATGTAGAAAAATAGCACCATAGTTGCCTAAGTTTTCCACTACCCTACTTAACTCCACATGTGTTGAGGTTATGAACTCAAAAGTTGGTTCTCATTAGGGTACACAAGTAAACACACAAGTATAACTCCACAATACTTGCAACAATGCACTCAATCCAAGACTGGATACTCAACATCCCAAGTCAAGGATATAGAAATCATGTATGAGGCATTCACAATGCATCACATATACACTCATAATGGGGTAATCACATCCACAAAGGAACACAAAACATAATTCCTTTCCCATTCATTACTTGGTGTAAAAAGGCAACCTTCTCGTACATCATTATGTAATATAATTGTCACAAGGTTTCTAAGAATTTCACTAATGAAAACAATTAGATTAAAAATTTTAGGATGTAAATAGAATTCAATCATAATATCACATTCAAGAAATGTATCTAAATGAAATGACCAACAGTCTAGTATTTATATACTGGTCCAAAATCAAGCCAAGTGAACATAATAATGACTCACAAGGTGATAGATCACACCACCAACATGAATCATGGAGTCCTCTATCATCTAGCATCCTACTAGGAATACAACAATGTATCATAATGATACTCATGCAATCTCAAGATTCATCCAATTAACACCAAATACTTAAAAAGATTGCTAAAAAATAATTTATTAATTCAACATCATATATATATAAATTACTAGATTAACCAATAGCTCATACTAATTAGTAATATTACAATAATCCAAACCACACAAAGGGTCATTCAACCAGTCGCATACAACTAGCATTCTTGTCAAACACTCAAGCATCAAGAAGGTCCATCACACATGTGAGACAACAACTAGAAAAATAAAGGTCTCATAATTACCACAAATAATATATTTAGTAAACATGCTACCACATGGCAACATACCTTAGAACAACCACACATGCATGCATCCAAGACAAGACCCAACACAAAAACACATAGCCCAAAGCTCTTGGTATTGTAACTCATGCACTTTGTTACCAAATGTAATCCCCCAAGCTTACACAAAGGAAATTAATAGACAATGAATGGCCTGACAAATTTTTCATGTTATAATTATGACATACACATGTTACAATGTAAGCCTATATACCAATGATGTTTTGATACAAAACAAAAACATCCTTGAGCATGCGACAATGGTGCATACATGCAGCACTGCACAAGTAGAATACTTACACAACTATCAGAAGATGACCTCATAATGACACAAGGTATAGGAGATAGAGTCTCCCCTAACCTAATGATAAGGTACTTGACTCCTATTATCGACACAAATGGAAGAGATGAGGTACAACTACATAAGGGAAACACCAAAGCCTAAGATCAATCTTTAACTCAATCTAACATTGATGGAGGAGCATCCAAGTCCACAAGAAATCTAGCATCACCACAAATTGTTATAGGATTAGCTTATGATACTATAAGATGGTTTTATTTGACTACTATGGAAACTCCTTTAGAAGGACTACATATTTTTTGCTTTAGGGATTGTGCGTAATTTTTTTGCTATAAAGAAATCGTATGCCTTGGGGAATTAAAAGAATAAAGGCCAAAGGCCACTAAATCATGGTCGACCCGTAGTCATTATGGTAGCATTAGGTTTATTGAAGAACATTTATTATATTTTAATGGCTGACTTTCAAGTTTTTATGAAGAAAATTTATTATATAAATGCTGGCCAACCTGCTAATTTGTGGTGCCTACATTGGAGAATAAATATTATAACAAGGGCTGCGCTACAGGAGCAGTCCCTGCCTAATAGCTTTATGGAGTATTGGAATTAATGTTGGACTTTACTGAATTGCTATATAAAGATAAATCAGTAGCTATGCTATGCAAATTTCAATATGCCTAATATCAAAAACGGACTTGACGATATCAGCACTACATACAATAGTTGGGTAGCAGATTGAAAACATAAACTCACATTTTTAGGTCACTGACATCACTTACAGATGTTAACAACAGTAGGCTCATAGATCTCAAAACAGAGCCTTCAACAAGTTTTCTCTAATCTAACGTACGTAGGTACAAACTCCAAATGGATCGTTTGCAAGAGTACTACTCAAACTAAGCTCATAATAACAAGATGTTAGTCGGCATTACAAAGACTTAGTTTAAGCAAAAAAATATGTGTTGGCATTATACAGATGTTTCAATAGAAAAAGATGTGAATCAATATTATTGATACAAACATTAAAATGAGAATAAGCATCAAGTCTTCCTTTGAAGCCTTTGACTTCGGAACATGAGCATTACGAGCATTTATAATAATTTTTTCACCAGTGCCATTAGTCTGGTTTTGTGACCACTCTTTTCCTACATCTGAATTATCTTATTGTGACCATTTTCTAGTTCACTATAAGTTTCAACATGAAGGGATTCCACAACTAGGATATTGGTTTAAGGCTTTAGGGTTTCAAGATTTTTCTTAGGCTTTATCAGCAGCATGAAATCTACTGCATCATCCTTGCCATCCCACATCCTCTTACTGTCTAAATTTCTAGCATTTAAATGACGGCAACATGACCGATTACTTTTTTTGCAGAGCTTCATGAAATAAAATTTCTAGCTAAAAATTTTGTCGTTGATCTAGGTAGCAATCCAACTGCCAACAAAATCAGCAAAATGAGCAGCAAAATAATTCATAATTTAATTTGCAGCAAAAATAATTAACTTTCAAGCTTGATATGGAATGCATGAATAATTAACTTTCAAGCTTGATATGGAATGCATGTTATTTGTCTTTATTTCTGTTTAGTTTTTTTATTGTTTTAGGCAAAAATGAACCAAGACTCTATCAAAACATCCAAGAAACCTTAAATTCACTCGCCTAATCCATGAAGTCAAGCCACAAACTGTGGAACATTTGCAACTTTGAATTTGTGTGAAATCTACTTGGAGACATCTATTTTCCATTGTTTGTATATAGGAAGCAATATAACTTCACCTATTTGGTCCAAAGGATAAATAGTTAAATTAAAACAACAAATAATAATTGAATTCAACTAACACTAGGTGCAATGGCAGCAATGGATGGTTACTAAAACTGTAATCCTCTAAACTATGGATATGTATCAGCAAGAAAATTAGAGGCCTGGGGTCAAAGACAAAGAGAGAAGATATTTAAAGCCCACACGTGATAAAATGGATCAATGGAATTGTAAAAGTGGAACTGGCTTAAAATAGAACAGGTGAAGCACTCAAGAGAATAGACGACATAGAATAACCTACCAAAAGTAACTAGTTATATGAATATGTATAACCCAATCTGCACTATAGGTGAAGCATTCTAGGTGCTTGCTTTAAACCATACAAAGCTTTCTTTAGTTTGAGCACCTTACCTCTTTGACCTTTAATCTCAAAACCAGGTGGTTGCTCAATGTAAATTTCTTCCTCCAATACACCATTTAAGAATGCTGATTTTACATCCATATGAAAGACTTTCCAACCCTTTTGTGCTGAAAGAGCTAAAATCATGCGAATAGTATCCATTCTAGCAATAGGTGCAAAAACTTCATTATAATCAATACCTGATTTTTGTTTGTAGCCCTTCACTACCAACCTGGCCTTGTATTTATTCACTTTACCTTGCTCATTGTACTTTGTTTTATACACCCACTTTACTCCAATTGGCTTCTTATGCTCAGGGAGATCTGCAATTTCCCAAGTTTGATTCTTTTCTATGGCTGCAATTTCTTCATTCATAGCTTTAATCCATTTATCATCATTTATAGCTTCTTCAAATGTAACAGGATCACTATCAACAAAAAATGCAAAATGACAAATATCTTCATTTACCTTTGTTGTGTCTTGATATATGTTAGACAAACTCCTTGATTTCTGCCACCTTGTTGGAGATTCTGAGGTGGATGATAAAGAACTACTTGATGAAACATGTCTATGACTTGGTGGAGAAAGACTGCCTTCTGATGAAGAAGAGCTTCTTCTTAATGCAGATTGTTGAATGCTACAACTACTGGCTCTGGCTCCTGTGTTAACAACTAAATTTTGTTTTTGATTTGCAGCTTCATTTTCAATGTTAACTTGTTGGTATTTCTCTTCCAATTTCCAACACCACTCCTGATCTTCAAGAAACTTTGCATCTCTACTTATCATCAACTTTTTTGTCTCTAGATTGTACAACCTGTATGCCTCGGATTCTTCACTGTATCCAACAAAGATACATTTTTCTGTCTTATCATCTAATTTCTTTTAAGTGCATCTGGAACATGAGAATAAGCAATACAACCAAAAATTCTTAAAAGATCTACCCGGGGTTTGTATCCTCCCCATGCGTCTTCTGGTGTCATGCCCCAAACTGAGTTCGTAGGACATCTATTCAAAATATAACCTACACAACAAACTGCTTCTGCCCAAAAAACTTTAGGTAAATTCTTAGCATTAAGCATACTCTTTACCATATTTAAAATTGTTTTATTTTTTCTCTCAGCTACACCATTTTGCTGAGGTGTATACCTTGTTGTTAGCTGCCTTTTTATGCCTTTTTCAATACAATAATTATGAAAATCATGTGAAATATACTTTCCACCCCTATCAGTTCTTAAAATTTTGAGAAAATAACCACTTTGCTTCTCAACTAATTCTTTAAATTCTCTGAATTTCTTGAAAGTATCAAATTTATTTTTCAAAGGGTATACCCAGAGTTTCCTACTATAGTCATCAATAAATGTCAAAAAATATCTCATACCAGATAATGAAGCAACCTCAATTGGTCCACATAGATCTGAGTGAACTAACTCTAATGGCTTTGAAGCTCTCCAAGAATCCCTTATTAGAAAGGGTTCTCTATGGTGTTTTCCAACAATACAACCTTCACATTCTTCATCTGGTCTTTGGATAAATGGTAAACCTATTACCATGTTCTTTTTATTCAAAAGATTTAGTCCACCAAAATTCAAATGACCAAACCTAAGATGCCATAACCACTGTGTGTCTTTTACAAGAGCACTGAAACTTAAATGCATATTGTTTCTGATACTAAGGGAAAACATCTTATTAGCAGTCATGGGTATTTTGGTTATCATCTTGTTTTTACCATCAACAATAATGCATGAACCATTTTCAAATTTGATAGTGTGGCCTTTTTGCACAAGTTGACCAACACTTAACAAGTTATGCTTTAAGCCTGGTACATAAAAATACATCACCAATATATTTTTTCTCACCTTGTCTTGTTGTGATTAATATCCTCCCTTTCCCCATGACTGGTGCAATTGTATTATTTCCCATCTTGACTTCAGATTTGATGGACTCATCCAAATTCTGAAATATTTCTTTGTGTTTTGTCATATGATTACTGCACCCACTGTCAACATACCATTTGTCATCATTTACTTCCTCCTTTGTGCTACATGTTAGCAAGACATATCCTTCTTGCCCTTCACCTTCATTTGCATATTGGGCTTCTTGTTTACTTTCATCTGCAATCTTTTTCCTACATTCAGCTACAAAATGTCCATACTTTTGACAGTAATAACATTGAATAGATGATTTATCATACCTCTGAAAACCTCTACCTCTTTGCTGAAAATTTGCTTTGCCTCTACCTCTTGCTTGAGTGTAACCACAATTTTCTTCATCATTTCTATTGCCTCTTTGACCTCTGCCTCTTTGTTGAAAACATCCTCCTCTTCCTCTTGAATTTCTACCTCTTCCTCTTTGTGCTGAAGATGATTCTGGTGTTGTTTCTTTTTCTTTCAAGGATACTTTGCTCTTTAAAGCTTTCTCAAGTGACTCCTTTGTTGATTTATTTATTCTATGCTCATGTGTGTACAATGAACCCATAAGCTCATCTACAGATAAAGATGTTAGATCTTTTGATTCTTCAATAGCTATAACTGCAGGATCATATTTTTCAGACAAACTTCTTAGAATTTTTTCAACAATTTTCTGATTAGTCACAACCTCACCATTTGATTTCATCTGATTAACTATACCCATTGTACGAGTAAAGAAATCTCCTAAACTTTCTGAATCTGACATTTGTAAATTTTTAAAATCTCTTCTAAGCATTTGAAGGCAAATTATTATTACTTTTTCTGTACCTTGAAATGATTGTGCAAGGAGATCCCATGCTTCTTTGGCCTTCGAAATGGTTGTAACTCTTGGAAGGAGAGTTTCATCAAGACCCTACACTATGAACAATAATGCTTTCTGATCTTTTTTCCTATTATCCTGTAGTAAATCCCTTTCATTTTGTGTGAGGGCTGCTAATGCTGTTGCATCTGTTGATTCTGAATACCCATTCTGCACAAGATCCCATAGCTCCTGTGACCTGAACAAAATCTTCATTTGAAAACTCCAAAAATCATAATTTTTTTCTTTAAATTTACGAATTTGTAGCTGTGTACTGTTAATGTTTGTTGTCATTTTGAACCTAGCTCTGATACCATATGTTAGAAAAGATTAAACTAAAAAACAAATGCCAGTGCACAGCAAAAAAAAACAGAGAAAAATACATATAACTTAA
This sequence comes from Cunninghamia lanceolata, assembly GCA_027924645.1. NCBI lineage: Eukaryota > Viridiplantae > Streptophyta > Pinopsida > Cupressales > Cupressaceae > Cunninghamia > Cunninghamia lanceolata. The sequence continues at coordinate 1,512,178 of BSBN01000780.1, forward strand.
AACAAGAGAGACAGAGAAGCAATTTGATATGCTTGCTGCAAAATGTCTTCAACATTTTTTATTGAAAGGGAATTGAAATATATACATAAAACATACTAAAATGTAAACTAAAAGCAAAGATGGGAAACTTTCCCAAACAGAAAAAGAAATGTAGAAAAGTGTTTGGGAAACATTCCCAAAAAGAAATCTATAGACACGAATTGCAGTTTGCGCAATGTGGATGCTAATATAATGTAAACTGAACTCATTTGAAGGTTTCCCTAGAGTTCAAAGGACTGTCAGACACAATTATACATGAAGACTAGCAATTGTGTTTGACATACAGGAAAATTTAACAGTCTGTATCAGAAGAAGAATATTTTGTTAAGACTCTAGTAGAGCAGTAATTTGTGAAATGCATCACAGAAAACATTGAAATTTGAAGATAAATATTTGATGTCGGTCACATGCACTAGAATAAAACCCATCAGGACCTATCCCTTAATGGATCTCCCTCAGCCATTATCAGGTTAAATATATTAGCAAGTTTTTCCATGTCTACTTCAGACATAACAATATAAAGGATTTTAGAATTCCACCAAACCTGCAACCCCTATAAACAATAGAGATCTTCCTTCTGATAGAATTATATCTTCTTCGATGCTGCCATTAAGAACCAAAATCTAAACTATTATGATACACCTGGCCAGGGGTACAGATACCATGTTTGCTATGCACTTTCATTTTTGCAAAGCTTAAACATGTTTTCTGTATATTATAAAATCAAGAGATCCATATATCAATCCTTATGTAGCCAGTTATAGCAGTTCCCTTGGGCATTCATTGTTCAACTATGTATTGATGCCATACATAAATACCGAAGAAGATACTCATTGGATGAACAAGTATCTGCAAGGTCTTGATGTAACCTAGTCAACACCTTTTGTAATGACCTTAATGCTGGAAGAAAATCTTTGCAATTTTATTGAATTGATTGGCCGTGGACTTTACAAAGCTCCTACAAAACAAACCAACAAGATGAGAATTTTGCACGCTTAAGATTTTCTTCTTATATACTCTCTATCTTAGTTTGGCTTGCCTATGTTCACTTAATGTACCAGCTATATCCATGACAGACAGTCAATGGCATCAAAAGACAAACCTGGCACCACTGAAGAAGAAATTCAAGATGGGGAGAGCCTTCCAAATACTCAGCAAATGTTTCAATTAGCCTGTGCAAGTACTTTGATGAAACTGCAGCAGCAACAGTGGCAACATCCTTTGGTTGCACACAGACAATACACTTCCTGATCAAGCTAACATCATTCAGACGAAGAGCAAGAACTAGTGCCCTCAGATGTTGACCTTGGCCGAGTGCACCATAAACTGCCTGAAACATAAGTAAAATGACAATCTGATCAGATTCATTTCCATCTGTGAATTATTTAGGGGCTGTTCATTTTCTCACAAAGAGCCAACTACAAGCAGCAATTAACAACTTTATAGGATAAACATTCTACCTGCTAGATGAAAATAAATCTAAACAAAAACAGGATGACACCAAATATATCTCATGAGGTTTTAAGAAACATAAACTTAAAATTAGTATCACGCAGCGCCAAATTTTCATTCCAACTAGTCTTCAAATGCTATGTTTAGTTATAAGAAAAACAAAACAATGTGAACAAACAAAAAAAACACCAATTTCTATCACAGTAGATAACACAACTCCCGTATATGAAAAAGGAGAGATTGCGCAGTTCGATTACAAGATCAAAAGGTAGATTTTAGACAGAAATTGAGCAAAAGTTTCAAAAAATGGCTCCACAATTACACTTTTACATAGCTTAAAGGCTTACTACTTGACAATGAACAACAACAAACCAGAAAGTTTTTGTCAATTGTCATGAAGAAGATATGGTTATCGTCTTTCCAGATCTGCCACATTGGAATGCATATCTACCCAACATTTCGTGTCTTTTCATAGAGTCCTGCATTGCAGATTTGGAAGACATCATTGAGGACATTCGTCTTCTTTTCCATGACAGCTTCGATGAAGTTGCATCAGCGTTTTCTTCTTCAGATATGATTGCTCTTACCTCGCCTACATCATCTTCTATAGTGATAGATTCTGCAGATATTTATGAGTCCACATATTCAACTCTGTCATCATGTATTTTGACATCCTCTGCAGTAGTATCAGATTCTTCTGCGTCTAGTTATCACAATACATCTATGGTCCATGTACCTAAATCTCAGCATTTGTCACACATCAGCATTGGCTTGGATATCCTTGAGCATCCTTCGAAGACATCATGGGCATCATCTACATCTTTGAATCCTATGCAGAATTTAGTGACATTCATTCTTCTTCATGTATGTTTCTATTTGGAATGGGAAGATCACTTACACATTTCTGTGGTTCTATTTCTTCCCAAAGGGAGAAATGTTACTCAATATTCGTGGATCGTCTTCAGCATACAGTCTCGAGCATCTACCAACACTACAAGAGGTATTTTGAGAGGATGTTGCATGGTTAGTCTTCTCATTTCAGTTTTGGGAGGATCCATCTCTTCTCATGGAGTTCTTTATTTCACATTTTCAGAGGGGTCCCATAAACCTTCTCATCTTTTCTCTCCTTTGGGGGGGATATCTATTGTACATTAGTGTTAGAAGTAGTCCTTGGGGGATCATGTATAGTCCTTCTTCTATCTTTCTTCTTCACTTGTACAATTCTATTTGTATCATTTCTCTTTTGGAGGAAAGTTTTTTCCCAAAGGGTTTTCTTTCTTTCTCCACTTTATGAGAAATTATTTGTACATGGGTACCTAACATGGCCTTGTAGCTAGGACCCATCTTTGTATTCTCCCTAAGTTGCACTTAAGGGGGTGTTAGTGTAAATAGTGTCATTATCTAACTAGTTTAGATATCACCTCTTTGAAGGTTTGACCTATTCACACATAGGCTTAAGTTTACTTAGTCTTTTAGAAGTTTATCTCACTTTGACATGTGTCCTTAGCTATGTGAGACACCTCTTTTTTTTGGCTTGCCACTTGCCCTCACACATGTCATGTGAGTTAGACAAGTGTTGCATGCTTGTAGGGGTAGTCAATAGTTCAATCCTACCTTCCTACCTCCTCCTTGCCTATTTATGCAAGGCTTGTCATTGTATTTTACACACTCATTATATGATATATATGCTCTTGTTCTCCATTTTTCACTTGTGGAAGGTTTCATTCTTTGTGCTTATTGATCTTGGTTGCTCTAACACATTTGGTGTAGGCACACATTGGAATCTCTGTGTGTAACAAATTAGAGAGTGACTCAGTCAACTAGTCTGTGAAGGATTGAGGAAATGGAACATTTTGGTGCATGATATATTCTATAGACCTTAAGAAGTACAAGCCCTCAAGGCGGTTTAGAAGCATGGTACATTTAGCATCTGGGAGGGGGTTAGTGGTAAATGAGTATTATCATCAGTAGTAAGATTTTCTTGAAGGATAGCCTAATTCTAGTCTATCCTATGGACTTTCTCACAGTCTATCACATTAAGGGCCTCCTCATGATCAAACCCCTCCACATTGTGGTGGTCATCTTTTGGAGTGGAAGGTAAAGGAAGGAGAATTGTAGGAAGACTATCATAGATATAGATAGAAGGGTTGATGGAAGAGGTGGGAGAAGTTAAAGAAGACATTTTGATGCATAAACTTATTCACATAGGTTGAGAAGAAAAAATAGAATATGTGGTAAAACTCATAAAAGGGAACACAATAAAGAGTTTTTAGCACATATGAAAAAATAGTAAGTTGCAGAGAGATGTGAACATAGTGAGCAAGTACATCGAGTTCACTAAAATGTGATGGAAAAGTTGATTTCCTAACTAACTTAAGATTTCAACTAATCCCTACACTAGATAAGCTTAAAGATCTGAATATTCTACAATTTTTGATAGAAAATCAATAATATGTTCAATCCTATCTAGATGTTTGTTTTTCCTAATTAAACCAAGTTTCTTCTTTAGACAAAAATATTGAGCTAGGAATAGAAAATGGGAAATACAGAAAATAGAGGAAGAAGAAACATAAATAAACTACAGAAATGAAAACCAAGAGTTACAAAGAATATGGAAGATGACTTGGAAGACATTTAGTTTAGACATTAGTGTTCTCGTGTTGTCATCCAAAAGTTATGTTGAAGTCCCAAATTCACGTTGTTGTCTAAAAACTATATAAAAATAAGACATTTCTACAAAATCTAGAATATTTACACATAGGGAAATGGAAACAAAAGGCATTGAAGATTGGAAATACATAGGGAAATATAAAATAGCAATGAACTTGTCTAATCAATCTAATTTAAATGAAATGACAAAATGACAAGAGGAAGAGATGGAAATATGAAACTTTCATGGTGAGTTGAATCCTCAAATGTTAGCTAGGACAAAGAGAAAGGCATTAACTGCTTAGGATCTTTCTAAAATGATCAAGCCCCTAGTATGGTTTTTGAATTCCACGGGAAGTCAAACGAAATGAGGAAATTGACTATGTGTATGCTCTTAATCCTAAGTGCTTATAGAATCAAGAGAACACAGAGTAAATGTCTATGGATGCTATTAGGTCTACAAAGATTCAATAAAACTAGTATGTATGGAGAGCAATATGGGAGATGGAGTTACAAAATACCAAAAAGAAACACAAGATTGAACCCACAAGAAAATGATATTTGTAAGTCTCTCTCAAGAAGAGGTAAAGAGTGAGAATGAAACCAAGAACAATAAGAATGTTGTTAATAAACTCAAGCAAGCTACAAAATATCAAAACCCTTAGAGTGGAGCTAAAGGGTTGGAATCCATGAGAGGATTAAAAAAACAACAAATGCAAGTGTTACCTCACCCACCAAGGTTGTGAAGAATATGCCTTACTTGTAGGTAAAATAATTTGTGCTTGCAACGTCCTCAAATCTAGACCTTCCAACAATGAGCAAAGAAACCTTTTGTCATGTAAATAAAGAAGTGGAATGTTTAGCTCCTCATGTCAATAACTCCAAGAATAAGTAGAAAATCAAACATTGTTGTAGAATTCCACTATCTAGCTCACAAAGATGTTCATAGAGTTTTGTTCAATAAGTTGAGGAGAATGGTGTAGATTTCTTACAAATTCAAAAGTTCATGATAAAGATGAATGGGTTGATAAGAGGGAAGGTCAAGAGTCACTAAAAGGTTGCTTCTAGACCAAAGTGTGTTGGGATTCATTCCAACATGTCATGTGATGATTACAAAGAAGATTTAGAAGTTGGAAGGTAATTATTCAAGCAAGAAATAGACATTGTATGACTATATTGTCATAGGGTGGAAGAGCGCTCGTGCAAACGTCGGTGCACTTGCACTAACATCTAAGTATGACATGGCCAAATACTTCAAAAAATGGAAACAAGACACCAAATGGACACATGAAACATGTACAAACACATCAAGATACTTTCACATGCAATAACACAAAACTAAGTTGAAATTAGGAGCAAGGTAGAGGCCAAGGCTGTGATAAATGAATCCTAAAAACATGCTAAGGGAAGTGGATACTAAAATAAGGACAATATGTAGTGTTAAAATTGTAGGCTATGCAATTTTTGACCTTACACCTGTAAAGTTACTCTTTTATGTTGAAGCATTACATAGGTATAACCAATGTAAGGTTGTAAATGCCTTGTGTTAAAGAAGTTTGTGTTTTATACCAACACCATGTTAAAATTCATCAATAATTACGAAAAGCTCAATCAAAGGAACATGAGGTGGGTAGAGTACATGTAGGGTTATTCTTTTATGTTGAAGCATCACATAGGTAAAACCATCAAGGTTGTAAATGGCTTGATTCGGAAATAGGTGTTGTCCCGAATGATGGTAAAACTAGTGGGCATGGAGTTGATGAAGGATTTGTATGCCACATATCTAGATTTTGTAGATGCATGGCATGCATGCATGGAGACAAAAGCTCATATGGGGATTACTTCATGCAAGAAGGATAACTATTCAAAAGGAAACACTTGTGCATCTCATGGATGAGGGAGAACCTCATGAGAATGTTACAAAGTGGTGGACTTGGAGGACACTTTGACATAGACAAGATGCAGTCCATGTTGGAGGAGAGGTATTGCTAGTCAAGTTTGTGCAAATATGTGTGCAAATTCATGAAAAGATACATGATCTTCTAAACAACAAAGGGAGTGAAACAAATCACTAAGTTGTATAAGCCATTGTGCACACCAAATAGGCCTTAGGAATAACTTCCATAGATTTTGTCCTTAGAGTATTGCACACACAAAAAAAGTAATGATTCTATCTTCATTGTGTTAAACAAATTTATTAAAATGGTGTATTTAATTCATTGTCAAAAGTCAAAGGACATGTCCAAGATTGAAGATTTACTCTTTAAAGAGATAGTGTAGTTCCATGGGTTACCACATAACATTGCATTTGACAAAGATACGAAGTGCCTTAGCCATTTCTAGCACACAATATGGAGAAAATTGGGCACACAACTCAATTATAGTTTTGCACATCATCTACAAAAGGAAAAGCATATGAACTTGTCAATCAAAGTCTTGGCAATATACTCAAATGTTTGGTAGGAGAGAAACCTATGCAGTCAGACTTTATATTAGCATAATTAAAATTGGAGGAGAGCTAATGTAGTCAAGGACTAGGAGCCTTTAGAAAAAGACCAGTTCAAGCAACCTTCTTTCAATTCATGACTAATTAACAGTTGCAACAACCATGGGTTTTTAATATCATGTCACTTTACATTAACCATGACCCTCAATTAAATAATAATGTAAATTTTTGAGTTGATGCATCCCTCATTCTCATGCTAGTTGCAAACTAGCTAATAATAGCAAAGTTTGTTAGTAAGGAATTGTAACTACCATCGGCCACGGTAATTTCATAATACCTTGATGCAAAATATGGGTCTTCTAACTACCACCAGCCTTTCAACTATTGCCAGGTTTCAAGAGGACAAACTTTTAACCAAAAGAAGCATGGAAATAGAATACTCCTACTACCATGTGGTGCCCAAGAAGAAACCAAATGGTACATATGATTTTGAGAATCTTAATAACCAATTCCCATGACCAAGTAGGATTTAAAATTTAGCCCTATAACCACAAAAAAACCAATAAGGAAAGTAAACAAAAATTGTTAGCGTATATTTTTTGGTTGTGTAGGATTGCACGAGCCCTCGAATGCTCCTGCATTAGACATTAAAGGTTGAAGAAAATGTTTCATGAGCTTCAAGCTCATGCACATTTTGTGAACCTTGCAATTGTGATTCCATGCTCATTTCATGTCCATATTTTTTCTTTATTGACATTACTCCCTCTCTCTATGAGATATTCACCATTTATCTTCTTACCCCATTTGTAATCTACCACCATCTCTATCTCTTGCTTTGAACACAAACTTGCTTGTTGAATATTAGCGATGTAACTTTTCTTGTAGAATTATTTTTTAAATCTTCTCTCACCTCTTGGGTTGATTTCTTCATAAATTCATCAATTATCTCCTTTGCACTATGCTACTTTGATAACTCTATGAAAGGGTGTTCAACATGCCTCTACAACAAATCCTCCATCTTCCATGAAACTTGACTCATCTTAACCATTATGCCATCTTCTTGGATTTGATCTAAAAACAACTTTTCAAAGTTCAAACGCATTGTGGGATGGTTGTCTACCCCTCCATTATCTTTTCAATAAACTTGAGTTAGACTTGTTGCAAGGTGTGACCCTTTGTCTTCTTGTTCAGCGCTGCGCTGCGGTGGGTTGTGACAAGGGCTTAACTGCCTCCTGTGCTTTGTGACAAGGGCTTAACTGCCTCCTGTGCTTGTTAAGTCAAGTGGTTGTATTGGGCATTAACAGGTCGATCTTTTGGTGCAACGACAACTAACAGTTGGTATCAGAGCCGAGGTCATGGGTTCAAACCCTGCGCTTGCGCTGGGGGGGATTGTTGCAAGGTGTGACCCTTGGTCTTCTTGTTCAGCGCTACGCTGCGGTGGTTTGTGACAAGGGCTTAACCGCCTCCCGTGCTTGTTAAGTCAAGTGGTTGTATCGGGCATTAACAGGTCGATCTTTTGGTGCAACGGCAACTAACAAGACTTCTTTCCATTGCTCCAAATGTTCTTTCTTCTGTTCCCAAGGCCTCCCCAACAAGACATGGTAGGTGTCCATATTCATAACATCACATAGAATCTCATCTTTATATGAACCAATTTGTGAACTCACTAAATATTGTTAATATAATACCATTTAATGTTCCTTTTGTAACCACAGTACTTCATATGGATTGGGATGCTCATTTTTTCTTCAAACCCAACTTCTCTACCATTTTAGTAGAGACTAAGTTATTTTAACTAAAACTACCAACAATTACTTTACAACTCTTACCTCCAAATTTTCATATAGTCTAAAAAGACTCCTTTGCAATGGCTCATTATCATCTACAACTAGTTTAATCAATACTCTTTTCAACATAAGATATTCTCCTTGGTCTGAATCCTCCATGTGTTTGGGTGATGCAACACTTTCTTCATCTCCTTGAGCTAGGTGATTTCTATCCATGCGTCCTCTACTACTATTCACTTGTGCTTGTGAATGTTCAAATGCTCTATGACCAACTTCTCCACACTTGTAATAAGTTCCAAGGAACCCTCCACCTCTATTGCTACCCCATCCTTTTGTTGGATACTCTCTTCCTCTTGTTCCTTGACTTGAGTCATTATTTCATAAAGTACCCATTTCTTCTTCAGATATTTGTCTTCCCTTGTTACTATCTACTTGTTCTTTTCCAATGACGGACATTCCTCTCCCCCTTGAATTATTTTGCTACCTCCTTGACAACTTCTCTTCTACTTTCAAGGCAAATTGATATGTCTCCACAACATTAATTTTTAACATACTCATTTCATCCCGAATAGTGAATCTCAACCTATTTATATACCTTCATACTCTCTCTCTTTCAATTCATGATGTCCTGATCTAATTACCACTTTATAGAACTCTTCTTTATATTCATTTATGCTCTTTTTATTTTGTCTCAAGTTCTGAAGTCTTTTCAATAACTCCAACTCATAATCTCTAGGAAGAAATGTTTCTTTCAATCTACCAACCATTTGATTCCACCCAATGATCCTCATATCTCCATTTATTACTTTTTATCTCTGCAAATATCTCCTCCAAAGGGTTGCATGTACCTTAAGTTTGGTCTGTGTCATCTTCACTTTGTGAGGATCATGAACATCTTCGTATTCAAAATACTATTCTAACTCATTGATCCAATCTATCATTTCTTCTAGATTCAAGGTGTTAGTGGAAAATGTGAACAATAGTATTAAACAACTAATCATCCAATAACTCAATGGAAATTGATGTAAATATAAGTAATTAAAGATTATACCTTCGAAGACCGAATTACCTCTATGCTTCCATTAAACACATATCTCCTCTTGATCTTGATGGTAATGGAGTTCTCAGAAGTGTGTACTTGTTGTTGAAGATGACAAGAGTAGAACGATTGTAGGTGGATAATGCAATGGAGATCACACTACAATGCAATACTAAAGGAGATGGATTGATGGAGACATGATTAAATGATGATTATGATAATGAGGTTGTATGATTGCAAATGGAGATGACTTTGCCAAAGGCACGCTGGTATGATTCCTGTAGAGTAAGATTACAATTACTTGAGTGGATACAAATGGGTGTGAAGACCTTGCTTATATAGGTTGAGGGAAGACCAAGTCCAAGTGTCAATAGATTCATGACTGGAGGAATTACTTGTGAGGTGTACGGTTGAGGAAGCTTGAGGGAATGTGTGCGAATTAGGAGAGGACAAGTGTCCTAGCCTTCTTCATGAGTTATGGGAGATAATAGAATAGATTGAAGAGTTAACTGAGATGATTGATAAGTTAACAGAATAGATTGATGAGTCAATAGAATAGATTTTCCGGTGAACTCAAATGACTAATTAGTTAACAGATTTGATTGATGAGTTAACTAATCTGACTGGAGGATAAATAGGACATGTGGGTGAGGCGATATTAGCTAATTAAATATTAAAATATTTAATTATGTTTGCAACATAGTGAGGTGGAAAGGTGATGTGCATATATGGAATTAGGACTTAGGATAGAGGAATTTAGGATTAATTAAATAATTTAGGATTATTTAATTATACGAGACTATAGAAGAATTAGGGAATTTAATTAAATAAATTGATTTTATTTAATTATTGGAGGGATGTGAATCATTTAAATAAATTAGGATATTTATTTAATTGATAGAGGAATGCGAATAGAATAAATATTAAAATATTTATTTAATTTGACTTAGCCATTTTTAGGTGTATACATTTTTCCCCTCTTTGATGCAATGTGTTTTATCATGTTGTCTCAATGAATAAAAATTTTCTGTGATTGATACATGCCCCAGTTTGCCCTTGGTACAGGTTTAGGGCGATAGGATGCCCCCTCGGGAGATTGGATGGGAAGACGCGATGACATGATGACAGATAATCTCACGGTGAGATAGGTTCGAATGACAAGTTAGGGTGAAGAAAATTGGTTGACACGGATGATAAGGGATGGAATGAAAGACCTGAATGACATGCTATGCAAGATAAAATGATAACACACACAAGCAAGCAAGAAAGTATGCACAGATGACACAAGAACAAACAAGGTATTGCCCCTGTCCAACTGTAAACCAATGATTAATTGATAACGATTGATGATAGTGTTTTTCATTGCGGGGAATGATATATCCCTAGATCAACACAAAGATGCGGGAAGATATATCCCACCGATGATGGCGATTGATTGATTTGGTTCACGACTAGATTAGGATCAAGACCACTGATTGTGATTGGATAATTTGACAAGATTGACTTTACTCGATTGGTATGGATTAAGGATGGACTTGCACTTGGATCATTGTTTGGATTGATTTGACGAGGATGAATGGATTACATGGATAACTGGAAGATACAATTAGATAAACTGTCAGAAAGGACTTGGATCTTAAGACACTTGGAAAAGGTTTATTATGGAATGAAATGCAATGTGATATGTATGGATGTGGATTTTTTCATCTTCATATACAAGTTTGTGAAGTACTTTGTTTCATCATTGAGCTTTTATTATGTTGTAAGAAAATACAAGCATCTAGGTATAATTAAACCAAGATGACCTGAGTATTACTTACATGGATTTTGATATAGAAAGTTAATACAAGAATCTAGTCAAAATTGAATCTAGATGACCTGAGTATGCCTTGCGTGTGTCAACAGACAAGGATTGTCCTATTTCATGTTTAGACCTAGAACGTCCTCAATGATCTTTTGCCGATCATGTTTTTAGATAAACTCATCACATTACTAAAGATTTATCCACAAACAACAAACAAATAAGATAATTATGCCCCCATCATAGCTCATCTAGTTTTTGACATCCTTGAGTAGCATAAAAAGACATAATAACAAAAATCAAGACTCTGTGACTTAAACCTTGTTAATAAGCACAAATTTTCTTGCCATAGTTATGTTTTCTTGCAACGAAAACAGATACAATCATCATGGTGGTTGAGGTCCATTGTGCCTTATTTATAGGTCTATTTCGTGCATCCAACGTTTTGTTGAAAAAGTGTGTTTGTAATGTTGCCTACTATTTGGTGATGGTATCGTGATCCTTATTGTTATCCTCTGAGGTGCGTGACATTCAAGAATTGAATTCTCCAACTAGGTCAAGGATTTGCCCCCAGTCAAGTAAAGGATTGATTTATTGTGGATGAACTGATAATAGACATGAAGAAATGAGCCCTAAGGGATTGACCTAGTGCCTCGGGGGCCTTTTGATAAATGGCCTTGCCTACGTGACGATGCAGAGGCAACGTAGTTCGAGGTGTGGGCTTTGTGGACCTAGGACCTAGGCGATGGGAAATGGTACGAATTCAGATGGACCAAAGGATAGGTGACACGGGATGGAATGGACGGGAAAGGAGCCTCGGGGGCACATCAATGATGGCCTTGCCTACGTGATAGCTCAGACGCGACGTAGTTCAACAACAATGGTACTAATGATGGGGTTATAGACAATTTGATGTTTTTGGGATTTTCTAGATTTTGCTAATGTTTTGATGTTTGTGGGTATTTGGATGGCCATTTGGATAGCCTAAATGCTAGATACTAATGACAAGGGAACATCATGGATAGGTAAACGGATGGGTGATAGTGGATAATAGATCGAAATGCATGAAGGAGAGATGGGATTGAGAATTTAGGATATGATCTCCAAGGACTATGTCACATAAGAATAACATGTCACATTCAAGATATTAGACTCAGGATATATCATGACAATGCTTGCAATGATATGATGGTAGGATATGTTTGGAAGTATTAGATACATCAAGAGTTGTCCAAAGCTTTGTTTCAACATTTTGCCCCTATCTCTATCAAGATCAATAGAATGAATGGAAGATGAAGTGGATCAAAGAGATAAGTATACAGACATAAAGGATACGAAAGATATGTGAGGAAGGGTAGGTAGAATAACTGATAGGATGGGTAGATGAGACAACATGCCCCCCAATCGCAAGGTTTATAGACAATCAAACTACGTATGAAGTCTGTTTGCCAGGTTTTTATCATGGTACTTATCCAAGGCACTTGTTTGCCAAGTTTTTACCATTGGAAGAAAGGATTTCTCTTTTTTTTTTTACTTTTAACTTTTTTTGATAGGATAGGTGGATATGGATGGGAGGGACTCAAGTGCCTAGTTCCATGAAGGTGATAACGTCTTGTTAGAGATGTATGTCAGCTCATGGGCCATTTCAAATGTTCTCATAGATCTATGTTGGTAGGGGATTGCATGAAAGTGAGATGGAGAAGGTAGATAGCAGATTATGGAAGGTGCGATAGTGGATTATGGTGCGATAGTGGATTATGATACGGATTATGTAGAACTTATGCAAGGATGGAGGGAAGGCTTATGCAAAAGCATGGACCATAGGAATAGGATGGGGAAGATATGTAGGATAATAGTGGAAGGAAGGGGAGATGGAGGTATGTGGAAGTGTCGTGGGATGGAAGGGAACCATGACCAACGGTTGCACATACCGTGATAAACATTGAAGCTTATGATGGGAAGGTGGTGTAGGAAACAATGGAGATTTTTGCTTAGTGGATGAGTGATTTAGGCATTTAGGGACCCACATAGACTTAGTATTTTTCTGATTTTTGCTTGTCATGTGGGATGGAAGGATTTGAGACTTTTGGATGGAATGGGATTTTTGGATGGAAGAGGAGAAAGTGGATGGATGGGATTCTTGAGAGGTGGATGCCTCATTTAACTTGATGGATTTTTGCTTAGGTACCCAAACCATTTTGCTTTTAGACTTTTCTTGTGAAGGTATGGGCTTGCGTATATGTAGATTCTGTGTAGCTTCTGAGGTAATTACTTGTTGCTTGGGGACCCACACCTTTTTCAGTTTTGCTTTGAGGTGTGTGGGTGTATGTAGCTTTTGAGATGGGTTTTTCTTTGATTATTTGGATTGATTTCCTAAGGTATTAGGACTCTTAGGATTTTTGACTTTATGAAAGGATGCATCCCAATGTTTATTTTTGAATCTCATAGGTTTGGTGGAATGAGTGGAAGCTTCATGTTTAGACAATATTGTAGGGTTAGCCAGCAGAAGATATCAATTAAATGCAAATAAAGATTAAATAGAGGAATGAAAAATACATAGAAATAATAATAGAGAGAGACAAGTTTTAACATGGTTCACCCAAACTCAGGCTACATCCACCAATAGAGAGTCCAATATTATTATCCAGTAAATCAAACCGATTACAACCAACAATCCTTGCAACTCAATACCACTGTAAAATGCTACAATACATCAACAGAAACCCTAACCCTTAACCTCTTTTATCAAGCCTTATGTCGGTTACAAAAATAGGGTTTTTATGTCGGCCAATAGAAAAATAACTCCCGACTTCTTAATAAAATAATAAAAAATTGTTGGAGGTTTCGGGGGTGCTACCCCCGAACCCCCGCCCTATATCGCGTTAGGGAGTGCACCAGGGGCGCTACCCCTGGACCTCGCAAGGGGCGCTGCCCCTTGACCCCGTTAAATAATTTGGGGGGAAACCACACCGATAAAAGTGGGGTAAATTTAGCCTCCGAGTTTGATTAGGCTCCATATAACAACAAATATGTGCATTTGTCGGTCATGATTTGAAATGTGAGGGAATGTGTAGATGGATGGATTTGGTGTTGGGAGAAGTGATGGTAAAATGGATGGAGGGATGTTAGGAGTTGGAAGTAGTGGAGGTAAATTGGACGGTGGAAGGTGTATGGTCACATGCTTTTGACACTTGTAGGATGAGGGAGGCGGAATGGCAACATATGTTTTGGGAATATGATAGGATGTGCAATGGGAATGAGTGGATTTAGAAGGCATGGAGGAAGTACTAACATCATGAGATTGTTTTTCTTGGGGAGTATAACCAAGGCCATAAGAGGGTGGAGGGACTTTGACATGGATAGGCTCCAAAATACCTTGTTCATGAAGGATTAAGCCTTTACCTTGATAGCTCATATTTTGGAGTATGCAGTGGACAATGGGGTTATGGGTGATTTGGACACTAGATGTGATCTCCATATTTGATGGGGAAAAGGAAGTGGTAGATAATGGTTGTTGATCTCTTAAGAAAGAACATTCATTGATGAAGGTAGTGAGACCAAGGGGATAGGATAATGGATTTGCAACATGGTCGATAATGGATGGTGGAGGATCATTAGGATCTTGATTATCATTATTCTCACTAAGATCCAAGTTATTGGTTTGATCATCTATGTGCACTTGGGAGGCAGGTGTCTCATCAAGGAAAGTGTGTGTTGTTGGATCATGGATAGGACTAGGTGTAGGATGGATAGGAGTAATGGAGGTTCTTGCTCATGGATGGTTATGGGGTTATGGATAGATGGGGTAATAAGCACATGACCATGGAATGCATAAAGTTGGCTAAGAGGATCATCATGGTTTGCTTGATCATAGACAGAATCTTGATCATAGATGGGATCTTGATCATAGATAGGATTAAGTGTGATATGGATGGGATCAATTGGCTCATGTATAGGTTCTTCATCAACGATAATAGCTTGATCATAGAAAATATATAGGTTATGGATGGGTGGGATTTGGATTTCTTTCTCATGTATAGGTATAGGATCAAGTTGCTCATGGATATATTCTTCATAGGTAATATCTTGATCAGGGAAAAGATATATGTTATGGATGGGTTGAATGGAAATGCTTTGATCTTGACTTAGACAAGGGGTTGATGTTTCCACATGCTTAGGATTAAACTCTTGGCATATCTTGTGGGTTGTTTGAATAGAAGTGGAAGGATCTTGGATAGGCTTGACATCCTCTTGAGGGTTATCATCATGAGGGGATGATGGATCTTGGCTTGGATTCATCGAGGTAGATTCTTTAATAGGCTCAAGGGATTGTGGACTATATGAAGGTGTTGTAGGATTGGACATGGCGTTGGAAGAGTCTTTTGTAAGTTCAAGGATAGGAATTTGGGGACATGGTTGACTCCCTATTAGTAGCCCTTGGATCACATCCTTTGTAGGTGTATGGGTAGATGAATGAGGTAATGTGTGGGTGGGTTTGGATTTCTCCATAGCTTTTCTTTCGCTTTTAGATTTTGGGAAGAATCTTTGGAGAAAACCATTCACAGATTCTTTGGTTGGATTTGAGCTTGGGAAGTTCAATGGAGGTGTTGGTGTAGGACTAGTATGCTTCGTGATAGGTATTTTATGGGATGGTGATGGAGGGCTAGTAGATGGAGGGGTATATGACTCCAAACTTAAGGTGGTATTTCCCTTGTCAATAGTATCATTAAGACGAGTTAAGGATGTGTGATCTTGGTGTCTAGAGGGGAAAGGTGTCATAACCAAGCTTTGATCAAATGGATAAGGGGATATGTCCTTTAATGAATATCGTTTTGTGGAAGATCCGGTTTTTAAATCCCCAACTTCTTGTTGTAAAACTCAGATTTTTTGCATGAGTACTTCTAATGGATTTGTCACATTCTTAGCTTTCTTATTTTTGGGAGCTTCAGTTTCATTTGTTTGCCTTATTTCTCTCAATTTTTCTATGTCAAATTTGGAAGGTAACTTTGCTCCTTGTTGTGCTAGCATAAGGAAGTACTTTTTGGGATCCATTGTGATGACTTTGTCCATTACTTTTTGAAATTTGGGGTCTTGTTGAGCACTAATAATTTCCTTTTGGCTAATGTCCTCTTCCTCATCACTAGAAGTATAGTGGCTACCATGTAGTGAACCCATTTCTTTTTTTCTTCTCTTGAATTGTGATCTAGTTTCAACCACATAAAGATTTGATGTGGGTGGAGTTGAATCTAAGTAGTAATGGGTACCGGGAAATGAATTTGTTTTCTCATCAAAATGTTGGGAAATGCTCTCTGTTGTGAATGCACAGCGTTAGATGCGCATGAATATGAAGCAAATGCACAGTTCTGTACTGTGGATGTGCAACTTTGTATGCATAGGACTGTGTTGCATATGCATAGGAAGAGTGTATGCGCAACAATATTTGGCAAATGTGCAACAAGACAGTGTGAAAGCACAACATGATTATATGCGTAGCAATATTTGGCACATGCGCAACAAGATTGTGTGAAAGCACATCAGGATTATATGTGCAGCACTATTTGGAACATTTGCAACAAGACTGTGTGAAAGCGCAGAAGGATCAAATGCATAGTTGTATTTGGCAAATGCGCAACAAAATGGGGTGAATGCGCAGTTCTGCAAAAGGTTTTGTTTTTGTTTCAGTTTTTTTGATTTTTGCCTATTTTCAGAATGTTTCCTGAAGCAAGTCTGGTATTTTTGTTGATGATTTGTGTCAATTTGTTGCAAGAAAACACAATAGACAAGCAGATTCCATGTTTGTTATTATAAATTTTTGACCAACAAGCAAGCACTATCCTAAGGTTGGCAAGGACAATATTTGATGAGTTCCAACTTTGTTTTTACACCAACCACTTGCATAAAGGTGTGACATATAGTAACTTGGTAGCACCGCCTCCCCTCCATGGCACTCACTTCTCACGCATACCAAGTTACAGTTCCTCCGAAGAGTTGAACTTTTCTGTCTCCACACTAAATGAGTGTATGACGTTGGATAGCTCTAGAGGTTCCTCCTCCTGTGTCACCAAATAGGGGTTTTGGGCATTCTAAAAACAATGGATTTTAGTATGGACATTCATTTGGGTGGTTACACATGCGGCATTTTGCTCCGATAAGGAGACTTCCTAGCTTGCAGAGGTTACGCTCCATAGGGTTTTGGGGGAAACATTTGTTGGTGTAACACAACGACACCTGTTGTTTGGAACTTTCATCCCAAACATAATTTATTTAGAGCAACTTGGAAGTGGCTTGGCTTTAGCCCGTTATCGCTTAAGGTCGTCCCACTTGGAAGGAAGGAATTCCAAGGGCAGGCCTCTTCTAAAGGTTATACATGCAAAATGATAAGTTTGGCATTTTGGTCACCCAGAAAAGGGGAGAGCATAGTCTTGTTATCATTTTGAAAACACAGAGAACACTGGTTCTTTATCCCCCTAGTTAAAAATAAAGAAACTAAACATGTTTAATCTACCAAGCACAGAAGTCGTTAACAAGATAGTAATAACTTGGAAAAGATTTTGTTCATTTTAACCTTCTAACAAGTCTAGGTGCAGATTGTTGCTTGAAGAAATAAACAAGTGTTGCTTTCCCTTATTAAGCTATGTGATATATTGTAGTGCAAGATAGCAAACATAAAGGAATTGTTCAGTTTTAAACCCCTAGGTTGGAACTAGATGCAAGTTGTGATGCACCAAATGATTTACTTTCCTCCTAGTTATGCCTATGTGATGATTTGCATGAACATATTAAGTTACTCTCATCTAATTAGTGCTAGGTGGCTTAATAATGCAAATAAAATGACTAAGTCTAGCTCCTAACACCCGCAAATGAGAGTTAGTATGGAAGATCTTATAAAAACATTACAACTTTCTCTGACAAATCAAATGCGCAGATTTGCAAGTCATATGTGCAGATTTACAAATGCGCAGCAACAGATATTAAATGCACAGGACTGCGATTCATATGTGTAGATTTACAAATTCGCAGCAATAGATATTAAATGCGCAGGACTGTGTTGTACATGCATAGGGAGATCAAAAGCGCAAAGAAATGTATCAGATGTACAACAAAATAGTTTGGATGCGCAGAAAGGTGTATGCAATGTAGGGAATGTTGAATGCATAGAACTAGAAGTTTTATGCGCAGGAACGACCTATCATGATAGAACCTTCACAAAACACTAAGATGGAAGTTAAAAATAGGGCAAAACCCCACAGTGGGTGCCAGAAATGTTAGTGGAAAATGTGAACAATAGTATTAAACAACTAATCATCCAATAACTCAATGAAAATTGATGTAAATACAAGTAATCAAAGATTATACCTTCGAAGACTGAATTACCTCTATGCTTCCATTATTCGCCTATCTCCTCTTGATCTTGATAGTAATGGAGCTCTCAGAAGTGTATACTTCCTTGCTGTTGAAGATGACAAGAGTAGAATGGTTGTAGGTGGATAATGTAATGGAGATCACACTACAATGCAATACTAATGGAGACGGATTGATGGAAACATGATTGAATGATGATTATGATAATGAGGTTGTATGAATGCAAATGGAGATGACTTTGTCAAAGGCATGCTGGTATGATTCCTGCAGAGTAAGATTATGATTGCTTGAGTGGATATAAATGGGTGTGAAGACCTTGCTTATATAGGCTGAGGGAAGACCGAATCCAAGTGTCAATAGATCCATGACTGGAGGAATTATAGGTGTGAGGTGTATGGTTGAGGAAGCTTGAGGGAATGTATGTGAATCAGGAGAGTACAAGTGTCCTAGCCTTCTTCATGGGTTATGGGAGATAATAGAATAGATTGAAGAGTTAACTGAGATGATTGATCAGTTAACAGAACAGATTGAGGAGTCAATAGAATAGATTGACCAATGAACTCAAATGACTAATTAGTTAACAGATTTGATTGATGAGTTAACTAATCTGACTGGAGGATAAATAGGACATGTGGGTGAGGGGATATTAGCTAATTAAATATTAAAATATTTAATTATGTGTGCAACATGGTGAGGTGGAAAGGTGATGTGGATTTATGGAATTAGGACTTAGGATAGAGGAATTTAGGATTAATTAAATAATTTAGGATTATTTAATTATACGAGACTATAGAAGAATTAGGGAATTTAATTAAATAAATTAATTTTATTTAATTATTGGAGGGATGTGAATCATTTAAATAAATTAGGATATTTATTTAATTGATAGAGGAATGAGAATAGAATAAATATTAAAATATTTATTTAATTTGACTTAGCCATTTTTAGGTGTATACATTTTGCCCCTCTTTGATGCAATGTGTTTTATCATGTTGTCTCAATGAATAAAAAATTTCTGCGATTGATACATGCCACAGTTTGCCCCTGGTACAGGTTTAGGACAATAGGATGCCCCCTCGGGAGATTGGATGGGAAGGTGTGATGACAGGATGACAGACAATCTCACAATGAGATAGGTTCGAATGACAGGTTAGGGTGAAGAAAATTGGTTGATACGGATGATAAGGGATGGAATGAAAGACCTGAATGACACGCTATGCAAGATAAAATGATAACACACACAAGCAAGCAAGCAAGTGTGCACATATGACACAAGAACAAATAAGGTATTACCCCTATCCAGCTATAAACCAATGATTAATCAATAACGATTGATGATAGTGTTTTTCATTGCTGGGAACGGTATATCCCTAGATCAACACAAAGATGTGGGAAAGATATATCCCACCAATGATGGCGATTGATTGATTTGGTTCACGACCACATTAGGATCAAGACTACTAATTGCAATTGGATAATTTGACAAGATTGACTTTACTCGATTGGTATGGATTAAGGATGGACTTGCACTTGGATCATTGTTTGGATTGATTTGACGAGGATGAATGGATTACATGGATAACTGGAAGATACAATTAGATAAACTGTCAGAAAGGACTTGGATCTTAAGACACTTGGAAAAGGTTTATTATGGAATGAAATGCAATGTGATATGTATGGATGTGGATTTTTTCATCTTCGTATACAAGTTTGTGAAGTACTTTGTTTCATCATTGAGCTTTTATTATGTTGTAAGAAAATACAAGCATCTAGGTATAATTAAACCAAGATGACCTGAGTATTACTTACATGGATTTTGATATAGAAAGTTAATACAAGCATCTAGTCAAAATTGAATCTAGATGACTTGAGTATGCCTTGCGTGTGTCAACAGACAAGGATTGTCCTGTTTCATGTTTAGACCTAGAACGTCCTCAATGATCTTTTGCCGATCATGTTGTTAGACAAACTCATCACATTACTAAAGATTTATCCACAAACAACAAACAAATAAGATAATTATGCCCCCATCATAGCTCCTCTAGTTTTTGACATCCTTGAGTAGCATAAAAAGACATAATAACAAAAATCAAGACTCTGTGACTTAAACCTTGTTAATAAGCACAAATTTTCTTGCCATAGTTATGTTTTCTTGCAACGAAAATAGATACAATCATCTTGGTGGTTGAGGTCCATTGTTCCTTATTTATAGGTCTAGTTCGTGCATCCAACATTTATTTGAAAAAGTGTGTTTGTAATGTTGCCTGCTATCTGGTGATGGTATCGCAATCCTTATTGTTATCCTCTAAGGTGCGTGACATTCAAGAATCAAATTCTCCAACTAGGTCGAGGATTTACCCCCAGTCAAGTAAAGGATTGATTTATTGTGGATGAATTGACAATAGACACGAAGAAACAAGCCCTAAGGGATTGACCTAGTGCCTCGGGGGCCCATTGATAAATAGCCTTGCCTACGTGACGACGTAGAGGCAACGTAGTTCGAGGTGTGGGCTTTGTGGACCTAGGACCTAGGCAATGGGAAATGGTGCGAATTCAAATGGACTAAAGGATAGGTGACACGGGATGGAATGGACAGGAAAGGAGCCTCGGGGGCACATCAATGATGGCCTTGCCTACGTGATAGCTCAAAGGTGACGTAGTTCGACAATGGTACTAATGATGGGGTTATAGACAATTTTATGTTTTTGGGATTTTCTAGATTTTGCTAATGTTTTGATGTTTGTGGGATATTTGGATGGCCATTTGGATAGCCTAAATGCTAGATACTGATGACAAGGGAACATCATGGATAGGTAAACGGATGCGTGATAGTGGATAATGGATCAG
Source organism: Cunninghamia lanceolata (assembly GCA_027924645.1). Classification (NCBI taxonomy): domain Eukaryota; kingdom Viridiplantae; phylum Streptophyta; class Pinopsida; order Cupressales; family Cupressaceae; genus Cunninghamia; species Cunninghamia lanceolata. The sequence goes on from BSBN01000780.1 coordinate 1,533,600, forward strand.
AAATGCATGAAGGAGAGATGGGTGGGAGAATTTAGGATATGATCTCCAAGGACTATGTCGCATTCAAGATATTGGACTGAAATGTAGACACCTCTGAATACCTTTGATCATCATTTCCAAACTGTACAAGCATATCTACAATTGGGAAGAAATGTGGAGCACCAACACTAAGAGCACCTTTGTCACACTGCACACCTTTTTATCAAATTTTCTCAAAAGCACTTGGAAACCAAGTGAACCATCTATTGGAGGTTGACATCAATGACAACACTAGCAAGTTTCCAACAATCTCCCCCTTTGTCATTTATGGCAAAACCAACTCTTTGAAAAACTATCAAGACCTAAAGAAATCAATTAGTAGCTCAGTAGTACTCCCCCTGACTGGAGGAACTCTTACTCTTCACACACTTTCATGTACTATGGTTTTTCAACCATATTAATTCTCTCCCCGTTTGACATCAATGGCAAAGGACAACACTTGCAACACCAGAAAACACTTGCTTTATCTTCACTGCTCTCACTTTTCTGCACTCTCCTCCTTAAGGTCATAAGATATGCTCCATCTAACCGCACCAATTAATAGTATCACTACCTACTCCCCCTGAGAGGTAGCCTTCAACATCATTCCAGGACTAAGAATGTATATTGAAATGCTTCCTAGATAGATGCACACACTTATGCATCTAGTTAAGAGAAGGAGGGGTAATAACCCCTAACTTTTTCCAGAGATACTCAAAGGTATCCTTAGGAAGATCCTTTGTAAAGATGTCTGCAACTTGATCCTTGGTAGGCACATACTCTAATTTTACCTCATTCTCTGCAACCTTCTCTCTTAAAAAGTGATACCAGATTGAAATATGCTTTGTCCTTGAATGCATTACCAGATTCTTTGAAATGTTGATAGCACTTGTATTATCACATAAGATAGGAATAGATTCATCATATGACATTTTGATATCCTTCAATGTCTACTTCATCCATAACACCTATGTGCAACAAGATGTTGCTGCAATGTACTCTGCCTCTGTAGTAGATAATGATACTGAATCCTGCTTCTTACTTACCCATGAGACAAGTTTGCTTCCCAGAAAGAAAGTACCACCACTTTTACTCCTATCATCTGTACATCCTGCCTAATCTGCATCTTTATATGCACTTAAGGAGACATCAGTATCCTTAGGATACCATAGGCCAAACTGCAGAGTGCCTTTCAAGTATCTAAATATCCTCTTTAATGTTGAAACATGTGACTCTCTTGGGTCTGCTTGAAATCTAGCCACAAAGCAAACTGCATGCATGATATCAGGTCTAGTAGTAGTCAGGTATAGTAGTCTACCAATCATCGATCTGTACTTTCTTTGATCAACCTTAGGAGATTTATCATCTTTTCTTAGCTTACAACTAGTAGTCATGGGAGTACATATCAGTTTGGAGTCTTCTACAAATCTCTTGCATATACCTTCATTTCCAAAGATTATAAATTATCAACATATACTTCCACAATTAAAATTTGATCTTCTTCAATTTTGAAGTACATATTTCTATTTGCAGTGCCCTTTTTGAATTCTTGTTGCAGAAGGTACCTATCCAACCTTGCATACCAAGCTCTAGGAGCCTGTTTGAGTCCATACAATGCCTTCTTCAATCTGCAGATCATATTCGAATCATCTGATAATTGAAAGCCTTCCAGTTGTTCAATGTATACTTCCTCTTCCAACTCTCCATTCAAGAATGTAGATTTCACATCCATCTGATAGAATTTGAAGTCCTTATGAGCTATAAAGGCCAATAGCATTCTAATGGCCTCCAATCTTGCCACTGGAGCAAATGTTTCCTCATAATCTATTCCTTCCACTTGTGAGGAGCTTGTACACACAAGTTGAGCCTTATTTCTGACTACTTCTCTATTCTCATTCAATTTATTCCAGAAGACCCATTTAGTTCCTATGACATTTTTGTTTGTTGGTCTTGGGATAACTTCCCAAGTCTAATTCTTCTCAATTTGTATCAATTCTTCTTCCATAGCCTTGATCCAATGCTCATCTTTGCATGCTTCAGTCACTATTTTGGGTTCTATTTTAGAAACCAGACGCAAATTTACTTGTTCATCTGCCATAGCAATTTTCATTCTTGTTAACACGCCTTTGTTTTTATCTCTAATGATCTGATCTTCAAATTGATTCTTCTGCACATACTTGGGAGTCTTAGGAACCCTTTCTGGAGCATCTTCTTCATTAACTTGCATCTCCTTTTCCTTTTCTTCTTCACTTTCTTCTTCTCTGCAAGGGGGCTCATCACATTCATATTCTTCTATCAGTACTGAGATTTGATGTGGTTCCTCATTCACTTTGACATATGTACTTTCAACTAGCTTCTTTAGTCTCTTGTTGTAGCACCTGTAAGCCTTGCTCTTTATGGAATATCCAAGGAAGATTCCTTCATCTGATCTTGTATCATCTCTCCAAATGTAGCACTTGCTTCCAAACACTCTAAATATTTGATAGCAGGAGTTCTTCCATACCACAGTTCATATGGACTCTTTGAACTGTTGACCCTTGCTTGCACTTTGTTTTGTATGTAGACTGTAGTGTGAATAGATTCTCTCCAATATATATCCAGTAGATTTGCTTCTTTCAACATCATCCTTGTTTCTTCTTGAACTATCCTATTCTTTCTTTCCACAACTCTATTTTGCTAAGGATTCCTAGAGGCTGACAAATGCCTCTTTATTCCATGATCTTCACAAAAGCAGTTAAACTCATTGGATGTGAACTCACCACCTCTATCAGACCTCAAACACTTGATTTTAAGATTAATTTCATTTTCAACCATAACCTTGTATGCTTTAAACTTATCTAAAGCTTCTAATTTTTCTTTTAGAAAAGTTACCCAAGTCATTCTAGAATAATCATCAATCAACAACATGAAATACATGTCACCTTGAAAGCTTCCTACTCTTGTAGGTCCACATAGATCTGTATGCAATAACTCCAGAGGTTTGGTGGTAGAATACTCTTTGATTTTGAAAATCTTCCTTGTTTTCTTCCCAATCTGGCATTCCTTATAGGTTGCATTGATAGGCTTTGTAATTCTTGGCAAATCCCTCACAACTTGAGTAGACTTGATCCTTACCAGGCTATAAAAATTGATGTGACACATTCTTCAGAAGAGCACTCCTTGCCTTGCCATTGTTCTCATATTCTTTAATCTCATCTTCATACTTTAGACCATTAGGAGGTATAGTATACTCTTTGTCAACTATCTTCGATATGCCATAGCCTAGTGAGACAAGAAAGATTTCCATCCTGGTCTTCCAAAAAGCATAATTTGTTCCATCAAACACTGGAACTGTTAGAACTAAAAAATTAGCCTAAAAAAAATTCCACTTTAATCCGATCACCTAAACATGTCATTTTGCCTCATCCAAAACACTCCATTTTTTGACTTATAAACCATTACCCTAATAAGTTTACATTTTGTCACCCTTACCCTAAATAAAAAAATTGCATATGTTGGGGAGAGCCATCCCAAGATCCCTTCGAATAAGAAATATGAACAACATTGATGAGAGAATGATATATCAGAGGAACTCATTGTGGAGTCTCTTCGATATCCAATTAAAGATGTGTCAAAGACACCGCTACATATCTAAGGGAGAGTACTTAAGGTCTCTTCCATAATCCAGGAGCTCAATCATCGAGGAACTTTAAAAAATTTCACAATTCATCAATATATCGAAGTGACATTAAAAAATTGAGAGGACAGAGGATGTACCTAACATCGAAGAGACTCCATTGCTTCGGAAGGACTAGTTAATAGGTCTCTTCAGTGACTGATATATAAGAGCATTTCATACACTATCAAAGCATATCAAAAGGAAAACATTATATTAGTAAGAAGTTATAAAAGTCCCCCTGATCTGTCGATGATGTGGGCCCTGAAAAATATACACTACCGAAGTCAAAAGACAAAGAATATCGAAGAGACCATAAGATATTGGAGTGAATGATTTAAGGGTCCCTTCGATATTGCTAGAACACAAAGAGTTCATCAAGGAGATAGATATACATCAGTAGGACATGTAACATAGTCCCTTAAACAAACTGAAAAGAATATTTGACTTCGGAGAGACTTCGCTGTGTCGGAATGACTAGTTCATGGGTCTCTTCGATGAGCCGATATGCACAAGCACGTGATATATTTTAACATCATCGAAAAGAGAATGTCATATCGGTAGGAAAATACACAAGTCCCTTCGATATAACGATATGGTGGGTCCCGATGATTTTTTGGTCTATATGCCGAAGCCTATATTGAAGGGAAATATAGCTATCAATGAAACAAGAGAATCTGTCTCATCGATAAAATGATGACATTCAAAACAAAGGTAACAATAAAGGATTTCGAAATGACTTTGAGATATCAGAGTGAGGTGATCCCCAATCTTGCTAAAAAAGGAAAGATATGTTAAGGAAGCAAATATCGAAGGGATGGATCCATATTGGGGAAACCCAAGTATTGGTCTCTTCGATAAATCTAAATTTATAAACACATCGAAGAGACAAGCAGATATCAAAGAGCTTTTTCACAAAAAAGGTTTTGAAGAAATATTGTTATATCGGTATGAGGTCATTTCAGGTCACTTTGAAATCCTGAAGGAACTAAAAGAATCACCAATAAAAGACATCAGGGACAGAAAGAAATGTTGATGGGATCACAAAATTGGTCATCCTGATGGTATAATGACAAGACATGTTTGGTGGCGATCAAACAACCCATATTCAAAAAATTAATTGTCTCTTTGATGACACAAACTTTGCCACGAGATGCCATAAATGAACCAGAGCTAAGCATATGGAAATAAAAATCACAAAATCATGAAACCATTAAGCAATTAAGGAAAGCGAAGGGCATGGCTAAAGGAAGTAATCCCAGAACCAGAGAAGATATTAACCAAGTAAGTACTCTAAGCTCGAGCTAGAAATTACAGAGTACATAGACTGGTTCAAATTATAAGCATGGAAATAGGGTTTTCCTTTTACAAAACTTATATCATGGAAGATGTGACTGAAAACCCTAAAGGCAAGAGACAAAAACTTGAAGAGAGGTAGTTAAACTAGGACTTACTAGATCAATGCCCGGACTCTGTACAAAAGTCCAGAAGGAGTTCCCAACTAAACCCCCAAATTGATAAATTGGAGGAAATAGAAAAATAGGTGATACATGGACCCCAATAAGGGGGTTTGATATGTTTTTGTATCACTATAGGAAAATGCATAGGTACAAACCTATCTCCAACCCATGGAGACTAAACCTGGGAAAGCTGGTACTACCAAATGTGTTCATTAATGTGGAGTTGTTAAAAGATTTGGCCAGAAAATACAATCCATAGACCCATATGATTGAGGTAAAAGATGGGTTTGGTTTCATCCCTGTCACCTAGAACTATATATCCATGGTGTTTCAGTTAGACGCTAGCTTTGATATGAAATTCAAAATCACAGACCTGTTAAATGAATATTACAATCTAAGCGATAGTTATAAGAGATGGAGGCTACCCCTACATAGACCTCGAGATGAAGGGAACAGGCTCAAAGTATTCTCAGGGGTTGAGGATCCCCCTATTGTGTAGAATTGTTTGAGGAGTACTTTAGATGCACTTACTATTTTGTCTGCCAAGTGCTTGGCTTGGATGCCCCTCTGTTTATGGAAGTTGCACCAATGGTCCTAACCACAGATGTAAAAAGCCAAGATGCATAGCCTCTGGACTATGCTGAATACCTTGCCAATGATCTTCACAATCATTTGGTTGCTATAAAAAATGGAGGTGGTAAATTTATGCATTACTCTTTGTTCATGCATCTTATTTTGTATGAGGGACAAAATATGTGTATGTGGGATGAATGTTTGAGAGTAAGAGACTTGGATAGGGATGGAAACATCAAACCTATACAGATGTGGACAACTATCTAGGATAGAAGATGTGAAAGATCTCATTATCTATATTTTGAAGAGTATTTTGTGAAGCCTTTGTATAATTTGTTGGGCCATCCATGTGGATACTTGTCAATAGAAGTGTAGAATTTTTTGAGACCAAGAGACAAGGATGAAAGTGGAAAAATAAATCACAACTGGGGTGATTAGTATACTTATAGTGACTACACAAATATTAGAGTCTTTGGGTATGAGGGAGCACCATTCTTGCTATCAAAAACCTGTCCTGATAGAATTGCTTATTTAGAAATTGTGAGGCAATTAGCTTACTCTGACTTTATGCATCTTAAGAGTTACAATAAGCAGTCCTTGATGCTTGGTAATTTGCATCGCATTTTGGAGATTTCACAGTTGTTTTAGAGAAAGGATATGAATCAATTGATAAAATGTTAGAACATTACATAATGCCAAAAGGAAATGAAAGAGAGAATTTTGATCCTGAGCATTTCATAAACAATGTCAAAGTTAGTAAAAAATTAAAAGGGTATCATCATGTGTTATATGTGGATGATGATTTGATCAGAAATGTTGATGAGAATTGTGCAGTTGAAAAAAGGAATATGTATCATAGAATAATGCTAGCAGAGGCTTGGAGGATAGCCAAAAATCCCACATATCAAGGAGCTTTTATTGAGATTGATGATCCTATTGAGAGGATAAACACATTAGTTGCACATGCATCATAATTGACCAAGGATGTTCCCCCTTGGGTTTTTGAAAGAAGAAACAAGAACATCAGGGATACACAAGCCGAATATGAATCTCCTCTCAACCGTCTATCTCCTTAGCCTACACCAGACATCAGTTTCTCTATTGACAATGAGCAAGAAGTTGAAAATGAGGATGAGGATGTACAAGTATCTCAGCCAATGATTGAGAAATATGAACACCCTGTAGAGGGGGAAGCTATCATGATGAAAGCTTCTGATGAACTCTCTAATGACATTAGGCACAATGCAAGTAAGAATTTCATTTCTAATAATGATTTTGTCAGAACTCCTGAATTTAAAGCATTCTTGTATGAATACAAAGGAAAACAAACTAGGGAAAGAATAAAGAATCTCACCCCTGAGCTAGAAGAAAAAGCCTTGAAAGAGTTGCAGGCAGAGATAGACAAGGAGATGGAGACTATACCTTCAGAAAAGGGGAGAGCACTACTTGAAGAAGCAAGAGTCATGTTGGTCTTCGGGTGGGACATGACTTGAGCCATTGTTTTTTATAGCTTTAGAAGAAACTGGGAGAAAAAAGTGCAATTAAGTATTGAAGGAGTGGATAAGATTAAAACAGGGTCAGGCTATGATCCTAATAAAGAAACATTACTCATGTGGGCCTTGTACCCACCTAATAAGAGACCTCTAGTTATTAATGATCCAGATAAAGAATTTGGTCACCTCTTGATACAACAAGATGAGGACATAGATCTTATGGAGACTATTGATTTAAATGTTAATGTTCTTAGATTTACAAAGGTCCAAATTGAGAGATTGGTGAAGAATAATAAGATGTACATGGCAGAGAATGAGAGACTAAGACAAGAAGTAGCTAGCTATAAAGAGAAACTGCCATCCTCATCAAGCAGTTATTCACCATGGTTAGAAGTAGATAAGAGGTTAGTAGAGGCCAAAGCTGACACTACCTACTGGAAAGTAAAATCTGAAAAACTTCAGAAGAGGAATGACTAGTTAGAGACTAAGATAAAAACTGTCAAATATAAGATGGTCTTAGAGTTAATCAAGAACAGATTTGAGAAAATGGTTGCAAATGTTGATAAGGTGTGGGTGGTGCATAATGGAACACATGTTGCCTATCAAGAACATAAAAGGTTGCATCTCAGGGTGTTAGAAAAGAAGGAAGAGTTGATGGCCAAAGGGAATGTTGATACACATGTTTTCAAGAATTATGGTGAGCTGATTGACATGCATGAGAAATTCAACACTGTGCTAGTACAAGACCTTGGTGACTTTGATCAACCCTTGGATCTCGCTTTTCCTAGTTTCTTTGATGATGAGGGCAATTTGAGAGAATAGGACATTTGGAAGGATGAATTTACTCAGTTATTACCAATGGATTTGAACAAGGTCAATGATGAACCCACAATGATGAAGAACACAAATGAGCAGTTAGAAAGGATTTTTACTCTTGAATTTGTTTTGAAAAAAATAATCTCAGCTACATATACTTATGCAACTCAAGAGTATATTGATCATATTGCCAAGATTAACTTGTTCATCTCCAGAGTAACATAAAGGGTCAGGAGGCATTGTACCAACCATGTCTACATCCTCTACTGATTAAAAAATGGAAGATAATTGTTAAGAAAGAATTTAGATCTGGAGAATTCTTTGACCCTCAATTTTGCCAATGCTAATTCAAGAATTTTGTATATTAGAGCACGAAGGAGAAATCAATACATATTACATCTAGAATAGCAGGTGAAGCATGTTCGTCAGATGTTGCATCATTGGAGAGGAGAACCTTGCTAGGCCAATGGTCACGAGTTCTCTATGGTGATTAACAGATTCAGATCATGACTAATGCAGATGTCCAGTTTAATCTCTTTGTCTATTTCTTAATCATGTTCTATAACAAACATTAGTTATTTGAAGAGTTGCAAATTAGGAAAATTCATCTTGTTTCGGCCTGAAGCTTGTCCGCTTCCCGTACATATAAGGGAAACCAAGGCCAATTTTAGGATCATCAGATAGAAAATCATACATACAATATTATTATTATATTTTCAGTCATAATTGCAAAACAAAATACAGAAACTTCTATGAATTTTTGAAATAATCTAATGGGTAAAAAGGTTTAATCAATGAATCTATCTTTGGTGTTCAACTACTTTGTTGATATTCATTCTTATGAGTTGTTTGGCTGTCTCCATATTGATATTTTCTAGTTATTTAAATCATCTTGATTTATCAAGGCACATTTGTTGTCTTTGTGTGGTATACTTGATTGGTTCCTGTGAGAAGTTGATTTAAATCCTTCTAAGTGATTTATATTTATTGGTCTCTGCCCAGAGTTAAAACCCTTTAAATAAGTCATCTTAGTTGGTTTCCTTCAAGCTAGAATTAAAATCCTTTCGGACAATCACAGTAACTTGGAAAGATGTCAATGGGATCTATAAGAAGATCCTGATAACCAACAATCTAGCACGTTTATACAAGGTATAAACATTCAAAAGTGCCAAGTAGATAAGTCCACATATCACACAAATCTTGACCCCATTAGCCCAATAGAAATAGGCATTGATCACATCCAATCTCAAATCATAATCTTTTCAATCAATTATTACTCTTTTATCTATTTCTCATTCATATGCCATTAGGAAATAGATTAATACAATCCAAGATTAAATCTAATTAACTGTTGATGGTATACCCGCCTAGGTCTAGCAGAACCTAAAGAGTAGGGAGTCCAAAACCATATAGGGTTGCTCTGTTTCGTTAGCCAAAAATGTTATCAAAGAGCTTGGCATCCTCTCAAGGTTTGCAACCTACATTTTTTAGACCTAACAGAAATGGCGACTCTACTGGGGACAACTCCAGAATATTTGGTTCCAATTTAGCCAGTCAAAGAGTCAAGAAATTAAGGAATTATAACTCTGCTGGTGGAAAAAACCTAGAAGATAACATTATTCCTCTCTAAGAGAGGTGGCGACTCTAAAACAAGATCTCAGTCTCTTGCAATATGGATGGTAGGAGATCCAAGACAAATGATAAAAAGTTGAATGATAAGCAATCATCCCCTCCTTCAAAGATCCCTGCTAAGAAGAATGGAGGAATATTAAATCAATCAGAATGCACTCAAACTAATAGCCAGAGTACTCAATGTTAGGGTTAGCCGGCAGAAGATATCAATTAAATGCAAATAAAGATTAAACAGAGGAATGAAAATACATAGAAATAATAATTGCGAGAGACAAGTTTTAACGTGGTTCAGCCAAACTCAGGCTACATGCACCAACAGAGAGTCCAATATTATTATCTAGTAAATCAAACCGATTATAAATAGCAATCCCTACAACTCAATACCGTTGCAAATGCTACAATACAATATCAAAATCCCACCCACTTATAACAAGATTTTTGGAAGCTTCTAGAATTAGGGTTTTACAATGTCATTTTTATTTTGTCGGTAAAAAATTAACAACTGACTCCAAACGGGAAAAAAGAGGGAAAAAAAATTAACCTCGGCGAGGATACATAACTAGTGTACATTACTTGCATGATCAGTCGCCACCTACCAACAATCTCCCACTTGGAGACTGATCAGGTTCCACACCAAACAATCTCCCACTTGGAGACTGATCCTAGACGACACCGCTGCGAGTGCAGCTCCCACTGGGAATAAGCACCCTAGACTCTGTTGTTTTGATTTTATTGTTTCAGTCTTGAAGACCAACCGAAGCTGAAGAGGAGCTCAGCTTCTCCTTGTCACTGCCTTTGTAAACATATCCACTATATTTTCATCTATGTGTATCTTTTCCAGACTTAACTGTCCATCATCCAACACTGAATGAATGAAGTGATACCTCAATTGTATGTGTTTGGTCTTTGAATGCAAGGCAAAATTTTTTGCAAGATGTATGGCACTCTGGCTTTTTGTGAACAAATAACCTATTGTTTTCCCAATTCTTCCATGAAATATTGCAGCCATATCATCTCCTTGCTTGCCTCTGTTGCAGCTACATACTCTGCCTCTGTGGTGGATAAAGCAACCACCTTTTGCAACCTAGAGATCCAACTCACCGTTGTCCCACCTATAGTAAAGACATAACCTGTAGTACTCCGCCTGGTATCAATATCTCCTGCCAAATCTGAGTCCACATAGCCTGCTAAATCAGTATTAGAGCCCCCAAAATATAAGTGTTTATTGGATGTACCTCTCAAATATCTGAGAATCTATTTTACCGCATTCCAATGCTCCAATCCGGGATGACTCATATACCTACTTACGACTCCTACAGCATGTGTAATATCTAGTCTCGTGCATACCATGGTATACATTAAACTTCCTACAGCTGAAGCATATGGTACCTTGGACATTTTTCCTTCCTCCTCTGGTGTCTTAGGACACATCTCCTTAGTCAATTTCAAATGACTGGGCAAAGGTGCACTAACAGCTTTTGCATTCTCCATATGGAATCTCTACAACACCTTTTCAACATAATCAACTTGAGATAGAGTCAATTTTATGTTCTTCCTATCTCTGCAAATTTTCATACCAAGGATTTGTTTTGCTGCCCCCAAATCCTTCATAGCAAATGACTATGCTAATTGTTGTTTTAACTCTCTTATGTGATCCATGTTAGACCCTGCTATAAGCATGTCATCAACATATAAACATAAACTAATGTAGCTATCATTATCCAACCTCTTAAAATAAACACAATGGCCAGAATTACACTGGCTGTAGCCTTGCTCAGCCATAAAACTATCAAATTTCAAATACCATTGCCGATGTGCTTGTTTCAGGCCATGCAAACTCTTCTTCAATCTGCACACCAATTTCTCCTTACCTGTGACCTCAAATCCTTGGGGTTGTTCCATTTATATCTCCTCCTCCAAATCACCATGGAGAAAGGCAGTTTTCACATCTAGCTATTCCAAATGCAAATCTTCAGTAGCGACAATACTTAAAACAATACGAATAGAAGTCATTTTAACAACCGGAGAAAAAAATCTCATCAAAATCAATGCCCTTTTTCTGTGCAAATCCTTTTACAACTAACCTGGCTTTAAATCTTTTCTTACCTCCATCTTCCTCTTTCAACCTATAAACCCATTTGTTTGGTAAATCCTTTTTACCTGCAGGTAAATTACATAATTCCCAAGTCTAATTTTTCAGCAAGGAGTCAATTTCTTCTTTCATTGCAAGTTCCCACTGAACCTTTGTATCCACCTGCATAGCTTCATCATACCCTTCCGGTTCACCAGCATCAGTTAACAAAATAGAGTACAAAGAGGGAGAAAACCTTTCAGGAGGTCTACTTAGCCTTGTTGACCGTCTAACATTCACTGGAGTTTGTGGTATTTCTTGTTTCTATTGCGGAGCATGAGGAACCATTGGAACATCACTATTTGGAGTATCATCTAGCACCACATAGTCCTTTTCTTTCTTCTCATGCTGCTGCAACTGATCTTTGTACAACACCTTCTCATTGAATACAACATCCCTGCTTCTCACAATTTTTTGATTTTCAAAATCCCAAAGCCTATAACCAAATTCATCAATTCCATATCCAATGAATGTACTTTTTTTTATTTTGCATCCAACTTGGTTCTATTTTCATAATCTACATGTGCAAATGCTTCACATGGAAGGTTTTGAGAAAAGAATAACTCACATTCTTACCTGTCCATGCTTCCTCTGGAATACCACAACCCAAAGGAACTGAAGGACCTCTATTAATTAAATATACAACAGTGTTGACAACCTCTGCCCACATATTTAAAGGCAGCCCAGCATGCAATCTCATGGTCCTTGCACACTTCATTATTGTCCTATTCATGTGCTCAGCCACTCCATTCTCCTATGGAGTCCCCTGGAACTGCTTTCTGCCTACGAATTCCATTCAAGGAACAATAATCCTCAAATTCTTTACTACAATACTCACCACCATTATCAGATCTGAGACATTTTAATCTTTTACCCATCTCATTCTCAACCAAGCTTTTCCATTTCTTAAATGTTTCAAATACATCAGATTTTTGCCTGAGGAAATAAATCCAAACCTTCCTAGTTGCATCATTTATGAATGTAACATAATACCGAGAGCCACCAAGAGAAGTTACCTGAGCCGGTCCCCATACATCTGTATGCACAAGCTCCAATTTTTCATCTTTCTTTTGCTTCCCATCCTTGAGAAAACTAACTCTCTTTTGTTTGCCATACACACAACTTTCACAGAAATCTATATTAACACATTTCAGACCTGGTAAAACTTTCTTAGAATGAAGTACCTACATACCTTTTTCACTCATATGTCCAAGTCTATTATGCCACAATGTTGTCTGCGAACCTGTAGCAACTATTTCAATCTCTTCCTGTGAACCTGCAACAACTGTTCCTGAACCTGTTTGTTTTTTCTCTGTAACAGGTAAAGTAGAAGGACTAGTATGACTTGTACAAAGATATAAGGTGCCTACTTTCACACCTTTTGCTACTACTAAGGCACCTTTTGAAACCTTCCAATTTTTATCACTGAACGTAACTATGCAACCTTCATCAGTTAGCTGCCCTTCTGAAATTAAATTCCTACTCAACCTTGGAACGTGCCTTACCTCTTGTAGTAGCCAATGATTCCCATTCTACAACTTAATCTTGATTCTTGCCTTTCGACCAATCTGACAAGGTTTGTTATCTCCCAAATAAATTAGCCCAAAATCCCCTTAGACATAATCAAGAAAATAACTTCTATGGGGCGTGGCATGAAATGAGGCCCCTGAATCTAAAACTCATGAATCATCAGCATTATCTAGGGAAAAAATCAAAGCATCATCTTCAGATTTATTACTTACCACATTTGCCTCCTTATTGCCTTCTTGTTTGTCTCCTTTATTCTTACGAGACCAACAATCTTTCTTTAGATGACTTGGTTTCCCACAGTACCAACAATCCTTCTATCCTCTGGATTGGGATCTCTTATCCTTTGATTTTCCTTGTGACTTCCCATGACCTCCAGAACCTTTTCCTCTCTCCTTTGATCTTCCCCTGCTTTCTGCATTCAAAACACTACCTGATTGGACCCTCCTAAGATTTTCCATCGCATTTCCTCACTAAGGATAACACCAACAACATCATCAAATTTCAAAGTGTTTGAACCAGAGACAGAGTTACTTACAACCATTGCCAAGCTATTCCATCTTTCTGGCAAAGAACATAAAACCAAGAGAGCCCTCACCTCTTCATCAAATTTCACTTTTACAGAAGTTAACTAACTGGTAATCATATTAAACTCATTTAAATGATCTATCATAGATCCACCTTCAACCATTTTCAGATTAAACAAATGCTTCATGAGAAATACCTTATTTGAGACTGAGGGTTTTTCATACAATTTATCCAAAGCCTTCATCAGTTCACTTGTTGTCATCGCTTCTATTATATTGAACGCCACAGATGGTGTTAGGCACAACCTAATGGTTCCCAATGCCTTTCTTTCTAGAAGATTCCAATCCTCATCCATCATTCCTGCCAGTTTCTTGGATATTCCTTCCAACGGCCTCCATAAATCTTTCTGATAGAGATAATCCTCCATTTGCATCTTCCATAATTGATAGTTCTGCCCATTGAATTTATCGACCTTCAATTTATCCTCGTCCGCCATTGCTCCCACTCAACTGTGAGACTCCCACTCAACCATGAGACCTTCCTACAGATGATAATCGAACACAACCCTCTCTGATACCACTTGTTAGGGTTAGCCGGTAGAAGATATCAATTAAACGCAAATAAAGATTAAATAGAGGAATGAAAATACACAGAAATAATAATTGCGAGAGACAAGTTTTAACGTGGTTCACCCAAACTCAGGCTACATCCACCAACAGAGAGTCCAATATCATTATGCAGTAAATCAAACTGATTACAACCAGCAATCCTTGCAACTCAATACCACTACAAATGCTACAATACAATATCGAAATCCCACCCACTTATAACAAGCTTTTTGGAAGCTTCTAGAATTAGGGTTTTACAATGTCATTTTTTTTTTGTCGGTAAAAAATTAACTGAATCCAAACGGGCAAAAAGAGGGAAAAAATTTTTGGGGGCTGCACCCCTGAACCCCGGCAAGGATACATAACTAGTGTACAGTACTTGCATGATCAGTCGCTACCTACCAACACTTAAGAAAATACATCAGAACAACCTCTACTAACACATAACAGTTTTACTCCTTTGCATGAATTAGAATTTCATGAAGGATTCCAATCAAAAAGTAATCCTACCCAGTCTGAACATATTTGGTGACATTCTAGATCAATATAGACCTGGCCCTCAAAAGTAGCTTGAATTTGAAGCACATCTTGAACAAGAAAAGGATACAAGCCCAAGCTGAATATGATTATAAAATGGCACTTCAACAGGGTAGAGAAGTTCAATATAAATCTATGGACCAAATGGCATCTACAAAGACTTATAGTCCACCAAAAGACACATGAAATGCTAATACTTAAGAAGAGCTCAAGTTAGCCAGACTAAGGGAAGAAGAAGAATGGATAAAATTGTTGTTATATGGAGCCTAATCAGACTCGGAGGTTAAATTTTCCCCACTTTTATCAGTGCGGTTCCCCCCCAAATTATTTAACGAGGGTTTGGGGGTAGCACCCCTAGCGCGCTCCCTATTGCGATACAGGGTGGGGTCAAGGGGCAACGCCCCTGCGGGGGCTCAAGGGAAGCACCCTTGATACCTCAAACGAATTTTATTATTTTATAAAGGTGTCGGGAGCTATCTTTCTATTGGATGACATTAAAAAAAACCATATTTTGTAACCAACATAAGTCTTGATAAAAATGGCTAAGGGTTAGGGTTTCCATTGATATTGTATTGTAGCATTTACAACGGTATTGAGTTGCAAGGATTGCTGGTTGTAATCAGTTTGATTTGCTGGATAATAATATTGGACTCTCTATTGGTGGATCTAGCCCGAGTTTGGGTGAACCACGTTAAAAATTATCTCTCGTTGTTATTATTTCTGTGTATTTTCATTCCTCTGTTTAATCTTTATTTTTATTTAATTGATATCTTCTGCATGCAATCCCTAACAAAAACAAGAGTTACAACAGATAAAGTCTAGAAGTGCAGCAAGTAGCTCAAAATACATACCGCCCCACAAACAAAGCAAGCCTGCTCATACAAATCCACAGGGGTTACACTAGAATGTAAGTGGTCTAAATGTTTCAAAAACACCACACAATCCAAGTAATACTAGTTATGTACAGCAGAATATCCCACCATGAAACCTAAGACCACATAATGTTCATACAAATTCCCAATCCATGGCTAACACTTACCCTCCTCCTAGTCAGCAATATGCCCCACCTCACCAGCAAAATGTGCATAGTAATGTAAACCCACACCATATAATGTACAACAACATGTACCCCACTAGCATCAACAATATCATCCTAATCAAAATATGCAAGGACCCTTGAATATAAATAGATACAGGCAACAAGACTTATCTGGATATCAGATCTTCCCAGATCCAATTGACAATGATTTGAGAAATGCACTCACAAATTTTTTTGGAAATAATGCTATTTCAAAAGATGAACATATAAGAAATTTTGAGACAGTTATGGATAGCTATGATGTGCAGTATGAAGATGTCCTCATGAAGCTATTTATATTGTCCCTGATAGAAGATGCTCGGGATTGATATAAGAATTTGCCTGATGCTTCAATCAGTTCTTTTGAAGACTTTAAAGATCAGTTTAAAGAACAATATGGAAATCACTGTGACCCAAATTTTGCAGTGCATGAACTGACAAACATACAAAAGTACCATAATGAATTAGTGGTAGATTTCAACCAGAGGTTCTCAAAAATATATCATAAAATATCACCTGAGTTGAAACCCTCAGATGGTATGGCCCTGGCTTTGTACTTAAAGGCTTTTGATCCCAAAACTGGATATGAACTCCAAAATAGGGCTCCTAGTACCCTTGTAGAGGCTTAGAAGGCTGCTATGAACATTGAGAATAACAGAAGAGTTGCTGGGAAACTTGGCAAAAGGGAAAATATCAGAGTTCCACAAAATCCTAACAATCATCAGACTAGGCAAGCAAACTATTATAGGAATGAGAGGCCTAGGTTACATGATATGCCCTACAACACTAATTGGAAGGATGGGAAACCTGTTGATAACAAACAAAAATAGAATTATAGTAAGGACACCCTTGATCCTTTAAAGAAACATGGAACACATGTGGTAGAAAATAGTCCATGGTGTTTAGCATGCAACCTACTGCATTCACCTGAATACTATGTAGTGGCTCAGTCATTGCAAGAGAATGAAATATCTTATGATCAGGACAGGGACGATCATACTATAAACATGATAGGAATAAGACCTCACCAAATTAATGAAGAATATTCATCCTCTAAAGATGGGTTTGAATATGATGTGAGTAACCAGAGGTATAATGTTAACATGGGTCAACAAGAAATCTTTTCTAATCATGAAGATAATAATGAAGGAACCACTTATATACTCAAAACAATGCCACAGTTCCAATTAAGGAAACCAACTAAGGAAGAAAAAAGGGCTCCTACAATAGTTGTTGTCTCTCAGGCTAAAAGTAATTACAATTTGAGGAACAGAACCATAAATGTAGATCAGGGAACACCCAAAGGCTTGTTCATCAAAGAGCCAAATCATAAGAAGGGTGTCCTGGATAACCAGAAGAAAAGAGAAACTCAGAAAGATATACCCAAGGAAACAACAAAGGTTGAACCGAATAAGACAAGGGATAGTGATAATCAGCAATACGAGGAAAAGGGCTCCAATAAGATAGAAAAAATAGATCAATTAGTTACCACTCCCTCATTTGACATAACACAAGCATTGTCTCAAATAAAGATGTCAGTACCATTACTGGAGATGATGTTGATAGATGAATACAGGGACATTGCTCTCAAATTGATTTCCAATATACCAAACAAGTAGCAAAATCAGAACAAAAATAAAGGTTAGAAACCAAAATAAACATTATTGGACAAGAGATCATGAACACACCTAAAATTTATCTTGGTGATACCATAACAAAGAATCCTTCCCAGGTAGACCCATTTTATATAACATTGTTGATTAATAACAAACTGGTAAGAAATTGCATGATCAACTATGGAGCAGCAATAAACAACATGCCAATAGCTGTCATGAAATAATTAGGCTTGTGGGTGGACACAACATATGGTAAATGTTATGCAATGGACAATAGGTCCATCCCAGTTGTTGGAGTCATGAAGGATGTAGAATTGAAATTGGCCTCATGTCTTGAAGCTATGTACAAAACTAATATAATTGTAGTAGATACTCCACCATACTATGGAATATTGTTATCCAGACAGTGGACTGCTGCAGTAGGGGGAAATGTCCAATTCCGTGTAAATGGAAAGGAAGTCAGGTTGTGTAGAGAGCTAAGATATGAAAATATTATTGTTATCACTGGGAATTGCACCCGTATGCAAGGCTGGTAAAGCTCTGCAATTCTGTGTAACATGGGACTAATTTCAAGTTATGGGTGCCCTATAATGAAATTAGACCTCCAGATTGTGGGTTGGTTCCCTTCAAATGTTCTATTGAGATGTATGTTTTTTCTATTTTGGAAAAAATAAGAAAGAAACTATGTGGAATGCAAAAAATGTAAAATTTGGTGATGCACCTGATTTGGATAATAATATGCAATTTGGCTCACAATATTACTTAGAAATCTGACTTTCACACAATCCAAACTTGGCATAAATATCACAAAAGTGATTTTAAAGAAGGTTTGAAAATAGGCTTCCTATGAAGGAAATGGTTTTTCACAACACAAAAGGACTACTTCCGATTAACACAACCTAAGACCTATCATGATTATATGCTTAATGCTGCAAGCAAGGAAGTGAGACAATAATTTTAAAGGTTTAATGATCAAACACAACAAAATTTCATCAACATCACTTCAATAATTAGCACTAAATGGAAATGTAATTTAATTGATCTCAAAGAAACAAAGGAAACTCTACAAAGAAGACAAAAATAGAACCTGTAACCTACCGATCTCTCAATAAAACTGTAAAAATGAGCTACAAGAATTCTCCAATCTGTCTGAATCAGAATGAGGATCAAGAACTAGCAAAAACAAACTTTTACTTTACAATATATAGGTCTGCTCTCTCAAAGAGGCATGCAAAAAATGAACTTGCAGATAACTGCCTCTAAAAATAATCTCTCTTGAGCAACCTCCAAAATCCTTAAAATTAGGGTCTAAAACTGCCACAAATTGAGCAAAAATAGCTCCAATTTGGGCCTCTCCATATGCTTGACCAAAAAGTTGACCAAGAACCCTAAAAATACTCCTAAAATCATGCAAAAAGCTCCTAGGTGGCCTAGCTAACTCAACTAATCAATTTGCATGATTTTGCTTTAGCAAAATTGATTGTGAGTAAATAATAAAGTAATAAAATAATTACTTTATTATTGGTTACAACTTGTTCTAATTTTGACTTTACAATTTGTGGAAAATAATAAAGTAATTTGGAAAATATTACTTTATTATCTATTTACAATTAATATCTTTGTAAAATCATGCATGATGAGAGGAAAAAATAACACTCCTTATCTCTCCAAATTACGGTTGCCTAATTTGCATGATTTGAGCACAAATAGGACTTAGAAGAAAAATAAAAATCCCCTTATACCTCCATGTGGGAAAAACCCCTAGTTTGCATGATACATATTCATTAAGGCAAAATTTTACCCTTATCACTCCACATGCAATAAGGAGAAAATACTAATCCTCTCTCTGCAATTATAATATCTCCATGCACAAAACAATATACATTAATATCCTTATGACTCCCTTTGATGCCTTAGTGCATACATATATCTTTATATCTTGAGGTCACCTTATATCTCCATGTGCAATTTCAATATCAAGAAAACCTTATAACTCCATGACTCCATCCATCAAACATTACACCATTACATATGCTCACCTTGTCTGCCACCTTGTAAACCTCCTCTGTCTTTATGCATATCATGTCCTAATAGAATGCTCCTTTGACCCTGTCGGCCACCATGCATAATAAGGAAGGATCTTTGACCTTTGAATGTTTGAAAAAATGATAAAGAATCTTCGACTAGGCATGAGTTCATATGAGGCAGCTTCGACCATGTCATTTAGTCAACCACAAAGGATTTAAATAAATCATAAGGCATGAAGCCTTGCCTTCTCATCATACTGACCCTTTTGACTTTATAAAAAATCAATTGCGACAATGTTTGTTGGCCCCTCCATATCATGTTGACTGGGAAATCTCCAAGACTAAAGTCTTGACCACGGGCATTTTGGATAAGGTAATTGATTTTAGTCTTTTGTAAAGTCAAAAACTCGAGAGAAAGAACCTTCGAACAAAAGCAATAGATAAACCTAAAAGTTGTCTTCATTTTTTCATTTGACATTCTCCCTCATTCGCTCTACAACTGCTTTCTGTAAGTTAGGGTTTGAAGGATTCAAGCATATCTCTCTGGCTCTTTACTCTCTCTAGTCTTCTCTTGGTCGAATCATCAAAACTCTGCATGCAAGAAAGAAAGTAACATTTGTTTTGAGTATACTGGCATCTTTGTTGGCATATGTAACTTCTTTCTCCTTTCATGGCTATCTTAATACATTACACATTCTTTAACAACTCTTTCTTGTCTCTGCATCTTTATCTCTGCAACTGTAACTTGTATTTGAGAGTTTGATACAAAAAGAGGTCGCGGATAGGTGTATCTTCCTGCTAGAAAAAACAAGGTAAGCATATGTTTCTTGTCTCTCCTGTAACTTCATTTATCTTTCTATAAGTGAAGAATGATAAGGGCTTGTTCTTTTTTTCACATACAAAGCCTTCATTTTGTTATGGTTGTGCTCCATCTGTATGTAGACACAAAAATGTGAAAAAACTGATGAGGGTTTCTAAATATGAAACAAGGGTTTCAACTTTCTTTGCATAAAACCCTTATAACTGTCACGACCAGCCTCCTGTAATATTCATTGTGTTCTCTTTTCGATTGTATACAAAAAAGAAACAAGGATTTTGACATATGCAGATGGGTATTCTATTTTTTAACATAAAAATGTCTTTTCCTGGCATGGCTATGGTAGTAGATACATTTTATCACCTTCTTTTGGCTGTAAGTGCAAGATGGCACTAGGGTTTGAAATTTTCTGATAAGGGTTCATTCTTTTTTGCACAAAAAGGCCATCCTCTAGCACAGCTATGGTATTAGCTCCATCTTATGGCACTCATTTCAACTGTATACAGAAAAGAAATAAGGGCTTTAACATTTTGCAGATGGGCATTCTATTTTTTAGCATAAAAATGCTCTCCTACTCACAGCCATCACATCTCTTCTCTATATAGCAAATCTTTGATTGTATTTTTATCTACAGGTAAAAAGGCACTAGGGTTTCAACTTTCTTTTGTATAGAACTTTTTCCTCTGATACGGCCATGACACTATTTCATTTATGTGATACTTCTTTTGCTTTCTTCTCTCTTTTGTATCATATATTGACATTTCTGTGCAATGAAGGTTCTCTTGTTGCAACATTTTAAATTGTTCATGCTATTTAATCACTTGATAGGAGATAAATACATGCATTAAAAGAGAAAAACCTAAACTTTCAAATGGCTCTTGTAGCCTGTTCATTATGTTTCACTTTCTTGAGCTCAGATGGCTCCTATAGCCTGTTTGCATGTCATATATCTCCTTTGCCTGCTAACTGTAGGATGATTGATCATTTGTCATGTGTGATGATACATATATGTGACTTAACACTTATATTTACAATAAAGAGTGGTAAATATATGCCCTATTTTCATTGGCCTAGACTAGGCTTTCAACTGTTGAAATGGATGATGTTTAGAGTTAAATGATTGTTGCCTCATGTGTGACTGTGGGATCATCTCCTGATTGCCTTTGTGTATGCTCCTCCTGAATGCCTTTGTTGCATTTGGATCCTACTGTAGCATACATATCATGTTCTGATCTCTCCTTGGTTGTTTGTATTCTTGGTCCATTTGAATCCATATGATGTTAGCTACTTCCTCATTACAAAGTATGAATGTTTGATCAATGTGGCAACAAGTCTGAAATTCTGTAGCATATAGATTTTATCTTCAACTACTTTCTGAATATTGAGGCTCCTCTGTTTGTATCTATTAATCATTATTATTTGACTGTCCATCAGCATCTGCTTCTTTAACCTTGGCTAGCTCCATGAGAAATGTCGCCTTATGTATGTGATTGTGGAATCACTGTTGTCTTCATTTACATCTGTCTGTGGCATTCTTTAGATACTCCTTCTAGCTGCCTCTGTGCATGCTCACTGCTTATCTCATGATGTATTTGGATCCTATAGTAGCATACATATCATGTTCTTCTCTCCTCCTTCAGTCCTTGTGCCTCTGTCGATCATCATCACTGTAGTATTTGGCATATCATGTGCCTTCTACTGCTTCTCCTTCATCATTGATGTGGTATTCTCTTTCAAGAATGTTCTACTCCTATTGATGGACATGGAAGTTGTGATCTATTCTGTCTATATTTGCTTGCAAAATCCACTTCATGATCACTGTCATAACTATTCATAGTGAATGTGACTGCACTTGTTTAATTCTTGCAAGGTATCTCTCTTTCTGGCATTTGCTGACTGTAGCATGATGTCTTTTCATTGTGCGAAGGCATATGAGATAAGTCTTGTTTGAACAATATAGTGAGCATGATTGGAATCATGCTATGATTTCCATGTGTCACTTGAATGTTTGAATGTTGAACATTTGATTACATTGGGAATTGTGGCAGCTACCTGGGAATATAGGCTCTCTATTGATGACTTAATGATATGGGCTTTTGACTTGGTTGTTTCATCTTGAAAGCTATGACATATCTGTTCCACATATACCGTTTCATTTTCTTGATCATCATGTTTCTTCATTATGGCATATGTCTGCCAGAGTTATTGATGCCTTGTTGTTTTGATTTTGTCTTTTTAAAGGCACAACCTGTATCATTTATCTTAGTTGGCTGATCACTTTGAGTACTTGTAACATTTCATTTTACTTCTTGCTCTTTTATCATAATGAGATGATACTTTTACATGATCTATCCTGTAACTTGTTCAAATGATACACAAGCTCTGTGTCTTGGAAGCTTTATTCTGTTTATTTTATCTTCATCAGGCACAGTGATCTGAACACTTGTAGCATATCCTTGTACTATGAATGCACTCTGTCAATTGTTCATGTTACTTGTGATGAAATAAATACATGCATTCAAAATGATTCTATACTTCAGATGGCTCTTGTAGCCTAGATATTCTTTTGTGACTATAACCTAATTTCTGCACTTTGTCTTTGTTAACTTGACTCAGTCATGTTAATCTAATTTGATCCAATCAACTATAATAATGTCATGATGACATAAATTTTCTGCAAGTTGATTAGCTGATGCATGATATAGCTTGGAATGATGCATCCCGTCTTTTCTGATACTTTTTTTAAATGAAAAGAAACATGTTGGGCTCAAACCCTTGTGGGAGCCACATTTAATCCACATGTTTATTTGTCTTCCAATCAGTAACAATACTTATCCTATACCTACACAGTGAACAAACAAGTTAGCATAAAAATATACCTAATAGTATTGATGGATCTTCTTCATGATTTCTTCCTGATTTGTGTCATATATCTGATCTGATCTCTCATCTGAATGCATGATGTGATAAGTAAATGTATCTGTCTGATAAAACCATGTGATAACTTTAAACATCCGGAGCACTAACAGGGATGTCCCCAAAATTTTGTAGGTTCAACTGATGATGGAGCTGAAGTAAAGACTGAAGACTGAAGACTTGAAGGTCAGCATCAATGAACAACCTTCTTGCTCAGGCAATGATGGATGCTTCAATTTATCATGTGTTCATTTCTTTTCCTTTTATCAAACAGATGCATAGCTTGCATGTCTGTAATTGGTTCAGTCTAGTTACTCTCACGGCTTGTGTGGGACACATTTGAACACTTCTTTTAAACATGATCAGTTAATTTCTCTTATGCATATGATGTGTATGTATTTCCTTTTCAATCAATGCATGAGATAAAGTAATAGATACTTGAATGTATGTTCAAAACATGACATGAAATAACAGTTCAATACAAATATCTTTCTTTCTTTTATTCAAAACTAATTAATTGAATAATCAATCTAACTTATAACTCCTGAAGATAACATGATGTAAAACAATTGTATTTCTTGAATGACTGGTACCTTGACAATCCTATTCTTTTGTCATGGTAACTCATCAGTCTTGATTAGACTGATGGGTTATCCTGTCAACTGAATCTCCTTCTCTGCTCTTGTCAAGATATCAAACTGTTCAATAAATGCATAACCTTGAAGTTTTCTTTTATTCCTTCTGAACAATTACACTTAGGTCCAACTAATTTTAAGTGTGAACAAAAAATTAGTAACAATTATAGAACATCTTGATCCAAACCAGATGAATTGTTTTTGTGATGTGGACCTTGGAAGTTTTAGAATTGAGAAATCATGGCCTGAATTGTAAAATATAGAACCAATCAACAGGGAATCACAACTTGATAAACATGGTGTATGGAAAATGTATTTTGATGGTGCATGCAGTAAAGGAGGGAATGGGGCAGGAGTGGTATTTATCTCACCAACGGGAAAAACATTCAAGTATTCATTTTTGTTAACCTTTGAACGCACTAATAATATTGCCAAATATGAGGCGTTGTTGTTGGGTTTGAACATTGCCATAAGGTACGGAATCAAATTGCTAGCAATAGATGGAGATTCTGAACTAGTTGTCTCACAAGTCAGGGAAAAATGTTCATCAAAGAACAAGAGGCTAAAACAATATAGAAATATTTTTTGGGATACCATTGAACTTTTTGATGCATTCTCTATAGACTAGGTGGAAAGATCTAAAAACATAATGGCAGATTTCCTGGCAAATGTAGCCCTAAAGAGAGATGATATCACATTATCAGGAATAACAGAGGTGGAGTTCAAGACCATGCATGTAGTCCTGATATTATCCATAATTGGCAAGTGTTCAATGATGATGATGACTTGATTAAGTTTCTTCATTGTGTAGATCAATATGAATCTCAAGAAATAGATTTCAATGCATTTGTGGAAGAAGTAGATCGTAAGGAAACTCTTTTTGGGCAAGAGGTAGTACATCTCAAAACAAATAAAATACCAAAAGGCCTTGAGCCCTAGAAAGAGTATTTGATGGACAGGACAGATTTAATCTCAAACCTATACCAGTCAATCTTAAGGATGTTGAGGAAATCAATCTTGGGACAGAGATGGCTCCTAAAAAGGTATACATTGGAAAACAGATCAACCCTAAAGTCAAAGAAATGCTTATAGCCCTGCTTAGAAGATATAAACATGTGTTTTCTTGGTCCTATGATGATTTAAAAGCATACAGAGAAGACTCTTTCTAGCATGAAATACCATTGAAACCTGAAGCTAAACCATTTAGATAGAAACAAAGACCCATAAATCCCACATTAGCACCTAAGATGCAAGAGGAACTCATGAAACTCAGAGATGGTGGAATAATCAAGCCAATCAGACACTCTTCTTAGGTCTCAAATTTAGTACCAATAAGAAAGAAAAATGGAGAAAGAATAAGGTTATGTGTGGATTTCAAAAATTTGAACATCTCATCACTCAAAGATAATTACCCACTTCCAAACATGGAATCAATGCTACAAAGAGTGATAGGATGTGAATTATTGTCTATGACGGATGGCTTCTCTGGGTATAACCAAGTGAAGGTTAAGGAGTTAGAACAGTATAAAACTGCTTTCACCACACCTTGGGGTACATATGTTTATGTGAGAATGCCTTTTGGCCTCACAAATGTTGGAGCAACATTTCAAATGGCTATGGATGTAGCTTTTGCTAACTTGATCAATACTATAATGGTGGTCTATCAAGATGATCTGATAGCATATTCCAAAAAAGCTGAAGACCACTGTGCACACCTAGAAAAAATATTTATCAAGGCATTAGAATATGGCATTTCCTTAAACCCAAAGAAATGTCATTTTGCTGTGACAGAGGGCAAATTATTAGGGCATATAGTCTCAAAGGATGGAGTAAGGATTGATCCTGAACGAGTGGAAACTATTGATAAAATTCTAATTCCAAAAACTGTAAAATCCATCCAATCCTTCTTTGGACAAATTAACTTTGTCAGGAGATTCATATCAAACTTTATAGAGATTGTCAAGCCAATCTAAAAAATGTTAAAGAAAGGTTCAAAAATTGATTGGATAGAGGAAGCTATTGATGTATTTGTGTCCATCAAGAGAGCAATTAAGGAAGCCCCTGTACTAAAATCTCTAGACTTTGACAAACCATTTCAAATATTTTCTTTTGCATCATTTCACACAGTGGTAGTTGTAATGTTACAAAAGAATAACGAAGGATATGAACAACCCATCTCATTCTTTAGTAAATCACTTCAAGGGGCAAAATTAAAGTATGATATCACTGAAAAGCAAGCTTACGCCCTGGTAAAAGAAGTCAAGGTGTTCAGGCCTTACTTGGTGGGGGCAAT
Organism: Cunninghamia lanceolata; assembly: GCA_027924645.1. NCBI lineage: Eukaryota > Viridiplantae > Streptophyta > Pinopsida > Cupressales > Cupressaceae > Cunninghamia > Cunninghamia lanceolata. Next base: position 1,559,960 of record BSBN01000780.1, read on the forward strand.
AGTGATTTCTTATGTTGTAGTTAAGGATGTGTTTGTTCAAACTAAGGTCACAGGATGAAGATGCAGGTGGATAAATCATATTCAGGAGTTTAATATTGACATTCAAATAACCAAACTAGTAAGGGGGCAAGGGTTAGCCAAGTTGATGGTTGAATCCAACTTAGAGGCTTCACAAATATTCAATGTAGAGAAGGAATGTGACATGATTGCAAGCATTGAACACACACCCTAGTACACCAATGTGATATATTATCTCAAACACATGAAGTGTCCTGAAGGGTTAAATGACAATCAAAGAAGATCTTTAAAACCACATGCTTCAAAATATGTGTTCATGAATGGGGATTTATATTGGAAAAATAGGGACGGTGTCTTATTATTGTGCTTAGATGAAACGCAAGCAGAGTAGATGTTGCAAGAAATGCATAAAGGTGTATGTGGAGGACACTTCTCAGCAAGAACTACTACCCATAAGATCCTAAGAGTAGGCTATTATTGGCCTAAAGTTTTTAATGATGCCCACAGATATGTCAGAAAGTGTGAAGCATGTCAGAAGTTCTCTGGCAAATTGAATTATCAGGGAGCCCTACCCTTGAGATAAATGCAAGTTGAAGCACCTTTTCACCAATGGGAATTGACTTTATAGGGGAAATTACAAACAGATCTAGTGGTGGACACAGATGGATCTTGTTGGCCACTGATTATTTTACAAAATGGATAGAAACAATTCCAGCAAGGCAAGCCACTAGTAGAGTAGTGATTAATTTCCTACTAGAGAACATTATTACTAGATTTGGGGTCCCTGTAAGGCTCATCATAGATAATGGTATGTTCTTTAGAGAATAATTTAAGACATTCTGTGATTCCTATGGCATAACAGTTTCATATGCCTCACCATACCATCCTCAAGCAAATGGGTAGGCTGAGTTGAGCAACAAAAGTATCATAAATATAATCAAGAGGATGTTGAACAACAACAAGAAGGCCTGGGATTCCAAATTAAAATTGGCATTGTCGGCAGATAGAATTATTGTAAAAAAGGCCACCTGAAAATCCCCATTTGAACTAGTGTATGGAGCCCAAGCTCGGCTCCCAATGCATAACCTTTTACCAGTCTATAAGTTTATCCTTCAAGGAGACATAGATGCCCTTGAGCCTATGGAAGAGAGGATAGAACAATTGGTTGAATTAGATGAAATCAGGGCCCGAGCTCAGGAACAAAATGAGAAGATGCAGTCACAAATGAAATATCTATTGGACAAAAGGGCAAAGGATAGGAAATTTAGAGTGGATGACATGGTCCTGATGTGGAATGCCAGAGGCAAGGATAAGGGGAAGCATGGTAAATTTGAAGCCCTATGGTTAGGCCCATTTATCATTACTCGTAAATGTGGAGAAGATTCATACTAACTACAAAACCTAACTGGTGAAGAACAGGAATTGCCAGTGCATGGACAATTCTTGAAATAATCCTTCTCTTGAAACTATAAATTTCCATGCACAATAGATTAGGATTTTTCTTTTCCTTTTTCCACCTCACCTATCATTGGTTTGCATCCTAGAGGACACTTATGAATTCTTGCAATGACCTCACAGTCATTCATCCCTAATCAGAGCCACTATTAGAACTATAAAATTAAACTAAAAAAAAATTCCACTTTAATCCGATCACCTAAACATGTCATTTTTCCTCATCCAAAACACTCCATTTTCTGACCTATAAACCATTACCCTAATAAGTTCACATTTTGTCACCCTTACCCTAAATAAAAAAAATCACATATGTTGGTGAGAGCCATCCCAAGATCCCTTCGAAGAAGAAATATGAACAACATCGATGAGAGAATGATATATTGGAGGAACTTGTTGTGGAGTCTCTTTGATATCTGATTAAAGATGTGTTGAAGACACTGCTACATATCTAAGGGAGAGTACTTAGGGTCTCTTCCATAATCCTGGAGATCAATCATCAAGGGACTTAAATTTTTTTCACAATTCATCAATATATCGAAGTGACATTAAAAAATTGAGAGGACAGAAGATGTGTCTGATATTGAAGAGACTACATTGCTTCGGAAGGACTAGTTTGTTGGAGTACAGGACCACTGAGAGGGGGGGTGAATCAGAGGTCTATAAAATTTAACACTTTAGCTCCTTTTTAACTTTCAAAACAAAGAGTGAGAGAGACTTCAATGATTCAAACAAGTACAATGAATAAGACCTTTAATCAATTATAAGAACATTAGGACACATAAACACATGGAGACAAACAAGAACTATAACACCTGATATGATGAGTGGAAAATCCTCATAGGGATGAAAAACCACTCTAAAATGCCTCACTGGCTTAAACAAAATGTCTCACTAACAAGTACAAATGCCTCACTGGCAAAATCCTCACTAGATACAAGTGCCTCACTAGCTGATACAAGTGTGTCTCACTGACAATCAAGTACAAAAGAAAGAAAAAGTTCATTTAGGGGGTTTCCCTGATTCACTCCAATACATAAAATGATTTATCCACCTTCACCATACAAAATCACTTCTCAATGAAAACAAAATACTTCAATGTCTTCTACAAAACATATCAAACTCCTCTGCAAGAAATTTCATCATCTTATACCTCCTTTTGTCTCCAATCAATATGCCCTTCAAACATGAACACAAAACAAAATTACTTTATTCTCTACAGTACCTTTTTCCTTTCACTACCACATCCACTATCATGTCTATGTTCTTCAATTTGGCCTTTGTTTATTCTCTCTCTATGCAAAATGAGATCTCAATCCTTGTCTCACCATTGTAACATCTCCTTTACAAAGCTTTTCTATGTAGTTTGAATCTCCTGAGGTCATTTCATTACAAGCTTCTTTAGCCCCTCTCAATCTTGATGTTTTTCAGTCTTCATATTTCCTGGTGTCTGTTTGTCTTCTGTATGAGGATAATCTTATCCATTTTATCTCCCTTTTTACATCTCAGAACAATAAACAAAATACATAAAGACACCATACAAATCTCATAAAGAATTTCACTAGCCCTCCGTGTCATTAAGAAGCTTCAAAATCCTCTGCAATACATGTTTAACCTTCTGCAAACAATTTCAACTCCTTATATCTCCTTTGAATCAACACACCCTTCAATCACAACCTTCAAGGCTCTCAAGAGCTTATATTCACATCATCATTAAACACTGATAAATTTGGTCTTCTCTGCAGAATCCAACATATCCATCATCTGTTATGGTTACAAAATTTATATATATATATATATATCCTAAAACATATTGTTCTCCTTATACAATAATGATCTAAGACCTTTAAACATAATGCAGTTTCAAAGCATTCAAAACTATATTCTAACAACCACAATCTTCACAAATCTGACATAACTTGGTAGGTATCCCTCTTTAGTATGCATTGAAGCAATCCTTCTCCATAAAAACATCTTTGTCTTCATTATATAAAATTCTCTGGCCATCGCAGTGTAAAAGGAAAGCATAAAAAAAACTATCTTTTTGCCTTTTATAAAGGCATGCCCATCAATTTTCTTCGAAGAAGGCGACCATTGGAGTTCAAAAAGCACACAAAGCACCACCCTTTGATCACGTTTCGCGCCATCAACATCATTTAATCTGCACCTTCGATCTTTGTTTCACTCTCATAACCTTTTGAGAACACGGTATCCCCAGTGCCCCTAGGAAGTCGGGGTCGATCATCCAATGGACCGAAGACCCTTAAGATGTGACTTAAGTCACTTATCACCTGCTATAAGAAGTCACCGAGAAAATAGAAAAAAAGTGCTCAACAGGTAAATCAGGGTTATAAGGCAATGTGTCTTAGTATTATATTTAGGGTTTTATTCCCTAAAGCATATAGAACAATGAAACCCTAAACTCAAGAATGAAGCCTTATAACATTTCATCACACCATTAAATAACTGCAGGCCATTAACTCAACAGGGAAGCTCTGAGATATAGGGAAACGACCAGATGTAGGCATTTTGAATAAGGCATGTCTTGCAACTGTGAAGTATATCCTCAGTCCTTTCTGCCAACATGAAGCAACTCCTGATCCTTGTGTGAAGGAATGATCATAAAGACAAGAAGCTAATACATCCTGATGATGAGAGCATTCTTTCAACCCTTGAAAACACCACACCACATGACAACATCCTAATTTCTTGAGACATGAAAACAAGAACCTGAGAGATCAACCATGTCTTGTGACCATATCATTTTGACATCAATGGCAAGACAACCATTATGACTCATGCCAAACTTAACATAGTTAGCAGGTCTCTTCGATGACTGATATATAAGAGCATGTCATACACTATCAAAACATATCGAAAGGAAAACATTATATCGGTAAGAAGTTATAAAAGTCCCCCCGATCTGCCGATGATGTGGGTCCTAAAAACTATACACTGCCAAAGTCAAAAGACAAAGAATATCGAAGAGACCATAAGATATCAGATGAATAATTTAAGGGTCCCTTCGATATCGCTAGAACACAAAGAGTTCATCAAGGAGATAGATATACATTGGCAGGACATGTAACATAGTCCCTTCAACAAACCGAAAAGAATATTTGACTTCAGAGAGACTTCGTTGTGTCAAAATGACTAGTTCATGGGTCTCTTTGATGAGCTGATATGCACAAGCATGTGATATATTTTAACATCATCGAAAAGAGAATGTCATATCGGTAGGAAAATACATAAGTCCCTCCGATATACCGATATGGTGGATCCTAATGATTTTCTAGTCTATATGTCGAAACCTATATCGAAGGGAAATATAGCTATCGATGAAACAAGAGAATCTGTCTCATTGATAAAATGATGGCATTCAAAACAAAGGTAACAATAAAGGATTTTGAAATGGCTCTGAGATATCAAAGTGAGGTGATCCCCAGTCTCGCCAAAAGGGAAAGATATGTTAAGGAAGCAAATATCGAAGGGATGGATCCATATCGGGGAAACCCAAGTGTTGGTCTCTTCGATAAATCTAAATTTATGAACACATCGAAGAGACAAGAAGATATCAAAGAGATTTTTCACAAAAAGGTTTCAAAGAAATATTGTGATATTGGTATGAGGTCATTTGAGGTCACTCGGAAATCCTAAAGGAACTAAAAGAATCACCAATAAAAGACATCGGGGACAGAAAGAAATGTCGATGGGATGACAAAATTGGTTATCCCAATGGAATAATGATGTAGAGAAAAAAAAGGATTGTTCTAACACAACTTTACTACCCTCATACCCTTCACACAATGACTCATTTCAGCCAATGCCTAAAAGCTTCCTAATACACATGAAAACATGGGACATCAACCTAATGGCATTCCATCATTCAGGACATCATGAAACAAATTGAACTTGGTGTATTTAGACTTGTTTTCAACATACTTTAGGGTTTTCCAAACATGCATGACCCTTACACTTGTTTGACACAATGTTTCAAACAACAATGGATTGTTGTCACTAGGTGCAGTAAATCAGACCTTTTTTGTCATAACTTTTCAAAAAGACCTGAAAATGGAAATGTAAAACCTGTTTTGGATACCCTTTTGACCCTTATTAAACATATGCCAAAATGGGCTAGGTTTTCTTTGTATAGACTAGGGAAAAAACAAGATTGTTCCTGTACAAACCCTAGGACTATTACAGAACTACTCACCAAAAATGGCATAACTCATTCAAAACTTAATCAAATTTTATCAAACCAAAATAATATGAAACTAGATCATGCCTTCAAATTTTAGAATTGGTTTTAGGCCCATACTATACCATACATGGCCGTACTAGCACGTTTTCAGACTGCAAATTCTAGAAAACTTTGTTAGATTAGGGCAGCATTCACCAAAATGGCCATAACTTTAACAATTCTCAATGAAAATTGATGCAACAAAAATAAAAAAGAAGTAGATTCACATGCCCACATGATCCAATTAATTTTAGGTCATTACATTGGTCGTATAGGCTATACACAGCAACAGAACAGGACTGCAACGTTAAAAACCATAGAAAAGCTTGCTTCTATTCACCAAAATCACAAAATCCATTCTTCTCTCTTTGTATTCAACTTTTGAGGGTTTATTTATGCATTTACAATCAATCCTAATGGTTTTTAACCATTTCTTTCTTGCATGTAACCATTTTCTTAATTTTTGCCACCTTGCTAAAGTTGCATGATAACTTTTAGCAACATTTGGCAACTTTTACACTTTTAAATAAATAAAAAAACAATTAACACACCAAAAATGAACCCATATGATTATAAATGATCTTATTAAACACTAAAACACACCATCAACCTAAAAACCCAAAAATGACAAAATTAAATTTATGAGGCTCCTGATGCCCCTACACCATACACCCAAGGGGAAGAAGACTCAAGTCGCACTTGAGTGTAAGTCTTCTTTTTCTTCCTGATCTTCCAATTCTGCTGCACTATTGTCTTGATGTCTTCTTGGATTTGTCTTTGTGTCGTCCACTTGTTTTCTCTAGGTTATCTTCTCAGCTCCTTCTCTTCTTCCTTCCTTGCAAGGTATTCCTCTTTTGGCATCCCCCTCTGAACCTGATCTCTTTCAAGAGCTTGTTTCTCAATGATTTTTATATCCTTGTCTAACAAACCTGCACATACATAGTCCAATGACAGATTAGAAATAAAATATTGAGATCTTGAGGTCTCCTCCTTATCTCCTTGCACCATACACTCCACTTCAACACCCAAGAGATCCTACATGTGTGCTATGGTTGTCTTAGGACTGAACTTGTCCTCTAAGGGTCTCCTTTGATAAATAGCATCTTTTAACACTTCCATCTTAGTTGTTAATTGCTCTTGAATTTCATACACAAAGTAGTGTTCCTCTTTTGCCAAACCTGCCATCTCCTTCCAAAGGATGTGATCAATCTTTGTATATGGACTGAATACTTCCTGCTGCACTTTAGGGCTGCCTTCATCATTAAACTTTTCAGTTTGTCCTACTGTTGCAAACAACTTAATATTCATATCCATTTCTTCCAATAATAAAGCATCCAATTCATCATGCATGTCATCAAACACTGGTCTTTCTCTAAGAGAACATAAAACATATTCTTTATTCATCAACCTTTCACTATCAAAAATAGAATTCAATATGCATTCACCAAGTATCTCACCTTCCTCAGGATGACACAATATTTCATCTTCTGCACTTAGGATTTTACCCTCATTTACTGTTATGCCTACATTTACACACTCAAAGCTTTCATTAATTTCAAAACAATGAGACTTACTTGCCTCCACATCTCTTCCCTTGGATGGCTTGTCAAGTACTTTCAGCCACCTTCTCAATTTGTTAGCTTCCTGTTGCTTCCTTCTCATTTCCATCATTTTCTTAAGAGGCCACTTCACCATTTTCTTAACCTCTATAAAGAATCCATGTGATCTTATTCCCTGCAGTAGCTCCAGTATGATGTCCAACTTGTCCAAACTCTCTCTTATCTCTTTTACCTCTACTTCAACATCCTATTATGGATTGGGCTGGTTCCTTTTCCTTTTCTTATGCAGTAAGCTTCATCACTATAAGCAATTTTTTTAGTTCCATTTTCTACCTCACCTAAGTCTTTTTCACCTCAGTCTGTTGGTAACTTCTCTTTTGAGCATCACTTGTGCTCTTCTCCTTCCTTCAAGCCTATTTAGGCTTCTCCTACCTGAACCACCCACACAACTTGCCACACAAAGCACACCTTGCAAACTGATCATTACAACAAAACTATTACAACCTCTTGTAGATTTCACTTATTTCTTCCTACCATCTAGATCTTCTGCGCTTTGATACCAATTTGATGCAGAGGAAAAAAAAGGATTGTTCTAACACAACTTAACTACCCTCATACTCTTCACACAATGACTCATTTTAGCCAATGCCTAAAAGCTTCCTAATACACATGTAAACATGGGACATCAACCTAATGGCATTCCATCATTCAGGACATCATGAAACAAGTGAAACTTGGTGTATTTAGACTTATTTTCAACATACTTTAGGGTTTTCCAAACATGCATGACCCTTACACTTATTTGACACAATGTTCCAAACAATAATGGATTGTTGTCACTGGGTTTAAAGACTTGCAAATGGAAATGTAAAACCTGCTTTGGATACCCTTTTGTCCCTTATTAAAAATATGGTGCAGAGGCACCTACCTAACAGCTGGCCTCCTTGAGGCAGTTAGTTTGTTATAGGTCCGCATGATGACGTACATGATCAGGATATAGGATAACATGATCAGGATATAGGTGAATTGTCCGCATGATGACAGGGCAGTAGCCTATTTTTAGTATGTTTGACTTTATCATGTAATAAGGTCCATTTGGACCGATGCTATGTATTAGTTCAGCATAGGAGTATGTGTAGGCAGTTAGAGATCGGGATAAGGTTATCTGAGCTGTCCTCTCTCCCAGCCGCTTGGAAGCTCCCAGCCGCTGGGAAGTGAGTTGGTAGTACTCGAAGGATTTGTTATATATACCTTCGATCTGTTAGGGTTTAGACATAGTTCATATTGATCTTGATAGATGTTATGTTCAGGAGAGTAGTACTGGTGATATGCTGTACTGGTGATCAGTCCAGATATTGTGAAGCAGAATTGTAAAAGCAGGACATTTGAATCTCAATTGAATAAGATCTCATCTTTTGCAGTATTTGAGTTGATCAGTTGTATCTGTGTTGATTTCCTTTCTGTTTGCAAGTTAATGGGTACTTTCAACCCTTCCACCGGTTGATCCTGCAAATCGGTGGAATGGTCCTGTATCATAGTTTAGTTTGCATTTGTGTTTTCTGTTTATGCATTGCATTGTTCATGAGATCAGTTAGGAGCATGCTGTAAATCAGCCTAGCATCCTCATGTGCTAGGTATAGAAAGATAAGTTGTTAGACTTTGGTTTGAAGGTGATCCGGCCCAGTCGTCACATTGTCTTTGTGAAATTATGCGGTTCTGAGTGTTTACATGCAGTGGACGGATACACAGGAGTCTGCATGTGCATTTCCAGTCAGAACGAGCCGCATCATCATCTGCGAATGCATCGCCATCAGGATCGGGTCGTGAAACTGTTGAAGTTTGCATGTTGCAAGTGCATCAGGATGTTTTGAGTTGGATATATACTCAGTGTATATATCGCAGTCAGGATCATCTCTCGGAGAAGCTCATCATCCGCGTATCGCTAGCTGATGCGGGTGTGAAAGTTCAGTTTTTTTTGTCTAAGTGTTGAAGAGTTCATCAGGATGATGTGTGACGTCATCGTCATCAGGATATGACGTCATCGTCATCAGGATATTAAGAAATCCCTCTATGCGAGTTTATCCTGTTGTCGCTAAGTGGTTAAGTATCGGCGGAGGCAGGAAGTTGTATTAACATCATCAGGAGGTTTCGAGAGAACCGGATAAGTTAGATCATGATGCTGTTGCTTGTATCGTCGGGCAGTGGAGCATCGAAGGCAAGGTGTTAAGTTGTCGTCATCAGGATATTTGGAGCAACCGGATATTTGGATATCCTGCTGACGAAGGTGGTGTCGAATATCAGGATGATGCCGCTTGTGTTTGGCGCCCGATGAACAGTGCAACCGGAGGATGTTTGCGCCCGTTGGATATCATGATGATGATGATAGGCGACAGGCGGAGGAGGTGAATAGTAGTCGGCAGGAGGATAATTGCGATCATCCAAAATATGATGATGCTGTTGAAATATGATGATGCTGTTGAAATATGATGATGCTGTTGGTGTTTCTAGGAAATATGATGATGATGCTGAGCCGATAGACATTTTTATCATGATGTTTGTGTTGTTGTCTCTTCCTTCCTGTTAGTTAGCCTCCGTTGCGTTTCACTCTGCATCATAGTTTTTACTCCCCAAAAGAAAATAACTCATGTCCCATGAGTTAGGATATGGAAGTCTTCCACCTCTACACTTTGCCTGTGTAATGTTCTGCCCTGTTCCAGCTTTGTCTGCTGCTGTCTCTTGGCTGCTCCAAGACTTCTGAACTGTAACTTGCTCTCTGGCAAGTAAATCCTCATGCCTGTCAATGTAGGCTTTGCTCTCACATACCTTGTGTTTGTTAGGTTGCCTGACCAGAACCTCTTTCTGAACTGCCTCTTGAACTTCTGAAATGTCCAACTCTATCTTCCTGTCAATCTTTATAGGACAAGCAATAGTCCCAACTATGACAACATCCCTGTCATTCTTCGGAACTGGTTGCTGTTTACCATCCTGTTTCTGAACCTGCTGCTGACCTCTGTCAGTCACAACTGAAACTTTCTTCAGCTTGTTGTCTTGAACAACTTCTTCCCTTGCAGTGTCCTGAACTGCCTTTATGCCTGCTCCTCTAGGCATCTGCACAAATTCCTTCTTTCCCATTAAAATGACTTTGGCTGCCTTCTGTGCTGCAGCTGCTTCCTGTAATGGCATCAACTTAATAGTCTTTCCATCCTTCTGGATGGTGTAGGTATTAGCATACCCATCATACAGTACCCTCCTATCAAATTGCCATGGTCTACCCAACAGTAGGTGACAACATTCCATGGGCAAAATATCACACAAAATTCTATCCTGATATGCTCCAATCTGAAAATCAACATATGCCTGTTCAGAGACAAAAAGTGAATGACTATCACTCACCCAAGATGCCTTGTAAGGGTGTGGATGTGGAATCCTTTCCAAATGCAGTTTATCCACCATCTCCTGAGATACCATGTTGTCTGTTGAACCAGTATCAATGACAACCTTACATACCTTACCTTTACTCTTACATGTGATTTTGAAAAGAGCTCTTCTTTGCATCATATCCTTTGATGCCTGCAAACTAATTCTCCTTAACATCAATGATTCTCCACTCTCTGGATATCCAACATTATCAGCCTCCTGATCCTTTTGATAAATGTTTGGACTCTGCACACTTTTCTCTTCTTTCTCTTCTTGCACAAGTTGTACTCTCTTGTCATTAGTTCTATCATTTCTGGATGATGAACCTTTGTTTTCTGGACATTTGAAGGATGGATGACCAAACTCACCACAGGTGTAACATTTTCCTGAGAATGTAGTAGAACCTCTACCACCTCCAAATCTGTCTTTATTACCTTTCCATCCACCTCTAGAATCAGACTGTCCCTGTCCTTTACCAGTGTCTTCTTGACTCTCATTGGTTTGCCTTGTTCTATGGGCTGATCCTCTTCCTCTATTGTTTTGTTCTTGTTTTCTCTTCAACTTATCTTCCACTTTCAATGCCAACTGGAAACATTTCTGCACTGTATCTGGGTTATGCAGACTTAGATCATCCTGAATATTAAACCTCAATCCATTAAGGTATCTGGCTACCTTTTCTTCTTCACTTTCTTTCACCTTTGTCTTCATACAGAGTTTCATGAACTCTTCTGTATATGAACTGACATCTAGCTCCTTCTACTTCAGGTTTTGCTTCCTCTTGTGTAACTGGATACTGTAATCCAATGGAATATAAGCTTCCTTTACCAATTCCATCATCTTCTTCCATGTGGCAAATCTACGTTTTCCTTCCTGTACTCTGTCATCCTGGACAAAATTCCACCATGTCAAGGCAGATTCTTTCATCTTTGACTATGCTATCTTCACTCTCTGTTGCTCTGGTATCTCCTCTGTTACAAAGAAATTGTTCAAACAGTCTATCCATTCCATCACTGAATCAGGGTCCATCTTACCTGTAAACACTGGCAAATCCAGCTTCACATCCATGGTTCTCCTCTCCATGGCCTTGAGGGCGTTCAACAGTGGCCTCTGGTCTGCAGGAACGACCTCCTCGCTCCAATTAGGGATCTCTTCTTCTTCCCTATCATCTTCTCTACCAGAACCTACTCTGCTCCTCAACTTTGCTAACTCATCTTTCAACTCCTGATTCTGAGCCTTCACGGCCTTGCTTTCTGCAATCTGTTTCTTCACCAGAACTGCCAACTCAGCGTTGGTCATCCTTGCTGGAACCTCAGATGTTCCTTCTTCGTCTGACATCCTGCTTATCTTTTCCAGAAGATCCTAACCTTTGCTCTGATACCACTATGATGCAGAGTGAAACGCAACGGAGGCTAACTAACAGGAAGGAAGAGCCAACAACACAAACAGCATGATAAAAATGTCTATCGGCTCAGCATCATCATCATATTTCCTAGAAACACCAACAGCATCATCATATTTCAACAACATCATCATATTTCAACAGCATCATCATATTTCGGATGATCGCAATTATCCTCCTGCCGACTACTATTCACCTCCTCCGCCTGTCGCCTATCATCATCATCATGATATCCAACGGGCGCAAACATCCTCCGGTTGCACTGTTCATCAGGCGCCAAACACAAGCGGCATCATCCTGATATTCGACACCACCTTCGTCAGCAGGATATCCAAATATCCGGTTGCTCCAAATATCCTGATGAGGACAACTTAACACCTTGCCTTCGATGCTCCACTGCCCGACGATACAAGCAACAGCATCATGATCTAACTTATCCGGTTCTCTCGAAACCTCCTGATGATGTTAATACAACTTCCTGCCTCCGCCGATACTTAACCACTTAGCGACAACAGGATAAACTCGCATAGAGGGATTTCTTAATATCCTGATGACGATGACGTCATATCCTGATGACGATGACGTCACACATCATCCTGATGAACTCTTCAACACTTAGACAAAAAAAACTAAACTTTCACACCCGCATCAGCTAGCGATACGCGGATGATGAGCTTCTCCGAGAGATGATCCTGACTGCGATATATACACTGAGTATATATCCAACTCAAAACATCCTGATGCACTTGCAACATGCAAACTTCAACAGTTTCACGACCTGATCCTGATGGCGATGCATTCGCAGATGATGATGCGGCTCGTTCCGACTGGAAATGCACATGCAGACTCCTGTGTATCCGTCCACTGCATGTAAACACTCAGAACCGCATAATTTCACAAAGACAATGTGACGACCGGGCCGGATCACCTTCAAACCAAAGTCTAACAACTTATCTTTCTATACCTAGCACATGAGGATGCTAGGCTGATTTACAGCATGCTCCTAACTGATCTCATGAACAATGCAATGCATAAACAGAAAACACAAATGCAAACTCAACTATGATACAGGACCATTCCACCGATTTGCAGGATCAACCGGTGGAAGGGTTGAAAGTACCCATTAACTTGCAAACAGAAAGGAAATCAACACAGATACAACTGATCAACTCAAATACTGCAAAAGATGAGATCTTATTCAATTGAGATTCAAATGTCCTGCTTTTACAATTCTGCTTCACAATATCTGGACTGATCACCAGTACAGCATATCACCAGTACTACTCTCCTGAACATAACATCTATCAAGATCAATATGAACTATGTCTAAACCCTAACAGATCGAAGGTATATATAACAAATCCTTCGAGTACTACCAACTCACTTCCCAGCGGCTGGGAGCTTCCAAGCGGCTGGGAGAGAGGACAGCTCAGATAACCTTATCCCGATCTCTAACTGCCTACACATACTCCTATGCTGAACTAATACATAGCACCGGTCCAAATTGACCTTATTACATGATAAAGTCAAACATACTAAAAATAGGCTACTGCCCTGTCATCATGCGGACAATTCACCTATATCCTGATCATGTACGTCATCATGCGGACCTATAACAAACTAACTGCCTCAAGGAGGCCAGCTGTTAGGTAGGTGCCTCTGCACCAAAATATGTCAAAATGGGCTAGGGTTTCTTTGTGTGGACTAGGGGAAAAACAAGATTGTTCATGTGCAAACCCTAGGACTGTTATAGAACTGCTCTCACCAAAAATGACATAACTCATTCAAAACTTAATCAAATTTTCTCAAACCAAAAGAATATGAAACTAGACTCATGCCTTCAAATTTTAGAATTAGTTTTAGGTATGTACTATACCATACATGGCTGTACTAGCACGTTTTCAGACTACAAATTATGGAAAACTTTGTTAGATTAGGGCATCATTCACCAAACTGACCATAACTTTCACAAATCTCAATGAAAATTGATGCAACAAAAATAAAAATGAAGTGAATTCACATACCCACATGATCTACTTTATTTTAGGTCATTACATGGGTCGTACAGGCCGTACACAGCAATAGAATAGGACTGCAATGTTCAAAACCACAAAAAACCTTGCTTATATTCACCAAAATCACAAAAATCCATTCTTCTCTCTCACTATTCAACTTTTGTGGGTGTATTTATGCATTTACAATCAATACCAATGGTTTGTAACCATTTCTTACTTGAATGTAACCATTTTCTTGATTTTTTCCACCTTGCTAAAGTTGCATGATAACTTTTACCAACATTTGGCAACTTTTAAACTTTTAAATTAAAAAAAACAATTAACACACCAAAAATGAACCCATGTGATTCTAAATGATCATAAATGACCTTATTAAACACTAAAACATACCATCAACTGAAAAACCTAAAAATGACAAAATTAAGTTTATGAGGCCCCTGATGCCCCTGCACCAAATAATGACAAGAAATGTTTGGCGGCGATCAAATGGCCCATATTCAAAAAATTAACTGTCTCTCTGATGACACAAAATTTGCCACGAGATGCCATAAATGAACTAGAGTTGAGCATAAGGAAATCAAAATTAGAAAATCGTGAAACCATTAAGCAATTAAGGAAAGCAAAGGGTGTGGCTAAAGGCAACAATCCTAGAACCACAGAAGATATTAACCAAGTAAGTACTCTAAGCTCGAGCTAGAAATTACAGAGTACATAGACTGGTTCAAATTATAAGCACAGAAATAGGGTTTTCCTTTTGCAAAACTTATATCATGGAAGATGTGACCGAAAATCCTAAAGGCAAGAGACAAAAACTTGAAGAGGGGCATTTAAACTAGGACTTACTAGATCAATGCCCAGGTTCTGTACAAAAGTCTAGAAGGAGTGCCCAACTAAACCCCCACGCTGAGAAATTGGAGGATACAAACAGACAAATAGGTGACACATGGACCCCAATAAGGGGGTATGATTTGTTTTTGTATCACTATAGGAAAATGCATAGGTACAAACTTGTCTCCAACCCATGGAGACTGAACCTGGGAAAACTGGTAGTGCCAAATGTGTTCATAAATGTTGAGTTGTTAAAATCTTTAGCCAGAAAATACATTCCACAGACCCATATGATTGAGTTAAAAGATGGGTCTGGTTTCATCCATGTCACCAAGAACTATATATCCATGGTGTTTCAGTTGGATGCTAGCTTTGATATGAAATTCAGAATTAGAGACCTATTAAATGAGTATTACAATCTGAGCAATAGTTATAAGAGATGGACACTACCCCTACACAGACCCTGAGATGAAAGGAATAGGCTCAAAGTATTCTCAGGGGTTGAGGATCCCCCCTATTCTGTAGAATTGTTTGAGGAGTATTTTATATGCACCTACTATTTTGTCTGACAAGTGCTTGGCTTGGATGCCCCTCTGTTTATGGAAGTTGCACCAATGGTCTTGACCACAAATGTGCAAAGCCAAGATGCATGGCCTCTGGACTATGTTGAATACATTGCCAATGATCTTCACAATGATTTGGTTGCTGTAAAAAATAGAGGTGGTAAATTTATGCATTACTCTTTGTTCATGCATCTTATTTTGTATGAGGGACAGAATATGTGTATGTGGGATGAATGTTTGAGAGTAAGAGACTTGGATAGGGATGGAAACATCAAACCTATACAGATGTGGACAACTATCTGGATAGCAGATGTGAAAGATCCCATTATCTATATTTTGAAGAGTATTTTGTGAAGCCTTTGTATAATCTGTTGGGTCATCCATGTGAATACAACTTGTCAATAGAAGTGCAGAAATTTCTAAGGCCAAGAGACAAGGATGAAAGTGGGAAAATCAATCACAACTGGGGTGATTGGTATGCTTACAGTGACTACACAAATATTAGAGTCTTTGGGTATGAGGGAGCACCATTCTTGCTACCAAAAACCTGTTCTGATAGAATTGCCTATTTAGAAATTGTGAGGCAATTAGCTTACTCTGACTTTATGCATCTATAATAAGCAGTCCTTGATGCCTGGTACTTTATGTTTTGGAGATTTCATAGTTGTTTTAGAGAAAGGATATGAATCAATTGATAAAAGGTTAGAACATTACAGAATTCCAAAAGGAAATGCAAGAGAGAATTTTGATCCTGAGCATTTCATAACAGTGTTAAAAGTTAGTAAAAAATTAAAAGGGTATCATCATGTGTTATATGTGGATGATGATTTGATCAGAAATGTTGATGAGAATTGTGCATTTGAAAAAAAAAATATGTATCATAGAATAATGCTAGCAGAGGCTTGGAGGATAGCCAAAAATCCCACATATCGAGGAGCTTTTATTGAGATGATGATCCTATTGAGAGGATAAACACATTAGTTGCACATGTAGTAGAATTGACCAAGGATGTTCCCCCTTGGGTTTTTGAAAGAAGAAACAGGAACATCATGGATACACAATCCGAATATGAAGCTCCTCTCAGCCATCTATCTCCTCAACCTACACCAGACTTTAGTTTCTCTATTAACGATGAGCAAGAAGAAGTTGAAAATGAGGATGAGGATGTACAGGTATCTCAGCCAATGATTGAGAAATATGAACCCCCTGTAGAGAGGGAAGCTTTCATGATGGAAGCTTCTGATGAACTCTCTAATGACATTAGGCACAATGCAAATAAGAATTTCATTTCTAATAATGATTTTGTCAAAACTCCTAAGTTTAAAGCATTCTTGTATGAATACAAAGGCAAACAAACTAGGGAAAGAATAAAGAATCTCACCCCTGACCTAGAAGCAGAAGCCTTGAAAGAGTTGCAGGCAGAGATAGACAAGGAGATGGAGACTATAACTCCAAAAAAGGGGAGAGCATTGCTTGAAGAAGCAGGAGTCATGTTGGTCTCTGGGTGGGACATGACTTCAGCCATTGTTTTTGACAACTTTAGAAGAAACCAGGAAAAAAAAAGGTACAATTAAGTATTGAAGGAGTGGATAAGATTAAAATGGTGCAGGAGCACCTACAAAATCATGTTTTCTTTTGTAATAAGATCTATTTGACCAATGCATTTTCATTTCAGTTGTATCTAGGTTCATTTTGTAAGTTCCAAGTGACTTTAGGACACTTGTCAAATGTAACCGCATAATGCCAAAATAAGGCAGTAGGACAGCTAGAGGCTATTTAAGACAGTTGTCTCCCAGCCGCTTGGATTTGTCTCCTAGCCGCTTGGATTGATCTCCCAGCCACTTGGAGTCAGTTTGGTACTACTCAGGGTGAGTTGATAAATGCCCAAAGGAATGAACTAAATGAGCATCGAATGTAATCAGATTAAAGAAGGGTGTGAATGTAATTGTGATTGTGCTCAGGAGAAATAAAGCAATTTTGTTCTGTCCATTTGATTTCTATTTCTTATAACTGTAAATCATGTAACTATAGATTTCCATTCATTCTGCATTTCCATTGTTGCCGTATGTTGTCGTGAAGCATTCCACTAGTGAGATTTCATTCAAAATCAGTGGAATGGCTTCGTTGTATAAATATTTATTTTCGTTTCTGTTTTGTTTTCCTATTCGACGGGGCAGATGTTCCAAATTGAGGAGTGTGCACAGTAGCATGCCCTAGCATCTCTATGTGATAGGCGTAGAGTGTAGATCAGACTGTGTGTGAGTTGAAAACCCTAACGACGTATCGCTGTGTTGGTTCATCGGTGCATCGGCCAAAGGTTGCAAGTGTTCATCGACAGAGCAAGTCACGCCGAAGGAAGTCAGTTATCGGCGTAAGTCAGATGACGGAGAGACTTTAGAAAATCATTCCGACAGTGACTGTTTGGCCGATGGAAATGCTCTAGCAGTTCATATGTGAAGTCTGGCCGACTGTAAGATATTAGGGCCTGGTCTGTGTTTCCCACTGTGCGCTCCCCATCATATTGGTATCAGAGCTTGAAGAGATTTGGGCGGCAAATCAAATTCAAGATTTGCAGAAGTGTTGGTGTTTAGTTGTTGTCTGTGTATGTTTATGTTAGACAAAGAAAGCAAGACAGAGGTGGAGAGGATGCCTCCCAAAAGTATGTCCCAGGACACCGTTAAGAAGTTGATCGAAGATATGCTTGAATCCAAGTTGGGAGAGTTCAAGCAGTTCAAAGGCAAGGACAAGGTAGAGGAGAGTGACAGCGATGAAGGAGATACAGAAATTGGGGAAACCGGTAAAAAGATAGAGGAGATACCAGCAGACCAGAGGGCATTTGTAAATGCATTGAAGTCAGTTAATAGGGACACCATAAATGGGTTACCTATGTATAGTGGAAGTATGGAAGCTAAAGAGGTAATTGATTGGATTGAGGCATTGAACAATCATTTTGAATACAAAGAAATCTCTGATGATAAGAGGGTTAAGTTGTCAAAGGCAAGATTGAAGGGATCTGTTCTTGCATGGTGGAATTATGAGCAAGGAGAGAGAGTCAAGGAGGGGAAGAATATGATAACCTCCTAGGCAAGGATGAAGACCAAAATCAAGACACAATTCTTACCCCTGGACTATAACGTGCAGATGTATAAGAAGTTGCAGAATCTTAGACAGAGAGACCTTGATGTGAATGCATACACACAAGAGTTTCATAAACTCAGTCTCAGGTCAAAGAGGCAAGAAGAAGAGTCAGAGAAGATGGCCAGGTACTTGAATGGCCTAAGGATGAACATCCAAGATGAGATCAGCATCTTAGCGCCAGAAATAGTGAACAAGTGTTTCCAATTGGCCTTAAGGGCTGAAGAGAAGATAAAGAGAAAAAGTGAGCAGAATAATAGAGGTAGAAGTGGAAGGAATTTCAGAGGCAGAGGCAGTTTTGGAGGAAGAAGTCCTAACTAGAGGCCTAGTGGTGAGTCTAGCCAAGAAGAGCAAGTTGGAGACTCAAGTAGCAGAGGAGGCTACCGAGGAAGAAGGCCTAATGGAAGAGGTGGGACAAGTGGATCAGGTAGAGGATCCAAGTTCTCCAATATGAGATGTTATAACTGCAATCAGATAGGGCACCCAGCATACAAGTGTCCAGAGAAGGCCTCAAATTCTAATGGTAGTGAGAAGAGAACCACTTTGATTCAAGAAGATGCAAGGAGTGTGACATCTCTTGAAGTGAATCTAGCAACAAAAATGGGAGAAATTCTGATGCTCAAGAGGACGCTGTTCAAGGAACCAGTGCAGGTTGAACCATCGCAAAGAAGGGCTTTGTTTAGAATCAACTACAAGATCCAAGGTAAGGTTTGTAAAGTTATTATTGACTCTGGTTCTAATGATAACATTATATCTTTGGAAGCAGTGAATAAGCTGAATCTAGAAAAGATACCTCATAGCAGTCCATATAAAGTCAGTTGGTTGAATAAGGGCAAGCACATACTCATCAATGAACAGGCATGGGTAGAATTTAGTATTGGGGGGTATAGAGACAAAATTTTGTGTGACATCCTTCCAATGGATGCTTGCCATCTTTTGTTAGGAAAACCATGGTAGTTTGACAGGAAGGCTCATCATGATGGAGAAAAGAATGCTTACTCATTCCAAAAGGATGGTATGACTTATGGGATACGGTCATTGGTAGAAGAAGATCCACAGCATGTAGGGTCTAGTGTAATGCTAGTAGGAGAAAAAGAATTCATGGATACACTAAAGGAAGGTGATGGAGTAGGTTTTGCTTTGATCGTGAGGCCTAAGGGGGAAATGAAGGAAAGTGTGCAAGAAGTAGGGCCTAAAGAGGTCAGAGATTTGCTTGAGAGTTACAAAGGAGTGATTGCAAAGGATATACCTGATTCCCTACCACCAATCAGAGACATTAGCCACCAGATAGATCTCATAATAGGAGTAGTACTTCCTAATAAGGCAGCATATAAAATGACCCCTCAGCAGAATGAAGAGATAGCAAATTAGATTCAAGAACTCATAAACAAAGGGCTGATAAGGAAGAGTCTTAGCCGATGTGCAGTACCTACTATTTTAGTCCCAAAGAAGGATGAGAAATGGAGACTATGTACTGATTCTAGGGCAATAAATAGGATAACCATCAGGTATAGGTTTCCTATTCCTAGAATAGAAGGTCTAATGGATTGTTTGGGAGGTGCTACCTATTTCTCTAAGATAGACTTGAAGAGTGGGTACCATCAGATAAGGATAAGAGAAGGGGATGAGTGGAAGACAGCTTTCAAAACCAATGAAGGGTTGTATGAGTGGCTTGTGATGTCGTTTGGTCTTTCAAATGCCCCTAGCACCTTTATGAGGCTGATGAATGAGGTGTTGCAGGATTTCATAGGAAAATTTGTGGTAGTCTACCTTGATGATATCTTGGTGTTCAATAAGAGCAAGGAAGAACACTTGAAACATTTGGAGATAGTCTTGAAGAGGCTGCAAGATCAGAAGTTACTGATAAACTTGGAAAAGTGTGACTTCATGAAACAAGAATTGGTGTACCTAGGTTTTGTCATCTCTAAGGGTGATTTGAAAATGGATCCTTCCAAGGTAGAAGCTATTTTGAATTGGCCTACACCCAGGATAGCAGGGGAGGTCATAAATTTCCATGGGTTGGCCACATTTTACAGGAAATTCATTAAGAACTATAGTGACATCTATGCACCTATGTTGGAGACCATCAAGGGTGGAGGTAAGATGAAGTTTGTGTGGACGAGAGAAGCAGATAGGAGCTTTGAGAGTCTAAAACAGAAAGTTGCTAAATTCCTTGTTTTAGTGTTACCTGATTTCAATAAGGTTTTCACAATTGAATGTGATGCAAGTGGACTGGCCATAGGAGCAGTGTTGAGCCAAGAAGGAAGACCAGTAGCCTTCTTCAGTGAAAAGTTAAATGAAGCCAAGAGGAAATACTCCTCTTATGATTTAGAGTTGTATGCTATGGTACAAGCTCTGAAAAAAATGGAGGCACTACTGGCTTCCTAAAGAATTTATTGTATACACTGACAATCATGCTCTCAGTTTTTTGAATGGACAGGAAAAGCTCAATCATAGACACATGAAATGGGTGGAAAGTCTTCAAGCATACACCTTCATCATCAAGCATAAGAAATGGATAACCAATAAGGTTGTTGATGCCTTAAGCAGAAGGGTGTTGACAGTGCAAGAAGTGCAGCTACAAAGTATGGGTGTTGAGTCACTCAAAGGATTGTATGAAGAGGACCAAGATTTCAAGGAGATTTACAAGGTATGCAGTGACTTTAGCAATGCCTTCCACAGTGAATTTTCAGATTATACATTGCAGGATGGACTTTTGTTTAAAGGAAGTCAACTGTGTATCCCTAAGTGCTCAATGAGGGATAATATTGTGAAGGAAAAACATATTGGTGGTTTAGGAGGACATTTTGGGCTATATAAGACCTTAGATCTAGTGCGAAGATTTTACTTTTGGCCAAAGATGCAATCTGATATCAGAAGATTTGTTGAGAGTTGTATGATTTGCCAGAAAGCAAAGGGAGTCTCAAACAATGCAGGACTGTACCAACCTTTGCCCATACCAAACAGACCTTGGGAAAGTTTGAGTATGGATTTTGTGATGGGATTGCCTAAGACAAGGACAGGTTATGATAGTGTGTTTGTTGTGGTAGATAGGTTCAGCAAAATGGCACACTTTATTCCTTGTAAGACCACCAATGATGCTAGTTACATTGCAGGTTTGTTCTTTAAAGAAATTGTCAAGATTCACGGATTGCCTTTGAGTATTGTATTTGACAGAGACAACAAATTTGTGGGACATTTTTGGAGAACCTTGTGGAAAAGATTGGGGACACATTTGTCTTTTAGTTCAGCCTATCATCCTTAGACTGATGGCCAAACTGAGGTTGTGAATAGGTCATTAGGCAATCTGCTAAGATGTTTGACAAGAGAACTGTTGGCAAGAGACACTATATGGATTCATGGTTGTTGTCATTGATGGCAACAAAGGTCATTCCACATATCCGCAAGTCATGATATATCTCTACCGGAAGTCAGATTGAAGATTGTTGTGGTCCGGTGAACAAGAACAGAGCATGTGGCAAGGTCCGACAGATTGGTCCGGATCTCTCAGAGGAAGTGTCTTGGCACAGTGCGGATCTGGGGAAGTCAAGAGGACTATCTCGAGTAGTATATTCCAAGGATTTAGCCTCCGGAGATGGACAAGGAAAAAGATATGAATAGTTGAGTACCGGATTCCTGAGAGACAGTGAAAACAGAGGAAGAACTGACTGACTGAGTATCAAACTACTTTCCGGATGTGTTACAGATGATGATAAAGGTTGCGGAGGCATGAATCATGTTTGGCCGACATAATTGATGATATCTACAAGTATATGCTTGATCCGCATTGCTTGGTGAGCAAGGATTCAGCCGACAGAACTAAGTTTGTAAGAAACTAGACTGTTCCGGATGCCGACTAGAAAGATGATGAAATTACTTGTGCGGATATATATAGAGGATGGATTTAGTTGTAAAGGGTGTGAATGTGTGAAAGGATATGCGAACAAGTCCAGAGGAGAGCAGAAGTAGCAAGAAAGATCCGGTATGTGAAAGGATAGCAGACTAAAGAACAGAGGAAAGATGAAGTGCAGCAGATCAGTATACTGAACTTAACCGGAACTGAACTCCAGCATATGCAGATGCTTCCAATCAGTTCAAGACTGTGATTCTTATCACTTTGTAAGACAGTGTGTCTTCTTGTAGGCAGTGAGCCTCTTGTGAGCAGTGTGCTCGGGCAGTGAGCCCTAATTGGCAAGTGCCATTTTGTAATTTCCTATTCTTCTAACAGAGAATAATTCTTGGGTTAATCACCCCGTGGTTTTCTCCCTTAACAGGGTTTCCACGTCAAAAATACTGTGTCATGTGTTTCTTATTTCATGGTTAATGTTTTGTGTTTGATTTTATGCTGCTTCAATTAAAAGGAAAGTTCAATAAGGGAAATAATTAGGATAACTGATTCACCCCCCCCCTCAGTTATCAACAATTGGTATCAGAGCCAAGTTCCTCCTAATAGAGCCTAACAGCTTGAGGAAGATCTGGGATTTCAAATGGATGCATATGGTTTAAGGGAGCAACTCAAGACTGCCCTTGAGGATCTTGAACAGTCAAATTCTGAAGTCAGTGAATTAAAGGAAAGACTCAAACAGGCTGATGAATTCATGAGAGAATTAAAAGACAAATTAAGTCTCTCTATGAAAAAGAGAAAGGAGCTGCTTCAACAGTTGGCAAGACAAAGTGAAGAAAGCAATACAAGTGAGGAATTGACTGAGCAAACCAAGTTATGTGAAAAGTTATCAAAAGAAGTCATTATGTTAAGACATGAAATGGAATCAGGAACTATAAAGTTTACTCAAGAGATTGAAGAAAAAAGAAAGGCTGAAGACAATCTAAGACAATCTCTTAAAGAAAAATCAGAAGAATGCCACCAGATGGACAGGATTATCAGACACCTTGAATCTGATCTTGAAGATTCCAAAGATAATGAAGGAAAACTTGAGGATCAAATTGCCTCCCTCAAAAGAGACCTTCAAACAGCAAATGAATATAAAGAGAAATTCAAGATAAGTTCTGCTCAACTTGAAGTTCTTCTTGGAAGTCAAAAGAGGACAGATGACAAGTATGGCTTGGGATATGAGAAAGGAGAAAGCTCCGGATCCGGTCAGAAGAATCTTGGATCAGAAAATCCAAGGAGCAGGCCTAGAAGACCTCCGGTAAGACAACCAAACGCTCAAAGATATCCATCCTTCAATGGATACTGCCACAGCTGCAACCACTTTGGTCACAAAGCTAATCAGTGCAGAATGAGAGTGAATCAGATTAATTCATCCTTCTCCGGACAGTGCTTCAACTGCAAAAGGTATGGACACAAATCCCATGAATGCAGAATTATGCAAGTAAACAAATCATTCAAAGGTAGATGCTTTACATGCAATAGAATAGGTCATATGGCTAATCAATGCAGATCAAGGGGATATCAGTTAAATATGCAAAGAAATGTTATTTGCCAAATCTGCAATAGGTCCGGTCATAATGCTAAAGTCTGCAGAAACAAGAATCAGGACAAAAGAGGTCCGGTATATAATCAGAATCAAGAAAAGGGTAAACAAAAGATGAATGCGGATGAAGTTAGGAATCAGATGAGCAAGATTTGGGTGAAGAAAAGCTCAGAGAATGTAGAGGTTGGATCCGCACCAGATTCTGGTGCTGATATTTCTTCCGGAAATTAAAAAGTGAGCTCAGGCTCAGGGGGAGACTCAAGGAAGATTCTGTTCCCCCAGCCAAACAAGTTGTGCCGGATGTGGCACAAGATGCGGATTAAAGGGTTTTTAGATATAAGTCCTGAGATGCTTCAGTCAAGTTTTCAGAGGTCCGCATGGAGTTATGAAGAAGCTGTGTTCGATTAAGTTAGACCTGTTCAGGGAGGTGCTCCGGTATGATAAAGGATTACAAAAAGGTCCGGAGAGATCCGGAAGTGCACGATCTTGTCTTGCGGATTGGACAGAGTGTTTGGGATGTTCTTGTAATATGTTACCTAGATTTATTCATGATTTAAAGATCCGGATGATATTCAGTGATCAGGACTAATCCGGGATACTCCAAGCTGTCCAGACATGGTAAACCGGAATAATGCAGGTGAAGCATTTATTGCAGACAGATATTAGGGTTTGCGGAGCAATATAAGGGATTTCTCAAAAGTTATCTGCTCATTCTACACTTGAGAAGAAGCGAATAGTGGAGCTCTGCAACAAGGTTCATCAAGCACACCAAGGATCTCCTGCCGAAGCTATTGCATAAAGAAATCAATCCAACCACTCCGTGCAAACCGAAGGCGCATAAGGTATTCTTCGTTTTCATTGTCTCACTGCAAATCTTTGAAGAATGGCTACTCCAAACATAGTTAAGATCTCTGATAGACCTCGCCCCTCATTCAAGAAACATCCCTACAAATCATTGGAGGTAGATCCACTAGGAGCCTTCTCTAGTGTTCCCCACGGAGTCTTACATACTGAAGATATTAGGGTTTACATACACGCAAACATTGAGGAATTTGGGGAATTCAAATTAAGAGACCTCTATCACAAGCAACTGATAGACAATGCTTTTGAGCTCAAACCAGAGTATAAGGGTATCCAGAAGAAACAATTTGAGCAATTCATTCATTTCCCTAGCTTTGAAGAAGATGAATGGGTCCGGTATGTACTGAGCAGGATGCATGACAACTTCCTTTGGCTAGATAGACCCTGTAAGATCACAAAAGAAGCAATTAGAGCAGTAACTGGTCTATACTCTTCCGGGGGGGTACCTATCCTCAAATCTGTCAAGAACAACGTTGTAACTGAGGCCACCGGATCAAAATATGATAAGAGGGCAATGACCATTGAAGATATTTCGGATCCGGATATCAAATATGCATCAATGATAATAGGATATAAGATCTATCACTCCAGCAGGGAGAATTCTGTATCCGGAACTGCAATATACACAGCATATGAAATGCTAAGAAAGAATGCAGATTATGATCTTTGTGAACTACTACTAAGCCAATTAATGGAAAATGTTCAGAAAATCAAGAAAGACAAGAAGAACTCCTTTAAGTATGGTACTCTCATTGTATGTCTATTCTTTTACTTCATGAATGAGCTACCCGGAACAAGTGGATGGGTATGGCAGAATGACAAACCTGTTGCAGTCCAGATAAGAGACTATTTGCATGGACTTGGGGATGCAAAAGCGAGAAATACAGCTCTATGGGGATACTTCAAAAACTTTCAGAGCATGATGCAAGCAAGAGAGAGAATTCCCCAGTCTCTCATTGAGAAATACAAGGACTCAGTATGCTTTATGGTTGACACTGATCAGTGCCTAATGGAGGCAGTGGAGCCAAGGACTGTCTGGATCATGCCCATGGGGTATGAAGTTGATGAACAGATAGTAGAGCTGCATGTTCAACACATGCTAAGTCAGCCCAAAGATCCTAAGGCAGAAAGGTTTGGAACCTTTGAGGAGCTGAGTGTGAAATTACATGTAGAACTCAGGGAACCTGAGATTAAGAGAAAAGTGAGAAAAGAAGTAGAGCACATTGCTCAAGGCCTAGGCATCTCAAAAGAGGCACTTGATGCCAGCCGGGAAAAGAGGAGAAAGGCTGAGGAAGAAGAGAAAAGCAAAGAAAGTGCTCCGGTTGAAACCCCCACCCGGACCAGATCATCAAAGAGATCTGCACCTTCCACAACCAAAAGCTCAAAACCGGAAGTCCAGGCATCCGGTAAAAGATCCAAGACAAAAGCATCAAGGGCTTATGAAAGCCAAAAGGATGAAGAGGAAACAGAATCAGATGAGGAAGTAAGAGAAGTAAAGAAACAGAAGAAGAAAGGATCCGGTAAGCCCTCCACAGGCCAAGACAAGGATGAAATGGCAGAGGTAACTGTTGAAAAGCCCACTCTGTCACTAGAGAGCATAATCAAGTCGGTCACGGTGGATGGAAACCTTCAACCAATGACTGAATCCTATGATGACTTCAGTGAGGCAGACCAAAAGACTCTGCAGGAGGCCACAGTGAAATATCTTAACATATATAATAAGGCTTTCATTGAAATAATATCTCTTATTCCTAAAAGCCTAGAAAAGGAAATGGAAGTGAGGAAAAATAATGCTCATGCTAAAGATCTTGAGATCCGGGAGCAGATAGCTATTCAGCTATATCCTCAAATTGATCCCAAGACAATGAACATGATCTTCAAGGACTGCAAAGATGAGTTCAGAAGTAAAGCCAGGATGAATCAGCTCATGCTTGGTGAGACTGACAAAGTGGCACAAGAGACAGAAGAGATCCTCCGGAAGGCCTTCAAAAGGTTCAATCTTCCTGTTGTAGAGGACTTAGGTGCAGAAACAGCTGCTGATTTGGAATCTTCTGTTCCGGAAGAAGTGAGCCCTGAACAGACAAGTGAGGACTTGGGACCCTCTGCTCCAGAAGAAGTGGCCCATGAACAAGCAAGCATCTCTCCTCCGGTTTCCCCTACAGTCTCCGGATCCAAAGAAGAAGAGCAATTGCAGGAGAAGGAAGCAGTGGTGACAGACAAAGAGGTTGACAGTTCTAAGACTGCAGAAGAAAAGAAACATCTGTCTCCGGCAAGAGACACTGCACAAACTGTTCAACAATTTTTGAGCAAAGAAACTCTAGAGATTGATGAACCGGAGCTTCTAAAAGGTCCATTTGATTTTGACTCTCTCTCTCCGGTACAAACAATGAAGATAGCTTCATTTGCAAATGCCAAGGCAAATGAAAAGCTCCTGAAGTCTCATATGGAAGACTGTGAGTTGATAGAGGCTGCTTCCGGAGTACTTGTAAAGATCATGCCATCAATCCAAATAGATCCGACAGCCTCCACTTCCGGTAATCTAAAAACCTTAGTCAGCAGTATTGATACACATTTTAATTCTCTAGAAAAATCAGCTGAAGAAAAGGTCCGGAAGGAATTTTTGGATAAGAGATTTTCTGAAATATTAGAATTAATCTCTAAAGATAGGAAGATTGTAAGCATTGGAATAAAGAGCTTAGAAAATGCTCTTAAGGATGGCGGTGACATCTACAAATTTTGTATATCTTGGTCAAAGGCAACAGTAGCAATTGACAAGAAAATAAAAGAGGAACAGGACAAGCTTCAAAGCTTATCTCAAAGTTTTGATCCTCTCTCTTCCTCTATAATAAATCAAGAATGTCAGACTATTGCAGTCTTGAATGAAATAAAGAATCTTGAGAAGGAGAGGAAGAACATTACCAACCGGATGGGAGAACTTAGAAGGATTATAGTCCCTAAGTTGGAAACTATGCATGAGGCCATCAGTGATGCCCAGACCACCGCCCATACAAAAGATCCGACAAATCTCAGGCGGGCAGAAGCTTTTGCATTTTTGTTGAGTGGTCACATTTCAATCTTGGATAGAATGAAGCTAAGTTGGGCTACTGAAATGGTTCAACTGCAGACATCCTTTGCAGACATTCTGCAGTATATGTGAGTACGTAAATATGCGGCTATATATAGAAAATTTTTGAAAATTTTGGTGTGCGGACCCTACCCTTTGCCATTGATGTCAAAGGGGGAGTGAGGAGCAGTGAAA
The DNA here is from genome assembly GCA_027924645.1 of Cunninghamia lanceolata. Lineage (NCBI taxonomy): Eukaryota > Viridiplantae > Streptophyta > Pinopsida > Cupressales > Cupressaceae > Cunninghamia > Cunninghamia lanceolata. The sequence continues at coordinate 1,588,141 of BSBN01000780.1, forward strand.
AATGAGGAATCCAACTCAGGGGGAGTTCCGGAAATTGTATATAAAGACAGAGCATCAGCAAAGGGGGAGCATAGTGTAAACACTTAGTCATTTTTCACTAAGTGTTGCCATCAATGCCAAAGGGGGAGATTGTTGGCAAGAGACACTATATGGATTCATGGTTGTTGTCATTGATGGCAACAAAGGTCATTCCACATATCCGCAAGTCATGATATATCTCTACCGGAAGTCAGATTGAAGATTGTTGTGGTCCGGTGAACAAGAACAGAGCATGTGGCAAGGTCCGACAGATTGGTCCGGATCTCTCAGAGGAAGTGTCTTGGCACAGTGCGGATCTGGGGAAGTCAAGAGGACTATCTTGAGTAGTATATTCCAAGGATTTAGCCTCCGGAGATGGACAAGGAAAAAGATATGAATAGTTGAGTACCGGATTCCTGAGAGACAGTGAAAACAGAGGAAGAACTGACTGACTGAGTATCAAACTACTTTCCGGATGTGTTACAGATGATGATAAAGGTTGCGGAGGCATGAATCATGTTTGGCCGACATAATTGATGATATCTACAAGTATATGCTTGATCCGCATTGCTTGGTGAGCAAGGATTCAGCCGACAGAACTAAGTTTGTAAGAAACTAGACTGTTCCGGATGCCGACTAGAAAGATGATGAAATTACTTGTGCGGATATATATAGAGGATGGATTTAGTTGTAAAGGGTGTGAATGTGTGAAAGGATATGCGAACAAGTCCAGAGGAGAGCAGAAGTAGCAAGAAAGATCCGGTATGTGAAAGGATAGCAGACTAAAGAACAGAGGAAAGATGAAGTGCAGCAGATCAGTATACTGAACTTAACCGGAACTGAACTCCAGCATATGCAGATGCTTCCAATCAGTTCAAGACTGTGATTCTTATCACTTTGTAAGACAGTGTGTCTTCTTGTAGGCAGTGAGCCTCTTGTGAGCAGTGTGCTCGGGCAGTGAGCCCTAATTGGCAAGTGCCATTTTGTAATTTCCTATTCTTCTAACAGAGAATAATTCTTGGGTTAATCACCCCGTGGTTTTCTCCCTTAACAGGGTTTCCACGTCAAAAATACTGTGTCATGTGTTTCTTATTTCATGGTTAATGTTTTGTGTTTGATTTTATGCTGCTTCAATTAAAAGGAAAGTTCAATAAGGGAAATAATTAGGATAACTGATTCACCCCCCCCCCCCTCAGTTATCAACAAGAACATGGCAGTAGTTGGGATGTGGTACTCCCACAAGTAGAATATGCCTATAATGATTCTACAAATAGAAGTATAGGTTTAAGTCCTTTTGAAGTTGTTTATGGTAGTCATCCTAGAGGAATTTTTGAATTACAAGGTGTTCAAGGGTTAGCTAAAAGGAGTGGACATGTTGATACATTTACAGAGGCTATGAAAAAGATTCATCAACAAGTTAGAGATACTCTCCACAAGAATAGTCAGAAGATCAAGGCTCGAGTGGATCAAAGATGAAGGGATGTGTAGTACCAAATAGGCGATATGGTCATGGTTCATCTCAACAAGAACAGACTACCCAAGGGTAGCCACAACAAGTTGATGATGAGGAAAATTGGACCTTGTCAGATTCTAGAGAAATATGGTCCTAATGCTTACAAAATTGAACTCCCTGATGATATTTCTCTTTCACCTATCTTCAATGTTGCTGATCTGACATTATATAAGAGTCCTAATACAGGCGAAGGTATAGCAGATTTTGTCCAAGACAATGCAGAGTGGGTGCAGTATTTACCACCTAAGGAACCACCGCAGATGGAGTGCATCTTGGATAGCAGGACAGCCAAGAAGACAAGAAATTAGACCTATTTTGAGCACTTGGTTAAATGGCACGAACTTCCAGACTCAGAAGCCACATGGATGTTGGAAGAAGACATCAAAAAGTAGGGTGGTGATTTGCAACAGTTAGTCTCTAAGAGGACTTGAGACAACTTTTACCCGGGGAGTATGGTGCAGGAGCACCTACAAAATCATGTTTTCTTTTGTAATAAGGTCTATTTGACCAATGCATTTTCATTTCAGTTGTATCTAAGTTCATTTTGTAAGTTCCAAGTGACTTTAGGACACTTGTCAAATTGTAACCGCATAATGCCAAAATAAGGCAATAGGACAGCTAGAGGCTATTTAAGATGGTTGTCTCCCAGCCGCTTGGATTTGTCTCCCAGCCGCTTGGATTGATCTCCCAGCCACTTGGAGTCAGTTTGGTACTACTCATGGCGAATTGATAAATGCCCAGAGGAATGAACTAAATGAGCATTGAATGTAATCAGATTGAAGAAGGGTGTGAATGTAATTATGATTGTGCTCAGGAGAAATAAAACCAATTTTGTTCTGTCCATTTGATTTCTATTTCTTATAACTATAAATCATGTAACTGTAGATTTCCATTCATTCTGCATTTCCATTGTTGTCGTATGTCGTCGTGAAGCATTCCACTGGTGAGATTTCTATCGAAATTAGTGGAATGGCTTCGTTGTATAAATATTTGTTTTTGTTTTTGTTTTGTTTTCCTGTTCGACGGGGCAGATGTTCTAGACTAAGGAGTCTACACAGTAGCATGCCCTAGCATCTCTATGTGCTAGGTGTAGAGTGTAGATCAGACTGTGTGTGAGTTGAAAACCCTAACGGCGTATCGCTGTGTTGGTTCATCGGTGCATTGGCCAAAGGTTGCAAGTGTTCGTCGACAGAGCAAGTCATGCCGAAGGAAGTCAATTATCGACGTAAGTCAGACGACGGAGAGACTTTAGAAAATCATTCCGACAGTGACTATCCGTCCTGGTGGTGCCTGCATGAGTATTTAGGTTTCAAGCATTTAAATATGCAGGCACCTTCCCAAAAAGAATCCAAAAATTCTAACACTTTCAGCCTCTGCAGTTGAAAAAATGCCAAAATCAGTTAAGGTGCAAGTGTCTTTGTATATACAAGGGTGTTTGTATATACATGCAGGTTGAATATGCATTGGCGGGCTTGCAAGATCCAAATCGGTCTTTGAAAAAGTAATTTTTATGCATTTTTAGATGCATATCAGGCTCTGGATAGTGCATATACATAGGGGGAATCTTTTGCATATTCTCAAGAATATTCCCTGTTTGTATATCAGGTTGCATGTATATTTGGTTTGTATGTTCAGACATACAACGGCTATGCATAGGAGAAAGGATACATTGCATGCATATTCCAGGAAAGATTCATTGTTTGTATGCAGGGGAAATATACATTCGCTATAGTGCAAATATACAAGGGGCCTTGTATATTCGGAAACATGCAAAGAAAAGGTACAATTGGTGGGGCCCGCGGATATGCAAAGCAGAATGTACATCGAGTGGCAAATATACAAGTCAACATGCAAACGCACAAATGCAAGGGATATACAAGCCAGATTTCAAAGGGTTTTTCCAATCCAATTCATAAGAACCTGGAATCTGTGCCTTGTATGTATATCCGCGTTGTATGTTCACACATACAAGCTGATATACAAGGAGAAAGCATACAATTCGGACCCGAGGGAGAAATCAATTGTAGTGTATAAAATTTGAGGTCCGTTGTTTGTATATTTGGCTTGTATGTTCGCATTGTATATGCGACATACAAGCAAATATACAAAAGAGCGATGTACAAGCCGAATCCGATACGAAGATCAAATTCAGCGAATTTAGGGTTGGAGATCCACGGCATGTATATTGGGCACTTGTATATGTGCCGATATACAAGAGGAGTTAGATACAAGCTAGATTTCAAAGCAACTTCAGCATGCTTCATGATAATTTGAAATCCGCACCTTGTATGTATAAGGTGGATGTATATGCAAATATACATTGGGATATGCAAAGGAGGATGCAAAGCGGACCTGATGGTGATTGCGATTTGCTCTATAACAGTTTGGGGTCCGCCTTGCATGTTAATTGTTGTATGTATATGCATCCTGCATATACAAAGTTTTAAAAAGGGAATTTGTATATGCATATACAAGGGCGAAAATGGCAAAATGAAGAGGGGGAAAAGTCAGCGATAGATGCATGAGGTGTTGACGTGGCATGGTATTATTGGTTCTTGAGTTTTCAGCATATTTTGAGCCGTTGATCCTGGCGATGGATTATAGATCGATGGCCATGTTTTGAACCTGCAGCGAAGGTTTTTTCCTGTGTATTTGCAATCATTTTTGAGCGGGAAAACAACAGATGCATCCGTTGCTACATTTCTAAGGGGTGCGGGTAGGTTGATCTTAATGGCAGTGCTTGCAAGGGTACGTTGGGTGGAATGACAGGCCAACCACCAATTTTAAGAGGAAAATCTTTGAGCAGTGGCTCTGATCCTGAGCCCACCTGCTCTGCTTCCTGGCTGCATTCAATTTTGAGCGCCATTTCTCATGATGCATTGTATCAGGCAATTTTTGAGTTGACCGTTTTAATTTTGGCTGTGTACACAGTTTTGCTATAAAATGCAAACTGTGTCACTCATATTTGGTTTTTGAAGACTTGGGCAATTTTGGGAGAAAAATAACAAAATGCAGAGCATTTCCTGTTTGTTTTATCTCTGTGGAGTTTATGTGTTGCATTTGAGTTGTATCTTGCACATATGTTCAGTTTCTTGTCATTGTATATGAGAAATGCATTATTGCATGTATTTATCTGTCTGTCTCCACTTGTTGCATGCATTTTCTTCTTTTGAATCTGGTTGCTAAGGGTTTCTCAGATTCTAGGGTATAGTTTTGCTGTATCACATACTTGATCTCTAACTTCCATTCAAGGAGTGGATTAAATTGTTTAAGGTTAAGGTATGGAGAAGATTGTATGTCAACTGGGATGTTCATAAGTAGAGACAATTAAATACTTATTCTTGGGTGGTGTTTGTAAGGCAAGCATCGAATCTGACCCCCTGAAACTCGAATGACAGTTGCAAGCCATTCTCTTGTATACGTCTAGTTGACTCCTTGTCCTGAGATAGGCACCGGTCTGCTTCTGGATTAGTAGTTATGACCCAAAACCCCTGTCTTGCATCCAAACCATCAAATTCAAACCATCCAAAACCTGTTAGTTGTAGGAGTAGGATTAGGAGCCCCTGCATACTCTCATCCATAACCAGACACATATGTCCAAGAATGTTGCTAACCTTGTGATTTGTCACACAAATCTTGGTCCACACATGAGAGTATTCTGCCTATTATCACAAAGCTAAATCTTTTTGTCATAGGGCAAGTCAATGTTACATCTTTAGCAAATAGGGACACCCCCCTTGGTGCGGCAAAACCAGAAGTGAAGGGGAGGCAGCTCACGCAACCTCCTGTATTAGTTGGCTGAATCTGCCAACGTATTCAAACTGGCAAACCCACTGTAGATTCAAAAATAATTACCAACAGATGGTGACTCCGCTGGGGACAAGAGTCAAATAGTGTGAAATCATTGCTGCATATCCAGTTTTTTCATGTGAATATGGTGCTTTGCTGGTGGAATGAACTCAGAAAAATATTTGTTCTATGATGAGCTTTCAATTATTTGAAGGTTTTATCCTCTTTGAAGAGGTGGCAACTCTGCAAAATTTTCAGTGCACATGAGAGGCAAGTGTATGCTGTTGTGATCTAAAAATATTCTGTTCAAATCTTCAACATTTGGATGAAAAGGTACCTAGTTCTTCCCACTTTTATTTGTTTTATTGCATAAGCTAGATGCCAAGGGAAGCCTTAGGTCTTAGGCAGACAAAGGATGTCTAAGATTGACAATTTTATGAATCCAAATATGTATTCACCCATACTCAGTCAAGAGGGGGATGAAATGTTTAGTAAAAGAATGGAAGAGATAAAAAATATGTTGATATTCTTAGAGGCTAGGCAGGCCCAGTTAAATAGTAACAACCCTGTTGTGTCTGCCAATCAGAAAGCTAAACCTCTTGTCAGCCCTTTTGATCCTTTGTATGACCAATTAGATTTGTCATGGGTTGATTATCAAGTTGAAAGTATGCCTGCTCAAATTTACAATCAGATGCCTAGATTTAGTGGGCACAATGTGTGTGATGGGGGTGCACATATCCAAAACTTTCACTGCTTCATGGAGAGACATTCATTTAGGGATGAGGATATGTGGATGAGGTTTTTTGTTACATCCTTTGGTGCTAGAGCTAGAGATTGGTATTTGAGCTTTCCAAAGAGATCCTTTGCCTGTTGGGATGAACTTGTTGACTGTTTTAGAAAAGAATTTGCAAGAGAACCTGCTGATCTTGTTGCAAGATTGATGGAAATTAGAAGACAAGATGAAGAGCCTAGTATTGATTTCAGTCATAGATTTGTAGTAGCCCTTTCACAAATCCCTGAAGCCTTCAGACTTGATATTTCAGCCTGTGTTGGCATATATTTTGAAGCTTTCGAGGAGGGCTCTAGTGCATTATTGAGGGAATTCAAGATAACAAGTATGCATATGGCATACAAGTTTTTAGAAAATATAGAAAAAATGAGAAATGAGCATATGCAGAATTCTCTGTCCACAGGCTTTGGTGTGAATAACAGTTGTGTAGCTGCAAATGACCAAGTGATCATGGCATCAGTTGAAGATAAATATGAAAATGAAAATATAGAAGTTGAGACTAATATCTCTGAACATAGTGATGGCAGCAATGCTCGACTTAATTGTTCACTAATTGGTGATGCCAATGAAAGGATCATTGATGACTCCCAATGCAAGGTAGAGGTATCTGATTCTGAAAACAATGATGAAGTTATGGACTACAGTGAATATTTGTTTGAGTGGGTTTGTAGAGATGATTGTGAGTATTGTGCACAAGATAGAGAAGAAATCAGCAAACAAAGGAGCAATTCCAAGTTTGAGTCATTGCCTTTTATTCAAACACATGGAGACGATCAAGAGCAATCAAAAATTGAAACAAGTGCTAGTGCTGAGCATGATTGCTCTTTGTTCGATTATAGTTTTGCTTATGACACATAGGCTGATACTCCTCCACAGAGAATTCACTGATAATGAAAATGCATGTTCTGCTGCCCATGAACCAGTGGCATACAGTGATGAGGATCTCTTTGAGTATGGTGGGAATCTGGGCACTGTTATTGATATGGATTCTGATTTTCATCCTGATGAAGGAGCAACCAACATATATCATGAAGATTGTTGCAGGGGGGTGCTGGAATCTGAGTTATTTCTGTTTGGTACAGCTGAAAGTTGTGTGCATGAAATGCACAAATATGGATTTGAGAGCTTTGTCTTTGATAAGCCAGCTTATGATAAAATGAAGCGTGATGATCCTAGCTGTGTGGTGGACTTTGAGTGCTTCCAGTTTTCAGTCCAGCTGGGAGATCATTTTACAATGCATGTTGTTGATGTAGATGATAATATGTGTCATGTTTCATATGAGAATGTAGTATTTGACAAATATGCATTGTTTATGTTGGTTAATGTTGAAGGTTATGTGCATAAGGTTGACAAGGATAAGCTCAGTGAAATGTTTGAATATACAAATGACAAGGGTTGTTTGTGGGTAAGTCATGGCAGCATCTTTAGGCCTGACCCAGTGAGATCAGAAGAAAATCAAGTGTTTGACAGAGGAAAGCTCTGGTTTTTCCTTTTTGGTGGCCCTGGGCCACCAAGTTTTTTTTTTAATAAATGTGTTTTGTGTGCAGGTTGGTGCAATGTTCAACTCTGTTGCCCAATGGATAAGACCCAATCTGCGAAACCAGAGATTCTGAGGTTCTCGCCATGCCTGCAAGAGGCATGCGTCCCCAGACAGAGCCACTGGTGGTGCCTGCATGAGTATTTATGTTTCAAGCGTTTAAATATGCAGATACCTTCCCAAAAAGAATCCAATAATTCTAACACTTTCGGCCTCTGCAGTTGAAAAAATGTCAAAATCAATTAAGGTGCAAGTGTCTTTGTATATACAAGGGTGTTTGTATATACATGCAGGTCGAATATGCATTGGCAGGCTTGCAAGATCCAAATCGGTCTTTGAAAAAGCAATTTTTATGCATTTTTAGATGCATATCGGGCTCTGGATAGTGCATATACATAGGGGGCATCTTTTGCAAATTCTCAAGAATATTCCCTATTTGTATATCGGGTTGCATGTATATTTGGTTTGTATGTTTAGACATACAATGGCTATGCACAAGAGAAAGGATACATTGCAGGCATATTCCAGGAAAGATTCATTGTTTGTATGTAGGGGAAATATACATTCGCTATAGTGCAAATATACAAGGGGCCTTGTATATTCAGAAACATGCAAAGAAAAGGTACAATTGGTGGCGCCCGCGGATATGCAAAGCAGAATGTACATCGGGTGGCAAATATACAAGTCAACATGCAAACGCACAAATGCAAGGGATATACAAGCCGGATTTCAAAGGGTTTTTCCAATCCAATTCATAAGAACCTAGAATCTGCGCCTTGTATGTATATCTGTGTTGTATGTTCACACATACAAGCCGATATACAAGGAGAAAGCATACAATTCGGACCCGAGGGAGATATCAATTGCAGTGTATAAAATTTGAGGTCTGTTGTTTGTATATTTGGCTTGTATGTTCGCATTGTATATGCGACATACAAGCAAATATACAAAGGAGCGATGTACAAGCCGGATCCGATACGAAGATCAAATTCAGCGAATTCAGGGTTGGAGATCCGCGGCATGTATATTGGGCGCTTGTATATGTGCCGATATACAAGAGGAGTTAGATACAAGTCGGATTTCAAAGCAACTTCAGCATGCTTCATGATAATTTGAAATCCACGCCTTGTATGTATAAGGTGGATGTATATGCAGATATACATTGGGATATGCAAAGGAGGATGCAAAGCAGACCTGATGGTGATTGCGATTTGCTCTATAACAGTTTGGGGTCCGCCTTACATGTTAACTGTTGTATGTATATGTATCCTGCATATACAAAGTTTTAAAAAGGGAATTTGTATATGCATATGTTTATGCATATACAAGGGTGAAAATGGCAAAATGAAGAGGCAGAAAAGTCAGCGATAGATGCATGAGGTGCTGATGTGGCATGGTATTATTGGTTCTTGAGTTTTCAGCATATTTTGAGCTGTTGATCCTGGCAATGGAATATAGATCGATGGCCATATTTTGAACCCGCAGCGAAGGTTTTTTCTTGTGTATTTGCAATCAATGTTGAGCGGGAAAATAGCAGATGCATCTGTTGCTACATTTCTGAGGGGTGCAGGTAGGTTGATCTTAATGGCAGCGCTTGCAAGGGTACGTTGGGTGGAATGACTAGCCAACCACCAATTTTAAGAGTAAAATCTTTGAGCAACGGCTTTGATCCTGAGCCCACCTGCTCTCTTCCTCTGCTTCCCGGCTGCATTCAATTTTGAACACCATTTCTCACGATGCATTGTATCAGGCAATTTTTGAGTTGACCGTTGTAATTTTGGCTGTGTACACAGTATTGCTATAAAATGCAAACTGTGTCACTCATATTTGGTTGTTGAAGACTTGGGCAATTTTGGGGGAAAAATAACGAAATACAGAGCATTTCCTGTTTGTTTTATCTCTGTGGAGTTTATGTGTTGCATTTGAGTTGTATCTTGTACACATATTCAATTTCTTGTCATTGTATATGAGAAATGCATTATTGCATGTATTTATCTGTCTGTCTCCACTTGTTGCATGTATTTTCTTCTTTTGAATCTGGTTGCTAAGGGTTTCTCAGATTTTAGGGTATAGTTTTGTTGTATCACATACTTGATCTCTAACTTCCATTCAAAGAGTGGATTAAATTGTTTTAGGTTAAGGTATGGAGAAGATTGTATGTCAACTGGGATGTTCATAAGTAGAGACAATTAAATACTTATTCTTGGGTGGTGTTTGTAAGGCAAGCATCAAATCTGAACCCCTGAAACTCGAATGACAGTTGCAATCCATTCTCTTGTATACGTCTAGTTGACTCCTTGTCCTGAGATAGGCACCAGTCTGCTTCTGGATTAGTAGTTATGATCCAAAACCCCTGTCTTGCATCCAAACCATCCAAAACCCGTTAGTTGTAGGAGTAGGATTAGGAACCCCTGCATACTCTCATCCATAACCAGACACATATGTCCAAGAATGTTGCTAATCTTGTGATTTGTCACACAAATCTTGGTCCACACATGAGAGTATTCTACCTGGTATCACAAAGCTAAATCTTTCTATCATAGGGCAAGTCAATGTTACATCTTTAGCAAATAGTGACACCCCCCTTTGGTGCGGCAGAACCATAAGTGAAGGGGAGGCAGCTCACGCAACCTCCTGTATTAGTTGGTCGAATCTGCCAGCGCATTGGAACTGGCAAACCCACTGCAGATTCAGAAATAATTACCAACACGGCCGATGGAAATGCTCCGGCGGTTGATATGTGAAGTCTGGCCGACTGTAAGATATTAGGGTCTGGTTTGCATTTCCCGTTGTGCACTCCCCATCATAAAACAAGGTCAAGATATGATCCTGATAAAGCAACATTATTGATGTGGGCCTTGTACCCGCCTAATAAGAGACCTTTGGTTATTAATGATCCAGATAAAGCATTTGGTCACCTCTTGATACAGCAAGTTGAGGACACAGATCTTATGGAGACTGTTGATTTAAATGTTAATGTTGCTAGATTTACAAAGGCCCAAATTGAGAGATTGGTGAAGAATAATAAGATGTACATGGCAGAGAATGAGAGACTAAGATAGGAAATAGCTAGCTATAAAGAGAAACTGCCATCCTCATCAAGCAGTTATTCACCATGGTTAGAAGTAGATAAGAGGTTAGTAGAGGCCAAAGCTGACACTACCTACTGGAAAGTAAAATCTGAAAAACTTCAGAAGAGGAATGACTAGTTAGAGACTAAGATAAAAACTGTCAAATATAAGATGGTCTTAGAGTTAATCAAGAACAGATTTGAGAAAATGGTTGCAAATGTTGATAAGGTGTGGGTGGTACATAATGGAACACATGTTGCCTATCAAGAACATAAAAGGTTGCATCTCAGGGTGTTAGAAAAGAAGGAAGAGTTGATGGCCAAAGGGAATGTTGATACACATGTTTTCAAGAATTATGATGAGTTGATTGACATGCATGAGAAATTCAACACTGTGCTAGTACAAGACCTTGGTGACTTTGATCAACCCTTGGATCTCGCTTTTCCTAGTTTCTTTGATGATGAGGCCAATTTGAGAGAACAGGACATTTGGAAGGATGAACTTACTCAGTTATTACCAATGGATCTGAACAAGGTCAATGATGAACCCACAGTGATGAAGAACACAAATGAGCAGTTAGAAAGGATTTTTACTCTTGAATTTGTTTTGAAAGAAATAATCTCAGCTACAGATACTTATGCAACTCAAGAGTATATTGATCATATTTCCAAGATTAACTTGTTCATCTCTAGAGCAACATAAAGGGTCAGGAGGTGTTGTACCAACCATGTCTACATGCTCTGCTGATTAAAAAATGGAAGACAATGGTTAAGAAAGAATTCAGATCTGGAGAATTCTTTGACCCTCAATTTTGCCAATGCTAATTCAAGAATTTTGTATATTAGAGCATGAAGGAGAAATCAATACATATTATGTATCTAGAATAGCATGTGAAGTATGTTCGTTAGATGTTGCATCATTAGAGAGGAGAACCTTTCCAGGCCAGTGGTCACGGGTTCTCTATGGTGATTAACGGATTCAGATCAGGACTAATGTGGATTCCCAATTTAATCTCTTTGTCTACTTCTTAATCATGTTTTATAACAAACATTAGTTATTTGAAGAGGTGCAAATTAGGAAGAGTCATCTTGTTTCGTCCTGAAGCTTGTCTGCTTCCTGTACATATAAGGGAAACCAAGGCCAAGTTTAGGATCATCGGATAGAAAATCATACATACAATATTATTATATTTTCAGTCATACTTGCAGAACATAATACATAAACTTCTATGAATTTTTGAAATAATCTAATGGGCAAAAAGGTTTAATCAATGGATCTATCTTTGGTGTTCAACTACTTTGTCGATATTCATTCTTATGAGTTATTTGTTTGTCTCCATATTGGTTTTTCTAGTTATTTAAATCATCTTGATTTATCAAGGCACGTTTGTTGTCTGTGTGTGGTATGCTTGATTGGTTTCTATGAGAAGTTGATTTAAGTCCTTCTAAGTGATTATTGTTTATTGGTCTCTGCCCGGAGTTAAAACCCTTTAAATAAGTCATCTTAGTTGGTTTCCTTCAAGCTAGAATTAAAATCCTTTCAGACAATCACAGTAACTTGGAAAGATGTCAATGGGATCTATAAGAAGAGCCTGATAACCAACAATCTAGCACATTTATACAAGATATAAACATTCAAAAGTGCCAAGTAGTTAGAGTTAAGCCAAGTAGATAAGTCCACATATCACACAAATCTTGACCCCATTACCCCAATAGAAATAGGCACTAATCACATCCAATCTCGAATCATAATCTTTTCAATCAATTATTACTCTTTTATCTATTTCTCATTCATATGCCATTAGGAAATAGATTAATACAATCCAAGCTTAAATTTGCTTAATTATTGATGGTATTCCCGCCTAGGTCTAGCAGGACCTATAGAGTAGGGAGTCCAAAACCACATAGGGTTGCTTCGTTTCGTTAGCCAAAAACGTTATCAAAGAGCTTGGCATCCTCTTAAGGTTTCTAACCTGCATTTTTGAGACCTAACAGGAACCTCCATACCTTTCCTGTATGCCATCTAGATCTACCCCAAGCGGTTAAGCTTCTTTAGGGAACAAGGCTCTGATACCAATTGTTAGTATGCATAGAACAAATGAGAGGGGGGTGAATCAATTGTGCATTAAAACTTTAAACCCTCAAAGCAATTCCAAACATCAACCTCTTATCATGCATTAACAGAATGTAAACATATGAAGCATTAATGCAAACACATCCAAACACATAAGGACACCAGATTTATGTGGAAAACCCAAAAATGGAAAACCACAGGGAGGATTAACTCACATATATATGAATAGCAACACCGAATACAAAAAGGCTCACTACCCAGAAGGACTCATTGTCCAAAAGAGAGGAGAATAGAAGAAAAATGTTTCAGAGAGATTCACTATCTCAAAGCAACATGAGAGATCCACCACTACAACTTCTTACTATCTGCAACCTTTGGCTTACTGCCTCCAACAACTTCAAGCATGCTGAAATGTAGACACCTTCTGCTCACTGCATTTCGAAGTCATAAGCATTTAAGCTTGAACACAACTCACTACCCTTGATTCACATTCGCATCATCTTCTCTACCTTGCTCCACTCAACTTCATTTTGTATTTATACCTTCTACAACCAAGACTATCTCAATTAGGTCGGTCCTAATGAAGCGTGTGCACCTCAAACGTGCAACACCAATTAGGTCAGCACTAAACACTTCCGCAGTGGAAAGAAGTGAAAGTGGACCATGTCAAGGGTTAACTAGGTCTCAAATCTTCATCACCAAGCTACTCATCACATTTACAATCCACAAGGTACCTCCGCAAATGGCGCTAGCAAGCCAGGTCGGCCAAACCTGAGCTAATGACCACATCCACACTTCTCCAAGTCCAAAAACATCATGCAGACCATAGAGAGACACTCCACAACATCCACACACCTTTCCATAACAATCAACACCATCAGAAACTCTTACAACACTTCTGCAACCTCCTGAAATAAAGAATGTCTTCAATATGCACATCAGGATCCACTACCACTGAACACCAACAAATATTCAAAGTTTGGTCCACAATTTCATCATTATTCAAGTTTGAATAGTGATGTAAATTGTGTTGTCTCTTCTATTTTGTTGCTTTTGATTTGTAGCAATTGAATCAAATTAATATTAAATAATAGAATGCATGAAGTGTCATATTCTCTCTATCATTTAGACAAGACAGAAAATTGCAACCTATTTAGTCTGACTTCGTTAGCTTGACAAAGGTAGAGATAACTTGATAACATCATATTCTTCCTCTTCTTGATGATGGATCATGAAGTTTGATCCAAAACATTGATTCAAAAATACTCACAATTTTTACCAAAAGCAATCTAAGTTAAAGGTAAAGCAAACAATATTCCACTTGGTTCTTTCATTTTTGAGTAGTTAAAAGGGTTTGGTAGTCCTTCAAGAGAACCCCTATTCTTCTATCCCCTTCTAAATATTCCTTGTGGTTTTCAATGCTCCATTGTAGGTTTCCTTTTATTTTTCTTCAAATTCTTGATCATGTAGCTAATACACAACCTTGTCCTAAATCTTTAATTAGTTCCCCATGATTTGTGATACCTTGAAACACTACCTTCTTATTCATGTATCAAAGCTTCATGAACTTGTTTGGTACATTAAGATTGATTGTTCTTATAATCTCTAACCAAGAATGGCAAAAAAAAAAGTCCTTGAACAATCCATAAGTATAGCATAAAAATCTAAATGCAAAACATATTATCTATAGCTACCATCAAACCTTCAAAGTATCAAACCTGCTCCCCATATACACACTCCTCTTTGACACACCTACACGCTTCTCCTTGATACACCTTCCTTGAACATGCAACCAACCACTCAGCCAAATTGATGTTGATGAAGTCAACCTACAACTATGATCCATGTACACAACCATATATTCCTTTTGAATGTACCTATAAAGATGCAATGTTGAGGATTCTTAATTTCAAACATTTTTTCATCTTCCTCTTTCTCCTCTCCTTTTTCGTTCTCTTCTACGTGATCATGTTGGATCTTTTCATCTTATTTCTAATCTCACAATCATTTCTCCTTTCATTATTTTATCTTCACTTTTTTATTCTTTAGCTAAAATGAACTTGTTCCATGTTTTGCCAAATATAATATTATTTTGTTAAATTTATATCACAATTTTAAATGTTATTTTTATGGTGTAATTAAATTTCTACCACAATTTTTAATGTGTTATTTTTATGGTATAAAGATAATAATACAACCTCGTGGTTTCCTAGCATCAATTTAAACTAACCTCCATTTATGTGAGCACTCGCTAGCATCAAAATCCTCCTCTCTACCAAATTTGAGTGTGTTCATAAATCTCATTTTAATTAAAATTTATGATTTTATAAAATATGCCTTGAATAGGATCCCTTCCAACTACAAACCTAAAAATAAAAACTATTTCAACTAGTAATGTAGAACATACCTTCATAATATTAAAAATAGCACTTATGCGGCTTATATTGATAAAATATATGAAAAGTTTCTCCCTTTTTGTTAAGATTGCAGAAATAATTTAACAATAAATTAATTGTCCAAAATGCCAATATTGTAAGGTTGTGCTCCTTTAATATTGCTTAGAATTTGACTTAAAATCACTTGTCAAAAAGTTCTCAAATAATACTTCCTATCACCACAAGAATGTACAATCTTCAACAAGTTTAGTTGATATTTGTGAAAAAATTAACAAGCTCACACTTGATCTTAGAAAACCATCCTTTGATTTTGCCAAACCATTAGTGTTGTCCCATGTTATATATAAAATAACCAAGATACAGAAATAAAGCTAAAATTAACTGAAAAATACAACACCCTGAGGTAATGTTACATCATAAAATATTCCTTAAGGAAGAACTACTTTTAGAAATCTCCCACTGGGAGACAACCTTATTATGAAAAAATTAACAAGCTCACACCTGGTCTTAGAAAACCATCCTTCCACTTTGTTCCAACCATCACTTCATTCTCATTTGTTAAATATAAAATATCCAAGATACATAAATAACTCTAAAATTAAGTGAAAAATACAACACCATATTGGTGTAAAGCTAAAATTAATTGAAAAATTCAACACCCTTGAGATAATGTTACAGCATAAAATATCCCTTCAAGAAAGAACTACTCTTAAAAATCTCCCACTGAGAGACAACCTTATTACAAGTTCATAATTTTTTATTAATTTGTGACAATTACTTTAATACTGACTATAAATCATTCTACAAGTTACCTTTCAAGACCATCCTATCTGAGCAGGGCCTTTGTTGGTTTCAAATAGGATACTTTAACCCTTTTTTTATAATAATATCATATGCCTAAGTACACAACTTATGCATCTAACTAGATCCTAAAATTTTACTAACAAAGAACACTGACCCAATCAAAGCAAGGAGTTTTGTACGTAAGGAGAAATATGGGAGTAGGAACTCCAAGGAATAGGAATGAACAGAAGGGCACAATAGGGAAGGGGGATTTGTGTTTCATTTTATTTTTTTAAAACTTCATGATATGAAAAAAATCCTATTGTTCCTTTGTGGGAGCACTTCCCACAATAGAAAAGTACAATTGGCAGATAGGTTGGGCTATTTCCCGATAGAAATTGTATCAAGTGCTAGATGCCTATCCCAGACACATCTCAAACTGATCAAGGTTTGTTCTTGAGACCTCAGTACCCTAGGTGAACATGATCAAGTGTAGGTGGCAGGTTCGTTTACCCTTGATTATTACCAAAAGATGCCAGCCAAAGCTTTCACATTACTATCTATTGAGGAAACAAATCATTTTCAAGTATAGGCATTCATATTTACAAGTCTATAATGATCATACATAATGTTCAAATATCACTTTCTACAAGAACCTGCATAGTGAGAAGTAAACGACAAAGTACAACTTGGAATCTTTCATATTTTGCATTGCTTATCCCTAGAAAATTCCAATAGTGTCTACAATATTAAACCATGAAGTGTAAAGAATTTTGTTAACTTGCATCCAAATTCCAACTCTCAAATGTTTAGGATTTACTAGTCCACTAACTAAGAATTTGAACGGAAGGAGGTTCAACCTACTTTCTCTTGATTACACTTTTTCACTTGATTTATTTTTATTAAGGATCTCCTAAGACAAACCAAGAGATCATTGCCAAATGAATAACATACATCCATTGAAGGCATGGTTTGTTGGTGTTCGAGAGGTGTTGTTTCAGCACCCACCTGGGTTCAAGCCCCCACAGTGAAGGTGGGCTCGCAGGACTCACACCCCTACTGGGCCACCGCACTCCCGGGCTTGATCCATTGATTGTTAGGGGATGGAGGGCCTCCATTTGTGGTCCCACTAGCTGGGCCTAGTTTAATGCCCACAATTGAGGCCAATTAGCCCCCAACACTTGATAGACTTACTAGAACAGTTCCCAGAGCTATATACCTCTGTACAATATAATTTCTACAAGAATGTTGGATATTAGTGCTACTCTCTAGTTCTATTTGATCTGTGAGCAACTTGCCTTGTTGCTAACCATCTCTAGAACTGAGTTGAAAAAATTGGAGAGTAATGATACTAACCGCTATGAAATGATAAAGGTTATGATTAATTATGCATGGTTTTATAAACTGAAACCCCTTTTCATAACTGAAACCTGCCTAGAAAAATGTTCTAGGGATACTCAAACATATAACAACTGGATTAGCATAATGTCCCCATTTTTTCTATTCAGAGGTTTCTGGTTCCGTTTTGAGGTACTTACTATTTATAGTAAGTCAATTGAGTGTCAGTGGCCAACCTTTCTATTTTGGGAAAGGCATATGGATGAGTAGTGGTTTCTATGGTTGACCACCTGGTTCTAAAAGAATCGAGAAATAATGAGTATTTTTGGAGTTAAGGCATTTTAATTATTAATAAAGTAATACTTTATTAATAATTAATTAAAAGCACATCATTAAATGTTATTTGACTCTATTATTAAAAGGGGTATTTAATGATTATAACGTCAAGTTATATAAAGTGCATATTATGGGCACTTGCTTGTGGAATAATATAAAGTGCCAATTTTAAGGGAGATATAAGTGATTATTAAGATATACTTTATATTATTTTGTTGTGCACCAAATGGAGGGAAAAGTAAATGAAATTAAAGTGAAGTTTAATGAGATGAAGCCAAATACAAATTGAATATTATATAAAGGCTTTTTGAAAAGGGATTTCATTCATTCTTTTGATCATTCAACATTTGCCTTTTTTGAAGAAGCTTTGGCTTTGAGGAAGAAACCTAGGGTTTCACTGTAATATCAATCTTGGAGAACATAGCCTCTCTTGGATGGTGCTGGTGGCTTCACACGGATGTCACATTTGAGCTTCATTGGAGGATTTACATAGATTTTCACAAGGGTTTTGAAGATTAATCAATTGCAGATCAAAATAAGGGTTTGACTTTAGAAAATTACAAGAGATTGAGAAGTTTTCAGATTATTAAAAGAGCAATCTTTGGAGGGTTTTAATGCTGGTTCTAAGTTTCCTGAGTCGTACCATCTTAGAGGCATTTGGGGTTCGTTTGCTGAGAGTATTCCATTGTTTCACATCCTATTCACTTGGGAATATTGTTGCAACTATTACAGTGCCATTTGTATTGCTCGTTGATGAATAACAAAGGAGAAATGAGCATCTAAGTTGTTGTACCTTCAATTTCAGATTGGTATTTACATGAACAACCAATGGGTATGTTGAAACCCTAGTTTCCTTGAGCATATATTTTCTGGGTATTGATGTTTTAGATAATAGGGGATATTTTATCAACTGGGTTGACAATATTTTGTGAAAATACCAAGTATCTAAGCTGATATTAAAATTTGGAATTTTTAGTTGTGTATTCCTTATGTAATGTTCAGTTTGAGTTGAAAATTATTATTGTAATATCTTCTATTTTGTTGCATTACATTGTTGTGTTAAATTGCAATAGAGATTGTTCCATTTGGGGTGGGACACTACAGTGGTATTAGATCGATTTCCTACCATCCTATTGGGTTAATCAGAAATATTCAGTTGCATGTCAGAGATTTCATGTTGCATGTCAAGATTTGGGGTTGCATGTTAGTGATCAGCTATTGCATATTAGTTTAACAGTGGGATTTAAATTAAATATTCATTGAGCTCACATAGTCAACATTTGAGTGACCAACACTCATTCACATTTTAAGCTACATTGTTTTTCCAATCAAGTTTTAAAATGAGTTCAAGTAGTGTTGAGATAATGGAATCGGGTGATGGAAAATGGTTAGCTAGGATGTTATATGAACAAGGTAGTAAACTTGGCGGATCATCACAATCCAGATTTGATACATTGTGTATTTTGAGTAGGCTGGAAGAAACTTTAAGTCTTGTAGAACAATCGCCTTTAGCATTGCTTCAGATAGCTATGGTTCCTGCAGTGAAAGCATTGGGTGAGCAGAGGTATTTGAGACACACTAACAATGAGATTAGACTCACTATTGCCCTATGCATCAGTCAAATTATGAGGATTACAGCTCCTCGAGCTTCTTATGATGTGATCACAATGAGAGAGGTTTTGTAATTAATTGTTGACAATATGGTTGGGATAGGAGATGTTGGTAGTCCTACTTTTGGAAGGAAGGTCAACATCTTAGAGCTGATGGCACAGGTGGGATCATGCATTGTCATGGTTGATTATGATTATCATGACCTTTTTTTGCAGTTGTTTTGTCTCCTCTTAGATTCCATTAGCGAGAAACATGATAAGATTATCCAGGACTACATGAGATATCATGGTTACAATTATTAATAACAGTGATGACATCTCTTAGCCCATCCTGTATTTACTACTATCTGTTCATAGGCATGAACAAGAGTTATCTCCAGCTGTAAATGGTTTGTTACATAGCATTTTTGAACAATGTGAGGGTAAGTTAAGGCCCTACTTGTTCGTTGAGGAGCAGAAGGAAGGAAAGAATGATGAAGAGAAAACCATACATCATGATAGTGGTATGGCAAAGCTTCAGAATGATATTCACAGCACTCAAGATGTTGTTATCAACCATGATAACAGTTCTAGTTTTTATGACAGCAGCCTCAATGTCGAGCCTACTCATGAGATAGTGGCCATTCCATGTGAAGATAATGGATGTGTGGAGTTCCCTGACATTGACGCTCAAGATTTGGGTGTTAAAAATAAATTATGTGATGAGGATTTAAGCCACAGGAAGTCTGTTTTGTAAATCAAACCTTGGAAAATGAATTAGAAAATTCACTTATTGGTGAGGAGTCCCAAGATCGCTCCTCAGATGGACATGTAGTTACTATGGAAGAAGAAGTGTGCAAAGATATTGTCAAATCAGCAATTTCTTCAATGTCTTTTGAGCCATCCTATGAGGTACATAGCAGCAATACCTTTGATGATATTGTGTGCAAAATCAATAGTACACATGATGTTGCTTATCATTTAGTGAGCGACGATGATATGGCCTCATATCATAGTGCGGACTATACACCAAAAAACTTGTATGGAAGTGATAAGTTCCATGGTTCTCATCATTTGGTAGGGAAACTAAAGGTTAATGATTGTATGATTGCCACAGCCATAGAGCATTTTGATGTTGCTCATCAGATGTTGGCTACTCATGGTTGGAGTACTCCTGTGTCAGATGAGCACTGTGATAGTGGCCTTTCCCTTGTAGAGTTTCATGCACTCTGAGAAATAATTGGAATAATGAAATAAAATTACCTATAGTTACTTGCTGACAGAGAATATCTTCTCGAGTGGGATTGAATCTGTTAAATAATGCATTGAAGGGAAAGGAAGAGGAGGTTGATGAGCTCACTCATGAGCTTGAGATGACCACAAAATCTTTGAAGAGTACTCAGTTGGCCCTTCAAGAGTCTAAGACGCAGATAGATGAGCTTTCCATGGAGTTGAGTTTGGCACAATCTTGACCATCTATAGATACAGTTCAGGTTTCTATGGCAACAGTGGATGAGGAGCATATATCCATGGATTATGGTTGTGAGTAGGTTGAAGATGTGGTTATATCCATTACAGTTGCAGGCATAGGTGATATAGATGGTATGGGTGCTTTGGTTGAGAGTTGCCAAGAACCACATGATGCACCAGGTTCTCCTGAGGTTAGTCCCATGACAGGTGATGCAGAGCAGGTTATTGATACCTCATGTGATGAGTTGGTGGATTCTCTAGAGTTGTGTGACAGATCACCACACTACTCCATCATTTTCACAGGAGATATGCAGGGCATCATCCTATGAGGAGATTGGTTCTCATGTTCATTTATTTCCCTCTCCTGGAAGCAAATCAGATATTACATCCCATACAGTTGATTTTGATCGACAGCTTATTGAGACAGAGATGGAGAGATCAGTTGAAGGTTATAGGAGAGAAGGTTGATTCAACCTTATCTCATTTTGATTGCACTCATAAGTATGTTGAGTGCCTTCTTTGGACAGCAGAGTTTGAGGAGAGACGGTCTGCGGTCTCGGCTGGTACTCACATTCATAATTTGTGGTTCATCAAGAGTGCTTTGGAGGAGATTAAATTGGAATATCTCCTATTGTTTCATGATAGGAAGTATGCTATTGGGTACGTAGAGAGGGTTGCTAGAGTATCTACCCAATTAGCTATTCAGGATCAAAGACATGAGCCATCATCTAATTTGAGTGATGTGAGTGATGAGGAGTGCGTTCCCCATGACTATGACGGTCAACCATTGACATAGGCAAGTGCTTTTTATCTTGACTGCATAGTGAGGAGAGCTCATCACTTCTCCTTTAGTCCACACATGGAGGATTTGTTGATGTGTACATGTGGATTGCCTCAAGATTTATACCATCCATTGTGGGATGAAGGGTTGCCATCTATAGAAGATGGAACTAGAGATTACAGGTGTCTGACTCTGATATACTCAGAGGATCACTTGCAGGGTCAGAGATCAGATTACCATCATGCTGATGTGTACCAGACAAAGTTTGCAACTTCTTTGTCTCAAAAATTTCCATTGGAGACATAGCTTCAGAGAGATTGCAGTGTCAGAAGGCATGATGGCATGTTTAGTCTTTACAGAGGTGATGGAGGAGCAATTACATATCTTCCAATACCTATGAGGGATAGACAGCACATCCATATGAGATTTGTAGAGGATGAAGGGGGATGTTGTGGTGCAAACATGTGTGGATATTCTTGCCCCCTCTTGACTGATGGATGTGAGTTTTAGTTGCATTGGGATCCAGGTGGTGACCAGTTTGGCACGTCAGTTCGGTTGGATCCCAAAGAGTTGCTTCACCATTCTCAGCATGGTGAAGATTATATCAGAGTAGCATAGTGGAGGTTAATGAATGATATGCATGGTAGAATTCCATTTCAGTTATGGGATCCAGGGATTTTTCTATTTGGTAGGTTGCTCTACGTTGTGGTAGTTGTTCATAGTAGTTCTGAGCATGGGTCAGTCTCTATCCAGTGGGCGCAGTGGACAAGTAGTTGGGCATTTTATAGAGTGATTTGGGATCTTGGCATTCAGCTAAGTGTTGATCGCAGAGTTTGGGATCCTTCTGCTACATCAGGATTCCAGACAGAGCTTACTGGTGGTGTACACAGCATGTACAGTTAACAGAGAGCATTCAGTTTCATCTTTGATTTATTTGTACATGTTTTGATTTCAATGCACATTTCTCATGCATATGTATTGGACAGACGGTATGGTGGGTATCCTTGCACAGTTGTGTTTATGCTGGTGCTACAAGAGTCAGTTAGAGATGTGTGGGACATTTCGTGGTTCTTCCTTTGGGCCTCCAGTGAAGTGGAGTTTCTTTGCAGTGGAGATTGCTTGGGGACAAGCAATTTCAGGGATGGCGGACTGTGATGTCCCCATTTTCATGAGCATTAGAATTCAGAGGATTAGCCTATCAATTGACCCTTGTAGGATAGTGTTTAGTGATTAGAGGGTCCTGTGGGCGTTAATGAGCTCTTCAGGTGGCAGTTGATAGTGTTTACCTCTCTAAATTATTGGTATATTTTGTGGCTAATCTATTCAGAGGTTTTTGGTTCTGTTTTGAGGCACTTACTATTTATAGTAAGTCAGTTGAGTGTCAGTGGCCAACCTTTCTATTTTGGGAAAGGCATCTAGATGAGTAGTGGTTTCTATGGTTGACCACCTGGTTCTGACGAAATCGAGAAATAATGAGCATTTTTGGAGTTAAGAGATTTTAATTATTAATAAAGTAATACTTTATTAATAATTAATTAAAAGTGCACATCATTAAATGTTATTTGACTTTATTATTAAAAGGGGTATTTAATGATTATAAAGTCAAGTTATATAAAGTGCATATTATGAGCACCTACTTGTGGAATAATATAAAGTGCCAATTTTTCGGGAGATATAAGTTATTATTAAAATATACTTTATATTATTTTGTTGTGCACCAAATGGAGGGAAAAGTAAATGAAATTAAAGTGAAATATAATGAGATGAAGCCAAATACAAATTGAATATTATATAAAGGCTTTTTGAAAAGGGATTTCATTCATTCTTTTGATCATTCAACATTTGTCTTTTCTAAAGAAGCTTTGGCTTTGAGGAAGAAACCTAGGGTTTCACTGTAATATCAATCTTGGAGAACGTAACCTCTCTTGGATGGTGCTGGTGGCTTCACATGAATGTTACATTTGAGCTTCATTGGAGGATTTACATAGATTTCACAAGGGTTTTGAAGATTAATCAATTACAGATCAGAATAATGGTTTGACTTCAGAAAATTACAAGAGATTGAGAAGTTTTCACATTATTAAAACAGCAATCTTTGGAGGGTTTTAATGTTGGTTCTAAGTTTCCTGAGCCGTACCATCTTAGACGCATTTGGGGTTCATTTGCTAAGAGTATTCCATTGTTTCACATCCTATTCACTTGGGAATATTGTTGCAGCTATTACAGTGCCATTTGTATTATTTGTTGATGAATAACAAAGGAGAAATGAGCATCTAAGTTGTTGTACCTTCAATTTCAGACTGGTATTTACATGAACACCCAATGGGTATGTTGAAAGCCTAGTTTCCTTGAGCATATATTTTTTGGGTATTAATGTTTTAGATAATAGGGGATATTTTATGAACTGGGTTGTCAATATTTTGTGAAAATACTGAGTATCTAAGGTGATATTAAAATCTAGAATTTTCAGTTGTTTATTCCTTATGTTATGTTCAGTTTGAGATGAAAATTATTATTGCAATATCTTCTATTTTGCTGCATTACATTGTTGTGCTAAATTGCAATAGAGATTGTTCCATTTGGGGTGGGACACTACAATTAGACAAGAACTTGAAAGTATTGACATAAGACATTGATATAGATATGCTTGTTAGAAATGATCACCAAAAGGCCTTTAATATTCTTTGGGCCAGCAGAGATATTTAAGCCTTCCACATTCAAGCTCCATGATAGGGTCAGTTATACATGAAATATTATGAGGCCCTTATTTAAAAAACATTTAATGAACATAGATAAAAACTAAATTTCTTCAACCAAAATAGCTTATTAAATTGAGAAAATATACGGCAAAATTTAATTCAAAACTTCAATGCAATTTTGAAAGGAAAATTGGGTTTATACAGTTGACAAGCTGTAGTATCTACCTTCACATGGGTTGAGGCTTGTAAAGTCCATGTGAATAATTGAATAATCTAGGCAACAAAGCTATAGAAGCTTCTAGAAGAAACATGAATAAATTGGACCATAAATACCATATTAGTGTGGCCTGTGAATTATTGTCGTCTTGGCTTGGTTAGAAACCCTACCGAACATACCATCCCCACTTAACTATGTTAGAGGTACATCTATGGGGTCCATAACCTGAGGGTCGAGGCATTACCAATATTGAAGTACCATGTATATCGTCAACCATATGTGAATGCTTACATTGAATATTTAATTTTGAAATGGGTATCTCAAGACCTTAGTTTAAGGGCATGTCCCCATGTTGCTGCTTAGCTTATGTTGGTTAGCAGCCACTGCTCAAGTTTTTTAGGAGATATTTGTGGAGTTAGTGATCCCATGAATATTTTATTTTTCTGCTTATCTTAAGTCTGTATAAAAAAATAAAAACAAATTATCTTAATTATCTTAATTTAGAAAAAAAAAAGGAGGGAATGAAATATATGCAGCCACATGGCATATTTTTAATTATGCAGTGGCTGCTTATTTCTAGCACCCCCTTTTTTTCCACAACTTATCTGCAATTCTTAAACAATAGTTGCTCCACAAAAAAGGGAAAGATTCTATATTATCCTTTCCCATAATTGTAAATTTCCATGGGGCCACTCCAACTGCTTAATTTTCAGCAGAAAAATAACTTAAGCAGCGGCATGGGGACATGGGATAAGAGCACAACCAAGAGAAACATCTTTCCAAATGACTAAACTGTATATTTATATTTAAAAATATATATCTATAGTATGTCAAGAGTATGCCGAGAGAGATCTTCTACACATTTTTTTTGTTTTTTGCATTTTCCATAGCTTTTTTATTTTCTCCAAAAAAAATTTGTTTTTATTTTTTATTTTTTCTAATTTCTTTTTTGATTTTTTTTGCTATATATTTACATAGAAAATGAGTGCTCTCATCTCCACCTCACTATGACTGTAGAATATCTCTCGCAAAAGGTAGAAGCACTTCTAATCTCAAAGCCGAACCATCCCTAAATGTGAGCACATATTATAGTCTTAGAAGCCCAAAAACATTAAGCTTCTGACTACTTATGGCAACTGAAAATAGGTGCTAGAAGCATTTCAAATCTCAAGGAAAAAATAAACTACAATTATTATTAAAGTCAACAAAGTGACTAGAGAAATTGAATGTCAATTTTAAAACCAATTTATTACGTCGAAGGCATTCCCTTTGTGAGAGAGAGGGCTAACTTTGAAAATCAATGGTTGAGGGTTACATAGAACGGTGCAAGACGATTGAAATCATCTTGCCCGTTCATCTGCGTCAAATTTTGTTCAAACATTTGGCAGCGTTGGGTACAATCTGTTATTACATATTGTTTGCAAGAAATGCCACGGTAAACATTTTGTTTTACCCCCAATGCAGGACACCGATTCGAAAGGACTCACTTTATATTTTCAATACATCTATAGATGCGCATTCACTTCATAAATGGAAGCCCTAGCTATTTGGTTGGGAGCCAACAAAAGATGAGGTTTGGGGTTGATCTTGTTGCTGCGGGTGGATCTTTCTGCCGCCCTTCAACCTTAATACCAATCAAGAAGACGCGGTCGTGGTGAAAGGCAATAACTTTATATTTTCTATTACCGAGGCGCACTGAAAGTTCACATATAGTTTCTTAAATCTATGAGAATGGCAAGAGAGTGTTGCGGCTATGCGCGTGTGGCAACAGAATCTGCTTGTTTCAATTATGAAAAATTTAGATTTTGTGGACTATGGGTTGATGCCCTGTATTTTATTGAAGTGGCGTATGCACATGAAATCCAGGGCCATATCAACATATCGAACCAAGTTTTGGAGAAATCTGAGCAAAATACGACTGCTA
This sequence comes from Cunninghamia lanceolata, assembly GCA_027924645.1. Classification (NCBI taxonomy): domain Eukaryota; kingdom Viridiplantae; phylum Streptophyta; class Pinopsida; order Cupressales; family Cupressaceae; genus Cunninghamia; species Cunninghamia lanceolata. The sequence goes on from BSBN01000780.1 coordinate 1,614,465, forward strand.
TAGTTGGATCACCTTCTGCTCTACCCATACAAGGTATAGTTTGCCATAGCTAAGGTTTTGGAAAATTTTCTCTCTTTGGTGTGTTTATTTTTTCTGAGTATAGGGTCTTGTGTTGAATTTTTAATGCTCTGTGTATACAAACCATCTTTCTACAGTCGTTTCCTTGTTCTTTCTACACAACAACAGAAGAGGCAATTAGCACCTAAAATAGTGCCAGAATTTAGTGCATTTGAGTCCATGAATTAGACACTTCTGTCAGCGCAAAACTCGGTGCCCAATAGCATCTCACTATTGCGCTGGGTTTAGTGTCAGGTTTAGCGTCGATTATAACGCCAGGTTTAGCGTCAGGTTTAGTGCCGAATTTTAGTGCTAGGATTAACACTAGATTTAGCGCTAGATTTTGTTGCTTCCAGTTTGGCTTCTGATTTTTCTTCTAGTTTTGCTTCTTGTGTTGCTTTCAAGTTTGCTTCCAGTTTTGCTTCTGATTTTACTTCCAATTTTACTTCCAATTTTGCTTCCACTGTTGCTTCTGGTTTTGCTTCCAGGTTGGCTTCCACTTTTGCTTCCACTTTTGCTTCTAGTTTTGCTTCCAGTTTCACTTCCAATTTTGCTTCCAGGTTTGCTTCCAATTTTGTTTATGGTTTTGCTTCCAATTTTGCTTCTGATTTTGCTTCCAGTTTTACTTCCATGTTTGCTTCCAGTTTTGCTCCAGTTTTGCTTCCAGTTTTGCTTCCAGGTTTGCTTCCAGTTTTGCTTCCACTTTTTCTTCTACTTTTGCTTCCACTTTTGCTTCCACTTTTGCTTTCGGTTTTGCTTCAAATTTTGTTTCCAGTTTCCCTTCCAATTTTGCTTCTAATTTTACTTCCGGTTTTACTTCCAGTTTAGCTTCCAATTTTGCGTCTGATTTTGCTTCCAATTTTGCTTCCAGTTTTGTTTCCATTGTTGCTTCCAATTTTGCTTCTAGTTTTTCTTCTAATTTTGCTTCTGATATAATGTCGCTTGTTTATTCCATTTTTGTGTCTTTTGTTGCTTCTAAAAATGCTTATTGTTTTGCTTACATTTATTAATTTAATATGTTTTATTTCAATTTAATTAGTTAAATATATCATGCCTCACTCATATGATTATAAAGTAAGTAATTTAATTATTTAACTCATATGATTAAATAACAAGATAATTATTATAACATGATCATCATCTATAATTAAAACAAGTGAGTCAAATATCTATAATTTAATTGAATTTGACAACATCTATCTTGAGCAGTAAATTAAAATCATCATACGTAATAAATATCAATCCAAAAATCATCGACCACTTTCAATATATATAAATTGACAAGTCAATATGGATAATATCATCATCAGACATAACTAAAACAAGTGAAAGTCAAATATGTCAGTAGATCAATAACATGTCTAAATGATACATGTACAAATGATATAATTAAAAATGATAAATTGCATAACTCAAAATGATACAAGTCAAGATGATACATGTCTAAATGATATAAGTCAAAATGATACATAAATTTATGATACAACTCATTAATATGGCACTGTAGGCCGTGAAAATGATACATATGATAGCTAGCGCCTATGAAAAGAGGCATCATAATGATATATCAACAATGATCCATGATGCAGTCTATATGATCATGAATGTCACTAGCTACTACGAGCAACTACCTCATCATCATCATCACTATCGCGATCATCATCATCACCACCATCATCGCCGTCATCATCATCGTCATCGGCCTCAATGCCTTCTGTATCTACGTCATCATCATCCTCTGCTATGTGATCTGTACCAGAACCAACATAATCTGGATCTCTATCATGAGGATCATCTTGATCTTCTAGAAGACCCGTGTTCTGCAAAAAAAAACATTTAAAATGAAAAGTTATTATTTATTTCATGCAATAATTTATTTTTCTGTTATATATCTAATATTACAACATATGAAATGAAACCATAATCATATTACATCATATCAAAGTGCACATACCATAATAAAATTTCAAAAAAGTTACAACTAATATGTCATTCCAATGATGTAAAACATGCAACAATTCTAATAAACATTAGTAAAGATCATAAAAAAATTTGTTATAAATTTAACTATCAACTGTAAATTCTATTACATAACCTTAGGTGCTACAAATTGCTTAGTCAAAAGCTCCCATTTTGACATAGGCAAGGAGGATGGTGGCAAAGGTTGTAGAATTTGGCTTTACACCAACCAATTGCATTTGCTTTAAAAATTTTGAATCTTTTTCAACAAATCCATTTTGTGCATATCCTGCAGTTATTGCAGTCCATGAGACCACATTTCTTTGAGGTATTATGTCAAATAGTTCTTGTGCCTTGTCTATGCTTCCACATTTTGCATACATGTCTAACAGGGCAGTTGCAACTACAACATCTGACAAAATTCCTCTATCCTTTATGTATTGATGGATGTCCATACCCTATTCCAAAGCTCCCATTTTGACACAGGCAGGGAGGATGCTAGCAAAGGTTGTGGAATTTGGCTTTACACCATCCAATTTTTGCTTTAAAATTTCTGAAGCCTTTTCAACAAATCCATTTTGTGCATATCTTGCAGTCATTGTAGTCCATGAGACCACATTTCTTTGAGGCATTCTGTCAAATAATTCACGTGCCTTGTCTATGCTTCCACATTTTGCATACATGTCTAACAAGGCAGTTGCAACTACAACATCTGAAAAAATTCCTCTATCCTTTATGTATTGATGGATGTACATACCCTATTCCAAAGCTCCCATTTTGACACAGGCAGGGAGGATGGTGGCAAAGGTTGTGGAATTTGGCTTTACCCCAGCCAATTGCATTTGCTTTAAAATTTCTGAAGCCTTTTCAACAAATCCATTTTGTGCATATCCTATAGTCATTACAATCCATGAGACCACATTTCTTTGAGGCATTCTATCAAACAATTCACGTGCCTTGTCTATGCTTCCACATTTTGCATACATGTCTAACAGGGTAGTTGCAACTACAACATCTGACAAAATTCCTCTATCCTTTATGTATTGATGGATGTCCATACCCTATTCCAAAGCTCCCATTTTGACACAGGCAGGGAGGATGTTGGCAAAGGTTGTGGAATTTGGCTTTACACCAGCCAATTGCATTTGCTTTAAAATTTCTAAAGCCTTTTCAACAAATCTATTTTGTGCATATCCTACAGTCATTGCAATCCATGAGACCACATTTCTTTGAGGCATTCTGTCAAACAGTTCACGTGCCTTGTCAATGCTTCCACATTTTGCATACATGTCTAACAGGGCAGTTGCAACTACAACATCTGACAAAATTCCTCTATGCTTTATGTATTGATGGATGTCCATACCCTATTCCAAAAATCCCATTTTGACACGAGCAGGGAGGATGGTGGCAAAGGTTGTGGAATTTGGATTTCAAACAACTCATACTCGTAGAGTCATGGTTTTAGGTCATGTATGTTATGGTAACAACACGGGATTCCAACTATGGTTACAATAGCTAAGACTGCCCTCATTTGTGACTATTACAAGGTTCTTGGACAACACTATCTTGCTCTTCACACTGGGTACTATATAGGCCAAGGTTGGGTTGAAGAAATCACTTGATGGTTACCTATATAGTGATACCACACCCTAATACCCCATGCATTCTAAATAGCTTGAGATTTATACAATACTTAACCAAGATGAAATTGTATCATTGTACCACACTTAACTATGACAGTCCTTTCTTGACAACAATTTGTAATCTTTAGACTATTGGGATACTTGCCACAAATAAATATTAGGTCAATGACACAAGGCTTTTAAACAAAAACCATAATCCCAACTCTATATCCATTCCCTTGGCAGTCTCAAGGGCCACCTTGAGACAAAAAATGTTAATGTACTATTATGATAGTTATGATTGTCCTCCATCGTTTCATTGTGCATTTGAAACTTGAGATGAGGATTAGGGAGGTCTCCATTTGTAAAAACATGGAAAATACTCATGGCAAGATCTTTAAAATAGGCATATTCAACTTCAGGCATTTCTACAGACCCTAGGAAGGTGGATGTAAACTTAGTGACTTTAATTACCACCACAAAGACTATCCCCTTTGTGACTATGACAAGGTAACACTGTCATGCTCTTTATGACAATCCCTTCTCCATTGGGTGATGGCCTAATAACATTTATCTCCTTTGTGATTTTAATGCCTCTCTAATTCACTATCATAGGAGTCTTGACAATCCTTATGTATTAGTGATGAAGGCTTCCAACAAATTAGAAAGGAGGGCTTAAGATTACATACAAAGTCCTAGTCTTCATACCCTAGTCACATATCACCCCTCTAAGAAGACCTCAAGACAATTGCCCTTTAATATAGGAAGTCAATGGAGTTTTAAAAGATAAAGTGCAGGAGGCCAATGGACAAGAAAACTTAAGGCCTTAAGGGGTTTAAAGGAATAAAAATATAGGCTTGCAAACTCAATTTAAAACCCTAACCCTAGGTGGGTACCACCAGATACCACTAGAACCCTTTAACTTGGCACTGCAAAACCTTGTCCAATCTAATCGTGGGAAGCCGAAATCAAGCATGTACACTCACATATGACAGATAAGTATGCCTACCAAGTGGTTTGACATAAAAATGAATAGGCTTTGAATTATAACCCTTCAAAGTATGCCACTGAAGTATATTGTACAGGTGCATTTCTGAGTGTTGCAGTTAGATTTTTCATCATGGGAACCTAAAAATTTTGCAAAAAATGGTAGGAAATTTTAGGTTCCAACAAGTCCATTAGTTGGAGGCAGGCAAACAAGTGTTTTCTATTCATTATTAGCCCATTAAACTTAAGCATATGAGATAGCATGGCACACACAAAATGTTGTGGATAATGACCACGAGATTAGGTTAATTGCGACCACTTTTTGTAAGCAAGCACAAGACTAGTATACTCATTATGATCCTAATGGCACCAAGAAGGGTCCCCAAAGATATAAGAGTAATCATTTGTCATCTAAGAGAAATCTTACATTTAAGGGCACTAGGGCCAACAGAGAAGCACTTTAGAACTCATCCTACGCATCAATAAACAACTCAACACAAGAAATTCAAATTGACATATTAACACAACAATATCCAACTAAGTTATTGAAATTCAACTATTGATACCTTGTTCTCCATCCAGATTACAAAATTGGTCCACTTTTTGCTTTGTAAAATTTCCTTTTCAAATTGGCTTGGATGTCGGCCATATTTCTCCTCCTGTCAAAACATGGCACATGGACTAGTTAAACTAATTAATATGTAATCATTTACTTTTTCCTAGGAAATTAAAAAATATATATCATTTAACTTATTAAATATACTTACAAATGTATAGATCAAGGCCTATAAACCTTTCTGGCCACTATGATGTGTGGCACAAAGTTTGTCAACCCTAGCCTTGGAGGCCTTGTCCTGAAACATATACTAATTCAATTTAACTATGCACAAATAAAATTTAAAAATCATTTAATAAATTTGATATAATCTTATGAGAAAATTCAAATACCTGCGTACTCTCCTCACCGGACTTCCTCCGCGCATCAGACTTCTCATATGCCTTTACAAGCTCTTTCCATACTTTTAAACTTACATCAATTGGCCTTTTTTTGAGCCTTTGCTTGGGAGGGAGTTTTTTTATCTTCTTTGTTTGGTTGCACCGAAATCTCTTGCATTTTTGAGACATTCGTAGCTTTATCTTCTTTACAGACCAACCTGTGCCAAATTCAGTCTCCATATCTTGGATAACTGCTTTTTGCAGGTGCATGGGTATCTTTGAGAATGGAAAATGTAGATGGTCTTTGAACTGTTGAAGGCATGATTCCTTCAACCTATTCACAAATGTTTTTCCAGCATCTGTCATTTGGACGTCCCCTGAAACCACATCATATTCTATCTTGGTATCGTAGGTACTAATGTGAGATGCAAAACATGGCATGGTGGTCGAAGAAGTCTATGTCCCAGGAGTGGGTGGGACATTGGAAGCCTCTGTTCCCTGTTCCACATTCTTAGAGGTTATTGTTATTGATTTCCTCCTGGATCTTTTGCTCGATCCATGACTGGTTGGGGAATCAATTGATTCCCTTTGACACTGTTGATTTGGTTGTAATGTTTCAAGGGCTTTACCAAATCGTTTTTCTATGTATCTGGCAAGCATTGTCAAGTCCACACCATCCAATTTGTTCACTGCCCCTACCCCCAATATGGAAGCCAATGCCTCTTTATCTTTGTCAGTATCATGTTCCTATAAAATAAATTTCTTCTTTTAAATTTATAAATAAAAAACTAAAAACTAAAAATCAAAGAAACAATGGAAACATTTACAAATCTATAAATTGACAATGAATTACCTCATTGTGGCCAAAGTCTACTCCCTTTGCTCTCTTCCCTCTATTGCTTGACATTTTGAGGCAACCTAGGGCAAATTATTTTTGTTCAGTCTGTGGAGGCAAACGAAGTACACACTGCCAGGTATGAAAGTTTTCGTTCAGTTTTTTTGTATTCCTCAAGGTTTTTGAACTTTACTTTGTAGAGAAAATCATGAAGTTGTTTTCCTATGAATCAACTGGTGCCTTGGGAGGGAATCTATAGTTCCCGGCCTAATTTTAGTTTGCTCACCCTCGTCTCAAAAGCCCTAATTTTAGTTTGCTCACAATCGACTTGTCTTAAAGCACTCGACTACTTTTTTAGGAAGGAAGAGAGAAAGTTGTGTTCAGAGAAAGGTATTGATGGTAATGATAAGCGAACCTGGGCATTGGGGTTTGAAAAATGCATTCATTGTTCTTGGATGTAGAGGAAATAATGCAATGTCTACAATTTTACCCTCCTCCTTTGCAACCAGATGAGACTTGAATGATTCACCTGTAAACAAAACAATATTTACAACCCTTTCTTCACAATCCTCTCCATTTAATCGAAACAAAAATATATTTGGGAACAAAAAAATTTATTCTAATTGTAACCTTAATTATGGTGTCGAAAACTAAATCAAATTTCTCATCTCTTTGCGCGGCATTTTTCTCCTCTCTTCGTGCGGCATTTTTCTCCTGTAATTATCAATTTCTCATATATTAATTCAGGCGGGACTCCAACCCAAACGCTCGATCTCCAAACAAAAAATGAACACCAAAAATCAATAAAGTTTTGTTTTGTTTTGGCGTATGTGCAGGCGGGAATTTTTAAAATTTTGTTTGACCCAGTAGTCGGCGATATAGTCAGAGCAATTAATGTCGACTTTAGCGCTGACTTTTAGGCCAAAAATGTAATCTGTTTGGGGTGCCAAAGGCTATGCAAAGTGCACCTAATTTAGCGCCAATCAGTTTAAAATGATGTATTTTGCTTGGAAGTTGATAAAAATGTAACCTCACCAAATTTGGATTGTCCTTATAATAAGTAACTATATCTTGTTTCCATGATAGCATTTTGACTTCATGCTTCTCTTATGATTAGCTCAATAATGACTCACTCTTTCACGACCTTACACAAATGGTTGGTGACAATCCTTATGCAAGTGATATGGCTTTGGAAAAACCAAACAACTCTTCTCTTACTATCATGATGACATGATATTGGGACTATATTGGTAGCTTATGGAGTGTGCTTATGGTATTGTGATTTTCATTTATATGTTCTCATTAACCTATTTTAGGTTGAAGCATGGTAACTAACCCACTAGCTGTTATGACAGTCATACAATGACTAGACAATCCTCTCCACTTTGACTATGATAGTCCTATGCATGGTGTTTTTTTCATGACAGTCCCCAATAATGTGACTTATTGATAGTAGCTAGTTCAAATGGAGTTTTGGATGGTGTAGTAAGTTGTCCCTATGGCTCATGATAGTGCATGCCTTGGTTATGTCCTTGTGACATTACTCTCTAGATATCTCCTCTTTATAGTGACAAGGTTTCAAGAACATGACAACTTAGGTAAGGTATCAACTTGTCTCTTTAACCTCTGGATTGTCATTTTTCAAGAAATGATCTCATTGAAATTCAAAGACAACATGTCATAGATTAGATGAAAAGATCAAGGAGATGCATGTTATAGAGTATAAAACTCAAAAATCAAAGGTTTTTTTGGGCCTTTTTCCAACAATATGAGCAAAATTCAAACTTTAAACATGTAGCACATGTACCATATGACTCATTCACATACATGACACATGTGGGACCACTAAGAAGGGAGGTAGGTGCTTAATATGAGCAATGACAATTGCACATAATGTTTAATTTCACTTCAACAGATATTTGGGGTTATGATAGCTAATGGAGGGTTTTCTTTTCAAAGGAAACCATTAATTTTGGAGTGAAAGGTAATGGTGAAATATAACATAATGTCCCTATAATTAAAGAATATCCAATGGCTAGGACTAACCTAACAAAGATCTAATGACGTGATTTGAAAATTAACATCCAAATTATCCTTCCCTCCATCAAGAATTTAAAATTTTGGTGCCAAAGACTCTTTGAGATTGTTTTGAGGGTTCTATGATAGTTTTGAGGGTTTTATGGCCACTTGGAGAGATATAGATTGCCTTAAAATGACCCATAAAAGAAAAAGGAGAGTCAAATATGAAATAAATTCTTTTTGATGTGAATTTGTAGTCATCTTGTAATCATAAGATTTGAGCTCTAGTTGTCAAGATTTCGCGTGTAAACTTTTTCTGAAGAGCAAAATGTTGCAATGTCCTATTTTGTTTTTTATAGTGCGTTTTAATGAAAAGCAAGTGTATTAACAAGATAAATTCAAGAATATTCTCTTGGTGCATAGATGTTATGTGACTATTGTCATTGTTGTGTATTGCAGGATCCAGAGGAGGCCATGGAGAGAGGACGTGGACGACGTAGAACTACTAAATCGCAGAGAGGAAAGTGGGTGGAAATAGATATGACAACGGAATCTGCAGATACAATACAGGTAAGAAGAGAAAGCAACCTCAACCAAAGGAGGAAGGTGTTTATGAATTCACAAATGCTACAACATAGAGGAGATAAAGTCATTTTTTTGTCCACGAGGCCTCTGAGGTCAAACTTATTGGTTGAAAATGCACAGGAATGGTGATTAAATGTGATTCTATGATCGAGGGAAAATTTTGAAAATTAGGATGGCCAAAATATGATATCAATATGTCAAATATATGACTAAAGTGAGGTTTTGTGTTGGATAGCATATTCGTTGAAATGATATAATTGGTGTACTAAACATTATTTACTATGTTGTGTATTATAGGGGCCAAATGAGGCCATGGCAACAGATCGTGTCATATCAAATGAGGACACAATGGATGAAGTGGGAAATCAGGTACTCAAATCTAATTTCCTTAGGAAAAAATGATCTGATGGCATTTTGTGATACGTCCATTTTTTTCACAGTATTATTAAAATTTATAATGTATTATCCAATCTTGACATAAATTAATGCATGTTGATTATTTTAGATGGAGATTGGAGCAAATGTAGAGCCTGAGCATTCAACTAAAAAATAAAAAATATATGTACGTGGACGTGGATCTAAAACTATTAAATCATGTAGATGACAGTGGGTGGAAGAGGATATGACAATGGATCCTGCAGACACAACAAATGATTGCACTGAACAAGAGGTTGGTCAGGACTATAGTACATGGGATGAATACTTTGAGAAAATTGTTGTTTGTGGAAGTTCTGTATGTCGTGGAAAGAAATAATTCAAACGAGTGATTGTACAAAGACATTACATATATGATGAGCTTCTAGTCAGTAGTATGCCTCCTACAATCGATTCAAATCCAATAGGAATTGTGGTAAGGAATTTTCCAAATTGATATAAATAACATGTATACTTCATTTAAACATTGTTTTATATTATTTAAATAACTAATTTTTTTCTTAATGGATACTTGTAGGATAAAGTTCTTGGTTTAAAATTTCCTAGATCACTGACTTCCATCCTAGAGGGCAATGATCATTTATCAGATGATACATCTAACAAAAATATGTGCCAATATACCAGCTTGGAAGATGAGGAATTGATGAAAACAAGCAACAGAACAAGAACCAGTTTAAAGATGCATAATTTGCTTAAAGACAAGGGGAAGGTGGACTACATACTGTTGCAAGTATGGGCCTAACCGGTGTTGTCATTGATGTCAACATACTCATGTTGTAATAATGAGAAGGATTAGATGAGCTGTGTGCTGAGGATATTGAGAAAATTAGTCTCAATCAGGAACAGTGAAGAATAGTGATGACAAGAAGGTAAAAGTCCTTAATAGGTTGAGGATCAGAGGATGCAGTTTAAAGGGTTTGTAGATATAAGTCTTGAGATACTCCAGTCAAGTTTTCAGAGGTCCGCATGAAGATCTGAGGAAGTTATGGTCACTCAAGTAGAACTGGTTCTGGCAGGTGTTCAGAGGTGACAGAGTGCCACAGATAGGTCCGGTGAGATCCAGAAATTCATTATCCCGTTCTGTGGATTTTAGGAAGTGTTGAGGACATCCCTGTGAAGTATCAACTAGATTGGTTCATGGTTTGAAGGTTTGGAAGAGCCTATTCTTTTGTGACAGTGATGACAGATTATGTTCTTGAAGCTCCGGATGAAGGAAAGAAGAATTCCAGCAGGTTGATGAAGTGCGGATGTTCTTGGTGATTCAGGGAAGGTTATGATGATCGTTGGATCATGTCCAGTTCATGTTGGTGGTCCGCATTGAAGTTAGAGTTTGCATTTGAAGAATAACCACCAGATATTGGTGTTCTTCTTGAGACTGGCCGACCGGATGTTCTTGTAGATGTTTGCCGACTTAGATGATTGTTTCTAAGTCGATGCCTTGTATAAGGGATTGTGAAGTCATTTTGAAATGGGTCTTGTGAAGATGAACAAGTGGTAGCAAAGAAGAGAGCGAAAGGTAGAGCAGAAGTATTGAGCTTAATGGAACTGATTCAAGCATGGTGAAGATGCTATTCTCTAGTTCATGTATGTGATACTTATTTCTTTGTAGACAGTGTGTCTCTTGTAGGCAGTGAGCCTCTTGTGCGCAATGTGCTCGGGCAGTGAGCCCTAATTGGCATGTGCCATTTTGTTCTTTCTATTCTTCTAACAGAGAATACATTCTTGGGTTAATCAGCCCGTGGTTTTTCCCTTAATCGGGTTTTCCACCTCAAAATCTTGGTGTCTCATGTGTTGATGAGTTTCTGCTTTTTGATTTGAATACATTATGTTTCATATTCAATATACTGCTAATCACTAAAAGGATTTAAGAGTGTAAATTTAGAGAAAGCTTTACACAACTGATTCACCCCCCCTCTCAGTTGTGTGCCCTAAGGATAACAATTGGTATTAGAGCTAGGTTCCTCTAAAAGGAGCTTAACCGCTTGAGGAGATCCAGGATGCCATCATACAAGAAGGATAGTCTAAAGTTTGATGGAACCAACTTTGCTCTTTGGAAAGGTCGCATGAAATGTCACTTGCAGTGTATGGGAATGGCATACTGGTCCATGGTTACAAAGGCATATGTACCCCCACAGGGTGGTCTGACAACCCTAAATGAAATCACAGATGCTGAAAACAATCTACGGACCAAAGAGGCTCTTCTAAGCGCATTATCTGACTCAGAGCTCTCAAATGTTATTGGCCTACCAACTGCCTTTGAGATTTGGAATAACTGGAACTTTTGCATGAAGGAGATCAGTATGTTAAATGTGCAAGGTTAAAGAGTCTAAAAGGGAAATTTGAAAAATTGAAGATGAGAGATGATGAAAATATTACCACTTTTATGCCAAGAGTGGATGAGTTGGTTTGTGGAATTAGAAATGCTGGTGGAGTCTTGGATGAAAATGAGATTGTTGGTAAAATTCTTAGATCCCTTCCTGTTTCTTATAAAATCAAAGCTGCTGCCATTGAAGAATTCAGAACCCATACAACTGTCACAAGAGATCAATTGGCTGGGAAATTGGCTACATTTGAAATGACAGAGTTTGAAGATGACCCCCCCAAGACTGAATCTGCATTCAAAGTTAGTGCCTCTGTTAAAGGTAAACAAAGGTTTGATCCGGGAGAGAATTCTTCAAGAAAATTGTCTTGGTATGAAAAAGCAAGAAAAGATCTGGAAGAAGAAGAAGTAGAAACTACCCAACTTGAAGCCCTTATTGCAAAGAGGCTGCCAAGAGGATCTGGTAAGTATGAAGGAAAATTACCCTTTAAGTGTTTTAACTGCAATAAGATTGGTCATTTTGCCTCAAGGTGTCCGGAAAGATTTTCAAGGCAAAATCCTAACAAGCCAAGGTTCCAAAAGAACTGTTACTATGTACATGAAGATGATGATAATGAAGGAGTAACAGATGATGAATCAGAGACAGGAAACCAATCCGGAAATGAATGGGTGTTCATTGCCATCAAGGAAGAAGATCCAATGTCCTCTGTATCTATCAATCTTAAGAGTGTGGAAAGAGCTCTGGCTACCCAAATTGAAGAGAAGGATGATTGGGTCATTGACAGTGGATATTCTCACCATATGACAGGTGACAAAAATAAGTTTGTAGATTTGGAGAGGTATGAAGGAGGAGTGGTAAAGTTTGGTGACAATTCTGCTGGTAGAATCAGAGGAAGAGGAACTATTTCTTTTGATGGAAGAAACAAAACTAGTAATGTACTGTATGTTGAAGGTTTGAAGCACAATCTTCTCAGTGTTGGACAGTTGGTAGGCAAAGGCTATGATCTCCAATTCAAGGATGGAAAATGCAAAATCTTTGAAAGTTTCGGAACAGAGATTGCATCCGGTACTCAAACTAAAGGTAACATCTTCCATTTGGTTGGTACTGGTAAAAACTGCTTATTTGTTCAAGTTGATCAGAGTTGGTTATGGCATAGAAGGATGTGTCATGTGAATTTTGATAATATCATCAAGATAAGCAATACTCATGCTGTAAGAGATCTTCCAAAATTGGTGAAACCTACTAACAGCTTGTGCAAGGAATGTTAGTTGGGTAAGCTGAGCAGAGTCACATTCAAAAGCAAGGAACTATCTTCTACCAGATTATTGGACTTAGTTCACACTAATCTTTGTGGTCCGACAAGAACCAGGAGTAGTCAAGGTGACAGATACTTCATGCTGCTAATTGATGACTATTCCCAGATGATGTGGGTGACCTTTCTAAAGGAGAAATCAGAAGCTCTTGAGAAATTCAAAATATTCAAGGCTATGGTAGAGAATGAAACAGGAATAAAGTTGAAATGTCTGAGATCTGATAGAGTTGGAGAATTCACATCCGGTGAGTTCATAGAGTTCTGTGAGAAACATGGAATTAAGAGACAATTGTCTGCTCCGAGGACTCCACAGCAAAATGGAGTAGTGGAGAGAAAGAACCGGACCATCCAGGAAGCATCTAGGACCATGATGATGGAAGCAAATGTTCCTTAGATCTATTGGAGAGAAGTTGTCAGCACTGCAATCTATACTCTTAATCGAGTTCAAATCAGAAGCAATACCGGTAAGACCCCTTATGAACTCTAGTTTGGCATTACTCCTACTATAAGATATTTTAGAGTCTTTGGTAGCAAATGTTACATCAAAAGAGATGAAGATCTACGCAAGTTTGATGCTAGAAGTGATGAAGGAATATTCTCGGGTTACTCTACTCAAAGCAAAGCATACTGGTGTTATAACAAGAGACTAAGAAAGATAATAGAAAGTAAAAATGTGAAGGTTGATGAGGGAACAGAGAAACCCTCAAGGTTTTATGAATATGATGAAGATGATCAAAATGGTGTTCTGGTTCAAGGAGTTCAATCCTCTTCTGAAAGTAAGATTCAGATTGATCCGGCAAATCAAGAAGAAGAGATAGGTCTGAATGAGCCTGATCAAGAAGCAGAAGTGCAAGAAACTCTCAAAGTTCCAAGGTATGTAAGACTGAACCACTCTAAAGATCAGATCATAGGTGACAAAAGAAAAGGTGTGCAAACTAAAAGGAAAATTGCTCAAAATTCAGATGAATATTGTCTAATTTCAAAGATTGAACCTAAGACAATAAATGAAGCCTGCAATGATGAAAACTGGACCAAAGCAATGGAGGAAGAGTTGATGCAAATTGAGAAAAATCACACTTGGGATCTTGTTTCTAGACCTAGAAAGAAGAATGTGATTGGAACCAAATGGGTCATCCGGAACAAACTAAATGAAGTTGGTGAAGTAATTAGAAATAAACCCAGATTGGTCTGCAAGGGCTATTCTCAAATAGGACTTGATTTTGAAGAAACTTTTGCTTTGGTGGCAAGAATTGAAGCAGTTAGATTATTTCTTGCATTTGCTGCCTTCAAAGATTTCAAGGTGTATCAAATGGATGTCAAATCTACCTTCCTGAATGGTGACCTAGAAGAAGAAGTGTACATTGAACAACCAGATGGATTTCAATTATCTGAGCATGGTGATATGGTCTGCAAATTAAAGAAAGCACTGTATGGACTGAAGCAAGCCCTAAGAGACTGGTATGAAAGATTGGATAAACATCTTTTGAAGATTGGTTTCAACAAAGGTACTGCTGACAGTAATTTGTATTTCAAAATTGATCATGAAAACATCTTGATTGTTGAAGTGTTTGTTGATGATATCATATTTGGAGGAAGAGATAGTATGTGTAAAACTTTTGCAAATCAAATGAAAAGTGAGTTTGAGATGTCCATGCTTGGGGAAATGAATTTCTTCTTGGGTCTACAAATCACTCAAACAAAGAAAGGAATCTTCATTTCTCAGACCAAATATGTGAAAGAATTGTTGAAGAAATTCAGGATGGAAGACTCAAAACCAATGAACACTCCCATGGCAACCAGATGTAAAATGAGCAAAGATGATGATTCCCCTAAGGTTGATCAGATAAAGTATAGGTCAATGATTGGAGGGCTCTTGTATCTCACTCAAACCAGACCAGACATAATGCAGGTTGTTGGTCTTGTTGCAAGATTCCAGGCTGATCCCAGAGAATCTCATATCATGGCAATCAAAAGAATTTTTAGATATCTAAAAGGAACAGTTGAGTATGGTTTTTGGTATCCTTGAGATCATGATTTCTCTCTTCATGCATATACAGATGCTGATTGGGCAAGAGATGTGGATGACTGGAAGAGTACCAGTGGTGGAGCCTTCTTTTTGGGAAAGAGACTGGTTTCTTGGCTAAGCAAGAAACAAGAGGCAATATCCCTGTCTACAACTGAAGCAGAATACATAGCAGCAGCAGGTTGTTGCACTCAAGTTTTGTGGATGAAGCAGATGCTAAGAGATATTAAAGTAGAGTATGAGGAGCCTATCCCAATCCTCTGTGATAATTCAAGTGCTATAAGTATATCCAAGAATCCGGTGTTACATTCTAAGACTAAGCATATATCTATCAAGTTTCACTTTCTGAGAGAGAAAGTGAACAAGGATGAAGTCAGATTGGAGTATGTACCCTCCAAGGATCAAATTATAGATATCTTTACTAAACCTCTTCCCAAGGACTCTTTTGAGTATCTCAGGGAGAAGTTAGGGGTTATTGCCCCTCCGGTGATGAACTAAGATGCACTGATGTGCATCAGTCCAGTGGATATCACAGTCATATCTCATGATCCGGATTGATGATAGAGAACTACTACTTAGGAGGAGCAGCTGGTATGTTATGAAGTGATGGAGTTGCAAGTATGAGCCCTTTGCCATTGATGTCAAAGGGGGAGAGAAGACATGTGAAAAACAAGTGGTTGTTGATCAAAGGGGGAGCAATAAAGGAAGAGAAGACATGTGAATAGCTGATTGTTGTTAGGGGGAGTTGTGACTGTAAGGAGAAGTTCTTGTCTTGATGGTTTTTCACATCATATGTTGCCATCAATGACAAAGGGGGAGATTGTTGCAAGTATGGGCCTAACCGGTGTTTTCATTGATGTCAACATACTCATGTTGTAATAATGAGATGGATTAGATGAGCTGTGTGCTGAGGATATTGAGAAAATTAGTCTCAATCAGGAACAGTGAAGAACAGTGATGACAAGAAGGTAAAAGTCCTTAATAGGTTGAGGATCAGAGGATGCGGTTTAAAGGGTTTGTAGATATAAGTCTTGAGATACTCCAATCAAGTTTTCAAAGGTCCGCATGAAGATCTGAGGAAGTAATGGTCACTCAAGTAGAACCGGTTCTGGTAGGTGTTCAGAGGTGACAGAGTGCCACAGATAGGTCCGGTGAGATCCAGAAATTCATTATCCCATTCTGCAGATTTTAGGAAGTGTTGAGGACGTCCCTGTGAAGTATCAACTAGATTGGTTCGTGGTTTGAAGGTCCGGAAGAGCCTATTCTTTTGTGACAGTGATGATAGACTGTGTTCTTGAAGCTCCAGATGAAGGAAAGAAGAATTCCAGTAGGCTGATGAAGTGCGAATGTTCTTGGTGATTCAGGGAAGGTTATGATGATTGTTGGATCATGTCTAGTTCATGTTGGTGGTCCACATTGAAGTTAGAGTTTGCATTTGAAGAATAACCACCAGATATTGGTGTTCTTCTTGAGACTGGCCGACTGGATGTTCTTGTAGATGTTTGCCGACTTAGATGATTATTTCTAAGTCGATGCCTTGTATAAATAAGGGATTGTGAAGTCATTTTGAAATGGGTCTTGTGAAGATGAGCGAGTGGTAGCAAAGAAGAGAGCGAAAGGCAGAGCAGAAGTATTGAGCTTAATGGAACTGATTCAAGCATGGTGAAGATGCTATTCTCCAGTTCATGTATGTGATACTTATTTCTTTGTAGACAGTGTGTCTCTTGTAGGCAGTGAGCCTCTTGTGAGCAGTGTGCTCGGGCAGTGAGCCCTAATTGGCATGTGCCATTTTGTTCTTTCTATTCTTCTAACAGAGAATACATTCTTGGGTTAATCACCCCGTGGTTTTTCCCTTAACCGGGTTTTCCATGTCAAAATCTTGGTGTCTAATGTGTTGATGAGTTTCTGCTTTTTGATTTGAATGCATTATGTTTCATATTCAATATACTGCTAATCACTAAAAGGATTTAAGAGTGTAAATTTAGAGAAATCTTTACACAACTGATTCACCCCCCCCTCTCAGTTGTGTGCCCTAAGGATAACACATACCCTATGAGAATGAATGTGATGGAGATGATGACTTGCCCCTGAGTTTGAGATCAATTTACAAAGAGACATTTGATCATAGACTATATTACGCTTGGCCTAGTGATCAACAACTACCTAAAGTGTACGTGGTGTTTCAATTTTGGGGATACAGCTACATGATACGACCCTCCAATATTCATGGAGCGAATCTAGGCCTCTTTATTGTCCAAAATGTACATGTGGGATCTAAACATAGAAATAATTCAGAACAAACCACTAGGAGATTAATGCCATATTATGGTCCATCATATTACAGTGGTGAATGGAGAAGGCTAGCAGAATATAAGCCTAGCATGTCAGCATATGGTCTAAATTCAAATATGTATACACATCGTCTCCAATTGGAAAGTGGAAAAGAAATGAATAGAAGTCATCTTATGTATATAGATGGACGTGCATACACACACAAAAATATTGCAAGATTTATAAATAGTAGTAAGGGAAGGGACCCTACTGTAAGACCGAATTGTCAATTTGTTGAGGTTATAAATGATAAAGATGGAGATATGGAAAGAGAGGTTGATAGATTGATAATGGTTGAGGCTATTATGGACCTTACCATTGGGGATGAGTTATTGATTGATTACCCCTTCTTAAAACGCACTCATGCGCGAAAGAAGAGGGAAGAACAAGGTCTCCATAAGGATGTTCTTAAGGGTAGAAAACCAAAGAATAATAAATGAGTGTGGACTGATGTTTTATAAACTATTTTGTCCAAATTGTGTTTTATTTAAATTATTGTATAAAAAAGGTAGTCTATAAAATAATGTTGCATTATTCAATTGATGTATATATGTTCATACAACTAATATTTTTATTTTTTAAGCCATATTTGATTATATTTCTTTGAAATTGATACATTTATGATTTATCCAATTGTTGCCAAACATTAAATAATGCTTGCATTTGTTGATAGGTAGAAGATGTTGATGAAACACATACTAATACCCAAGATCCAACTGGGTTATTAAGATTTGGATGGGATGATCCAAACCATCCTTTAAACAATACCAGGGTGAAAAGAGCATTACTGAAGAGAATACTATCAGCTAAGAAATTTGAAGAGCTGATGAGATCTGCATACACTGATGACATGCCACCTAACCTTAATGATGATGATCATGATAGTGAAAATGCAGTGTATGAAGAAGGATTGAATGAAATGCTTACAGATTTCTTTGGGGATGAAAACAATGATGACAATAATGATCATATGGTTGACAGTAACGATGATAGCAGGGGTAATTACCACCAACGTAATGTTGATGATAACAACCTGAAAGACTCCATCAAGCAAGCAGCGAAGACACCTATGTTCAAATTGGGTGCAAGTAGAACCTCAAAACTGGCATGCACATTAATATTATTAGAAATCAAGTCACTATTTGGTTGGTCAGACAAAGGATTCACTACCCTACTGAAGTGAGTTGAAATCTATTTCTTACTTTGCAATTGTCAATTGGTGTACATAATTCGTAAACATTCATCAACTTCATTTATATTTCTTTAAGGGGATTTTAAAACCATATATTGTATATAAATAGTCCTAGTATAGATTGACATATCAAACATGTTCATCATAAGTCAAACATTCAATTGATTTAATCTCTGGCAATCTTACAGGGCACTAAAAACTAAAATATTCCCTGAAGATAATGTGTTGCCATCAACTTGTAGAGAGGCACGTCTATTTTTGGCTGAGTTGGGGATTGAATATAATCAAATTCATTCATGTAAAAATGATTGCATTTTATACAGAGATGACTATTAAAACAAGGTAGAATGCCTTGTATGCAAAGAGAAGAGGTATCATACAGATATATAAGGTCCTACAGTTCCAAAGAAGGTTTTATGTCACATGCCAATTATACCTAGACTTCAACGAATGTTTCGTTGCAAGTCACTTGCACAATTGATGGACTGGTATGAAAAGAATGAGAGTAAAGATGGAGTCATGTGAATTTCGGCCGACTCTAAAGCAATGAAACACATAGAGGAAAAATGGCCAAGAAAATTCAAAGATGAACCCCATAGTATCAGGTTTGATCTTGCAATTGATAGAGTGTGCCCATTCTCTTTCCTGAGCTCAAATTATAGTGTTTGGCCAGCTGGATTGATAGTATACAATATTCCCCCATGGATGAGTGTTAGAAAGGAGCACCTTATGCTTGTTCCAGGAAAACATCAAGTTAAAAACATGGATGTTTATCTTGCGCCTTTTATTGATGAGATGCAACTACTATGGAAAGGCATAAGAATGTATGACATATCACATCCCCATCAAATAGGTCCTTCATGTTGTACGGTGTGCTATGTTGGACTATTCATGATTTCCCAAGACTTGGTGTTTGTTTTGGTAAGATAAAATATTTACGTATTTACACTCATTTATTTTCATCCTAACTTTCATACTTAGTTTTGTACTATTTTTTTGATGTTATTAACATTACTTATTGAATTGCAAGGCTTCAAACAAAGGGGATATTTGCATGTCCAAGATGTGTAGAACAATTTCAAGGGTGGTATTCTAAAGATCTACATAAATTTATTTACGCAAACAATAGGATTTTTCTACCACTAGATCATAAGTTTAGAAATCGCCTGAAGACTCAATTTGATCGAAAAGTTGAAAATAGAGGCCCTCCCATGATTATGGGTCCAGGTGATTGGCTTAAGAAGAATGAAGATGTTGAATTGAAAGGTTGGGAGGATTTTTTTGATCAGGGTGATTCAATTGAAGAACTAGAACAAGTTGTAGTTAATATGCCAGAAGGAATGAAAAGGAAATCCATATTTTATGAGCTCCCTTACTGAAAGGATCTATTAATATCTCACCTATTAGATCCTATGCACATCTTCAAAAATGCCCCAGATTCTATATTGTGACATATATCAGGCAAAGAGAAGGACACCTTGTCTTTGAGTAGAGATATTGCTCTTTCATGTACCAAAATTGATAGAAAACATTTGTGGCCAAATAGGGAAAATGAAACATATGCAGAAGCTCCATGGATTTTTTAAAAAAAGAGCTAGACCAACTAAAAAATGTCATCCGTTCAATAAGGACACCTACTGGCTATGGGTCATCATTGGCTAAAGATTTTACAGTTGGACATATCACAGGATTTAAAACACATCATTTTTCATAATTTTATGAAGGTATTATATATCATCATTTAACATTTACTGGTAACATTGATTAATTACTAAATATATTTTGATATTGTTATGTTGTGTGAGAAAAAATTACTAATGACCTTTTCATAAATGTGTTTCATAGCATATCATGCCATTGGCAATTAGGGGGGATTCATGTCTTACAGTTGACTTAAGGAATGCCATAAGTCTATTGTCAGCATTTACAAGGTATGTGGTTAATGTGTGAGAGACATAGATATATTATATTGCATTTTAATTTTTGACTAAAGGTTCATACTAATTTACTATTCTTATATTAGGTGGGTGACCTCCAAGGAGATCCACAAATGTGAAGTGCCAAAATGGAAGAAGGAAATTGCAAAAATTGTATGTGTATTTGAGAAGGAGCTCCCTACAAGTTTCATGGACCTACAAGTCCATTTACTTATGCACCTAGTCAATGACATTGAATTGGCGGGTGTCGTATCAACGAGGTGGATGTTTTTCTTTGAGAGCTATATGAAAACTCTAAAAAGATATGTCTGACAAAAGGCACATCCAGAGGGTTGCATGGTTGAAGGGTATGTATTGAATGAAGCATTTTTCTTCCTGTGTGAATTCCTTGGTAAGGATTTTGAAGATGGACCACACTTCTGGGATGAAGAACCAGCATCAGATATTATTGATGGAGAAAAACCACAATCTAATGGTGTTCAAGTAGAAATTAGTAAGTAAATTCATGATCAAAGTGGTTTTTTTTCTTGCAATCATTAATTTACTCTGTAATTTATTTGTCAAATTAACAGCATGACATTTAGAGTTTGAAATAAACATGTTGACATGTAATAGGTGTAGACAAAAGTGCTATACTTGACAAGTTCATTCTGTACCACATGGACTTTATGAACAAATAGATTGATCTGTATGATAAAAAGAGAGAAGAAGTATTAGAAGCAAGGAGACAATTTAAGAGATCAAACCCAAGGAATACTCCACTTCCCACCGATCTGCTTAGGGAATGGGGCAAAGATTGCACACTAGAATGGGTTACTGAACAAATTCAAAATCAAATAGAAGATGCAGGTATAGATTCAAACATAACAGAAGATGAAATCAACATGTCTAGAGGATGTGAAAGAAAGTTACGATTGGAATTTTACAAAATGTTGTTTCCTTATAGCTTTGACACTATTAACTATTTTAATATTCGTCATTATATTTGTTTTCACTGAAATAAATGGTCTTTCACAAGTGAGGAAATATCCAGCAATGTGGGCATATGGTCGACATTATCGTGTAGAAAGTGTAGATGTAAAGAGACGATCCTTTGATTGTGGCATCATGGTTGACTTCAAGCAATCGAGTCGATCAAGCTCAAAAGATAAGAATATAATTGAATGGAATCTACAATATGTTGGGAAAATACAAGAAATTATTGAGTTGAATTACTGCTCTTTTAAATGTTGTATTTTTAAGTGTAGATGGTATGAAGCATTTGAGAGGACACGAAGACATGATACCCATAGTGGATTGTTTTCTATAGATTCCTCATGTTTCCTACCGGAGGATAAGGAGCCTTATGTTCTACCAATTCATTGTGAGCAGGTATTTCTTTAACTCAAACAAGAAGCAGTAGTGATCATTAATCTATTAATTCATAGTTTATTGGGAATATATATGTGTGTTTATTAATCAATAAAATTGTTATACCATACGTCTAATATATGTATGTCATTCATGTGCAGGTATTTTTCTATGAAGATATTTTGGAGCTGAAATGGATATTTGTCATACATTATGATCCAAGATTAAGGCATGTATTTGACGATGCATTAGTGGATACTGAGCAAAACAATGATGGCTAGCAAAATGAGAGAGATGGATTAGAGAACATCGAAGAAATTGACATCCATGATGATGTTGAAGATGGTTATGTTCAAGAATAAGAAGACAACAATCCAGAGTTGGATGATGTTATGGAAGACAATAATATGGATGGTATACAAAATGATGATCCAAATACATCTGGTAACAATATAGATGGTCTACAGTCAAATTTCAATGATGATGAAGATGATGGAGGTCAAGATGAGGATGATGATAATATTAAATACTTGAAAGAACATATGTACATTGACAATGATACACTGGATGACATTGTAGTAGACAATAAAGTTAATGACCAAGACTTCTAAATTTTCAGAATTATTTGCAATCCATGTTTAAAAAAGGATGATTAAATTGTTGGCAATAATGTTCATTAAATGGATTGTTCAATTGTTGACAAATTACCTATTGCAATATCCTTAAATTGTTCAATCTTTGGTATGAATTGTTGGCAATAATGTTAATTAAATGGATTGATTGATGTTCTTCATAACTTGTTAATGGTTAATCCTTATGTGATGGAAGTATTAAGTGATATAGGTCAAAGGATGAGCTCATCAAGTTCCTTAAATAGTGGGTGTTACCTTGTTTCACCGATGATAATTTACTTTCAAGTTTGCTGGTGACTTCAGAACAGATTAAGGAGCTTATTTAATTTTGTCTATTAAATCATCCACTTCACTTAACCCAATCTGGCATATGATTTGGATTAATGTTTTCTATAAATCTTTAAACCCTACTCCTAAAACAGAAAAACAAATTTAGATTTTGAAAATATATACAAGGGAATGATTTTCAAAAGAGAAAGACTGGTGCCTACCACATGAGGAATTTGTTTATCTTTAATTATTTTTCATATATATCCTTAATTTTATCTATTCCATGTTATCTTGTGATAAGTACTTGAGTAAGACCATCAATGAAATATGAAGTGGACATATTATCATCTATATTAGCTAATTGATTGCACAAATATTTCAATTTATCAACGATCTCAAGTTTCTATTCATTTTCAACACTTTTAATAAAGACATCATGATCATAATATTCTTCTTCATCATTAGAATGCAACATGTGATCGTCATACGAAGTAGGAGAAAGAGGTAGTCATGTTTGCAAGGTGAGGGTTTGACCTAGTACTTTGTTGAAGGGGACATAAGGATCATAGATGTTTCTTAGGATTGCAAAATTAAAGGCAATGTGTTGTTTCCAACAAATGCAAACCACAAAAATCTCAAAATAAAAAATCAATCTTTTTTTATCCTAAACATAGGCATGGAAATTGTGAGTTCAAAAAAATGTAGGGAAATAAATCATACCCTATAATAGAAGATTTAAGTCCAATCCTAGATTTAATTAAACTTTAAAGTACAAGGAGTTGAGAGTAGAATAAAATAATGAGATATTAAGTAATTAAGATAGAGAAATGAAATAGTTGAGAAGAAATACAAAACTTATTTGATCTTTTTAGCATGATGTCAAATGTGAAGTGTGTGATTAACCAATGCATTATGAAAAAAGAATGAAAATTAGGATTTTCTACTAGAATAATGATCATGAGATTGTGGCAGTGATTAACTAATTTTTTGCATTCCTTCTTCACTTGTCCTCTTTTTCCATATTTTCAAAACTTTACTATTATCTTCCTAGGGATTCTAGATTTTCCTCTTGACTTGGATTGATATTTATACCATTCCCCTTTAGATCCACTTTTGTCCTTGGGCCTTTGTGGAACATGCAAGGCATCCTTAGAACCTTCATCATTGAATTTCTCCCCATATCTCCATTGAGCATTGTAACAATAAAGGATTCCATAGTCACCTTTGCAACACTGCCATTTATAACAAGCATTATGTTCTCCTTATTTTTGGGTACAGAAAAAAGTGAGAAGATACATTTGTCTTCCTCATCAAGTTTAACATTTATTGAACCTATTTGACTCAAAATCATATTAAAGGTGTCAAAATGTTCTACAGTAGAATATCCTTCCTTCATTTTTAAATAATATAAACATCTTTTGAGATATAATTTATTACTTTATAATTTTAGTTTGATAAATATCACCTATCCTCTTTTGTAATGTGAATGCAGGGGTCTCCTTTGATTTGAATAACAAAGAAAAAGTAAATTGGAGACAACCAGATAAATTATTAGCAATCCAATTCAACAAACAAATGATAACCAAAAGTTGACCACCAGAGAATAGTAGCTTTTATATTGATTTTCTTCAAAGTATAGGCAATGCAATGTCTCTTTCAAAAAATCAAAATCCCAAATAGATTTTGAGCCATAAGGTCTTGGTTTCCTTTTATAAAAGAAGCAACAAGCTTCAGACCTTTCACATTCAAAATGGCTCTTTGTATTCCTAACCCTTGATATTACAATATTTGTCTTTTATAAGTCCAATTTAGATTTTCATATATATTTGAATACATTTTGAAAACATGAAGAAAACATAAAGAGACAAAAAGATAGCGTTCAAGATGTGGTGGTTCTATTTAACACCATCATATGGCCCATTGCTCTTCTGCACCTCAACCTGTGCTGCTGATGATTCATCTCTAAGATATTTCTCCTCCCATTTATATATTGTAAAATCACCAGGCCATTGGTAAGCCTGAATCTGAAGCAAGTTCTCCTAGTGATCTTTCCATCTTTTATCAAGCAAAGCTCTGACATTCTCCTCTTGACGCTCTACCGCGGGCCTCGGTTGAAACCCTTACGGGGACGCGGTAAGTGTTATTACCACAATGCCGCCGGTTACTTTTCAAACCTCTACAAGACCATGGGAAGAGACTAACACCGCCAAGCGTGAGATGAACACCGCCGAGCTGCAAGCGTCAGATGAACCGTCCACGGGGTAGCGGTAGCTTCTTCATATCAACCACTTCCTCCTGCCAAGCTGCAAACTGTTCTTTTATGCTCTGTGGGAATGCGGTATGTGCCATATTTCATTCCTCTTGTTCCCGTATAACTGTAAAAGATAATCAATTAACCTGCGGGACAGCGATAATAAACAAAAACACTCATATAGTCAAAAATAGTCAAGATTGTTTCACAATGGCCATGATATATATGTATTTATTTAGTTGTGGGGGAATGTTGGGGGTGATTGATTTAATTAAATAAATGTGGATTTATTTAATTAAGGATGAGACTTTAGAGGGAGGGTTAATATTTAATTAATGTCAGAAGAACGGTTAGATTTATTAATTAAATAGCATGACTTATTAAACTGATATTAGGAGGAATGATCAAAGTGGTTAATTAAATAAATACAATTTATTTAATTAACATTGTAAGAGGAGATGTGGGATAGATCTGGTGTGATGTTAGGCCATGGTAAGATTTAAGTGTCTACATTTCTAACAGTGCATTAGTTTTTGGGTTGATGAATAATGATCACAATTTATCTTTGGTAATTTTTTCCTTCAGCATATCATGAGACAATTTTGAGGAATAAAATTGATGATAAATTTCTCTATGGGTTGCCCATGTATTTATTTTCCTTCACTATTAAGATAGATTGAATTAGGAATAGGAGAGCATCAAACAAGGATCAAATTAATGAGTGTAATCATGATTATGTTATTGGATTTCAAACTTTGTCAACAAAGATACACTATCAAATTCCTAATGATGATTTTGATACACTATCAAATTCTTAAGTCTAATGCACTTAAATATCAATCTCATCCTTCAAAATTTCAATAGGAAAATTCAGTTTTCAAAAGGGTGAAAATAAGCAAGAAAATCAACAAAATGCTCACCATGTTGTTAATTTATAGTCAACTTCAGATGTTATTTCATCTAATTCCCAAGGTGAACTAGTGAGGGACAATCCTATATTATCTATTAATGTAATTAATAAGATCATAGAATATATAAAGGAAAATAGATATGTAAACCAAAACACATTCAAATATAGAAGGGTTCTAACATATATGTCACTTCTATTCAAAATGAACAAAGGAAATATACACAGAGGTAAGATGAAAATTTGTTATATATACCTCGCTTTTACTCTACAAAATGTACAAAGTAGGCATTTGTTCAAGAATACCATCAGTTATTCTACATGTAGATGTTGACAAATATCCAACATATTGTATGGTGCATTTCTGATATGGATGGGATGAGAACAAATGTAGTCAAACTTGTATGGTCATGCCAACTAGTAGATCATTGTGGCATATTGTGGCATACGTGGACATCATGACCATGTGTCAGATGCATACAGTGCCAATTATATGATCATGTTTTGTTGTACAAATGTCATTAGGTGGCACATGTGTATGGAAGCATAACATGTGGTTGTTGATGTTCCATGTGTCTAACTAGCCACCAACATGTGTAGCAATGTGTATAGCCACACTATCTAGATCGACCTTAAAGATTTGTAAACCCTGAATAATGCCCTTAATAACCCTAAACCCAAACCCCTAACCCCTAAACCATAAACCCTAAATAATACCCCTTATAAGCCCTAACCCAGCCCTGACCTGCCATAAACCCTAAACCCCTAAATCCTAAACCGCAAACCCCTAAACCCTAAACAGTACTAAACCCAAGCAACACTAAACCTCTATCTCCCTATCTCCCTATCTAGCCCTATCTCTATCATTCCTCTACCTCTC
The DNA here is from genome assembly GCA_027924645.1 of Cunninghamia lanceolata. Lineage (NCBI taxonomy): Eukaryota > Viridiplantae > Streptophyta > Pinopsida > Cupressales > Cupressaceae > Cunninghamia > Cunninghamia lanceolata. The sequence continues at coordinate 1,641,306 of BSBN01000780.1, forward strand.
AATATCTCTCCCTATGTCTCTGGCCATGTCCCTCACTCTCTATATCTCCCTATTGGTCCTCTCTCTCTAAACACTAAACCCTAAACCTCTAAACCTTAACCCATGAACCATAAACCCTAAAGTACCCTAAATAATGCCCCTAAACCATAAACCCTAAACCCTAGTAAACTCTAAACCCTAAACTTGAGCAATGCTAAAACCATAAACGCTAAATAATGCCCCTAAACCCTAACCACTAACCCCAAGCAACTCTATCTCTATCTCCGTCTCTCTCTCTGGCCTATATATTATCTACCAGCTCCTAGCTAGTTAAATCCTTTTCCTAGCTTTCCTAGTTTTCCTTTTCCTTTCCAATTTCCCTTTAGATCCCACCAATTTTTCCCTATTTTACTATTTTCCACCTCTCCTCTCATCATTTGATCTTCCCATCCAATAAACTTTAGTTTTATCAGCTTGTTTCCATTTCATCCAGCTACCAATTTATATCATCCCTCTTTTCATGTCCTAGTTTTCTTGTTTCCATTTGCTTTGTTGATGAGAGAGAGAGAGAGAGTCCTATAAGTTTTCCATGCTTGTTCATTAATGATATATATAGGAATGATAGGGGGCCGAGAGAGGCAAGAGATAGAGAGATAGGGAGAGATAGATAGGTAGAGAGAGCTAGAGAGGAGACAGATCATAGGGAGATATAGAGGAGACAGAGGGGAGAGATAGGGAGATAGAGAGTGATTACTAGACAGATGTCTAGAGAGATAGGAGTTAGAGAGAAAGGCAAGAGATAGGGAGAGATAGATAGGTACGTAGAGTCAATAGAGAGGAGATAGATTGGGAGAGATAGAGGAGATCACAATCGAGCGAGAGATAGGGAGATAGAGAGTGAGTGAGATGTCTAGAGAGATAGGGAGAGAGATTGAGAGGTAGAGGGATGATAGCTAGAGAGAGGGAGATAAGGGAGAGATTATAGGGAGATAGAGGTTTAGGGTTGTGTTGGTTCTCAAAAATGCAGGCTTCAGGCCACAAGAGGTTGCCAATCTCTTGATACATTTTTGGTCAACAAGATAGGGTTTGTGTGATAGGACCCCCTTCTCTTTTGGCTCTGCCAGACCTAGGTGGGTATACCTATGTAAATGAGGCAGACTTAAACTGTGTGTTTCCTAATCTAGAAATCTATCCACAATGGCAATTGGAAATGGAAAGATATAGTTCTAATTTGTTATAAATTGTATAAGCAATATCAAGGTAAATCCTATGTTTAATTAATAGAAAGTTTTAAGTAAAATGAAACGAGTGAGACCAATGCCTTGTTGGGTAAATGGAGTCAAATGAAAATCTGAGATAAGTGGCTTATATTTGGTAGTAATTCTAACTGTTTGGCACACTAATATTGGTTAATAACTTGTATAAACATGCAAGGAAATAATTGACAGACTCTTCTTAATAATCCAACTGACACAACCAGGTTACTTGTAATTTATCAAAAGGATTTTTAATCCCTACTTGAAGGAACCAATTGAATAAATCAAACAAGAACAGTAGATGATATCAACTTGAAGACAAAATGCCAACCCTAATTATGTGGTTCTTCTTACCGATCCAATTAATACTCCCAGATTACTGTGATTGACTAGAAGGATTTAATTCCTTTGAGGAAACTAATTAATCATATCACACACATACAACAAATGTGCATTGATAAACTGAGTATATACTTGATATATCAATTTTAATAATAAGGAAGCACTAAAATGGAGACAACCAAATAATTGAATAACTTCAACAAACAATTGATACCAATATGGCGCCACAAAATCAAAGATTTTCCATTAACTTCAAAATTATGCTTGCAATATAGTCTTTGAGTTTGTAAATATTATGGAACTTTTCTACTATCTACCACTACTCCCATCTCCTCTCCTCCTTTTTTATCGGGTCTTGGTCTCTCTTTTTATAGAAGAGTGTGATGCCCCATCATGCAACCCTAGAGCGTTAGACTAACAAGTGCAAAATTTACAGAAATATTTTTTTTGAAGCAAGTAAATGCATTAATCATTAAATATAATTACACTATTAACAACATTAAATAAAATGAATGGCTAACACCTCTAGGGAACATAACTGCATTAGATAAACATAAAATTATAACAATACAAGTGATATACATTATAATACAACAGAAGAGGATTTACATCATTCATTTGCAGAGATGAATAATTACAAAGGTTCAAATACAAGATTACATGACCGATCACATCGGTTTACAATATACAACAATATAATATAATTATGAAGGTATACTACAACTCTAAAGATTCAGAACAAATCTAGAACTGGAAACACTTCTGCAATGTCCTCGAACTATTACATCCAAGAAAACCAATGGATTAATCTCTTCCACCCAACCATGTGGAACCCTGAGGTCCACCCCTCCGAGCTAGGAGATAATAATGAGGTTCCACTAAGTCAAGGGATACAAGAAGACAGATAAAGGTTTGACACAGATAACTCAGATCATCACAAATCATCCAGTCTACTCAAACATCAAGACAAGTCAAATCATCAAGACAAGTCAATTCTTCAAGTCAAGTTAAATCAGCAAGACAAGTCAAATCATCAAAACAAATCTTCAAGACAAGTCAATTCATCAAGATAAGACAAATCATTAAGACAAGTCAAAATTGAGGGGCATTACATCCTCCCCCCCTAGGATCAGGCTTACTCCTGGAAGCTTCCAAATAAAATAAGGATAGAGATCTCGCATCCCGACCTCGACCTCAACCTCTAGGCATCCTTATATACAAACATACCTCCGAGGGACAAATTCAAAACAAGAACTACTTAAAAGAAAAAGAATTTTAATCTACAAAGTTTAAGCACTAGGTTACATAATGGGATCAATATTGACCAGAGTACCCAGTGTTCAAACCCTGCTCTGATACCAAATGTGATGCCCCGTCATGCAACCCTAGAGCGTTAGACTAACAAGTGCAAAATTTACAGAAATATTTTTTTTTAAGCAAGTAAATGCATTAATCATTAAATATAATTACACTATTAACAACATTAAATAAAATGAATAGCTAACACCTCTAGGGAACATAACTACATCAGATAAACATAAAATTATAACAATACAAGTGATATACATTATAATACAACAGAAGAGGATTTACATCATTCATTTGCAGAGATGAATAATTACAAAGGTTCAAATACAAGATTACATGACCGATCACATCAGTTTACAATATACAACAATATAATACAATTATGAAGGTATACTACAACTCTAAAGATGTAGAACAAATCTGGAACTGGAAACACTTCTGCAATGTCCTCGAACTAGTACATCCAAGAAAACCAATTGATTAAGCTCTTCCACCCAACCATGTGGAACCCTGAGGTCCACCCCTCCAAGCTAGGAGATAACAATGAGGTTCCACTAAGTCAAGGGATACAAGAAGACAGATAAAGGTTTGACACAGACAACTCAGATCTCACAAATCATCCAGTCTATTCAAACATCAAGACAAGTCAAATCATCAAGACAAGTCAATTCTTCAAGTCAAGTTAAATCAACAAGACAAGTCAAATCATCAAGACAAGTCAAATCATCAAAACAAATCTTCAAGACAAGTCAATTCATCAAGATAAGACAAATCATTAAGACAAGTCAAAATTGAGGGGCATTACAGAGAGGTAAACAAGCTTCAGACCCGTCACAATAGAAAAGACATAATTGTTCATAACTATTAAGAAAACACTTTTAAACTAACAAGATTTAAGAAAAAAAATTAATTAGAAAGACCAATCTGTTATTCACCGAATAGAAACCCATGACCAATCAAGGCCTAAGCAAGGCATTCTATTTTCTGATGTGGTTTCTCCTCTTCAAATTCAGTCCTCTTCATAACCCAAATATTTTTCCTGTCATTCACTTATTTTCATATCACTAGGCCACTTAAATTCCTGTGCGGCTACAAAGCTTACAAGATGGCTTTTCCATCTATTGTCCAAGAGGTTCCTGATGTCCACCACAAACTTTGTGTATCCATTGTCCAACATGATAATTCCATCGAGCAGAGTATGGAACTCAGTGAGTTTAATTTCCCCATCATTCTGTACATATGCCAAACATTTAGGAATCATCTGATCAAACTCTTCTCTCCATTCATCTACACCCTTCAATTGGTTATCATCTTTGAGGATTGATGGGCTAAAACAGCATTTGATGGAGTCAAATGTACTCTTACCTTCCACTTTATTTTTTGTATCTACCAAATATTGATACTCCTCAATTATGCTTTTCACCATTTCTTCTGTAGGCTTGAGCCTTGATGGGGCATCTAGATCTCTCTATGTGGCTTTACATAAAGTAGTCAGTATGTGGAAGGTAGGTTGCCATCTCTTTTGAAGCTTTTCAAGAATGGAAGAATTAGTGTTTATCTGTTCCAGAGCTTTGATCAGATTGCTGAATTGTTCATGTACCCCATTTATTTTGTCTTTCAATATATCAACTCTGTGCTTTAATATCCTGCTCAGGATCTCTATGATGTGATTTTTGACATCTTCCTCATTATGCTTTTTTAGCTTATCAATTTCCTCTTTCATTTGTTGGATCTGGGGATCCTCTGTATGGACTGGTGGGTGATAGACAATTAATTCATCTCCCCTTACTGTGGTGGCTTGTTGCAACTATTGTTTTAGCTTTTTATTCTCAATGAACAATTTGTTCACCTCATCATTAGATAGCTTTAACCTTTTCTCATATTCATTAATTTTCTTTTCCATGTTTTCTACCACATCTCTGGTGAACATTGCAGAATGCATGGTTATGGTGGCAGCTTCAGTAGGAGTTGTGTCTCTCATAGTTCTAATCATGGATGATCCCCTCATTTCTTGTACTACATCAAGGAGTCGAGGCTTCCTTGTGTTCTTCCGCTTTGTCCATAGGGCAAGTGTTTGGGTAGTAGGGTTATACCCTACTCCTGAGACACCTTCCTCTGAATCAAATTCTGCAACTAACATGGGGTCATCTTGTGCTCTGATCTGATCTAAAAGAAACATTTTGGACAACTCCATCCCTGGTATAATCAACATATCACTTTTCAACACCATTTCTCTTGCCTCCTGGGGAGTTACATTAATATTATCAATATTCAATTCTGCAAATGTCCAAGCCTAGATCTCAGCCTATTTTGACTCATCAACTCCTATAAGATTAATCTTCAACTTTTCATCAAATTGTTTCATTTTCATTTTGATCTAGAAATCTTTGAACTCATTGTTGAGTATAAAATTATCATCCTCTATGAATCTCAGAGAGGCCACTACCCTCTCATCCTCTTGAATCTCATCAGTTCCCTCCTCTGATAGCCTGACCTTTGGATCATGAGGCTTTTGACTTTTTTGTTGTTCCGCTATCTCTTTCAGTTCAGTCAAGGCCAAGACTACTTCTTGTTCTTCATCATCACTTGAATCATATTCCACTAATGGCTCCATCTTCTATTTTTTGGCATGTGGCTCATGAGTGGGAGATGGAGGGGATGGACGTGTAGGTGATGGGGGTGATATCTGAGATGTGGATGTTTCATGTGGTGGTTGGTAGGGTGTGGGCAATGGAATGAGTCCCTCATCTTGGGCCATTTTATATAATTCATCAAATTTACTCAAAATCATTTGCATTCTTTTAAGAAGGTTGGGTTCATCTACAAAAAAGCCTTTAAAGCTTCTATCTTTTTCCTTCTTCTAATTTTCCTCATCATTATATTCCACCTTTTTTCTGGCCTGCATTACATTAGCAAAATACGCCAAATTCCTTATAACATCCTCTCCATAATCAAATTCATGTGAAATAGCCTTCTTCATCATTAGGGTTCTTTTGATCATATTGATGTGACCCTCTGGGTCACATACTCTTTCTGTTCCAGCTTTAGGGGAGTAATTAACCCTTATAAACCTTTGCACTTCTTCAAGCATACCTGACCCAATGGCCAGCTCTTCAGACATAGTCAAGTCAGGCAAAAATGTGCCTTTCCTCTGATTTCTCATCAAGTCATGTTCCATCCAGAGCATCTGCCACATAAACTCCAGGAAACACACTCTTGCAGGTACAAACTTAGGTAAAACGTGTGGTGCTTGGTTTCACCCATATACTCTGATAATAGTGTGTTGTGGCATAAGGAACCAATCAGCATAATTATGAGTATAGCCTTGGTCTGGCCCATATTGCACAGGTCTCATTACCTTCATCAATGACTCAGGCATTCTTGGTGTTGGGTAACCAAGACCAGCAATCAATCTGACAGCAAAATCATCTCGAAACACTACAAAATCACTTTTTGTACACTTGCTATCCCAAATGTCACACTAGTTTTGCACAGGGAGTCTAACTCCTCTTTCTTGTGTACACAATTGCATCCTTGTAGTCCACTTCATTTCATCCTGATACATAATTAAGTGACACAATAAAGAATATTTTCTAAAAGTAATAGGGGCCTTGGCTTCTCTAACTTTTAGCAAACCTTCATGTACTTGTTCTTCAATCACAGATGCAAAATAAAATTCTACATTTGACACATAATGTTGAATTATCATAGCCATTCTCATCAACCCTATTTGCATTTGCTCCTCTGCATCTATCCCCAAAACTTGACACAACACATAATAGGTATTCTTGAAATAAACTTAGAATTCATAAACTTGGGAAGGTTCCATTTTGGAAGAAGGAATAGAGAGCCTTTTGTTATCATCACCCCTCTTCATGTGTAAGGGGAGCTCATCACTTCGATATGTTCTCCTCAACCTCTTATATTCTTTCTCAAGTTTCACTAAGTTCACCTCTATTACAACTTGTTTATTGAGGTTGAAACATTTGATAATGGCATCTCTATTGATATCCACTAAGCACTCACCATTTGGAATCCTCACAGTTTTGGTTGGGGCATGGTAACTATGGGCAAGGGCTTTAATCAGCTCAACGTCAATAGAAATGTTGGGAACAATTAATTTAGCCAAATCTAGGTCCCATGGGTTTGATGCCGGTTTGATGCCGATTCCTAGTCATTTCTTATTAGATAAAAGTACCAGTAGAGGTTCCATCCCGACAGAGGTACATAGGGGTCCCTACAGCCTTGAGCTAAGTCTCTAAAAACCTTTTTAGAACCTTTGTCAATTGAACCAGGCAATAATGAAAGCAGAGGGGATGTAATGAAGACTTACTAGTTTTGGCTTCATCCTTCTTAGCTCCTACCTCAGTCCTTTAAGGTGTCGTTTTATGAAATTCACAAGAAATGATGAGCAGAGCTTACCTGAAAAAATCACCTTGAAGAATTCTCTTTACTTCCGCGGTTTGAGCTCCTGTGTAATTTGTCTTCCACTACTATGAGTGAGAAATCTTAATTTGTTTCATGTATTTTCAATACCAAGACACATTTACTTCTGGCTCATAAATTCACACAATTCAAATCTTTGTGTTGAGCTTAAATATTCATATTTTGATGTTGATGTGATTGGTATGCTTTAAATAACCCAACGGCTTGATTACCGCACTACCATAGGTTAGGTTTTGGTCCCCTGAGGTATAGCAGTATAGTGCGTAGTGTATAGTATTAACTCTTCTTACCGTCATACTACGAGTTGTTTGAGAATGTTCTGCGGTTAGGAGGTATGATATGGGTATTATGAAGGCTAGCCACTGTGATAGCGGTATCGCAGTAAAAGGCAAAGATGACTTTATGAATGGTAATAACATGATTTATTATGGAAAAATAAGAGTAGGAGTCATGGATACATAAATAAAACACTCAAAACTTTTATGAAAATTCTGGTTCCAACAGGTTGCTCAGGTTTAGGGTTTAAGGGTTATGGGTTAGGGGTTAAGGATTAGGGGCATTATTTAGGGTTGAGGGATTTAGAGAGAGAGAGAGAGACTTCTTTTGACATGCAACTGTAAACCCTAAATAATGCCCCTAAACCCTAAACCCTACCCCTAAAACATATATAAACCCTAAATAATACCCCTAACTCCTAACCCATAAACCCTAAACCTGAGAAACCCTAAACCCCTAATTAATCCTAAACCACAAACCCCTAAACCCTAAACACTAAACCCAAGCAACCGTAAACCTCTATCTCCCTAGCTATCTCTCTATCTTTATCGTTCCTCTACCTCTCAATCTCTCTCCCTGTGTCTCTGGCCATGTCCCTCACTCTCCATATATATCCCTGTAATCTCTTCCAGCTATGTCTCTGGCCATGTACCTCACTCTCTATATCTCCCAGCTATTGGTCCTCTCTCTAAACACTAAACCCTAAACCTCTAAACCCTAAACTGTAAGCCCTAAATAATGCTCCTAAACCTTAACCCCTAAACCCTAAACCCGAGAAACCCTAAACCCCTATATATCTCCCTATCTCTAATATTGTCCCTCTACCAGCTCTCAATCCTTTTCCCTATTTCTCTGCAGGATATATATCTCGCTCACTCTAGTAGTCTATCTCCCTATCTCTCCCCTATGTCTCGGGCTATTTTATATATATATATATCCCTCTCTCTCTAAACCTGAGCAACCCTAAACCCCAAACCCCTAAACCCTAAATCCAAGCGACTCTAAACCTCTATCTCCCTATGATCTATCCCCTATCTCCCTATCTCTATCATCCCTCTACCTCTCAATCTCTCTCCCTATGTCCCTGGCCATGTACATGTGCCTCACTCTCTATCTCCCTATCTCTCTCCACAGTCTCCTCTATATCTCCCTATCATTCCTTTCTCTCTATAAACCATAAACCCTAAACCTCTAAACCTGAACGCCTAACCCCTAAACAATAAACCCTAAACCCTAAATAATGCCCCTAAACCCTAACCCCTAACCCCTAAACCCGATCAGAAACCCTAAACCCCTAAACCCTAAACCTATATCTCCCTATCTCTCCACTATCTCCCTATCGCCTTTGTCCCTCTACCTCTCAATCTCTCTCCCTATGTCTTTGGCTATGTCCCTCACTCTCTATCTCCCTATCTCTCCCATCGGTCTCCTCTATATCTCCCTATTGGTCCTCTATCTCTCTCTAACCCCTAAACCCTAAACCTCTAAACCTTAACCCCTAATCCCAAAACCATAAACCCTAAACCCTAAATAATACTCCTAAACCCAAGTAACCATAAATTAGGCGCTCAATTAGGCGCTAAAATAGGCACTACATCAAGTGCTAAATTTAGGTGCTACATAAGGCGTTAATGCGGGCGCTACAACAGGCGCTAAACCAGGCATTAAATGTGGTGCTAAATTAGGCGCTACAGTAGGAGCTAAAGTAGGTGCTACAATAGGAGCTAAAGTAGGCACTAAGTTAAGCACTAATTTGTGCCTAATTTAGCGTCGACTTGTTCTGGTTGGTGCAAAAAATGCCAAAAATAGCGCGATCCCGATAAATAGCGTCGACTTTTTCAAAAAAATGGAGATAAATAGCGTCGACTTTTTTAAAACAATGGGTGGAAGCAAAAAAATAGAGCAAAAAAGGGAGCTAATCACAGGGATTTGTTGTAGTGCTAGTGGAGGGTTTTCTGACTCCCTGTAATTTACGGCCTGATCACATAGCTCAAAATCCTTTTTAGAGATCAAAACAGGGGAAGCCATTATTTCACCTGTCGGCTGCTTACAAATACATTACACATGAATTTTTCATTGGTAACATTCCTGGTTGTTTATTAACATGTGTTGTATAACAGTACTATCAATCATATTATATAAGACTGCAACCTATTCTCATTTTATTATTTTATGATAAAGAAATGATAACAGAAAAGACTATATCAGACAATTAGAAGCACGAGTAGAAGAAATCTTTAGCAAAATACATGCTTGAGGAGGATTCTCAATAGGAAATCATTGATAGCGAGATTTAGGCAGGAAGGGAAGAGGAGGAACGGTGGCCTCGGTACCTCCAACATCTTAATCACTCTACTCATGGCAGATAGATGAGAGGGGTCATTGAATATAGAATACATTGTAGCCCCACTAGACTTAACATTTTAGCTATGCTTTCATCTTCTTCATCCCTTACATTTCCTTCTCTTAGTCTTCCAAATTCACCATTTTCAACTTGCTTCAATGCCCATTCTGGATAATGGAATTTGCTTTCTTTCTTCCTCCAACCACCTCCATGACTAACATACCGTATACACATCTAATCTATCATTGAGTGTCCCCAAATTTCTGGACCAGACCTTTAGGGTGCTGTAACTAGTAGTTCCCATGTATCTAGTCAGGGAAATATGGCTTCCTTGTCTATCTACTAATTTGGCCAGCCCAAAATATGCAACCTTAAGGCAGAAATTGGCATCCAACAGAACATTTTGTGGCTTTATGTCAAAAAGTAAAATTTGGCTTGTGCAATCTTCATGTAGATATGAAATTCCTCTTGCTGTGTCCATTGTAATGGCATGCAGTTGCTTCTAGTCCAATTTATTTTTGTCATTCCCATGGATATATTCATCTACTGAACCATTAACCATGTAGTCATAGACAAAAAATCTTTTTGAACCCTAAAAATAGTAAACCAAAATTTGAACTAGATGAATGTCGTGGATCCTCTCAAGAGTAGCCACTTCATTCATGAATTGTTTCTAAATGTGTATTGACTTGTCTAGGATCATAATGGCTACCATCCATTCATTGAGCAGCTTATCTTTGAAAACTTTACCAAACCCTCCTTGGGTAGGGATGCCAAAGGAATTTCCACATATCACTAGAATGAATTCAACAAAATAGAAACTAAGTGACCAATAATTGTGCACACAACTTCAGTAATGATTAGAGTTGGTTGCTTTACCTGTTATAGTTTTTGAAGATTTCCTTGTTTCTTCTTGATCTTGATCGGGTTTCTTTAACATACAAGGAGAAGACTAAGTAAAATGAAGCATGTCACATATAACCAAAAGAAATATTTTGGAAAAGCTAATAGTGTTCTAAAAAGTTCATTCATCAAAGTCATTGGAATGGCCATCTAAATGCCTGGGAAGTGCAAAGTTACCTTTAACAACTTTTTATAATGTTTTTTTATACATGTAGGTTCCCTTATTGTGTTTCTCCTTTAAAAAATATTCATAGGATTGTGTATTATGAAGCAATCTTTCTTAACTTCCATAACTGTAATAAATTTAAAAATACTAAAATTGATAATTGTCAGTAATCCCAAATATGGATCTACTCTAATTACCATCAGAGTTGTTGTATCTATGAACAGCGTGCAGACAAGTGCAAGCACCCAACTCATACAGGTCGCTCATGTATTCACTATAACATCTCCCACCTGAGGCCTAACATGAAAGGCAAGCTTTGCTAATATTCCATTTGTCTTCAAACCTCCTCTATGGAAACTTTCAAAGATTCTTTTTAGCACTGATGTTGTAGTTTTTTCTGCAGGAACTAAAATGATGTAGAGGTACAAGTTGACTCATGCAATTTACCTTAAACAAAGAAGTTAGTAATGTTTGCTGGATAGCAATCCAAGCACTGGACTGGCTAAAAATTGTACAGGACTTGTTTTCTACAATTAAGAATTGTTCCCACTGTATGATTATCAGAAAGACTATAAGTTCACTTATTTTTATCAAATATTTTCACATCTATGTCATCTAGAGGACAAGAGCAATTATAAAAGAACACATAATTGGTGATTTGAATGGTGGTTGTGGTGTAGGATAACTGTGTGAGACCTCCCAATATCCTATAATTGTGCCAGTAGCCTCCACAACAGACCATAGTGGTGTGATTGTCTGGGAAAAAGATGTGTGGGGTCTCCCAAGCACTGTTGCAGGGTGTTTCAGACCACATCTAGAATGGACACTTAATTAATGAGGGAGTTGTTGGAAATAGGAGAACTTTCGTATGATGGATATGCACAAGAAAATTTGACCAAGAAGGCCCGAAAAGGAGGAAATGACAATAAAATAGAAAAGAAAATTGTGTTTGTGGCCTCTTGTCCAAATGTGTGTTCCTACCTTTCCTTCTCACTTTACTCGTGAAATGTAATTTAATAAGTAAAGTTTTTTTTACAGACATAATATGCTTGTGTAATGCGGCCTTGACTCTTGCCTTTTCAAAATTTAAATTTTAATTTTGGTTGGTTGGTCCCCTTTATTTTTCCACCCTAAAAAGAGCACCTAAAAAGAGCTTAATCTTGAGAGCAAGAACAACATATAATTTCATTATATTTTGCATCTCCAATGTACAACACCATTTTGGATACCTATTCATATTATGAGTCCAAAGCGTCCTGCTGAACACACAATTTTTAATATAACTACAGAAATACTTTACATACCTTTTGTGTCTAGGAAGTGGAATAATATTTTGTTATCATGTGCCTTTAAAATATTTGTTTTTATGTTATATTTATTTTACAATTTTTCCCAATGTGCATTAAAGGGATAATAATAGAAGTAGGTTGAACTTTATTTTAAAGAATTGTGAGTTTCAAGAATTGAGAGTCTTAGTTAAGTTAGTGTGTCATCCATCTAGTCCTAACTTTATTTATTCATTTGTCCAATTTTCTTGTCTTTCTTGTCAATTGACATTTGTATGCGTGTGGATGGAACATATCTATTAATGCACATTGTTGCTAAGGTGATTGGGTATCTGTGAGTGACACTGAAATTTACAGTAAGCTTTAGCTTGTATATGTTGTGGCATTTTCCATTTAATATTTGCAAGGCGCCATTTGACATGCAATAGTAAATGCATGAGCTACTTCCTTTGAATTTTTGTTTGGAAAACAAACAATTACAACTTGATACATGAGTGGCTTGATTTAACATTTATGCAAATTTCAATCGTACAAGGAGAGCCATGAATGGTGAAAAGTTGTCCATATAATATTATATTTCTATTTTCAAAACTACTATTAATGCATTTATTTCTATATAAACGATTGTTAAAGTTAGTTCTTATTGTGTTATGAATTGCTTTCCCATTGATTTATTTTGTTATGACATTTAAAATGTTCCACATTTGTTTTTTTAAGATCTAAAATTTTCCCTTCATGTTTTTAATTAGCATTTGAATGGAAAATGACTCTTGAATTCAAGCAAGAGAGTGATGCTCTTATTAATGACTTCAAGATAATGAAGAGCCAAAAACAAATAAACTTGCAACAACTTATGTTTTTAAATTTGCCATGAAGCTTCATGATTAGTTATCTTGTAATCAATGCCTATAAGTTATGCATGCATCAAAATGTAGCAAGATTTATGCATTTCTAAGTAAATCTAACCAAATGTTTCTTTTAGTAACATAGGCTTTGCTATGGCTTTTCTATGTGTCAAGTACTTTGAGTTTGGTGTAGCTTTTGTACAGTTATTAGTGTTGTTTTGGAAACTTTATGGTACACCATTTTGGCTTTTAATTCATAATATAAACAACTTTTTAATTAGTGAATTTAAATGGTTGAGAAGTCATAATAGACATGTAAGACTATAAATTTAATCTACCTCATACCTGTACTTATAATTTAGTTTTGAACAAGCATATCTCTAATAATTCAATTTCTAGTTGATTGAAAGGAGCAGAACTTCTGGTGGCTTATGCTTTATAGACTATGGATATTCTAGAGACCTAAGCTAAAAGGCAACCTTTGAACCTAAACAAGTAAGAGATCATCAAAGATTAAGTTGGTACGAATATTTTAATGGAAACAACTAATGGTGATAAGGAAGGTCATGAACATATGGAACAACAATGGAAGACGAATTTATTATGCAATGTTGACATTGATTCCTTTTTTCCTTGGAATCATTTTCTAACTCAGGGAAAAGAACAGAAAATACTTGCATAACCTCTTTGAGTGAGGTTATTTGTTGCAATAACTTATATGTCAACACTATGCATTCTTAGATATTACAGGGAGGTGACCTTATATGAAAGGTGAGATCCTACATTGCAAGTTGATCTTCAACTACTACTTTTAAATTTGCACATTCATCATAAGTTGTGCAGACTTCCATCAACTATTATATTTTCAGTCACAAGCTTCCTAAATCCACCCTCTTCGCTTGGAAATGTATTCTTCCTATAGATGGGCTAAAAAAGGAATAAAAAGAGCCTTTATTTCTTTTATGATGGCCTAGGTCTCTTTCAAACTTGTACCATTATTTTCACAATTCTTTTTTACATTTTTGTGTTTTATAAATTAAATTATTTAAAAACTACATAACTTGTCAAACCTTATTGGCGTACCTATTGCACATTGAGTAATTTCATGTGCCTTACTGCAATGGCTGACATATTAAACTGATGAATTTTTAGAATTTTGTGTGACCTGTCAGATTTTTTTAATTTCTTTGGCCTCCTCTACATCACCTACTCTACAATAGTGGACTAAAAAAATAAAAAATAAATTGTTGTAGACGTTTGCCTGGTCTCAGATGGGTATACCAACCGGTTAGCAGAAGTTGTGGAACATACATATACATATATTCAACACCCAAGGAATACCAGTGGGGGGTTCATTTACATAGATCTTTGAAACTTTGTCAACTGTTAGGGAGCTGCTTGTGATTATTTTGTTTTAAGTATTGCATTGTAAAACAGAGTATTTGTTTTTCTCTTTCTTGAGTTGTTGTGAGTAATAGTTATCAAACTTTCTATTCAAATGAGGGTAAATGTATGAGTTCTCCAAAGAGAAACATAAATATATGGTGACTATGTTGTAGAGTACAAACCTACATGTTTGAATGAGTTCCATTTTTATGGAAGGCCACAGTATTTATTGAGATTTTAAGCTTATATTCATGGGTGATGTCATACATGTAGTGCCTATGAAAGCCCTTGTTTCTAAAGAAGTTTACTTCTTTATAAGTTTCACAAACTTTGGTCTTCTAATAATTTATCAGTTCAACATCATTAGATCCCATTTGCAGGGATTAATTATATGAATATCCGCATAGCATAGATCTATCATTTTGGAGATTGATAGTGTAAAACCAAATTGGCATTCACATGGCTTCAACAACTGATGCTAGGAGTTTCTTCTTCTAGGGCTCATGGTGCGGAGTGCAGATAGTTCCTCTAACACACACCTTCAAGCCACACTTGGGGTTTAACCTTTCTCTGACATAAAAACCCCACACTGTTGCCAAATTTCTCTACCATTGAGATGTTTTGTTCCTTAGAAGGTTGGGAGCATGCATGGAAAGAGAACATTTTTAGAGGCCCCCTGTCTCAACAACATTCTAGTGTTGGGGAGATTCTCTTACTTCCATTGATTTATTCCATGCATTAGAAGGCTAGGTATGTCAAGTAAAAGAGGCTTCCCGAGGGAAGACTATTCCAATCCACCATAGCATCATCTTCGTTGTGGATGCAATCTTGGAATATATTTTGTTGTATTGTAGAGTTAAATACGATGATACGACCATAAAATTTAATTCTTGTGGAATAAATATCGACTAATAGGAGAGCGCAGTGCCACATTGTAAAAGGGATTGACCAGGGGCTCTAGGATACATGTAATGAAAAAGAAACCCCACAACAACAAAAAAATGCATTTTAAGAAGGATGCACACGCCTCCTCTATACTTTAAAAAAAATTGGCAGAAGCATACGAGTGTTTCAAAAACATTATTATTCAGTTTAACACTAGGAGGATTTGAACAACTTGTGTGTAGTTCCACACTTTAATGTACAATCGAGCCAAAAAACTTGGACAACACGTTATGCATTTTGGGATTATTTGTTTTAGTCAAACAATAGATTAATACATAAATTTATTTATGTTTTCCATTTTTTTAAAGAAAGTGTAATATAAAAAATATTAATTTATTTTAAGCATTTTGGGATGATTTGTTTTAGTCAAACAGTAAATTAATATATAATTTTTTCCCAATTTTTATAAAGATATAGTGTAATATAAAATTTTATACGAATAATATATAAAATATTAATTTATTAAAAAAGATTAGATCTACGCGAAGTAATGGTTATCAATTTAATAGTTATAATTTAATAGTTATATATTATCAATGGTTGAAGGCAGCCTACAATCGTGCAAGATGATTGAAATGATCAGAGCGGTCAGATCTCCTCAAAACATCGCAGTGCGAGTTATTTGAGCATGGATTCGGATGACATTTTTGTAGTTCTTTGAGATGTTGGGGCTTTTTACAGGCGGGGACAAAAAGTTTGCTTAACATTATCTCTCTACCCAGAAACAACTTCTCATTTTCGACTATAGAAGAATCTGGAAGGGTGCAACTTCGCACGTCTATTCACCACTTTCGTCGCCAATTTCTCCCTCTATTAGGCGTATCTATGTATTTCTCTTCTTCATACACACACTTTGAAATTTGTTTTCTCTGGTTTCGTTGGTTTCTTCCAAACAAGGTGAAGTGTAAATTTTTGAATATTTTTCAAAATCACAATGTGTTCTCCTTTGACAATACGTCGTCTACAAGAACAACTATAGCAAAATACCATTCTGTGTTGCATGAAAGGTGCCTCATGTCTAGATTGTGAGTGTAGAGATCTAAATGTTCTTCTCTCCTCTTAATTGGACCCCCTTTCGCTCTACATATTTTCAGAATATAGGAGTTTTACAAGGAAAAAACACAGAGTTTAGGGTGCCAATCTAGATAACAACATTTGTAGTTTAATTTTTTAAATTTTGATAAAATTAAATTTGCAATCATTCAAATTATATAATAAAATCAATAAATTTACTTATATAAATAATTAATTGTAAATAGTTGGTATTTTTTGCATCAATAAAAGAAATTGATTTTGTAATTCTTTGTTTTCAATTGTAGTTACTTTAAATTGTGTCTGTGTGTTTAAATGTAAATGATTTTTGGTTAATTTTATTTCAACATTGAAATCACAATGTCTTGGCAAATTAAGATTTAACATATTATGAGGGATAAAATGTAAGCTTGTATTTGTATACCTTTGTTTTACAATATTTTCAATATATATATCATAAATATAAAGTCGTAATTTTCAATTTGGTTTTGTGTATCAACTTGCTTCTAACTTGAATCTCATCACCCAATCTATGAACTAGGTCACACAACATGACATAGTCCACCTCATCCAAAAACCTAATGTCGAGCTCTAAAGTCAATCCATCCTAAATATAGTCATTATCCTATTGATCAAAAAAACAAAATTTCGTTGGTAAAACATAGGAAAAGAGCATATAGAGATCAAGTGTTGTTAAAATTGTTCTTAAGATATATAGTAGATTTTAGACATTTTTAAGTTGAAGTCTAAATTTAGACACAACATTACTACGTTCAACTTCTTGCATCTACATTGTCTATGTGATGTGTTTAAGAGGATATGCTTGTAAAGAAAACAAACTTATCCTCAAAAGTTGGCTGCAAAAAACACATCAAAAGGGTAAATTGATTGAGGTGGAAGATGTGCAAAATTTGCCAAAAGAAAGACTTGATGAAATGATTAATTCAATTGGAGGTTTTGATCTGATAATAGGTGGATGCCCCTATCATAATCTGATAGGCAACAGCAGGAACACAAGGAATTGGCTTTAGGGGAGTCATTTCTCTATTGATGAATGAATTTCCACATATTGTGAATTCAAGTGTAACTTGACAGTACAATGAAACCTTCATTTTGTACTAAGCATATTGAGTGTGGCTAATTTGAGTATAATTGGATCTTGCAGGGCTATTTCAATATTTTGCTCTTTCAATATTAAGCACATTGTGCTGCCAACCAATAAAGAAGCAAAGTCTTTTTGGAAAAAGAAATTTGGGGTTGTAAAAATGTCAAGAGAACAAATTTGTGGAATTTTTGTATACTCAAATGCCTCCAAAATGTTTGCTTTGTTTTTTAATCTAAGTTTTGATTCTACATAAAATCCTATAGACATAGAAAAACTTGTCTAGGAGCAAAGAACAGACTATTTTGTAAGCTTAATCCCACTGGTTTTTGGCGGCTTAATGAAGGCAGTCAAAATATGCAAATCATGCCCTTTAAAGGCGCTTATATGTTAGACAAGCAACTTGTAAAAACCTCCAAAAATGGAGGAGAAAACAGATAGAACTCTTGCACAAAATTTTTTGAAATATTTTTATCTTGCAACAACACAAACCATTATAATAGTATTGTGCGTGTATGATTTTTACATGTCACAAATACACATAGGAGAGCCTATTGTGGTTTTACATCTCCTTTTCAAATATTAGATTGTGATTATCAATGGTCTTATGAACACATTATATTTCTTTTCGACAATGAGGTCTTATCTGCATACAGTAGGGATCAACAATATTTTCTTTTTCACAAAAAAATAAAGAGGTGTTAAACCCTTTCAATATTTTGTGTCCATTATGCAATTTTCGTTTATTTTTTTTACATATTTCTTGTGCTAAACATTTGTTTCTGTTGTTCATTGTAAAGTTATTGGCAGACCTTATCAAACTAATTTTAACTATGCATTTTGCTTTATTTTCTACATTTACATGAAACTCAATGTTTTTGGCTAATTGTTTTTGTGTAAAACTTGCCTGCAACCTATAGGATACTCCAATATTATTAAAAAGGCTAGACTTTAGTGTGTCTAAAAACAACTTCGACTGCAATCTGATTTTTTACCTTCAGCAAAATGGTAGTATGAGAAAATAGGTTTGGACTACATGGATGTGTAAGGATTGAAGGAAATGAACAAGAACAAGAGGTTGGTTAAGAAGCTTGCAAAGAAATATCATGTTTTTCTTACATCAGAAGCAATTATTAAGCAAATTCCTCAACTTCTTGGTCTTCGTCTAAACAAGGCAGGTAAATTTCCCACTTTTTGTAATGGGAACCAGAAAAGTTAAATATGATTGAATGAATACTTACAAGAAAGAGTGAATGCTCTTATAAAGAGATTACAATGTCTAAGAATAGACAGCAGCTTGTACAAAGCAAAAAGCTACAGCAGAATGAAGAGAGAAAAGCTAGAAACTAACTAAACAAAGATTGACCATTACAGAAACTAGCTAATATAACTTAATACCCCCCCCCCTTAATGGTCGATCGGTCAACTACACCAAGAACCCCCCTAAATTTGACAAACTTATCCGAGCTCAAAGACTTAGTGAGGATATCAGCAGTCTGATCCTCTGTAGGAACATACTGCAAAACAATGGATCCATCTTCATCAAGCTGGCGAATGAAGTGACAATAAAGATCAACATGTTTTGTCTGTTCATGGAAGACGGGATTTTTGGCAAGTTTCAGCACCCCTTGATTGTCACAATACATGCCAAACTGCTTCATAGGTTGCTTTAACAGCTCCCCTATATTCAGCTTATGTCGAGGAGAGAGCCACTACCTACTGCTTCTTGCTAGTCCATGTGATTGCACCTGTGCCCAAGCTGAAAACATATCCAAAGGTAGACTTTTTGTCATCAATAGAACCTACCCAATCTGAGTCTGTAAAACCAATCAGCTGAGGGTCTTTGCATCAGTCATCAAAATGTCAAAGTTAGAAGTGCCTTGCACATATCTCAACACACACTTTGGTGCAACCCAATGTTCAACTTTAGGGGCTGTCATGAAGCGGGAGATGTAGCTGACTGCAAAACTAAGATCAGGTCTAGTGGTAGTAAGATAGATGAGACTGCCCACTAACCACCTGAATACGGATTCATTCTCTACAGGAGAGTCTGAATTAGCTGAGTTTAAGCCTTTTTTCCATAGGTGTAGAAGTAGGTTTGCAGTCTGTCATCCAAAATTTTTCCAACAAACCTCTTGCATACTTTGACTGAGAGATGAAGATGCGGTCAGGGTGCTGCCAAACCTCAATGCCTAGGAAATAATGGAGGAGTCCCAAGTCGATCATGTCAAATGTGTGACTGAGATCCTGTTTGATCTTTTGAATCAACTACTCGGAGCTGCCAGTAATAATCAGATCATCGACATAGATAACGATGTAAAGACTGTCATCAGCATATTGTTGAACATACATATTGGAATCCGAAGGACTCCACTAAAGACCATGATCCACGAGGTACTTATCAATCTTGATGTACCATGCCCGTGGAGCCTATTTAAGGCCATAGAGAGCTTTCACTAGTTTGCACACCTGGTGTTCTTTGCCCGCAACCTTGAAGCTAGGAGGTTGCGTCATGTAAACTTCTTCCTGCAAATCACTATTGAGGAAGACACTGTTGACGTCCATTTGATGGACTTTCCACCCAAACTGGTTTGCCATAGCAAGAACAAGCCGAATGGTACTCATCTTGGTTGTGGGGGCAAAGGTCTCATAGTCAATGCCCTCTTTTTGTGAAAACCCTTTGGTTACCAACCGAGCCTTATACTTATTGAGGGTTCCGTCAGCTTTGTACTTGATTTTGTACACCCATTTGCAGCCAATGGGCTTCTTCCCAGGTGGAAGATCAGAGAGGACCCAAGTGTTGTTCTTCAGAAGGCTATGATGCTCAGTTTCCATAGCCTGTTCCCACTCAGGTATGCCTTTAACCTCTGAATATGTCTGAGGCTCCGAGATGCTGTGAAGATTGGCCATAAGAGCAAAATTGATAGTATTTTGTTGCTTGCTCTTCTTCCGAGCAGATCTACCCTCGATGAGTTCACTATCATGAAGATCACCAATTGTTTTGGCCCACCATTTAGGCTGGAGAGTAGATGTACCAACAGGTGTGATAGCATCACCTGGTGTGGTTGGAACAAGATCAGGAGGATCCGGAATATCCTAAGGCAGGGCGGGTGGTGGAACAACAGGCTGAGTTGGTGGCACAACTGTAGAATCCCTCCCATCAAGTGGGGATAAGGGAAGATGAGCACCCATATCTGAAGCCTTTAAAGGCTGGTCCTCAAGGATAACAGAGGGAGTAGATAGAAGAAAGGGCCCAGTAGTCTCATCAACCACTACATCGCGACTGAATATAGACGATCAGTGTCTACATCAATCAGTCCGTCTGCTTTATGATTTTCACTATAACAAGTGAACATAAGATTCTGGCTTTTGGAGTCCAGCTTGGTGCACTTGGCATCTGGAATCCAAACATGAGTAGTAGAGCCAAAAACTTTTAGATGGTTGACCCGAGTCTTATGTCCAGACCAGTTTTCTTCAGGAGTCATGTTCTTAACAGCATAGGTGGGAGACCAGGTCAGAAGATAGACAACAGTGTAGACTACTTCAGCCTAGAACTTCTTAGGAACATGTTTATGCTCCAGCATAGAACGTGCCATCTCTATAATGGTGCGATTGCAACGCTCAACTACACCATTCTGTTGAGGAGTGTAAGGTGTGGTAAGTTGGCGTTTGATGCCATATGCAGCATAGAAGCGAGAGAAGGTAGAAGAGCAAAATTCCCCCCCATTATCAGATCGAAGAGTGACTATTGGACAGCTTGTCTCTTTTTCAACCAGGGCCTTGAACTACTGAAAGGTTCCAAATACATCTGATTTATTTAAAAAAAAATACACCCACATTTTTCTGCTGAAATCATCAACAAAAATAAGAAAATATCTGCACCTAATGACTAAAGGAGTGTTCATCGGTCCACATACATCCGCGTGAACCAACTGCAAAACCTTGGATGCTCTCCATTTATCACCATCTGAAAAAGGAGTCTAATGTTGTTTGCCAACCTGACATGCATCACATACACCAGGAATCTGAATTTGAATCTTTGGAAGACCACCAACCAGACCCTCCCGAGCTAACTGAGAGAGGTAGTGCATGTTTAGATGCCCATAACGCTGATGCCAGAGTTTGCTAACTGATGTACTCCTAGCTGCCATGGCGTGCTCTTGAGAATCACCAGAATCAACAAGTCTATACAGACCATGATCCTCAAGTCCTTGGGCAACGGTCGTGTGTGTCTCACGATCCACTATGTTGCATGTATGCATGCTGAAAACATCCAAATGAGGTGAGTGCCTCATTATCTGACTAACGGAGAGAAGGTTCAGCTCCATACCAGGAACAAAGTATACATCGAGAAATATCAAATTTCTCCCTCCAGACTGAATCTGTACGTTGCCTTTTCTGACAATAGTATACTCTTCGCCTCCTCCAAAGATGACAAAATCTTTGAAAGGCGTGTACTTCGTGAACCAATCTCGCCGATGTGTGAAGTGTTGGGAGGCCCTTGAGTCAATGTACCAGGCAGAAGATTTGGCATGATCTGTAGGTCGCTTAGCCATAAAGGCAATGACCCCAAACTCCAGCATAGTGCGCTCTGCAACATGAGCCATCTTTACACTTTCTGAGGCACGAAAAACGAGATGCCAAAAGATGGAAATAAACAGATAACATAAATATTCAGACAAGAAAACTGACTCAATGAATCCGAACACGAATCTCAAGACCCACAAGAAAATAATGCTGCAAAGTTTGGACATGATCTGCACACATCTTGAGATGATTGGTTGAACACGTAAGACAAAGTCAGAAGATTCTGCTCCTTTAGATGATGACCGCAGAGTATACATATTACCAATGATTCGAACTAACACCCACATACCTATTGTTGGAAACTTTCTAAGCATAGTCTCCTCAAGATTCGAACATGCGACCTTTCTTCTACGAAGGCTTTATTATGTCACATTGTTCTGATGTGGACTCAGCTCGTAAAAGCGCCAATCGGAAAGGACAAAACGCAGAAGGAAGTTAAAACACTGGTGTGCAAGGAAAGTGATAGGAGACAAGGCTCCTCGCAAGCAATATGCAAATCTGCGTTGGCAACAGACAAGGAGAAGAAGCCGCACCACAACGTGATCAGGGAAACCCCATTTGATAAAAAAACGACGAACTTAGATTTCTAAAAATAAAAAAGGCAGAATCGCAGCCAATAGATGAAGCCGTCGATAAAGATTTAAAACAGTGACCAAACTCCCACCGGAAAAAAAAAAGACAATCATGAAAAATGAAAAATCGATCATGTACAGAAGAAGTGCGACCTCCAACAAAAAGTGAAGCCGCCGAACCAGTGCACCGTCTTTAGAAATGAGTAAACTCCAAGCGTCGACCCAGAATGTGGTTAAAGATGCCCACAAAGAAACAATGGAACTGCAACCTGATAACATGTGACCTCAGAATGGAAAAACGCAGCCTAAAACAAAACAAATGAAATTGTGATTTCAAAACCGCGAGTCTTCAGACGCCACCTAAACAAACCCGCGACTCTTCTGCAAAAACCAGAAGCCGAAGCTTAGCAGAGAGGACGATACAAACATACGGACGTACAGACCAGAGCCAAAAAAAATATGTTTCCCGCTCTGATACCATGTTACGAGAACCGAAAAAGTTAAAATATGATTGAATGAATATTTACAAGAAAGAGCAAATGCCCTTATAAACTTATAAAGAGATTACAATGTCTAAGAATAGACAACAAATTGTACAAAGCAAAAAGCTATAGCAGAACAAAGAGAGAAAAGCTAGAAACTAACTAAACAAAGATTGACCATTCTAGAAACTAGCTAATATAACTTAATACTTTCATGTTACACCAGCAATCATTGGAGGGGAAAGTAAATGAAACCAAAGCTACAATCAACTTCAAACTGAAGAAAGTTCTTTGTATAGGTGGTGTTGTGGGTAAATGTGCAATGGAGGATAAGAAAATATTTTAGAATTTCCATCTGAGTGTCAACTTCATGCTGTCCTTCCTTAAAAAAAAATGACAAAATGGCATTGATCTTAGCTTGCTAGAAACCAATTACAGTGTTTTATAGTAGTTGAAACATTGATTTCTACAGTTTTCAAACTTTCTACATAAAAATTAAAGGGCTTAAAGCATGAATACTTGATTTTATAGTACCCTCATTGTGTTGATATGTAGAATTATTGCTCTAGGATCACTATTTTTCAAGACACGACAAGTTTTCTTGCTTACTCTGGAATCCTACAACACTCTTGTAGTGAGATACATAGTGTTCATACAAAAAACAAACATAGTTTTCGTCTAAAAAGACATGAATGTGCAGTTTTTGTGTCTTTTTATTCACTTTATATGGAAGTCAGAGCTAGCAGTGAGCATATTCTGGAAAATTCAAATCTCGAAGCCAACATAAACAAGCCCTTCACTCCATGTTATTCCATCCCCCTCAAATAAAATAATTTACTTAATAGACATATATATTTGTTTTATTATTATAAATACATTATATATGAAAAAAAATGAAGGAACATGAAAGATTCACAACATAAAATCAACAGTGGTTGGTTGTGAAAAGGAAATCCACCAATACTCTTTCAAATTCAGCGTACCCATTGCACACTAAGGTGCAATTGCTAGTAATATAACTTGTCAATCAAAACATCAACAATTAATTCCCTGCCAAAATTCATTAAGCCTAATCAAATAAACTATGATAATCAAATCCTCCATCATTAGTTTGTTGATGTTCCTTTTGACAAGAAGAATTTAGAACACTTTGATTTTCTTAAGCTCATGAAGCTTCAAAGTTTGATCCTGTGATTCGATGAATAACCTTAACAGTATTCAGATTCTTTGAAGCTGGATTGAGATCATTATATATGAATGCTCAGAGCATACGTGCCATCTTTTATCTGCATCTAAATGTCATATTTCGAAATACAAAGTTCTCATGTACTTGGCTGAAGTAGAATTTTTATACAATTAGCATGCCAAAGAATATTTAATACCATAAACCCATTGAAATGTACAATTAACTAACTGGAAATAGTAGGATAAAAATGCTTCATAGTCTGCCATTATCAAGATATACATGTGAGCTCAACAAGTTTCAATGGAAATTGAAGTAGAGTCCACTTTCAAAAAACTTGATATAGACCTAAATCTCATTTCGCAGAGAAGCATGCTTGCTTATTGAATCTAACCTACAAGGGACCTACATCAAGGATAAGAATAGAACAGTCACATTTCATCAAATTCAATACAATTGTGATCCAGATAAAATGGGTTGGCATGCTTTGGTACTACAGAAGTACCGATTAGCCAGACATCCAGAAATAGTAGCATGCAACTGAAGAAGAATCAAAGAATCCCATTTCACATTAAAACGATCATCCAAAAATAAATGGATAAAACTAATTTATCCATTCCACATACATTAACTATTCCCCGTGACCATCATAAATTCCCCTTCACAGACTACTTCTCCACCAACATAAGCCTTCCCTTCCATCTTTGCAATGCCAAAGTGTTTCTGCAACTTCACCAAATTCATGCACATAACTAACGTGTCCCCACCTATAACAGGTTTTCGAAACCTCACTTTGTCAACAATTGTTTCCATTATAATAAACTGGAATTAGGATTGTATGTCCAAAGAACAAGATAGAAACATCTTGTGATATATGTCATATAACTAACAATGAATTATGTCAAATAAACAACCTAATATTTCCTTTGCTGGTTTTTTTCACCAACAAACATGACATCTCTGCATCTAGGTCCCAAAAAAAATCTCTGTTTGGACAGGTTTAGATATAATCTTACTAACCTTGCAGAAGTTCATTTATCAATCCTTATGTAGCCAGTTATAGCAGTTCCCTTGGTCATTCATTGTTCAACTATGTATTGATGCCATACATAAATACCGAAGAAGATACTCATTGGATGAACAAGTATCTGCAAGGTCTTGATGTAGCCTAGTCAACGCCTTTTGTAATGACCTTAATGCTGGAAGAAAATCTTTGCAATTTTCTTGAATTGATTGGCCGTGGGCTTTACAAAGCTCCTACAAAACAAACCAACAAGATGAGAATTTTGCACGCTTAAGATTTTCTTCTTATATACTCTCTATCTTAGTTTGGCTTGCCTATGTTCACTTAATGTACCAGCTATATCCATGACAGACAGTCAATGGCATCAAAAGACAAACCTGGCACCACTGAAGAAGAAATTCAAGATGAGGAGAGCCTTCCAAATACTCAGCAAATGTTTCAATTAGCCTGCGCAAGTACTTTGATGGAACTGCAGCAGCAACAGTGGCAACATCCTTTGGTTGCACACAGACAATACACTTCCTAATCAAGCTACCATCGTTCAGACGAAGAGCAAGAACTAGTGCCCTCAGATGTTGACCTTGGCCGAGTGCACCATCAACTGCCTGAAACATAAGTAAAATGACCATCTGATCAGATTCATTTCCATCTGTGAATAATTTAGGGGCTGTTCATTTTCTCACAGAGCAAACTACAAGCAGCAATTAATAACTTTATAGGATAAACATTCTACCTGCTAGATGAAAAGAAATCTAAACAAAAACAGGACAACACCAAATAAATCTCATGAGGTTTTAAGAAACATAAACTTAAAATTAGTATCATGCAGCGCCAAATTTTCATTCCAGCTAGTCTTCAAATGCTATGTTTAGTTATCAAAAAAAAAAAAAAACAATGTGAACAAACAAAAAAGCACCAATTTCTATCACAGTAGATAACACAACTCCCATATATAAAAACGGAGAGATGGCACAGTTGGATTACAAGATCATAAGGTAGATTTTAGACAGAAATTGAGCAAAAGTTTCAAAAAATGGCTCCACAATTACACTTTTACATAGCTTAGAGGCTTACTACTTGACAATGAACAACAACAAAGCAGAAAGTTTTTGTCAGTTGTCATGAAGAAAGAAAGCCTCAATGCCAACTAGTGAATATTCGTATGATTACCTCTTTATCCATTCAGTATAATGTCATTAATTAATAATAATTAGAAAAGTGCTTCTTTCCTTCACTTTCCAGGGTTATCTTGCACTCGGCCTGATTTTCAATCCAAGCCACCATATTGAATTTATTTCCCAGTCCCATATGTTTGAATCTTTCCTTAAGAATCCTTAAGAATACTATAGAACACAAAAGGGACTCTTCCCCCTTCATCGTCTTGAATGTAAACAAACAACCTACAGAAACATAGAAAAAGGTATCCTCCAAGAACCCCAGGTCAATGAAGATCTGTGCAGAACAACTGCAAGTTTTTAATCTAATATATCAGCACCTGAGGCCAGCAATACATCAAGCTTTGACACATTCTTGATGTTTAAAAAATTTCCCCAAACCTGACAAAATTTTCACAATCCTTTTTTACCTTAAGTTGTGTATACAACATTAAAAGAGTTTTTCCCAAATTCGTATACATAGTTATCCAAACCCTTATATTGCATGGAAACAATCAACATACACTAATGTTAATATGGTAAACACCCTTATGTAGCAGACACAAGTAGACTTCATGCCAACATTAAATAGCTGGCATTTAGAGGCAAATACCGGTAAATCTAAGCTTGTGACTTCTAGCAAACATGGGAATACTATTCCAAGGATTCTCTTAACTTTTCAAGGCCATGCAATGCTAGTAGTAATATATATCATCAACACTAACCATTGGATCCAGAATTGATGTAGACACTACCCCAAAGTCTATTGCTCACACTATGCCTTCCAAGCATAGTAGCATAACATTTATACAGCATTGACATGGCAAACTGAAAGTGTAAATGGAATTCAATTACATGGGTTTAAAACGGGGAAAAATAAAAAATGCTAACATACTGCATAAATGAGAAAACAGGAATTTAAACTGAAGTAACTAGAGGGTCATTGAATAATCTGCAGGTTATTCCCGGTTTTTTTTCGGGTTTGACTTGGTATGGCCTGGATGCTTGATGCCAATTACCCACCAGTAAATGCATTTTTTGGCATTTAAAGCTGTCATGCCTTCAAGTTTCAACCCATTATCATAGACTTCAGAAGGTAGCATATGAAAAACCTTTTACAGTTGTATTCTATATTCCTAACAACCGCATTTGCAACCATTCCTCTCAACTCTAGGGGGGATAAACTATGCATGTTACCACATAATGATCCCTATATTCCCCAAGCATAAAAAAATTGGTTCCTTCTCTCAATGTAATTGCAAAATATGGACAACTATCCAAAAGTCTGAACAAAATGTTTATGATGATCTCATACTTAACAAGCACTAACGTGTGCAAGACATGAACATTGGCAGAGGAAAATATGGGTACCTAGTTCTTTGTCCTTGGCAAAATATTTCCAAGTGATTTGGGCTTAATTTTGATTACAAAAGTAGAAATTTCAAGTATATAAATGACAAATTATATTCGATATCTAGAAAGACTTTCTTACGACAAGCTTGTCTGTTTATTTTTTTAAATAATCATGATTGAAATGTATCCACAAGAGATTATCTAGCTATCATCGAGCACCTTTCACAACACTTGTAACCTTACATTGATCTGTTGCACATTTCTGCCTAATACCAACTTAATAGAGCCATTACTTCTGTTATATTATAGGTACAATTACTGATCATCCTGGTTACGTGCATCATAGAATAAAACATTGTCAGAGGTCTCCTATGACACAGAGAAGTGTAGGATTTTAGACATTTTCGAACAGTCATAGGATCAACAACCTTCAGTCAAACTTACAAGAGTTTTAAAACTTCAGGTACAAAGTGTAGTTGTACCAGTTACCACATTTTGTAACATAAATTGGACAATGCATACAATACAATCGACTCTCCAAATATTTTTCCCAAAAATTTATTTCATGTATTATACAACAATAATACACAGCCAACTCTCGCCCTTGCCTGCATTTTCATATTTAACCACGAACTGTTAGAGAGCATAAATAGGGCAGTAGGTTGTTGAGGTGGAGAGAGATTTTCTCCACAACATAAGCTTACCTAACTTAAATACTCCAACAAGAAGCTCCTCTAATTGTTTTGAAAAATGCATACCATAGATCAAAGCATAACACTGTACTCAAACTGAAGACAAAGGATATTCTTTTGTTAGCATGCAATAAAATTCAAGGGAGATTCAACAACCTATTTCACATTTTCAATGCTAAGTCACTTGTCTTTGCTTTACTTCTATGATAATGTCCATCTTCTTACCCTATTTCTTACATATTAGTTCTATTTAGATGTTGGATTTTGTAAAATTTTGGAAGAGGGTGATAGCCCGAAGGATGGTAGCATATTTCTTTCAGCTTTAATATGAAATCACATACTATTATGCTCTATGGGATATCGTGTCACTGTTCCATACTTCATCATTGTGGGACCTAAATGACAGAATGGTGTGGCTCACAGCCTAAATACTTTAGACAAAAAATGTTAGGAGAGTTATCATGGAGTAGGCCACTACGAAGTAGCCACTCTGAACGTCAACAAATGCATTAACAGTTGCTTTCTATACCTGCATGACCCTATAATAATGTCACTGGATGAATGACTATTGGACTCAGCTTACACCAAATACATGATCACAAAGAGGTGTGGGCCATATAATAAAATTATGGCCATGACTTTGCCTCATTTATTTCACACTTGTAAAAATTCATGAAATGTTATATTAGTTGTTTTAAGGATTGCAGTTAGTATGGTTACAAGATTGGGTGTCATAAATCCCATGCATACAGGGTGATTTCTGCCCATCCTATTTTACTAATGGCAGTTATAAATATAATTATTCCTTTATTTATGTCTAGCAGAAATCAGAAATTACTGGTGTTTCTTTTAATTTTACTAAACGATGTAATTCAATGTTTATTTATAATAAGGGCATCTCACATTCACACTCAGCCTATGGTTACAGACAATCATACTGCAATGAAGATATGCCACTGCTCATCCAGTTTCTATTTGTATCTTCCTCCACCCAGTTGTCTTCAAGATTATATGGGAAGGCAGAAGGATGAAAACAAAAAGACTAAGTAGGAGGATACAGCATTTGTTTAACAAAAATAGTGCAAAAACATTTATCAATGAAACAGCTATAAATGAGCTCTAATATTCACTTCAGTGTCTTAAGTTTTGTTTCAATGCACAAGTAGGAACAAATGTTTATCTCATGTCATTCAGGATTTCATACCAGATACCAAGCATATCATGACTTGAAAAAGAATGTGTAAATAATTAAGTGACATCTAGTCTATACCACATAATACCTCTGGTGTGACATCCATATCAAGATCAGTTGGATCAAAGACAAAAGAATCATCTATTGAATACATCAACACTCCTTCGGTGGTTGCTGCTGCCCATGATCTACCAGTGGATGAGATTCTCAAGCATTTTGTATAAACAACAGGTCGGCCATGATTAGATGCAGTTCCTGGTAAGTCCTCTCCTAGTTGTCCCCTCTCTTGTCGATCCAGTCCTCCTTCCATGTCACTATCTTCGTCATCAATCAAACCCATTGGGCCTGCATCAGTCATGTCTTTTGAGTTCAAAAAGTCTAGAACACCATCAAGAGAAAGGTTACTGGATATTTGAAATCGCCGAAGTAATACCTGTTACATTCAATAGAGATAAACATTAATGTGATAAGTTCAACACTTTATCCATTAAATCAGAGCAATTGTATTGCTTTATGCCTTCAATGATAAAGCAAATATTCATTATGCAAAAAAAGAGCACTCAAAACTTGGTTTTTTTAGGATTTAAATTTAACCATCAGAAATAGCAAATTTAAAATTTTAATATCATTACAAGGAAGTTCTATGACCACCAAGGAAAATCATATGCATGGCACAACTCCGCATTTTTCAGAAAGTGTAGTACTGATCCATAATAAAATGCTTCTATGAAGTCGGTTTACTTACAATTCATTACAACCCTTAGTCTACTGTTGAACTAACATCAAATGAATAGTAAATTGCAAGTTGTTGACAAAAGATTGAAACTATGGATCAAGTGACGATTTCGTTCTTAGGCACCCACTGAATAGATGAATAGAGACAAATTGATCCAGCATAGTAGCAAGGCACTGGAAATATTAACAATTATGCTTTAACAATGAAGGAATATATTCAGCTCAAAACTGACACAAGTATTTATCTTGGAAACCCTAGCATGAGGAAAACCAGTCTGAAAGATGGCCTCGGTACCTTCCTTAAGCTCAATTATGAAAGTACAAAGTAGCCATGGTACCTCTTGGGCAAAAGAATAAGATACTCCTCTTCAAATTTTTTCTACTCTGCTCTTCTATCCCTCACTTCTTAACACCATGGAATTCTATTCAAACTTCTACTGCAGTCTTCTATCCTTCACTTCTGAACTCTCAAGGACAGGAGGAAAAGCGTGCAACAATTCCAATTTAAAGACAAGGTGTAGAAGTTGGAAAGCCAAGTGACATTTCCTCTTCCACCCAGATTTATATACTTTGAAGTGACTATGTACATGCTACTTACATTATTTCATTAAATTACCATGGATATACCTGGATCGTACCTTCCAGGTAAAGATGTTTTAGTCTCCAAAAACTACTGTTGGAGATTTGGAAACAATTCCATCAATTTGACTTGTTTGGGATGTTCTCCCTTGGGACATACAAGCCAGTACTCTTGTTCTCCTTGCCTTCACGGTCAGTGCTGGTGTTAGAATGGTATCCTATTCGACAGGTCTAAAATTATCCGATGCCAAATCATCAATATTAGATAGATTTAACTCTCCATCCCTTCAAGTAATGAAGATTCAAACAATTTCAAATTCTCTATATTTAAAACTGAATGTATCTTCATGTATGCAGGCAAATCAGGCTCAAAAGCATTACCAAAAGTGATTTTGAATTTTCAAAGGGCTGTAGCAGAAGAATTTCAGTTTTTTACTTTCATTTTTCAACATTTTCTTGGAAAAATGAAGCCAGAACATATCACCAATCTTGAAGTGATGATCAACCCTATGCCTGCCATGTCTTTCTTTGATCCATAAATTATCAACCCTAAGCTTGTAGAAATCACAAAACAAGGAATTGTACTGTGCTACTTAATTAGAAATTAAATGACAGTCAAGAGAGGAAAAGAACTATGTTCCACGGTGTTTTGGGGACGGGGACAGGGGGACGGTAGGGGATGCGTTTTCGGGACGGCAGTCCAAGGACCATTTTTTGGGGATGGCAGGGGGGCGGCAATATATACAAATTTTTCATATATATATATATAGAGAGAGACAGAGACAGAGACAGAGACAGAGACAGAGATACTCAAATTTCTACAAGTTAATGGACAACAGTATAAGACTATAAGCTGAATAACAACAGTAAATATTAACAGCAGCATAACAGCAATAAAATTAGTCATGATAGCAATATAATGGCAGTAATTTTAATCATGACAGCAGTATAACAACAATAAAATTTAATCATGACAGCAATATAACAACAATTTAATCATGACAGCAATATAACAACAATTTAATCATGACAGCAATATAACAGTAATTTTAATCACGACAGCAATATAACAGCAATATTTCATTGCCAGTTGTGAGTTTTTTTCTCTAAACATTATAAAATGTATGTTTGATTTTGGGGATGGCGACGGGGACGCGGGGACGGGGACGGGGGTCTCAGAGCAGGGGACGCGTCCCCGTGGAACACAGGAAAAGAAGAATTAAGAACACCATATTTATCTTGGAAACCGTCCAAAGAAAGAAAAAACATACTGTGGCAGTGGCAATTGCCTACTATCTATATTATGTAGTAAAGTGACAAATGAGTATGCAAATGATATGGACACAATCTACCCCTTGTCCATTCAATAAGACCTTGGATATGGATGCAATCTGTCCCTTGCTCCATTAGCTGCATATCTCCATTGTTTGCCTATATTTCTATGCTCCTTACCTTTACCTCTCACTATTGGATATACAACACACAGTTGTTCTCCTTAATTTTGGAAGAAGACGATACGACATACAATTGCTCCCTCCTCTATCAATCCGGTAAGGCACATCATATAATTTCGCATTTGTTGGACTGCACCAACAAAGTTTCTCACTTCATGCACATTAGTCAAGATAGGCCAAGAAATGATAAAGAAGAAATTTTGCTAAGGATCTACCTTCAAGTCACCACCTCCTATTACATACCCCAAATAAACCATAGATTCTTATGCAAATTCACATTTTCAACAATTCAACATCAATTAATTAGCTTGAAAGGTTTGAAGGATTTGCCTTATATGTTGCACATCTTCCTCCCATGAAGAACTGCACACCAAAATACATAATCACAAAAGTATCAAGGTATACTAACCTCATAAATGTTGCTAGTGTCATGCATAGGCCAAAGAAAAGTACAATCCCTTCATAGAGACCTTGATTTATCTTGGAAGTGATCTTCAACGCATCTTCCTCCTTGACCCGAGTTTGAAGATACCTCAATTTGAGGTCCAACTTTGTGATGTATCTAGCATGCTGCAATTTATCAAGCAAATCATTATTTCTAGGGCAACGGATCTATTTTTATTGTGATATTGTTGAGTGCATGATAGTCAAACACAAATCCTCCAGGTTCCATCCTTCTTTGGGACCAAAACAATAGGTAAACCACGAGGGGAAGTACTACGACTTATAACTCATTGTTCAATGAGCTCCTGGAATTTTCATTTTATCACTTTCCAAAACTGATTGCCTATATTACCCAATCTTAGGTAAAGTACAATCAAGCAAAAATTGAATCTTATGTTCAACATCATGTTTTGGAGGCATTGGTTTAGGCTCTTGAAATATCTCCTTGATTTCATTAATTAGAGCTGCCAATTGTCCCCTCTTGTTTCTTTGAACAGCAGACTTCAGAAGCTTCTGCCTCTAGTGGGCTTTCCTGAACTTAGTCCTTTAGCGCAAGTACCACAAATATTTTGCTCTCTTGGATCAATCTCTTGCATTGTGTAGCTGAAACAGGAAAAATATTTTGCTGATTTGATCTGCATGAATCAAATAATGCTTAGCATCCTTCTCCCTCTATTGGATCTCTCTCCTTGCATAGTTGGCCCTCCTATTCCAAACCTAGGGGCTCCCAAGCAACACTTCACACCAAATGTCAAAAGGGATCAAATCACAAACAACATGATCATGAATTGGCTTCGTAATAGAAATTTTGAGAACACACTACTGCTCTACTCTAAACTGATTTTCCTTAATAAACCTATTGGATAGAGATCTAGGTGGGAAATGCTTTCCAATCCAAGAGAATTTAGAATTTGGACATCAAATTATGCTAAGAGCCAACATCGAAAAAATCATTTACCTAACTAAAGTCAATCATCTTTTTCACCAAGAACAGTTCCTCCATGTAAATATATAAATTATTAAATTTATTTATATTCATATAGGTACATTTTCAGAGGGCATCTCTGACATTAGATTGAATATATAATCTCAACAATGAAGGTGATACTAGAATAGCAAATAATCACCACCCATCATGAGGAAGGCAAAGGGGTTGCAATGTGTTTTGTGGCCTCATGATTAGATGATTATACCATAGATAAAGTAGTGGATATAATGTTGAGGCATTGTGGGATGACAATAATGCTACCAAAAGAGATATAGGGATTTTCTTCAATGCCAGCCCTTGTGACAAGCAGCACACGTACAACCCAAGACAGGGGTGTGCCTTATGCTCAATCACTATGTGTAGGCATGCCCATTCTGCCTAGCCATGGTGACCTACTAAGTTTTGTTGCACAATGGAGGATAGACCCACTGGACCTTACACATACAGTGGCTTGGGCTAAGGGAGCTAGTCTAGAGGGGAGTCAACTAACTACCTAGGTTAGTACAGAGAATGTGAACCTAACTATAATGAGGAGAAACAAGAGTAATTTGCTAAAAGAAACTGCACTTTTCTCTTTATAAACCAAAAAAAGGAATTGCATACATGGCTTCATCTCACCTAGAGAGATGGTAGTGGCAGGGGCTTTTAGCTTGACTGGCAACCTCTCAAAAAATTAGCGCACATGTTGTCAGCATCATAGCTTGGGCTTCCTAAAGACTTGGCTTGGAAAGCTAATCTCTTAGCGAAAAGGAATGGATTCATTGAGCTTTTTAGTAACTCAGAAAAGAAAGCGCAAGCTCAATCTTAAAAGACCACAAGCTGTCTTTGCCTCTTACACAAGAGCTATGCTTGCGTGAAACCAACTACAAGAATCTTTACTAGACAGTAGCTTGAATAAAGTTTGACCTTTTGTGCTAACATGTGCTTCTCCAAGTTGAAATTAGAGTGAATCTGTGTGTTCCAACTTGAATTGGTTTGTGTTCAAATGACAAGGGCTGCCTCCTTATACACTAGTAAAGGTGAGGAGAACTAGGGAGTCGGACTAATTGGCTTGCATAAGAATAAATCAGTTCTACTGCTACATCAATTATCTTGATCAACCTAGAATTGGATGGTGTACGCTCATTGCAGTAACGATCTAGACCAGTTAAGTGCTACAACATTTTGTATGTTCCCATTAAAATAATCACCTAGCAATGCATAATTGACATCTCTCATACAAGGGTTGAATAAGGCTTTGAATTAACTATTGAACTTGCAGTTAAACACAATTTTCAAGAGAACGTTTCTTACCAAAGTGGGGTGCAAAAGCCTTTGATTGACCTATTTGGTCATCATTTGATGTGCCTCTAGGCTCTCAAGTGACACATTTAGCATCCTAGATGGTCATATGGGGGCTAAAAGCTCTCAACAGACTTTAGCAGACATGATTGAGATTGAAATCTCAGTTGTTCATGCAAATGGCATAATTGAGAAAAATTAGCATCTCATTTGTGCATCCTAAGCTGAAAAGTAATTGCTAAGCCCCCTAAAGTTCAAACACATTTCAGGTAAAATTGGGAATTTTCAAAGATAAATGGTATCATTGGGTGATGTACTTTGATTTCAGCATTAGGGCGTCAAGGGTTAAAGAAAGACTCCCTATTGGGCATCCTCACCACAGTCCAATATGGTTAAACCCTTACTTGACAATCACTGCCTCACAGGCACACAAATAGCTGTGCATCATTTGAAGTCAGAATCTTGCTTTGACAAGGTGGACACATGTTCAAACAAGCATAAGGCAAATAGGTGAATTTATATTACATTTTAGAGATCTCACACTTGTTGTGATGTAATCACACATCGCCCCATTGCAAATGGGGACCCCCTCTTTTTTCTTGCTTTCTTTGTTTTGCTTTAGGTTTAGTTTTCCTCTGACCTTGTAGGTTTGGTTGTGTATCCAAGCCTTAACAGTTTCTTGCCAAGAGGTCTATATGCCTTCATCCTGATGCACGTCACTGAGACCCTGAAAATGACTAAGTCTGATATCCTGAAAATCCTAAAAAAATGACTAAGTCTGAAATCTGGTGGATCCTCAAAAATCTAGAATCTGCATGCTAAATCCTAAGGATCCAGGACCTATCTCAAACATCCTGGAAGTATATTGATAAATATTTAAAGTATAAACCATTCAGGACTTATACTTAAACATATTTTCAATATACTTCCATTCAAGAAATCCAAAATTTGACTAAGGCAAGAAATTCCTCACTCTATGTCTAAACCCGCCCTACCTGGGCATCCTCACAAGGTAGTCATGGACAAGGTCTTCACCAGGACAAACTCTCCACACAGAGCCTCCAAACCCGCCCAGGGAAAGTTAGGATATTTTCACGAGCTTTTGTCGATTGAAGGGAGTTAGGAAGTGATGATGGAGTCTAAAACTAAGATTTTGATGAAAATTCCATGCCTCACCTCCAAACCCGCCCAGACTGGGCAGCCTTGGCACAAGGACATGGATTCAACGTCATGCACATGCACTTGTCCAGACAGAACCTTCAAATCCGCCCAGGGAAAAAGTTGTCAAATTTACAAGGTTTTGAGCACAAAAGACATGGAAATGATGAAATTCCAAGGAAACTCATGAGTTTGAGGCATCACAAGGTAGATTCCATGCACTCTCTTCAAGTCCGCCCTTCTTCCCAAGGTTGTCCATCTCATGCAAGGAGGTTAAATTATCAAGGAAGCAAGTGAAGATGTCTTATGTTGTCAAAATCAAGCTTAAAAATCACTAAGTTATGAAACTCCACCTCCTCCACATCACATTCTCCAGACACCACCCTCAAACTCGCCCAAGGAGAAAACTTACAAAGTTTGCAATATTTTAAGTTGAAGTGCAAGGAGATCATGAAGATTTGATGAAAGTTCATAGGTTTGAATGTATTTTAAGGCATTTTGAGGAACAGTTCAAGGGTAACCTCTAAACCCGCCCTACCTGGGCGGCCTCAAGAGGTGCCCATGGACTGTGTCTTGTCCCACATCAAACATTCCATACACTGCTTCTAAAGCCGCTCAGAGTGAAGACAACAAAATTTGCAAGGAGAAATCAATGAATGGATGAAAATGAAGCACTTAATAGGTGAGGCAATCAAGTCTAGAAGAGTGCAAAATGCTCTAAGTTGCAAAATCCAAGCAATACCTCCAAATCCGCCTTTCCTAGGCGGGTTTCACCATAACATGAGGACAAGGTCATTAAACATTCCAAATGTGTCATTCAACTTCATGTAAACACCTCAAAAAATTATTAAGTCTTACTAAGTCTGAA
This sequence comes from Cunninghamia lanceolata, assembly GCA_027924645.1. Lineage (NCBI taxonomy): Eukaryota > Viridiplantae > Streptophyta > Pinopsida > Cupressales > Cupressaceae > Cunninghamia > Cunninghamia lanceolata. The sequence continues at coordinate 1,678,668 of BSBN01000780.1, forward strand.
GAAAGAGCTATCAGAGGGAATGAACATCAAAATAAAGTTTTAAGTGATAAAATCCTCACACCACCCTCAAATCCGCCCATGCTAGGCGGCCTTGAGCACTTCACCTGGACAATGTCATGTCATTCACAAGACACTCTCCGCCTATCACCTCTAAACCCCGCCTAGACACTTAGGCATGGATTTCACGCGAAAGGGTATGTTTTGAAACGTCATTTTTTGATCCCACATGCATAAGATGAATGTAATTTGTTATTGAAAATCCTTTATATCAAGTCATAGTTTGATGTGTTTCTTCTTGTAGGTGATGGAGGATCCAAGGAGGTGAATGGCGAGAGCTCATACATGAGAAGTTTGGAAGGCGGAGTAAAGTTGCTCAAGTTTGTCATCATCACCACATGGAAGAGAGCTCTTACATCAAGTTTATCTTACTTCGAAGACTTCGTATGTCTGGATGAGGAAGACATCAACGCCATGCGGAGGGAAGCTAGTCTAAGATGATCAAGGTTACAAGTGTAGTTCATCATCAAGAGCATCATCTGTACGAGGCGAGGATCAGTGGAAGGTTGTTACTTCACTATGCATATCTTGAAGGAGGTCATCATCCAGAAGCTCACATTTCATGCGCCAGACAAGAAGAACTCTCATCATGCACCAGTCTACTCCATGAGTCCATGCATCTGTCTAAAGACATGATCCTACACAAGCACAAGGACATCACAAGATGAGAGATGAGCATGATCATCAAAGCGATCCATGAGTTACATCAAGACAACAAGAAGAAAATATTCTAAGTGAACATGAGGTGAACCAGACTAGTTCGTTTGAAGATGCTGAGGTGGCACATACACATCATCAAGCCAATCGCATTCTGCCATGTCATTCATTCAAGAGGGCCCACCATATAGATGCTTATCACATTGGGAAACGTGCCTTCATTGCCTCTTTCATGTTCTAAAAATAGCAAATTTTGTAACAAACTGCCTTGTTGTCTCAATCTTGGACATTGATTGCTAAATCAATCTGGACCATTCATTGTAATTCTTGAACTCTATATAAGGCTCACTTCTCTCATTTGTAAAGACATTATACATTAGAAGGAGACATTATTAGAGGGACATTAGAGGGGAGAATCATTAGAGGAAGATAGAGTAGGGGTAGATACTATGGCAATAGAAGTAGAGTAGAAAGAACTCTTCGAAATCACTGAAGAGTTATATGCGATTGTTGTAAACAAAACACTTCTTAAATCAATACAAGCTCATTGTTGTTGTTCGCATGGTGATCTTGTACGATCAAGGAATGTTCGTGTGGTTTCTTATTCTCCAAGATGGTTGAGATGTGGTTCCAAGTAGCTTAGATGATAAAGTAGATAGAGGTCATTGATGTAGTGGATATATGCAATGATATTTGATAAATTCCCGTTGGTTCATACTTTTGATGGCTTGTCGATGGTAAGTTATCATGTAAAGTTAGCCTGAGCTACATCTTGCAAATAGTTCGATTGTTGATGCTCCTTCGAGTTGCGTCAGTTGTGGGTACTTTGGAGTGTGTCAACAATATGAAAATCCTTGGTTTATCCTTTGGAGATTGCACCTGTTTCATGTAGTTGTTGCTTGTCATGGCGAAGTGAAATTTGGTTTCTAAGGGAATTTGTCTACCATAGCATCGTTCATCACGTCATTGTCCTTAGAATAGCCTTCTTAACCCCTTCCTTTTTTTTATTTTCTTTTCATAGTTGATTAGAAAAGTTCCATTTCATAATAAGGAGGAATACATATTTGAATGGAGTGATGAACAAATTTTGCGTAAGTCCCTTTGTGTAAACAGCATTATCACATCATACCACCAAGGCTATCCGTTGCAACTCACGTACAAGGAACCTTGGAGCATTCTTGTTTGATCACATGGTTCAGCATTCGAGACGCTTTGTTCAAGAGAGGATAGAGCACTTGGTGTTTTATTCTAATGTTGTTGTTGTCAAGAAAACATCATCAACAACACTGTCTTACTTGCTGCCACATTTTCCTTCACATTTCCACATATAATTACAACTCCTTTCTAGCCCAAGATCTCCACAACTATTCGTGTTAATACACTTTGTTTCTATATCCTTTCAATCAATCTACTTGTTCACCATGCAAGGTACACTTTTACCACCCATATGCTTTCTCGCGCCAACTGCTTAGAAATCTGAAAAAAAGTCAGGATAATCTTGGTCAATACCAAGAAAAGAAGATAGGAGGAGAGCATGTCATGGCAGGGAAATCTGAAAGAAGCAAATAATGAACTCTGTGGAGGAAACTCATGTTTGCAATCGAAGGGTAGTTACGTACTCTTAAGATATTAGTTGTGTCTCATATTTCTTCTATTTTGAGGTTTTTCATTATATTTATCCAAAACTCTAATATGTCTGGACTGTTACGTGTCGGTACTAAAAGAGGGACATTTTATCAGATTATTTTCAGTTTTATAGTTTACAAAATTTCGCATCAAATCCTCTGTAAGTATTGACTTTCAAGCTTCCATTTTTTACGAAATGTTATAGCTCCATCCTACAGTCCATATCATGCACAGATTGATGTATTGGACTAGAAAAGTGGTCTCGAGCACAAAGAAACAGAAAAGCTAACAAAATGAACAATGCCAGCAATCAATAGGGTAGAGAAGGCTTCCTGGTGTTTTTAAAGCTGAATATTATTGAACTACAAATCAAAAGAAAACACTTCAAAAGTAAAGGCCCTTAAACTAGCCTAGGAAAAGCAGAACCTTATAAACAGAATGCACTATATAATAAAACAAAACCTATATGCAGTATGCTACATTGACCTTGAAGATTATGACAAGCAGCATCTTACCGCTCATAAATAGTGAGGATGAAAACCACAAGATACTGACAAAACAACTTCTGATTGGGACTTGCCACAAAATGCAAACATATACATGGAAGATTTTGAAAGTAAAGCATTGTTCTCCTTCCATTACAACCATAATGACATAAATGTTATGTGGGTGATATAAAAGTCAACTGATCACAAAGGATTAAGTCTTTAAGAATTTTGCTCTCATCTTACGAGTATATGCCCACACATCAAGTTCACTAAAGAAATTGAAAATAATGGATCTCTTCCTTTTCTAAATGGACTCATATCAAAAGAGATTGACAGTTCTTTCCTGCTTATATCTCCATGACTCTTCACACCATCACCCTTCTCAAAAGATTAGGATTCACTTCACTCTTACCAACAGGGATTTCAGGATTTCAGATATAGAACATATTGAGGAATAGAAGCATCATTTTATAAAAGCATTTAGAATGAATGGGTACTAATTTGAAGCAAATTTTAAATGTTTTCAACAAAGTTGAAAAGTATACTACTGCTGGTATCCACCAGGAGACCCTAATTGAGGATCTTCCCAAGGTTTTCTTCTGTGAAGCAATGGCATTTCCTTCAAAATTGAATGATTTTAAGAAAGCAAATAGAAAATCATTTTTTATCTCTCACACTAAAGGAAGCATGATCAAATCAATCAAAGATTCTTGATCCAAACCTAGGATGCGGGGTTTATCAGATTGCTTTTATTTGTGGGCAATTGTGGCAAATCCTACATTGGAGAAATAGGGAGATCTTTCAACAAAAGAGGAGCATAGCTCAGATGTCTGTCATGGTTGCTTTAAGAACCCTGCCAGACTTGTACAAGTTCTACTCATGATTTATACTTGGGAAAAGAAAGAATTTTGTTAAGAGATGAACATTACTTGGGAGAGATGCGATTGAGATTGATAGACATCAAAACAACATCAATAGAAATGAATGGGAAACTAAGCGATTCATTTGCTCAAAGGTCATTAATTAATTGTTATTATTATTATTTAATGCTATATTTACATTTATTTAAAATTGTCATCTAGCATTAATTAATAATTAGTATTGAAAATAGTTCAGAAACTCGGACTTGGTGAAAAAACATAGTAAATTTCTGAAAGGAAAAATCACAACAAAAGACAGATTTTTTGGGTTTTAATAGTGTTTTTTCATATTTATGTGCTGTCCAAGTCTCTATAGAACTCACCAGGTTTGAATGAATCTCACTGAGAAACTCGCTAAATAACTCACAAGTTACTCGCAAGTTTTTCAGTGGGCTTGGCTGGCAAGTCATGGCAAGTTACTCATCCAGCTAAAAGCTTGAGAGTACTCACTAAGTTCGAGAACCATGGTATTGACTTCATTCTCTATATTTTGTTTAAACCAGGTTATCTATATAAGGATCCCTTGATTCTAAGTTTATCATTCATCCTGATTATGGTCCACAATGTTGTTGTTCGAAACATCAATTCATTATAAATTATCTTCACTAGTTTTATCCGGAAGTAACTCTTTACTAAAGTGAAAACTACTTGATTGATACTTATATAAATTAAGATTTGTGCCTTACAGCCTGATACATAAAGTCAGGTTACACATTGCACTCCTCCATAGTTCAGATTTCGGAGTCGTAATGCCATGTCCCCTCCATGATAGCGAATTAATAATAGTAATAAAAAAAAGTGTTTTTTTAACACTATTTAAATAAAATAATAATTTAAATATAGTAATTAAGTAATAATATTAATAATTTTAAATAATGATAATAACAACTTTTTGTTTTGGCGCCAAAAGAAATTCAATTTCACATAATGTCGGCCCTTTTTGAATTTATTCAAAAAAGAGTATTTAAGCAGCGCTGAAGTTTCATTTTATCGAATATTGTTTGCATCTTGCTCATTCATGCCTATCACACTTGGGACGAAACCCTCAAGAGGTGATCAACACCAGGTTGGACGAAAACCCAACTCTAGTGTTTGCTGTGAGCCATTTCCACGCAGGGGATAGCATTGAATCTAATTCTGAGTTTTTCATATCTACAGGTCTGCATAGTGGCGTGAAGAAAGAAGGGAGAACACAATCATTTTCAGCTCGCCATCCAGGTCAAAATATCATATATTTCAGTCAGAACTGCAATCGGAAGTGGTATATTCCTCTAGCCAATGGAAGGGGAGCAGCGACCTCCATCTGGTCTGAGTGCAACCTGCTGCCAGTGCATATCGTTTGCTGGGCACTCAGGACTCCACAACAGCGATAAGGGTTGCTGAGTGTCTTTGACACCATCAACGACTCACATAACCTGCACCACCTGGGAGTATCATTATGGCATTCAACACACCAGATACAAGGGACCTGGGCTGCGACATACAGATCAAACTCATTTCCAGGCCTTGAGCATTATCCAGATCCATGTCAGTGTTCATTATTATCTTGTGACTGTGGCTGCATTTCAAGGGTTAACAATGTTACATAAACTATGAAAGATATATTATTGAAGATAATCAGATGTGTTACAAAGAAGAGCAAATGCTCTTATAAAGAGAATGCAAAACTAAAAATAGATGACCAGCTTGCATAAAGCAGAAAGCTGAAGCAAACAAAGCAACGTAGATAAGAACTAAACTAAAGACTGAAAAGCAAAAGCAAAAGATTGATCATTATCTACACATTATCTTAATACCCCCCCTTAATGATCAATCCACTAACTAAAACAGAGTTGCCCCCCTTGGATGGTGACCACCAAAAAAAGAGAAAGACAGGTCCACAAGCAACTGAAATAACAGGCAGAAGAGATGGCCTAGAAGGCGTAGAAAGCAGACTCCTTTTGCTCAGTATGCTCTGCGACATGTGCTGATGGTGTTGATGCTCAGACTTGGACTGTTCAGCAGCCAAGCGTTTCCGGCAATCCTTTTTCATATGGCCAAACTTGTGGCAATAATTGCACTGGATGTTGTACTTCTTGGAAGGGCCCTGTGACTGACCCTGACTGAATGGCTAAGAGGGCTGATTGGAGCCTTGATTTTGCGGAAAAGACTTGGCAGTAAATGCCTGTTTTGAGGAGGAGGAAGTAGCATTGTTACTGAACTGATGTTTCCATCGATCCTGCTATAAGAGTTTGTTGCACAGTTCTGGAAACTTCAGAGTAACATTAGTTGAAGTAATGTTAAGAGTCTTGATAAAGTGCTCGTAAGTAGATGGTAGGCTTTTCAGAGTGATGACTACCATATCTTCCTTGTCCATGTCTCGACCATTCGCCGTCAACTGATCACGGATGTCCTTGATTTTAGTGAGATGCTCCTGCAGAGACATCTGTTCATCCATCATGATCGAGAAGAGCATGTTCTTTAAAAACCACGCACGGCTCTTGTCAGACGTTTCATGAAGGTCCTTCAACAGATCCCAAATTTCTTTTGCAGATTTCCCAGACGGAACCTGAGGCAATTGATCATCGGTCACTGATAACTTGATAAGCATCACCGCTTCTCGATTTTGCTCATCGTATTTTTCCTGATCTTTACCCGGCAGTTGAGGACGTGTAGTTTTCCCCAGAACTAGCTGGTCAAGACGCTGATATTCAAAGATAGTCATCATGCGCTACTTCCAGGTGTTGTAACTTTTGCCGTTGAACTTCTCACTGCTCTCCAACAGAATGTTGGTCAAACATGCCATGCTTCACGTTTTCCGAGACATGAAAAGACGAATTATAAGCAGTGGCCACAGATACCAAAGCAGATATACGGCACAGATCGGGAAAATAGAACTGAGGCACAGACTTCGAAAACATGGAATAAAGCTGAGATACAGAAACAGAGGTACGAATCTCGAGATAAATCCAAACACAGATTTCAGGATACTAATCTCGAGAATACGGAGGGCAGAAGTTCAAAACATCTGAACACGAATTTCGAGAAAATATTTTTGCATGGCGGTTGGGCACAAATCCGAAGGCAAAGGGTTAAGTTGATCTCTTGTCTTAGCACTTGGTGTTAAGACCACAAAACCACAAACTGGCATCAGTCAGCAAGCAAAGAGAATGTCAATAATCTGAAAACAAAACTTCAGCCGAATAAAAGAGGTCCCACCAGAATGCCGGTGTTTATTGCAGAAATCACCCCTTGCAGAGAACATGACGGCATCAAACAGTGCTATATCAGCTAAGGACCAGAAATCACGAATCACATATTAAACTATGGATGAAAAGCCTTGACTACATGAACAAAGAACCCACCGGAGGAAACAAAACAGATATTCACGACCAGGAATGCAAACTTCTATAAAATCTCAGATCCGTGACTGCCAGAAAGGAAGACTAGGGTTTTAAACCCTGTCAAATCACAGAGGAAGCGGCCCGCTAAAGGAGACAGATCGGCTACCCGCAGAAACAAAGCGCATCTTATAGCAAAGTCATGGCGCGATGTTTTTTTGATTCGCCACATAAGAGAATGACTAAAAACTCGAACCGGATTCCACAGCAAGTCTGCAACTCATGACGAAGCGCCAAAAAGGAAAACGCAACCTTGAAGAACCGTGCGCGACCAGAAGCAACCTAGAAAAGTGGAGAAACGGACGGCGCCAAAAGGATGAAGCAGAACTTGATGCAAAATATGCTCGTCGTGACAAAAAAAAGGAACGGAAATCACGGACTTAAAATCCACGAAATGAGAAAAGAGGTGGACGCCGAAAATCCACAGACTATACACGGAACTTTGGATGCGATCATCAGTGATGAAACTTGCTGGAAAAAAGACCGCCGAAAAAGAAACGCAGGCACAACAAAACCACGTACACAAAAATAGCTCCCGCGACTAGATTAAGCACGGGAGAAACCACGACCAAAAAAGCAAGAAATCATGACCCAAACAGACGAAGGCAGCAACACCCGCAACCATAAATCGAAGGTACCCAGATTCCAATGCCCAAAAAGAACCCGAATCGACTAGCACAAAGATAAAAAAATCTTTTAAAAAAAATGCTAAGACTAACCAAGTTCGTAACTTGGCTCTGATACCATGTTACATAAACTATGAAAGATATATTATTGAAGATAATCAAATGTGTTACAAAGAAGAGCGAATGCTCTTATAAAGAGAATGCAAAACTCAAAATAGATGACCAACTTGCATAAAGCAGAACGCTGAAGCTAACAAAGCAACATAGATAAGAACTAAACTAAAGACTGAAAAGCAAAAGCAAAAGATTGATCATTATCTACATATTATCTTAATAAACAAACAGGCACCAGTCCTGAATCAAACAGCAAGAATTACTTGTGATTTGGGTCAAGTTCAAGAATATTATACTGTAAATTCAGTTTGACCAATTGAGATCGTTGGACATACAACAGTGAAGTGCCCAGGATTAGCGCCAGTGCAGAAGGACAAGGTTCTATCCTAGCCGCACTATCTCAAGTATTATCACAGAACTTAATCAAATTCTTCTGAAATCTGCTAGGGCACGCCAAACTTTCCAGTAAAGCGGACTTCATTCATATTTGTCTAATGCTGGGTCAGAAAACTGAATTCTAATTTGAATGTCATTGTAACTCAAATCGGTTGATATATTCAAGGATTTCTGAACTTGTTATTTATCTGAGTAGGGTTTTTGTGCTGAACAGCAAGTTGTTTTAAATAGATTATTAAGTGTTATTCACAAGTATTACATTCTAATGCTATTATTTCTTTTACACATACATTTGTTGTGAAATCTAATAAATAACTAGCAGAAACTGGAGGTGTAAATCACCCTAGGGGTTTGACTGTTATGGGACTTTTTCCCCGAGAAGTGAATTAAATAAATAAAGTTTGTAAAAACTTTAGAGAGTAAAAATAAATATATATAAAAAAAGAGAATAGAAGAAAATAATAAGGAATGTAAAAAAAAAAAGTTACTTTCGAGTTAAAATAAAGGTTAAAAAACCTTATTTATAAGTACACTCGTATTGGAGTGTGTTTCACGGGAAGTTTATTATTTGTAATATTATTTATGAAAGGGTGTGATATTTGGAACCACTCTTTGGGTTAATATTTAAACCCGTGAAAATAATGTAAAAAAAAAAGACACAGGAAAATACAGAGGAAAGAGCAATACGCCAATTTAGAGAGCACACAAGAGTGAAGGTTTTGGTTCTGGCTGGCATTTAAACATTTGGAGAAGGGGCACAACAGCGTGTGTCCAACTCGGGGTACAGCGTAGACCTGGGAGTGTCCTGGCCAGGGCTGTGTTTATGTCGTAAAGACAGGCTGGTTATGTGCAAGAACCAGTTCCTCCGGGGGTGTTTGTGCCAGAAAAAAGTCAGAGCCAATAACCCTATCTCTGTGTGCAGGATAGCTGCTTCAAAAAACTATTAAAGATACGTATTATTTCCATTGCCTATAATTTAATGTTCTCTGTGTTAATTTATGTTATAAATGTCATTATTTTGATATTCATATTATTGCTCAAGTGATTAATTATTACTGCTCCTTTTATTTACTAATGCTCCAATATGTATGCCCTTATAAATAAATAAATTGAAACATCTTTAATTTTTCTATTGTTGGAGAATAGTTAGGTTACATTGACAACTAAACCAGGGTTATTTCACATAACCAAGATATAAAACATCAGAACCCAACATAATGCATTAACTCCTACAATGGGCATATAAGCTCAACCATAAAATTCTAAGGGATTAATCATGGTCCGAAAACCTCCATCTCTGCCATTAAAGGCAGGAATATGCCCTACGGCATGTTGAAGAGCTACTTTATCTAAAAGACTAAAACATTAGATGAGACAGATTCTCATCAAAAGAAAGTCAACACCCAGCATATTTATCTTGCACTTCTACTAATCATCTACATGTTTTGTAAGTGTCCTTCCTAAAATCAAGTGTGAATATGCTACCAATCCAAGTCCTAAATTTATACTAAATACAAGTTACATAGCACAGTTCAATGCCTCTCAAGCTTCATGCATCTATTATTTATATGGAATTTCTGTACTGACAAAATTCAGTAGCCTTGTGGTAAAAGTCACAAAATTTTGGAATCGACAGGATAGTTGGTATGTAAGGAGACAGCTTCATATAGAAGTAGGGCTTAAGAAAAAGTTGGTTAGATAATAACAATAATGAAAATTATAAGAAACAATCTTTCAGAAAAGATATGGGAGCTTAAGAGAAAAGCATAGCTTACAAGCATGCACAAGGCACTCAGAATACTAGGATTGATGTTTAAAGATTTTTAAATCTCTTGTAAACAACCCATAAAATTACAGTATAAAAGGCAAAATCTAAGGGTAAATAACAATGTCTATATAAAGGAACAAATCTATAGCTTAATAGAAAAGCAACAAATATTTATAACCAACCTGTTCTTCTACATCATACATGCAGATGTATTTACTCTTGCCTGCAGCTATAATGTAGCTACCATCAGCGGAGTAGCATAAATTTGTGAAACACTTCCCTGAGCTTGAATTAGCTGCTGTCCTGCGATCCCCCATTAGCCTTCCTCCTGCAATGTCTCTGCGACCCTCAATTGTACACATAAGCTGACCCTCAATTGGGTCCCAAAAATGAATCTGACCATCTAGCGTACTACATGCAAGCTGCTTTCCATCAGGGCGATATGTAACTGTTAGAACATCATGAGTGTGGACAAATTTCTCTACTGCGCCTTTACTCTCAAAAACATCCCACAACCTAACAGTTTTGTCCCATGAGGATGAAGCTAGAATTGTCTGCAATGACAGAAAAAAGCACATTGTCAAGCTGTATCCAGACAAAGTTTCAGCTCTAGATCAAAGTACTGTCCCAACCATGTAAGCCCAATAGTAAATTCAAATTGAAGGAAAAGAAAACAAGGGACCCATCATAATATAATTGACTGGTGATAATAACATTTTGAAAATGCAACCAAACTAACTCAAATTGCATACAATAAATAACCATTGTTTTCCGGTTGTATTTTTCACAGTGTCATTGTAAGTAAGTTGTCTAGAGAAATCTGCATAATGGAGAAACCTGCATAAAATTCTCCAGACAACTTGCTTCCAATATATAATGATATTATAGCCTTGGATGATTTATAGCTCTTTGCAAAATCTTTTTGTTTTCAAAGTTGATAATCAAAAACCATTCATCTCTATCAACAAGTAATATCTGCTCAATATCCAATATCTGCTCAGCATAGCATTATAAGAAATTTATTTCATACCATAGATCTGGAGGCCTCACAAGCATGAATTTGTAAGAAACAGTAAATAATACGCTAAAAACATTAGACATCTTAAAAGAAATACGTCATCAAAGGCAGGTTGAAATGTCCCGTACTTGATATGGGCCGACTTCCCTTGATTGGATAAAATTAAAATTTATACAAGAATCGACTAAATAAAAAGAAAAAAAAGTTAACATATTGAAGAAGCCGATTCATTCTTTAAATGGCCAACTTCCTTGTTTGGCACCAAAGAAAGATATAAATTTAATTTGAAATCATACATACAAAGGGAGTAATAATAATTAAGAGTTGATGCGATTCTTATAAGGCAGATAAAGGATTATTAATTTTATTATGAAGAGCAGCGATTATTTTATAAGGCAGCAATCATATTAAGGGCAGCAATTATCATAACAAGCAGCGATTATAGAAGTGCAGTGATTTGTTGTGAAAGGGCAGAATTAAATTATAGAGCGTGTTTGTTGACAAAAAATGCCTCCCTTTGTCAAGTCACCTCCCTTGGTGAAGAAATATATAGGGGATTATCAACAGATCAGCAGGGGAATATAGGAAGGAATCAGAAAGAAATATATATTTAGCAGAGATAAATCTGCAGGAATATATCAGCAGTCATATATATATATATATATATATATATATTTGGAATCAGCAGCAATAATATATATAACAGATTGGAGTAAACTTGGAATCCATTAAGAGGTACATATTCCCAAGCAATACAATTGAAATAAGGTGATGTTAGTAAGTAGGAAATCAAATACCATATGCTAAACTAACTTTGAACCAGACAGTAAAGAAGTGGTACTTTTCAAAGTATATATATATATATATTTGGAATCAGCAGCAATAATATATATAACAGATTGGAGTAAACTTGGAATCCATTAAGAGGTACATATTCCCAAGCAATACAATTGAAATAAGGTGATGTTAGTAGGTAGGAAATACCATATGCTAAACTAACTTTGAACCAGACAGTAAAGAAGTGGTACTTTTCAAAGTTACAAAATCCCTCCTATATTGAGTGGTATGAAAGTACAAGCTGAAATGTCTACTAATTTGCCTTTAAAAAAGAAATTTCTTTTGTAGAGTTCACGCAAGCATTAAGCAAGCTTGAAAAGGATTAATCGTGACTTATCAACATGGATTAAAGTTCAAGTAAAAAGATATCTCATACATTCGTTGGTGAAAATGCCAATCCATGCACAGGCCCTTCATGACCACTCATTACATCCAATAGTCGGCCAGTCTTCATTGACCAAACAAAAATCTGCAGTTTTAATTAGTTAACATGGAACAGGTTATTCATCAAATAAATGTTTAAAATTCTAGAAAAAAAAAGGAACAATTCTGAATAGTGTGTAATGACGTGCTTTGATTTGCAATGTTAAAAAACTAGCACAAAAACCATATTCTGAAACCAGTCTCAATAGTAAATTACCTCATAAGAGTCCAGTGTACCAGCACATATTACTTCACCACTTGGGTCTGCTGCTAAGGAAACAAACTGTTTGGGAGTAGGAGTTGTAAAAGTCCGAAAATTTCTGTAGCGAAACAAGTCCCAAGCACGCACCGTCCCATCGATTGATGCACTAAGGAGTGAATGATTGCTTGGCAAAAAATGAACAGCAGTAACTGCATTTGTATGCTCTGCAAATGTTACAAAGCAGAAGCCAGAAGAAGCAGTCCAAACCTGTCCAAATGCACAACGAATAAATACAACCAAGATTCTAGTTGGATCTTCTTAAGCATTTATTGGCAGAAACAAGTATAAACATAAAACTCCAAAGTTTTGAATCAAATGATGCAGCAAAACACACTGAAATCAAAATATCTAAGCACATGCTAAGAATACAGAAACTATTCAAATTTAACAATACTGTCGATGCAGGAGCATCGGTCTCTCCATCAGTTTTGAAGTTTCATTGTTTTGTTTTGGTGAGTTTTCAGGGTCAATGTACCCAATTTTGCTTCAATGTTGTTATTTAGTTCCGTTTTGGGAGGTCCTGTAGCCTTTGAGGCTTGGAACCAAGTTTCCCGCCAAAAACTCACATTTGAAATTTGAAATGATGGAATGGTTTTCCCCTTGGCTAATCCACCTTATACAAGGTTTGCAAAGTGTATGAAACGCCTCCAAGGTTCAAGGATGAAGTTGTTTTGCATTGAAGCCTTTAGGCAACCAATTTGGAGGCTTAAACCCACTCCCAACGAACTATACAAATTACAAACACAAGATTCAGTTAGGTTTTTGATGATGGAGTTAGTCTTCCACGGGCTTCTTGGGCATAGGATAGTGGGAGGTTGTGTTAACTCCTCATGAAAGATGGAGTGAGGGCATGTGCAGGGGAAAACAAGACAAGAAAGGTTGGGACAGTCAAAGAAGAAGAGGATAGAAGGCAGTTGTTTGGAGGAGGAAAGACAAAGAGAGGTGTTCAGAGTTAGAACAAGACAGCAAGAAGTTGGGACAGTCAGACAAAAGGAGAGAACATGGGACAGAGCGTGGAAACTCATATTGAGGCCAAGGACGCGGGCACAACAAAAAGAGGAATGAACAAAAGGGAGAAGGTGCAGTGAATGAAGGCAGAACAAGCTGTACAAGTCGAGGAACAGCAAGAAGACTGTATTTCTGGGTTGTGACAGAGGCTGGACAGTCTCTTTTACAAGTGTAATATCTCTCCAAGTGTTGTGTATGAACATTGCAGTTAATTTGGAAAGTTAAAACACTTCCTTACCATCTGAATAAGCCCCTCAACGAGGGTTTCCACCTTGCTATGTTTTACTGTGTGCACAAGCCCCGATTGTTGGACTGTTCCTCTGTGCTTTTTCCTCAATTGATTTGGTTTTTTGCTCATACATTTTCCGTATGAAGTCTTTAGTGTCAAGAGGAGGGTCTGTATGATAGTTTTTAACTTTAAGTATATAAGGAGTTGCATGGACTTTATAGGTCCTCCACCGGTTTAACATACATTTTGTGATACAAAGGGCAGTGTGTTAGAACCTGCGTGGTTCCATAGGGTTGTGATTCCTTGGTTGACAAACATTGTTAGGTTCTATATCAATCTAGTCCACCTAAACCCTACACAACTCCTGTAGCCAGTAAGGCTTATTGAAGCTCTTGAACGGTTTGGTATTAGTAATCTCATGCATGCACATGATTGGATTGTTATGTCTACATATGATGAATAGGTAAGGCAGTTTTAATTGAGGATTTTGTCAAAGTTAGAATACTGGACAAAGGACCACTGTGTCAAGTGTTTGTCAGAGTTGGATGACGGTATCAAACAGACAGTCTTGGGGTTTTACATCGCTGTCCTGCCATCAACTAGTGATCAGGACTGTTCTAGAGAGGTATCTTGCCATCAACTGTTGTCAGCAAGACAGCTAATGAAAATCAAAACAAAAAAGCAGAGAAACTTCAAACATATAAATAAGCAAAAAATGTGTCAACTATGTTGCCCTCTGGCAATCAAGCATAAAATTGAGAGTAGAATCTGGCAATTGTTTACATATACAGATCAAGGGAAATCCATGAACAAGAAGAATCTGGCTATTACAACTAACCTTCACTTTGTTGTCATCTGCTCCTGTTGCTAAAAGTTGTGAATCAGGTGAGAAGGCCAAGCAATTAACATCAAAATAATGACCCTGCTGTTTCAATATATAAGTTTCTGATCGCCATTCCCACACAAGCAGCTGACCCAGTTTTGCGCACCCAAAAGCCAACCAATTACCCAGCCCATTGAAAACAGCCGTAGTAATCTTCTCCCTTGTTATAGAAAGCAAATGAATACAAGTGAAGTCTGGCATCTGGTAGATCCCAAAAATTCCCGAAGAGAACCCAACAACTACTAACTCAAGATTCGAATGATAATCACAAGCAGTCAAACGTGCCCCCGCCTGCATGAAAAAATCCTTCTTCAGTAACTCCCATCGCCCTCTGTGCAGAGGCAACATCAAGTCTTCCCCCGAAACCTTTGACTCTGAAACAGGAGGATTACGAGCATTTTTATTGATTTCTTCACAATTGCCATCTGTCTCAGTTTTGTGCCCACTCTTTTCCAGCCTCTTATTTATCTTATTGTGGCCATTTTCCAGTCCACTATGAGTTTCAGCATCTACGGATTCCGCAGATAGGATATTAGTAGTTTCTGGAACAAGGGTTTTATTAGGACTCAGGGTTTTAGTGGCTTCTGCAAATAGGATTTTACGAGGGTTTAGGGTTTTTGGGTTGTCAAAATTTTCGTTAGAGTTTATCAGCACAGTGAAATCATCTGCATCATCCTCGTCCTCCCACTTCCTCTTACTGTCTAAATTTCTCACATTCAAACTAACGGCAGCATGTCCATTATTAGAAATTACCTTATTTTGGAGAGTGTCATCCAAATAAAATTTCCAGCTGAAAATTGCGCCGTCTTTCGAAACGGAATAAGCGCCGTCCACGACGCCCTTCAGAACCCGAAAAAACGCGCCTACGATAACATCCCGGTGGCCCAGTAGCTTGACCGGCCAGTAGTTTTCCACAATTTTCAGGCAAAAAATCCTGACACACAAGTCTTTCGAACCGGCAATTATCCAGTATCCGTCTGGGCTCCAGTCCAGGCAGGTTACGGCATCATTGCAGCCCGTTAAAGTCCGCACAAGTTCAAACGGCATGAATTCTTTTCTAAACGTCGGCGTTCTCCATACCTGAACGGATTTCCCCACACCGACAGCGAAGTGGGATCCGTCGTGGCTAAATTTGATGACGGAGACGGTACCTTTGAAGGAGATCCTGTGCAAAACAACACGGCGGTGCACATTTATGAGTAAACATCTGCCTGCTTCGTCGACGGAGAGAAGTAGAGTTCCGTCAGGGGAGACGGCGATTCGCGAGATGTTTTTCGAGTTCTCGCAGGGGAGCGTCACGTTTTCAGATTTGACGAGGTCGATGACCGTCACGCGGTTGCCCACAGGTGTCAACAATTGAGTGTTGTTTGACAGGATCGCATTGCCGCCTCTGTAAGGGGCGCCCAGCAGATTCTTGAACCTGTAATTCATTCTGTCAAGGGTAAACCCTGACAATCAAAATAATCTGGATCGTCCTTTTTTTCCAAGTAAAAATCCGTCAAATTTGTAGCCGCCGTCGGGATATTTTGTCTTCAATCTTTGACAGAAAAATCGCGCGAGGTAAAGTGTGGAAGAATCCTGTTTACTGTGTAGGTTGAGATCCACACACTACCACCGTTTTTAGGGCTTCTGTGAAGCCTCTTCTTGCTTTTCTCTGTGAAGCTTTGCATTCTCTGGTTATTAGGGTTTGCACGCCAAATTTGGGTGCCACTTTTTCCAATAGTTAGCATGACTTCAAAATTTTCCAAATATTATAAAATATGCATGGAATACCTGAATTAATTCATTCGCATGTAAAGTAGTCTTTTAACTCAACTTAGAATACCACAAATTCATTGAAATAAATTTGTGTGTAGTATCATATTTGTAACATGGCGGGGTCTAAATTAAAAAAAAAAAAACACACAACTTCCTTTTAATAAATTTAATATTCTACATATAATTAAATTTATTATTCCAACTAATACTCTATTTTAAAATCATTATAATAATATGATATATGTAGAAGTTTTTATTTTAAATTTTAAGAGATCAAGGTTCACATTTGCAATTGTAGAAACTAGCAATCCCACCTTGGTATGCAATGGGTACACCAAAGCGCTGTGGAAGTTCAATTGCCATGTATTTAAGTGAATGATGATTGGCTTGTATCCTTGTGTCCCATGTCATTATGTAGCATTGGAAGAGAGCATATCAAGTTATTGAGAGCTTTATGGTATTTAATAAAACCCATGAACCAAAACTCATCATTCCCCTACTGTCACCAGTTGAATAAACTATTTTGGAGCATCATTTTTGTTGGTCGATGGATCCACAGCCTTAACATTTGCCACAATCTCTGCCATCTATCAAAATTTGTGGGCTCTGCTACTCATTCCTGACATTTCATATGATACGCGTAGGCAATGAATGGTTTCAAACATGTAGGTGCTATTCACTCTAAGGTGCCAATAGTTAGAAAATGTCAATCCAAAAGTTCTCATTTCTTTCCACTTGTCTAGATGAAGGTGCAGGGTAGAGTGAATGGGCATGATTATTTGAATCATCTTGCATCACTCTGGTAAAACTCTTTCCATTTCTGGATCGTTGGCATGGAACGACCGATCGAAAGTCACTCTTTTTATTCTTTACCGTTGGATCGTTGGCATGAGAAGTACCATTTCATGAGGCTCTAGTGGTGCTAGATGACATGGGCCAACCCATACGAAGCTCCATTTTTTACATTGTAAAAGTACCATACCTTGATCTTTAATGTAGGGTTTTCCATTAGAATGCTTGACCATAGCCCCAAGTCTATCACACAACATAACACTTTTTGCCAATGTGTTATGCAATTAAGCTTAGTTTTGTAATCCTATGATGGCTAATGATTTTGTGTTTTAGGAAATGTCTCTTCAATTTTCATGTGTGGTAAAGATAGAATTTGGAAATAATTATATTCATAGAAAGGTTATGCATGTATCCATGTTCTCTAGTTGAAATTGAAGGGTACTTTGAATCCATGCAAATTTTAGTTCAACATCATAAATAAGGATTTGGTTTTTCCATACACCCTTTGGTATACTATACACATAGTAAAAGTAAAAGTATGGTGGGCCTCCTCGCTCAAACTCTTTGAGATTCCTCTACCAACCCACAAGCTGATTTTTTTCTAGATCGCTACCCTAACAAAATTTAAAAAATTAAACTACAAGTATTTGGTATGTGGAAGATTTATTGTTAAAACACATCATAATAGCTTGAAGTTCTTTCTTGGCCAACGAGATTTGAATGATCAACAACAAAAGTGGGTAAGTAAGTTGCAAGCATATGATTTTGATATAAAGTGTGTTAAAGGAAAGAAGAATACAATAGCTAATGCTCTTCCGAGAATGAGAGATAGATTACATGTTTCTAGACATGTGGCATCTTTCATGCAACATAGAAGTGGTAGGAACAATTGTCTTGAGGTTGTGTAATGTAGCCAAAAGGGCTTCCTTGAATATTTTTTGTTTACAAACGATATTAAGCCTTGGTTGATATGGAGTTAGTGAGCATTTCCTGATATTTGTCTCATTCTCTATTTTCCCTATCTCTCTTTGCACCTCTCTCCCTCACCCCTTTCTCTTTTCACTTCTTTGTCTGTCTCTCTAACTCTTTCTCCCTCCCTACCTCTCTGTCTCTCTTTGTCACTATCTCTCTCTAACTTTCAATCTATTATATTATCTCTATCTATCATGCTTATATACATTTTTTAATTTGACAGAATACAAATTTTGGGACATTGATATTTTTAAAATACCTTTTTTCCCTTCTCTATAGGTATTTGTCAATTTTCCATGAGGGTTGTTTCTTGGATGGGGGCCTATTTTTGACTAATAGTCATGTTCCTTTGACAAAAGTTTTTCCAAAGTGAGATTGAACACAACTGGCTCCCATGACTAATAGTCTTTATTCTCAGTGAGCTTTCATGTTTGGTGTCTAGTTTCTATTTGCATGCATCTCCTTTCTAGATTCTTGTTCATGCACTGCAACTGGTTTCACCTGCATTCCATTAGTTTTCACATATGTATATTATTTATAATTTGACACATTTGCATAATTTGGAGCTCCAAAAGATTAAAAGTAAATCTAGACACGGTATAATTTTAGATTGAGAATTCGTAATTGTCTAAAAATATTTAAGTTGAAAGTAAAAACTTTTGATTTGTTTGAATTTGCAGATGATATGGGAATGATCTCGAAACCTAAAAAATGGCATGCATTCTATGTCATGGGACCTCATTGTGTTCAATCATTTCATCAAGGCCTTGGCATGTGCTCTTGATGTTGGCCCAACCATTATTGATTTGCTTTCACTCATGTCATGTGGTTTTTAAATGCGGTCCCCTGTGCATTCAATCCCTCCATATCATTTTTTTGTGATCTTACCATTTTTATACAAACACTCACTTCCATAATCCAACTAGATAAAAACCATTTGAACACCAAAATAGTCTACAAATAAACATCATACTAGAATACCAAATATGTCAAATAAATATAGTTATATTTAAAATGTTATATATAAAGTAAATATAATTCAATAATAAATATAGATAAATATAAAATATATAATAAATTTAATGTAAATATACATTTTGTACAAATTCAACTCTTTGACAAATTAAAAATAATTAAAAATAATCCAGTTAAATATATAGGTAGGCAAGATCTTGGTCTTCCTAAACAACTTTTTGTTGACATGCATACACATGCTCAATCTCCTAAACAATCTCATACCCATGATTTGACAGGATCACATTGTTGCCTCTGTAAGGGGCACCCAACAGATTCTTGAACCTGTAATTCATTCTTTCAACGGTAAACCCTGACGATCAAAATAATCTAGATCATCCATTTTTTTCCAAGTAAAAATCCGTCAAATTTGTAGCCACCGTCAGGATATATTGTCTTCAATCTTTGTCTGAAAAATTGTGCAAGGTAGTGTGTGGAAGAATCATGTTTACTGTGTAGGTTGAGATCCACACGCTGCCACCATTTTTAGGGCTTCTATGAAGCCTCTTCTTGCTTTTCTCTGTGAAGCTTTGCATTATTTGGTTATTAGGGTTTGCACGCCAAATTTGGGTGCCACTTTCTTCAATAGTTAGCATGACTTAAACTAGCACTTGCACCCATTGGAGGTTCAAGGAATACACCAATAGTAAATTGAAGGTAATGTATTTAAATATATTTTTTAAGTCAATATTTAAATATAGTTTTTAAGACTTCTTTTTTTCAGCTCCCAATCTTATGATATACCAGAACATTTTAAAAGGCAATAATGGGGTTTCAGTTCTTTGGTCTTTAAACACAAATATGTTTGCTGCAATTTTATTTTAGTTTATAAATATCAAATATTTGGGACAACCACATAGGGTAGGATACATGTACAAAAGACACTACATGTAACTCAGCAAAACCACATAATATTTATAAATATTAAATACAAAAATTGTCTGCAAGATAAAAGCTTTTGATCACAGTGTAATTTTATTGTAAAACAACCCTTTGTCAGTTAGGTTAGTTGTGTAATAACTCCATTGGCCCCAATTTGGTCACGCTTCACCATGGAACACATGAATATCATAAGACAAAGAGTGGTAGATGGCATTGCAAGTCTTTTCACAACTTGAATTTTACATATTGTCTACCATATTTAACATAACCAAAAAATAAAAAGACTTACAAAATGGAGATTAATTTTCCCTCCTCCAGTAGTTCTCTTAGATCCTTGTCTTGCGTGACAAATTTTCTTAATTACAAATTTTGTGACCAAATTTTAATGCACAGACAACACATATCGATGTATGTAAGGTATTTTAGTGCCATAACATTCTCTAATAAGATGTATATCTACTCTTACACACATTACGAGTGGCCTCAAAACACACCTCCCTGGGTTGGAACGAAATCCTCAAAATGAGAAAAATATCATCATTATTTCACTATAATTGATCAACATTTTCAAAACAAATTGTAGTACAGACAGCTCATTACAGTGGAATTGAAACATCTAATTAAAAATGCATAAACCATGAGATTCAATCCTGTGAGCTCTTCTGCATCAAAAATTGTAGAAATAATGCATTGTTTTCCATAGCCAAAACACAATCATTCGAAACTGTAGAGAATTGGCCTTTAAGGATGAAATTTTAAGATCCTGAGCCACTGTGGATTACAGTAAAATTGAAGTTATTCTGAAGCTATAAGCAAGCGTTTGATTTTTAAAAAACAAAGATTGGAGTTATTTTGAAGTGAGGAAATGGACAGAAGAAGCATAAACAACAACCCCTTGTTGCACACAAGTAGTAATAATGATATAACAATAATAGTATGAGGAGAATAATGAGAGAACCATCAATTATGGTGCGTGAAACGGCTGCACAACAGTTGGAGGAACGATAGACTGATTGGGCAGTGGTAGAGAGGGAAAAGAGCCCCAACACCCATCCTATACCGCGGAAGGCGTAAGGCAGCATCAGAATAGTTGATCCGATTGTTGCAATCATCAAATGAAATGCTCATAAATACAACTACACTATTGATCTAACTATTGCAATGATCAAATGAAACACTTAGAAATACAACTGCACTGTCGATTTTAAGCTTTGTTGTTGTCTCTATTCTTTGGGATGCCTGCGTTGCTTTGTATTTAAAGACAGAATGTGCAGTGGAAAATTGGAAGTGCAGTGTTATCCACCTCTACAAATCTAAAAAAAGATTTGACATAGATATGCATTTATGAAAATCTAAAATAAGATTTGACCTAGATTTGCCTTTATGAACAATAAGATTTTCGTGATGTAATTAATACAACCACCGAAATCTACTACCGGCGTGAAAAATTTTACGGCGTGAGACAATTCAGAGCACTATAATGCTCACAACTAAAAGCCTATCGGCTAAATATAAACATGATCCCTACGTACAAATTTCAGCAGCATGTTACTTAACATTAAAAAAATTAAAGTTTTCAAATATTATAAAATATGCATGGAAGACCTTAATTAATTCATTCACATGAATGGATGAATAGATTTTAAAGTCTACGAGGTTAAAAATAGCCTATGGGACCACCAGCCTTGTTGTTTTAGTCTTCTACACTTTAATCATTTTCCTGTTCAAAGTGAGGATGAGCCCCCCAAACTTCACAACATTCTCTTCATTGAATAAACTATGCTAAGAAAGAGCTCTCAAACTACTAGTATACTTGTCTCCAATGTCCTTGAAAGCCTCACACTCCATAATAAAGTGTTTTTCTGATTCCATTGCCCTGATAGTGCAAAAAATACACACTCGTTCTTCCTATGTTTCTTTAGGCCTTTTCAACTGCCTTGTTTCACACCAGAGTTGATGAGAATTAGTTCTTAATTGAGCAATAAGAATCTTAGCTCTCCACAAAATACAAGCCCCTATGTACACTTTTTGTTGATGGTCACAAGTAGGGTTGAATTCGTCAAGATAGTATTCCTTCTTCCTCCCAAGTACTTTCCCCCATAAACGCTTGTGGAAATTCTCCATAACAAAAACCTTTACCTATGCTGCTATTAGTGGGGCAAGCATTCAAATAGATATTCTATTTGTTTATCCATTTGATGTTGTGTCTCATCCAAATATTTTTTCTTTCACTTATGGTGTCATTGAACACAACTTTAGGCCATCTACCTACCTCCATTTGCTCAATTCTTTTCAAATACCTTATTAGACGCATCATAGCAATAGCTTCAATAGGAGATGACCCTGATTCACACAACATTATCTCATAAGGAAGTGAACCTTTTGCTTTGAACTTGCTTGTGATCAAGTGCTTTTGAATTTTCTCAATTTGTTTCCACTTTGAATTTGAAGTGTTGCTAGCCCACAATTCACACCATAATACACCACCAGAAGCACCAAAAGACTAAAAAGAACCTGTGTAGTGTTCCAATCCCATAACTCTACCTCTCTACATCTATTCTGAAGAGCATATAATGCTTTCCACCCTCCCAAAGTTCTCTTCTTTCTGCAGCTCTCCCAACTAAGCTTGTTGTTGAAGTCAAACCCAAGGTATTTAAACTCTATTACTTATTCCAGAAAATTGCCTTCAAAGTAGAACTTATGTTGATTCCTCTTTCTTTTGTTAGAGAAGATCATGACCTTAGTCTTACTAGTATTGACTTGCATCCCCACCGTTCTGCAAAAGTGTTCAAGGGCATATAAGTGCTCTTGCAACCCTCGAGTCGTCTTAGCAATCAAAATAATGTCGTCAAGATATAAAAGAATCACAAATTTCCCCAAAAGGATGTCGTCTCCTCCTTGCACGTTGAGCCACTCTTCATGTTTGTCAATATATAAACAAAAAAGAGTAGGAGGAAGTGGGCAACCTTGCTTGACCCCAATATCACTCCTAAAACTCTCTTAAATGCCCATTGAAGTTTTGATTTTGACTCTTACCTCTTCATAAAGCCTATGGACAGTTGCTCTAAGATGTGTAGGAATCCCAGGCTTTTCCATTCTACACCATAGCTTATCCCTAGGTACCATGTCAAAAGCCTTTTTGAAGTCAACAAAAATAACAAAAGGCTTCCCCCCTTTCCTCCCAAACTTTTTCAATGATGTGCCTTAACGTGATATTGTGATCAACTGTAAAGTGTTTGGGTCTAAAACTTGCTTGCCCTTTTGCATGCTTTTCTTTTGCTTTTGCCCATTTGTTGATTTTGTTTTCTACCGTGCTACCAAATAATTTTGCAAACAAAGGGTTGATCATAATGGTTCTATAATTTGAAGGGTTATTAACGTCACCACTCTTAAAAAGAAGTATTCCTAGGTTGGTTGTCCAATCTTTAGGGAACCCTTGCAAAATGATTTTGTTGAAAATTCTCATAATGTGCGGTGCGAGAGCACTCACTCCCCATTTTAGATACTCTGCTTGAAGCTCAACCAAACCCTTCAACACCCAACTTTTTTAATACCAATCTCCACCTCTTGCAAGGTGAAAAGCTTTGTTGAGATGTTGATCAAGGGGGGAGGCTCAACCTTTGATTATTGCTCATAAAGTTGTCTTGCATAGTCTAACCATTGATTTGTTAAAATATTATTTTCATTTTGTTCCTTTCTCGATTGAAGCTCCTTCCAGAAAAGCTTTGGGTTATTCTTTCCTAGATAAATTAACTCTTATCTTCTTGTGTTCACGAACTCATCTTTTTTCTTTTTTCTTTTTTCTATTTTATGAGCTGCTTGTACCACTTTATATTTGTCTTCTTCCTCTCTAACTCTTTCAAAGTTCTCCTTGCCATTTTGCAATCTTCATCAAACCACACATTTACCAGAAAGCAATTTATTTTTTGCTTTCTTTATTTTTGCTCTTTTGCATTTCCCAAGAGCTCTTTGGATAATACTTATTAACTCACAACTATTGAGACCTTGAAAACTAGATATCTCCTGCTTACTAAACCTTTCTATCATTGCCTCGAAGATAAAATTGTTTTCTTGAGTCAAAAGAATTTTGCCCTTCAATGGTGATTGCCTAAGACAGTGAGTTTTCCTCCCATGTTGCTTCTTTTGAAGCCAAAACAACTTTAAGTAAATTGGGTTATGATTTGATTTTAGGTCCCAAATATGCTCCCCAATTGTAACTTCCTCTGTCTTTTTAATCAAGCTTTGCAAGCAAATTGCATAGTCAACAACACTTGCACCATTGTACATATTGCAAGTAAAATTTCTTGAATTCTTCCATCTATCTAAACCATTGCAAATAATTAAGTCAAAAGTGCCACATAAAGTAAGCAACTCTTCCCCAAAAAGATTACCATCCTTGTTATCTTTTGAACGTCTTGAACATTGGTGATTTCCTTCATTCATAAGTCAAATAGGATTGTGATCCTCTTTACAACATAACATACTAACTTGCTCATTTGTTGTCCTGGAAATCTCCTACTAAGAACTTCTTCTTGTTGAGAGTAGGCTGCAATATCTTTTTTCAAGTCTGCATAGGGATCCTTGTTGTCTAGCCCATTAATTTTGTAAGTTTTTGAAACCTATGGTGCAAATAGCACGCTTCTATTCTTATGTGATTTTCATTTTCTGAGATTTTGAACCAAATATATTGCTTATTTGTATCTTCTATTTCTAGTTGAATGATACGCCCTTCTTTTTCCTTCACTAAGACCATTATTCCCCTGTATCCTTTACCATTTCTCGCTACCTTATTCCAAACCACCAACTTCATGTAACC
This sequence comes from Cunninghamia lanceolata, assembly GCA_027924645.1. NCBI lineage: Eukaryota > Viridiplantae > Streptophyta > Pinopsida > Cupressales > Cupressaceae > Cunninghamia > Cunninghamia lanceolata. Next base: position 1,703,594 of record BSBN01000780.1, read on the forward strand.
TTCAAACCTAGGAATCTTGCATCCTTCATGCTCATGAGTTCCACAAGACAAACTATGTCTCTACCTTCTACAATTGGCCCTAACCAAGACCCCCTCTCCAAGGGTAACCTTTGTAGTTCCAACATAATAGGCTTAAGAAAAACTGGGTAGGACTTGATTGCTATGTATTTTGGCGCACAAGACTCAAAGCTAAGTTTTCACACCTTTTTACCCAAGTTGGCCTTGTTGCTTTCCTTCCTACAAAAGAATCAAATATTTTCTCTTTGTTGCCACCTTGTTGCCCTGCCTTATCGTGAGCCCCAAAACTGGCTATAATGGCTTTCCCAGTGTACAACCAAGCCCATTTGCCTTCATCTCTTGCTGCTCTAATTTTTTCCACTTCCTCCCTTCTCTCCTCTTGTTGTTTACTGGTTAAATCCTCGTCTAGAAAGAAGTGTGAGCCCCTCAAAAGCTTTTTTTTGCTTAAAAGAAGAAGCTTGTCATATGTGCTCACCAAAACAACTTTAATAGGCCTATCCCTCTCTTCACAAATCTTACCAACCCTTTTCGCTTGGTAGATTTGCCCTTTCCAATGCAACTTGTCTTTTAAAAAGTCACTTGTGAGATTGAAGGTACTTTCAATTTTCCAATAATCTCTTACTCCTCTAATAATTGCCCAATTTTTTTGAGGCAGTGGATATGTTGTGAGAGAATTCCTCATGCTCGTGCTTGAGTAAGGCCACTCAAGGACATTCATTTCCCAAGTATATGCCCCTACGTACTTGGTGTGGCACACCCCATAGTCATGCCCATCTCAAAGAACATAAACCATTCACCTTTGAGAGGCTTTTCATTGATACACAAGATTGGGCAAATCATCATCTCCGACAATGGTGGCCCTTGGGATTAACAATTCTATGAAGGTTGAAGCATGATGACAAGGAGCCTTGGTTCACAACAACTTGGGAAGAATATCTTGTGCGGAACCCTTTATCATACATCTCGAAGTCGCCAATGTTCAATAATAAAGTGAAGAAAAATACAGGAAACAATTTTAACAAATTGTAAATGCAAGTTGTCCATAACATCAACAAATTATCCTTGCAACCCTTTTTTTATGGCACCCTTTTCACGTCTTTTATAGAAGGCCTAATTAGAAATCCATGTTCCTATTGCTAGATGTGTATTTAAAAATTCCTTGTGTCCCATTAATCCCCTACAAATACGCTTTTGTTACATCCCTATTTCTGACTTGCTATACTTTTACCTTTTTACTTGGGCATAAGTAAATTTATTGAGAAGATATGACATGGAATTATATTGAATATCATTTAGGAAATCATGGAAATGATTATGTTATTGCTGATTTTATATCTATATGATGAGATTTGATTTATTTTGAATAATGATGCACTGATCTCTTATTGTTTGATGACAAGTGAAACAGGATTACAAGTTATCGACTCTCAGAGAAGAGAGAGACTATCTTTCGAGAAGAGAGAGATAGACCTTGGATTACGAGTGGTCTATTTGCCAAGACGAGTATGATGTGTAACAAAAGTGTTAACCAACGTGTTGTAGAGGTAAGCCTTAACTCGTCAGTTTACTTGAACCCAATCATTAGGTATTCGATACCTTACGAATATTCAAAAGTCGTAGTAAGTCGTCATAGTCGTTAGAAGCGTTAACGACGTCATTTGAACATGAACTATGGCTATTTACGTTTTACATAGATATTACGATGTAATTGTTGTAAAATGGTCTCTTATTTTATTAGAGTCTCTTGATGTGATATAAACGATTCTTTACGTCAAGACAATTTCGTCAAGAAAAGAATACGTGAGTTTTGTCCATAATAAGCGACTTACGATGATTTTGTCAAGTCAAGTCATCATCGCATTACTCGTAAGTTTTTTTTGACTATTGATTATTATTAACATATTGTGATCAAAGATCAAAATATGGTCAAGGACCATTATTATAATTATTTTGTTTAATATTATGTTAGTAGGGGTTAATTGAGGTTTAAGTTCGTAACCACTTTTCCTTATAGGAAGTTATCATCTTGTAAATATCTTCGTATCGTTATGCTCCAAAGGAACCACGTTAGGAGCTAGTGGCAATTATTATGCCACAATATCATTGGCTTGTAACTAAGAGTGGTTGTCAGCATGCTATTATGAGTGCATAACGATTAACTGCAGTGGTGGTTTTAATAACTCATGTGATAGCTAAATAAGTTCATAGTTCTATTTTGATGACGTCAGCCTATTGTAGGAAATCAGTACTGTTTTATGCATGCTTCTCCCTTCTCCCTTGCATGTGTCGTCCTCATTTGCAACTTTTACATCGGAAGTGGATTTTGTGGTAACCGCCAAGACGTGCAACTGTACGTGTTAATTGGATTGCTAGTCGGTAGACATGGTTATGATGAAAAAGATTCATTATAAGTCGTGGACGGTTGAGACTCCGACTTCTTTTCTAACAGAGCAAGTGTTGTAAGGAAGTGGAAACGACTTGTTAAGGGTTGGCAGAGTGGGGATAGCGAGGATAGTGCGAAGTCGTTGGAAATGTTTTCCATCACGTGGGATGATTCCTATTGGGGTGTGGTTTGAACCTCTGATGGGTGCTTGAGTTGTGTGGAGGAGAGATCTTTACGTTGTGCGCGGCCTGGGAAGGGTATTCGTTTGATAAGAAACCGAAAATAATGAAGAGGATAGAGATCTCAGTTGATAACAAAGAGTTAATCGAGGGGGGGAAGTTTAGATAGGATAGTTATTTGTTTGGTTTTTGGACACAAGGAGCAGGCGTGGATAGTTTTCCTTATGTGGAAAAGCTAAGTGATTAGGGTGATATCATTGTATGATACTTCTGAGAGCCATGCGAGTTTTGTTATTACTGTTTTTATCTCTGTATAACTGTGCCGTCCTCTCCTAAGTATGAGCATGGTTATCTATGTTTTTGTTGTCTCAAATGTAAGGTAGGAGGACTTCGCTACCTTGTATTCCCGTAGGGAGCATTAGGTATCACTGAGGCCGTCATATGTAAAGAGAACTCTGAGTATAATATCTTATATTCATTTAAACTTCCTGATTGGGTTGAACTCTGCTTTTGTGGCCGACAGATTAGATAAGAACCTTCAAGTTTTGTAAGGTTGATGAATGTTTTAGTCACCCTATCAATATTTGTGAGGATATCACAAGTGGTGGACAACAGAATGGGGTTTCCATTCTTTTGAGTGCTTTTGCATCAAAAGAAATTACAAGCTTACGAGAAGCTCACGGGTTATTAGTCTTGAACAAGAGTTTTGTTTTGGTTGAAGGGAGATTACATGGTAACAAAGGTAGAAGAGGGAGTTCGGCTATTACCGAAGAGCTTGGCTATTATTTAAAAGTTCACAAACCAAGAATGTAGGGTCTTTTGGAGTAGAAAGTTTGATTAAGGAAGTGAACTCAATAGTTCGGGATCATCGAGTTTACAGAGCTATGTTGTCTGGCTGAGACTCCAAGTCATGTTGGCATCGTCGTAGATGTCAGCAAGATGTATCACATCTTTGAAAAGAAGCACCCAATGATACCTGGATATCAGTCTGAGGAGGAAAGATACGAGGTAGTGTACGCCAGGAAGCAATCGTGCAAGATAGCAAACCGTTGTACGACATAAGAGGTTGGATATCTCATTTTAGTTATTACTTTGTTCTCCGACCATGAGTAAATGTTTGGTTTTAGGTGGCACAAACACTCTTTTGAGGATTAAAGTGTTTCTTTTTACTCGTGCAAACATTGAACTTACTAACATAGCAATTAAACAACCGAAGATCATGGAGAGTAGATAAACTATCTTAATTAATTTTGTTTCATTGTTAAGATGTGCACTATAGTAGAGCTCAGATTAAGATAGGAAGAATTCTCTTTTTTGGTAGCTTAAACCACTTTGAGAAAATTGTAAGATGAATCGGATTTTTATCTGGAAGGTTGTAAAAGATTTCATTTTATGACTTCATATTTTATTCTTGAACCTATAGAAAGTTGGGTTTCTTAGCTTGACGTAAAATATGGTTATTAATGTCATTAAAGAGAATACCTTGCTCTAGGGATGTTTAAAACAAGTGGCTTTCCATACATCAACTTAGATGAAAACACTCGTTTATTTGACTCTATTTAGTTCAATATGAAAAAGGAGAAGAACTTTAAATATGTTAACCAGTTTCAGTCCAACTAAACTTGGGAGAAGCTCAGACTTGGAGTTGAACCATTTGGCATTATTGTTAGGATTGTTTGGAAATGATCTTTAGGTCAAAAGAAGACTAAAGGAAATTTGTTTACTTAAACTCTATTCTTGATCTTCCCTTATCATGAAAAAGGAAATACAAAACCCTAGAGTGACCCAGTAGGGTAAGGTTATAAATTATACCTTTTGGGGGCTACAACTTGTTTTAAGTGGATTATGTATGGGCCGACAAAGAAGGTCGAGAACCCTAAATATTATACGCTTATTGAAAAGAGATTTGTTACTAGTTGATAATGTTTTAAGCTTAGGTAGGGAAAACTAAACGTTTGGTTTCAAGTCAACTTGTGGGATGAGTCTAAGGCTTCAGATTTTGCAAGTATGCAAGAGATACCATTAAATGGTTAAGTCAAACATTAAATCATTATACCTTTTTATCACAACTTCTCTTAAGCTATTGCTTGTCGGCAAGGGGGTGAATCTCTAATGTTGCATAGATGCGAAGAGAGATACCTAAGGATGGATAGTCTTTCCATAACATTTCAAGAGCAACGACAGTGTCTTGTGAATTTACCTAAGTTAGAAAGACTAGGTTGAAGTTAGTCTAAACTCGTTAGTTAAACTGTGACTTAACCTAGATATGGTAATTATTATATTAAGACATTGAGACCATTATTTTGATCGTGATTGAAGGGTCAAGTGCCCTTACTATGCATAATTATTCTTACTTGCAAGAAGTGATTTAGATTCCTAGACTATATTGCTTAACCTGGGTAAGGTTATCATTTTAGTCGTAATTAATCTATCTATATTTTTATCGAGACAATAAGTCGTGGACCTTAGGAATTGCGATGAAGCAATGAAAGTCCTCATAAAGAAAGAAAGTTGAATGGGTCTATGGATTATAGACAGTGTAAGAAAACATGTATGGGTCGAGAAGACTCAATTGTTCAAATGTCATAACCTCTTAAGTTAAACATAGATGACCAAGTCAAACTGTAGGAATATGATAGTATCCAAGTCGAGTTGGAGTGGGTGAACAGTACGACATCGTTCAATGCGAACGTCAATTTATATTAAAAACTATGGCCATAGTAATGCATGTCTCTGCGTGCATTGTTCGGTTCACTGTATCTGGATTGCACATCCTATCAGGAATCATACTTAGCTAGAGGGTATCTAGGGTTGTATGATAGATAGAGTTGTGTAAGATACAACACTATGTACTCGGAAAGGCAAATTACCACTGGTCACCTTGGTCTATACTTCTCGTGAAGGGAAGGGCCACTTCTGGTTAGGAAGGAGTGCGGGAGACCGACGTGTTAGGGTTAGCCGGTAGAAGATATCAATTAAATGCAAATAAAGATTAAACAGAGAAATGGAAATACACAGAAATAATAATAGCGAGAGACAAGTTTTAACGTGGTTCACCTAAACTCGGGCTACATCCACCAAACAGAGAGTCCAATATTATTATCTAGTAAATCAAACCGATTACAATCAGCAATCCCTGCAACTCAATACCGCTGCAAAATGCTACAATACAATATCAAAACCCTAACCCTTAGCCGCTTTTTATCAAGCTTTTTGTCGGTTACAAAATAGGGTTTTCTTATGTCGGTCAATGAAAAAATTAACTTCTGGTGCATTATAAAATAATAAAAAACTGTGTGACCTTGGACCCCGCAAGGGGCGCTGCCCCCAAACCCCCGCAAGGGGCGCTGCCCCTTGACCCCGTAGGAATTTGGGGGGAAACCACGCCGATAAAAGTGGGGTAAATATAACCTCCGAGTCTGATTAGGCTCCATATAACAACACGACGGTCTGTGGTTGGAGCTAAATCACTGGAAAGATACTCTCTCTCTAGCAGAAGACATGCCGAGGCTTGCGATAAAGATGTCAGATTTCTGGATGCAGTATATCTTTGAGACTTGTGTTGATTGAGATTAAGAAAAACACTATCTGATTCAGGTATTTATAATAGATTTATTTTTGTAAACATTGTACTTGAGAAAGACATTATGGTTTGTTGAATTTGTAACGTGACATCTTGTAATTGTAGTTACTCGACTATATATTGAATAAAAGAAAAAAAAAAATTTCTCTGTCTCATTTTTACCTTGTAAATTTACTTTATGGTGAATTTTTGGTTTTTTACTATGTTTTTAGAACGTGGATGTTACAGCTTTTGGGAATCATAGGGATGTCTAAGGGGATGCCTAAGACCATCTTGGAAACAATATTTGAATAGGGAATGAAATTCTTCTTATGTATAGGGGTGAGGAACAAGGGCTCGGAGCCATCCCTGCTCAACAATAGATTGGAGAAAAACATGAGACACAATTTTAAAAAATTGTAAAAGCAAATTGTCCTTGCAGCCCTTTTTTTATCTCACCCTTTTCACCTGTCTTATAAAAGGCCTAATTAGAGAGGCATATCCCTATTCCTAGATGAGTATTTAAATTTTTCTTATGTTCCATTAATACCCTACAAATACACTCTTGGGAATCACAAGGATGTGTAAGGGGATGCCTAGGAGCACCTTGGAAATGGTATTTAAATAGGGAAATAGACGTTTCTTGTGTATAGCTTGGTGAGGAACAATGGATGGGGATATAATTAGATCCACGTGTATTCATAATTAGACGTTCACTTTTAGTTGACCACACTAGCAATAAAAATCCTCAAAAGCATGCAATGTTACTTCAACTTTGGATGGGTTTGTAGTCAACATTACATAGAACTGTTGTTGCTAAATTCTAAATCCGTGCCAATGCCTAGGCCAATAAAATAACTCCAAAGACTCATTGGATAGTTGAAGTGTTTTTTGAGAAAGAACAATGGTGATTATTGCCTATTGACCATTTGGTTACTAGAGGAACATGAAAAACCCCCACAAGATCAAATGGAAAAAAAATTATGTCTAGAATACATGTAAAAACCAATATTCAATTGGTTTGTGGGATGCATCAACCTCCCACAATTTAGTTCTTGGCCATGCAAATCTAAAATCTAGTTAACTTAGTTACTATTTGTGTGAAGCTATAGATGCTTGCACAACTTGAGTTATAATAGCTCGACTATGTTATAAGGGACCATAATTGACCTTGTCAACTTTTTCCATATAGCTTAGTTGGGAGCCAATATTCATGTACTATTTTCATATGGAGGTTTTAGAGCCTCATGGGTTTGGGATTTGACTTCAAAAATATTTTTTACAACCTTAAACATTTGGGTTGTAGAATGAGCATCAAAGTCTATAAAGTGCACATACATAGCAGTTTGTCAACAATAGATGTTTATCCATTTCCTTTGCATGTGATTTGTAGGTTTTTCTCTTGAAGTAGAACTTAGCTTTAAATGAAGATAGTCAAACTTGTCAATAAGTGAATAGTAATCTCCTATAAATATACATTGGGGAAAGGGGGTTTGGGACCATTTACAAATGCCTTATATTGAATAAAACCTCTTAAGAGCGACTTAAGGCTCTTGTGTTTTGGGATAAATTTGGTTGACAATAATTTACCCTTAGATATGTTTCATTGCCTTTGCACCCAGATCCTTTTTTCTTTCACTTTTATTATTTTTTTCTATGTTTTTTGTCAACTAAGCCACGTTTTTATTCAAAAAACTAATGAATGTCTTTGTCTTTTTGCAAATGTGGCCCATGGAGTGCACCAAGTGTCATCTTATTTTAGTCAAATGTTCAAACCCTTTTGGGGTTGCATCACGCATCATCTTCTTTTAATTAAGTGTTAAAACCTATTTTGGGTGTATTGCCATTACCTCTAAACATATTGATACAACATTGAAATGATCTTAATTTATGTTTTTCCACTTATCTACATTTGAGCTATGAGAGAAAATTAAGGGAAATTAGAATTGGATGCAATATGTTAATGTTGATTCCTTTCAATCAAATTGATTGTTGTCTCGATTAGAGCAATTATTGCTTATGGGTTAGGATTCTAAAAGCTATTAAGGTGTATAATGATGTTTGTGAGGTTTTTGTTTGGACTCAAACTATCTCTTCATCAATTTCAAGTTATCTTATTATCTACATTGCATTGAGTGGGGTACTGGTAGATGGGTAAGATTCATTGTGTCACCTATAACTTGGAGAGAATTTTGTTGGGCTTTCCCAAGGATATGTCATAGGCCAAAATTATGTCTTTCTTGACTATAGCATATAGTCTAAAGTACAATCTTTCAATCCTAAATTTTTACCCACTTAGCCTATAGGGTTTAGCTTTTTTGCCAAGCTTGCTCTTATTGGTGTATATTGTGTGAGTTTAGTTTACTCACTTTGAATTCTACTCTTATCTTTCATATTGAATATAATACAAATTAGTTTTATTCATTGAAGTAAATATTTTCTATAGGACAATCATGGGATTTTAGGATCCTAAAAAAGTCAAAAATTAAAGTGTTTTCTATATTTAAAGCCATCCTAAATGCATAGAGACTGAGCGAGTGAAAGTAAAGGAGCTTAGACATAAGTTTTTTTGAAATATAGATATTTCTCATTAATTTTGAAATTAGTCATTACAATGCACACAAAATAGTGATAGAGGCAATTTATATTGCTAATGCTTTTGTGGTATTCTGCTTAGTTTTAGCCCTTGCATTTCTTGTGGAGACACACTTTGCCAACAAATGCTCTGAGCCCAAGAGATAATCTACAAAGTTGGGTCACCTAAAAATTTCTTATGAAGATGTTTTTAGTCAAACTAATGGATTAAATGAGATAAGTTAGTTGGAGTGGGCAACTTTCGATTGGTCTACAAAAGAGATTTGAGAGATCATAGAGTAGTTTTTGTGAAGATTCTTATTTTGCACAATGAAAAAGCTTATAAGAGTTTTAATGTTAAATGCAAGGTGTCCAAAAGTTATAAACACTGTAATCTCACTAGAATCATAACTTCATGTTGAATCCTTGAGTTCAAAGCTTTGTCTTTCAAATTTATGTCAAATGGAAGCTTAGAGAAATATTTGTATCTTCAAAATGATACTTATGAATTGGGTCGAAGAGGCCATTGGACATTGTCATTAACATAGCAAGAGTATAACTAAGTCAATTGTTCAAATACTTACATTAAATGGTATAGTGTCTAATACTTAAATTTATCTAGTACATTTGAACTTATGAAGACATGATGTAAATACTAATATAGGGTCTAATAAGTAGTGGTGAAACTCTAGTCAATATTTGTTAAAGGTACATTGTAATTAATTTTTAATATTCAAAATTTAAAGTAAATTCAGTATTTAATAGCGGGATGAGATTTGATTAGCTTATGTTTAACTTTATAAGTATTTTTATCACAGTGTGTTGTGGCTCAATAAATCTAACGATGTAGGATTCAATGAATCAAATCAAATATATTTATTTTTGAGACAAGGTTGGGTGAGTTGTTAGCATTTTATTGTCAATTTCTTATGTATGAGTCCGAAGGATAATTTTAAATGGTAGACACTTTTGGGGGAGTCAAATTTAAAGAGTATTCTATTAGGGGGGAAAAGCAAATGGTATAAATGTGAGAGGAGCGACGAGAGGTACCAATAATGAGGGTACCAATTATGATGGACCAAACATACCAATTATGAGCTTTAGATTTTAAGGGTGAAGAATAAAGCGAAAAGAAATGGAATAACTTCCTCTTTAGGAAAAGGGAAACACTGTACATATCTTTTTTTAGAATGTCGGTGCCTTTAATATATTCACTAATAATCTCACTGATTTTCAAGCTCTCTCTCCTATAAAAGTGTTGTCTCTGCCCTGTTTCAAAGGCAGGAGCATTCATTTTGTTTTAAAAACGTAGTATGGAGAAGTGGATCTCTGGTTTGGAAGAGAAGTTGCCCCACTGGCTTGCAAAATCACAGACGCAGTGGGCGCAATGGGTTTATGCAATTTGGCAGCTTCTACGCTGCAATCCACTAATCCTTCTTCTCTTATCCTATCTTCCCTTTAAGCTCAGCCAACGCTGCAGAAAGGAACCAGCTGAAGTTGTTGTTTTGGGTGGCAGTAGGGAGTATTATATGGAACGACAAGAAATGCCAGTTTATTTTGGGCGTGGTCCAGTCAGATTGAAAAATTTAGAAGAAATAGCTAGGCATTTTGACCCATACCCCTGGCTCATAGTCAAGTACCATGACTATTATTACATCACACATGGCAATGCTCTGTGTGACTTGGCAAAATGCAGGGAACTCTTTGGTGACAACATAATCTTTGTAGAAGAGCTTCTAAAAGTATCTGGGTCAGTGGCAGTCGGCAAGCAGTTATCTGAAACAGAAGCTTATGAAAAGATATTGTCAAAGCGTTACTTTTGCGGTAAAGGTAGTAAGCTAGTAGTCCCTACAAGCTTCAACTATGTTGATTTCAGCAGTAAGTTTTGGGTGGTGATGAGTACTCTTCCTATATTGCTTCAGGCTAACAATTCTGAAAAGCTTTCAAATTTATTGAGTCTTATGATTATTCTGTTAGATTTAAATAGAGCTCGATTGTACAGGCTTTACGACAGGCTTTTTAATGGCTTTGCCAAATTTGTTAAACTCAATGTCTTCAAGGGAAGAACAAGCTTGTATGACTTCTTCTCCATATTCAGCAACCGCTGGGGATACACTGACAGCGTTAAGAGGCATGCTTATGCAGCACAAAAAGGCGAGAGGCTACAAATAGGTTGCTACAGTAAATTGGAAAAGCCCGATGGCATAAAGTTTGTAAGATGGGATCTATACAATAGAGATCCTAGTGTTGAGAATATATTCATGGAGATAGCCATAGATGAGGCTCATTGCAGCCTTAACAAATATGATGATGCCTATGCCACGGTAGAATTGAACAGGCCTGTTTACGTTCTCTGATTATAAGCTTAAAGTGTTGTGACTCAAAGTCAAAGTTTATGATTATATAATTGTTGTAAGCAGTTGTATTTCTTTTGAGTATTGGATGTTAGGATTCCCACATCCTAAACTTTGTAATACTTTTAAGTATCGTAATAATAGTCAATATTAGCACTTCGCTTCTAGAGGTTCAATGAATGAGTTCATAGGAAAATTAAGGAGGCACGTATATAGCTTGGAAAGGTGTTTCTTTATTCAAATTTAGTATAACTAGCCATTGCACCTTAGTGTAATGGGTATGCCGAGATAGCATGTAGATAAAAGTAATAAGTAATTTTTTGAGAAGAGAGCATATAATTTTGTTGATGGTGAATGATTGTTGTCCATCCATTAGTAGAATTGAAAGAATATAGTGATAGGTGTTATTGATACATTTCTGAAAACACAAAATCATTGGCCACCATGGGATTACAAAACTAAGCTTAATTGCATAAATATAGTAGCAAAAAGTGTTACGTTGTGTGATAGACTTGGGACTACGATCAAAAATTCTAATGGGAACCCTATATTAAAAATTAGGCTATGGTACTTTTACAATGTAAAAAGTAGAGCTTGGTATGAAATGACACTTTTTAAAAAATAGAGAGAGAGGAATAGAGTGATCTCTCTCTCTCTCTCTCTCTCTCTCTCTCTCTCTCTCTCTCTATATATATATATAATCTCCATCGAGCTCTCTTGTTCTATCTCTCTTTCTCTATTCATCTTTGTCTATCAATCTCCCTCTCTAAATATCTCTTTTTCTCTCTCCCTCTCTATCTTTTTATCTCTCTACCTCTCTAGATCTTTTTGTCTCCCACTTTATCTCTCTATTTCTATGTATCTCTTTATCTTTTTATTTCATTTTGTACTAATCTAAACTTCAATGGATTATCAATTCCTTATTTTTCATAGCCAAGTTCCCACCCAAATTGAAGAGGCTACCAAAAAGAAGTATTGAAAATTATGGACATTATTGTTATTTTGATTATGTGTAGCAAATTTGTTTGCACAATTAGCATGGGATTAATTGCAAGTATGGATGTTGTCAATTGTAGACCCAAATGGACATAATTTTGATTATATAATGGGAAAATTTGTTTGCACAATTAGCATGTGACTAATTCCAAGCTTGGATGTTCCTAACTACAATCTTAGGGTTATTAGTTTTATTAGTCATGTTAACCATGACTTCCTTTTGTAGAAATGTGAATGAAAGCCTAGAGGATTGCAGAAAATCAACTTTCATAAAAGAAAGCTCTTAGATCTAGAAAAGGATTACAATGAAACCCATCACAAGAAAACATTTTAGAAGAGAAAGCTCAAAGAAAGTATGTATAATTTTTTGTTTACCAGAACATGTTAATGGATTGGTTAGATTTGGAGTTTTAAATCACCTTATGGGTTAGTAATGGAAGCTTAAAGAGTTTGAACAAGGCCCACCATACTTTTAATTTGAATATGTGTATAGTATGCCAAAGGGTAACTAAAATTTATGGATTCAAAGTGCTTTTTAGTTTCAAGTAGAAAACATGGCTACATGCATAACCTTCATATGAATAAGTGTTTTCAGATTTACTATTAGGTTGTGTCTTTCGAATTCAGTCTTCACAAATGTTGTAGTTCAAAACTTTTCAAGAGAGAGTATGAGATAAAATTATTGCATTATATCAAATTAAGTGTCTTGTAAATAAGTTATTTTAAAAAAGAAATTTGTATTCTTTAAAGATGCATGAAGGAGACAAAACTAAACTTAACTACATAAACATAGTGGCAAAAAGTGTTTCATTGTTTAATAGACTTGGTGCTAAGCATTCTTTCCATTTGTTGGACTTTTTAGTTAGTTGCTACAAATGTCCATTTTTTATCCACTTTAATAAGCAACATTGTTTCCAATTATATTGGACGTGCCATGTATGAATGAATGAAGCTTGGAGATGAGATGATGCTATTATTAGAGATAGCTACACTTTAGTCAAATACCTATATAGATCAATGTCCCAAAAATTGTATTTTGTCAAATAAATAAAATGTATATAAGCATTCTATATTTAAAAAAGACAGGGGGTGGTTTAATACTCTCTCTCTCTCTCTCTCTCTCTCTCTCTCTCTCTCTCTCTCTCTCTCTCTCTCTCTCTCTCTCTCTATTTATACAACACTACACTACACTTTGAATAGATAATCATAATAAAACAATGCTTGAGAGGTAGGGTCAACTGTCAAATGTAGGCCCAAAGCAAGCGAGCATTCAAGAACAAATTAATGTCAGGTAGATTTTATACCATGTCAACTTGTACTATTGAGAATATATGTTTCTCTTAAATTATTTTTATTATATGATGTGGTGATGGTGGTGTATTGGGATTGGTGGGCAATTTAGCTAAGTTATGTTCATCTTTACATGAGAAAACACCTACCATGGACTGAGAAAAGATGATCTAAACTCTCTCTCTCTCTCTCTAAAGATGAACATAACTTAGCTAAATTGCCCATCAATATATATATATATATATATATATATATATATATATATATATATATATATATATATATATATATATATATATATATATATATCTGATTATGTGTTTATTTTAAATTACTCTTATCTCTATCTATGTGTCCCTCTCTATCTAATTCTCTCTATATTCACCCCTCTCTATCTCTCTCATATGCAGAATAATCATTGACAATATATAGTATAAATATGTTGGAAGACTAAATCCTATACCCACGAGAATCATATCAACAATCAAACCCCCCTTGACTACTAGCTCCTCTCCCCTGTATGCCTCTAAGTCATATTTTTTTCTTCTTTTCAGGCTATCTTTATTTTTTCTCCCAATTTATCTTTTGATTACGTGATTGATTATTATTGCAAAGGATTAATGACTATCATAATACTGTGTAGGATTTGAGATGATATCAATAGAGTAAAAAATGTGAGAGATTAAAGTGGCAACACACTAATTGTTTACAATGAAAGTGAGTCCCACACATAAATAACCAATAAAATGACTAGAACACTTTACAAAGGCATAAAGAAATGCCCTCTCACAAATAGAAATACAAACTTGCAATCTTGTATTTCTCTTAGGTATAAATAAGACTAGTTAAATAGAAGGCAACAAGGAGTGGGCGAGAAAATAATGAACGATAGAAGGTAAAAAGGAATAGACATGTAATTCCTTTCACATGTCATATTCAAGTTAATCGGACAAAATTCTTGCAAATTGTCTATATTATTTTCAATATTCTTCCACTTTTCTTTCGTTGTCTATGTGACTTTTCTATACATCTAAAAGAATTTGTTGATGACTCTCTTGTACATATACTTAAAGTGAGTTGTTGAATTAGTTTTTACACTTACATTCTACACACTTTTACTGGTATACCTATTAAAAGTGAGCGACAAGCTAATTGATTGACTATTGAAGATGTGATTGTACCTATCTGAGATACAAGCTTGAAGTTTTAAAGCAAAAATGACCATGAAAGATTTAAAGTCACATAAATTTCAGATCCCATGGTGCTCATAAATCCTATCGTGTTGCATCATATTATGGTAATTTCCACTACTGATTGCCCAAGCTAGGCAATGGAGATTCACATTCATTAAAAATTAAAACTTTGAAACCTCCTGCTCAAGCCGATTACATTAACATTTTTGAAAGAACTCTAAAAGAAGCTAAACTTTATTGTATTGAGCAATTTTTTTGGTTTGCAACCTTTAAAAATGTTATATCTTTACATATATATAGGTTTCATTAATAGGGAATATTATGTTTTTTCCCCTCCAATGCACCATATAAGACATATGTATAAAAGAATACATATAGTCACATGACTTATACTTTTGAAATTGCAATATTCTGTTATTATTGAGCTAAAACTTGATTTGCATATGGGAGTCGTCTTTCCTTTTAAAAGTTCTCTTCACCATCCTGAGCATCCTTCTTTAATGATTGGTCCTTTTATAAGTATGCATTGAATTTATCTAATACTACAAAACCAACTCCTAATCAAGGCCATCAAATTACACAAATCAAACATCCATTGTAATGAAAATGTTGAGCAATTTCTAAGGCACTTTCTCAATATTCATCCCATTACTTCTTGAGATCTTCGAACACAATAAACTTATCCTCAGGAGGTGTCTAATAGATGTAACATCAAATTCTAATTATTTGGGTTATTCACCTTTAAACACTTTTTTAAATTGTTTCTTCAAACTATCCACAGAGTTCACATCCTTTTGTTCATTGTAACATTGACATGAGATTTCTTCGACAACCTCATATATCATCAACAGTATTTTGTGCCAAGTCATGCACTCCTTTGAATCAATCCTTTCCTCCTTTCAACTTTTTTATCCTATTTTTATATGTCTCTTTCCATTTTTGTTCAAGTGAGGCTCCATGCCATCAAAAATTCCTTCTACAACAAGGACTCGGAAGTCCAACTTGGCCATTTTCTACAACGTATGGATAATTTTATTCCAAAACTTCCAATTTTGATTATAATTTCTCTTCTAGATTTTTAATAGAATTAAGTTTATCTTCAATTTTATGAAACAAACAGAATATGTCCCCAATGAGTTTGAATCCAAGTGAAAATAATTCATTTGTCCATGCCTTTGTTGCTCTAACAATGTTAGCCAACTCATTATTGAAGGTACATCTTTAACTACAACTTTGATAAATGGAGTATGTGTACATCAATAGAAAAGCCAATTGGCCCCACCAAATATTATATATAATTCGTTAAAATGCATCTTTCTCTATTGGTTCCTCTTTTGTTGCTTTGTCCTTTCCATTTTCTTTATCAAGAGGTCAACAAAAGGACTTGGCTATTTCTTGGGTGCCTTCCCTTATATGCTTTCCCAAGGATACAATTGTTCTCTTCCTCTATTTTATCACACATTGAGGTTACAATATCTGCATGCTCAACTCCTTGAACATCTATTGTGATTCTAACTTTTCTTTGGAAGTACAGGTCTAATTATCATTAATTTTTATATAATTCATTCTAAGTTAAAAATTTAAATAAAAAATATTTTTAAAATTATGTAATTTAAAAGATGATAGTTATAGTTTTTCATTTTTTTAAATTTTATTTTTAATTACAATTATTTATATTTTTTATTTGAATTGAGTACCCAAAAAAACTTAATGTGAATTAGCATGGTAGCCAAAAGCTAATCCTATTTGAACTAAAAGTGGTAATTTTAAATGATATATTAAACATGGTAAGATTATATATGTAATCAAACTCCACATAGGAAATTTGTGCCCTTAATCAAGGCTAGCAATGATAATCTCTTGGTGATCATGAACAAAGTATGACCATTTTTAAACAAATGAATAATTGGTTTAGTAATTTGAAATGTCAAAAAGCAATCAAATTCATCAACCATTTATTACGAAGAATACAGTGACCAACACCACGATGTACGGGTCCTAAAATTTGTTGGGTTCGCTTCTACCCTTTCCCACCATGTGAAATGAACGCACCGCAAAAAATGAAAATGGTAAACCAAAAAAATCTTATGTGACTTTTTCGCAGGGAAGAAGTGAAAAACGGCGATTGAAATCAAACAGACAATGAGATTTCAATCGTCTTGCATGCATCCGAACGACCTATCAACCATCAATATGTCGAGCCAAGGCTTCATATGCCAAAGGGAATGCCTTCGGAGTAATAAGTTAAATATTGATTAGTTTTCTAATAGTATATGCTATTAATTTTATATAATATTAACAATTAAACTTTTTAAGTTTAGTTTAGGTTAATTAATTGAAATCCATATACATAAGTAATAATTATTTCAGATTAATTTAATGATGAGTTATGGGTATATATTTTCTAAATTTAAATATTAAAAGTATAGAAATAAAGTAACAAATAAAGGTATTTAGCTATGTACTTATAGAATGCACAAATTTTGATATTGGTTTTGATATTTGGATGCTCAAGAAATATTTTGCATCTACAAAAATGATCTAATAATTTGCACAACTTTGTTTTTTCTTTCCTTGATTCGCCTTTGCTTCTTCTACCTTTTCTAATAACTTCTACCTTTTCTAATAACTAAAACTAGTGATATTTAAAAATACCTTTACGAAATTGATCAAGACACTCCCTTAAAATTAACACAAAACTAAATAAAAATGAAATAAATATACAAATTTCACCCTTACAAATATATTCTTAATGATTATATAATTTTAAAAAAATTGTAATATAAGTATATTAAAAATTTATACTAATTATAAGTATATTTAAAAAAATTAAAGTTAAAGTTAATTCTAACATTATTTTCCCATTAAATCATATTGTAAATATATATCTACAATTCCTTTTTGGATTTTCCTTAACCCAATTTAGTGTCCCTAACTCTTCAATTACTAATTAAAAATAAACAAACCCTAAAAATATATTTTATTGTTCTCCTTGAATAATCATAATGACAAATATAATATATTGTTTAAAAATAATAAAATCATAGTTAATGGTGTATTTAGATGGGTTAACCATTCAAACCTATTTAATATTTCTACTTTAAAATTTAATACATCCTTAAAAGTCAATAGATTTTCTTTAAATAGAAATTAGAGGTTCTAGTAGATAGATAGATAGGGAAGCCTCCACATTATAAAATTTCAAAAGAGCATATATGTTTCTCCAAGGTGTCAATTATAGCAAAGTGAGACATCTCTGCCACTAACCATAAATATTTAAATGCTAGAGGGTGGATTAATAGGGCCAAAGATGATGAAACTAAAGCAAATGCTTCACATATGTTTTACAAATGAACTAAAGGAAATGACCAGTGATTTTAAATTGTACACCTACACTCATTTTATCAAAAAATAAACCAACTATTGCACAGGTCAATTGCTAATTTGGTATTTATAAATTAGTTTGATTAGTATTTTATAATTTTTATAATTTCTTAAAAATTTATGTTGACTTTTTGTTAAATGTATGTTTTATGAGTTTTAAAAAGTAAAATATAATAAATGTAACTTTTGAATTGGTTTTACGTTAAGTGCATGGAAATGGGGACCAAAAGGGGGTCAAAAGTGGACACTTTTTTCCTAAAATCATAAAAAAAAATAATCTTTGATGAATAATTCAAGATACCCACACTCAGAATTTTAAGTTGTGATAAGAACAAGATTAGTAGTGCTCAAAATCTAGTTTCTAAACTACTTTTTTTTTAAATGGTAGAGATTATTAGTGTAGGTTTTATTTTCCTAGGGAATATTTATTTTCCTATTTTATAGATTTTTCCTACACTTTAATTAAACTTGCGTAGGTTAATAAAGTGAGTATTAGTGTGAGTGATGTGAGGTGTCATCATCTTCCATGGGAGTTACATTTTCATATGTGTGTGTGTGTGTGTGTGTGTGTGTTTTTCTTATGAATTAAAGGAGTATATTGAAAAAATGTTGGGAGCGACAGCAAGTTTAGGAGAGGACAAGGAGGAAGGCAAATTCAAGGCAGAGGAGGACAAGTTATATGAGGTTGTAGCGCTTGGTAATCTTCTTCTAGATGCCGATGTTGATAACAATAGAGAGAAAGACAAGGATCGATGGATGTCTGTCAGGAATGTTAGTCTTCGAAATTCGGATGATATTCTGAATCTCTGTATTTCGAATGCATTTCTTAACTCCAAGGTTGAAAAGCTCTAGAAATGCACAATGATCATGAAATTCATCAGTATCTGGCCTTCCATGAAGTGCATTAAGGACTAGATCGAGCATAAATGGTTGGGAGTAAAACCTAAAATTAGCTTTCTGGGCTTGGGTTTTTGCATATTGTTTTTCAGTAAGAGTTTGAGAAAGATAATATCCTTAAGGGGGGGTCGTGGTTCATGGGCAATGTAGGACTTTATATTAGGGCTTGGGCACCAGGCTTTGATCCGCATCAGGAACTGGTCAAGGATGCCCCGATTTGGGTAAGGATGTACAAGCTTCCTCAAGAGCTGTGGACGGAGGAGATTTTCAAATTGATCAGGGATGCTCTTGGTGAGTACGTGTTCAGTACGGAAACGACCCATCAAGGAAGGTTGGCAACTTATGCTAGGATTTGCGTGAAGGTCGATTTGAGTAAACCAATTAGGCATGCCATTAGATTGTCAAATTAGTTATTGGTGTTTGGCTTCAAGAGATCAAATTCGAATGTCTGTCATTTTGGTGCTTCAATTGTTGGAAGATTGGCCATTTTGTGAGGCAGTGTTCGAAATCAAAGGTGGGCAAAGGCAAGGAGAAGGAAGCAGATCCAGGAGACAAAGAGAATGCTTCAGGGCATGGCTTGGAGGATCGATCTAATCCTCCAAAAGCTTTAGAGAGCTTATTTGGTGAAGGGGAGAAGGAGGGGCCAGTCTAAAAGGTGGAGGAGATGGAGATTGTTATTGAGTAGTTGACTAGTAACAGAAACCTAGAGCTACCGAATGGGGGATCCAGCCCTAAAGTGATTCCACTTTTGGAAGGAGATCATGGTCCTGATGAACTTGGAAGGGTTAAGGGTTGCATGTGGTCACTAGATTGCAATAGTCCAGAATAGATCTTTCGTTTGAGTGAGCCATAAATGTTCATTTCCTAAGGGCAGCTAGTGGAAAAAGGGATACTCAGGGGAAGAGGAGGAGGAGGAGGATAAGGAGAATGATTGGAGGATCATAATGAGGAGTGGTAGGAAAGGGAAAAAAATATCATCCTAGATGCTAGGGGGCGGTCATCAAGGGAAGGAAGACAGATGTAAGCAAAGCTAAACACACAGCGATGGTGGAAATTCGGAAAGGCACCCAGGACACCCCAAATAAATTTGTGAAAAAGGGAGGTGAGCACCTCCAGGCCTCAGGTAAGAAATGAAGGTGACCAGTTGGAATGTCTGCGGCCTAAATGGCCCAGAGAAGCGTCATTTGGTTAAACAACTGATTGAAATGGAAGTCCCTGATATTTGTTTGCTACAAGAGACGAAGTTGGATAAGGAAGTGATGATGAATCTTTTACCATATTGTGGAAGAATGGTGAAGGGGCACTGGTTGGGACAGTTGGCATGGCTGGACGTTTGGCAGTTTTGTGGAACAAGTTTAGATTTTTTGGTGAAGAGTTATTCAATTCTGACAATCTATTGTCAGTTAGGTTAAAGCCCTTGCAGGGAGATTATGCCTTTGTGATTACTAATGTTCATGGTCCTAATCTAGAAAGGGACAAAGTGTTGTGTTGGAAGAGCCTGAAGGCCTTTAGGAATTCATTTTCGTAGGGCAATTGGCTTCTAGGTGGGGATTTCAATGGTACCCTCTACCTTGAAGAGAAAAAAGGTGGCAGGAAGGTGGGGAGTCATGGCTCTATGGGTTTCAAAAGGGTGTGTGAGGAATTGTCATTGGTGGATTTAGCTCCTAGGTCTAGTTGGTTTACTTAGTCCAATAGACGAATAGGGGAAGACAACATCTTATGTAGATAAGATAAGTTCTTGGTCAATTCAATCTTATGATCTCCTCAGTTCTGTTCCTTCTAGAGGTTATTGAGTATGGCAGGTCAGATCATTGGCCAATTAGACTGAACTACTCTTTGTGTCAGAAACACAAGGGGTGTCCATTCAAAATGGAGGCCTTTTGGTATGAAAGTCTGAATTTCTATAAGGAGCTGGAGGGTTGGTGGAGTCTTAATGTTAAAGGCAATAGAAGGTATGCGTTAAATTTTAAGCTAAAGGAGACTAAGAAGTTAGCCAAGGCTTGGAACAATTAGGTTATGGGGAATTGTTTTGAAGCAAAGTCCAATGTGGAGGGGGATCTAGCATGGGTAGAAAGGGAGATCATGGAGGTAGGGTTGATAGATGCTTCCAGGGAAAAGGAAAAAAATTGTATGGATGAGTTAAATAGCTTATTAAGTATGGAAGATATTTTTTGGCTTCAGAAATCAAGGGTGAGATGGCTGAAGGAAGGGGATAAAAACATGAAGTTTTTCCATATTTCAACAAATGTTAGAAGGAATATGAACAAGATTTTAAGGTTGCAAGCTCCCAATGGGACTGTTGTGGAAGATATAGGGGTTATGAGGGAGGAAGGGAAGAGATTCTTTAAGGAGATGTTAGGAGAGGAAGGTATTTGTAGGGAAGAAGATATGGTTGAAAGTATTGGTAACATTCCTAGGATTTTGGTGTTAGGGAAAGTGTCTCAACCTTGCAACAACAAAAGGTTACTATTCTTCCCAGCTTTGGTCTTTTGAATACCCTTTATCTTGGAGAATGGTCTAGAACTTTCAAAGTTTCCAAAAGGGCTAAAAATGGTAGGACTTACGATTTTTAGTAACTCTACATTTGACCTTGAATTAACCCAAAATTTTTCCCAAAAAGTGCAGATCTACTAAGTAAACATCTCAGGTGAGTTTCAACTCAAGATCGTATTTGAATTGCAAGATATTAAAGTTTTTATTTTTTGAAACTATTGAAAAAAGTTTCAAACTCAGTTTTGAGGCACTTAGAGGTCCCTAAGTGCCCTGAAAGTTGTCATAACTGACGAAGTGGGTTATATCTTGATAGATATCTTCACGAGCTTTCTGATGCATTAAACAATTTGTCAATCAGATACTCAGATCAAAAGTTATGACCTCCAACAGTTAGACCTCCTATTTTTGGGAAATGTACAAATGTGTTGGACACTCAAAAGAGCTATAAAGGGGAGAGTTACACGTGTTGGTGTGTGATATGGCACATCACAAGGCATCTTTGATTGGGTATAATTTGGGCATCACTTGTGGGTGGTTTTGGCTCGTGGTTTTGTCATTACCCTTGATGGTTTATTGTATTATATCTCCTATATATCAGGAGCTTGAGATGGAGGTTGTGTGTAAGAGTCTTATAGATGTTGAGTTACCTCTTGGATCTCTAGTTTGTTATACTCCTGTGAAAGCTTACTCTGCAAGTATATTGTAATCTTCTTGATTCCTGAATAATATATTGGGCAGCTTTGGAGTGTGGGGTTTTTTACTTGAAAGGGTTTCCCCCACGTATATCTTGTGTTGTGAGTTTTTCATTTGAAACTTTTTATTATCTTTTTGTTAATGAGCATCTTAATCTGTAACTGTAAAAGTTAAAATTTGCATAAATCTTTCCTCAGTAGATCAGTGTAGGAAGCGTTTCCACATACCTTGCTTCCTTTCAGTTGGTATCAGAGCCTGATCACCTTTGGTTCTAGTTGTTGGGTAGAGGGTTTTTTGAGCTGATCTTCGTTTGAGTGGGAGCTTGTGCAGAGGATTTTGAAATCTTTGTTGTGGGAAAGAGATGGTGAGCACATTTGGGAGGTTTGAGATCAAGAAGTTTAATGACAATAATTTTAAGTTGTGGAAACTCAAACTTGGAGGACATGCTTGTAGATCAGGATTTATGGGATGCCATGTCTGGTACAGAACCAACAACAATGTCTCAAGCAAATTGGGATCTCAAAGATCGAAAGGCTAAGGGTTTGATAAGACTCTATTTGGTTGATTCAGTACTCCTAAATATCCATGAAGAGAAGACTGCAAAAGATCTTTGGAAGAAACTTGGAGATGTTTATCAGGCTAAATCCCTAGTGAACAAGTTATTCCTCCGAAAGAAATTGTATTCTCTGAGGATGGAAGATGGAAGATCTGTTGTTGATCATGTGAATACTTTCAATATGCTTATTGCCCAGTTGACCTCTGTTGGTGTGAATATGGAGGAGGAGCGATGTATGACATTACTATGTTCCTTACCAGATTCATGGGATAACCTTACTATGGCCATTGGGAGTACCACTACCACCTTCAAGATGGATGAAGTGGTTTCTTCTTTGTTGTCTGAAGAGATGCAGAGAAAGTCTTTTGAATTAGCTAAGGAGGCTCTTGTGGTTCGTGGTAGATCTAAAGAGAAGGGAAAGAAAAAGGATAAGAAGAAGAAAGAAAAAGGAAGATCCAAATCCCATGGGAGATCTAAGCCTCCTAGAAAGTCCAAGGCTATGTGTTGGAACTACGGCAAACTTGGTCAGTTCCACAAGGAGTGCAAGGAGGAGAAAAAGAAGAAGAAGAAGAACTATGATTCAGATTCTGACAAGTCCTCTCAGGATGAAGGAGAAGTGTTTTCCGCTACCTTGGCAACGCATGCATCTAAGGATGTGTGGCTTATTGAATCTGGTGCATCTTTTCACATGACCTCGCATCGGGGTTGGTTTTCGAAGTATGAAGAATACGATGGTGGAAAGGTGTACTTGGGTGATGATTCTCACTTAAAGATTGTTGGTCGTGGAAGAGTCTTGATTCGATTCCCTAATGGATGAGTGAAGGGAATCAATGGTGTTCTACATATCCCTAGTTTGGCAAGGAACCTTCTTTCTATAAGTAAGTTGAATGATGTGGGTGTGCAAGTTTTCTCGAATGGAGGATGCAAGATGACTAGAGAATCTATGGTGTTGGCTAAGGGTGTTTGGATTGGCGCTCTATTTTACATTGGAGCATGTGTGTTTCAGTGCAATAGTGCCTCTGTTTTGAAGAAGAGAGCTTCAGAGTCTTCATCCTCACCATTGGAACCAGCAACAAAGAGGACTGTTGCATCTACTTTCAATGGTCGTGCTTTCTAGGTACCTAAGGGTGCTTATGGAGATGAAACTTCTAGCTGAGAAGACAATGTTATGGCACCAAAGGCTTGGTCACATTAGTGAAAAGGGTTCAAGGACCCTAAAAAATAAAAATCTTGTTGAGGGTATGAATGATTGTAATCTTGAGTTTGATTTCTACAAACATTACATTTATGGAAAAGAAAACCGTGTTTAGTTTTAATCCATTTCTCAAAAATCTTCTAAGGTGTTAGACTTGATTCATTATGATGTGTTTGGTCCTGTTAATGTTCCTTCGATTTCAAATTTTATTTACTTTGTTTCATTCATTGATGATTACAGTAGAAGGACATGGATGTATTTCCTTAGAAGCAAATATGAAGTCTTTAGTAGATTCAAAGAGTTCAAAGCTCTTGTAGAGAATCAAAAGGATAGAAAGATTAAGTGTTTGAGGATTGACAACGGTGGTGAGTTTTGTACAACAAATTTTGACAAGTTTTGTAAAGAATAGGGGATTGAGAGGAACAAGATAACTCCATACACCCCTCAGCAGAATGGAGTTGCAGAGCATGAATAGAATGTTGGTGGAGAGGGCAAGGACTATACTAAGTGGATCTATCCTTGAACAAAAGTTCCATGCTGAAGCTGTTGCTACCGCTTGTTACCTGGTTAACAAGTATTTGGTTGTGAGGCATATGCACATGTGCCTAAGGAGAAGAGGTGTAAGTTGGATAACAAGGTTGTGAAATGTATCTTCATCGGTTATGGCATTGGTGTGAAAGGGTACAAGCTTTGGGATCCAACGACTGAGAGAGTTCTGTATAGAAGAAGTGTGATCTTCAGAGAGATCAATCCTTCTTCTATTGTCTTGCAACCAGAGAAAGTAGAGAAGAAAGAGGATGTGGTTCAGCTTCCTTCTACCCCTAATAAAGTTGAACCAAAAACATCTATTGGACCTGATAATGAGGAGAGCTCTAGTAGCTCTGAAAGTTCAAAAGAAGATGAAGAACCTCAACCTCAATCTTTGAGGAGGTCCATGTGGATAAGGCAGAAACTTGATAGGTTTGGTTATTCATTGCATGATTCCAGTTGTATTTTTTCTTTGATTTCTAACACTGATGAGCCTAGAACTGTGAAAGAGGCTATGGGTATGAAAGATGCAGGTTCCTGAAAGGAGCCTATGGAAGAGGAGATGGCTTCTTTGGAAAAGAAGAGTACTTGGGACTTGGTGCCTTTGCCTAAAGGATGAAAACCTGTTTGGATGCAAATGAGTGTTCAAAAAGAAATTAAGTGTAGATGGCAGTGTTGAGAAATATAAGGATAGATTGGTCGCGAAAGGGTATTCTTAGGTGGAGGGAATTAACTATGGTGAGATTTTCTCTCCTATTGCAAATCTAACATCTAGCAATTCTTGTTATCTCTTGCAGTAGCGTATGATCTAGAAGTGGAACAAATGGATGTGAAGACAACATTCCTTCATGGTCACTTGGAGGAGGAAATCTATATGTCACAGCCAGAGCACTATGTGGTGAAAGGTAAAGAAAATCTGGCTTGCAAGTTGAAAAAGTCTTTGTATGGTTTGAAACAATCTCCTAAGATGTGGTACTAGAAGTTTGATGCCTTTGTGTTGAGTATTAGATTTTTAAGATTGAAATTAGATCATTGTGTTTATTACAAGTTTGACAATGATCGCATTCTCATTATTGCATTATATGTCGATGGTATGTTACTCATTGGGAATGGTAAAAGATTGATTTCTGATTTGAAGTCTCAGTTGTCAACACAGTTTGAGATAAAAAATCTAGGGGTAGCTCGGTACATTCTAGGGATGGAGATTAGAAGAGACAGAGCAAATAGAAAACTTTGGTTAGGCCAAAGTAAGTATGTTAACACTATGTTGGAGAGATTCAACATGGTAGATTGTAGACCTTTGACTATTCCTGTTACGATGGGGACAAAGTTATATGTTGCAGATTGTCCAAAGTCTCCTTCTGAGATAGAGGATATGGGTAGAATTCCCTATGCTAGTGTAGTTGGCAGATTGATGTATACAATGGTCTGTACAAGACCAGGCATTACCCAAGCAGTGGGAGTCCTTAGTTGATTTATGGCTAATCCTAGATGGGTACATTAGAATGCAGTGAAGAGAGTGTTCAGATATTTGCGGGGTACTTCTGAGTATTCCTTATGCTATCATGGTTATCCTACTAGATCTCAACATTCTATAAGTATTCATGGATATGTGGATTCTGATTGGGCAGGTGACATTAACAGTAGGAGATCCACCAGTGCTTATGTGTTCACTATGTTTGGTGGTGCTATTAGTTGGATGAGTAAGCAATAACCCATGGTCGCTTTGTCCACTACTAAAGTTGAGTACATGGAAGAAAATCATGCTTGTAAAGAAGCCATTTGGCTTAAGAGATTGTGTTCTAATGTTGGGTTTGATGCAAGGAAAATTACTATTTGTTGTGATAGTCAAAGTGCCATATGTTTGGCAAAGAATCTTACTTTCCACGCGAGGAATAAGCATATTGATGTCCAATACCATTTTGTTCATCACATGGTAGAGGATCATAAGGTAAACTTGGAGAAAGTTGGCACTTTGATGAATGTTACAGATTCCTTAACAAAACCTGTGAGCACAGAGAAGTTCAGATGGTGTTCAGAGTCTATGGGCCTCTCAGTCCCTAGCAATTAAATCATGGTGTTGATACTCCCTTTGCTCTTGCAAGGTGTTTGACAAGTGGGAAAATGTTAGGAAAAGTGTCTCAACCTTGAAACTATGAAAGGTTACTATTCTTCCTAGTTTTGATTTTTTTGAATGCCCTTTATCTTGGAGAATGGTCTAAAATTTTTAAAGTTTCTAAAAGGGCTAAAAATGGCAGGACTTACTATTTTTAGTAACTCTACATTTGACCTTGGATTGACCCTAATTTTTTCCCAAAAGGTGTGTAACTGCTAAGTAAACATCTTGGGTGAGTTTCGACTCAAGATCATATCTGGATTGTGAGATATTAAAGTTCTAATTTTTTTAAACTACCAAAAAAAGTTTTAAACTTAGTTTCGAGGCACTTAGAGGTCCCTAAATGCCCTAAAAGTTGTCGTAACCAACAAAGCGGGTTATAGCTTGATAGATCTCTTCATGATATTTTTGACGCATTAAACAGTTTGTCAATCGGACACCCGAATCAAAAGTTTTGACCTCTGGAAGCTGGACCTCTTGTTTTTGGGAAATGTGAAAACGTGTTGGACACTCAAAAGAGCTATAAAGGGGAGAGTTACACATGTTGGTGTGTGATTTGGCACATTACAAGGCATCTTTGATTGGAGATAATTTGGACCCCACTTTTGAGTGGTTTTGGCTCATGGTTTTGTAATTATCGTTGATGGTTTACTGTATTGTATCTCCTATATATCAGAAGCTTGAGATGGAGGTTGTGTGTAAGAATCTTATAGATGTTGAGTTGCCTCCTGGATCTCTGGTTTGTTATACTCCTGTGAAAGTTTTCTCTGTAAGTATATTGTTTTTTTTAAAGATAATGTGCCTGGTAAACTTTTTAACATGACCGGCGATGCTAGTGCGACACGCCCTCCGGCTCCACATGAATGCTTTTGCCCGGAGCAATGAACCGGTGAGGCCACAACACGGGGGACCTCATCCCCTAGCAAGAACACTTCAAACCCACGAGCTCATTGGCCCAGCGAAGGCCTAAAGCTTGCGAGCTCATTGGCCCAGTGGGGGTTTGAACTCTGGTGGCCGCCACTACAACCAAGCAACTTAACCATCGAACCACGCCCTTATCGGCTCTGCAAGTATATTGTAATCTTCTTGATTCTTAAATAAAAATTGGGTGGCTTTGGAGTGTGGGGTTTTTTACTTGAAAGCGTTTTCCCCATGTATATCTTGTGTTGTGAGTTTTGCATTTGGAAGTTTTTATTATCTTTTTGTTAATGTGCATCTTAATCTGTAACTGTAAAAGTTAAAATTTGCATAAATATTTCCTCATTAGATTAGTGTAGGAAGCATTTCCGCATACCTTACTTCCATTCATTTGGATAATAGTTTGAATGCTTGGTTGATGGCCCCCTTATCCAAGGAAGAAATCAAGAAGGCCACCTTCTCTCTTGGACCGATGAAGGGCCCAAGACCGGATAGCTTTCAGGTTGGTTTTTTCAGAAGTTTTGGTAGGTGGTGGGCAATGATGTCTAGTTGGCGGCCGAGGAATGCAGAAGTAGAAGGACGATGATGAAGTCCTAGAACTCCACTTATTTGGCCCTTATCCCCAAAGTAAGGAACCCAAAATTCTTTGATGAATTTAGACCTATAGCTCTGTGCAATCAAATTTATAAAATAGTAACCAAGGCTATGGCGTCTAGGCTGAAGAAATGTTTGGAAGGAGCGATTTCGAATGAACAAACTGACTTTCTGATGGGGAGACAAATTTTGGATGTGGTCTTGATGGCGCATTAAGTTGTTCACTCTATTAAAGAAAGAAGGAAGGAAGGTATGATCATCAAGCTGGATATGAATAAAACTTAAGATCGAGTGTTTTGGAAATTTTTAATCAAAGTAATGGGAAAGTTGGGATTCAGTGATGATTGGTACAAATGGGTTCTCAATTGTATTTCCATTGTAATGTGTGTTGTTCTTATCAACAACATTGCGATGGATTCCTTCCCAGTGAGAAGGGGTCTTAGGTAGGGAGACCCATTGTCTCCTTTTCTCTTCCTCATTGTGGTTGAGGGATTAAGTTATGCATTAAAGATGGCTTCGGGTGATGGTTTAATTAACGGTCTTTAGGTTTCTGGTGGAATTTACAACCTCACGCACTTGCAATTTGTTGATGATACCTTGTTGTTTGGAGAGGCCACTATAAGAGAGGCGATGGGCCTTAAAAAGGTTCTCCAAAAATATGAAATGGCATTAAGACAAAAGATCAAACAAGGTAAGTCCCGAATTTAGTTTCTTAAGGATTTTTGTGTTGAAGCTTATGATTTCCAAAAAATTTTGGGCTTTGAGGTAGACTCTCTCCCTAGTAGTTACCTTGGTATGCCCCTAGTGCATAAAAGGACCTCAGAGGAAGAATGGAGGAAGGTGGTGGATAAGGTGCAAAGCAAGTTGGCTTCATGGAAAGGGAAGTGGCTTTCCTTGGCTGGGAGGGCAACTTTGATTAAAGCTTCTTTGGTAGTGGTTTCATTATATATTATGTTTGTTTTTCAAATTCTAAGTAAGGTGGCCCGTTCTCTGGAGAGGTATGGAGGAGGCTTTCAAGTATAATTTGCTAAAATGGAAGGAGGTGCATAAGCCCAAAAGATAGGGTGGCTTGGGTTTTAGAAACCTTAAGTTGATGAATAAAGCTTTAGGCACCAAGCTCGCTTGGAGGATCAATGAGGAGAAAGATAGGTTGTGGAGTCAGGTTATTCAAGCTAATTATCTTCAAAATAATGTTGGTAATCTCTTCAACTCGCAAGTATCCCTTCCTAAGGGGTCTAGTGTCTAGAACTTCTTAAGAGTATGCAGAAATCCCCTTTTGCTTGATCACATTTGGAGGGTGGGAAGGGGGAATAAGGTTAGGTTTTGGAGAGATCCATGGATTGAGGACATCCCACTGAAGGTTTCTCTCCATTTCAGACCCTTGTTTTCAGTTTTGGAAGCCCAAGCTAGGGTTTATGTTCAAGATTATGTGGAGGAGAAGGATGGAAGCTGAAGTTGGAAGGCCTTTGATAATCGTGGAGAGGGGTTGAGAGCCCTGTGGAAGGAATTAAATGTTGTTTTAAACACAATTCATATCTCTAGCTATGAGGATAGGCTCATGTGGAGAGGTAGTGGCGACGGCAGGGCGACGGTCAGGGATGTCTACTTTCAAGCTTTCAGTCATGGTCAAACTTTGGAAAATCCCCTAGGGATTAAGAATTGGTAGCCTCAAGGATTGCCTAAAGCTAATGCCTTTCTTTGGATTGCAAGTAAAGGTAGGGCATTGACTTGGGATAGACTTATTAAGATGGGCAAGAGTGGTCCCTCGAGGTGTCTCATGTGCAAGTAGGCCAATGAAGACAATAATCACCTTTTTCTACATTGTGAGCTTGTGGGCATGCTTTGGTGCAGGTTTATTCGAAGATGGATGCTTGCCTGGGCTACCCCTAAGAGTATAGCAATGTTGTTGGAAGGCTGGGAGTACAAGTGCAAGAGCCATGGGATTAGATTTATTTGGGTTGTGGCACCTATAGTGATTGTGTGGAACCTATGGTTAGAACAAAACAAAAGGAGCTTTCTTGGCCAGGAAAGGACAGTGGACAGAATTTTGGATTTAGTGGAAAGCTCTCCGGGAGAGTTAGGTGATGTTTATCACAAGAAAGATTGGAAGGTTAACCTAGGAGAAGAATCGATGGTAGATCAGTGGCCTAGGTATAGATGGATTGGGGGAATTAGTAGGACAACATCGAATTTCTCAAGATATCAATATATAAGGTGGTTTCTACCGAAGGAGGGATGGGTTAAGCTCAACTTTGATGGGGCTACAAGGGGTAACCCCGAAAAAGCTGGAGGTGGAGGTATTTTTAGGGATTACGAGGGTCAGCCCCTTAGAGTAGTTTCTTTGGGCTTTGGCACCGATTCAAACAATCTTGCAGAGGCCAGGGCTCTGTGGAAGGGTCTGGAGATTTCCAAAAGGAAAGGATGGGATAGGCTATGAGTGGAAGGGGATTCGAAGATAATTATTGGTCTTCTAAATGGAGGTCATGCCAAAAAATGGAGGTTGGAGCAGGTTATGGCTGAAAGTAGAAGGCTTGCTAGTATGTTCTTGAGCTTCAAAGAATCTCATATCAAAAGGCTAGGGAATCAGGTGGTTTGCTGGGTTGCTAAAAATGGGATCAATTCTAGCTCAGGTGGGGGATTCACTGGCTGGGAATGGAAAAAAAATACCCTAGTGAACTATTGAAGTTAATACATAATGATATTAAGGCCCATCCCCCCAATAATGGGAGAGTACATTAAGAGGGTACTTATTACAAGGAGAGTCCTTTGATTTGGTTCGTGCAGAAATGACTGATGGACGACTAGCTTTCTTTTCTAGACGGCTGGCGTGTAGTAGTGAAGGTAGTATTAATGATCTGATGTTGAGTGGCGTCTCTATTATTTTTTCTTTTATGTGCTAGCTCTCTTTCTCTCTTTCATGGTAGCGTCTAGCGATGGCGTTGGTATGGCTGATAGAGATGGTCTGTGATGCTTGGCGAAAGACAAGACGGTTGCTGGCATGGTACATAGGAGACAGTTGGCTCGAAGATGTGGAAGCAAGATGGTGGGGGGTAGAATGAAACAAAGCTATAAGCCACACAAACATTTGTAGAAGTTTTCAGCTGAGGAGGCAATCGCTAGGTTTGTGAAAGATATTGAGGGGGAAATTAAGAACCCCATCTTAAGGGAATGGTTGAGTAGGTTGTTGGTTATGGCAAAAGAGGTGGATGGCAAGGAGGGGGTAAATGTAAGGGAGGCCATTTACTTCTTCATCCTGGCACGTCAAGGGGCCAGTGGAATGTTTTCAATGCCACTCAATACTTGACAATGGCAACAATGCTGTCAATTATAGCGGCCTCGGTGCTGACCCATGAGGATTTGATTGAGGCTTCTTCCTAAGCGGTTGTGAACTAAGAGGTGATGCTTGGGCATCTCACTACAACAAATCCTTGTGATTAGCTTTCTTTTTTGCTCCATTTTTTGCTTCCACCCACTGTTTTAATGTATTTTTCTCCAATTTTTTGAAAAAGTCAACACTATTTATCGGGATGGTGCTATTTTTGGCATTTTTTGCGATGATCAAAACAAGTAGGTGCTAAATTAGGCACAAATTAGTGCCTAAATTAGCACCTAGTTTAGTGCCTAGTTTAGCATCGAGTTTAGTGCCTATTTTAGCGTCGTACCTCTAAGCCTCTATGGATTGTTTGAGATGTTTCAGTTGGAATGTCAAAGGTTTGGAATCCTTTGAGAGGAAATATGTAGTTAGAGATTTTTGTACCACTCTATGACTTTTAAATGACATGGTTCAATTCTATTCCACCCATGTAAAGGAGTTGTATACCATCATGCAAGCCATCAAGCAATGATTTCACTACATCTTGGGAAAGGAGGTCCAATCATCCACTTTGATCACAAGCCACTCCAATTCTTGCAAACTTAGAACAAATTGGATAATGCTCACCACAATGGATGACATGTCTACAACAATTCCATCTAGTTATCAATCATGAGAAGGGAAAAGATAAAAAAGTATTTGACTACCTAAGCTAATAGCTAGTTCATGCACTCACCACAATGTTGGACTCATGTGGTCACAACTTCTTTGAACGGGAACCTCTCTACCCACCAGACTTGGACTTTGCATAGATCTACACCAAGCTCTTACAAGGCAAATAGGTTGGTGAATTTTACATATCTAACAAGCTTCTTTACAAGCTCAAGTATCTCTATGTTTTAGACACCACACCACACAGCTAGAGACTCGTCTAGGAAGCATACTATGCCAAAATAACTCAACACTTCAACATTACTAAAACATTAGCAACACTTGAACAACACTTCTAGTGGCCTCACATATGTGCAAACATTGAGAACCACATCAAGTCTCTCATTCTTTGTAGCATTGCAAAATATTGCAAATAGGAAGCTTGGACTCTACACCCATCTCTTAGTTTAATTGAATACACCACCTTGGGAATCATTAACATGGATTTATTAAGAAGACTACCTATGACAAAGCACTGGTGTAACTCCATGTTTATTGTGGTAGGTGAATTCTCTAAGATGACCATAATGATTGCTTGCAAGAAAAATCTCACCATGCCAAATATTGTGCCACTTTTATTCACCCATGTTTGGGTCCATTTTAGCTTACCCACATCCATTATCTTTTACTATGACCATCATTTTGTTAGTCACTTTTGGTAAATTTTGTGGACAATGTTAGATATGCAACTAAATCAATTTATATATTTCCACGTATAGATAGATGGATAAATAGAAGTGGTCAACTGCATTGTTGTGCATCTAATGTGCATCTATAATAGTGCACACCTACACACTTGAGATGACAACATCCTTTGCATTTAACATTCCTACAAAAATCCTCTACACAACTCTATGAGGCATAGTCCTTTCTGGACATGTCTTGGGTTCCAATAGGAAGCATCCCTTGATATATCCTATTGCACACCATCCACATTAGAGTCATGTACATAGGAATAGGAAATCAACAAGGGTTAAAAGTTTATGCAGCACATCCAACATGTGCTCCAATGTGGACTAGCTTCAAGGATCTAGATAGTGTAGCTATACACATTGCTATACATGTTGGTGTCTAGTTAGACACATGGAACATCAACAACCACATGTTATGCTTCCATACATGTGTGCCACCTAATGACATTTGTACTACAAAACATGATCATATAATTGGCATTGTATGTGTCTGACACATGGTGATGTCCACGCCACATGCCACAATGATCTAGTTGGCACCATACAAGTTTGACATTTATTCTCATCCCATCCACATAAGAAATGCACCATACATGTTGGATACTTGTCAACATCTACATGGAGCATAACTGATGGTATTCTTTAACAAATGCCTACTTTGTACATTTTGTAGGGTAAAAGAGGTATAACAAATTTTCATCTTACCTCTTTGTATATTTCCTTTGTTCATTTTGAATAGAAGTGACATATATGTTAGAACCCTTCTATATTTGAATGTGTTTTGGTTTACATATCTATTTTCCTTTATGTATTCTATGATCTTATTACATTAATAGATAATATAGGATTGTCCCTCAATTCACCTTGGGAATTAGATTAAATAACATCTAAAGTTGACTGCAAATTAACAACATGGTGAGCATTTTGTTGATTTTCTTGCTTATTTTCACCCTTTTGAAAACTAAATTTTCCTATTGAAATTTTGAAGGATGAGATCCATATTTAAGTGCATTAGACTTATGAAATTTCAATTCAATGTTTGTTACATTTGCAGACAAATCCATGGAAGAATAATAGTTGTTTAGGTACACTATCTCTTGGATAGTAGGAAATAAGCCCTTAACACATATTCTTTGCAATTCATCATTAGGAATTTGATAGTGTATCTTTGTTAACAAAGTTTGAAATCCAATAACATAATCATGATTGCACTCATTTGATCCTTGTTTACATCCTACTAAATCTAAAATTGTAACCTTTAAACTTGTTAGGACCTCCCTGAATTTGCTTGATCCTATTCGGTTTGATGCTCTCCTTTTCCTTCAATCTATCTTGGAACCTATACTTTTTCCAAAATACTTTGACATCCAATCTCTGGAATATATATCATGGCCATTGTGAAACAATCTTGACTATTTTTGACTATATGAGTGTTTTTGTTTATTACCGTTGTCCCACAAGTTAATTGAATAACTTTTGCATTTATGAGGGAACAAGAGGAATGAAATATGTCACATACCACATTCCCACAGAGAATAAAAGAACAGGTTGTGGCTTGGCGGTAGGAAGCAGTTGATATGAAGAAGCTACCGCTACCCCGTGGACGGTTCATCTCATGCTTGCGGCTTGGTGGTCTTCAAGTGTAGATAGTCTCTTCCCACAGTCCCACAGAGGTTTAAAAAGTAACCAACAACATTGCGGTAATAACATTAGGAGGTATCACTTACCGCGTCCCCACAACGGTTTCAATTGAGGCCCACGGTAGAGCGGCAAGAGGAGAATGTAATGGGTTTTCGCCCCGCCGTCCCGTGACGGTCATTCATAACATTTACGAGTGGGCGGTAAACAAAAGGACATCAGGTAATAATTTCCCGTGGTCTCGCAAGGGTCAATCTAAGCATTTGCGGTCTAGCAGTAAAGGATGAAATAGAAGTGTAGTGGCTATAAGCCATTTTGAATGTGAAAGGTCTTAAGCTTGTTGCTTCCTTTATAAAAGGAAACCAAGACCTTATGGCTCAAGATCTATCTTAGATTTTTATTTTTTGAAAGAGACATTGCACTGCCTATACTTTGAAGCAAATCAATATAAAAGCTGCTATTCTCTGGTGCTCAACTTTTGGTTCTCATTTGTTTGTTGAATTGGATTGCTAATAATTTATCTGGATGTCTCCAATTTACTTTTTCTTTGTTATTCAAATCAACCTATCAAGTATATAAATGATTTTTTAGAACACATTTGATGTTTCTTGTGTGGTTTGTTTATTGGGCTCCTTCAAGCAAGGATTAAAATCCTATAGGTGAATCACAGTAACTTTGGAAAGTTAAATTGGATTGTTAAAGAAGAACCTGTTAACTTACATATTTACATGTCTATGCAAGTCATAGACCTAGAATTGCCAAGCAAATCGAATTGTGGCTAAAAGGGAAGCACATATTCTTCTTAGAGTGAAAACTCCATAACCCAAAGGCAGGCACTGGTCATTCTCTTTTGAAAATCATTCCCTTGTATATATTTTCAAAATCCAATTTTATTTTTCTATTTTAGGAGTAGTGTTTAAAGATTTATAGAAAACATTAATCCAAATCATATGCCAGATTGAGTTAAGTGAAGTGGATGATTTAATTGACAAAATTACATAAGCTCCTTAATCTATTCTGAAGTCACCAGCAAACTTGAAAGTAAATTATCATTGGTGAAACAAGGTAACACCCACCTAGGCTTGAACAGAGCCTAAAGTGCAGAGAATTTTGATTAATCTAATCAATTCTGTTAGTTGGCCAAATTCACATATAAAACCTAATCACAAGATTTGGCATATCTTTAGGGTTTTATAATTTGCAAATTTGAGTCCCAACAAAACCAATATTGACATTAAAGTGATGTACAAAAGCATTGGCCAAATCATTGAAGGAATGAATAGAACTATGAGGAAGAGAATAAAGCCATTAAATTGCATAATCCTTTTAGTTTCTAGGGAAGAGCTTTGTAAAAAGTTTATCATCATAAACATAATCAAAGCAAACTCCCAATTGTGTCATAAGGTCCCCTTTACCACTATACATTACAAAACTAGGGGCCACTGAACAAACTAGAAATGGATAAGAAATAACTCAAATTAAAGTGGATTATGCTTGATTTCTCCTATGATATCCTTTGATTACTAGGGGTAATGCATCAACTTTACTTTGCATCTCATCAATTCTTTTAAGGATGACATCTATGTTGGAAGGATGAACATTAGGAGTTATGATTAAAATGGGAGTGGAAGTGGCAACATGAGATAATAGGTGGAGTGTAGGTTGATTGGGGGACAAAGAATGAAGTTGGAATGACAACACTAGAAGTGGGAACATGAGTAGTGGGTGAGAAGTAAACACAATCAGGGGATGAGTGGAAGTTACAATATGAGAAGTAGGTACAATGAGAGGATTAGTGATAGGAGCTATGAAAATTTGATAAGCAATATAGAGAAGAGAAGAAATATGTGGCATGTCTAATGTGGGAGAAGATGTGGAAGGAGGCACAATAGACGAAGAGGCTTGTGAAGGAAGGGGAGGAGACACACTATTTAAGGAACTTGACAAGCTTATTCTTTGACCTGTATCACTTAATACTTCCGTCACATAAGGATTATCCATTAACAAGTTATGAAGAACATCATTCAAATTTGAATAATTAACATTATTGCTCAAATTTGTAAAGGTCTGATATAAGTATTTGTGTAGTAAGATTCATGCCTTGCCTATGTGCAACATGTGCATCATGATGAAAAACATCTTCCCCATTAAAATATGTAGTAGTCATCAAATCCTCAATCATAACTTCCTCGCAATGAATCGAGGCCATTGTAGAGTTAAGCCTAAGGTTTATTCTTAATGCAAAATGAGGATTAGGTTGAGACCTTGACATTCAAGCAAAATATAAAGCAATGAAAAGGAAATTGGTTCCAAGTAATCCTAATTTTTTTGCAAATAATTCATACCAAAGATTGAACAATTTAAGGATATTGCAATAGGTAATTTGTATCGACACAAATAATATTACTAAAGCATTTCAAAGTTTAGGCCATAAGAATCATCCTTTTTTAAACATGGATTGCAAATAATTCTAAAAATTTAGAAGCCTTGGTCATTAACATTATTGTCTGCTACAATGTCATCTAGTGTATCATTGTCAATGTTCATATGTTCTTTCAAGTATTTAGTATTATCATCATCCTCATCTTGACTTGCATCATCTTCATCATCATTGAAATTTGACTGTAGACCATCTATATTGTTACCAGATGTATTTGGTGTTGAGATTAAGGAACACTGAGAGGGGGGGGGGGTGAATCAGTGTTTTGCAAAACTTATTATTTTGTTCCTTTACTAATTTACCACATACATTCAAAAGAAAGAAACATGAACTTAAGAACAGCAGCAACAAAATCATTACACATGAACACCAGGATTTTTACGTAGAAACTCAGTTAAGGGAAAAACCATGGTGGGGGTTAACCCACAAGATTTTATACTCTGTTAAAAGTATTACAAAATGGGAAGGCACATGCCTTCGGGTGCACTGCCCAGAGCTCACTGCTTAAAGGAGGCTCACTGCCTACAGGATTGATTACAAAGAGTTTACAGGAATACTTGAACTGAATAATAGCATCTAACAATGCAAGATTATAGTTCCGGTTAGGCTCAATATGCTGACTTCACACACTTCATCTCTTACTACCTTGTTTCACTGTTCTGCCATGATCCGAACCTTGGATCTCTTTCCTTCGCACTTGTAACTACTACACTTCACACCTCTCACCTCATATTCACATTATCATCATTCAAAATGCTCGCACTCATCCATCATATATATCCGCAACATGAAATTACCCCAACTGCTGTCTGCTTCAAGAAAACTTAAAAACTTTTTCAAGATCACTGTTCTGTCGGCTGAATCCATGCACAAACATCAATGTGGACCACAACTTATGAATTCAAGTCATCACACATGTTGGCCACTACCACTGGATCTCATAAATAACTCAACCAACCACTTCTCTTAATCCACACAAGGATCAAACACCAAGTCGGCCTATTCTTCACTGAACTAAACTGTCTAACCAAAACTCAATACTCAGATGCCTGTAACATTCAATCCCTTCATCACCGGAGGCTAAATATTTGGATTTAGGTAGCCCTAACATCCCTTAACATTCCCTCAGATCTGCAACACAATATGATTACCTGTGGAGAAATGTAGACCAAAATGCTGAACCCTGTCATGTGCTCTGTTCCTATCTATCTAGACTTAGACAAATATGCAATCTGACTTTTGATATGATCAAATGATGCAATGTAGATGTGTAAGATATATTCATTTGCCATCAATGACAACACGTAACATGCCTGGCAGTGTCTCTTGCCAACATTTGGATCATCATTTTCTATACCATCCATATTGTTGTCTTCCATAACATCATTTAACTCTAGATTGTTGTCTTCTTGTGCCTGAACATAACCATCTTCAACATCATCATGGATGTCAATTTCTTCGATGTTCTCTAATCCATCTTTCTCATTTTGTTGGCCATCATTGTTTTGCTCAGTATCCACTAATGCATTGTCGAATACATCCTTAATCTTGGATCATAATGTATGACAAATATCCATTTCGGGTCCAAAATATCTTCATAGAAAAATACCTGCACATGAACGACATACATATATTAGACGTATGGTATAACAATTTTATCGATTAATAAACACATGTATATATTTGCAATAAACTATGAATTAATAGATTAATGATCACTACCGCTTCTTGTTTGAGTTAAAGAAATACCTGCTCACAATTAATTGGTAGAACATAAGGCTAGTTATCCTCCAGTAGGAAACATGAGGAATCTATAGAAAACAATCCACTATGGGTATCATGTCTTCGTGTCCTCTCAAATGCTTCATACCATCTACACTTAAAAATACAACATTTAAAAGAGCGGTAATCCAACTGAATAATTTCTTGTATTTTCCCAACATATTGTAGATTCCCTTCAATTATATTCTTATCTTTTGAGCTTGATCAACTGGGTTGCTTGAAGTCAACCATGATGCCACAATCAAAGGATTGTCTCTTTACATCTACACTTTCTACACGATAATGTCGACCATATGCCCACATTGCTGGATATTTCCTCACCTGTTAAAGACCGTTTATTTCAGTGAAAACAAATATAATGACGAATATTAAAATAGTTAATAGTGTCAAAACTGTAAGGAAATAACATTTTGTAAAATTCCAACTGTACCTTTCTTTCACATCCTCTAGACATGTTGATTTCATCTTCTGTTATGTTTGAATCTATACCTACATCTTCTATTTGATTTTGAATTTATTCAGTAACCCATTCTAGTGTACAATCTTTTCCCCATTCCCCAAGAAGATCAGTGGGAAGTGGAGTATTCCTTGGGTTTAATCTCTTAAACTATCCCCTTGCTTCTAACACTTCTTCTCTCTTTTTATCATACAGATCAATCCATTTGTTCATAAAGTCCATGTGGTACAGAATGAACTTGTCGAGTATAGCACTTTCATCTACACTTATTACATAACATGTTTATTTCAAACTCCAAATGTCATGTTGTTAATTTGACAAATAAATAACAAAGTAAATTAATGATTGCAAGAAAAACAACCACACTGATCATGAATTTACTTACTAATTTCTACTTGAACACCATTAGATTGTGGTTTTTCTCCATCAATAATATCTAATGCTCATTCTTAATCCCAGAAGCGTGGCCCATCTTCAAAATTCTTACCAAGGAATTCACATAGGAAGAAAAATGCTTCATTCAATACATACCCTTCAGCCATGCAACCCTCTGGATGTGTCGTTTGTCGAACATATCTTTTTAGAGTTTTCATATACCTCTCAAAGAAAAACATCCACCTCGTTGATACGACACCTGCCAATTCAATGTCATCAACTAGGTGTATAAGTAAATGGACTTGTAGGTCGATGAAACTTGTAGGGAGATCCTTCTCAAAAACACATACAATTTCTACAATTTCCTTCTTCCATTTTGGCACTTCACATTCGTGAATCTCCTTGGAGGTCACCCACCTAATAGAAGAATAGTAAATTAGTATGAACCTTTACTCAAAAATTAAAATGCAATATAATATCTCTATGTCTCTCACACATGAACATTTCATATAACCACATACCTTGTAAATGCTAACAATCAACTTATGGCATTCCTTAAGTCAATTGTAAGATAGGAATCCCCCCTAATTGCCAATGGCATGATATGCTATCAAACACATTTATGAAAAGGTCATTAGTAATTTTTTATCACACAACAAAATATCAAAATATATTTAGTACTTAATCAATGTTACCAGTAAATGTTAAATGATGATATATAATACCTTCATAAAATTATGAAAATCATGTGTTTTAAATCATGTGATATGTCCATCAACTGTAAAAGCTTTAGCTAATGATGACCCATAGCCAGTAGGTGTCCTTATTGAATGGATGACATTTTTTAGTTGGTCTAGCGCTTTTTTTTTTAAATCCATGGAGCTTCTGCATATGTTTCATTTTCCCTATTTGGCCACAAATTTTTTCTATCAATTTTGGTATGCGAAAGAGTAATATCTCTCCTCGAATACAAGGTGTCCTTCTCTTTGCCTGATATATTTTAAAATATAGAATTTGGGACATTTTTTAAGATGTGCATAGGATCTAATACATGAGATATTAATAGATCCTTCTAGTAAGGGAGCTCATAAAATATGGATTTCCTTTTCATTCCTTCTGGCATATTAACTACAACTTGTTCTAGTTCTTCAATTGAATCACCCCGATCAAAAAAATCCTCTTAAGCTTTCAATTTAGCATCTTCATACTTCTTAAGCCAATCACCTAGACCCATAATCATGGGAGGGCCTCTATTTTCAACTTTTCCATCAAATTGATTCTTCAGGCAATTTCTAAACTTATGATCTAGTGGTAGAAAAACCCTGTTGTTTGCGTAAATAAATTTATATAGATCTTTAGAATA
Organism: Cunninghamia lanceolata; assembly: GCA_027924645.1. Classification (NCBI taxonomy): domain Eukaryota; kingdom Viridiplantae; phylum Streptophyta; class Pinopsida; order Cupressales; family Cupressaceae; genus Cunninghamia; species Cunninghamia lanceolata. The sequence continues at coordinate 1,744,288 of BSBN01000780.1, forward strand.
CCGCCCTTGAAATTGTTATGCACATCTTGGACATGCAAATATCCCCTTTGTTTGAAGTCTTGCAATTCAATAAGTAATGTTAATAACATCAAAAAAAAGTATAAAACTAAGTATGAAAGTTGGGATGAAAATAAATTACGAGTGTAAATACGTAAATATTTTATCTTACCAGAACAAACACCAAGTCCTGGGAAATCATGAATAGTCCAACATAGCACACCATACAACATGAAGGACCTATTTGATGGGTGACGTGATATGTCATACATTCTTATGCCTTTCCATAGCAGTTGCATCTCATCAATAAAAGGTGAAAGATAAACATCCATGTTTTTAACTTGATGTTTTCCTAGAACAATGAGAGTCAACATAAGGTGCTCCTTTCTAACACTCATCCATGGGGGAATATTGTATACTATCAATCTGATTGGCCAAACACTATAATTTGAGCTTAGGAAAGAGAATGGGCACACTCCATCAATTGCAAGACCAAACCTAATACTACAGGGTTCATCTTTGAATTTTCTTGGCCATTTTTCCTCTATGTGTTTCATTGCTTTGGAGTCGGCCAGAATTTGCATGAATCCATCTTTAATCCTGTTCTTTGCATGCCAGTCCATCAATTGTGCAAGTGACTTGCAACGAAACATTCATTGAAGTCTAGGTATAATTGGCATGTGACGTAAAACCTTCTTTGGAACTGTAGGACCTTGTACATTTGTACGATATCTCTTCTCTTTGCATACAGGGCATTCTACCTTGTTTTTATATTCATCTCTATATAAAATTCACTCATTTTTACATGAATGAATTTGCTTATATTCAATTCCCAACTCAACCAACAACAGACGCGCCTCTCTGCAAGTTGATGGCAACACATTCTCTTCAGGGAATATTTTAGTTTTTAGTGCCCTGTAAGATTGCCACAGATTAAATCAATTGAATGTTTGACTTATGATGAACACGTTTGATATGTCAATCTATACTAGGACTATTTATATACAATATATGGTTTTAAAATCCCCTTAAAGAAATATAAACGAAGTTGATGAATGTTTACGAATTATGTACACCAATTGACAATGCAAAGTAAGAAATAGATTTCAATTCACTTCAGTAGAGTAGTGAATTCTTTGTCTGACCAACCAAATAGTGACTTGATTTCTAATAATATTAATGTGCATGCCAGTTTTGAGGTTCTCCTTGCACCTGATTTGAACACGGGTGTCTTCGTTGCTTGCTTGATGGAGTCTTTCAGGTTGTTATCATCAACATTACGTTGGTGGTAATTACCCCTGCTATCATCGTTACTGTCAACCATATTGATGCAATGCAAGGCAACAATTCAATTCAATTCAAAACTCAACTAAGCCAATTTGCAAGTTTCAATCACCTATGGTGAGTGGGTTTCCTTCACTAGCCTCTATTTTCCTTGTAGCGCTCTTAGATGAGTTTTTACAACATAACTTTCAAATTTGGGCACAAACCCACAACTTGTTCACCTTTTGGATACCCTTTATGTCCTTCCTTGACATACCAAAAACTTGGTTATGGTTGTTTCAGACCATCCTATTGGATAATTCACTGTTGTTGCTGCTCCTAGGCCTAATTAGGACAGTAAATGAAGTATTTTTGGCATAACTTTCATAAAACGACTCAAACCCATGAAATGAAACCTGTTTTGGGTACCCAATATCCCCTTAGATAACATATATTTCATGCAAGTATGATTGTTTTGTAACATAAGGCCTTAAAAATGACTGGTAATAGGCTTAATTAGGCCACTTTTACAAAGAAAGTTTGAAATTTTCCTTTATCAAAATCCTAAAAACTATTTGGGAACCTTAAACACATTTCCAAATGAGCAATTTTTCCAAATTTAGGGTCAGAACTACTCCTCTAAGCTCTAAATTCCAAATTCATGTTCAAAACCCTTGTCAAGCCTAAAAAATAGGAAAAAAAACACCTAGGGCTTCCTCAAACTCGTACAAAACTTCATGAAATGATCCCAAACTAATTGGAAAGAAAAAAGCACATGGTGCAGCAGCTATAATTCCATATTTAGAATTTTTGGATGGTGGAAAATGTTTAAACCTTCATTTTTCTATTGAAACCCTAGCTCATTGTTTCAGCAGGGCAGTCTTCACTAAAAAATCAATAACTTCTACATAATAGTACTTCAAACCTCCAAACCATCTGTAAATTGAATCTAGTTCACAAACCTTTCATCTCCCACTGATTGTACCTTCTAGAAGAGTCATACGGGCCATACAACAGTGAAAAAGTGAGAGAAAAAACAATTAAAACAGGGAAAATTAGGCAAAAAAAGCAATTTTCCTTCATTTCATTCACTTCCCACCTTCCTCGACATGTGAGAGGCATAAATAGCTTGTTTACATTGAAATTCCACATTCTCATAACTTCAATTCGTGGGAAAGCCCAAAATAAGAAGGCATTAAAGCATGTCCACTATGATATCAAAATAGATTGTCCTATAATTTAGGAAACTGCAGACTCCACTAGACAAAATGGCCTTTTCTAAGCCTCCACTACAAAAATACCTCTAGTGGTCTTATTACATCAATAAATGGTCTTTTCAAGACCTTATTTTATGTAAAACATACCAAAACTAAAGCCTAGACAACAACTTCAATAATTGACAACTTTTATCAAATGGTGCTCCTGCACCATACACCCCAACTTTGAATTTTTCCAAGTCCCTTGGAAAGAATCTAGCAATTTGTCCTCCATTGTTCTTTACTTGTCTCTGATCTTCACACTTGCCTTCAGCAAGTTCATTTTGTTCTTGACTCTCAATATCCTTGTCATCTTTGTTCTTGTCTTTTCTTGAAGCTTGCTTCACTCTGTCATACAATACTGTGGGGTGTCTTTCATCTTTTCCTTCATCAAACTCTGATGTCACATTCCTCTTTACACCTTTACCCAAGCTTTCATCAACTGCCATCACCTTCCTCTGTTCTTCATGCATAGTTCCCTGTTCAATATCCTCCCCCTCTTCATGTTTTCCTCTGTCAGCCTTACAAAAATCTGTACCAATGCATTTAGTGGTCCCTGTCAAACTTGTACATACCTTTGCCACTGTCCAAATAGTATCACAATCCACTATCCTTTTATTCACTACCTTACCAATCCTACAAACTGCTGTTTCAACATCACTAGGCTACCTTTTTACATGTTTCATCACCATAGGGCACATGACTATTCCTATTAATATGCCTTCACTTTTTCCTTGCACTTCATACTTACTCTTGTCTGTACTAACCTGAGACATCATTCCACATTCTTTCCCTTTCCACACAAAAGAATTCTTCTTCATCTCTGTCTGCACATTATGTTTATCCTTCCTATTCACTGTCCTAATAGTATCAAATTGTGACTTAGTTGCAAACTTCATACTCTCACCTTCCTCATTGCTCACATATTCTTTTCTCCCTATCATTATGATCTCACCTTGCTCTCTTACCTCTTCAACCAATGGAGTTAGAATGAATGATCTCCCATCCTTTTCAATGTTATATGTATTTTGTCTCCCATGATAAATTGCACACCTGTCAAATTGCCAAGGTCTCCCAAGCAAAACATGGCAACAACTTATAGGTAGAATATCACAAACAACTTTATCTCTATAGACCAATTTGAAATTCAACAGTAGCTTGTTCACTCACCAAAATGGTTTGATTTTCACTAACCCAAGACACTTGATAAGGCTTCTCTCTAGGTACCCTTTGCAAATTCAATTTGTCCACCATTTCACAAAAGACCATATTGTTAGTGCATCCAGAATCAAAAATCACTTTACATACCTTATTTTTACATCTACAAGCTGTCCTAAACAAGGCTCTTCTCTAAATTTGCTCTTTCTCCATGGATGTCTTCAAGAGTTTTCTTCTCACCATCAAAGATTCACCCACCTCTGGTGCAACATTGACACTTTCTCTTTCATCTTCTTGCACAATTTGGACTCTCTTTTCACCTCTTCTTTCACCCCCTCTTGAAGTAGTACCAATCTTGTTAGGGCACTTGTAGGCTGGATGACCAAACTCACCACAGTTGTAACACTTTCCTGAAAACACATTGGAACCTCTTCCTTGATCTATATATCTACCCCTAAAGCTTGTTCTTCCACCTCTCCATCCTCCTCTTGATTCAAGTGCTTGTTCTTTACTCTTATCAACCTCTTTAAGATCTTCTTTGGACTGTCTTGGTGTTAAAAATGTACCTCTGCCCCTAGAAGTACTGCCTCTTCCTCTTGTTGCCTTCTCTTGTCTCCTCTTGATTTTTTCTTCTACTCTCATTGCCATTTGAAAACATTGTTCCACTATTTTTGGTGCCAACAAACTGATTTCATCTTGAATGTTATACCTTAGGCCATTGAGATATCTAGCTACTCTTTCTTCCTCATCCTCCTCATGCTTTGTTCTTATACTTAACCTATAGAATTCCTCGGTGTATGCTTGCACGTCTTGTTCTTTTTGCCTAAGATTTTGTAATTTTTTAAGTAATTGAACATTATAATCACCAAGAAGGAACTTACCTTTCAGTTTTGCCTTCATTCTCTACCAAGAAGTGATCTTGTTCTTCCCCTATTTCTGCCTTTCATCTTGCACAAAGTTCCACCATAGCAAAGCATGCCCTTTCAATTTGGTTTTAGCCTTCCTCACCTTGTGATCTTCATCTATCTCTTCACTTTCAAATTAATTTTCCATGGCTCCTATCTAGTCCAAGAGCTCTTCACCATCTAGTTTGCCTCCATACATTGGCAAATCCATTTTGATCATTATTTTCATCATTGTTTCCATCCCCAAAGAAACCTGTAAGCATTTCATTCAATCCTTCTTCATGCATTGCATTTTCACTATCATGATCATCATCATTAAGGCTACGTGGCATGTCATCAGTGTATGCGGATCTCATCAGCTCTTCAAATTTCTCAGCTGGTAGTATTCTCTTCAATGTTGCTCTTTTCACCCTGGTATTGTTTAAAGGATGGTTTGGATCATCTCATCCAAATCTTAATAACCCAGTTGGATCTTGGGTATTAGTATGTGTTTCAGCAACATCTTCTACCTATCAACAAACACAAGCATTATTTAATGTTTGGCAACAATTGGATAAATCATAAATGTATCAATTTCAAAGAAATATAATCAAATATGGCTTAAAAAATAAAAATATAAATTATATGAACATATTTACATCAATTGAATAATGGAACATTATTTTATAGACGACCTTTTTTATACAATAATTTAAATAAAACATAATTTTGACAACATAGTTTATAAAACATCAATCCACAGTCATTTATTATTCTTTGGTTTTCTGCCCTTAAGAACATCCTTAGGGAGACCTTGTTCTTCCCTTTTCTTTCACGCAGGAGTGCATTTTAAGAAGGGGTAATCAATCAATAACTCATCCCCAATGGTAAGGTCCATAATAGCCTCAACCATTATCAATCTATCAACCTCTCTTTCCATATCTCCTTTATCATTTATAACCTCAACAAATTGACAATTCGGTCTTACAGTAGGGTCTCTTCCCTTACTACTATTTATAAATCCTGCAATATTTTTGTGTGTGTATGCACATCCATCTATATACATAAGATGACCTCTATTCATTTATTTTCCACTTTCCAATTGGAGACGATGTGTATACATATTTGAATTTAGACCATATGCTGACATGCTAGGCTTATATTCTGCTAGCCTTCTCCATTCACCACTGTAATATGATGGACCATAATATGGCATTAATATCCTAGTGGTTTGTTTTGAATTGTTTCTATGTTTAGATCCCACATGTACATTTTGGACAATAAAGAGGCCTAGATTCACTCCATGAATATTGGAGGGTCGTATCATGTAGTTGTATCCCCAAAATTGAAACACCTCGTACACTCTAGGTAGTTGTTGATCACTAGGCCAAGCACAATATAGTTGATGATCAAATGTCTCTTTGTAAATTGATCTCAAACTCAGGGGCAAGTCATCATCTCCATCACATTCATTCTCGTAGGGTATGTAGTCCACCTTCCTCTTGTCTTTAAGCAAATTATGCATCTTTAAGCCGGTTCTTGTTTTGTTACTTGTTTTCATCAATTCCTCATCTTCTGAGCTGGTATTTTGGCACATATTTTTGTTAGATATATCATCTGATAAATTATCATTGCCCTCTAGGATGGAAGTCGGTGATCCAAGAAACTTTAAACCAGGAACTTTATCCTGCAAGTATCCATTAAGAAAAAAATTAGTTATTTAAATAATATAAAACAATGTTTAAACGAAGTATACATGTTTTTTATATCAAATTGGAAAATTCCTTACCACAATTCCTATTGGATTTGAACCGATTGTAGGAGGCATACTACCGACTGGAAGCTCATCATATATGTAATGTCTTTGTACAATCACTCATTTGAATTGTTTCTTTCCACGACATATAGAACTCCACAAACAACAATTTTCTCAAAGTATTCATCCCATGTACTATAGTCTTGACCAACCTCTTGTTCAGTGCAATCATTTGTTGTGTCTGCAAGATCCATTGTCATAGCCTCTTCCACCCACTATCCTCTACGTGATTTAATAGTTTTAGGTCCATGTCCACGTACATATCTTTTTCTTTTGCTAGTTGAATGCTCAAGCTTTGCATTTGCTCCAATCTCCATCTAAAATAATCAACAACATATATTAATTTATGTCAAGATTGGATAATACATTATAAATTTCAATAATATTGTGAAAAAAGATGGATGTATCACAAAATGCCATCAGATCATTTTTTCCTAAGTTAAGTCAAAATTTGAGTACCTGATGTCCTGCTTCATCCGTTGTGTCCTCATTTGATATGACACGAACTGTTGCCATGGCCTCATTTGGCCCCTATAATACACAGCGTAGTAAATAATGTTTACTACACCAATTATATCATTTCAACGAATATGCTATCCAACACAGAACCTCACTTTAGTCATATATTTGACATATTGATATCATGTTTTGGCCATCCTAATTTTCAAACTTTTCCCTTGATCATAGAATCACATTTAATCACCATTCATGTGCATTTTCAACCAATAAGTTTGACCTCAGAGGCCTCATGGACAAAAAAATGACTTTATCTCCTCTATGTTGTAGCATTTGTGAATTCATAAACACCTTCCTCCTTTGGTTGAGGTTTCTTTCTCTTCTTACCTCTATTGTATCTGTAGATTCCGTTGCCATATCTATTTCCACCCACTTTCCTCTTTGTGATTTAGTAGTTCTACGTCGTCCACGTCCTCTCTCCATGGCCTCCTCTGTATCTTGTAATACACAACAATGAGTTGTGCACCAAGAGAATGTTGTTGAAATTATCTTGTTAATATGCTCGCTTTTCATTAAGACGCACTATGAAAAACAAAATAGGACATTGCAACATTTTGCTCTTCACAAAAAGTTTACACATGGAACCTTGACAACTAGAGCTCAAATCTTATGATTACAAGATGACTACAAATTCACATCAAAAAGACATTTATTTACAGGCTGACTACAAATAAAACCTATTACAAATAATTTTAGCTGAACATCTCTTCCATGGTCCCTTGTTATCCTAGATGAAAGAAAACCTATTACTAATAATTTTAGTTGGTTCTCTACCTTACACTTCTTCCACAAATTCATTAAAATCGTAGATATTTTCTCTTTGAAAACTAGAGATTGGATTCCTTATTCTTGATTGAAACCTACTCTACATTGGATAGTGTGAGAATATTTATCTTAGATAAGATCTAAAACTTTAATTCTTAATTTTTTATTTTTCATGATTGGTGTTTATCCTCCATAGAGGCCGTGGTGAAAGTAGTTGGCTTGGTTATGTAGAAATCCCCTCATCAAATAAAAGCCAACAAATATTTACAAATGGCTCAACCCATATAAGACTTAATAATTTACTACAACTTTAATGAAAAGTTCCATCAAATTATGTTTTTATTATGTAAAGTTTCTAGGATGTATCCATTTTTTTCCAAGCTAGTTGGTGGTATGTTGTTGTCACACTAGATTCCAATGTTATAAAACCCTTACTACTTAAACATTTACCTCAATTCCAAATGTTTGCATGAGGAACATTTTGGTTTGGCACAACTAGGTGCCAAATTAGGTGCACTTTGTGCTGCCTTTGGCGCCCCAAAGAGATTACATTTAGGGCTGAAAGTTGGCGCTAAAGTCAGCGTTAACTACGCCGGCTATAGCGCTGACTAATGAATCAAAAACAAAAAATTAAAAATTCCAGCCTATGTTAAAACATAACACACAACAAAAAAACATATACCATAAAAAATTCTCACTTGGGAGTATCGTTGCTTCGCCACGACTATTTTGTCAATGTAATGAAAATGTTTTCTAAATCATTTATCTCTACATTTTTATCATCCACATAGCTAAATGTTTAGGGTTTGCTCTCCAATATAGCTAAATGTTTAGGGTCTATACTCTTGGACAACACAATAACATTTAGAGGAGAAAAGAGTTTCAAGGTCATTGATAAAATTAAGACTCAGATTGTGAATGTGTGCAGCGGAATTGTTTCCTGCGCTGATATTTTGGTAACAGTCGCTCGTGATTCTGTTATCCAAGTAAATATTGTTGCACTCTACTTTCGCTTACATTTTTTTCTAATGTTATAGACAAATTATTCCTGCTCTCCTCTATAATGACATTAGAAATTTGTGCTTATAATTGGTAGTTGGGAGGTCCATACCTGGCAGTGTGTACTTCATTTGCCTCCATAGACTGGACAAAAATAATTTGCCCTAGGTCACCTCAAAATGTCAAGCAATAGAGGGAAGGGAGCAAAGGGAGCAAACACTGGCCACAATGAGGTAATTCATTGTCAATTTATAGATTTGTAAATGTTTCCATTGTTTCTTTGATTTTTAGTTTTTAGTTTTTTATTTCTAAATTTAAAAGAAGAAATTTATTTTATATATATTATATATATAGGGACATGAGACTGACAAGATAAAGAGGCATTGGATTCCATATTGGGGGTAGAGGCAGTGAACAAATTGGATAGTGTGGAATTGACAATGCTTGCCAGATACATAGAAAAATGATCTAGTAAAGCCCGTGGAACATTGCAACCAAATCAACTGTGTCAAAGGGAATCAATTGATTCCCCAAGAAGTCCTAGATCGAGCAAAAGATCCAGGAGGAAATCAATAACAATAAACTCTAAGAATGTGGAATAGGGAGCAGAGACTTCCAATGTCCCAGCGACTCTTCGGACATAGACTTTGGTGCAGGGGCACCTCAAAACATAACGAATCTGAAAGATTCCCTTACATATTCTATTTTGTCCAAATGTCATTAGCCGAGTAATCTTAAGTTTATATGTGTCAAGAAAGATTAAAAAGAATGTAACCAAACCGTTTGGGTATTGAAATCGTTGGGTGGTTGTTGGTGGTTCACCTTCCACCGTGTATAACTGCCAACATGATAGGCGTCTTTAAATTGTTGGTTCTGTATTCGCTGAAAAGGGAGACGGATTCAAAGAGGGGAGTGTCTATTATTTCTGAATAAAAGAAGTTTATTTGGTTTAATTGAAGGAATGTAGATCAGGGTCATTCCATTGGTGGATTTCTTTGAAATCAGTGGAATGACCTCCGTTTATTTAGTTAGTTTTTTTGTTCTATTAAGTTTTAGTTGTTTTCTGTGTGTTCTGTTCGGTTACAAAGATTACAGAGGAGCTTATCGGTTTAATAATCGTGTGATTTCAATTAAACATGCATTTTATGAGTATACTGCCTTTGTATGTTAGGAACATTTTATGTGTATCCCGCATATGTATGGGGAGAGACATTTTGTGTATATACTGCATTTGTATGTGGGGGGACAATTTGTGAGTATACGTCAATTGTATGTCAGGACAGTTTGTGTATATACTGCATTCGTATGAGGAAGCATTATGTGTGTATCCTACGGAGTGATGTATGCATCAAAGTTCATATCAGGTTGAGTTCATGTTGTTCGTTGAACATACAAGCACTGTCTATATCACTAATGTATGAGAAGAAGCAATTCATGTATATATCACATTTGTATGCGAGAACCATTTTGTGAGTATCCTGCAAAAGTATATGGAGATTGTATGAGCGAACATACATTTCATAAGATACAATGGGTGATTGAAGAGCGTGGGTCCCACCTAATGCATGTTAGTAATGTATGTATGTGCAAAGGAAAAGACATCGGTGTATCGGGAGTATGGATAAAAGTCTGAGCGATGGAAAGGGTCTAGCCGAAGAAGCAAGTTTGGCTGATGGTGAAGTCTAGTGTTATGCATTCCGGTGTGAGAGGTGATTTCGGGGAATGAGGAGAATGTGCTGCCGATGGTCTCAGTCATGTTGACAAGAAAGAATAAGAATGTTTCAAACTTGCAATGCAGTTTTGAAAGCTATTTGAGCATTATACTGTTGTATTGTGGGTAAATTAGTATTTTCACCTTGCTTTAAATGCTTCGCTGTGTCGCTCTGTGTCAGATTGGTATCAGAGCTGGAGAAAGATTTGGGTGTTGTGTATTTGTTTCCTGTCACTAAGAAGGCAGGTGAAAAACTGAAGGAAAGCTGAAGAGTTGTGTTGGTGACCATTATTTTGTGTTGCTAAGTTGTTTGGTTGCAGGTGCTTGTTCCATCTAGCTGCAGAAGGAGGTTTCTGAGGTTGTGTGTGTGGGCAGACAAGATGAGGTATGTCGTGACCATTCTCCAATAGAGATTAGGCTGGACAAGGGTGCAGAGAGGCCACTGAGGAGAGAGTGGTAGGTGCATCACCAGAATCTGCTGTTGGGTAAGATTAATGGTTTGGTGAGTTGGTGTTGTGAAGCAGTAGAAAGATGGATACCTGACTGAAGAAGCACTTGAAGTTGCAGCCTGAAGAATACTCCACTGATGGGAGTAGAAGGAGCTGAAGATGGCAGCTTGATTTTGTTGGTTGGTTGGTCATTGATGTGTAGATTTGAAGTCTGAAGCTGAAGAGACAGAAGCTGAAGCCAAAAAGAGATGTAGAAAAGGAAGTTTTATATTGCAGGTACATTTCCAAGGGACTTGGAAATTTTGATGGTTGGTTGTATGGTGCAGGAGCACCTCAAAACATAACGAATCTGAAAGATTCCCTTACATATTCTATTTTGTCCAAATGTCATTAGCCGAGTAATCTTAAGTTTATATGTGTCAAGAAAGATTAAAAAGAATGTAACCGAACTTTTTGGGTATTGAAATCATTGGGTGGTTGTTGGCGGTTCACCTTCCACCGTGTATAACTGCCAACGTGATAGGCATCTTTAAATAGTTGGTTCTGTATTCGCTGAAAAGGGAGACGGATTCAAAGAGAGGAATGTATATTATTTCTGAATAAAAGAAGTTTGTTTGGTTTAACTGAAGGAATGTAGATCGGGGTCATTCCACTAGTGGATTTCTTTGAAATCAGTGGAATGACCTCTGTGTATTTAGTTAGTTTTTCTATTCTGTTAAGTTTTAGTTGTTTTCTGTGTGTTCTGTTCAGTTACAAAGATTGCAGAGGAGCTTATCGGTTTAATAATCATGTGATTTCAATTGAACATGCATTTTATGAGTATACTGCCTTTGTATGTCAGGAACATTTTATGTGTATCTCGCAGATGTATGGGGAGAGATATTCTATGTATATACTGCATTTGTATGTGGGGGGACAATTTGTGAGTATACGTCAATTGTATGTCGGGACGGTTTGTGTATATACTGCATTCGTATGAGGAAGCATTCTGTGTGTATCCTGCGAAGTGATGTATGCATAAGAGTTCATATCAGGTTGAGTTCATGTTGTTCGCTGAACATACAAGCACCATGTATATCACTAATGTATGAAAGAAGCAATTCGTGTATATATCACATTTGTATGCGAGAACCATTTTGTGAGTATCCTACAAAAGTATATGGAGATTGTATGAGCAAACATACATTTCATAAGATACAATGGGTGATTGAAGAGCGCGGGTCCCACCTAATGCATGTTAGTAATGTATGTATGTGCGAAGGAAAAGACATTGGTGTATCAGGAGTATGGATAAAAGTTTGAGCGATGGAAAGGGTATGGCCAAAGAAGCAAGTTTGGCCGACGGTGAAGTCTAGTGTTATGCATTTCAGTGTGAGAGGTGATTTCGGGGAATGAGGAGAATGTGCTGCCGATGGTCTCAATCATGCTGATGAGAAAGAATAAGAATGTTTTGAACTTGCAATGGAGTTTTGAAAGCTATTTGAGCATTATACTGTTGTATTGTGGGTAAATTAGTATTTTCACCTTGCTTTAAATGCTTCGCTATGTTGCTCTACGTCAGACTTCTTCCACTCTTAGGACACAGACTTCTTCCACCACGCCATGTTTTGCATCTTGCATTGGTAGCTACGATACCAAGATAGAATATGATGTGGTTTCAGGGGAAGTCTATATGACAGATGCTGGAAAAACATTTGTGAATAGGTTGAAGGAATCATGCCTTCAACTGTTCAAAGACCATCTACATTTGCCATTCGCAAAGATACCCATGCACCTGCAAAAAGTAGTTATCCATGACATGGAGATTGAATTTGGCATAGGTTGGTCTGTAAAGAAGATAAAGCTAAAAATGTCTCAAAACTGCAAGAGATTTCGATGCAACCAAACAAAGAAGATAAAAAATCTCCCTCCCGAGCTAAGGCTTAAAAAAAGGCCAATTGATGTAAGTGTGAAAGTATGGAAAGAGCTTGTAAAAGCATATGAGAAGTTTGATGCACGGAGGAAGTCCGGTGAGGAGAGTACGCAGGTATTTGAATTCGCTCATAAGATTATATCAAAATTTTTAAACGATTTTTAAATTTTATTTGTGCATAGTTAAATTGAATTAGTATATGTTTCAGGACAAGGCCTCCAAGGCTAGGCTTGACAAACTTCATGCCACTCATCACAATGGCCAGAAAGGTTTACAGGCCTTGATCTATACATTTGTAAGTATATTTAATATGTTAAATGATTTTTTTTAATTTCCTAGGGAAAAGTAAATGAATGCATATTAATTAGTTTAACTAGTCCATGTGCCATGTTTTGACAGGAGGAGAAATATGGCCGGCATCCAACGCAATTTGAAAAGGAAATGTTACAAAGCAAAAAGTGGACCTATTTTGTAATCTGGATGGAGAATGAGGTATCAATAATTGACTTTCAATAACTTAGTTGGATATTGTTGTGTTAATATGTCAATTTGCATTTCTTGTGTTGAGTTGTTTATTGATGCGTAGGATGAGTTCTAAAGTGCTTATCTGTTGGCCCTAGATCCCACTCAATTGTCCCATTATTTCATGTTGAGGAAAAAAATATTGTTTGCCTTAAAGGGCAGTAGGTGACATTCATGCCTTATTTTCATTGCATCTTTTAATTAATGACTATGGTCTTTTAATATCTCTTAAGTGTCCTCATTTAAGTTATCAATTGTATCATTTGAGTAACTTAGTCCCATGTTGATTTGATTTATCTTCTTTTCTCTCAAACATGGTATCTCGGGGAGTGCTTCCTTGTGATGCAGAGCAGGGGTGGTTTCAAGATTTCAACATCTCACAACAAGATTTGGTGTTTTCTTGCTCATAACCTTCAGTGGATGCAAACTAGGTTTCAACCCCTAATGGGTCATTTATGCTTCAACAGGTAAATCGACACCAGGAGGACTCTAAATGGAATACAGATCCAGAATATGTTCATTCTGCTACAGATCACATAGTAGAGGATGATGATGATGCAGATACAGAAGACACCAAGGCCGATGACGACGACGACAACGATGATGATGACGATGATGATGACGACGATGATGACGATGATGATGATGATCACGATGGTGATGATGATGATGAGGTAGTTTCTGGTGGTAGTACTGGTGCTGGAATTGAGGTGAGTGTTATTTATTGTTTTTATGTCTTTCATGGTAGTCATTGTTGTTTTAACACACACATGCAAGTAAGTACTATTCAAGTAAGTTTTTTTAATTCTATTTGAAGGAAAACCCACTAGTATGATTTACTTTAAAGGATTTAACTCTAAATGTAAGTCACTTAAAGGGAATTACATCAACTTCTAATAGAAACCAATTACAAGCATCCACACAATAACAACAAATGTGCCTTGATAAATCTATTGATTTGAATGACTGGAAATAGCCAATATGGAGACAATCAAACAACTTATGAACTTGAATATTAACAGAAAATTAGAACACTATACATATCCACAAAGTTAACCATCCTTGCTCATTATAATATTAAATGATCACAGAAGTGTAATGTCTTGAATCTGAAATATGATTGGAAAGATAATATTGGAATATATAAATTGTCTTGCTGAAAGATGATGATTGTCTAGGCCTTGGTTTCCCTTATAAATATGGGAAGCAACAAGCTTGAGGCCTGAACCAACACAACTATTCATAAATCGCATCCTCTTGTAACTAAACATGTTTAATAAAGAGAAATTAAAGGCATAAGCAAGTTAACCAAGATCTGAATCTGTTAGTCATCATAGAGCACCCGTGACCTCAGGCCTGGCAAGGTACTCATCTCCATGTTGCAGTATCTGTTGAGTGTGTTGTGCCCCTATCTATTATCGCAAAAAAGTGTCAAAATTTTGTCCTTGTTCTCCATGTTGACGCCAGCAAAACTGCTCATTGTTCCTTCTGCACCTGAACCTATAGCTGCACATCAATCTTTCAAGTATGTCTGCTCCCACTTATCGAATGTAAGGTCACTGGGCCATTTGAATTTCTAAATTTGGAGCAGATTGGTCTGATGGTCCTTCCATCTTTTATCCAACATAGCTTTAACATCAATTACAAATTTTCCATATCCTGCATCTAGGGCTATGACCCTATCCAAAATCACGTTAAAGCTCAAAGTATCTATATCCTACTCCTTTTTCAAGAATTCCATAACCACGGACATTGTTGTTCTGAATTTTGCCTTCTAAGTATCAAGGCCTTTTACTAGTTTGTTTTCCTCTATTAGAATAGAGGGGATAAATTGATGCTTGAAAGTAGAAAAAGGTTCAAGTTTGGCCTGCATCCTTTTGTCTTCACTGCTAGCATATTGATGCTCTTCAATGATCATAGTCACCATCTACTCTGTGAGCTTCAATTCAGCAAGAGCATCAAGATTTCTTTGAAGTATCCTACAAAGCATGCCTAAATTGTGCAAGGAAGGCTGCCATTTCTTATACAGTCGCTCCAAAATAGAAAAGTTTGCTTGCAATTGTTTAATGGCCTGAGATAGCACGGAGTAGCAATCATGCACATCCCCAAGTTTATCCACAACCATCTTTATCCTGTATTCCATAATTTTCTCAAAGACTTCAAGGACCTTGATCCTTGCTTCATTTTTTGTTTCCTCATTTTGCTTCTTGAGGTCCTCAACTTCTTTTTCAAATTTTGTTCTCAAAGCATTAAACTCTTGCATTGTCACTATGACATCACCAGTTGTTGGTGGCATAGAAGGTTGATATGGAACTATTGACGGACTCTGGGAAGAACCCACATCTTGCAGTTGCTTTTTCAATTGCCTATTTTCAATGAACAACCTATTCACTTCATCATTCATGTCTTGTTGTGTTTTCTCATAATCCTGCAATTTTTTTTCTAATTTTTTTACAACTGCATGAGTGAACATTGAAGAATGGAGTATAAGAGTAGAGGCCTCAGTTCCTAAAGTATCTCGTAAGGTTTTCACCACAGTAGATCCCCTCATTTCCTGAACAACATCTAGCAACCTTGGTTTACTAGTGTTCTTCTATTTTGTCCATATGGCAAGAGTTTCTATCTTTGGGTTGAAACCACATCCACTCATTCCATCCTCATAATCAAATACAGACACAAGATTAGGGTCATCTTGACTCCTAACTTGGTCAAGCAAGAATACCTTTTTCAATTCAAGACCTGGGATGATCAGTATGTTACTCTTCAAGACCATTTGTCTTGCTTCCTTAGGAGTCCCAATTTCATCAACTTTTAGTTCTTGGATTGTTCGGGTTGTTATTTGATCATATTGAGACTCATCAGCACCCATCTTATTAATTTCCACCTTTTCATCAAATTCCTTCATCTTCATTTTTAACCAGAAATCTTGAAACTCTGGAGTCTTGATGAAATCATCATCTTGAATAAATCTCAATGATGCCACCACCCTTTCATCTTCCTATAGCTCTGGATCAATTTGGGCTTGTTCTTCCATCCTAGCCTTAGGCTTGTGTGCATCAGTTTCTTGACCAACCAATGGTTGATCAACTTCCTCTCCATCATGCAATTGTGTCAAAATATTTGCAAATTCATCAGTATCCCCCACACCCTTAGACATCTCATATGGGACCAGAGGAGACATGCCTTCATTTCTCTGCCTTTTATGTGGTGGTGATTCAGGGATCTGTGGATCTTGAACTAATATGATATTAGGGGCAGTCTCATGAATCTCAATTCTTGCAGACCTCTTCACTAGAATTTTGGTAGCCTTGGTAGGTTGTACTTCAGATTTAGCATAAATACTTTCAAAATTTTCAATCATTGGATTAATCCTCTTTAGAGGATCTTTCTCTTCAGCAAAAATCCTTCAAAAATTGGATTCTTTTCCTTTTTATCATCTTCAATTTTCTTGAGGATCTCCCATTTCCTCTTCCTGTCATACACTTCATTAAAAGTAACCAGGTTCCTTATCACATCCTCATCATAAAGAATTTGATGGGAGATGCCCATCTTAGTCAAGATCACTTGTCTCACAAAGTTCATATGACCTTTAGGGTCACAAACTCTTTCAACACCAAATTCCAAAGAGTACTTGGCCTTCAAATAGGCCTGCAGCTCCTTAAGAGTGTCTGAACCAATTGACCAATCTCCAAAGATAGTGGTATGAGGCAAAAAGGTGCCTTTCTTTTGCTTTTTCATCACTTCCTTTTCCCTCCACATCATTTGCCACATGAATTCCAAGAATGCAATTTTGTCAGAAACAAACTTTGGCAATTTGTGAGGTGGTTGGGGGCAATCATATACCTTGATTATTGTGTGCTTTGATAGGAAGAACCAATCAACATAATTGAAAGGATGACCTTGCTATGGTTTATGTGCAAGAGGTCTTAGAATTATCCTGATTTCTAGTGACAATCTGGGGACCCAATTACCAAAAGAATTCATTATTTTCACAGAAAATTCATTATGAAATACATTATAGTTACCAGTCTGGCAATGAGAATCCCACATGTAACACCAACATTGAGTAGGCATTCTTTGCCTTGTCCTGTCAATCATGCTGACGTGGATTTTACTTCACCATTTACTCCTATTTTGATATAGGATCAGGTGGCAAACCAAAGAATAAAACTTGAAGTTCATGGGTTTCTTATCTTCCTTCACACAGATGAATCTATCATGTATTTTCTTTTCAAGATATGAGGCAAAATCATACTCAATGTTCACCTCTGAATTTTGTATCTTCATAGCCATCATCATCAAATCAATTGGCATCCTCTGATCAACATCAATTCCCAGTACTTGGCACAATGCATAATAGTTCCATTTGATATAGACTGCAAAATCTTCCACAGGGAATGGTTCAACTGCATTGGAAGGAATATCAACTATCCTGTTGTTTACACCTCTTCTCATAAATATTAGCAGCTCATCACTTCTGAGTGTTCTTCTCAAACTTTTGTATTCTTTTTCAATCTTGTGTAGGTCAATTTCAGTGAGAGCTTGCTTGTTCAACATAAAATAGTCAATTATAGCATTTCTGTCAATTCTCAACAGATAAGATCCATTTGGCAACCTTATTGTTTTAGTAGCAGGGTGATAGTGCAGTGCCAGAGTATGAATCAGTTCCACATCCATGAATACATTTAAAACAATTAGCTTGGCCAAATCCAGCTTCCATGGATTGCCCACCGGTTCCTAACCATCCTTCTTCTGACAGAAGTACCAAAATAGTTTCTAGCCAGAAATGGGAATTATGGCATCCCTACAACCCTCAGCAACATCCCTAAATACTTTCTTTCAACCTTTGTCAATTCAATTGGGTAAAACATCTAGTAAAGATTGTTGTAGTGATCTTTTCTTAGGGGCAAGATCAGGCTTACTAGTCTTACTTGGGGATTCAGACTTTTTGGGTGCCATTATACAAACTAGGGTTTCAAAATTCAAGCACATGCACGGAGAATTGAAACAGAGTAAAGATTCTTCAAACTTTCTTGCAAAGAATGTAGAGATGGACTTAATTGAACAATTTGAAGCTTGCTAAGAACAGATTGAACTGGGCACGTTCTCCAAGCCAATCTGCAATCTCTGAATTGAGCAAATGCCAAGAGATGTCTAGATTTTATAGAGCTAGAATGTTCATCATTCCATCATTATTTTTGGTTCATTCCACGAGATTATAAAATATCAGCATTCAATTCATTTCAAATATAAGCCCTTGATCAAATTTGATCCAACAATCAGATGAAATGAAAAGATCTTTCAAATTTCTCGGTAATCACAAACTCGCGCTGAGTATGTTTACTCATTTATTATCATTACCACACTACCACGGAGCTTGTTTAAATCAGTCACGGGATGGCGATAAGCTTCAATGCCTTTTGTTCACTTTTCTTAATTATCGCCAACCCTCAGCCCTTATGTTCAAACAAAGTGGGATCGTGGGGCTTATAGCCCCATTTATTCCATTTTCATCCATTATCGTCAACCCGCAAGTGCCTGTTCTCATTACTGCAGTGAGATTATGTTGCCAACTTTTATTGCTTACTGCCTTGCCACAAACATTCTTTGAAAGCCATCACGGGAGCCCGGTAACTTGGACACTCACTACCGCCATGCCATGAACAACTTGCCGGACCAATGCGGGACCATGGGATCAGTTTATATTGAACTCTCTTCCTTATCACCAAGCTGCAACCAAGTGGTGAGACCTTCGAGGGACCATGGTATACATGGTTGACCGAGCCCTTCCTACTGCCATGCCGCGAACAACTTGTATGTTTCCAGCAAGAGTGCGGTATACATGATTCTTGTTGCTCTAGTTCTCGCACTGCCACTAAGACAATGAGGATGACCTGCGAGATTACGGTAAACTGCAAAAACATAGAAATGATTAAGAATAACTGCATACTCCTCAAAATGACCATGTTATGTGACCCTGGGAAATAAATGGCATAAAATTTTGGCATGAAAGTCTATTAAGAAATTGTCATATACAAGTGAAAAGATCAAGTAGGATGGAAATGTGCAAAATTTTTTAGAGGTCTTAACAAGTGAGGCATTAGAATAGTTTATTTGGAATAATGGCGAGAATTAACAAAATTTTAGGGTTTTAAAATTTTGTTCCAATATAAGTAATGGTTGTTTTATTATGTAAATAAGGGTAATCCTTACCTATGTAATAATTATTATGTATTTCAATATAATGTGTATTTTTTTTTGTTTTTGCAGAAATGTATTGATAAACTCCAAGAAGGGGATAAAGTTAGGGTGTTGGATCCGTTTGATGGTACTACTGTGGGCAGTGGGTGGATTCACTCACTATCTATTGTACATGGAGTCAACTTGGAAGGAACAGGAGATGCAAATGTAAATATTTTAAAGGTCACAAGTAATGTACCCCTTGCTTATGATGACAAAATAGATGGAGCTATCCGTTTGAAAGAGAAAGAAGGAACCTTCACACTGTGGCCACTAAAATATTTGCAAAAAATGGCATAGTTGATGTTTATCATGTACTAGTTGTTAGACATCTTGGCCCACTACTTTATGCAGTATTTTGAATGTGTTGTTTAGGGATCTTAATTTTCATGGTGTATTTGAAAGAGTTGGAAACTCTTACACAACTATGACATTTTTTATTATATTTTTATATATACTCTTAGACAGTTTTGATATCTTATAACTTGATATATATATACAAGAGTGGGGAAGGAGTTTATGTTCAAGCTTTAACTCTTGGATCTTTGGAGGCTTTACTTGAGTTCTTGAAGACCCCAGTTGTAAGCATCCCAGCTAGTGCAATTAGTATTAGGCATGTGCATAAAAATGATGTCATGTGTGCGAGTGTAATGCTTGAGAAAAAGAAGAAAGAGTATGCTACAATTTTGGCATTTGATGTCAAAATTACTCCTAAAGCTCGGGAGTTTGCAGATGAAGTTGGTGTCAAGATATTTGCAGCAGACATTATTTATCATCTGTTTGACCAATTTAAAGCATATATGGACAATCTTAAGGAAGAAAGGAAAAAGGAGGCTGCAGAAGATGTTGTTTTCCTGTGTACTGAGCATTTTTGCCAAATTGTATTTTTAACAAGAAGGATCCTATAATTGTTGGTGTTGATATTCTTGAAGGCATTGCAAGGGTCAATAGCTAAACCTAGTCTTTTTGGTGTTACGACTTATGCATGTAAAAGATTGTTGTATCAGTTTTGGTTTGTCTAAAGCCATATGTGGTGATTGCATCTACAGATTAGCACACCATTATGTGTTCCCACAAAAAATTTCATAGATATTGGCAAAATAGCCTCAATTGAGATCAATCATAAAGCTGTTGAAATGGCTAAGCAGGGTGAAAAAGTGGCCATGAAGGTATTTTGAGAAGTTGTCTTTGTTGTTAATAGTTTTATATGATTTTGGATGCTATTTTTTGAAATGTTTTTGTTAATGAATTATCATATGAACTTTACAGATTGTTGGGAGCAACACTGATGAAGCACAGAAAATGTTTGGTAGGCATTTTGAAATGGAGGATGAATTTGTGAGTCATCTCTCTAGAAGATCCATAGATATATTGAAAGAAAACTACAGGGTAAGGCTATTTGATATCCACATTACGTAATTTTACAGTGTATTTACTATTATGTATTTTATACTAATTGAACATTTGTGCTTTTCATTTTTGGTTGATAAAACAACTTTTTAATGTCTAAAATGGAATATTCTTCTTATTTTTTTAGGATGATTTGTCCAATGATGATTGGAAACTTGTGGTGAAATTGAAAAAGTTGTTAAATTTTTTTTGAGCTACTAGTAATGATGCATTGTGCTATGGAACTTTGGATTGGAGCAAAACCTTCTGATGAAAATGGGAAAATGCACCCTACAACATTACAAACACCACAATAAGGATAAAAAATGGTGAACTTTGTTGATACCAGAACAATAGCTTCTGCATATAAGCTTCTTCTATATGTTTTGCTATGTGGTGTATGTGCTACACCTCTGGATTTCACTGTTTCAAGTGTCGCTTTTGCTTCAGCAGTCTGGGACCATGTTATGGAAGGTTACATGGAATGGTGTGTTTTCTTGTTGCTACAGGGTCACTACTACAGGGGCCTCTAAGTAGCATTCTCAAGTTGTTATTCAAATATTGTTCACAGCGGTTCAGGGTTGTTTGAATACACAGGTAACACCTCAATGGCTTGTGTGAAGGAGAATATGGAACCAAGGCTGCAATCAAAGCACCTGAACTGGTTAACAGAATGCTAAAAGAAATGATGTCTCATGGAATGCTCGGTGGCAACATCTCTTTTATAACTGTCAAAAGATGTGAAGGGCTTCATCGATCTGACTTGTCTTTCCATTATTTTGCTATTGTATCTAATGTGGCTGTTGAACTGGTTTTTTCTTCAGCCAATCCTTGTAGTTTGTTGTACATGACAGAGTTGAACTAGTTTTTCTAGTTATGGCAGCCTTGTGTTGCTTTTTTATTATATTTTGTAATTCTTTTCCTGCATTGTTCCAATACAAAAGAATATTTATTGTCACTTTGCTTTGTCTTGTTTCATTTTCTTATTGGTTGATTCTCAAATAGAAAGTGGTGGCTCAAAATTATCAATCTTTACTTGGTAGCATCATAAAATATATAGTTTTCTAAATTTATTTGCTTTTATGTTTTAATTCAAATTTAATAATATGTATTTTCTACATTATAAAATTTATGGTATTTAATAAATTATTCATATCATGACTAAATTTACTACCAATTAATGGAAACTAGTAAATAAAAATGACTACCATGACTAAATAAATGACCAGTTAACAATAATCAATGACTAAATGATTACAATGACTAAATATATGTACTACCAAATTGATGACTAAGTATACTACCAAATTATCAAATATACTACCAAATTGTTGACTAAATATACTACCAAATTAACGACTAAAATTTGTTTAGTCATAAATTTTGCAACAAGCGACATTATATCAAAATCAAAATTGGAAGCAAATTTGAAAGCAAAAATGGAAGCAAACGTGGAAGCAAAACTGGAAGCAAACCTGGAAGCAACACAAGAAGCAAAACTAGAAGCAAACCTGGAAGCAACACAAGAAGCAAAATCGGAAGCCAAACTGGAAACAACAAAGGACGTCATAATGGAAGCAAAACTAGGCATCAATTAGGAAGCAAAAAAAGAAGCTATTTTCAACGCCATACCAGAAGCAAAATAGGAAGCACGACTGGGAGCAAAACTAGAAGCAAAAATGGGAGCATAAATGGAAGCAAAACTGGAAGCCAAATTGGGTGCTAATTTAGGCACTACTTCTGGTGCTATTCTTGGCACTATTCCAGGTGCTAAAAGAGGTGCCATTTCTTGCGATACTTTCTAGTGCAAAATCTGGCACCAAATCCAGTGCAAAAAATGGCGCCGAAGAGAACTTGCAGTTTGGCGCCGAGTTTTGCACTAGCAGAAGTGTCCAATTCATGAACTCAAATGCACTAAATTCTAGCGCTATTTTAGGTGCTAATTACCTATTTTGTTGTAGTGTCTGCATGATATCCTGTTAGGGGTGGTGGAGACTAGGTTATGAAGGATTCTATGATAGTTGTAAGGTGCGTAAGAGCATCTGTCATAGCCTATTCTTGGATGGAGCGCCCCACATTGGGAAGGCATGTTATGACAAGTGTAAAATCATGTTGTAATGTAGGACAAGTGTTCCTAGGCATGAGTTTTGGGCCATGAGGCCAAGATGGATGCCCATCTCTAGAAGCTTCCTATTTTGTCTTGTAAACTCTATATAAATAGGTGCTTGGATAGGAGATGTATATAGTGATTAACAGGTACTGTTATGCTATCGAAATATCTCTAGATATGAGTGTCGAAGACTCATGCAAGAGCATTGGCTCTGAAACCATATTGTAATTTGTTATTGTTTACTGTAATACATTTGAGCTATGTTTTAGAGTGTGGGGTTTTTCTCCCAAAAGGGATTTCCCCACGGTATATCTTATCTCACTCTCTTTATGTGTTGTGTTGATGCTGTAATCTTTATGTTATGTGTTTAATATTGCTGCAATTGTAAGGATTTAAAATAATTTGCATACCTCTCCCCTCATTAGATTAGTGTAGGAAGCATTTTCCACACACCTAGCTTCCTTTCAGTTGGTATTAGAGCTTGGCCAGTTTTGGTCCTAGTTGCTGGGTAGGGGTTTTTTGTATTGATCTTGGATTGAGTGGGAGTCTATGCAGAGTATTTTGTAGTCTTGTTGCAAGAAGGAGATGGCAGACACATCCAGAAGAATAGAGGTAGAGAATTTTAATGGCAGCAATTTTGAGTTGTGGAAACTTAAAATGGAAGGCATGCTTGTTGATAGAGACCTATGGGAACCATTTCCAGTACAAAACTGATGGTAATGGCACAAGCTAATTAGGACCTCAAAGATTGGAAGGCTAAGGGTCTTGTGAGACTCTATCTAGCTGACTCTATCTTATTAAATGTCCATGAGGAGAAGACCGTGAAAGAACTATGGAAGAAGTTGGGAGATGTTTATCAGGCCAAGTCCCTGGTGAACAAGCTATTCTTGAGAAAGAAGTTGTTTTCTTTGAGGATGGAAGATGGAGGATCTGTTGTAGATCACATGAATGCTTTTAACATGCTAGTTGCACAATTGACATCTGTTGGTGTGAAGATGGAGGAGGAGGATTGTTGTATGACCTTGCTTTGTTCCTTGCCGAACTTGTGGGATCATTTTATAATGGCTATCGGAAGCACTACAACCACCTTCAAGATGGATGAGGTAGTGTCTTCGCTGTTATCTGAAGAGATGCAAAGAAAGTCATCCAAGCCAGCCAAAGAGGCTCTTACGGTTTGTGGAAGACCCAAGGAGAAAGGGAAGAAGAAGGACAAGAAAGATGACAACGGTAGATCCAAATCCCATGGGAGATCCAAATCTCTTGGAAAGTCCAAGGCACTGTGTTGGAACTGTGGAAAAACTGGGCATTTCTAAAAGGAATGCAAGGAGGAGAAGAAGAAAAAGAAGAACACATCCGATTCTAAATCTGACAAGTCACAAGATGATGGTGATGCTTTCATCGCTGCCTTGGCCACCCATGCATCTGATGATGTGTGGCTGATTGATTATGGTGCCTCTTTTCACATGACCTCGCATCGAGGCTGGTTTACAAAGTATGAAGAGTTCGATGGTGGAAGAGTGTACCTGGGTGATGACTCTCATTTGAAGATAGTTGGCCGTGGAAGAGTCACAATCTGATTCCCTGATGGATCAGTGAAGGGGATCTTTGGGGTTATGCACATCCTAGGCTTGGCATGGAACCTGCTTTCTGTAAGTAAATTGAATGATGCAGGTGTGCAGGTTGTCTTCTCGAAAGAAGGATGCAAGATGACCAGAGGATCTATGGTGCTTGCGAAGGGTACTCAGAGAGGTACTCTGTTTCAATTGGAGGCATGCATTTCATAGTGCAATAGTTCTTCTAACTTGAAGAAAAGAGATGTAGTCACTTCATCCCCACCATTGGAACTAGCAGTCAAAAGATTTGTTGTATCAACATCTAATGGTAGTGCATTTTGGGTACCTAAGGGTGCTCATACTTTGGAAGTAAGACTTCCTGCTGAGAAGACAATGTTATGGCATAAGAGACTTGACCACATTGGTGAGAAGGGTCTTAGAACCCTGAAAAATAAGAACTTCGTTGAGGGGTTAGATGATTGTAATCTCAATTTTGACTTTTGTGAACATTGTATATATGGAAAGCAAAACTATATTCAGTTTTACTCGAGTTCTCATAAGTCTTCTGGTGTGTTGGATCTTATTCATTTGGATGTGTTTGGTCCAGTTAATGTTCCTTCAATTTCTAAATCTCTATATTTTGTATCATTCATAGATGATTACAGTAGAAGGACATGGATTTATTTTCTCAGAAGCAAATCTAAAGTCTTTAGTTGGTTCAAAGAGTTTAAAGCCTTTGTTGAGAATCAAACTAGTAAAAAGATTAAGTGTTTGAGAACTGACAATGGTGGTGAGTTTTGTTCCACATAGTTCGATAAGTTCTGTAAAGAACATGGGATTGAAAGACATAAGACAACTCCATACACTCAACAGCAAAATGGAGTTGTAGAGAGGATGAACAGGACGTTGATGGAGAATGGTAGGAGTATGCTTAGTGGAGCTGGCCTCGAACAAAAGTTTTGGGCTGAAGTTGCCACTACTTGCTACCTGGTAAACAGATCTCCTACCTCAGCTCTTGTTGGTAAGACACCCATGGAGGTGTGGTCTGGTAAGAAGCCTTCAATAAGACATCTTTGTGTTTTTGGTTATGAGGCATATTCTCATGTGCCTAGGGAGAAGAGGTCAAAATTGGAGAACAAGGTTGTTAAGTGTATCTTCATTGGCTATGGTGTCGGTGTGAAAAGGGTACAAGCTTTGGGATCCTATGGCCGAAAAAGTGTTGTATAGCAGAAGTGTTATTTTCAGAGAGATAACACCTTCTTCCATTGTTCTACAACTAGAAGAGAAAGAAAAGAAAGAGGGTGTGGTTCAGTTTCCCACTACCCCTGAGAAGACTGAACTGACAGACCCTGTGAGACTTAATGATGAGGAGAGCTCTAGTAGCTCTAAAAGCTCTAAAGAAGAAGCAGAATTTCAACTTCAACCTTTGAGGAGGTCTACATAAACAAAGAAGCAACCTGATAGGTTTGGATATTCATCGCTAGATTCTAGTTGTGCTTTTGCCTTGATTACTAGCACTGATGAACCTAGAACTGTGACAGAGGCTATGGGCATGAAAGATGCAGGTTCCTGGAAGGAAGCCATGGAAGATGAGATGGCTTCTTTGGAGAAGAATAAAACTTGGGACTTGGTGCCTTTGCCTAAAGGACAGAAACTTGTTGGTTGTAAATGGGTGTTCAAGAAGAAATTCAGTGCAGATGGCAGTGTTGAGAAGTACAAGGCCAGATTGGTTGCGAAGGGGTACTCACAAGTGGAGGGAATTGATTATGGTGAAATTATCTCTCCCGTTGCAAAGATGACATCTATTCAGTTCCTATTATCTCTTGCAGCAGCTTATGATTTAGAGGTGGAGTAGATGGATGTGAAGATAGCTTTCCTTCATGGTGGTTTGGAAGAAGAGATTTACATGTCACAGCCAGAGAATTACATAGAAAAAGGTAAAGAAAATTTGGTTTGCAAGCTAAAAAAGTCTTTGTATGGTTTGAAGCAATCTCCTAGGATGTGGTACATGAAATTTGATGCCTTTGTGTTGTCCATTGGATTTCTAAGGTCAAAATCATATCATTGTGTGTATTACAAATTTGACAATGATCGCATTCTCACTATTGTATTGTATGTTGATGATATGTTGTTAATTGGGAATGGTAAGAATATGATTTTTGATTTGAAGTCTCAGTTGTCAACATAGTTTGAGATGAAAAACTTAGGGGCATCCAGGCACATTTTGGGAATGGAAATCAGAAGCGACAGAGCAAATAGAAAACTTTGGTTAAGCCAGAGTAAGTATGTGAAGACAGTGTTGGAGAGATTCAACATGGCAGATTGTAGACCATTGTCTATTCCTGTTGCTTTAGGGACAAAGTTATCTATTAATGATTGTCCAAAGTCTTCTTTTGAGACAGAGGACATGAGCATAGTACCTTATGTTAGTGTTGTTGGTAGTTTGATGTATGCTATGGTCTGTACTAGACTAGATATTGCCCAAATAGTGGGAGTCCTTAGTCAGTTTATGGCTAATCTTGGATAGGTACATTGGGATGTAGTAAAGAGAGTGTTCAGATATTTGTGGGGTACTTCTGAGTATTCCCTATGTTATCATGGTCATCTTACAGGACCTCTGCATTATGTGAGTATTCAAGAATTTGTGGATTCTGATTGGGCGGGTGACATTGACAGCAGGAGATCCACCAGTGCTTATGTGTTTACTATGTTTAGTGGTGCAATCAGTTGAATGAGTAAACGGCATCCTATGGTCATTTTGTCCATGACAAAAGTTGAGTACATGGCAGCTACTCATGCTTGTAAGGAAGCCATTTGGCTTAAGAGATCGTGTTCAGATATTGGTGTTGATGCAGGACATATTACTATATGTTGTGATAGTCAAAGTGTGATTTGTTTAGCAAATAATCCAACTTTACATGTCAGAACAAAGCATATTTATGTACAGTTTCATTTTGTGTGAGACATGGTAGAGGATGGGAAGATGATATTGGAGAAGATAGACACTTTGAAGAATGTTGTGGATGCATTGATGAAACCAATGGGCACTGATAAGTTCAAATGGTGTTCAGAGTCTATGGGCTTCTTGGCCTATAGCAGTTAAATCCTGTTATTTCTATTGGCTCTTACAAGGTGTTCGACAAGTGGGAGAGTGCTAGAAATTAAGGTGTCTCAAGCTTGGTAAATTTCTGACATTTACTTTTACCTTGGTAATTTATTTTTACTATGTAGTAACTTTCTCATTTACCATGCTTCGTCATCTAGTTACTAGACATGCGAGTTGTTGATGACTGGGAGGTGACTTGGATGGCAATGGGAGAGTTGTATTTTGTCCTCACATGGAGGATAGGTGTCCCATGTTGTGGTAGAGGTTTTCTGCCATGTGTCGGCATCTTGAGTAGTGTGTAAGGAATTATGACGCGTAAGTGTTATGACAGATTCCTATGACAGATTCTATGATGCGTAAGAGTTTGAAATAGAAGGTTCTATGACAGGTGAAGACAAGTGTCGAAGAGCATCTTTGAGGGAGGCATATTTGGGCGCCCAAGGTGGGTTATGACATGTTGTAAGAGGAATATGCTATTTTTAGTTAGTTTATGACAGATTCTCTTACAGCTATAAGTGTTGTCAATTATGACAGATTCTATGACAGCTGTAAGGTGCGTAAGAGCATCTGTCATAGCCTATTCTTGGAAGGAGCGCCCCACATTGGGAAGGCATGTTATGACAAGTGTAAAATCATGTTGTAATGTAGGACAAGTGTCCCTAGGCGTGAGTTTTGGGCTATGAGGCCAAGATGGACACCCATCTCTAGAAGCTTGCTATTTTGTCTTGTAAACTCTATATAAATAGGTGCTTGGATGGGAGATGTATATAGTGATTAACAGGTACCGTTATGCTGTCAGAATATCTCCATATACGAGTGTCAAAGACTCCTGCAAGAGCAAATTATATTTTAATTCGTTGTTGTTTACTGTAATACATTTGAGTTATGTTTTGGAGTGTGGGGTTTTTCTCCCGAAATGGTTTTCCCCACTGTATATCTTGTCTCACTCTCTTTATGTGTTGTGTTGCTGCTATAATCTTTATGTTATGTGTTTAAAATTTCTGCAATTGTAAGGATTTAAAAGAATTTACATACCTCTCCCCTCATTAGATTAGTGTAGGAAGCATTTTCTGCACACCTAGCTTCCTTTCAGGCCTCTAAGGCCTGCCTCCTAAGCTTCATCAATTGGCCACTACTTCACCACCTCCACCAAGGTTTGCAACTTGTTTGAGACACCTTCACCAATGGGCTACCAACTAGCCACCTCTACACATCTTAGCTACTTGACTAGCTAAATAGCCACTAGACTACCATCAATTCACCACTGAAGTGCCAATACTACTAGTGGTGCTGCCCTCCTATCATCAGTCTAAACTATCCCCTCTTTATTGGCATTTGTAGTCTAATAAGACAACTTCAGAAGGCCCATTTTTCAGCCATACAGAGGCCTTTTTGGGTGCATTTTTTATTTGGGGTAGAATTTCATGCTCATCATAGTGGTGAAGTTAGTTTTTGATTTGACACTCCAGTTTTCTATAAATTAAAGTATCATCTATTTTTTGTTGTGTAGTTCTCATATCAAAACCTTCCACAAGTCGTAACTTGTGCTAATGGACTCCTTTTTGGGTCCTATTTTTTCAAAGTGCATATTTTTCTGTATACTCACACTAACGCTCTAAAATTTATCTCATATTTACTTGAGATATAGTTTCAATATTATGGTCATTTTTGGGCCTTGTAAGACTCTAAAATTTGATACAAGTGCATTGTAAATTACACTAATCATAAAGTGTCATGCATTGTACTGTTGGGGGGTCATTT
Source organism: Cunninghamia lanceolata (assembly GCA_027924645.1). Lineage (NCBI taxonomy): Eukaryota > Viridiplantae > Streptophyta > Pinopsida > Cupressales > Cupressaceae > Cunninghamia > Cunninghamia lanceolata. The sequence goes on from BSBN01000780.1 coordinate 1,773,695, forward strand.
TAGTAACTAGTAACAAGGAGGTGTGCTTGTGTTGTCTTCTTTTCAGTGTACTTTTTTAATTTTTTTAATTTTTTACATCATGGATCAAAGTTCAATTCCTCTACTCACAGCATACAACTATTTTGAGTGGAAATAAGGAATGATAATCTTCTTAAGAAAGGTTGGTTTATATAGAATAACTATGAGACTAGAAATTGAACCTACTTTACTTGCAGAAAAACCTAATTGGTTTAGCAAATATGATGAAGCCTATGGAACATTGAATTTGTCTATTTCTCCCAATCTCCTCTTTCACATTGAATCTCTAACTTCTCCCAATGAAATTTTTACTAAGCTAGAAACTTTGTTTAGGACACAAGAATCTATGAGAGGCCATCAATTGGAGAATGAACTCATTAGCTTGAACCCAAGAAGTTTCAACATCATTCAAGACTTCTTCACTAAATTAAAATCACTAATATTACACTTGAAATAGTGTGGGATTGAGAAGAAATATGACAACTGATTTGTAGCATTTTCTCCAATCTTTGTTCTGACTGCTCAGTGTTTATTTCTATCTTCCACACCACCAAGAGTACACTTGGAACTCAAATTACCATGCCATATTTGAATGACTTCATTGTCTCACTCATAAGGGAACATGACAAGCTCATCTAGATAGGCACTCTCTGTTGGACATATTGGCATTGATGTCAAGAAGGTAGTCATGATTGTTATCATTAATGAACAAATGAGAGTATAAGAAATGGTTGTCATTGATGTCAACATAGAAATATGATTGAATGCAATGTCAAGTACATAGACAAGTTGGTTATCACTGATGCCAAGAATGCAAGTACATTGGCAAGATCATTGTTAGTAATGTCAAGTACATAGACAAGTTGGTTATCACTGATGCCAAGAATGCAAGGAGTACAAGACAAGGTTTGATGCTCAAGACAAAGACAATGACGAATACCTTGAGAGAGGAGCAACGATTATCATGTTGAAGAAGTTTATTGTATTGTTTAAATTAAATATTTAAACAATATCCTTATGATGGTCGATTCCTATAATGGCGCCCAAGTTTGAAACCAAAATCTTAAACTATGAATTTCCTTGAGGTGGCTAACCACACAAAGAGCATTTAAAAATAGAAAGAAATGTATCATATTTAAATCAGAAATAGAGTAGTTAACAAATAATATGCATGCCAATGATTTTATGAATAACACAAAGTTTACAAATGTTGAGCATGAAGAAGACCGATCAAGTTATTTAGAATAAGACAAAATTCAGCAATTATATATCATGAAATTGACATCAAGTAAGTGTTGCATATAAGAAAAAAAAGGTGATATGAGGTAGTACAATGTATACGTAGAATAAGACAAAGATAATATGCATATAACTCATGGATAAGATAAAATAATAAGATGCAACGATTTTTGAATAAGACAAAAAGATCTCCAATGATTTTCAATGAGACAAAGAGGTGTGAATAAGAAAAGCGATCAAGAAAAGAGATGCGATTCATAAGCAAGCAATAAAGCAACTAATAAAGGAAGACAAGCATTTGTTAAAAGCAGTGATCGACATTAAGATGATGCAAATTGTTAGTGGTAGCGATTAAGTTTGTTAAGGCAGTGATTTATCTTAAGGAGGTATGTTGCATTGAGAAGTTATATGTCTTTTGTGAAAAGTCACATATATCCATAAAGGACATCTCATTTGAAGAACAGATAAATACTAAATGAAGGCATGTGTTGAAGGTAAGAATTAAATGATTTTTTCTCAAATATAAGAGCAGAGTTAGAGGAATGTAAAAGGGTAGAAAATGAAGTAAAATTCAGATGTATTTGAAGAGTATATGCTATCATGTATGAAGGACAAATACAAACATATTTATGACAAGTGTACGTGAGAATTAAGGGTTGAATGCTAAGAAAGATAGTGTAGAAAGTTATGAGAAGTTGATGCTATGATTTTGACCAATTTTGTGTGAAGAAGTGGTACATTATTTGGATCTAATTTGAAGGAAGAGAGTAATTATATTTTGGATCAGTTTTGTTAAGAGAGATTGTGTATCTTTTGGATCAGATTTGAAAGGAAGAACATTGTGTGATTTAGATAAGATTTGTGAAGAAAGGATATTGTGTGACTTGCGATCAGATTTATAGAAGATAGTGATCAAGCTCCATAGAAGGTTGATGCTTTAACAAGAGAATGGTGTCTCTTACTAGGTTGGTGCTCAGTTGCGGACTGGTGTCCATGACATCTACAAGTGGGGATTGGAGTCTCCAGCAGGTCAGTGCTCACAAATTATATAAGAGGGGATTGGTGTCTCCTGTAGATTGGAGCCTACAAAGCTTGTAAGAGAGAAATATATAAGCAATATTTTGCTTTCTCTTGTAAGGGTTTCCACGTAAATATTATGTTCTTCGTGTGGTGCATATTGTGTGATTGATATTATTGTGGTTGAAGACAAGATAAACTACAAGGTTAGAAAACACAAATGAAATGCATAAAACAAACCATTTATACCTTGGAATCTTCTTTCTCCTTGATTAGGTGGAAGGAGTTGCACCCAAACTCCTTAGCTTTACCCAATGTTGAGATAGAGAATGTGGATTTCTCCTTGCTTGCTCAACACAATATGATGAGGATAATGGATTTAGATAGAGATTGAGATGGAGATGAGGATGAGAGATGGTTTGGCTATGGAGATGAGGAATGATTTTGGCATTATGAGATTAAGATGAGATGAGAAGATAGAAATTTTGGCATGGTTTTGATATGATGAAGAAGTTGTGAAATGGCTTAGATGAGGGCTCTATTTATATATTTTTTATAAAAAGATGGAGGGTGAAGATTGAAAGTTTAGGTCAATGGCTAGGAATGATTGAGGATTAGGGTTTGGATTGGAGTTGTAGTCTTGTGACAAATGTCACAAGAGGGTTGGACAAGAGAGATCAAAGGCTAAGATTTGATCAATGAGATTGGATGGCTCCCATTATTTGTGAATTTTAAATTCACATAGGTAAGGGTGATGAGAATAAAAATGAATTAAAAATTTATTTTGGGGCAAGAGTTGGATATGACAAGTTAGATGTGAATTTTTAATTCACGTGGGATATAGTTCCATTAACATGGGGAAGAGTTCCATTCATGGGGAATAGTTCCATTAATGGAGACTAGGACAAGTGGGAATAAAAGTTAATTTTTTATTTGGTGGGTTGTGGGAATGAGTGTTAATCAAGGTTTGACCATATTAATTAAGTGTTTTAGCTTAATTAATTTAGGTCTAGGGGATAGGTAGGCTAGGGTAGCTAATTAAATAATTGCTATTTAATCAACTAAGCTAGGTTTAGGTTGATTAGTAGGGTAGATTAATCAAATAAGCTGCATGATTTATCCAATTAATAAGGATTAGGGAGATGGACAAATTAACTAAATAAATATTGAGAATGTTTATTTAATTAATAAGGGATAGTGTTGTAAGGTATAGTGATAAATTAAATGAATTAATTGATCACAAAGGATGGATAAATGGTTAAGGGTAGATGATTAGGGATAAATCAATTAAATAAAATGAATTTATTTAATTAAATTGGTGTAGAGATATGGGAAATTATTTTGTGGAGCAAGTCAATTTTAGGTGTCTACATTTGCCCCTCTTTGAAATGGTGTTGTGGCTAAGTAACATTATTTCAAAGAAGTTAAAATATAAAGTTGGATTGGATAGAAAAAGGTTTTGGCTTAGAAGAATAGGATAAGGTTTAGGGATGATTGGTAAGGGTGATGCCCCCTCGGGAGGATAGGCAGGTTGCAAGAACACGGGTGTGCTCTCGAAATGGATGGAATGGATTGGTTCAAGTGGTTGGAGGATAAGGGGTGAGATGAAAGATGGTTTTGGGTAGATTGGTTGACTGATGATCATTGTGCTGAAAAAAATGATTTAGAGCAATCCTAGGTTTGTTATGGAAAAGTGGGTATTTTTCACCAAGGTATAGATTAACCAGGGTGATGATGTTTATCCAACATTTGCATGGACTAGACACACAAACAAGAGGGTGATCCCATGCATGCCCAAGCTAGTACAACCTTGTCCAGACGAGGGAAGGGGACTCATAGAATAAGTCCTTAATACACAAAAGGTATGATGAACCTGTTGTTGTCAAAATTAGCTGCATTCATTTTGTAGGATGATCCCTATGAAACTTTTCTGTTTTGTAACCTACACTCTAAGTTCGCAAATCAAGGTAAGTCTTCTTGGCCTCATGCGAAGTAATTTGATGCCTTGGAATGACTTATGACATTCCCTTCGGTTGGTTTTTTGAGATTCGTGAAATCAATTAAGTCATAAGCCTGTTAGAATATCAATTATGACTTGTTCAAAGTGTTAGTCATTTTTCAAGGGATACATGCACAAGGGGCTATTTCACCCGCTCGTGAATATGTATTGTCTTGTCAACATGTATAATCGATCATTTCTGCCGCTACTGCATGTTTGTTTTGTTTTTAAGTCACATGCATGAGTGGTAATTATCATCGCCATGACATGTTTGTCTTCTTGCTTGTAAGTGCATAAGCAGCAAATACGACTGCTCATGAATGTCATCCCAGTGATATGCATTGGCAGAGAAATCCACCGCTTGAGCAAATCTTTGCATATCGAGTGAACTTAAGTGGCATTAATGGCACTCGTGCCATGATTAATGTGACTTTTAAAACCTTTTTAAATCATTTTAGTCATTGTTTTGTTTATGTTATCATTCTCAAATCCTTCTAGACCAACTGTTAAATCCTTTTTGAGGTCATTTGAATAACGCAAATTGTGGATTGGACAGATTTAGTTGGTGATTGGGCCTAGGGTTTTTAGCGCTTTTATCATGTATGTGTTCATCTTTTTCTTTTTCTTTTTTTGTTTTCCTTTTCTCTATTAGGGTTTGCTTACAAATAAAATTCTTTTTTATGATTTATCAATTGACGTCGTTTCTTTGTTGTTTATTTTAAAACCCTAATAGTTGTGTTAAGATTTATTTTTCATCTCTGATTCTTACTCGTCGTCGTTTTCGTCAAAACCCTAGTTTTAGTACAAGCAGAAGATTTTAGTTGATGTTTGTGAAACTTAGGTTTTTGCATGTGTCACCACATGTATCGGTGGTCATTTTCACTATCAATACATGTTTCTACCTTTATACATGTAAGGGCGACAGTTTTCGCCACCCTCACATTCTTTCCTTGTTTGCTGACATGTATCGGCGGTGAAAACTATCGTCGATACATGTGTCTTGCTTTCAATATTTCCTTATATGCATGGGTGGGTGAATTCACCACCAGGACATAGACTATCAGGAGCTAACATGTAAGAGCGGCCATTTCATCCGCCCTTACACATGGTTGCTAAGAATGAACTATCACATGCAATAGCGGTAAAATCAACCGTCCCTACATGAAAATTCCAGTTTTGAACCCACCTGCAGAGGTGGTCAAAATGACTGACACTACACTCAAATACATTTTACCCCACATGCAGGAGCAGTCATTTTGGCCGCCCATGCATATTTTCTTGAATTTTTCATAACATTGGAGATTTTCACCAAATGATACCTATAGCCTACTTTCGCCTATTTCTCTCGACTTGCGTGCTCTCTATCCTTTCAAGCATGTTCCCACATTCATGATCATCAGTTCGTAGTAACCCTAATTTCCTATTTTTCCCCTAACTGCAAGATCATGAACTTTTATAGTTTCTTTGAGCATTTGTAATCGACACCATTTCTAGTTTTCTTCTCAAAGCCGATGTCAAAGTCATCTCCTTAAAAAGCCAAGATCATGAAGTATAAGTACCAAGGGGTTTTCCCCATTACTTCATTACAATATAATGTGGACGAGATCAGAGATACAGAAATTGGGCATGTAGATATGGCTGAGTTCCTGGAAAGGACAAAACAGTCTAATCCTCCTCGCTACATGCAAAAGATTGTTGAGAGCAATATACACCTGGTAGCATCTTTTCCTGTTGCTGCACATAACCCAGAATTTGTTCTCCAAGTGGCAAGCCACTATAATAGGGATACCAGGACTATGTCTGATTCTCAAGGGAATGTAATCATGAGATTAGATGTAGAGTTTCTTGACAAGATTTTCATGTGTCCACCTATAGAAAATGTTGGAGAAATAGATTTTTCTCGAGGTTAGAGAGATTTTAAGAAAGATGTGGAAGCTATAATGAAACATATTAATAGTAAGTGGCTAAAGACACCTAGGATTAATTTGTCTAGATGGCCTAAGGAGCTCCCAAGAAGTGATTTTGTAGAAGAGGTGAGTGATTTAATCACATTGCTGAGTAGAATCAGAGGCCTTCCTTCTTCATCCAAATTTCATGAATGCATGTATACATATATCAGAGTGATTCTCAAGGGACAACAAAAGATCTTCTAGGGAGAGAAGATCAGTAACACTCTACATGATTAATTGGTTAAAGTCAATACAACTTTTAAGTTTTATATGACTTCATATCTGGTATATGCTGCTGCGAGTATGAGGAGTTTTCTAGGTCTAACTCAAGATGGTGATCGGAGGTTAGTTCCAATTTTTCAATACTATCCATAGATTACTCTCAAAGGATCAATTCATCATTTCTGCAGAGTTAATGATGCCTTCTTCTCAGTGTTTATGTGCCTAGGGGATAGTGATCTTGAGCAGAAGAGAGTATCAGATGAGGCCTGGGAAGTGGTCAATTCTTTTGGTTGTTTGTTTCTCCAATTTCCAACTTTCACTTATTTAGGAGTTGGATATTATCCTGGATATCCATATATGCTTCCACGATATCCCAGTGATAAGATTGTTTTGATGGAGTTATGTAGACAATTGATTGTTGTGCATAATAAATAGATGGAACTGAAGAAGTCAGAAATTAAGTTTCCAATTGAAATTGGTAGGTACTCACTGCAATCAGCTACTAAGGCTAAGGCCGTTGAATCAAAAATGTAGCTGGTGATGATGAAATAGTTCAATAAAAGAGATCACTTTGATTTCTGGAGGGTACAAGATAAGATCAAGAGAAAGGCAGTATTTCATGTTCCTATGGTTGAGGATATTTGGGCTGATATGAGAACCCAGAATGAGATGAGGAAGCTAGATTATTGCAGACCAGAGCCACAAGTTTCTACACCCTTACCTCATGTTTCTGTTTCTGATAGTTTTCCAATAGTTTCTAATGTTCTTATTTCCCCTATTGTCATTGTATCTTCTGATAGTACTCCTCCCTCTATGAGAACAATCTTTGGGATTGTTTTTGATTCTTCTGGTTCTATTCCTAGTCTGTCTTCTCCTTCTTTTGATATTGGGGTACAAACTGTTCTGGATCATTTACTTGATGGTTCAGAGAAAAATGTTGATACAGGTACAGTTTTCACCAACACCTCTCCTATTGTCACTATAACAGGTGTTAGTATGGATCCCGCTAAGCAGGTAGTTGATTCTTCTCCAAATGTTAGTACTCCAACACTACCTCCATGGTTGTCTTCTTATACTCCCAAAAGGAAAAAGCAAGCTATCTCGCCAAATGATATTGACATTGAGAAATTGCTGCCTGTTAAACCAAAAGCTCAGAAGAAGCCTAAAACTGTTTCTAGGCTAATTGATGAAAAAGGAGTCAGGTATGTAGAAATTGCTAAGCCATCAGATGATGCTACTATAGATACCTTTGATGTGAATGATTATATTGTTTCCAGAGTTGAGTTAAGTAAGCTGACTCATGAAGGTATCAAGTCAGAGTTTCAAGCTACGACAAGCTCATTGCTTGTAAAATTTGACGAGGTAAAGAAGGAAAAAGAACAATACAAAGCAAAGGCTGAGCAGCTTGTTGTTGTCCTTCTAAAGATAGTGAAATCATCAAAGATTGTGGAAACAATGGCAGTTATTGTAGAAGACCCTTTGATTCAAAAGGTTGAGAAAGTTCAAGCCAGAGGAAGAGTGGTTGGTGACATTGTGGAATGGTTGTTGGCACAAGGTAGAGTTCTCTTGAAGACCACAATGGAAAGAAAGGAAAAAATGGCAAAGGCAAAAGCCGAGTTAGATGATATTGTTGATTCATTATCTTAAGAACTTCAAGATCAAGAAGATAATTTAGAGGAATGGATTGAGATGAAGAAAATCAAGATAAAGAATTTGATTGCCATTGGTGTCATTTCAAACCAAGAGTCTTATCTCAAGACCAAAGAATCTATGACTCGTTGCATTAATGTGATAAGAGGTTTACTTGATGATTTGTGCCAAGTATGAGAAAATAGTGAAGCTAGTGATGTCTCACTTCTACACAGGTTGGAGGAACTACCATGCACTCTAACAGGTGAAGATCACAAGTTTATCTCTGCAGAGAAATGATTGATGCTTTTGAGAAGATGGTTCAGCAGAAGTTTGAAGATGAAGTGCTTACAGTGGTTTCAATGGATAGTCTTTATGATCATCATTCAACCTTTGAAAATATGAAGGATAATCTTGAAAAACATGAGAAAGTGATAAAGGCAGTCAAGGATGCAGTTCTCAGGGCTCATACCATTTCAAATAATATAGCTGGGCCTGATGTATGTGAGATGGTAGTAGTGCAGACTATGTACTTGTAGACACTGAAAAATGTCCATGTCTTGACATAACACCTTCTCGACATGACCTTGTGTGTTTTTCCCTAGGTCCTAGGTTATCCAACCTCATCTCACTCACAAATCCCACTTACCCCACTCCTAATCCTATCATAATCACTTAGCCAATTAATTAAATAAATCATATTTATTTAATTAATCCCCCATCCCATTTGTCCAACTTAATCACCTTCTTGTTTAATTAAATAAACCCACTTTATTCAATTAATCCCACTTGATCACATTCCAATTAACTAAATAAATCCCATTTGTTTAGTTAATAATACCCCTTCACATGTCTCACATAATTCAAATTAAATATTTGAATTATTTCCCTCACTTTTCATCACATGACAACACTTGTCCACTTCCCTATTTGTCTTAACTAATGGGACCTAATTTTAGTATTTGTGTACACGATCAGACATGAGCCCTATTTTCCTTCGCACACTTATCACATGACTACGCTTTCTTGATGTGCAAGGAAACCTAATCAATCCTAGCCATCCATATCATCTAAACCCTAATCAATCTTGTCCATCCATTCTAACTAGGTCTTTCCTATAAACCTAGCCTCCTCTAAGCCATTTGGGGGATGCAATCTAATTTCATACTGTTATGCTACCAAAATCCTGAGCAACCAACATTCAACCATATCCATTAATCTCTCCCTTGCATCCATTTCCATCTCCATCTTGCATCTTTCTTCGTATTGCATCCATCATCTTACAGGGATCAATCAAGCCATCATCTTGCGCATATCATTCGAGGTATATTGAAGGTTTGGGTTGGGTAAAGTATGTCTTTGTTTCATCATTTCAGCTAATCCAAATTTTTAATATACATTTTGGCTCGCCCGCGGTTGTAACCCTCATTTTTGCAGGTTTTTTGTGATCAAATTTGTAAGGTTTTAACATTTTTTGTTTGAATTTTGTAAGTGACCTATTGCAAGAAGCCTTCTAGCCCGATTCGGATTGCACCGTTGAGTCCGGAAGATGTAAAAACCCTAAGAAGTATATAAAATTTGCCCTATTTTGCTTACAGAAAATTTTTTATTTTTATTTTTATTTTTTTTGAAATTTTTTTAGGGCATGTGAATCCGTACAATATGAATCCGTACAGTATGGACCCGTAGAGCCCCCTTATATGATATTGGTTCTGGATTGTGTTTTTCACGCAGGCAGAAGGTAGGATTGACTATTGGATGGTGAATCAATTTGGTTTACAGTTAAGAAATGAATGGATTTGTCATTACAGGTTTGGAAACCCTAATTGTTGTTTACAAACCCTAATCTTCATCCTAGTCAAAGTTTTGATACTACAGGTTCTGTTTCATTAGGGCATTGACTGTGTTGTATGCCCTAGCATCGCCTCTCTTGTGTTAACTAGTCGACACCCTGCAGCAACCTAGTCAGAATCTTTCAAAATCCCCCATCGAAATCTCATTCGTTGAACCTCGCCGCCCTGATCGACTCTATTTTATAGCTCTGTCACTGTCGTGTCATAGATCATAGACTCCCTCCAGTCGCAGCTTAGAATACCTTGATCTCCCCTTTGCCACCACAAAACCTCCATGATTCTATCGAAGTCGCTGCCCTTTTTTTTTAACGTGCGACCATATCATCTGCATCGTGGTATTCTAACTCGCCCGGTTGCTATCTCTCATTGTCGCCACTCATCTTTGATGTTATCCACCATCTAAGGTTTGGTCGACGCCTATGTTATCCACTACTGGTTGCATTTTCATTATCACTGATCTCTTAAACCATTGATCGATGGTGTTGGCGGCCAACTGTGTCAAAACCATGTGGTCTCCATTTGTATCCGGTCGCTACCCCATTTAGCCCAGTCGCCACTTGATCCCGCCACCTCTTTATCTCCAAGTCACTGCACTTATCTCATTGTCACCACTTAGCTGGCGGTCAAATCTAAATTGTTAAGGTTACCCTCTTCCTTCTACATGCTAAAGGAGGCTATTTTTTTTAATTTTCATAACTTGGTCATACAGGGTCGAAATTGCACAAAATTGGACTTGTTGGAAATCTGAGAGAGCGAACTACGCAGTTGAGTGGAAATTTTTAGGTGACTATACCATTTTGATGCCTTTTTTATCAGTCAAAGTCAAGCTTGCACATGAACTTCAACTGCTCATAACTTTTGCATTTTTTATCAAATTTTCACGATTTTTTTAATCGCATAGAATTTCGTATAGAATCTATTCATGCAACTTATTTTTCTGTACCAACTCATTTTCATCAGGTTTTGATCAGATTTCATCTTTTTCACATAATCATTCTTCTTTGCAAGTTTACTTGCTTCTTTCTCAATTTTTTTTGGCTTGCAGGTGACTTTATGGGGCTAGAACAACATCAGGATCAGCAAACACAGCAGCTTGGACAACAAATTAATCAAGTGAATGCATTCTAATCTTTCATCTCTTAATCTTGTTTGACCACACATTTGGACTTTGGGCTTAAAACGAACAACTTGCTTGCATTCACATATCAAATCAGGATAAAACAAACCATTGTCTTCCATCACACATTTGGATTTGGGTTTAAAAAGAACCAATGCTTGAAATGTTTGATCACACATTTCATTTTCTAAGAATTAATTTACAAGTGCAGGTGTGAATTAAGTGTGTGTGTGTGTGTATGCTCTCTCCTCACACCGTAAGGTGATCTTGGAGATCAAAAACACCTCACTTGGTTTTCTTTTGTTTACCCTTCTTAGGAGGCCTGATTGGAGACACACCACTCCAAGGGACGACCTCGATTGAGGCTGAATCGAAAGATACCCTCATTGGGAGTTGGAATCTCGTCACTCTTGGCTAAGCCCCAAAGAACTTTATACCTTTGGGAAGTGAAGGTGAAGGGTGGGCTACCCCTTTCTCCTGACTGTGTGGCAGGATTTCACTTTCAAATTCCTAGTCAACCTCATGTAAACATAGGCCAAAACCTAATTGGCCATACCCACTTGACTAGACATTAGGCTTGTTGATGTTTTCAAGTGCTTGCTTAATAATCATCACATTTCATTTTCAAAGTCAAAAAAAAAATTGCTTATGTGTCTTGCGTGAGTGAATCATGTTTGTACATGTCTGATCATTTGATTGAACATTGCCGCATCAATCTAAACACCAAACACATAAGACAAGTCATTCAACTCATTCTTCCAACACATTCAAATCCAATCGCATTTATCCTAATCACCCATTCTTAGCCACTTCATTCCTAATCATATCCAAGTCACCATAATTCAAACCCTCATCATTCCAAACCACCTTCTTTCTAATCAACCCCTAATCATCCTAATTAATCCAATTCATATAGTCTTGCCATTCTTAATCGTATCAAAGTCATCATCCCATCACATCAACATCATCCTAGTCATCACACATCATCCAATCATCAAATCTCATTCCAAATCATCTCCACATCATCATCAACCTAGTCCTAGTCAACACTTGTCAAGATGGTCATAATCATTCAAGGGGGCTATCCCTCTAATCATGAGACAAATCCCAAGCCCAAGGTGACAATTCAAGGGGGTTATCCCTCTAATCATGAGACAGGACCTAAGCCTATAATCACAATTAGAGGAGCCCCTCCTCCTAATCCAAATCATGAAGACAAACCAAGACCCATTGTCACAATTAAAGGTGGCTATCCTCTTAATCAAAATCATGAGGACAAACCAAGGCCCATGGTCACAATTAAAGGTGGCTATCCTCTAAATCCAAGCCATGAAGACAATTCAAGACCAAATATCGCAATTAAAGGAGCCTCTCCTCTAAATCCCAAACTTAATTCATCCACACATCAAATCAATTCCATAGCAACCTATCCCACTTCATATCAATCTAATCCACCCACTTATCACTTTCATGCCATATCACCTAATCCCACTTCATCATCCTATCAAGGCCATTCTACATCACCTTATCCAACATCTTTCCATAACAATGCCACATCACCATACCTTACTTCTTTCAACATCAACCAGACTCCACAACAATACACCTCACAAAACCTTTCACCTACAAATCCTATCATTCCACCTCATCACCAAACCTATCCACATGGAAATCAAATGTCCTTACAAGAACAACATGCAAGCCTAAATGGCCCTATGTACATGAACCAAGCAAGCCAAGTTCACTTTTGCAACAAACATCATTGATAGACTTAAGTTATCTTATGCAAGACCTAAAATCCTTTGACAAGTGAGAAACCAACCTAGCAAGTGCCTCCTTTGAGTCACCTTCACCATCCAATCATATGCCAACACATGAGCCGACTAGTCCTATCCCAACACCTTTATCAAACCCTCCATCGCCTTCGTCACCTTCATCCCCATGTTCCACTAATCCTTCATTAAAAGATTCCATGGAGATACTTTTAGAGAAATTGGTCCAAGTAAATTTGATTGAGCTATACCTGTTCAGAGCATATTCTCCATCTATGTTTAAACCTAGTTGGTATAAAGATGATGCATATTGTGCATACCATAGGTATAGGGGCCATACCATATCCACTTGTGTCCGATTTCAAAGATTGGTCAAGAACCTAGAAGATTGTGGTAAGATTATCTTGGATAAAACCAATCCATCTAATTCCATTATCTTTCCATCTATCCCAAATCCTAATCTCATTATCCATCAAACAAATCCTAATCCTAAGCCTTCAACTTCCACTATTATCATTCATGCACTATATTGCCCATTCACCCATACTATTGCAAAGGATGTGATCCATTGGCTACTAGAAAGGAATAAAACATTGCCATGTCATCAAATACCTATTCTTGAGCCTCCCCATGAGTCTTCAAACACTTTGTCTAGTCTTCTAACCCCATTATGTGTTCTACAAGCTATCAAGCTTATTAAAGAGCCTTCCACTTCCATTCAAGAAAACCAAGAGTTATGTCAAGAGCATGATCTTAAGCATGAAGAAACAATAGCCCCTAAATCTAATCAAGATCAAATCATCTCCATCCAATCTATCTATAACATGTACCTTCTTTATGATCAAGATGACACCTATGAGGAACATATCCATGAACAACTTGATCCTAGTCATACCCCCACAACTGTCCATAAACAAGACACACAAGACCTACATGCTCCATCTAATGGAAGTCTTGTTGATTTACTTGAGAATTCACCCTGTTTCATGGCCTTCATTCAAAGCAAAGAGACCTCTCCACCTAGTCATGATCCCACAATATCCACTTGTCATGATGAGACAATTGCCCCTCAATCAAGCATAGAAGATCAAACCAATAATTTGGATCATAATGAACATAATCAAGCTCCTAATGATCCTTCCACATCCACCATCGACCATGTTGCTAATCCACCATCATATCCCCTTGGTCTTACCACCTTCATTCATGAGTGTTCTTCCTTAGGACAACAACAACCTTTGTTCTCCACCTTACCCTCTCCATCCAATAACAAGCTCAAGTCTAGTTCCCAAACTACACCTAGTCCTATAGTCAATCGCATGCTCCAAAACATGAACTACCAAGGCAAAGGTTTAGGCCTACATGAACAAGGCATTTTGGAGCCAATCCATGTCAAGGTCTCTCCTCGCTCATTTTGGCCTTGGATACACACCCCAAGGTCAACAATCTAACGATGTTGGTACTTCCTCCACACTTCCTAAATCCACTTCCATCATAAACCCCATCATATTCCTAAAACATACGTTGCCATTCCACCTCCCTCATCCTACAAATGCCAAAAGCATGTGACCATTCACCTTCCACCACCCACTTTACCCCCACTCCTTCCAACTCCTAATATCCCTCCATCTGCTTTGCCACCATTGCTACCAACACCCCCTTACCCAATCATTCATAAATACCCTAAATATCCTAATCATGACCAACAAATTCACTCATTGTATAAACAAGGAGCTTCCACCCATTTCATCCACCACATGGGATTCAAACATAAACATTTGGATGCCTCTGTTCAAAAAGCCACAAATCCTAAGGGTCCTAATGCCTTAGGAAATCAATCCAAAAATTCAAAGCAAGGTACATTCAAAAATCCATCCAAGCCCATACCTCCAAAAGCAAAGTCAAAAACTAAAATGATATGGGTCCCTAAACAAAAATCAATCAAGTCAAATGAGGCATCCACCTCTTGAAAATCCCAACCATCCTGCTCCATTCAAAAATGCCATTCCATTCAAACATTTCAAACATCCCACATGAAAAGCAAAAATTAGAAAAATACTAAGTCCATGTGGGTTCTAAAAGTCCTAAATCATCCGTCTTCTAAGCAAACATCACCATTGCTTCCTACACCACCATCCAATCAAAAGCTTCCATGTTTAACACAGTGTGTGCAGCTGTTGGTCACGATTCCTTTCCATACCTCCATCACTCCATCATTCACTCATTATCATACATATCTCCCCCATCACCTTCCTATGGTCCATGCTTTTGCATAAGTCCATTATAATCCACATCATAATCCACTTTCACCCCTACATAATCCACTTTTGATCTCTACATAATCCATATTATAATCCACTTTTGATCCCTCCATAATCCACATCATAATCCACTTTTGATCCCTCCATAATCCACATCATAATTCACTATCTACCTTATCCATCTCACTTTCACACAATCACCCTACCAACATCTTGAGTATAATGACTTGACATGGTCCATATGGGATGACATCCTTCTCTAATGGGACTATAACATTACATGGAACTAGACACTTGACACTTGAGTCCCACCCATTCATATCCCCCCTTTCCCATTCAAAAGTCAAAATAGTCACCAAAAAAAATTAAAAAAAAAAAAGAGTAAAGAGAAATCCTTTCGTCCAATGGTGAAAACCTGGTAAATAGGCGCCTTGGATAAGTACCATGATGAAAACCTGGTAAACAAGCATCATATGTAGGTTGATCTTCTATGTCACTTACACTTGGGGGCACCTTGTCTCATCCTTTTCCAAACTATCATACCATTTCCATATACATGCCTATCACGTTACATCCATTCATCCTCCCTTCCTCTTTTGATCTTGACAAAGATTGGGGGCAACTGTTGACAAGTGTTTTGGATATCCCTTGACATACCTCATCCTTTCCAAATGAACCCTATCATCCAAGTCATAAGCTTTGTCATGTCAAATTCTATCATCCTATTGCCTTAAGCATTATCCTGAAAAATCCTAAGTTTACTACCTAGACTGGGGCATGTTATTTCTATGCAACATAGTCCTTGGAGATCACATTCTTGCTCTCTTACACATAATTCCATTACATTCCATAGCCTATCATTTTATCCTATCCATTTATCATGATTCTTTCATCCATCCACTATTGTCCATCCTTTTGTCTAATCCCATTCATTCCCTTGCACCTAGACTTGGTTTCCCTTGTCATTGGTATCTAGCATACAGGCTACTCAAATTGTAAATCCATTGACATTCAAAACATTTCAAAAAAATACAAAAAATCAAACCATTTAAAAAAAAAATCCAAAAAAATTAAAACATTTCAAAAAAATCCAAAAAAATCAAAACATTTCAAAAAAATCCAAAAAATCAAAACATTTCAAAAAAAAATTCCAAAAAAATCAAAACATTCCCAAAAAATACAAAAAAATCAAAACATTTCAAAAAAATCAAAACATTCCCAAAAAATCCAAAAAAAATTAAATATTCTCGAAAATCCAAAAAAAATTAAATACCCATCGAAAATCCAAGCAATAAGATCAATCATCTATCAAACAATCCATCACATCAAATTCATCAAAACAAGTCCAATCACATCATCAAATCAAGCCAATCTATTAATCATCCAATCTATCAAACAATCAAAAGCAAATCAAATAACACCATTCAATCAATCCCAAACAAATCCATAATCCAATCAATAAAACCATCTTCATCACCATCATCAATAAAACACAAAATCAGAACTACATCTCATCTTTATCGTTAAGTGCCTTGATCTCGTGGATACAGGGTATGTAGGCAATCTAGGATACAAAGGAAGTACTCAAATTCAAGCACAAGCGATAGACTTCTTTCGTCCTTCTAATCTTCACCAATCATCTTCTTTCTTCCATCTCACCTTCTTCTCTCATCTATCTATCCATCTATCATGAGCTTTCCATTCCATAGCCTATCCTTTTATCCTATCCATTTATCATGATCCTTTCATCCATCCACTATCGTCCATCCTTTTGTCCAATCCCATTCATCCCCTTGCATCTAGACCTGATTCCCCTTGTCATTGGTATCTAGCATATAGGCTACTCAAATTGTAAATCCATTAATGTTCAAAATACAAAATACAAAAAAAATCAAAATATTTCAAAAAATACAAAAAAATCAAATATTCCCCAAAACCCAAAAAAATCAAATATCCAACAAAAAAAATCCTCATTAAACAAACCATCAAATCAATCCATCATTCATCAAAATCAAATCAAACAATCCATCACATCAAATCCATCAAAACAAGTCTAATCACATCATCAGATCAAGCCAATCTATCAAACAATCAAAAGCAAATCAAATAACATCATTCAATCAATCCCAATCAATCCATAACTTGATCAATCCAATCCATATCATCCCATCAATAAAACACAAATCAGAACTACATCTCATATTTATCGTTAAGTGCCTTGATCCCATGGATACAGGGTATGTATTCAATCTGGGATACGAAGGAAGTACTTAGATTCAGGTATAGACGATATTCCTCTTTCTTCTTTCATCATTCTTCTATCATCTATCTTCATCAATTCATCAATCTTTCAAAACATTTCTTTCAATCAATCTAATTCTTCAATCACTTCTTCCAACTCAAATCCATTCATTGAATCACATCATATCATTCAAAATTCCAAACAATGATCCAAATGCAAGTCATCCTCAATCCATACCAATCAAGTCAGTCAACCATGTCAAATTATCCAATTGCAATCCTTGGTCTTGATCCTAATCTTGTCGTAAACTAAATCAATCAATCAATCATTATCATCATCAATGGGATATATCATTCCCACATCCTTGTGTTGATCTATGGATATATCATTCCCCACAATGACAACACTTTTATTATCATCAATCAATCAATCAATCAATTAATCATTGGTTTACAGCTTGACAGGGGCAATACCTTGTTTGTTTTTTGTATCATTTGTGTATGCTTGCTTGTGTGTGTTATCGTTTTATCTTGCATTTGTATCACATCCAAATCCAACCCAGCTAATATTCATATCTTGTATCTAGACAATGTTGTATTATGCTGGGGCATGAGACACATCGTCACCTTGGTTCTTATACCTTGATGCATAATGTCTCGTGCTATATCAAACATCATGGTTGCTCACTTTCATTGTGGCATAATACATCATTCCCCTTCTTCTATCCATTCCTTTATCTTTTGCCATTTCTTTCATTTCGAGAGCATACCCGTGTTTGTCCAACCCGCCTATCCTCTCGAGGGGGCATCATCATCCTATCCTTTTCCTCTATCTGTTTCCTTAACTTCTTTGAAATGATGTTACTCGACATAAATCTTATCATCTCGCAACATCATCTCAAAGAGGGGAAAATGTAGACATTGAAAAATGTCCATGTCTCGACATAACACCTTCTCGACATGACCTTGTGTGTTTTGCCCTAGGTCCTAGGTTATCCAACCTCATCTCACTCACAAATCCCACTTACCCCACTCCTAATCCTATCATAATCACTTAGCCAATTAATTAAATAAATCATATTTATTTAATTAATCCCCCATCCCATTTGTCCAACTTAATCACCTTCTTGATTAATTAAATAAACCCACTTTATTTAATTAATCCCACTTGAGCACATTTCAATTAACTAAATAAATCCTGTTTGTTTAGTTAATAATACCCCTTCACATGTCTCACATAATTCAAATTAAATATTTGAATTATTTCCCTCACTTTTCATCACATGACAACACTTGTCCACTTCCCTATTTGTCTTAACTAATGGGACCTAATTTTAGTATTTGTGTACATGATCACATATGAGCCCTATTTTCCTTCGCACACTTATCACATGACTACGCTTTCTTGATGTGCAAGGAAACCTAATCATTCCTAGCCATCCATATCATCTAAACCCTAATCGATCTTGTCCATCCATTCTAACTAGGTCTTTCCTATAAACCTAGCCTCCTCTAAACCATTTAGGGGGATGCAATCTAATTTCATACTATTATGCTGCCAAAATCCTAAGCAACCAACATTCAACCATATCCATCAATCTCTCCCTTGCATCCATTTCCATCTCCATCTTGCATCTTTCTTCATAATGCATCCATCATCTTGCAGGGATCAATCAAGCCATCATCTTGCGCATGTCATTTGAGGTATATAGAAGGTTTGGGTTGGGTAAATTATGTCTTTGTTTCATCATTTCAGCTAATCCAAATTTTTAATATACAATACCAAAGTTTTTTGAAAAAGAATGATGGTGGCAGTTGAAATTTTTTTTCATTCCTTAGTTGATTTTTATTTTTGTATATGCAATTTGTATTTTGTTTTCGACATATTCACATGTATTTTCTCAAAATGTAATTACATGTGAGACAAAAGAAGTCACAAGTCAAATAGGACTCTTTTGTTGAATAAGTCAAAGTAGTTAGGTTTTTCCTAAATTTTCTCAAGGCCTCTCCCTATAAATAAAGAGGGCCTCTATTGTAATTTTTTATCTTTTGTCTATTATAAGAAAACTCTGGCAAATTGAAAAGCAAATCAAGACTTTGTGCTTTTTGTGAAAATCAATTATCAAATATTTATCAATACAAGAAAGCAAGTTCGATTCCAATCTTTGTCTTGGAGTTATTTGTGTTATGATAGCATTGTTCTTACATCATACTATCATATTCTTCTTTGATAATAATTGAAGTGTGGAGATTGTTTCAAGTGATTAAAAGAGCATTCTTAATTTGATTGTGATAGACTTTGTGTTATCAAGTCATTTGTGAGGATTGTGTTTATGTTCGTGTGGATAAAATAACTTGAAGACTTTGTGCTACAAGTCGTTATATTCAATTTACTTATACCATCTTGGAGAAGAGTGTAGACTTCAAATAGTTCTATTTGCAATTTGTAAGTGAAGCGACAGAAGACTTTCTGTTTCTGTGGTTTTGTGATAGTTAGTAAGTTCTTTAATATCAGTTTCATTGAAGTTATCATTTTGAAGTAGGAACATCTATTCTAAAAAAAGAGAATAGGATGAAATGGAACCACCACGAAAATAGTGTTTAGTGTAAATAAGCTTTGTAAACTATTGTCTATAGTTAAAGAAACTAGAGGGAACCTCCCCTTACTGAGAGGAGAGACTCTGTCTCATCATATTTGTGGCGATAGAACCATTTTATTGTTAGTTAGTTAATGACAAAATATTCACCCAACAGTTTTTTAGCGACTCTACTAGGGAAGAACGCGCAATTTGGAGCCTCACACTTTGAGTTGAAGCTTTTCATCCTCATCCATTGTTTTAAGTTGTTTCCAAATCTTTGTTAAGTACATTGCATTTTGGCAGACTCAAGGTATACAAGAAGTAAGAGAGCTCAAGGAATTATTGATCCTGTGTTTGAGTTAATGCAGCAAAATAATTTTGGTCTTTTGCCTCCAAAACCTCGGCTTCAGTGAACAAGGAGTTTTCCTCCTACCAGCGCCAGGTCCCCTATACCAAGTGAATTTTCCAGCCCAAACACTAATAGAGTTTTATTTGTTCAAGTTCCACAAAGGTTTGTCATCCCACCTTTCAATCAGTGCATAATGGCAGCTCAAGGCCCGTGGGGTAATACTTTTGGACCTCTAAATTTGACACCACCATTGCATGAACTACCCCGTAGTTCAAGGAAGAATTTCCCAAAATTCTATGGTGATGGGAAAGTCCATCCTGATGAACACATTGCAGCTTTTTGTATAGCTTGTGGTGTGCTAGGGGTGGAACACGAAGATGTAGCTATGAGACTTTTTGTAGAAACACTTCAAGGTGTTGCTGTAGATTAGTTTTATCATCTTCAAGCCCAAACCATAACCAATTGGAATACTCTCAAAACCAAGTTTGAAGCTAGGTTTAAGCCGACAAAAGATGCACATGCTTTGTTAGCCTAGCTAACACAGATGAAGAAAGAACCACATGAGCCCATGCGAGATTTCATCACCAAGTTCAATAAATTGACAAATAGGATTCCACCAACCGCCCAACCAATGGCAGAGAATATGAAATGTTTCTTCATCAACACTCAGCTTCCTGAAGTAAGCTTTCTGTTAAGGCGGGCTAATCCCACTGATCTTCCTCTAGCACAAAGTTCGGCTACAGAGGTTGAAGACAATCTTATCCTTGCAAGTAAGATAAGAAGGGATTCAAACAGAAATAGAGTTCAGTCCTCTACTGATAATCCTTCCACAAGCACCACAGATCCTCTGGTGCAGAAGTTAGCAAATGAGTTGCTAGCTTTAAAAAAGCAAATGTCCCAGGGTATGTCTGCTCCTTCTTATAGGGACATACCAAGAAGGACATTCCCTACCAATTCATATCAAGGCAATGCTACAAGAAATCAAGGGCAACAAAATTGTCTTTTGCCAACATAGGGGAAGCTTGCCATTGAAGCACCACCAGTCAACTCAGCAGTTTGCTACTATGAAGAGGAATAGGATAATTCTTTCCAACCTAATTTGGATCAGAAAAATAATGCTAATCTTTTTATGGAAGGAGAAGAAGAATTAGCTGGAGACTCTACTATTGGGTTCCTGAACTATCAAGATGAAGCAAAAAGAGAAGAAGAAGTATATGGTGGAGCGTATGTTGTTTTTACCAGGCCCCAAAATCAATCAAATCAACAAGTGGCTGATAAAGGAAAGTTAAGAGAAGAGCCTCAACTTGTGATTTCAATTGCCAAATGAGGAACTCCATTACCTTTTCAGTCAAAGGACTCGGTTGTCAATAAACAAGTAAGTTCTTCTAACAATCCTACTTCTTCTACTTCTATTCCTTAGACCAGTACTACCCCAATTAAACCCTAGAATGAAGGATTTCCTGCCTCTATGTCTAATTCATTTCAGCTCTTTGACATAATTGATCATGCTAGGAAAACCAAAATCTAGATGTTTGAGGTAAAATATTTACAAGCTAACCCTGACCAATTTGAGAGGTTAGCTAAATATGTTAAAAACAAGGCTAGCCCTATAGGACAAGATTCTCCTAAGACTGTTCATGACTCCTCAAAGAACAGGTCCACCCAAAATAACCTAGTTACTACTACCCTTGTTGCTCCATGGAAAATAGAACCCTTCTATGTTTCTATGTTAGTCAATGGCCATAAGCTAAGCAATTGTATCATAGACTCGGGAGCTTCTGACAATGTCATGTCTGCCAAGGTGGCAGATGCTCTCAGTCTCACTTTGACCAAGACCTTCAAGAGATGTTTTTCAATGGAAAATAAGCAAGTTCCTTTGTAAGGTCAAATTAAGGATGCACAATTTGCATTCGCAGCTTTTCCAGAGAAGAGAATAAAGATGACCGTCTTAGTTGCTGATGTTCCAGCTTCTTATGGTATTTTGCTTGGACGCAATTTTTGTAAAGATGTGGGAGGAGAACTAAATATGGATTTGTCTAAGGCAAGGATACCTATCAAAGGTGTCATGCAGAAATTGCTTCCTGAAAAGGAAGCAAAATATATTGTTACTCAAACTAAAGATCCAAAAGCTCAAATTTTATTTGTATTCAGGGATGGGTAATTATTTCTTGACCACTGAAAACACTTCTAGTTCGTTAGATGAAAATTTAGATAATTCAGATGAAGACTCAGAAGAAAATTCAGATGAAAGTTCAGACGAGAGCATATTGATACCAGATTCTTACTCCTTTGACGAAGAGTCTACTGATCATAAAAACATCAAAGTGGAAAATTAAAATGATGTTTGGATTTTAAAATTTGATGGTAGCTATTCTTCCACTGGATTTGGGGCTGGAATAGTTCTAATATCTCCACAAGGTGATATTTTTCCTTTCTCCTATAAGTTGCAGTTTGACAATACTAATAACATCGCTGAGTACGAGTCATTGTTACTCAGAATGAAAGCTGCTCATGTTAAAGGTATTAAAAATATTCACAAACAAGGTGATGCGGCGCTTGTTGTTTATTAGGTGAGAAATCTTTACCAAACCAAGAATGAAAGGCTGAGACATTATCACAATCATGTCTGGGATTGCATTGAAGGTTTTGATGCTTTCAACATCTCTGCAATACCAAGAGAGTTTAATGATCGTGCTAATTCATTAGCCGTCTCTACCACCCTTATGGTCCCTCACAAGGATTTTAAAGGTGATAAGTACACAATCGAGTTGGTTTTCTGACCAAGTGTACCAGATAATGCCAACCATTGGTAGGTCTTCAATGGTGATAATTAGATCATAGCTTTCTTAGAGAAGACAGATAGCTTTGATGAACTCTACTTTGAAGGTAGTGATTCTCCACCTCGGGAATATGTTTCCGAAATAAATTCACACACTGGTGAGGAGGTTCTTCAACTAAAAGGGAATAAAATTCTGAAAGGTTTGGTTTCTCTGGAAAAGTTATTTGACAAGCATGATAGATATATCAAACAACAACAACAACTTGATTCGAATTCATTAATGGAATTTGATCAAGTAAATTTGAGTTCTGAAGTAGATCCCAAGATGGTTAACATCGAGAAATGTTGCACTACTGATGAGAAATTCAAGTTCATTACACTTCTTTGCCACTACATTGATGTGTTGGCGTACTCATATGATGATCTGAAGTCTTTCAAACCCAAGGAGATCCAACATGAGATTCCTCTCAAGGTAGGATCGTTGCCTCACAAGCAAAAGCAGAGGCAGTATAATCCCAAGATATCAGGTACTATTCTTTCTAAAATCCTAATAAATGCTAAATGCTAGAATAATCTTTCCTATCCATCATTCCACTTGGATTGAGAATATCGTTCCCGTGAGAAAGAAGAACAAAGAAATCCGTATTTGTGTTGATTTCAAAAATTTGAATCAATCTTCTTTAAAAGATAACTACCCTCTGCCTATTATGGATCAAGTGTTACAAATTGTAACTGGTTCAGAGATGCTATCTATGTTAGACGGTTTTTCAGGCTACAATCAAGTAGAAGTTAGTGAAGCGGATCAATACAAGATTGCTTTTACAACACCATGGGGCACATTTGCGTACCGCAGGATGCCGTTTGGTTTGATTAATGCTAGCGCTACTTTCCAAAGAGCAATGGACCTCGCTTTCAGAGATGAAATGGGGAAGTTCATTGTGGTGTACCTTGATGACTTGACCATTTCTCTAAAAAGCATCAAGATCATGCCTATCACTTGCAACAATTTCTGGAATAGTGTCATCAAAATAGTTTTTCTCTTAATCCTAAGAAGTCAATTTTTTGGGTTACAGAAGGTAAGCTTCTTGGTCACATTGTGTCAAGAGAAGGTACTAAAATTGACTCTGAGAGAGTTAAATCTATCCAAAGTCTTACTTTGCCTTCTAGTAAGATAGTTGTTCATTCTTTCTTTGGGAAGGTGAATTTTCTGTGGAGGTTCATTCCAGAGTTCGCAGAGAAAACTCGTCATATTGTCAATATGATGAAAGGTAAGACCACTTTCCATTGGAGCACATAAGGTAAAGCATCTTTTGAGGATATTAAGAGAGCCATAGCTCATGCTCCAATTCTAGTTTGTCCTGACTACACTAAAGATCTCATAATGTATAGTTATGCTTCAGAGCATACACTTCAGCGATTCTAGTTTAGCAGAATGAAGAGGGTGTGGTGTCTCCAATTTCGTTTATGAGTTACCCACTGAAGGCTCATGAACTTAAGTACTCAAATATGGAGAAACATGCTTACGCCATAGTCAAAGCGGTGAACCATTTCAAGTTTTACATCCTGTACTCACATATTGTTGTTTTGGTGCCAGATACAACAATGAAATGTATCCTGACACAACAAGAATTTGGAACTAAAAGGGGCAATTGGATTGCCAAAATTCAAGAATTTGTTCTTGATATCAAACCCACTAAGCTTGTGCATGGCAGAGGTTTATGTCAGCTAATTGCTAATAATGTCCCAAAAGAAACAGGTGATGAAGAGGTAGAGGTTGAAGATGTTCCAACGGTTCTCTTTGTTACTACAACAGATGAGTGGTATTCTAATATCACTTATTTTCTTACGTATGGTGAGTGCCCTTCTCATTTATCTTATAAAGAGAAGCAAACAATCAAGCTAAAGGCTACAAACTATGTCTTGTGGGATAACGATTTGTATAAAAGAAGCCTTGATGGAGTTTTTCTCTGTTGTGTGGATAAAGCACAACAAAGCAAACTTTTAGAGTCTTTTCACAATTTGGCATGTGGAGGACGTTTTTATGCACCTATAATAGCTCGTAAAAGTTTGTGGGCTAGGTACTATTGGCCTACATTATTTCAAGATGCATACAACTGGGTACGTAGATGTTAACTCTACCAATAGTTTGTGTGGAAGCCTAAGTTAGTTGCATTACCACTAAAACCAGTTGTGATTGAAGAACCTTTTCAGCAATGGGACATTGACTTCATTGGTACTGTGAATCCACCGTCGAGTGTAGGACACAATTTTGTTCTCACTACAAAATATTACTTCACCAAGTGGGTGGAGGCAATTCTAGTTAAGCATGCTACTTCTAAGGTAGTATGTAATTTTCTCAAGGAGAATATTATTTCCCAGTTTGGAGTTCCAAACAAAATTGTAGCAGATAATGCTACGTGTTTTTCTTCAAATGAGATCACTAGTTTTTGCTTCGAATATGGGATTATTCTTTCTCATTCATCCAACTATTATCCGTAAGGGAATGGTCAGGCAGAATCTAGTAACAAGAATCTGGTTACAATTATCAGGAAACTGGTGGAGGATAATCATAGAACATGGCATAAAGCTCTGCTTGATGCTTTATGGGCCGACAAAATAACCCCTAAGAGGGCAATTGGTATGTCACCATTCCAACTTCTATATGGTTTGAATGCAGAGATTCCAATTACTTTGGAATTTTTGGCTTTGAAGTTGGCAAAAGTAGTGGAAGATAGAACTTTTGAAAGTTCTATTGACAAAAGAATAATGTACCTATCTGAACTTGAAGAGCAATGGGTTATGGTAGTAGACCATATTGTTAAGCATCAAAGTTAGGTCAAGAAACTTTTTTGACAAGAAGATGAAGGCTAGAGAGTTTCAAATTGGGGATCAAGTCTTGTTATGGGACAAGAGGGGGGAGCCAAAAGGAATGCATGGGAAGTTTGATTCCCTATGGAGAGGCCTGTTCATCATTCACCAATATTGTGGTGAGAATAGTTTCTTACTGTAGTATCAAGATGGGACACCATTATTGTTGCCCCATAGTGGAGAACATCTGAAGCATTTCAATCCCTGAAGTATCAGATAAGTTCATTTGTATATTTGTATAGTTTTGTGTTTTTCTTTTTCATTTTTGTGTAGTCTTTTTGTGTCTTTTTGTTTTGGTAGCTTGACTCTATGGTCCAATGGCATGGATGAAGGCACTTAGAGACTGGATTCTTCTCCCTTTGATCGTTTCAAAGATCAATCAAAGGAAGTTCCCCAATTAGAGCTAGCTGTTGTTCTCAAAATTAGTTGCGTTCATTTGTAGGATGACCCCTATGAAACTTGTCTGTTTCGTAACCTACACTCTAAGTCAGCAAATCAAGGCAAGTCTTCTTGGCCTCATGCAAAGTCATTTGACACCTTGGAGTGAATTATGACATTCCCCTCGGTTGGTTTTTCGAGATTCATGAAATTGATTAAGTCAAGCCTATTAGAATATTAATTCTGACTTGTTCAAGGTGTTAGTCATTTTTCAAGGGATACATGCACAAGCAGCTAATTCACCCACTTGTGCATATGTCTTGTCTCGTCAACATGTATAGTCGATCATTTATGTCGCTACTACATGTTTGTTTTGTTTTTAAGTCACATGCATGAGCGGTAATTATCACCACCATGACATGTTTGTCTTCTTGCTTGTAAGTGCATAAGTGGCAAATACGACCGCTCATGCATGTCGTCCCAGTGATATGCATTGGCAGAGAAATCCGCCGCTCAAACAAATCTTTGCATATCAAGTGAACTTAAGTGGCATTAATGGCACTCGTGCCATGATTAATGCAACTTTTAAAACCTTTTTAAATCATTTTAGTCATTATTTTGTTTATGTTATCATTCTCAAATCCTTCTAGACCGACTGTTAAATCCTTCTTGAGGTCATTTGAATCACGCAAATTGTGGATTGGATGGATTTAGTTGGTGATTGTGCCTAGGGTTTTTAGTGCTTTTATCAAGTATGTGTTCGTCTTTTTCTTTTTCATGTTAGTTTTCCTTTTCTCTATTAGGGTTTGCTTACAAATGAAATTCTTTTTTACAATTTATCAATTGGTGTCCTTTCTTTGTTGTTTATTTTAAAACCTTAATAGTTGTGTTAAGATTTATTTTTCATCTCTGATTCTTATTTGTTGTCATCATTTTTGTCAAAACCCTAGTTCTAATGCAAGCGGTAGATTTTAGTTGATGTTTGTGAAACTTAGGTTTTTGCCTGTGTCACCACATGTATCGGCAGTCGTTTTCACCGTCAACACATGTTTCTACCTTTATACATGTAAGGGCGGCAGTTTTCGCCGCCCTCACATTCTTTCCTTGTCTGCTGACATATATTAGTGGTGAAAACTGTTGTCGATACATGTGTCTTGCTTTCAATATTTCCTTATATGCATGGGCGAGCAAATTCGCCGCCAGGACATAGACTATCAGGAGCTAACATGTACGAGCGGCCATTTCATCCGCCCTTACATAGATTGCTAAGAATGAACTATCACATGCAATAGCAGTAAAATCAACCGCCCCTACATGAAAATTCTAGTTTTGAACCCACCTGCAGAGGCGGTCAAAATAACCGACCCTGCACTCAAATGCATTTTACCCCACATGCAGGAGTAGTCGCTTTGGCTGCCCATGCATATTTTCTTAAATTTTTCCTAACACTGGAGATTTTTGCCAAATGATACCTATAGCCCACTTTTGCCTATTTTCTCGACTTGCATGCTCTCTAGCCCTTTCAAACATGTTCCCACGTTCATGATCATCAATTCACAGTAACTCTAATTTGCCTATTTTTCCCCTAACTGTGAGATCATGAACTTTTGCAGTTTCTTCGAGCATTTGTAATCGACACCATTTCTAGTTTTCTTCTCAAAGTTGATGTTAGAGCTGTCTCCTTCAAAAGCCAAGATCGTGAAGTATAAGTACCAAGGGGTTTTCCCCGTTACTTCATTACAATCTAATGTGGATGAGATCAATGATACAAAAATTGGGGATGTAGATATGGTTGAGTTTGTGGAATGGACAAAATAGTCCAATCCTCCTCGCTACATGCAGAAGATTGTTGAGAGCAATATACACTTGGTAGCATCTTTTCCTGTTGCTGCACATAACCCAAGATTTGTTCTCCAAGTGGCAAGCCATTATAATAGGGATACCAGGACTGTGTCTGATTCTGAAGGGAATGTAATCATGCGATTAGATGCAGAGTTTCTTGACAAGATTTTCATGTGTCCACCTATAGAAAATGTTGGAGAAATAGATTTTGCTCGAGGTCAGAGAGATTTTGAGAAAGATGTGGAAGCTGCAAAGAAACATATCAATAGTAAGTGGCTAATGACTCCTACGAGTAATTTGTCTAGATGTCCTAAGGAGCTCCCAAGAAGTGATTTTGTAGAAGAGGTGAGTGATTTAATCACATTGCTGAGTAGAATCAGAGGCCTTCCTTCTTCATCCAAATTTCATGAGTGGATGTATACATATATCAGAGTGATTCTCAAGGGACAACAAAAGATCTTCTGGGGAGAGTAGATCAGTAACTCTCTACATGATCAGCTGGTTAAAGTCAATACAACTTTTAAGTTTTATATGACTTCATATCTGGTATATGCTGCTGCGAGTATGAGGAGTTTTCCAGGTCTAACTCAAGATGGTGATCGGAGGTTAGTTCCAATTTTTAAATACTATCCACAGATTACTCTCAAAGGATCAATTCATCATTTCCACAGAGCTAATGATGCCTTCTTCTCAGTGTTTATGTGCCTATAGGATAGTGAGCTTAAGCAGAAGAGAGTATCAGATGAAACCTGGGAAGTGGTCAATTCTTTTGGTTGTTTGTTTCTCCAATTTCCAACTTTCACTTATTTAAGAGTTGGATATTATCCTAGATATCCATATATGCTTCCACGATATCCCAGTGTTAAGATTGTTATGATGGAGTTATGTAGACAATTGATTGTTATGCATAATAAATAGATGGAACTGAAGAAGTCGAGAATCAAGTTTCCAGTGGAAATTGGTAGGTACTCAGTGTAATCAACTACTAAGGCTAAGGTTGTTGAATCAGAAATGTAGCTGGTGACGATGAAATAGTTCAAGAAAAGATATCACTTTGATTTCTGGAGGGTACAAGATAAGATCAAGAGAAAGGCAGTATTTCATGTTCCTATGGTTGAGGATATTTGGGTTGATCTGAGAACCCAGAATGAGATCAGGAAGCTGGATTATTGTAGACTCCATCTAAGTCAGATTGAGGAACTGGGATTGGTGGATGTTCTAGAAGGTATGGAAGACAAAGGTGATGTTCTAGATCCTGAGTATAATATCAATAATATTGAAGCTTTTGCTTTGCGAGAAATCAAATGGTCGGTGAAAGAAGAAACTTCTATCAGGAAGAGATTTCAACCTATACTGGCTAACACCAATATATGGTTGCAAAGCAAAGGTCTCAGTTTGAAAGAGTTCCTCACCGGATCAGAGACAGAGATTCAGGAGCAGGCTGGAAAGAAGGTAGAAAACAGGACAAAGAACAAAAGTGATACTCCTTCTAAGGTGCATAAACCGAAGATTAAGTTTGTATCAAAAGGAGGTAAGAAGAAGGAGATTGCGGGGACTTCTACTGTTACAGATTTAGGTGCCAAGGAAACAAATGTTGATAAAATGGAGGTTGAAAATACTAAGATTGAATAGCAAAATGTTGAGGAACCTGATGATATTGAGCAAGTGGAAATGGGTGAAAAACCTGATGAGGAAGGTAATAAAGAACAAGAAAAAGAAAAGGATGTGGAATAGGAACAACTTAGTGGCTCATTAAAATCTCCTTAGAAAGGTCTTCCTCCAGAGCCACAAGTTTTTACACCCTTACCTCATGTTTCTATTTTTTATAGTTTTCCAATAGTTTCTAATGTCCCTGTTTCCCCTATTGTTATTGTATCTTCTGATAATACTCCCCCCTCTATGAGAACAAGATTTGGGACTATTTTTTATTCTTCTGTTTCTATTCCTAGTCTATCTTCTCCTTCTTTTGATATTGGGGAACAAACTATTTTGGATCATTTACTTGATGGTTCAGAGAAAAATGTTGATACAGGTACAGTTTTCACCAACACCTCTCCTATTGTCACTATAACGGGTGTTAGTATGGATCCTGCTAAGCAGGTAGTTGATTCTTCTCCAGATGTTAGTACTCCAACACTACCTCCATGGTTGTCTGCTTATACTCCCAAAAGGAAAAAGTAGGCTATCTCGCTAGATGATATTGACATTGAGAAATTGCTGCCTGTTAAACCAAAAACTCAGAAGAAGAAGCCTAAAATTGTTTCTAGGCTAATTGATGAAAAAGGAGTCAGGGATGCAGAAATTGCTAAGCCACCAGATGATGCTACTACATATACCTTTGATGTGAATGATTATATTGTTTCCAGAGTTGAGTTAGGTAAGCTGCCTCATGAGGGTATCAAGTCAGATTTTCAAGCTACAGAAAGCTCATTGCTTGTAAAATTTGACTTGATAAAGCAAGAAAAAGAACAATACAAAGCAAAGGTTGAGCAGCTTGTTGTCCTTTAGAAGATAGTGAAATCATCAGAGATCGTGGAACCAATGGCAATTACTGTAGAAGACCCTTTGATTCAAAAGGTTGAGAAAGTTCAAGCCAGAAGAAGAGTGGTTGGTGACATTGTGGAACGGGTGTTGGCACAAGGTAGAGTTCTCTTGAAGACCACAGTGGAAAGAAAGGAAAAAATGGCAAAGGCAAAATCTGAGTTAGATGATATTGTTGATTTATTATCTCAAGAACTTCAAGATCAAGAAGATAATTTAGAGTAATGGATTGAGATGAAGAAAATCAAGATAAAGAATTTGATTGCCATTAGTGTCATTTCAAACCGAGAGTCTTATCTCAAGACCAAAGAATCTATGACTCGCCGCATCAATGTGATAAGAGGTTTACTTGATGATTTGTGCCAAGTACAAGAAAATAGTGAAGATAGTGATGTTTCACTTCTACACAGGTTAGAGGAACTACCATGCACTCTAACAGGTGAAGATCACAAGTTTCTCTCTGCAGAGGAAATGATTGATGCTTTTGAGAAGATGGTTCAGCAAAAGTTTGAAGATGAAGTGCTTACAGTGGTTTCAATGGATAGTCTTTATGATCATCATTAACCTTTGAAAATCTGAAGGATAATCTTGAAAAAACATGAGAAAGTGATAAAGGCGGTCAAGGATGCAGTTCTAAGGGCTCATACCATTTCAGATAATATAGTTGGGCCTGATGTATGTGACATCGCAGTAGTGCGGACTATGTACCAAAGTTTTTAAAAAAGAAAGATGGTGGTAGTTGAAATTCTTTTTCATGCCTTAGTTGATTTTCATTTTTTTATATGCAATTTCTATTTTGTTTTGGACATATTCACATGTATTTTCTCAAAATGTAATTACATGTGAGACAAAAGAAGTCACGAGAAGCCAAAGTAGTTAGGTTTTTCCTAAATTTTCTCAAGGCCTCTCCCTATAAATAAAGAGGGCCTCTATTGTAATTTTTTTTATCTTTTGTCTATTCAAGAAAACTATGGCGAATTGAACAGCAAATCAAGACTTTGTGCTTTTTGTGAAAATCAATTATCAAATATTTATCAATACAAGAAAGCAAGTTCAATTCCAATCTTTGTCTTGGAGTTATTTGTGTTATGAGAGCATTGTTCTTATGCCATACTATCATAATCTTCTTTGATAATAATTAAAGTGTGGAGATTGTTTCAAGTGATTAAAAGAGCATTCTTAATTTAATTGTGATAGACTTTGTGTTATCAAGTCATTTGTGAGAATTGTGTTTATGTTCGTGTGGATAAAATAACTTGAAGACTTTGTGCTGCAAGTTGTTATATTCAATTTACTTATACCATCTTGGAGAAGAGTGGAGACTTTGGGCTGCATTTAACTTCAAATAGTTCTATTTGCAATTTGTAAGTGAAGTGATAGAAGACTTTGTGTTTCTGTGGTTTTGTGATAGTTAGTAAGTTCTTTAATATTAGTTTCATTGAAGTTATCATTTTGAAGTAGGAACATCTATTCTAAAAAAAAGAGAATAGGATGAAATGGAATCACCACGACAATAGTGTTTAGTGTAAATAAGCTTTGTAAACTATTGTCTATAGTTAAAGCAACTAGAGGGAACCTCCCCTTGCTGAGAGGAGAGACTCTGTCTCATCATAGCTGTGGCAATATAACCATTTTGTCATTAGTTAACGACAAAATATTCACCCAACAAAACCTTAAATGCACAAGGAAATCAATATGCTAGAACCGACCCTACGATCCACAAGATATGAATACTAGCTTGGAGTAATGAGACCAACCCACAAGCACAGCATACGAAACCAAGACTATGCCCCATTCTGGATGTTTTTGCCACATACCATGATATAGTGAGATCAAGGTAGTTTTGACGTGATCTTCAAATAGGACAAAAGATAAAAGTCAAAAACCAAAAGACCAACAAACCAAACAAATAGCCATTGTATCTCTTGTCAAGATGGATGATGATTGATGGATTCCGCCTATTGTAGGAATGATATATCCGTTATGGCAGGAACTGCTGGATGATATTGATGGTTGATGTTGTTGGATTGGCGCAAGATATGATGGTTACAAGTTGTGGTTGATGCTAATTTGATAGTTGATGATTTTTGTTAAGGTATGATTGCTTTGATAGGTAATGCAATGCTTGGGATATTGTGTTTGGATCTAGTGTAATCTCAGGGGATAGGGACCATCCAAGTGGGTTGGATGGGTGCATCTTATGTACCCGCGTACAAGAAACTTCCTTTATATTCCAGACTGCCTACATACCCTGTGTCCACAAGATCAAGGCACATCAAGATGCGGGTGGTGATGATATGTAGTTCTGATTTGTGATGATGATGTGGGATGATTGAGGATAGATGTGATGATGTTGGATGATTTGGGTGATTGTGATGATGTTGTGGGATTGTTTTTGGGATTTTTGATTTTGGAGGTTTTGGATGGAGTATGGTTTTTATTGTGGGATGGTTGCATTGGAATGCATTTGGATAGCCTAAGTGCTAGATACCAATGACAAGGGAACACCAAGAGTAGAGATGAAGGTGGATAAAGTGATAGGATTAGATTGGATTGGCGATGAAAGATTAATGGATAGGTGATTTTTGATAGATAGATGGATACATGAGGATAAGGGATATGAATGAGGGATAGGATAGAGATGCCTGATAGATGGATGGGGGGTTTTAGGATTTTCTCTAAGGGCTAGGTTGCAAGGAATCATATGCCCCAATGCTTAGAATTTTGCATGATGGGTTCACGTTTGAATGGATGGACTTTATAGTAGATGGATGGAGGATATGCTTGGAAAGGGAGTATGCCGAGAGGTGTCCAAAGCATGTTTTTGATATTTTGCCCCAGTCCTTATCAAGATCTAAGGAGGAAGATATAGTAGATAGAATGGATGGAAAATGATAGGATAAATAGGGTATGGTGGATAGGAATATGATAGGATAAGGATAAGATAGTGGGTAAGACGTGCAAAGGATATTATGGATGTGGATGAAGGATATGATTTTGCCCCCAAGTATAGGGATACAAATGGATGGAGAAGGGATTACGCATGATGCCCACAAGGGGTTTTCATCATGGTACTTGCCCAAGGCACCACAAGGAGTGGTTTTCACCATTGGACGGATTTTTCTCTTTACTATTTTCTTGATTTTTTTGATTTTTTTTTTTTCCTTTTTTGATGGAATGGGGACTCTAGCGTCTGTTTCCATAGCAAGGAGAAGATGGGCCCATGTTGGATAGCATTATGGATGACGATTGCATGGATGTTGGTAGATAGGAGAAGATGGAATGGATGGTGGATAGTGGATTATGATGTGGATTATGTAAGGTTTATAAAAAAGCATGGACCATAGGGATATGATGGGGGAGATATATAGGATAGTGGATGAAAGATGGAGAGATGGGGGTATGTGGGAATGTATTGGAATGGAGAGGAACCAAGACCAATGGTTGCACACACCGTGATGTATTTTGAAGCTTATATTTTGGATGGCGGGTGGGTAGTAATGGAGATCAGGATACGGGATTTTTGGATGGTTGATTTGGGATTTTAGGGACCCAAATAGACTTAGGATTTATGGGATTTTAGATTGGGAGTGAGGTGTTTGGGATTTTGGGGTAGATTGGGATGTGAATGCCTCATTAGAGTTTGGTGCTTTTTGTTTAGGGACCCACACCATTTTTTTTTCTTTTTCTTTTGATGGTGTGGGCTTTGATAGCCTTTTGGATTTTTCATTTTGCTTGGGAGAGATAGCATATTTGGGCTTCTGTGATTTATGAGTCGAGGCATTCAAATTATTACTTTTGAATCCCATGGATTTGGTGGAAGCTTCTATTTTGTATTATGTGTGCTTTTGTTGGTCTTGATTGGGGATTTTAGGGGATTTATGGGTGGAGGGGTTAAAAGTGGATTTATAGATAAATGGACGAGGGCATTTGAAGATAGGGATATTAGGGGTTGGGAGGATGGGAGGATAAGGGGATTTATTTTTAGGAGTTGGAAGGATAGAAGGATAAGGGGATTTGAGGATGGGGATGTCAGGGGTTGGTAGGAGTGGAGGTAAATTTGATGGAGAGAGATGTTTGGTCCCATGATTTTGCAAATGATATGATGATGGAGGGGGAATGGCTACATATGATTTAGAGGTGCGATGAGGTGCACCATGTTTGGGATTGGATGAATGGATTTTGGATGGTGGGTGGGTGGTACCAACATTTTTATATTGTTTTCCTTGGGATGTATAGCCAAGGCCATGCAAGGATGGATGGAATGTAGTGTGGATGGGCTCCAAGATGCCTTGTTCGTGAGGGCCTAAGACTCTGCCTTGATAGTTCATGTGTTGGAGCATACAACATGCAATGGGATGTTTAGTGCTTTAGAAACAAGACACGAATCTATTATTTGTTGGAAGATGATAGGTGGTGGATGGAAGTTGTTCACCTCCTATGAGGGAGCCACCACAGATGAAAGTGCTTTTTCCAAGTCGATAAGAGGATGGATTTGTAATGGGATTGGTAGATGGAGGTAAAGGATTAATGGGGGATGGCAAATTGGTGATAGAAGATGGTGTGGGATCAATAGGTTGATCACTGGATGGGAGGGGATCGGGGATGGGGTTAGATGGGATGCTTAGATCTTGATTAGGATAGGGGGTTGATGTTTCAACATGCTTTGGATTTGACTCTTGGCATAGCTCATGTGTTTGGATAGAAGTGGGAGTGACTTGGATAGATGTGTTGGGTGCTTGGATGGATGTGATAGGTGCTTGGATGGATGTGATAGGTGATTGACTTATGGGTTCTTGAACATGGCTACATGATGGTTTTTGTCTTATGATAGGAGATTGTTCAAGAGGTTTGGTGGGTGTTGGATTGCATGAGGGTATTTGATTCCTTGCTAATAGCCAATGGATGACATCCTTCATGAGTTTATGGGTTGAAGAACAATATAATGGATGGATAGTAAGGGTGGATGGTGTAGGATTAGGATTGGGATTGGATAGTTGGCTGATGGGATTAGGTAGTGATGTTTCTTGGATGAGTTCGAGGATAGGCAGTGGATTGGATGGTGGTGTTGGAGGGGTGGGGGATTTAGAGGACTCCCTAGCTTCTCTTTTTCTTTGGAGAAAATCCCTCGAGGATTCGTTGGGTGTTCTTGGCTTAAGATTTGGAAGGTTTGATGGTGGATTAGATGGTTGATAGGTGATAAGGATTGATAGATTGGGAGATACATAGGATGATGGATTAAGGTTGATAAGGTTGGAGGGATATTGTGATGAGGGGATTGGAGGATGGGGATTAGGGGATGGGGGATTTGCATGGGGGAATGGTTGTTGATGTAAGTTTTGAATTTCGGCCAAGAGGTGTGCTATATTGGTGTTCCCTTGATCAAAGTTAGCATGACAAAGGTTGGGGGATGGATGCGTTGGATGTATTGATTGGTTGAATAAGTATGATGGCATAGATGTATAAGGGGATGAAGATTGATATGAGGGTAAAGGTTGATATGAGGTTGATGGGGTGGATATATAGGATGAAGGTTGGTATGATGAAGGTTGATATGAGGTTGATGGGGTGGATATATAGGATGAAGGTTGGTATGATGAAGGTTGATATGAGGTTGATGGGGTGGATATGTAAGATGTTGAAGGTTGATATAAGGTTGATGGGGTGGATATATAAGATGAAGGTAGGTATGATGAAGGTTGATATGATGAAGATGGGGTAGGGTTTTGGGATTCTCCAATGATGAGGTTGTTGCAAGTATGTGCCTAATCGGTGTTGTCATTGATGTCAACATATCTTTGTTGTCATTGGTGTCAACTATGTCCTATTCTATTACTTGTTTAGAAGCTTTGAATGTTGAGGATATTGAGAAAATTGGCCCCTCCGGAAGATACAAGTGAGTTACAGTGAAGTGCAGTATAGATAGTGAGTTGTATGCTGAAGAACAGTCTGGTAGATTGCTTCGCATTTCTCGTTGGTTGAAGATCTTTGTCTGTGGATCAGAAGTTATTTAAAGGGACATTTGAAGATGCTAAATCTTGAGTTTGAGCCTCTGGTAGGAAGAATTGAGAGAGTGGCATTCACCAGAGTAAAACTTACTTTCTCTGATTATTGTCTGGTGACAGGGAGAAAGTATTTGGCTCCGCATTCCTCCACAATAAATTATTTTTCTCTGTGGTTCTAGAGGGAAGTCTGGGATGATGATAAGTGCCTACAAATGCAGTGGTTCATGTTTTGGTGGTCCTCAAGCTATCTTTCTCTTATCTCAATTGAAGACAGTGAAGTTCATGTGTTTCGGTGAGAAGATTCCTATGGCTAAAGTGGTTAAGGTTCGTGTGGTTGCTCCTGATGATTATAATGTGCTTGTGGATATCTCCTACTCATGTTCCTATCTTAACATTGGTCCACGTTAAGCAATTGAGATCTTGTTTGAAGATTGTTCCCAGATAATGTAACGTGTAACCAGTCTTAGCCAACTTGGTTAATTCCAGTTATTGCGGAGATTCCTTGAAGATTGTGGAAGCGTGTTGTGGCATGGAAGATCATGTTTGAGTCCCAGCTAAGGCATGGTGTGATCCACATACATCTTTACTTCATTTCCTTTGCATAATGTTGTAATAAGTCAGGACCTATTGTTGGATTTAGGGCACACAACTGAGAGGGGGGGTGAATCAGTTGTATAAAACTTTCTCCCTTTTATGCACTTAACTCCACATTGTTAATTAGCAGCATAATAGAAGATCAATCATGAAATCACAATGTAACAAATAAATAGTAGAAACACATCAACACATGAAACACCAAGATTTTGACGTGGAAAACCCAGTTAAGGGAAAAACCACGGGGTGATTAACCCAAGATAATATTCTCTGTTAGAAGAATAGAAAGAACAAATGGCACATGCCAATTAGGGCTCACTGCCCAAGCACACTACTCACAAGAGGCTCACTGCCTACAGCAGACACACTGTCTACAAGGGAATAAGTATCACATAATTGAACTGGTAAATAGCATCTTCACTATGCTTGAGTCAGTTCCATTTAAGCTCAAACCTTCTGCTCTACCTTTCACTCTTCTCTTCGCTACCACACGCTCATCTCCACAAATACAATCTTGAAATGACTTCACAAACCTTTATTTATACACGACATCAACTTAGGAACAAACATCTAAGTCAGCAAACAACCACAAGAACATTCGCAAGGTGTATAATTCATCTGGTCGGCCAGTCATAGAAAGAACACCTTCATCCGGAAATATTTCTTCAATTCCGGGCTCCAACTCTAATGCGGACCATCAACATGAACTAAACATAATCCAAGGACCTTCACAAGCTTTCCTGAATCATCAGGAACATCCGCACTTCCTCTACTTACTAAAATCCTTCTCTCCTTCATCCGGAACCTCAAGAACACAGTCTGCCATCACTGTCACAAAGGAATAGGTTCTTCCGGACCTTCAAACCACAAACTGATCTACTTGACACTTCACAAGGATGTCCTCAACACTTCCTCAAATCCGCAGAGTGGGATAATACATTGCCGGACCTTACCAGACCTATCTATCTCACTCTGTTACCACTGAGCACCTGTCGGAACCGGTTCTACTTGAGCGACTATAACTTCTTCAGATCTTCATGCGGATCTCTGAAAACTTGACTGGAGCATCTCAAGACTTATATCTACAAACCTTTTAAACCGCATCCTCTGATCCTTAATCTATCTTGGACTTTTACCTTGTTATCATCACTGTTCTTCACTGTTCCTGATTGAGACTGATTTTCTCAATATCCTTAGCACACAGCTCATCCAATCCTTCTCATTAATGTTGACATCAATGACAACACCAGTTAGGCCCATACTTGCAACACCTATTTTGTAAATGTTTGTAATGCCGACCTTGGAGATTGTTCCAATAGTTGATGATTGTAATGTTGACCTTGATGATCATTCCAAGGTTGATGAAGTGTATAAATACTTGTAGTTGAGTCATGGAAAAGATGTCCTTGTGCGAAGATGGGAAGATAAGGAAAGAAAGTGGAAAGAAGAGAAGGGCAGAGCAGAGGACCCATTGTACTTCAATGCTATAATCTTAGACATGAAGAAGATGGTGATAGTGGCAGTGAGCCACCAATAGGATTTAATAGCCCTTAGGGTTTAACATGCCTTATTGTAATCTTTCTAGGTTTAGGGTTGAGGCAATGAGCCTGCTAGACCTAGTTGTACTTCATGGCAGTGAGCCAGTATGTTCTGGGCCCGTGGAGTGACCAAGCCTGAACATCATTTTTCAAAGATTGCAATATATTTTGAGAGCTAATCCTCTCCATGGTTTTTCCCCACCTTGGGGTTTTCCACGTAAAGATCTAGTGTCTCTTATGTATAATGTTGCATCTGTGTTTAAGTTTCTGATTTCATGCATTCATTGTTATATCATAATAATTGTGGGTAAGTGATTAATGTGTAAGTGAAGAAGTGTTCAAGTTTTTGTGACAACTGATTCACCCCCCCTCTCAGTTGTCTGGTGCATTTCAACAATTGGTATCAGAGAGAGGTTCCTCTGAAGAAATTCTAACAGCTTGAGGAAGATCCAAAAATGTCTTATAAGAACGAAGTGCCACATTTTGATGGGACGAACTACGCTCTTTGGAAGACACGAATGAGAAGTCATCTTCTTTGTCTTGGTTACAAAGTATGGAAAGCTGTAGAAACAAAATACACCTTGCCTCAGAGTGGTTTGATGATTGAAGATGAAATCAAGGAATATGAAGTGGATATCAAAGCCAAATATGCTCTGTTAAGTTCATTGAATGACACAGTACTGACAAAGGTGGTGGATCTTGAAACTACAAATGAGGTATGGGAAAAAATAAAAAGTCTATATGAGGGAGATGAAAGAGGCCAAGCTACAAAGTCTGAAGGTGAAATATGAAAGTTTGAAGATCAATGAAAATCAAAACATAATAGCCTTTATGCAAAGAGTTGATGAACTTGTCACCAGAAAAAAAAAGGTATGGAGGGAACTCTCGGTGATAAGGAAGTTGTAATGAAAATTCTCAGATCACTACCAAAGATCTATAGTCACAAGGTAGCTACAATTGAAGAATTTATGCAAGTAAAAGATGTTGACAGAGATCAGTTGCTTGGTAAACTTACTGCCTTTGAGATGAGAGAGTTTGGTGATGCCGTGCCAAAAGTAGAGACTGCCTTCAAAGCTAGTACTTCTGGGAAAACCTTCACATCAGAAAAGTACAAGGTAGAATCAGATGATGAGTTCGATGAAATTGAAGCTAACTTTGTGGATAGACTGCAAAGAGGATCTGGTAAGTTTAAAGGTAAATTACCTTTCAAATGTTTTTCCTGCGGTAAAGTAGGCCACTTTGCTTCCAGATGTCCTAGAAGAATTGAAAGAAATAGGAAAAGACATGAGAACATGCCTAGGATCCAAAAGAAATGTTATTATGTTGAAGATTTTGATGATGATGAAGGAGTATTAGTTAATGGTGAACCAAATAATGGTGAACCAGATAATGCTAGTACTTCCGGTAATGAATGCTTGTTTATTGTTATTAAAGAAGAACCTGTGTCTACTAATCATGCTAGCTGTATGAAGAAAGAAAAACCAGTGGAAAGTGCTTTGGCTGCTCAGGTTGTTGAAGACAAAGATGAATGGGTTATTGATAGTGGCTGCTCTCACCACATGACTGGTGACAAAAGTAAGTTTGTAAGTTTGGAAAGATATGATGATGGATTGGTTAGGTTTGGAGATGATACAGCTGGTAAGATTTGTGGAAAAGGATCTATTTCTTTTGATGGCAAGCATAATACTGAAGATGTCTTGTATGTGAAAGGATTAAAGAACAATCTTTTGAGTGTGGGTCAGATGTGTGACAAAGGGTATGATCTAAGCTTCAAGGACAATGGATGCAAGATCAGGGAAAGCTTCAGAAAAATCATTGCAACTGGTAAGAAGACTAGAGGTAATATCTACCACTTGAAAGGAACTGATAATTATTGTTTGTTGGCTCAGACTGATGAAAGTTGTCTATTGCATAGAAGGTTGTGTCATATCAATTTTGACAACATTATGAAGATAAGTACTGCACAGGCTATTAGAGATTTGCTAAAGCTTGTGAAGCCTGCTAATCCTATTTGCATGGAGTATCAATTTGGGAAACAAACAAGAACAAGTTTCAAAAGTAAGGACCAATCAGTTGATGGATTACTGGAACTAGTGCATACAAACTTGTGTGGACCTACCAGAGTAAGAAGTTTGCAAGGAGATAGGTATTTCATGTTGCTTATTGATGATTATTCTAGAATGACTTGGGTTACCTTTTTGAAAGAAAAATCAGAAGCTCTAGATAAGTTCAAGGCATTTAAGGCAATGGTTGAAAATGAGATGGATTTGAAGATCAAATGTTTAAGGTCTGATAGAGGAGGAGAGCTCACATCAAATGAATTCAATTTCTTTTGCGAAGAACATGGGATAAAGAGACAATTATCTGCACCTAGAACTCCACAACAAAATGGAGTTGTTGAAAGGAAAAACAGGACAGTTTAAGAAGCTGCTAGAACCATGATGAAGGAAGCTGATCTTCCAGAAGTATATTGGAGAGAGGCAATTCACACTACTATATATATCCTAAACAGAGTCCAAGTCAAAGGTAATAGTTCTAAGACTCCTTATGAATTGTGGTATGGCAAAATTCCTACTGTGAAATATCTCAAAGTTTTTGGTAGAAAATGTTATATCAAAAGAGAAGAAGATCTAGGCAAGTTTGATGCTAGGTTTGATGAAGGAATATTCCTTAGTTATTCCACCAAGAGCAAGGCCTACTGATGCTATAATAAGAGGCTGAATAAGATCAATGTGAGTGCAAATGTCAAAGTTGATGAAAGCAAGGAAAGATCTCCAAAATCAAGTGGATATGAATCAAATAAACCAGATGTTTTAGAAGTGGTGCAGCATGAAG
Organism: Cunninghamia lanceolata; assembly: GCA_027924645.1. NCBI lineage: Eukaryota > Viridiplantae > Streptophyta > Pinopsida > Cupressales > Cupressaceae > Cunninghamia > Cunninghamia lanceolata. Next base: position 1,815,320 of record BSBN01000780.1, read on the forward strand.
ACAACTCAGATGAAGAGGATCAAGCTTCAGAAAGTGCTAGCAAGACATCAAGGTATGTAAAACTTAATCATTCTAAAGATCAAATCATAGGAGATAAGAGTAAAGGAATCCTTACCAGAACAAGAGCTGTAGAAGAACAAGTAGATTTATGTCTGATTTCCAAGATTGAACCTAAAATTGTGAATGAAGCTTGCAATGATGAGAATTGAGTAAAGGCTTTGAAAGAAGAATTGATGCAGATAGAGAAGAATCAGACCTTGGATCTTGTTCCCAGACCAGTAGATAAAAATGTAATTGGTACCAAGTGGGTTTTCAGAAACAAGATGAATGAGAATGGTGAAGTAGTAAGAAACAAAGCAAGGTTGGTATGCAAAGGATACTCTCAAGTTAAAGGAATATATTTTAAGGAAACATTTGCACCAGTAGCAAGGATTGAAGCTATAAGAATGTTTCTGGCATTTGTAGCCTACAAAGATTTTAAGGTATATCAGATGGATGTAAAGTCTGCATTCCTGAATGGAGAATTGGAAGATGAAGTATATATTGAACAATCGGAAGGATTCCATTCATCAGATCAACGTGACATGGTATGCATATTGAAGAAGGATTTGTATGGATTAAAACAAGCCCCTAGGGCATGGTATGTAAGGTTGGATAGGTATCTGTTATAGATTAGGTTCAGTAAAGGTACTACAGACAGCAATCTCTACTTCAAGATCAATGATGAACAAATCCTAATTGTAGCAGTCTTTGTTGATGACATTATCTTTGGAGACAATGAAGGTATGTGCACAGTTTTTTCTAGAGAAATGAAAAGTGAATTTGAAATGTCCATGTTTGGTGAGATGAATTTCTTTTTGGGTCTACAAATAAATCAATCAGATAAAGGTATCTGCATTTCTCAGTCTAAGTATGTGAAAGAGCTGTTAAAGAAGTTTAGGATGGAAGACTCTAAACCGGTAAATACTCCCATGATAACCAGTTGCAAGTTGAGAAAAAATGATGATTCACCTATGGCAGATCAAAAAAGGTACAGATCTATGATTGGAGGACTACCCTATCTAACCCAAACCTGACTTGACATAATGCATGTTGTTTGTCTTGTGGCTAGATTTCAAGCAGAGCCCAAGCAGTCACATATGATTGCAATCAAGAGAATTCTGAGATATTTGAAGGCACAATAGATTATGGTTTGTGGTATCCAAAGGACAATGATTTCACTCTTAGTGCATACACTGATGCAGATTGGGCCAGAGATATGGATGATAGGAAAAGTACAAGTGGAGGTGCATTCTTTTTGGGAAAAAGGTTGGTATCTTGGTTGAGAAAGAAATAGGATTCAATATCCCTGTCTACTGCAGAAGCATAATACATTACAGCAGCATGTAGTTACACTCAAGTATTATAGATGAAGCAGACTTTGAAGGACATCAGAGTTATGTATGAAGATCCAATTACAATCTTTTCTGACAATACAAGTGCCATAAACATATCAAAGAATCCAGTAATGCATTCAAGGACAAAGCACATATCCATAAGATACCACTTTCTAAGAGAAAAGGTGACAGAGAATGAAGTCAAGTTGGAGTATGTAGCTACAAAAGATCAGATTGTAGACATTTTCACCAAACCTCTGCCTAAGGATACTTTTGAGTATCTCAAAGAAAAGTTAGGGTTATTACCCCTCCTGCTCTAAACTAAGATGCACAAGAGTGCATCAGTCTGGTGGTGCTTCTTCAGTTTCAGATTGATGCTTTTAGGGCTACTTCTCAAGGGCAGTAGTCAGTGAGTTTAGAAGAGAAATTGAATCAGAGCAGCAGAGTGCAAGTATGTTCCCTTTGCCATTGATGTCAAAGGGGGAGAGAAGTCATGTGAAAAACTCAAAAAGAAAGAAAGAGTGCATATGTGTAAAAAGATAGGGGGAGAATCTTGGTCAGAAAGAAATAGTGCAGATGTGTAAAGAGATAGGGGGAGAATCTTGGTCAGCAAGAAAGAGTGCAAATGTGTAAAGAGATATTGGGAGAATCATGTCTTGATGATTGTTGCAATTTTTCACATCATAGGTTTCCATCAATGACAAAGGGGGAGATTGTTGCAAGTATGTGCCTAATCGGTGTTGTCATTGATGTCAACATATCTTTGTCGTCATTGGTATCAACTATGTCCTATTCTATTATTTGTTTAGAATCCTTAAATGTTGAGGATATTGAGAAAATTGGCCCCTCTGGAAGATACAAGTGAGTTACAGTGAAGTGCAGTATAGACAGTGAGTTGTATGCTGAAGAACAGTCCGGTAGATTACTTCGCATTTCTCGCTGGTTGAAGATCTTTTTCTATGGATCGAAAGTTATTTAAATGGATGTTTGAAGATGCTAAATCCTGAGTTTGAGCCTCTGGTATGAAGAATTGAGAGAGTGGCATTCACCAGAGTAAAACCTGCTTTCTCTAATTATTGTCTAGTGACAATGAGAAAGTATTTGGCTCCGCATTAATCCGCAATAAATTATTTTGCTCTGCGGTTCTAGAGGGAAGTCTGGGATGATGATGAGTGCCTACAAATGTATTGGTTCATCTTTTGGTGGTACGCAAGCTATCTTTCTCTTATGTCAGTTGAAGATAGTGAAGTTCATGTGTTCCAGTGAGAAGATTCCTATGGCTAAAGTGGTTAAAGTTCGTGCGGTTGCTCCTAATGATTATAACATGCTTGTGGATGTCTCCTACTCATGTTCCTATCTTGACATTGGTCTGCATTAAGCAATTGAGATCTTGTTTGAAGATTGTTCCCAGATAGTGTAACGTGTAACCAGTCTTAGCTGACTTGGTTAATTCCAGTTATTGCGAAGATTCCTTGAAGATTGTGGAAGTGTGTTGTGGCATGGAAGATCATTTTTGAGTCCCATCTAAGGCGTGGCATGATCTACATACATATTTACTTCATTTCCTTTGCATAATGTTGTAATAGGTTAGGACCTATTTTGTAAATGTTTATAATGCCGACCTTGGAGATTGTTCCAGTGGTTGATGATTGTAATGCCAGCCTTGATGATCATTCCAAGGTTGATGAAGTGTATAAATACTTGTAGTTGAGTCGTGGAAAAGATGTCCTTGTGCGAAGATGGGAAGATAAGGAAAGAAAGTGGAAAGAAGAGCAGGACAGAGCAGAGGACCCATTGTAATTCAATGTTATAATCTCAGACATGAAGAAGATGGTAATAGTGGCAGTGAGCCGCCAGTAGGGTTTAACAGGGCTTATTGTAATCTTTGTAGGTTTAGGGTTGAAGCAGTGAGCCTGCTAGACCTAGTTGTACTTCATGGCAGTGAGCCAGTATGTTCTGGGCTTGTGGAGTGACCAAGCCTGAACATCATTTTTCAAAGATTGCAATATATTTTGAGAGCTAATCCTCTCCGTGGTTTTTCCCCACCTTGGGGTTTTCCACGTAAAAATCTAGTGTCTCTTGTGTATAATGTTGCATCTATGTTTAAGTTTATGATTTCATGCATTCATTGTTATATCATAATAATTGTGGGTAAGTGATTAATGTGTAAGTGAAGAAGTGTTTAAGTTTTTGTGACAACTGATTCACCCCCCCTTCTCAGTTGTCCGGTGCATTTCAACAGAGGTGTGCTAAGGGGATATCTTTAATGATGTTGTTGCATTTCTCCTTAGTGATAGGATCAAAATCCTCATAGGCATATTTAATTCTTTGTAAATGTTGCATTGCTACATAAGGATCCATGTTGAAAGGATATGAGATGATGGAGGATAATGGATGATTGTGATGTTGGGGATCAAATTTCAAGACCATAGGATGATTTGATTTGATTTGATTTGATGGATGATTTATGATTCTCTATGCTCAAGGTAGACTAATGACACTTAAGCAATAGAGTTGATTGGGTTGATTTAGATTTGGATTTTGATAATGATGTGAATTCAATTTTGATTGGGATTATGGATGAAAGATTAATGGAGGATGGAGAAGACTAAGTCCTTAACCAATGTTTGATTTGCAAAGGATGATTTGTTGATGAAGGATTAGGGATTGGGATGTTTGATTTAGGGTAGATAATGGATGAGGGATGATTAATGTTGGATTTGATTTAGATGAAATTGATCAAATGGATAGAGGAATGGGATTAAGATGATGATGATGAATTGGATTAAGGATGATGAGGGTGATTAGGATGAATAGGATATGATACATGGGATAAGGTTTGGATAATTTGGATGAATTTGATTATTCTTGACAAGTAGACAAACAATCACACACAATGGCTAGATGTTTCGATAGGATAGCTTATGTTCATGATTGAAAACATTTGTAAGCATGTACAATCCTAGGCTAGCAAAGACAATATTTGTTGGATTCCCACTACGAATAAATTTGAGCCGCACTTATTCAGAGCGGATAGCTTAGAAGTTTGGTGGCACTGACTTCCCCTTACACGGCACACACTTCTTGGGCACAACAAACTTTGAATTCTGAAGGAATTTTCTATCTCTACTTTGAATTGTGAGAATGTGGGATGGCTTCAGAGGTCCGACCTCCTGCACCAATAAATAGAAGGATTTTGGTCACTAGCACAAAGGTTCTTAGTGGGGGAACATTTGGGGGATCGGCACGTTACGAGCATCTAATAAACCACTTATGGTTTTAACTAGCTCTACTAGGAGTCTCATAAACACAAGGTATGACTTCCTTTTGAGCTAGCATCGTATGGTAAGTGCTTATACTAATTTAGACTTGGATTTCGCCTTATCCTATTTTGTATAGCGGACCGAATGAAAGTACCACTTGGGGTTGCCAATGAGTTCTCCTTGTGGATGTGTCTCAAAAGCAGGCCCCTCCTAAAAAGAAAAGAAAAAAAAGAGTAGAACCATTTCTCTTCACCCAAGATCCTTTTGAAGGCAGGGGGAGAGGATACTTTGATTCTATCCCTTGGGTAACACAAATGTGCAAGCGCACAAAACACGTCAAATCGAGATTCTATGTTCTTTTTAAAACCCAAAATGAAATGTGCCTATGATTGTTTGCAAACAAGGTTAATTTTATGCACCAAACCCAAATATTTTCTAAGCTAAGCAAGCAAAGTTTGTTTTAGTGCACCAAAATGAAGAGTTTCTAAGCTAATAAAATCCTGCAAAAGATGTTAGTAGTCTAATTTTTGAGTCTTGGACAAATGTTGTTTGACCTGCAAAACACTGTCAAACACCTGCACAAGTTCCAAGATTAGCTTAGAAAAAGGTGCCAAAACAGAGAGTTATGGCACCACAGAACAAATAAAGGGCGATGCAAAAAACACAAATGACGCTACAGAACTAGAAACAACCACTAACTATTGCCAGCAAATGGCGCCATATGAGGTAGAAATGGCGCTACAGGAGGTAGAAATGGCGCTATAGGAGGTGCGACAAGAGGTCCTATAGGAGGCGCTACATGAAGTAGATATGGCACTATAGGAGGTAGAAATGGTGCTTAGGAGGTGCGACGTGAGGTGCTATAGGAGGCAGAAATGGTGCTACAGGAGGTGTTACAAGAGGCAAAAATGGCGCTATAGGAGGTGCGACAAGAGGTGCTATAGGAGGTTCTACAAGAGGTAAAAATGGCACAAAACAGAGTTTTACCTGTTTTACCTTGTCTGGTGAACAAGATAGTGTTGAACTGGGAGTATATAGCACCAAAACGACACAGTGTCTTAAAAGGGGTTGTAAAAGAAGTTGTTAATGGCAACTATTGACTCAAAAGGACATTAAAAGGCTTCTTATCTTGTTTTTAAACACCCCACGTTAGATTCAAACACCCAAAAGCATTAGCAAAAGACGAATGAGTGATGGTTAAACAAAAGGGATATTCTAAGTATTTCTAAAGAAATTTTGCCATTATCTCCCCTTACTTCCATGTTTCTCTTGTCAAAACAGAGAGCATTAAGACCTCAAACTTGCGAGAAACCTCCAAAGAAGCATTCAAACAAAGTTTCTAAGCCTAAGGTTAGCAAAAAAATGTCATTGAGAAATGGCGCCAAAACAGAGCCAAATAGCGCCACAAATCAGAGAAATAGCACCAATCCGTGAGCAAATAGCACCAAATCGAGGGGTTTTAGTGATAGAACCTACAAAACATGTTTTTCTTATAAAAACTCAAGCAAAGAAGATTAGATAGGGACCGTGGGGTCCCACCGAGCATGCCAAATGAAGACAAGATAAACTACAAGGTTAGAAAACACAAATGAAATGCATAAAACAAATTATTTATACCTTGGAATCTTCTTTCTCCTTGATAAGGTGGAAGGTGTTGCACCCAAACTCCTTAGCTTTACCCAACGTTGAGATAGAGAATGTGGATTGTTCCTTGCTTGCTCAACACAATATGATGAGGATAATGGATTTAGATAGAGATTGAGATGGAGATGAGGATGAGAGATGGTTTGGCTATGGAGATGAGGAATGATTTTGGCATTATGAGGCTAAGATGAGATGAGAAGATATAAATTTTGGCATGGTTTTGATATGATGAAGAAGTTATGAAAATGGCTTAGATGAGGGCTCTATTTATAGATTTTCGGTAAAAAGATGGAGGGTGAGGATTGAAAGTTTAGATCAATGGCTAGGAATGCTTGAGGATTAGAGTTTGGATTGGAGTTGTAGTCTTGTGACAAATGTCACAAGAGGGTTGGACAAAAGAGATCAAAGGATAAGATTTGGTTGATGAGATTGGATGGCTCCCATTATTTGTGAATTTTAAATTCACATAGGTAAGGGTGATGAGAATAAAAATGAATTAAAAAATTATTTTGGGGGAAGAATTGGATATGACAAGTTAGATGTGAATTTTTAATCCACATGGGGAAGAGTTCCATTAATGGAGACTAGGACAAGTGGGAATAAAAGTTAATTTTTTATTTGGTGGGTTGTGGGAATGAGTGTTAATCAAGGTTTGACCATATTAATTAAGTGTTTTAGTTTAATTAATTTAGGTATAGGGGATAGGTAGGCTAGGGTAGCTAATTAAATAATTGTTATTTAATCAACTAGGCTAGGTTTAGGTTTATTAGTAGGGTAGATTAATCAAATAACCATGATTTATCCAATTAATAAAGATTAGGGAGATGGACAAATTAACTAAATAAATATTGAGAATATTTTTTTAATTAATGAGGGATAGTGTTGTAAGGTATAGTGATAAATTAAATGAATTAATTGATCACAAAGGATGGATAAATGGTTAAGGGTAGATGATTAGGGATAAATTAATTAAATAAAATGAATTTATTTAATTAAATTAGTGGTGTAGAGATATGGGAAATTGTTTTGTAGATCAAGTCAATTTTAGGTGTCTATAGTGGTTGTTAAGTTGTAAAAAAGTAAAAGTTTGTATTATACTAATTCGCGCCCCCCCCCCCTCCTCTTAGTATAATTGTGTGTTCTTCACTCTTAAGTCCTCTATGTCTTATTCCTTGGTTGCAAATTAAAAATAGAAAGGAGAAGGTAAGAAGAATAAGAAATAGAAAAATGGAAAGGACAAAAAGGATTAGAAACTACCTATGTCAAAAGTTTATCAGAGTTGACAGTTATAAAGTTACATCCAAGAATCGATAGTTATCCAGAGAGACCTATCAGGCAGATCCACATGTCAGTATAAAGTTATGAAATTATAACATTATATCTCAATTCTTAAATAATATTCCTGATGGTGGCTTCCAACATACCTTTTAGTTTATGAAGTAATTTAAATGTGTTATGGAGTAAAAGTGGACACATGCCTTTTTACCTCCTAGTTTAGCTCCTAAGTCCCCGTGATTACATTATACAAGCTAAATATTCATCCCAGTGCAAAATTCCCCAAAACCTATGTCAATTGGGAACTAGGGGCCCATTTTATGCCTTACCCCGGACCAAAAAGGCACCTTGGGACTTGGGTGCCCGCGCTCAAGTCCTCCTTGATTGGTCGGCGTAGAATTTAATGTATGTCGGCATAGGACCTTTAAATGGGTCTCTCCTTATCGACTATTTCAATTAATTTTATGAATGTTAGTGGGAAAGCATATATAAGTGAGTGTTTGAATTCATTTTGACAAAGGTTGATGATTGCAAACTTATGATATTGGAGCAAAGAGCATTCAAAGCATTCATTGTGTTATTGTTGTATATTTGTGTTTGTATTGTGTGTGTTGTTGTAGATTTTGAATCATCATCCATGATCTCCTTATGAGTTGAAGGATCTTCATTCCCTTGAGGGATTCACCTCTGAGGTGATATCATCATTATCTAAATAATTTCATCATTTGGTTTATCTTTAGCCTCTACCCTGTTAGAGCACGCTCTCTCTCTAACAATGGAGTTGGGAAGCTTGAATGCTATCTCATGATTTGACTAAGGAAAATCCCTAAACACCACAACTCCCAAACCCCTTTTCTTCTTGTGTGCAGGTTACAGGTACGAAGTTTGAAGAAGTGAAGGTACAGGGAGGTTGTGTAAGGGAAAGGGTTTCGAGATTTGAATGTAGTTTGCAGAAATTCCTCTGCAGAAGACTTGGGTGCCCACCTCGACATCTAGACAGTCTCTATGACATTTTTCCAGTTCTGAGTTTCTGAAGATCCTGACTTTCTAGACTTGGGTGCACGTCCCAAAGTCCTCTGACTTTTCATCTTTCATAGCGCAGGTTCTGATATCTCTCTAATCATCTTTGCACTTTCAGATTATGGGTTTCTGTCATCATTTATCTGTTACAAGCTAATTATCTCATAACTAGGGTTTTACTCATATTTGATCTAGGGTTTGATAAAAGGCTTGGTTAAATCACATCTTTCAGTAGTTGAGTAATCTTTCATCTTGTAGTGACTTAGCTCAGTTTTGTCCTTGAATGTTATTATGGAAGAGGGTTTGATCTAGTGTACACAAGCTAGCCTTCATCATTCATCTTTTCCACCATAACATTTTGGTGAACCCATAGCATCGAGCATTTGTATCTTTCTGAGTGTTGAATTCAAATCTTGCATTAATTCATATCATACTTATCATTCTACATTGAAAAATTTGCATAAATTTGAAAAAAGTGAACAAAATAAGCATTCTAGGCTTGCATAAAGGCATAGTTTTGCCTAATTTTCATTGCATATCATTGAAAACATTTGATTTTCTAATTTTTAAATTAGATCTGATACTAATTACACTAATTAATCATTTCATAATAACATATATTGCATTTGAAGATCTCATTTGTTGGAGTTTTGTAGAAAACTTGCATTTTTTCCTATAACCTAGTCATTTATAAAGCTAGGGTTTGTAGTCAAAATCTTATTTTAGATTTTGTTGCTATCATAAACCTTCATTCAAATCTCATTTTGTATTATCTTCTTACATCATTTGACATCCTTGCTTTCAATATTTCATTTTTTACAATTACACATTGTGTATTTCAACATTAAGGGCTTTAACACTCTCTTCATACTTCTTTGTGCAAAACTCTTAAAAACATTTACATTGCCTTGTTGTATAGCACTCTTCACATCGTATTCACTTTTTTTGTAGTAAAATTAGTGTGTTTTTGACCTTCAAAAACCCAATTTCCTCAAACTAGTGTGCTTTTTACCTTTAAAAACCTGATTTCCTCAAACTAGTGTCTGGGTGTACAACGAGTTATCATACTTTCATCATGGATGCATCCTGTTATTCATCTTTGGAGGCCTTATTTGCATACATCGTAGATATTGATAATTTCTACAAATTCACTAATAAGCATCCTCAAGTCTTAAAACAAATAGCATACATATATGACATTGACATTTCTACATGTTCCACATGAAATCTTTTGTTATATATCTGACTTTGAAAGCTTCATAACTCTCATGGGAATATATCCTTCAATATTAGACAATCTCACTAAATTCATATATAATATTAAATATGATGCATCGTTTAGTAGTGATGACTTCAATATGTTAGATGAATCCCTAGATGACTTTATCTCTATTAGACATTCCACTACGACTCCTATTGCTAAAGGTGAGGACCATGCCTTGGATCTAGTCTCTAATACATGTGATGGTAACTTAGTTTTGTCTATTTCACCTTATGATCTCTCTCCCAAAGTTGTTCCTACTTATGAGGACATTTTGGCACAAGAGGATGAAATCATTGACACTGTAACATCACATACCATAATACTCAATAATTAACATAAGTATCCATCTTAACCAAGAATTAGAATACATCATGATTACCCAAATCAGAGTTAAACAAGAATGAATCATTATCATTTCAATAATTAAGCATGTTCTTCTAAACTAGAATATAACAAAACTTAAAATTACAATATCCAATTACATCTCATTAGTGAATAACCTTCACTATGCATGTATAAAGCCATGCTCAAGGCATTAAATATCAAATTATACATAATAGATGACTATCAAGTCATATGATGGAAAAGTATTGTATTTGGAACATATGACATCTGTCTTCATAAGCCTCAGCTTGTCTCATGCTTGGGAAGGAGAGCATCATCCAGGTGCTTTTCCTCCAACCATAGATTGGCAGTCCCTCGCACAACTTCCTACCTAGAAGTGACCCTAACCTTTGTGGAAGGTATAGATATAAGGAACCATTAGGTTAGCCATCTAAGTATCTGGTGTTGTATCCTTCATAATGCCTCTCAGTCACATAACTATAGATCCACTCTAACTATATATGACACTACTGGAGAACATTATACCATTTGGAGCACGATGGACTGACAATGCATGCAAAGATGGATGCATTACTTTGGCCAAAGATTTACATACATAAACATTACGCAATGAATGTTGTCATATGTCCACCACCTCGAATTGACTTATAAGCTGTCATGTCCTACAGTAAACATAATTCGACCCTTCTCGGTCTAGAATAGTTAAGTTCAAATCGTCTTAGTCCATTCCTTGGACATTCGACTCTTGTCTTGAAAACCCATTCTTAATGTTCTTGTTGCTTAAGCAACTGGAAAACGGTGAATCCACATCACTTGTCCCACATTTGTTTACAGAAAAAGGTTCAATTATGTTCTCGACACTTAACCATACTGGCTTGGTGTTCACTTTGTTTACCTCATTTTAGGGTTTACATTTAGGTTATAATGTCAATGGGTGAACTTGTAAAGACTCATAGAGTCAATTTTCTTTAACTAGGTTCTTTCTCAAGAGACCTTCTTGATTCCAAATTCTTAAAGAAGGAACTTAGCCATTCAAAAAGAAGGCATTCATGTACTAGTACATAACATGATATATGGTGACAAGGTTCTAATTTTGTAAAAGAACATTTCAAGAGTAACTTTCCCTTAAAAAGATATGACTCAAACCCATAAGAGTCAAAAGACAACATGTCCACAAGAGCCTTCTCGTTACCATGATAAAACATTATAATATCAAATTACATTACGTGCACAAATGTATCATTACATGCAGTCCATGTTTTGCATCTTTCACTTCAAGGTGATAGTTTCGATGTTAAGAACAATGGTTTCAAATGAGAGCTTTCCATGAAGACTGGTACAGTCATCATCATAATACGGTTTGACCTTAGTTATTATCATAACTCTATAACATAATATGGTTCAGCCTTTGCTTGCTATCATAAGCAAGGCTCTAGTTATTGAGTGCATGAATCTATGCTCTCAGCTATCACAACCATTTAATATACAGTCGCCCTATCGGGCTTTACAGTTAAATCAAACTTTAAGCCTTCGCAGCTGCCAACCAAACATTATGAAACATCATGACAAGTTCAAGGCTCGAAAGCCATTTGATAATAGTTGATAACCCTATACAGGTTTTATCATAAGTGTGCATTGATATTATTTATCCACTAAGTAGTCATCATACGATGACATGATAAAATAAAAGTTTAAAAGGAGTTTATTTCTCTACCTTATGACACACAAAAAGCTTCACATATGCATATCACACATACTATATACTCAAAGTTGGCTGAGGGTTTAATGTATACATAGTAGGGTATATGCGGCCTTAACAAAGATAGTAATAATAGTTAACCACCATGATAATACACAGAACATAACTTGTGATCACTATAGCTTTGTAAGCCATGACATAATAGTGAGTATCATACATAGGTCCACACCGTTGACATTCTCTTATAAATGATAGAAGACTCATATTAAAATATGGTTATCAAGTATAAAAAGTTGAGCTACAGCTCATACCTAAAACTAAAGCTTGTTCAAAGTAGTAGCTAGGCACCAAACACATTCAGTTTCCAAGCACGACTCCACCGAGCTTTCGTTGTAGCAGTGATATCCCTAAATAAACTTTTCTATCTCTCCTGCTTGAGAGTCATACCAAAGCATATCCAAACATAACACAATACATACCAATCAAAAAACTAAGTCCCTCTATCCCCAATCGGTATTAACTGATTCTTTGCATGCATGCAAAACAAGAACCATCTTCGTTGAGCTTAAGATCGCCACCTTTCTATCTTCTATAGGTTTAGTTGAGATATTGGCATGAGAATAGGGTATACTCAGCTGCCACTCTCCTTCCCACTCCTCGCGGGTGGTGATTGGCCGAGTGCCCCCATCAACACATAAACAACATTAGAATAAAAGAATAATGTAGTTATTAATCATATTCAGCCTCTTAAAGAGCTTAATCCAAGTGTAACATATATAAATATACTTATACTCCCTTATATAAGGGTTAAGGATTATAATTATCTAAGTGTTAATAGTATCAACACTATTAGATAAGGACGCATTCTTATGATGCGACTACGGGGTCAAGCACTGCTCCCCTGGAAAGCATCGTTCACTGAAAGACATAAATATCCAGATTAAATAGTCACAATACATAATGTGGAAAATAAACATAGAACCAAAGGGTCCTCAACAACTTTGCTGAAATCAACAAATGACTCAAAAAGACATTCTTGTGAACATCGTCATATCGACAAATTGACATTAAAGATGTCGAGTAGAGTCTAGATGACTAGTCGATAAGAGAAAATAAAAGACTAACACGGGAGACGTAACTCACCCTAATAGTAAGGATTCAAAGGACAAAGTCTGATACTCAGATGGTTGTTTAACCCCTTTTCCCGACATCTATCTCTTCCTCCCAGATGATACCCTCCTTCCATCTTCGAAGGATGATTACTTTCCTGATCAAACTCACCACCAGAAAATCATGATTAGTGTATCATCGTATGATCGATAAATCATAATATTTAAATAATCATTTCAACTTGAAATCTCATATCTAACTAGCATTAGTCATTTTCCTCATAAACAATGATTAATCTGATATTTTCCACAAACATCTAATCATTCAACTCTAGTTAATCATCTTGATTACCATGCAAAAGTAAGATTCAGCTAAATCATAAGTTGGGGATGTAACATATCTTCCCCCATAAAAATTATCTTCCTCGATGATTTAATGTCTTCGTAGTCAATCAACATAACAAGAGAAATGTTTTGAGAGCATAATAAAAAGTTTTTCATAAAATATGAGGAAATAACGCATAAAATCATCATAGTTTTCCCAGATGGCATTTTCCTCTGCATATTGGTCCCACTAGACCTTGCAGTGTATTATCTCTTTGTTATGTAAGCGTAGCTTACGCGTTTCGAGCACCTTGATGGGCTCGATCACCACCACCCCTGGGTCTTTCACCTTTATAGCATTCCAATCAAGCATAGGAATTTGATTATCTGTAGTGTTAAACTTTTTCAAATAAGAAACATGAAACACATTATGCATCATGGCAAGAGCTAGTGGTAGAGCAATTCTGTATGCTACTGGGTTGACTTCTTCGAGAACTTCAAAGGGACGCACGTATCTAGGTGCCAGTTTGGACATCTTTCTAAATTTAATGGAACTCTTCTGAGGTTTTACCCTTAAGAGAACTTTGTCTCCCACTATGAAATGTCTTTCAATAAGTTTAGCATCCTCATAACTCTTTTGTCTATCATACGCTTCTGCTAGCCTTCTCTTAATCAAATGGACTTACTCTTCCATCTCTATAGCATTTCTGGACCAAGACTAACCCTATCTTCTAGCTCATCCTAGCTTATAGGGGTTTTGTACTTCCGTCCATAGAATGCCTCAAATGGAGCCATCTTAATAGCAGAGTGATAAGAATTGTTATAGGCAAATTCCACCAAAGGAAGATAATCCTCCCATTTGTATTGTTGATCCATGCAATACATTCTCAATAAATCCTCTAGCACTTGGTTTACTGTCTCAGTTTGGCCATCTGTTTCAAGATGATAAGCAGAGGTTATATTCAACTGGGTTCCAAGTGAAGAGAACAAGGTTTGCCAAAACCTTGATGTCATTCATGCATCCCTATCTGAGATAATCTTCTCAGGAATGCCATAGTCTAAAAATCTCTTGAACAAATTTTTGGGCTATGATGGGTGCCCCATCCGTCAAGTTTCCAAGTATAAAATGAGTGGCTTTCGTGAGTCTATCCACCACAACCAAGATAGCATTATGCATGTTCCTTGACATAGGAAGCCCTTGCACAAAGCCCATGCTTATAATTCGCCATTTCCACTCAGGAATTTCACGAGGGTATAAGAGTCCTGCCGGGTGATGGTGTTCTGCCTTCACCCTATGGCATTCTATACACGTAGTTACAAAATTTGCAGCATCCCTCTTCATTCCTTTCCAGAAATATAGGGGTTTCACATCAGCAAGTAACTTTGTTACTCCAGGATGTCCAGAATATGGTGCAGAATGAACCTCCTTCCACACCATATTCCTTAACTCTACAGAGTTAGGTACGTACATCCTTCCTTTAAATCTTAATAACCCATCTGGTTCAAAGTTAAATCCTTCATATCTCGGATTCTGGGGCTTTTCCTCAAGGGCCTATTTTACATGCTCGTAAAACTCATCTCCCTTAGATTTTTGTAATACCTAATTCCTAAAATTAGAATGTATGGAGATCATTGAGGATATGTGTCTTCTCCTACTCAAAGCATCTTCCACTCAGTTTTCTTTTCCTTGAATATATTTAATCTTGAAATCATAATCTGAAATGAATTCCAACCATCTTCTTTGCCGAGCATTAAGATGTGGTTGAGTGACCAAATATTTGAGTCCCTGATGATTTGTTTTTAACTCAAAAGGTTTTCCGAGTAAGTAATGTCTCCACATTTGTAATGCATGAATGACTGCTTCTAGTTCCAAATAATGTGGGGCATAGTTTTGTTTATAATTTTTTAGTTTACAAGATTCATACGCAATGACTTGTCCATCCTGGACTAGTACACCACCTAAACCTTCCCCTGAGGCATCGGTAATGACTACAAATTGACCCTCTAGGTCAAGTACCTTCAAAATTGGTGTTGAAGTCAATTTTTCCTTTAGTAGGTCAAAGACCTCCTGGCACTTTTTTGACCACTCAAATCTCTTGCCTTTTCTCTGCAAGGAAGTTATAGGGTATGCAATTTTTGAAAAGTTTTTCACAAACTTTCTATAATATCTGCAAGGCCCATGAAACTTCAGACCTCATGAACATTTCTTGGTACCAGCTATTCCAAAATAGCCTCAATTTTAGCTGGGTCCATAGCTATTCCCTTAGCTAAAATTATGTGGCCAAAATACTGCACTTCCTTTTGAAATAAAGTACACTCAGAGAGCTTGCCATATAGTTTATGATCTCTCAACTTCTAAAGAACAATTCTTAAATGCTCCAGATGTTCTTCCTCATTCTTAGTATAGATTAGAATGTCATCAAGAAACGCTAGGACAAACTTGTCCAAACAATCTCTGAACACACTGTTCATTAGATTCATAAATGTCACCGATGCATTTGTTAATCCAAAAGGTAGGACAATGAACTCATAATGCCCATACCTTGTTCTGAAGGTTGTCTTATGGATGTCCTCATCCTTTAACCTCAATTGGTGATACTTAGACTGAAGATCGATCTTGGAAAACATGGTTACACCCCTCATTTGATCGAAAAGATCATCGATGTGAGGCAACGGGTATTTATTCTTAATTGTTGCTTTATTCAACATGTGGTAATTAATGCATAACTACAAAGTGCCATCTTTATTTTTCACAAATATGACTGGTGCTCCCTAGGGTGACACACTAGGTCTAATCAACCCTTTATCCAACAATTCTTGTAATTGAGCTTTTAGCTCCATTAGTTCTGTAGTGGTCATTCTGTAGGGGGCTTTAGAAATGGGTTTTGACCCTGGAATTATATAGATGGAGAAGTCAAAGGCTCTTTTAGGAGGTAATCTCGGTAGCTCATCTGGAAATACATCCTCAAAATCTCTAAGAATAGGGTACATGCCCATATATGATCTTCCCTTATCTATGGACTCCTTCTTCCCAACTTCATTGAGTTTCTAAGATTCATAAAACATTAAATCATCTTGGAAATTGGTTTCCACAATCTCATTTAGTTTTTCTATTTTAACAGCAAAAAGTTGGCATCCTTTTCTTTGAGCTCTTTTCATTTGCAGAGAAGAAATTTGTCTTAGTTTGACTTCCCTAGGGTTCCCTTGTAGAAAGACTTTGTTTCCTAAGTTGTCAAGACACTCTATTGTTTTGGCATGACAATCCACTTTGGCTCAATGTCTCCATAGCCAATTTATCCCTAGGATAACATCATACAAGCCTAGTGGGGCTACATAAATATTTACTTCTGTGGAGAAACTCGAAAGTTCAACCCTAGCCTCAAAGAGGCATTGCTCTACCTGTGCCTTGGTTTGGTTTGCATATTCTACAAACCATGTGTTTGCCATGAATCCAACCTTTCTAGGAATTTTGCTTACAATTTTAGGAGAAACAAAACATTCGGTAGCATCAGTCTTAATCAAAACTAAAACTGGAAGACTAGATAAAATACTTGTTGTTTTAATGGGAGTTATTTGGTATTCAGCTTGCCTATTGTCCAAGGCTGCATGAATGCATTGTTGGAACGCTACTTGTTGAGAGGGTAGAGGGTTTTCCCCTTAGTTATGCTCCATGTGTCTTGTTAGGACACTAGTTGGCGTAATGATCTCCACCACATCTGTAGCACCCTCCCACTGGTCCTCACCTCTCCTGGGGTTTTCCAAAATTGTCTCCATTCTTCTTGGAGTAGTTATTGCCATTTTTCTCTCCCTTGGACTCGGTTTGCTTATGCTTGGTCCCCTTATCATTTTTCTCAATAAAATCCTATTTCTTTCCCTTTTTCTTAGAGGATTGTGAGGATTGGGACCAATTGTATCTCTTTCGGTTCCTTTCTCTATAAGCTGACATAGCTTTCAGTTTATGTTCCTGTTTGATGGCCTTTTCATAGACCCGGTCCATTGTAGTAGGACCATGAACATCAACCTTGCCCTCAATCTAGGCATTCAATCCCATTATAAACTTCTGAATACGAAATCTCTCATCCTGTTGGTACTACTGCACATACTTAAGCAAGCGAGTGAACTTTTCCCAATATTCATTCACAGACAAATCAGTCTGTTTCAGATTTTGAAAGTCTATAATTTTCTGATCATAGAACAACTGAGGCAACCATTTTTGCCTAAAAAGTTCCACGAACCTATCCCAACCTATCCCATGTAAGGCTTGTAGACCTCAAGTCTAGTTCCATATTTTTATTCATCCACCATGTGGATGCTTCACCTATCAGCTAGAATGCCCCCCATATTGCTTTAGCAACCTCATTATAGTTCCTGGTTTCGAAATACTTTTCCATTTCTGTAAGCCATGCCTCCGCAGCATCTTCGCTTATAGATCCATCAAATTTAGGAGGCATAACCTTTTTCATGTCTCGAGATAGTTCTATAGCCATATGGCTCCTTCTATCCACTTCTTGTCTAGCCTTAGAATTATTTTCTTCATGCTCACTTTGGGTGGTATCATTATGACGTGTCTCATCATAACCCCCATCATAGGCATCCCGCCTGGGTCCTTACCGACCCCTGACTTCTTGTTTGAGAGTTCCTACTCTCGCTCTTGTGTCTTGAAGCAAGGAAATAATCTGATCAAGTTTAATTTTGAAGTGCCCAGAAGGTTTCCCTTCATCCTGGCTATCTCCCATCCTGGTTCTTATGTGAACCTTTGTTGCAATCTACTTCTTCCTGAAGTTTGCAGGTTGATCATAGATTAGTTTTTCTATGTCATTGAATTCATTTATAATACAAATCTATTCTCATTCATGTAATCTTTAACAAGAAAGGAAAGATTGGCAAAATTTTTCAATTGCATTATGGTTTTCATTGGATTAAATATAATCCATCAAAATTACAAAATTTTGTTTACAACTTGCTACTACAAGTCATTTATAGCTTGGGATGACTTCCCATATTCATTTCTCAACCTTGAGATTTTTCATTTTGGTTTCAGGAGGTGGAGGTACACGCAGGTACTCTTTCACAACCTCCTTGGGTACATCATAATCCCTAGGATTGTTTTCCATAGCTGGTGCTTTAGGTGCAGAGGGTTCTACTGATGCATCAATAGAGTTAGGGGCAGCAATCCTAACTGCGTTCCTTAACTCCTGCTTGATGCGTTTCATGGCATCAGCGAAGGTCTCCTCATCAGTCAACCATGCTCCTACTAAGCAGCCAGTCTATTCAAGTATTCTCATTCTTGAGGCTCATTCCCTTAAGACCTTTTGATGACGTAGGTAATGTCCATGTTCTGTTACCTTCTTTCGGGGTGTTGTTCCAATTCTTACCATTCTGGCATAGAACATCCAATCATTAGCATATGTTAACGTTGGATAAAAAGTAATCATCAAATAGTGGGATCATAGGTCCATGTATTAAACTTGGTAGCTCTGATACCATATGTAACATCACATACCATAATGCTCAATAATTAACATAAGTATTCATCTTAACCAAAAATTAGAATACGTCATGAGTACCCAAATCAGAGTTAAAAAGAATGAATCATTATCATTTCAATAATTAAGCATGTTCTTCTAAGCTAGAATATAACAAAACTTAAAATTAAAATATCCAATTACATCTCATTAGTGAATAACCTTCACTATGCATGTACAAAGCTATGCTCAAGGCATTAAATATCAAATTATATATAACAACTGACTATTAAGTCATATAATGGAAAAGTACTATATCTAGAACATATGACATATGTCTTAATAAGCCTTGGCTTGTCTCATGCTTGGGAAGGAGAGCATCATCCAAGTGCTTTTCCTCCAACAACAAACTGGCGGTCCCCCACACAACTTCCTACCTGGAAGCAGCCCTACCCTTCGCAAAAGGTATAGATATAAGGAACTGTTAGGTTAGCCATCTGAGTATCTGGTGTTGCGTCCATAATGCCTCTCGGTCACACAACTATAGATCCACTCTAACTATGTACGACACTACTAGAGAACATTATGCCATATGGAGCATTGTGGACTGACAATGCATGCAAAGATAGATGCATTACTTTGGCCAAAGATTTACATACATAAACATTACGTAATGAAAGTTGTCGTATGTCCACCACCTCGACTCGACTTATAAGCTGTCATGACCTACAGTAAACATAATTCGACCCTTCTCAGTCTAGAATAGTTAAGTTCAAATTGTCTTAGTCCATTCCTTGGAAATTCAACTCTTGTCTTGAAAACCCATTCTTAAGGTTCTTGTTGCTTAAGCAACTCGAAAATGGTGACTCCACATCACTTGTCCCGCATTTGTTTGTAGAAAAAAGGTTCAATTATGTTCTCAACACTTAACCACACTGGCTTGGTGTTCACTTTGTTTACCTCATTTCAGGGTTTACATTTAGGTTATAATGCCAATGGAACTTGTAAAGACTCATAGAGTCGATTTCTTTAACTAGGTTCTTTCTCAAGAGACCTTCTTGATTCCAAATTCTTAAAGAAGGAACTTATCCATTTGAAAAGAAGGCATTCATGTACTATTACATAACATGATATATGGTGACAAGGTTCTAATTTTGTAAAAGAACATTTCAAGAGTAACTTTCCCTTAAAAAGATATGACTCAAACCCACAGGAATCAAAAGACAACATGTCCACAAGAGCCTTCTCGTTACCATGAGAAAACATTATCATATCAAAGTGCATTACATGCAGTCGATGTTTTATATCTTTCACTTCGAGGTGATAGTTTTGATGTTAAGAACAATGATTTCAAACGAGAGCTTTCCATCAAGACTGATACAATCATCATCATAATACAATTTGACCTTAGTTATTATCATAACTCTATAACATAATATGGTTCAGTCTCTGCCTGCTGTCATAAGCAAGGCTCTAGTTATCTAGTGCATGAATCTATGCTCTCGGCTATCACAACCATTTAAAATACAGTTGCCCTATCGGGCTTTACAGTTAAATCACACTTTAAGCCTTCGTGGCTGCCAACCAAACATTGTGAAACATCATGACAAGTTTAAGGCTCGAAAGCCATTTGATAACAATTGATAACCCTATATAGGTTTTATCACATGTGTGCATTGATATTATTTATCCACTAAACACAGTTATGATACGATGACATGATAAAATAAAAGTTTCAAAGGATTTTATTTCTCTGCTTTACGGTGCACAAAAAGCTTCCCGTATGCATATCACACATACTATTTACTCAAAGTTGGCCAAGGGTTTAATGTATACACAGTAGGGTGTACGTGGCCTTAACAAAGATAGTAATAACATTAACCATCATGATAATACACAAAACATAACTTGTGATCACTACGGCCTTGTAAGCCACGACATAATAGTGAGTATCATACATAGGTCAACATAGTCGACATTCTCTTATAAATGATAGAAGACTCATATTAAAATATGGTTATCAAGTATAAAAAGTTGAGCTACAGCTCATACCTGAAACTAAAGCTTGTTTGAAGTAGTAGCTGGGCACTAAACACATGCAGTTTCCAATATTGACTCCACTGAGCTTTCGCTGTAGCAATTATATCCCTGAATAAACTTTTCTATCTCTCCTGCTTGAGAGTCATACCAAAGCATATCCAAAACATAACATAATACATGCCAATCAAAAAACTAAGTCCCTCATCCCCAATCAGTATTAACCGATTCTTTGCATGCATGCAAAACAAGAACCATCTTCGTTGAGCTTAAGATCGCCACTTTTCTATCTTTGATAGGTTCAGTTGAGATATTGGCATGAGAATAGGGTATACTCAGCCGCCACTCTCCTTCCCACTCCTCACGGGTGGTGACTGGCCAAGTGCCCCCATCAACACATAAACAACATTAGAATAAAAGAATAATGTAGTTATTAATCATATTCGGCCTCTTAAAGAGCTTAAACCAAATGTAACATATATAAATATACTTATACTCCCTTATATAAGGGTTAAGGAATATAATTATCTAAGTGTTAATAGTATCAACACTATTAGATAAGGACGCATTCTTATGATGTGACTACAGTGTCGAGCACTTCTCCCCTGGAAAGCATCGTTCACTGAAAGACATAAATATCCAAATAAAATAGTCACAATACATAATGTGGAAAATAAACATGGAATCAAAGGGTCCTCAACAACTTTGCTGAAATTGACAAATGACTCAAAAAGATATTCTTGCGAACATCGTCATATCGACAAATCGACATTAAAGATGACAAGTAGAGTCTAGATGACCAGTCAATAAGAGAAAATAAAAAACTAACACGGGAGATGTAGCTCACCCTAATAGCAAGGATTCAAAGGACAAAGTCTAATACTCAGATGGCTGTTTAACCCCTTTTCCTGACATCTATCTCTTCCTCCTGGATGATACCCTCCTTCCATCTTCGAAGGATGATTACTTTCTTGATCAAACTCACCACCAGAAAATTGTGATTAGTGTATCATCGTATGATCTATAAATCATAATAATTAAATAATCATTTCAACTTGAACTCTCATATCTAACTAGCATTAGTCAGTTTCCTCATAAACAATGATTAATCTGATATTTTCCACAAACATCTAATCATTCAACTCTAGTTAATCATCCTGATTACCATGCAAAAGTAAGATTAAGCTAAATCATAAGTTGGGGATGTAATAGACACATCCCTTAACATCACCCTACCCCTCTTCATTTTGATGCTCTCCCTTTGAAGGATGAAGCATTAGTGAATGAAGAACCCCCTTTAACGAAGAACACTCCATGGATAGATAATGAGCCTTCATCTAACTCTATCCCTACCATAGTGCATGAAGTCTCTATGGATCATCCTCTTGATCTTCCTCCTTTAGTTGAATAGTCAAGTACGTTGGAAATTACTAAGGAAGTGAAGACGCTTGATCTTCCTCCTTTAGTTGAATATTCAAGTACCTTGGATATTATTAAGGAAGTGACATAATCTTCCCCCGTTAGTTGAATGTTTAAGTCCATTGGATATCACTAAGGATGTGAAGGCCATAGATAGTTCTCCTTTGGTTGCATGTTCAAACCCTTTAGACATCACTAAAGATGCAATCACCAACAATTCTCCTAACACTTTACCTTCCCTTCATTCTAATGCTCTCCTTTCAAAAGATGAAGCACTAGTGGATGAGGAAAGGTCTCTCGCATTAAATCCCTTACGGATGGATGTCAAGATCAATCAAAACAATTCACCTATTCCACCCACTAAGGGGATAGTGAATAAGTTTACTAATGCTAATACAATGTATATTGAGATGATAGACATGAATTGTCTGCCAAGAATTATCCCATTGACTCGAGTAAGTATTCTCCCTCATTTAGCCACACATAATGTAGCACCTATTCTAGTTGTTCTCAAGGGTGGCCTGCTCCTAGATATATATGTTTATAGCATTGTGTTGTGTTCCCCCTGTTGTTTTAAATGTTGTTTAGGTCTACTTGAATGACCCTTGATACTCTTGTAAGATCAAGGATACAAGGAGACTGCCTCTATTGTGACACTTCATCTATTTGTTTTTCTATTGTTCTATTCTCCTCTATCTTATTGCAATTGTTGTGTGTGGTGCCTTGGGGGCATAACACTGTGGAGGATGTCTTGGGGGCATCTTCCCATGTTGCAAACCCAAGTCACTTTTGTCTCCTCTCTCATTTTTAATGTTTCAATTATTAAGTGGTTCTACTAGTCAACAGATGATGAAAACAAATAAATATTGATAAGGACCGTGCTTCCCTACATCAAGAAAGCAAAAATGGACCCAATCCATATATGAAGATGGGGTTGATATATTACTGACGCTTAACTAGTAGAATCATTATGTGATGTATCGTGTTGTCAAATTCGTTGTAACAAACATTGGCAATACTCTAAATTTGCTTCTATGCACTTTGGATTGTTTTGTATCTCACGTTGTAGCTACACTCAGTTCTGAGATACCCACAATATAACCTCACAGCTATACCTAGTTCCGAACCCGTAAGTGTAGCCTTGGTCTATTAAGTGATATGATAAATGATTTATGTATAGCTTCCATGAATTGTTTTGGTTGTTATCTTAGTATAGATTTTCTAACCAAAGCTTATATATTGTTGATTATGTTAGCAAATGATATCGATGTGTTTGTGGGAACATTCAGTGATTGTTAAGCACATGTCACTTTGGGGCATGGGCTTTGTGAAAGCTCTTGTTCCCTTGCGTGTTTTCACTTTACCTTAAATATGCTTGATACCAGCAAGCGGGATCAACCACTTTAAGGTGGGGGCATATAGTATGGTAACTGCTTGATTATTTTAGACATTGATAAATCGTGTTTGTGTATGCTTCCTTTTCACCATAACGTGTCTCCATGATGCGGGTGGGCTTGTGTACTTTGTTTTGTTGCGTATACCTCCTTTTCACTGTAAGGCATCTCCGTGATGCGGGTGGGGTTGTATACTTTGAGCACATGCTTCCTTTTCACTGTAAGGTGTCTTCGTTATGCAGGTGGGGTTGCATCTTGAAAACCCTTCTGCGGAAGGCAGGATGATGTAATTCTTGAGTTAGTTGCACATCCTTTTAAACAAAGTCCTCATCGTGAGGCGGGGTTGGATCTTGAGTTATTCACCCTTAAGTGTGTCTTTGGCGGTTGTGGTAGCGTAGCTCAACTGTCAAGCGTGTTTGGCATGTCTTAGATAGTGGAATGTAGCGATGAGCTCCTCCCTATCGCATGTGTTTGTTATGTATAAGACGTATAGTATATCTATGACATACTTTACAGTTCTCATGTATTATGTATGTCTTCCGTGTGTTTTATGTGTCTTCCTTACGTGTCTTGAGTGTTTTTGCATAGTCTAAAGGCGCGTAGCGATGAGCTCCTTCCACGGTGTATGTTTTATTTGCTTATATATATATATCTTCTCTTCGTATATGCCTCATGTATTGCATGACTGTATTCATGTCTTCTCCGTGTATTGTGTGTTTCACTGTGTTCTTCGTGTATTGCGTGATTCCTTACTGTATTCATTGTGTCTTATGTGACTGTTAAGTGTTTTCTTATGTTTGCCTAAGTCTGGGGGCTAGAAATAGTCCTTCAAACTTAGGGCGCATCTTCATTCTTGTGTTTGATGTGTTTGGTATGCTTTGACCATACTTTAATGCATGTATGGATCATAAGATCATACACACATTAAAGTGGGGGCTAAATGTTATGGAGTAAAAAGTGGACACATGCATTTTTAGCTCCTAGTTTAGCTCCTAGGTCCTTGTGATTACATTATATAAGCTAAATATTCATCCCAATGCAAAATCCCTCAAAACCCATGTCAATTGGGAACTAGGGGCCCATTTTATACCTTACCCTGGACTAAAAAGGAACTTTGGGACTTGAGTGCCTGCGCCCGAGTCCTCCCTGAGTGGTCGAGGAAAAATTTAATGTATGTCAGTGGCATAGGACCTTTAAATGGGTCTCTCCTTGTAGGCTCTTTCAATTAATTTTACGAATGCTAGCGGGAAAGCATATATAAGTGAGTGTTTGAATTCATTTTGACATAGGTTGATGATTGTGAACTTATGATAATGGAGCAAAGAGCATTCAAAGAATTCATTGTGTTATTATTGTAGATTTGTGTTTGTATTGTGTGTGTTGTTGCAGATTTAGAATCATCATCCATGATCTCCTTATGAGTTGAAGGATCTTCATTCTCTTGAGGGCTTCACCTTCGAGGTGACATCATAATTGTTTGAATTATTTCATCATTTGGTTTATCTTTAGCCTCTACCCTGCTAGGGCACACTCTCTCTCTAACAACAGTGTTGGGAAGCTTGAATGCTATCTCAGGATTTGACTAAGGCAAATCCCTAAACACCACAACCCCCAAACCCCTTTCTTCTTGTGTGCAGGTTACAAGTGCGAAGTCTGAAGAAGTGAAGGTATAGGGAGGTTGTGTAAGGGAAAGAGTTTAGAGATCTAAAAGCAGTTTGTGGAAATTCCTCTGTGGAAGACTTGGGTGCCCACCTTGGCGTCCTCCTATTGAAACAAACACTAGAACCGACATTTGGACACTCTGCGACATTTCTCCAATTCTAATTTTTTGAAGATCCTGACTTTCTGGACTTGGACGCCCACCTCGAAGTCCTTTGACATTTCAGCTTCCATAGTAGAGGTTCTGATATCTCTTTGATGATCTTTGCACTTTCAAACTCTGGGTTTCTGTTGTCGTTTGTTTGTTACAAGCTGATTATCTTATAACTAGGGTTTTACTCATATTTGACCTAGTGTTTAATAAAATGCTTGGTCAAATCACATCTTTCCATAGCACTCTTAAGCACAAAATCAGTAGCTGAGTCCTCTTTCATCTTGTAGTGACTTAGCTTAGTTTTGTCCTTGAATGTTATTGTGGAAGAGGGTTTGATCTAGTGTACACAAGATAGCCTTCATCATTCATCTTTTGCACCATAACGATAAGTAATGATTAAATAATTATTATAAATAATTAATTATAATGTTATTATATTAATATTGCAACTGTAAATGCTACTAGCATACAAGTATCTTTCTAAGAAAAATCTATGTAAATTTCATCATAAATAAATTCCATCATAAATAATTAATTATAATGTTATTATATTAATATTGCAACAACAAATGCTACTAGCATATAGGTATCTTTCTAAGAAAAATCTATGTAAATTTCATCATAAATCAATAATGTCCAAATGTGCAAGATATAAAACTAAAATATAAAACATACATGACTCATAATTTAAGAATGTCTCTAGATATAAAACATATGTGTGTGTGTGTGTGTGTGAATATATCGTGTCCAAATGTAAATATAAAACATGCACGACTCATAAGAACGTCTCTAAAATATACTCATAATGTCCAAATGTACAAATATAAAACATGTGACTCATAATAACAACTCATAAATGTCTAGATAGATCTCAGTGAATGGATTGAGCCTCGCTATGTCTCGAGCGTTGGACTGATCCCTGACCTGAGCCCTGCACATGAAGCACCATAAACATATATATATATATATAATTAATACTTGACAGATCTGTAAATTACCCAACATCCACAGTCTGGATCATGTAGAGGATGAGCATACACATGACTCTGAATAGAAGCATGACCTGATCGTGGAACCTATATGGAATGTGCATGTATATATGCATGTGTATTTAGTTAGAAAACTTGTACTTGATGTGTGTATGTAAAAATTTGAAGATATATGTGTACTTAAAAATCAAATATGTATGTGATGTAGGTAGTTTTTAAATACCTCATGATGATTTCTAGGATCTCCAGCATACTGCAAATCTCCATATCCAGGTGCTAAGACATCAGCATGTGTCTAATACACATTCAATACATACATGTACACACGATTTCAATCAAGAGTCAGAGGTTGAACATGTGCACGATTATATATATATATATATATATATGAATTTAGATTGTAATTTTTTAAATAAATTACCTCAACTGCAACATCGAGGACCCTCCCAATCCCACTGAGCTCAAAAGAATGGAGGGAGAATGAGAGACATGTAGATGGTGCAACCTAAGTGCCAAAAAGAAGCCTGCTATACTCACCTCCTACAATATCAGGTGCAGTAACCTCAACCTAATCTAGAACATACTGAGGGGTCACAGAGCTTGTAGGACCAACTGGAACATCCTGATGCCCCCCCAAATCCTATGAAGTTGCCTCACAATGGCTCCTCTGTCTACTAAAATATTGCCTAGCATGTGTGGATATACCATCAAGTGGGACCGCTGATGAAATGGTATGCATCTAATAAATCATTGGCAAGGCATCTAGTCATATTACAAAAAGCAGTCTCTCCACTAATCCGTGCTACATCAAGTGGTGATGGTCTATCAACACGAATGTAACGATCAGATCTGGTCGATGTGGCCTCAGTGGGAGGAATGTGATTCTGCGGATGTAACAAATATCTGCCAACATGATCAAATGACAACTAATCAACCTCACTGGTAATAGTCATGAGACTCAAAAATCTTGCATCTCGAGGGGGTCTGTGCTGGTTGTGTGGCTTCTGCTAGTTTCACACGTTTTGGAAGAACCAAAAGGTGTGGACCAACTAAGGACCTCTTGTTCAGGGGAGGTGGCAACTCTGGTCATCTATACTCAACTTTATTTGCAAACCTCCCTCTCCCTTCTCCAACATGTTTAGGGAAGAGATGTATAATCGACAAATAAATGTAAATGGAACTCTGCATATAATTGTTTGCAAAAATGCAATGACAACTCATCATTGTTAGGCCATTTGTGATGTGCTACCAAAAATATAGAATAGATAAAAGGACCCACAATTGGATCCACACACTTGGTGGGGGAATAGCCTCTCACTCTCTCTCGTCCCCTATAAGATGAGAACATGCTGAGAACATTTTCTACTTAAACCAACCTAGAAACAAATGACCATTTCTCATGGTTACCAACACTTTGAGAAAGTGACACATAGAACATGTCAACACTAATGTGATCGTAAGGGTTGTATGATCGAAGGACATCGATCACACATGTGATCTCCTCTCGGATCATAACCAACTTGTCTCTATTTGACAGGTTTGGTGTGTTATGTATTGTTCAGTCAAGTTCACTCAAAGCATTTTCAAACTTCTCAATAGTCTCAACATATAAAGTAGAACTATCACTAGTGTCAGGATAATCAGACTGATGTGAAATTTGATCATCCATGTGTCAAAAAATCTGCAATGTATGATAATTAAAATGTAATTTAATTTAAAAAATTTAACAATTAATTAAATTGAAACTAAACTAAATATAATTTCTAAGTTTGGAACCAAACCCAATTTAACAAATATAAATATAAATGAGAGAAGTAAAAATTAACTTAAATTTAAATGAAGTAAAACACTTCTAAATCATAGACAATGTGTAAACTAAGAGAAATCTACTCCAAACTTGAGGATTGAGGGAAATGTTTGGCAAAAAAGTAAATTGGAATGAAAGACAGCATAACAATCCAAATAATTATGATCAATGCATTAATTAAATATAGGGGAGACAATTTACCAAGAACCAACTTCTATCACCTTTTTTAATTTGACAATACAACACATAACCCATCATATACATTATGACATAAATAAACAAGTTAAACTAAATTGTAATTTATATATAACACAATATAATTTCCTCATTGATTACCTATTGAGCACATAAGTTTTTAAATATTAATATACATTCTAATAAGAGTCTAACCCATGTCCAAAAAAAACTACGTTATAACAAATTGAGTCTTACACAAGCCATACAAGAAGGAAGTCTACATGTAGCACTAACTCTTGCTATATCATGGTCAACTCTATTTAATCTAGGTAATAATTACTCATTTGATCTTATTTTCACTATTGTTGTTCTTCTACTATCGTCCACATCATATCACATCATTTTTTCCTTATTGTTGATCCCTTAATTACTATTTCATATATCCTCTTCCCCTTGGGGGTAAATTATCTATTCTCAAGTACAATATATATATATATATATCATGTACTATGAGCATTCAATATCTACATGTCTTTACCTCTTCGTTAATTACAACATTTTCTCTTCTCTTTATTGAATGCACAAGACAACTGAGAGGGGGGGATGAATCAGTTGTAACTTAAAACTTCAGAACCCTCACACACATTTAGATCCACATTAATTCAATTAATCCCTTAAATTGTTAAGATTATTTAAGCATGAAAGAAAATAACAGAAATTGAATCAAATCAACATCAAACACAAGAGAACACCAGATTTATGTGGAAAACCCAAGAAGGGAAAAACCATGGTGAGGATTAGCTCACAATATAAAGTAATATCAACACTGAAATACAATAGGACTCACTGTCAGAAGGCTCACTGCCAGAATAGAGAAGAAGATAGAGAAGATTGTTACAAGGAGAAAACTATCTCAATGCAACAGAGAAGTCCACCACAATGCCATCATCACCACTGTAGTCTCACTGAGGAATTGTAGACACTTTCTGCTCACTGGATCCAATAATCTAACACATGAAAGATCGCACTACACTACACAAATTCATACTCTATAATTCTACAATTCACATCACTCACATCATACTCATCTATTTTACCATCCTTCAACAACTTAACACTTATTTATACCATCTTCAATCTTGAAAACATTCTCCAAGGTCGGCAAAGCACCTTAATCTCGCAAATTCAAATTAGGTCGGCACCAAAACATTCCTGCGGTGGAAAGGAATGAAGACGGACCTCAACACACCTTATCTTGGACCTAAATCCACTCATACACGTCACACCACGCTTCCACAAACACCAAAGTAACTCCACAATTAGTGTAAACACTTAAGGTCAGCTGAACCAGTGTTAACACCATAAATAATTATATACACGCTTCCGCAAACCTAAAGATGATGCATAGACCACACACCATGCTTGAACACAATCTAGAGTATTCCAAAAACATCCTGAAATCTAACAAATTCCTCCGCAACAACTTTCACCTACCAAACAAACTTGTCTTGTTTACCCAGTATACTCAAATATCTCTATCATGCACTGCAACTCAAAAAATCAACTTGCAGAGTACCAAACCATGAACAACTTCAACTGAAGATAGATATGAACCTTATAAACATACTTCCATAATTGCAAGACCTAAAACCACTCTGCAGATAAATGCAAAGCAAAAACATTTCTCCCAGACACCTCTGCAATACACAGTTCACACACTAGTGAACACATCTTCCTCTGCACATTGATCTAGCATGCCAAATTCTGAATGTAGCACCTTTGAACACCTCTAATCAACATATCCAAACCACATAAATAGATTTTCAATATAAAATAAATGCGAAGCAAAACCAGAACACCACTCTGTATGCTAGAACATCTTTACAACACATTGTTTCCTCTATTATTCAAAATTTCTCAAAAGCACTTGGAAACCAAGCACTAGAAACATATCATCACCATCTTTAGCACTTCCTCATTATCAGAGACAACATCCACTCAACACCCTCTTGTTCATACAGTTGACACCAATGACAACACAAGCTTGTTGACATTAATGACAACACCGACTCCACATACTTGCAACAATCTCCCCCTTTGTCATTGATAGCAACACATGATGTGAAAAACCATCAACACAATAGCAACCTCAATATCAACTCTTTTCCTTTCTCTTTCTCTCCCCCTCAGCTTACTACTATCTTCTCAAGACAACTGAGTCTCTCCTTTTTCACATTGTTCTCTCTCCCCCTTTGACATCAATGCCAAAGGGTGACACAACTCTCTCTTTCATTCTCCCCTTTTGACATTACTCATACTTGTACTTGCTCACCACTGCTTTGTAATATCTTTTCTTTTACTGCTCTGCATACTTCCCCTGACTGCAACAACCAACATGACCACTACCTAATCCCCCTAAGAGGGAGCCTCCAACATCAGTCCAAAATAAAGAATGAATCTTGAAATCCACTGGACTGATGCATCTCCTTATGCATCTAGTTCAAACAAGGAGGGGCAATAACCCCCAACTTATCCTGGAGTTACTCAAATGTATCCTTAGGAAGAGCCTTAGTGAATATGTCAGCAATTTGATCCTTTGTAGGCACATACTCAACCTTCTCTCTCATAAAGTGATATCGGATTGAGATATGTTTTGTCCTTGAGTGCATTACTAGATTCTTTGAAATGTTAATAGCATTTGTATTATCACAAAAAATAGGAATTGGTTCATCATATACAACTTTCATATCCTTCAAGGTTTGCCTCATCTACAACACCTGTGTGTAGCAAGATGTTGTTGCAATGTATTCTACCTCAGTAGTAGATAAAGATATTGAATCTTGTTTCTTACTTAGCCATGACACCAATCTGCCTCCAAGAAAGAATGCACCGCCACTTGTACTTTTCCTATCATCTACACAACCAACCCAATCTGCATCTATATAAACACTTAAAGCAAAGTCAGCATCCTTTGGATACCATAGGCCATGATCAGGAGTGCCCTTTAAATATCTAAATATCCTCTTTACTACTGCAACACATGACTCTCTAGGGTCTTCTTGAAATCTAGCCACAAGACAAACAGCATGCATAATATCCGATCTAGTAGTAGTTAAATATAGCAATCCTCCAATCATTGATCTATACCTGCTATGATCAGCCTTAGGAGTTTCATCATTCTTGCTCAGCTTGCAACCAGTAACCATAGGAGTACATACTGGTTTAGAATCTTCCATTCCAAACTTCTTTAACATTTCCTTGACATACTTTGATTGTGAAATGAAAATACCTTTATCTGTCTGATTGATCAGTAACCCAAGGAAGAAGTTCATTTCCCAACACTTTGACATTTCAAATTCTTTATATATTTTATCTGCAAAACTCTTACACATACCTTCATTTCCACCAAAGATTATATCATCCACATACACTTCCACAATTAGAATTTGATCTTCTTCTACTTTGATGTACAGATTGTTGTCTACGGAACCTTTATTGAATCCTTGTTGTAATAAGTACCTGTCTAACCTTGCATACCAAGCTCTAGGGTTTTGCTTCAATCCATATAGTGCCTTCTTCAATCAGCAAACCATATCTAATTTATCTGATAATTGAAATCCATTCATTTGTTCTATGTATACTTCTTCTAATTCACCATTCAAGAAAGTAGACTTCACATCCATTTGATATACTTTGAAATCCTTGTGTGCTGCAAAAGCCAAAAACATCCTGATGGCCTCCATTCTTACCATCAGAGCATATGTTTCCTCATAGTCTATATCTTCTACTTGTGAGTAGCCTTTACACACAAGCCTTGCCTTGTTTCTTACCACTTCTCCATTCTCATTCAGTTTATTCCAAAATACCCACTTAATTCTAATCACATTTTTGTTTGTTGGTCTTGGGACAAGTTCCCAAGTCTGGTTCTTTTCAATTTGCATTAGTTCTTCTTCCATATCCTTGATCCAATACTCATCCTTGCATGCTTTAATCACTGTTTTAGATTCAACTTAAGAAAGTAAACATATATTTACTTGTTCTTTAGCAACTTTCCTTCTTGTCAGCACACCTTTTCTCTTATCACCTTATCACCAATGATCTGATCTTCAAAATGATGCTTCTGCACATACTTGGGAGTTTTAAGAATCTTTTCTGGAGCTTCTTCCTCTTCAATCTGCAATTCCTTTTCCTTAGCATTTTCTTCTTCTCTGCAAGAAGACTCATCTAATTCATATCCATTTACCTCTGAATTCTTTTGTAAATCTTCATCAACTTTGATATTTGCACTCTCAACAATCTTTCTTAGCCTCTTATTGTAGCACTGGTAAGATTTGCTTTTATTAGAATGTCCAAGAAAGATGCCTTCATCAGATCTTGCATCAAAATTTCCCTAATTTTCTTCATCTCTTTTGATGTAACATTTGCTTCCAAACACTCTGAAGTATTTGACAGTAGGAATCCTTCCATACCATAACTCATAAGGAGTCTTTGCATTGTTTGCCCTTGCTTGTACTCTGTTCATTATATAAACAATAGTATGAATTGCTTCTCTCTAGTAGACTTTCGATAGATTTGCTTATTTTATCATTGTCTTTGCAGCTTCTTGAACAGTCCTATTCTTTCTTTCAACCACTCCATTCTATTGAGGAGTCCTAGGGGCAAATAAACGCCACTTTATTCCATGATTCTCACAAAACATGTTAAACTCATTAGAGGTGAATTCTCCACCTCTGTTAGACCTCAAACATTTTATTTTCATATCGATTTCATTCTCAAGCATTGCTTTGAATGCTTTAAACTTATCTAGGTCTTATTTTTCTTTAAGAAAAGTAACCCATGTCATTCTAGAACAATCATCAATCAGTAGCATGAAATACATGTCACCTTGAAAACTCCTTACTCTGGTAGGACCTCAAAGATCTGTATGCACCAATTCCAACAGTCCGATAGAAGATTAATCCTTGACTTTGAAACTTCTTCTTGCTTGCTTTCCAACTTGACATTCCTTACAAATAGCATTGATAGGCTTTGTAATCTTTGGCAGATCTATCACAGCTTGAACTAAACTTATTCTTACTAGGCTATCAAAATTGATGTGACACAATCTTCTATGCCATAGCCAACTCTCACTGATTTGAGTCATGAAACAATAACCATCACCACCTTTGAGCTGATAAACATTTCCATCTGTCCTCCTTCCATCAGCAATCACAGTTCTGGAGTCTTTTATGATCTCATAGCCATTATCTTGAAACACAAGATTGTATCATTTGCTACACATTTGTCCAACACTCAAGAGGTTATGTTTTAAACCCTTACTATAAAGAACATCATCAGTATTATGCTTTCCATCAAAACTGATTGAACCTCTTCTACATATCTTAGTAGATGTATCATCGTCAAATCTAACTAGTCCTCCATCATATTTTTCAAGTTTAACAAACTTACTCTTATCACTGGTCATATGATTTGAGCATCCACTGTCAATGACCCAGTAGTTCTTTTCTTGTCTAGTATGAAAAGCAAACATCAAAGTGCCTTCAGCATTAATACTTACTTCTGGAGCCCTTTCC
Organism: Cunninghamia lanceolata; assembly: GCA_027924645.1. Classification (NCBI taxonomy): domain Eukaryota; kingdom Viridiplantae; phylum Streptophyta; class Pinopsida; order Cupressales; family Cupressaceae; genus Cunninghamia; species Cunninghamia lanceolata. Next base: position 1,849,313 of record BSBN01000780.1, read on the forward strand.
TTCACACATTCCTCAAAGTTAGCAGAAACAAAATCATCTTTTAAAGTTATGAACAGACATTCACTATCCTCATCATTTTCATAATCAGATATACTTGCATCTTCTCTAACATAATAGCTTTTCTTAAACACCTTACTTTTGTTCTCCCTATTTTTGCTTCTCAAAATTCTTTCTGGACATCTTGAAGCATAATGACCTATCTTACCACAACTAAAACACTTGAAAGGCAACTTACCACTGTACTTACCAGTACCCTTGTTCATTCTTCTCACAAAGTTAGCTTCCATATAATCAGAATCCTCCTGATCTAACTGCACAATCTTCTTTGATTTACCAACCTTAAAGGCAGTCTCAAATTTTGCACTACTTGTACCAAATTCTCTCTTTTCAAAAGCAGTTAAAGTACCATACAACTGATCTCTGGTAAATTGATCCAGATTTTGTAATTCTTCAATAGCAGAAACTTTATGACTATAAGCTTTGGGAAGAGTTCTAAGTACCTTTATTACCACTTCGTTTTCTTCCAGTTCACCTCCAAGACCTTTGATGCTATTGACAACTTCATCCACCTTTTACAAGTAGTTTGAGATGTTTTCATCTTCAGACATTCGCATGGTCTCAAACATGGTCTTTAGATTCTGCATCTTAGCTTGCTTGACCTTATCATCTCCTTCATATATGCTTTTTAACTTTTGCCAAATTTCATTAGCAGTTTTCAAATTCATAACCTTTACCAATTCAGAATTAGTAAGACCACTTAAAAGAGCATACCTTTCTTTACCTTGTTTTCATAGGCCTTGATCTCATTAGTAGTACTCGGTACATTCTCAGGTATAGTATATGCAGTCACAACAGACTTCCAAATTTCATATCCAAGAGCAATTAGATAACCTTCCATCCTTACTTTCCAGAATGCATAGTGTGATCCATCAAACAGAGGAACATCTTTCTTGTGTGCCATCCCAGATCTACCTCAAGCAATTAAGCTTTCTTCAAAGGAACCTCGCTCTAATACCAATTGTTGAATGCATAAGACAACTAAGAGGGGGGTGAATCAGTTGTAACTTAAAACTTTAGAACCCTCACACACATTCAGATCCACATTAATTCAATTAATCCCTTAAACTATTAAGATGATTTAAACATGAAAGCAAATAATAGAAACTGAATCAAATCAACATCAAACACAAGAGGACACCAGATTTACGTGGAAACCCCAAGAAGGGAAAAACCATGATGAGGATTAGCTCACAATATAAAGTAATATCAACACTGAAGTACAATAAGGCTCACTACCAAAAGGCTCACTGCCAGAGGGATCATTGCGAAAGGCTCACTACCAAAATAGAGAAGAAGATAGAGAAGATTGTTACAAGGAGAAAACTATCTCAATGCAACAAAAAAGTCCACCACAATGCCATCATCACCTCTGCAGTCTCATTGAGGAATTGTAGACACCTTCTTCTCACTACATCCAGTAATCTAACACATGAAAGCTCGCACTGCACTACACAAATTCACACCTATAATTTTGCAATTCGCACTACTCACATCATACCCATCTATCTTACCATCATTTAGCAACTCAACACTTATTTATACCATCTTCAATCTTGAAACATTCTCCAAGGTTGGAAAAGCACCTTAATCTTGTAAATTCAAATTAGGTCGGCACCAAAACATTCCCGCAGTGGAAAGGAATGAAGGTGGACCTCAACACACCTTAGCTTGGACCTAAATCCACTCATACACGCCACACCACGCTTCCACAAACACTGAAATAACTCCGCAATTAGTGTAAACACCCAAGGTTGGTCGAACCAGTGTGAACACCATAAACAATTATATACACGCTTCCTCAAACCCAAAGAGGACTCATGAACCACACATCGTGCTTGAACACAATCTAGAGTATTCCAAAAACATCCTAAAATCTAACAAATTCCTTCGCAACAACTTTCACCTGCCAAACAAACTTGTCCTGTTTACCCAGTATACTTAAATATCTCTGTCATGCATTGCAACTCAAGAATCAACTTGTGGAGCACCAAACCACGAACAACTTCAACTAAAGGTAGATATGAACCTTATAAACATACTTCCATAACCACAAGACCTGAAACCACACTGCAGAGAAATGTGGAGTAAAAACATTTCTCCTAAACACCTCTGCAATACACAATTCACACACTGGTGAACACATCTTCCTCTTCACATCGATCCAGCATACCAAAATCTGAATGTAGCACCTCTGAACACCTCTAATCAACATATCCAAACTACATAAATAGATTTTTAATATAAAAGAAATGTAGAGCAAAACCAGAACACCACTCTGTATGCCAGAACATCTTTACAACACACTATTTCCTCTGTTATTCAAATTTTCTCAAAAGCACTTGGAAACCAAGCACCAGAAACATATCATCACCATCTTCAACACTTCTTCATCATTAGAGATAGCATCCACTCAACACCCTCTTGCTCATACAGTTGACACCAATGACAACACAAGCTTGTTGACATCAATGACAACACCGACTGCACATACTTGCAACACTCTTATGTTCATATCATTAGCTTCTTGCTAGGGGCATCTCATCATTATCCCACATTACCTCAATTACATGTTCCCTTCTCCATATATCACTATATTTTCTCATAAATTAGTCATCCCTTGTGACAAGTTATCGTTAAGTCCTAACACTTTAGTTTAAAATATATTAGTTATGTCGATCAGGTAGGTCGAAGGCTATCTACAATAGAGAATGGATTCAGACATCTCAACTTAGCAATGGTTTTCTAAATTTTTAAGGAAGCTTTTAATAGAATAATCTTAAAATAGAAAGCATACAATTTAATCTACAAAGCATTTGAACTTAACCTAGAAATCATATAAACTCTAAACTAGGAATCAACACATAAACTTTCTAACTAAGAATTTGAAAGGAATGGGCTAATTTAAGAAAACAATAAATTCTTTAAATCTAAACTTGCACTATCAACTGGTAATGAACTTCTACATTTAAGCAGGAGCTCTAGAAATTACAACATAACACACAGAACTTCAAAGACTTTCAACTTTAAGAAGAATGACTAAACATAATATTCTGCAGGGTCACAACAACACTATCCTATCATAGCAACATTAAACAGAAGGTTATACTAATCTGAAATAAAACATTCACAGAATAAAATTTAAACAACACAGTCATAGAACATTGAGATACTTATCTATTCCTAATTCCTGCAAGTGGCCAACTCTCTAGAGATCTTATACTTATTCAAATCACATTCACCATTTAACAGCTTCAATATTCCATTCGCATACTCATTACTCAGAACAAAACACGATTGTCTCCATTCATAGCATAGTTGAACATAACTATCCATAACATAGCATAACTATTTTGAGGAGTAATCTGATAATCTATACTACCAAAATCCTAAATACTTGGGTGGCTTATTAATGTCATTGAAAAAGTCTTAACAAGATAAACATACTTTAACTAAACTAGTTGTCTTTTAAATACAACTTATTAAAGGCTCTGAGTGGAGCTATGAAATGTCTTAAGTGCTTTCAACAGAAAATAATAGAAACTTCCAAGTGGTCGGATGTAACACAGACTAAAGTCCATGATCATGCACCTCCTAGATTTTTGGTGACCCAGTATTCTGGCGCTGCTGACTCCAGTCGGCATTCAAGTCTATTCCTTCCACTAAGACATACTCAAAAACCTACATGAATACACAGATCTTTTCCACAAAATCACATCAACATTATTGACAAACTCTAATAAATTTGAAAACAAAGATTGTACAACATTCTTTCAAAAATAAACAAATATTGCATAAAAGACTAATAAATTGGCATCGTTTAGGTAGCTTAGTGGCACAGAAAGGGTCACATGGTTAATGATAAAAATGAGGTTATTTATACCTCATCACCCTCCCCTCTCTAAGGTTGAGTAGGTCCTCCTGCTCTCTGTTGATAATGGATCTTCTGCCTCTCTACTTCTCTTTTCCTATTAAGTTCATCAAACATTGAACTGAGATCTACATGTCCCCTACTTCTTCATCCTAATGATCGGGATATTTAAGAAAGCCCTTATGTAATTCTATTCTTATTTTCCATACATGCAGATTTCTAGGGTCTTGTTTTGTAGTAATCAAAATTGTAGGCGAGGGCTGAAGGAGCAAGGGAGGTCTGTAACTCATGCCTATCCACTTAGTCTTAATCTATTGTAGAATTTATGTCAAGGCTTCTGCCCTCCTGTAGGACCACCTGAGGTTGGTTGGAGAGATCATCTCTCTTCTTTTAGGTACATTGGCAGAGGGGTATATCATTCTTCATAGGCATTCCATGCCCTGTCTATCAAATTTAGCCCATTAATTTTAAAGTCTTCAAAACAAATTCTCAAACTTTCATTATATTTTCCTTGCATAGCTTCATACTTTTTAATCCTTCTTAATTGAGTTTTGAAGGCAAAGGGCTTATGGTGTGGATGACTCATAAGGAGACCTACTGTCCTTTCTACCTATAAATATTCTCTAGTTCTATCCTTCCAATTGAGCTGATTCTATAGATTGGACATAAAAGCTCTGATCTGCACCTCTCCTACAAAGAGGTTAATGAAGAAATCATTGTATTTTTCCAACAAAAGATTATGTACAAAAAATTCATATAGAAGATTTTGTTGAGCAGGGGTTGATTCTTTAAATTTCTCCAAGAACTATTTATCATCTAGATCATGAGGTGAATTATAGGAGATTCTAAGGAGTTTCCATCTTAGCACCTACTCATTGAGGAACATTGAATATAACTTGGATGGTTTCCGACAAGCTAACAATAATTCTCCTATTTTGCATGCATCTATTTTTTCCTGATACAGTCTATCATAGGATTCCTTCAGCAATACTATTTCTTTCTTAAGTCAGGCATTTTTTATTCCAGCTTATCTCAAAAAATAACATCTTTCCATCCATTTTCTCGGCATGGGAGGAATCTGTACTTGGAACCATTCCATCTTTGTTGATTCAGTCTATATTTCCTTGGACTCAATGACTAATTTGACACTTACTTCTTGCAATTCTTGATCCAATTCTACAGTTTGGCTAAGGGCTACATTAAGTTCCTATTTATGTTTTTCCTATCTTTCCACAAAGGCTTGAAGAAACACTTCAAAATTAACAGTCAGATTCTTTATTTGTTCATCCCTTTTAGACAGGTTGGTTAAATGTTCCTTGTTTTTCTCCTCAAAATGTTTCAACTGGAAATGCAAATCTCCAATGAGTTCATCTTTCTGCTCTAGTTTGGTCCCCAAATTTCTTACCTCATGATCTCTTTGTTGTAGGAGTTCTTCCTGGTTATCAATATCCTGTTTCTGTACACTAATCTGCCTATCACTCTGTTCCAACTTATCTCTTAATTATACAATTTCTTTTCTCAATATTTCCAACTTGATTTCCATTTGATCATGTCTCTCATTTCCTATGTCTGTTGAAAGAGGTGAGCCAAGAATATATGTATTGTAGTCAAATACATGCCCTTCATTATTTCCCCCTATAAGGCCTTGCTCTGTTTTATCTATATCATCCAGTGAGGGTGGTTGTTCATTTGGTAGGGTTATTTCAGGCTCATTTCTCTCTAATGACTATTTGATCATTGAAATTATTTCCACAGAATCTTGTTCTTGAGCTTCAGTTTCTTCAATATTTGTATGGGTCAGGTTCTGTTCATCTACCTTCTCTTGTTCTTTCTCAGGTGGGTGAATTTGTTTTCCAGACTCATGAGTGACATCTTTTTCCAGGGTTTCATTTCCATTTTGCTGTATGTCTTGCCTCTTCTTCTTCGGGATAGGCAGTTGCTCACATGCAACAGAACAACTGAAGTTCGCAGCTAGTCTTTTGCTCCTTCTTGGAGGTTGGGGTCTTTGCAATTTTTCTTTAGGCCTGTGCTTTCTTGTCCTAGGTAGGCTTTCTAGTTCATCTTCAGAATCAACAAATTCCACATTCTCCTATTTTTTTGAAGTCTCCAAAATATTGTGTGGCCTAGGGAGTTCATCGGTCTCTGAAGGATTTGACACAAGTTTCAGCACCTCACCTTCGGGAGATCCTCTATGAAGATGAGGTTCAGGAGAAGGCTCCCTAGGATTTTTTGTGGATATTCCAAATGACTCTCCCCTCTCAAAGTGCCCTATGGGTGCTGAGGTTTCAAAATTTCCAAGAAATCTCTACCATTTTTCATTTGTATTCCTCTTTTTCAGCAATTGGTATTTACAAATTAACGAGATGAGGCCATGGTGTTTCAATGGCCCAGACCCAATTTTGTACGTTTCTATCATATGAATGAGAGAATTGTACAAGAAAGTGGGAAGGTTCATTCTTAACTCAATTTTTTCAGCATCGTGGCGCAAATGAGTGAGTAGGTGAAAAGAGGGACCTACAATAATAGCACATTGGTCATCACAGGTAAAGTACTTGATAATCCATGCTACTATCATTCTCCATGGTTCTGCTATTGACATTCTCTGAAAACCCTTGTTTTGCCCTTAGGACTTATAACTAGCAATAGTTGGGGTTCCCCTTCCTTCAAGAAAAGCTCTAACATTTTCTGGTAAGAAATGTTAGTTGATTCCGCTAAATTTACCCCTTCATTTTTAATACCAAACAAATCAAAAATGATTTGAGCACTTACCTCGAATTTTCTCCCTCGTACAATGGAGTGCCCGTCTGAGAAATTCTTGACAAATTCATTAACTAGCTCCGCATTGTGCCCTTCAAATTTCTTTATAAAGTCTAGCCACCCTACTTTTTGAAATAGCTTTGAAATGTTATGCAGGGCCAACAGCTTCTCTGCAAAACTAGGCTATGATTTCCGCTTTGCCCCCATACTAGTTTTTCTGATAATTTATGTTGAATTATGTACGAACTGTTATGACAACAGAGGTGACCAACTGTTTAGGCTATCTGAACTGAAAAATCATATGAAAACCAATTTCACGGCTAACTGTGTTTGTAGTAAAACAATGGAGTGAGCTAGCAGTGATGTGATATCCCTCAACTCAGCATGTTAACCCAGACTTTGTGCTTATTATTACCGTGCATGGCATGGAGTTAATGTGTCGTCATATCCCTCAGTTGAAGTACAGTTCCCATAGATTTCTAATTTTGGGAAAAGGAGGAAAAGCATGACAATCTATTAAATCTTATTTACAATATATTGTTTAATTAAGAAAGAATGTGTACATACCTTATGTTCTAAAATTGATTTTGAATTCACTTCACCTTTACTGACGTAACGGCTGCATTTACGATTTTTCAAGTCATCAATGCAAAGATTGGATGAGATGGAAAAAAGGTTTTGTGGATTTATTAATGATGATAACAACGTGGCTAGAAGTGTTTAATTACTATGATGGTAAGTGATCGTAATAATTCTTTATTTATTATGATAGAGGGTGGCAACATAAGGAATGAGTTTTAATGAATGTCTTGGTACGGAAGAGTTGGGTGGTATAAATGGTATGAATGGGCATGCTCTAAAATTTTTGGAGTATTTGCAAGGGGGTCACAAGTTCCGGAGCGTCAAAATTAGATGCTCATGGAACGAACATAATAGAAATAAAGGAACAAAATTCTGGAGTACTAGAACTGGATACTACCAGAGTGAAGATACAAAGTTCTGGAGCATCGTTGAAAGATGTCATTGAAATGTAGGAACAAAGTTTCGAAGCATCGCTAAAAGATGCCACCTGAACACAAGAACAAAGTTCCAGAGCATCGCTGAAAGATGTTGTCGGAACACAAAACAAAGTTCCAGAGCATCGCTGAAAGATGTTGCCAAAAAGCAAGAACAAAGTTCTAGAGCATCATTGAAAGATGCCACTGGAATGCAGGAATAGAGTTCCAGAGCATCGCTAAAAGATGCCACCAAAACGTAGGAACAAAGTTCTGGAGCATCACTTAAAGATGCCACCGAAACGCAGGAACAAAGTTCTGGAGCATTGTTGAAAGATGCCGCCGAAATGTAGGAACAAAGTTCTGGAGCATCGCTGAAAGATGTCACTGGAACGCAGGAACAAAGTTTCGGAGTATCATTGAAAGATGTCACTAGAATGCATGAACAAAGTTCCAGAGCATCGCTGAAAGATGCTCACGAAACTTAACATGGGCAGGAATGAAGTTTCAGAGCACCGGTGAAGATGCTAATGAAACTGAATAGTCACAGGAATGAAGTTCTAGAGCACCGGTGAAGATGCTAACAAAACTAAACATGGGTAGGAATGAAGTCCCGTAGCATTGGAGAAGATGCTAACGAAATTTTGCACTATCTAAAGGTAAATTCCTACAAAACAATAATAGAATTTAAATAAGCAACTAAGACAAATACATGACAATTTAGACAAATGCTCTAAGATAAACTCACATTCTTTTTTTTTATACCTCCTCTGCCAAGGTAGAGTTGATACATTGGTTCTCTCCTTGCATCTCTACCATTTTTGTAAATTCCTCTTTGTTTATAGGTTTGTGGTAAATTTGCAATCGATGACTGTCGACTAGGAGTGTTTGAGTGTCACCATCTATGGGTTTAAGCTGCACTACTCCATTTGGAAATACTTCAGAAATCTCATATGGACCCAGCCAATGAGTTCTCAGTTTATCTTTTTTATCTTTATATTTGGAATCAAATAGCAATACCTAATCACCGTTGTGGAACTCCCTTTCTTTTATATGCTTGTCATGCCAAGCCTTTCGCTGATGTTGGACAAACTCAGTCTGGTGAATGGCTTCCATGTGGAGTTCATCTAGTTCACTAAGTTATAGGACCCATTCAACCTGGGCTCGATCAAGGTCCAAGCCTACTTCCATTGTTGTTCCGAGCATTTGTAATTCAAATTCAATGGGTAGAAGAGGTTTCTTTCCAAAAAACAAATAATAGGGAGTGAGACCGGTGGTTTATTTCCAAGTTGTGTTATAGGCCCAGACTTCCTCATGCATTTTTCTAGCCCAGTCCTTCCTTCTCGATGAAACCGTTTTTGTCAGGATGTTTTCAAGCTCTCTATTAGTGATTTCCACTTGGCCATTTTCTTGTGGGTGGTAAGGGGATGATTTCTTGACTTACTTGGAAATCGTCAGTGAATGCAAATAGAAATTTAGACATAAATTGTGGCCCCTGATCTATGACAATTGATCTAGGGGCTCCAAATTTGAGGAAGATTTTGTTATAAAGGAAATCTGTGACTTGTTCTTCCCTGGCGACTTTGAACTTCTACCCATTTGGTTAGGTAGTCAGTATAGACCAGGATGTATTGTTTTCCCTGTGAAGGATATGGGTCCTATGAAGTCAAGTCCCCATTTTTCAAAAGGTTCAAAAACTACCTGTGACTGTAGAGGCATCTCGTTGGATGCAATAGGTCTCCCTACTTGTTGACATTCATCACAATGGTGAACATATTTTTTTACATCTTTATGCATGGAGGGCCAATAGTAGCCTACGCCTAATATTTTGTGAGAGGTTATTTTTGCTTAATAATGACCTCTAAAGGGATCATCATGGCATGCTCTTAGTATACTATATGTTTCGTCTAATCTGATGCAGCGGTGTAAAACCAAATCAGGTCCAATCCTAAATAGCATACCATTGATCCATTTGAACTAGACACGTTCTCTAATGAGGCATTTCTTTTGTTTTGATGTAAAATCTAGTGGAAACTCAAAGATGGCTAGATAGTTGGCTATGTCTGCAAACTAGGGTGTTGTAATAGAGATGGCGCATAAGTTTTCATCTGGAAATTTATCTTGAACAGGGACACAGTCTCCATTGTCCTGTTTGATTCGGGATAAAAAGTTTGCGACTATGTTAAACTTCCTAGGATTATCAATGATGATTACATTGAATTCTCACACAAGTAATAACCATCTGATTATCCTTCCATTCACTACAGGTTTGTTCATTAGGTATTTAATGGTTGAATGGTTTGTGAACACAGTTACCTTATACCCTATAATGTAATGTTAAAATTTATTGATTGCATGAACCACAACTATGAATTCATTCTCCACGGTGGTGTACTTTCGTTCAGTGGGAGTTAGATTCTTACTTATGAAATATATAGCATACCTCCCTCCATTCTCATCCTCTTGGCCTAAGATTTCTCCAATCGAATCATTGGAAGCATCTGCGTAAATATGGAAGGGAAGGTTCCAGTTAGGTCCACGTAGAACTAGAGCATAAATGATTTTTTCTTTAATGATATCAAACAATTTTTTACATTCTGTTGTCCAAGCAAATTCCACGTCTTTTTGAAGGGAGAACATAGGAGCTACAATTTTACTGAAGTTTTCTATAAATCTTTGGTAATACCCAGCATGGCCTAAGAAACTTCTAACATTAGTTTGGTTTTTCAGAGTCTCTAGTTGCTGTATCACTTCAATTTTCTTAAGATCTACCTTTATCCCCTCAGTTGAGATGTGGTGTCCCAGCACTATCCCTTATTCTACCATTATTACACATTTTTCATGACTCAGGGATAACTAATGGTCTTCACATCGCTGCAATACTCTGTCTAAGTTTTTAAGGGCCTCATCAAAAGTGGAACCATATACCGTGAAGTCATCCACATAAACTTCCACACAATCATTTACAAGTTTAGCAAAGATGTCCAAAACAACCCTCTGAAATGTTGTAGGGGCATTACATAGCCCGAAGGGAAGAACTTGATATGTGAATGTCCCCTAAGAATAGGTAAAAGTTGTTTTGTCCTGGTCCTTTGCTGCCACTTGTATCTGGTTGTATCTATTGAATCCATCGAGGAATGAGAAATATTTTCTCCCTGCTAAGTTTTCCAAGACTTGGTCTATGAAGGGTAGTGGAAAGTAGTCTCTGTAGGTTGCTTTATTGAGTTCTCTATAATCTATGCACACTCTCCATTCCCCATTTTTCTTTGGAACAACTATCAAAGGAGAGACCCACTTGCTGTCAGAGATAGGATAAATGAATCCCAGTTGTAGGAGTTTCTCAATTTCTGTTTTAACAATATCTTTGAGAGTAGGGTTAAGTCTTCATTGCGGAAGACGAACTGGTCTAACATCTTCAGTATAGATGTGGTGGGTATAGACACTAGGATGTATTCCTCTCATGTCTATGTAGTCCCAAGCACAATCTTTGGATCTATTCACCAATACATCAAATAGCTTGAGCTCGTCTGCTTCTATTAACCAACTATTGATATTTAAGGTTTTTCCCGGTAATAACATTATAGTTTTGGTTCCTGGGTAGTTGGAGGTGACAATATGAACTTCTCTTGTTAATGTGTTGAGAGGATAGCTATGCAGTATGATTTTATGGAATCTGGCAATATCTTCAAAGAAGTGATTAGTTTTTGGGATGATGTTAGCCAGAGGACAGGGTAATGCTATGAAGGAGCTGTGGTTGTTGTCATAAATGTGCTTGATATCGTCGGTGTGGATTGGTTTTCCTAAAATTTCCTCAACTTCCAAGATTTCTTCATCACTTGAATCTATGGTAATACTTTGCATATCATTTTCCAATTCATCTTCCAGTTCTTCACCGTGTTGTTTAATGACTACCATAGCAAATGAGGCCAGATTTTCCTATTTGTCAAAATAATTTGATTCATCAACCCAAACTTGCTTGTTTACCGCAGGTTGGGCAGGGGGATATAGGGAGAAGTGTTTGTTATTAAGGCCATTTGAAATGGTCATCCCTCCTACTCTACAGTCAATCTTGGCTACAACAGTTACCAACCAAGGTCTGCCTAATATCAATGAATAATTGTCCATAGGTGTGTGGGACTGGATCACTTGGAAGTCCACTGGATACTCCCAATTTTCAACCTTGACAGGGACATTTTCTAGAACACCTTTGGGAGCATCTATAGACTGGTTCGTCATTTGCAATATGGTGGTTGTGGGATGTAAGTCGGTGAGCCCCAACTTTTCCATAATGTCCATAGTCATGACATTAATCGTTGCCCCTAAGTCCACGAGTGCATTGGGTATTGACACATCATTGATTGTCATTGTTATGAGTGGGCTACCTGGGTCACCATATTTTGGGGTAGAGATTTCTCCAGTTAGAAGGTTGGCCAAATTTCAATTGATTTACACTGTGTTAATTTGTTTATTTTTCTGCCCTAGTGTTTGTATGCACAACTATTTGACTAATTGGTTGAGTTCAGGAATCTCTTTGATTGCTTGTAATAGTGGAATCTCGATATGGAGTCATTTAATTTCTTGTATTAAAGCAATTTTAGTTGGCAGAAAGGGTTTTTTAGGAGAGTCTCCTTAAGGCACTCCAGAAAAGGTGCTTGAGTTCTCTTTTTCAAGTTGGAGTCATCTTCCAAAAGACTGGATGAATGATTGACAATTTCTTCTAAATGCACTTATGAAGCTTTAGGTGGAGGTTGTTGAGGAGATGACAAGGCAAACTTCTCTTGGTTAATTCTTGTGTTTTACTCTAAGGGTACGTGAATCATCTTTGTTCCTTCGATGCGCTCTTCATTTTAGTCTTCCAAGATCTCAATGATGGTAGGTTGTTGGAGCATTTTTCCTGACCTCGACTATAAGTTTCCACAATATATAGCATTAACTCCTGCCATGTTTTCCTGCTTAGTGGAATACATTGGTGCAATTTCACGAGTATTCTTCAGATTAGCAAAAGGTTGCATTAGTAGTTAGGGTTGATTGACCTGCTCATTTTATTGAGTGTTTTGGGGGGCTAGCAGGAGGTTACGTTGTGGATTTGGCATCCGCCTCGGACCATGATAGAATTGGTTTGAAGGATGATTCCATTGTGGGGAGGATTTTGAGGTACCATTGTTATTGAGTCTGATTTGCCCATTGAAGGTTTCCGAAGGACTGGTTTGCCCACTCAGTTGTTCCCCAAGGATAAGGTCCCCAGTTAGGTGTTGTTGGAGGCCAAGGTGCTGCCCACTGATTGTTATTCCAATTATTTGGAGGGCACCATGATGGGTTGGAGTTTTGACCATAGGAGAAATTCCCTCCTAGTCTTTGCCCTACGTAATTGATCTCTTCCTCTATGTGAGGTGCCTTTTTCTTTGAGTTTTTAATTACATTAAGTATCTCACACTGATCAGTGGCATGACTTTTCTCGCAAATTTGACAACTGTCAGCTTTGTCTAAAGGACACTCCCTTAGCAGATGTTTGTTTCAACATTTGGGACAATAGATGGACAAGGTTTCAAGATTATGTGTCTTGGCTTATATTCCATCCAGGGTGGTGTTTAACTAAACAAGGATATCAGTTTTCAAATTCGCTATTTCCTCTCGTAGTTTGCCAATTTAATTTGAGCCTCTCAATAGGATAGACTTACGAATTCCTCTGTGAGTCCAAGAGAAATTTTTGCATTACTCAACAATATCTCCGAGTTCAAGTTGGGACACATCTCCTTTTCCCATCAAGTCTAAGCTTCTCCTAGCATCCTCATCAAACCCTTTTAGGAATATGGTCTTTAGGATTTCTGGACTCATTGTTTCTTCTCCACATCATTTTGTTAGAAAGATAAACCTATCCAAGAAGTCTTCTAGGCTTTCATCTTCTTTTTTGTTGAACACCTGAAATACTAAGAGGGGGGGTGAATTAGTATTCTATTAAACCATTCATTCATTAAACCATTAATCCATTTGCCATATTCAACAATAGTAAAGCAAATCAAGCATAGAAAGTACAACAACATGTTGATAACTGAGAGGGGGGGGTGAATCAGTTATCCTAATTATTTCTTCTTCTGAACTTTCTTATTAATCAAAGCAGCATTGAATTAAACAAACAAACATTATCATGAAATGAGAAACACATGACACAGTATTTTTGACGTGGAAACCCGGTTAAGGGAGAAAACCACGGGGTGATTAACCCAAAGATTATTCTCTGTTAGAAGAATAAGGAGTTACAAAAATGGCACTTGCCAATTAGGGCTCACTGCCTGAGCACACTGCTCACAAGAGGCACACTGCCTACAAAGAGACACACTGTCTACAAAGAATGTTATATAATACTTGAACTGATTGGAAGCACCTACATATGCTGGGGTTCAGTTCCGGTTTGGCTTAGTATACTGATCTGCTGCACTTCATCTTTCCTCTGTTCTTTATTCTGCTATCTTTTCACATACCGGATCTTTCTTACTACTTCTTCTCTGCTCTGCACTTATTCGTATATACCCTCACACAATCACACTTTTCACAACTAAATCCATCCTCTATATATATCCGCACAAGTAATTTCATCACCTTTCTAGTCGGCATCCGGAACAGTCTAGTTTCTTACAAACTCTGTTCTGTCAGCTGAATCCTTGCTCACCAAGCAATGCGGATCAAGCATATACTTGTAGATATCATTAATCATGTCGGCCAAACATGATTCATGCCTTCACAACCTTTACCATCAACAGTAACACATCCAGAAAATATTCTGATGCTCAGTCAGTCAGTTCTTCCTCTGTTTTCACTGTCTTTCAGGAATCTGATACTCAGCTATTCATATCTTTTTCTTTGTCCATCATCGGAGGCTAAATCCTTGGAATATACTACTCAAGGTAGTCCTCTTGACTTCTCCAAATCTGCACTGCACCAAGACACTTCCTCTGAGAGGTCCGGACCAATCTGTCGGACCTTGCCACATGCTCTGTTCTTGTTCACCGGACCACAACAGTTCTTCATTCTGACTTCCGGTAGAGGCACACCATGACTTGCGGATATGTGGGATGACCTTTGTTGCCATCAATAACAACAACCATGAATCCATATAGTGTCTCTTGCCAACAATCTCCCCCTTTGGCATTGATGGCAATACGTAGTGAAAAATGACTAAGTGTTTACACTATGCTCCCCCTTTGCTGATGCTCTATCTTTATATACAATTTTCGGAACTCCCCCTTAGTTGGATTCCTCATTTTTGACTGCTCCTCACTCCCCCTTTGACATCAATGGCAAAGGGTAGGGTCCGCACACCAAAATTTTCAAAAATTTTCTCTATATAGCCGCATATTTACATACTCACATAAACTAAAGAATGTCTGCAAAAGATGTCTTCAGTTGGATCAGTTCTGTAGCCCAACTTTGCTTCATTCTATCCAAAATTGAAATGTGACCACTCAACAAAAATGCAAAAGCTTCTGCCCTCTTGAGATCTATCGGATCATTTGTTTGGGCGGTACTCTGAGCATCACTGATGGCCTCATGCATAGTTTCTAACTTAGGGATTATAATCCTTCTAAGTTCTCCCATCCGGTTAGTGATATTCTTCCTTTCCTTCTCAAAGTTCTTTATTGCATTTGTGATTGCAATAGTTTGACATTCTTGATTTACTATGGAGGAAGAGAGAGGATCAAAACTTTGAGACAAACTTTGTAGTTTGTCCTGTTCCGCTTTTATTTTCTTATCAATTTCTACTGTTGCCTTTGACCAGGAGATACAAAATTTGTAAATATCACCGCCATCCTTAAGAGCATTTTCTAAGCTCTTTATTCCAATACTCATATTTCTCCTATCGTTAGAGATTAATCCTAATACTTCTGAAAATCTTTTATCCAAAAATTCCTTCCAGACCTTTTCTTCGGCTGATTTTTCTAGAGAATCAAAATGTGTATCAACACTGCTGACTAAGGTTTTGAGATTACCGGAAGAGGAGGCTGTCAGATCTATCTGGATTGATGGCATGATCTTTTCAAGCACTCCGGAAGCAGCCTCTATCAACTCACAGTCTTCCATATGAGACTTTAGGAGTTTTTCATTTGCCTTAGCATTTACAAATGAAGCTATCTTCATTGTCTGTACCGGAGAGAGAGAGTCAAAGTCGAATGGGCCTTTTAGAAGCTCCGGTTCATCAATCTCTAAAGTTTCTTGGCTTAGAAACTTTTGAACAGTTTGTGCAGTGTCTCTTGCCGGAGACAGATGTTTCTTTTCTTCTGCAGTTTTGTCCTTAGGAGTCTTATCTCCTTCCACATTCTTACCACTTACAGTTGTGGTTTTCTCTGTTGGATTTTTCTCTTTCTCTGCATCCTTGGTGCTGTCAACCTCTTTTTCTTTTTCTGCTGCTTCTTTCTCCTGTAATTTCTCTTCTTCTTGGGATCCGGAGACTGTAGGAGAAGCCGGAGAAGAGATGTTAGTCTATTCTAGTGGCACTTCTTCCGGAGCAGATGATTCCAAGTCCGCAGCTGTTTCTGCACCTAAGTCCTCTGTAACAGGAATATTGAACCTTTTGAATGTATTCCAGAGGATCTCTTCAGTGTCCTTGGCTACTTTGTCGGTCTCACCAAGCATAAGCTGATTCATCCTTGCTTTGCTTCTGAATTCATCCTTGCAGTCCTTGAATATCATGTTCATTGTTTTGTGATCAATTGAAGGATATAGCTGAATAGCTATTTGTTCCCTGATCTCAAGATCTTTTGCCATGGCATTGTTCTTTCTTATTTCTAGTTCCATCTCTAGATTCTTTGGAATTTCAGAGATAATCTCAATAAAAGCTTTATTGTAGATGTTCAAGTACTTAATTATAGCTTCCTGCAGGATCTTTTGATCTGCCTCATTGTAGTCATCATAGAATTCAGCTACCGGTTGAAGGTTCCCATCCACAGTGACTGATTTGACTACACTGTCTAGAGACAGGGTGGGCTTTTCAGCAAATTTCTTTGTCATTTCTTCCTTGTCTTGGCCTGAAGAGGGTTTACCGGATCCTTTCTTCTTCTGCTTCTTTATTTCTTTTACTCCCTCATCTGACTCAGTTTCTTCTTCATCCTTTTGGCTTTGATAAGCTCTTAAGGCTTTTGTCTTAGATCTCTTACCGGATCCCTGGACTTCCAGTTTTGAGCTTTTGGTTCTGATAGGTGTAGATTCTTTTGATGATCTAGTCTGGGTTGAGGTTTCCACCGGAGCACTTTTCTTGCTTTTCTTTTCTGCCTCTTTCTTTTCTTCCTTAGCCTTTCTTCTCTTTTCCCGGTTGGCATCAAGTGCCTCCTTTGGGATGCCTAGGCCTTGAGCAATATGCTCTACTTCTTTTCTCACCTTCCTCTTTATCTCAGGTTCCCTCAGTTCTATATGGATCTTTACACTCAGCTCCTCAAAGGTTCCAAACCTTTCTGCCTTTGGATCTTTGGGCTGACTTAGCATGTGTTGAACATGCAGTTCCACTATCTGTTCATCCACTTCATACCCCATGGGCATGATCCAGACAGTCCTTGGCTCCACTGCCTCCATTAGGCACTGATCAGTGTCCACCATAAAGCACACTGAGTCTTTGTATTTTTCAACAAGAGACTGGGGAATTCTTTCTCTTGCTTGCATCATGCTTTGGAAGTTTTTGAAGTATCCCCATAGGGCTGTATTTCTTGCTTTGGCATCCCCAAGCCCATGTAAATAATCTCTTATCTGGACTGCAACAGGTTTGTCATTCTGCCCTGCCCATCCACTTGATCCGGGCAGTTCATTCATGAAGTAGAAAAACAGACATAATATAAGAGTACCATACTTAAAGGAATTCTTTTTGTCCTTAATTTTCTATATATTTTCCATTAATTGGCTTAGGAGCAATTCACAGAGATCATAATCTGCATTCTTCCTTAGCATTTCATAGGCAGTATACACTGCAGTTCCGGATACAGAATTCTCCCTGCTGGAGTCATAGATCTTGTATCCTATTATCATGGATGCATACTTGATATCCAGATCCGAAATATCTTCAATGGTCATTGCCCTCTTGTCAAATTTTGATCCGGTGGCCTCAGTTACAATGTTGTTTTTGACAGATTTGAGGATAGGTATCCCTCCGGAAGAGTATAGACCAGTTACTGCCCTAATTGCCTCTTTTGTGATTTTGCAAGGTCTATCCAGCCATATGAAGTTGTCATGCATTCTGCTCAATGCATACCGGACCCATTCTTCTTCCTCAAAGCAGGGGAAATGAATGAATTGATCAAACTGTTTCTTCTGGATACCCTTGTACTCTGGTTTAAGCTCAAAAGCATTGTCTATCAGTTGTTTGTGATAGAGATCTCTCAATTTGAATTCCCCGAATTCCTCAATGCTTGCATGTATGTAAACCCTAATGTCTTCTGTGTGTAAAACTCCATGAGGAACACTGGAAAATGCTCCTAAGGGATCTACCTCCAATGACTTGTATGGATGTTTCTTAAATTCAGGTCGGGGCCTATCTGAGATTTTTACTATATTTGGAGTAGCCATTTCTTCAAAAGATTTGTAGCAAGATATCGAAAGTGGAAAATACCTTTTGCGTCTTCGGTTATACGGAGTGGCTGGATTGATTTCTGTATGTAATGACTTCGGCAGGAGATCTTCAGTGAACTTGATGAATTTTGTTGTAGAGCTCCGCTTTTCGCTTCTTCTTGGATGTGGAATGATCAAGTGATTGTTGAGAAATCCCTTATATCGTTTCACAAACCCTAATATCTGTTTGCAATAAATGCTCCACCTGCATTATTCCGGTTTGCCTTATCCGGATAGCTTGGAGTATCCCGGATCAGTCCTGATCTATGAACATCATGCGGATCTTTCAATCATGAACAAATCGAGATGACACATTACAAGAACATCCCAAACACTCTGTCCAATCCATAGAGTGAAATAATGCACTTCCGGATCTCTCCGGACCCTTTTGTAATCCTCTGTCATTCTGGAGCATCTCCCAGAACAGGTCTTACTTGATCGATCACAACTTCTTTATATCTTCATGCGGACCTCTGAAATCTTATCTGGATTATCTCAAGACTTATATCTTCAAACCCTTTACTCCGCATCTTGTGCCATATTCGGCACCACTTGATTGGCTGGGGGAACAGGATTTTCTTAGAGTCTCCCCCTGAGCCAGAGCTCACTTTTTAATTTTCGGAAGGAATATTAGCACCAGAGTCTGGTGCGGATCCAATTTCTATATTCTCTGAACTTTTCTTTACCCATGTTTTGCTCATCTGATTCCTAACTTCATCCGCATTCATCTTTTGTTTACCCTTGTCTTGATTCTGATTATACACCGGACCTCTTTTGTCCAGATTCTTGCTTCTGCAGACTTTAGCATTATGACCGGACCTATTACAGATTTGGCAAATAACATTTCTTTGCATATTTGACTGATAACCTCTTGATCTGCATTGATTAGCCATATGACCTACTCTATTGCATGTAAAGCATCTACCATTGAATGATTTGTTTACTAGCATATTTCTGCATTCATGAGACTTGTGTCCATACCTTTTGCAGTTAAAGCACTGTCCGGAGAAGGATGGATTAGTTTGATTCATTCTTTTTCTGCACTAATTAGCTTTGTGACCAAAGTGATTGCAGCTGTGGCAGTATCCATTGAAAGATGGATATCTTTGAGCATTGGGCTGTCTTGCCGGAGGTCTTCTAGGCCTATTCCTTAGATTTTCTGATCCAAAATTCTTTAGACCGGATCCGGAGCTTTCTCCTTTCTCATATCCCAAACCATACTTGTCATCTGTCTTCTTTTGACTTCCAAGAAGTACTTCAAGTTGGGCAGAACTTGTCTTGAATTTTTCTTTATATTCATTTGCTGTTTGAAGATCTCTTTTGAGAGAGACAATTTGATCCTCAAATTTTTCTTCATTATCTTTGGCATCTTCAAGATCAGATTCAAGATGTCTGATAATCCTGTCCATCTGGTGGCATTCTTCTGATTTCTCTTTAAGAGATTGTCTTAGATTGTCTTCAGCTTTTCTTTTTTCTTCAATCTCTTGAGTAAACTTTATAGTTCCTGATTCCATTTCATGTCTTAACATAATGACTTCTTTTGATAACTTTTCACATAACTTGGTTTTCTCAGTCAATTCTTCATTTGTATTGCTTTCTTCAGTTTGGCTTGCCAATTGTTGGAGCAGCTCCTTTCTCTTTTTCATAGAGAGACTTAATTTGTCTTTTAGTTCTCTCATGAATTCATCAGCCTGTTTGAGTCTTTCCTTTAATTCATTGACTTCAGAATTTGACTGTTCAAGATCCTCAAGGGTAGTCTTGAGTTGCTCCCTTAAACCATATGCATCCATTTGAACTCCCAGATCTTCCTCAAGCTGTTAGGCTCTATTGGGAGGAACCTGGCTCTGATACCAATTGTTGATAACTGAGAGGGGGGGTGAATCAGTTATCCTAATTATTTCTTCTTCTGAACTTTCTTATTAATCAAAGCAGCATTGAATTAAACAAACAAACATTATCATGAAATGAGAAACACATGACACAGTATTTTTGACGTGGAAACCCGGTTAAGGGAGAAAACCACGGGGTGATTAACCCAAAGATTATTCTCTGTTAGAAGAATAAGGAGTTACAAAAATGGCACTTGCCAATTAGGGCTCACTGCCCGAGCACACTGCTCACAAGAGGCACACTACCTACAAAGAGACACACTGTCTACAAAGAATGTTATATAATACTTGAACTGATTGGAAGCACCTACATATGCTGGGGTTCAGTTCCGGTTTGGCTCAGTATATTGATCTGCTGCACTTCATCTTTCCTCTGTTCTTTATTCTGCTATCTTTTCACATACCGGATCTTTTTTACTACTTCTGCTCTACTCTGCACTTATTCGTATATACCCTCACACAATCACACTTTTCACAACTAAATCCATCCTCTATATATATCCGCACAAGTAATTTCATCACCTTTCTAGTCGGCATCCAGAACAGTCTAGTTTCTTACAAACTCTGTTCTGTCGGCTGAATCCTTGCTCACCAAGCAATGCGGATCAAGCATATACTTGTAGATATCATTAATCATGTCAGCCAAACATGATTCATGCCTTCACAACCTTTACCATCAACAGTAACACATCTGGAAAATATTCTGATGCTCAGTCAGTCAATTCTTCCTCTGTTTTCACTGTCTTTCAGGAATCCAATACTCAGCTATTCATATCTTTTTCTTTGTCCATCACCGGAGGCTAAATCCTTGGAATATACTACTCAAGGTAGTCCTCTTGACTTCTCCAAATCCGCACTGCACCAAGATACTTCCTCTGAGAGGTCCGGACCAATCTGTCGGACCTTGCCACATGCTCTGTTCTTGTTCACTGGACCACAACAGTTCTTCATTCTGACTTCCGGTAGAGGCACACCATGACTTGCGGATATGTGGGATAACCTTTGTTGCCATCAATGACAACAACCATGAATCCATATAGTGTCTCTTGCAAATCAAGCATAGAAAGTACAACAACAAAGCATAACACATGAACACCAGGATTTTTACATGGAAAACCTAAAAAGGGAAAAACCACGATGAGTGTTAGCTCACAAAATATTATGATAGCAATACCATATTACAAAAGGCTCATTGCCCAGGGCTCACTGCCCAAAGAACTCACTGTCCTAAGAAATGCTCACTGCAACAGGCTCACTGCCAATAGAGGATAGAATGGATGGCTCACTACCAATAATGAACTGCTACAATTGCATCTACAAATGCATGGAATACAGTTCCAATTAGGCTCAAAATATTGTCTGAAAAAGTCTTCATCCTAAATTGCTCTATCACACTGCTCTGCTCTGCATGAAAGTCATATCTCTCTTCTCAAACACTTGTCACACTTCTTGGATCATAGAGTTTCTTTCATATCGCATCCACACATCCATATCCACATCAAACACTAAAATGAATCACACACATACACACACACACACACATCCACAACACATAGCATCTTCAAAATAGGTCAGCTTGCAAGTATGAAACGTGTAGTTATGTAAAGTGTAACTTGTCTGCCTTAATGCATTCACCAAAAGACTTTGCGAACCAAACCAACACTTAGAATACATTCTTCTATGTCAGCACAAACTATGCAACCACTTAACATATAATTCTGATCAATAGATTCTTTCACACACAAATTACAATATCAAGTTAGCTTCACAAACTAACAAACACAGGCTTAGACCAATTGTTAGAACATAACTTTTAGTACAGACCACAAAACTTGCTCAAACTCATAATCAATACTCCTTAGGCATCCCAAAGCTTAACTCCAGAATCGTATAACAAAATATTAACATGCGGTGAAATGCGGAGTACTAGAACTTAGACTCTGTCACTATCAAATAAAGTCAACTGAAATAGCGATACTTAGCCAATCACAGCTACTGTCTCGAAGTACTTCACAATCTCAAATATTGGATTTGGATACTTCAGAAATATCCTAATCATCGCTTAAAACTATAGAATAAGATATTTCTTACTAGAGAAATGCGGACCAAAATAAGTTTGCTCTTCGCACTGCTTCATACTGAATATTGTTATGCCAATCTTCTGCCAGTTGACTCTATGCTTCTGGAACTCATCTGAATGTAAAACTTTGGAATTAGAGTTTTCTAAGTATCACCAACCTTCTATCAGAACTGTAGAATATGATCATCAAACTTGGAACAATGCGGATCATAATACTGTCATTCTCTAGTCATCTCTGTAGTCTTCCAACACTTAGCCAAAAATGCTTAAGTCTCTTTACCGGATTAGAATTCTGTATTTATATGACTTCATGAGGATTGCTATAACCTCACAACCTTTGTTGTCACAATCTTGAATCCTTGTTGCTTGTTGCCATCAATGACAACACCATTCAAACATCATACTTAGTCAATCTAGGTCATACCAACAGTGTCTTCATCAATGATGTTTGCCAAGTTGCCAACAATCTCCCCCTTTGGCATTGATGGCAACACATGATGTGAAAAACAATTTCTGTCTCCCCCTTACTTTTTACACACTTCTCCCCCTAACTGCTTATACTCTTTCACATGCTTCTCTCCTAAGTTATTCTCTCCCTTTCTATTTTTCACATGCTTCTCTCCCCCTTTGACATCAATGGTAAAGGTTTATAATACACAAGTATATACAGATTGAATCTGCTTCCCTTAAGTAGTACACCAAAATTTCAAAACTATTTCTATCGACCATATATACATGAAATCAAAAACTTACTGAGTTTTGGGAAGAATGTCCTTATAGATGTTCTTCAGATATGTTGCATCTCCATCCCATCTTGCCTTAGCATTGCTCAAAACTTGTATGTGCCCACTAATTTGGGACACCAACTCTTTTGCTTTATCAATGGTAGCAGGGACTTCAGTGATTTGTCTTATTTTATCTATTTCTGCTACAAGTGTTGTTATAGATGCTATCTTAAAGGTGACAATTTCTCTAAGCTGACTCATTCTGTTTTTGACAGCTTCTTTTTGACTCTGCAATTTATTTATTATACAGTGTATGGTTTCAACTTCTGCCCTCTTATTACCATTAGTATCTTTTAAAGGATCATAAGTATGGGAAATCTTGATCAACTATGCTTCCCAACCAT
The DNA here is from genome assembly GCA_027924645.1 of Cunninghamia lanceolata. Taxonomy (NCBI): domain Eukaryota; kingdom Viridiplantae; phylum Streptophyta; class Pinopsida; order Cupressales; family Cupressaceae; genus Cunninghamia; species Cunninghamia lanceolata. The sequence continues at coordinate 1,872,678 of BSBN01000780.1, forward strand.
CTATCAAGTATCTTTCAAATCCTTGGTGGTTGCAGGCCAAGTTAGACAAAATTGATACAAGTCACTAGCATCTTTCATTGTTGTCTCTACATGTTGAATACTCTTATCTAGCGAGATTTTGTCCTTAGAGTATTTGTCATTAAGTTCTATTAATCTCTTTCTTTCAATTTCAGCCCTTACCTTCTTATCTATTGCTTGTTCAAAGGACTTAAAATGAGAACTGACAAACTCCATGAGTTTCTTCATTTGCATTGAAGGAGTCAAAGAGATGTCTCTATTTACACTGGGCATAATCTTCTCAAAGATTGTCATTGCCTCTCTAATCAATTCATTGTCTTCCATATGAGATTTTAGGATCTCCTCTTGGGCTATGGCTTGGAAGATTGTTCCCAACTTTAACTTTTGCAATGGGGACATGGTGGCCAGGATTATTTGTCCTTGTAATAACTTAGATGTGTCCAAAATTTGAGTTTCTCTCTGTTTTGCCAAAAACTCTCTTAGAGAGTCAAGTGAGCTTTCTCCAGCAGTGTCTCTTCTACCTTCACCAAAAGGTACATCAGCATCATGACTTTTCAGAGGGTCTTCTTGAATAAACTCTTGTTCATTACCCCCTATTTCTGGAGCTAAATCATCAATCATCTGCTCATTGACTTCTTATCTTTGTTCAACTTGTCCTTCATAGACATTTTCCTCAGATGTGACTTTTACTTCTTCCTCTGCATTCTTTTCCTCAGCTGTCTCTTTCATCTCCTCATTCTTTCTGAGTTTATCAGAGGAGTGACCACACCTTGATCTTCCGAGAATTTAGAGGGTGATAGAGATGACACATTTTGTTCTCCACCCACATCCGAAACTTCACTTGAGTTATCAACATCAGGGTTCTGCTCATCCTTATCTGTGTCCATTACAGTTGGAATGTGAAGTTCATTGAGCACCATCAAAAAATTCTCCTCAGTTTCTTTTTCCAACTTATCGATCTCACTTTTATCTCTGGCCATTAGAATATTAATTCTCCTTTTGGTCCTAAATTCTTCAATAAATCTCTGAGTGACTTTTACTTTATCTTGTCCAGTAAGACTTGGACAAAGCTTCTTCAACACTAATTCCTTTATTTCTGCATCTTTAGTCATAGCCTCTTCTTTTCTAGCCATCAAAATGCTAGCTAGGTTGTCAGGTAGATCAGTCACAACTTCAATTAATGCCTTATTAAACATTTCTAGGAATCTTCTGACAATGGTTTCAATTATTTCCTTATAAGCATCAGAGCTCTCATCATAAAGGTTTGCAATGGGATTTAAATTTCCATGCTCATCCACTGCATTGATTGTGGTTTCTAGATCCATAGTGGCATCACTTATCTTTTCCTTTTTCTTCTTCCCCTTTTCTTTTCTCTTTCCGAAAGATTTTCCTTCTTTTCCTGAAGTGGCTTCATCTTCTTTATTGTCAATTTTTGTTCTTTTTGCCTTTGTTTCTTTATCAGTAAGAAGAGATTCCTTTTTCTCCTAGACTAGTTCTTTGTCTTCTTGACTACCACCTCCATGGCTCACATAGATTCTGCCAGTGGCCTTCCTTTTCACTCTTTTGTTCTTCTTCCCCACAACATGCTCTATTCTTTTAGGAGTTTCTTTTTCAACATCAATTGTAGGTAGGGCTCCGAAGGTCTCAGGAGTATTTGCAGCAAAAGAGGAAGCCCTTGTTGTCCTTCTTGTCTCAGGAGTAGGTCTTGCTTGTTCAGTTTTCACTTCATGCTTCTCTGGAGCCTTTGCTACTTCAGAAGCTTGAGCCTTAGCTCTAGCTTGATCTATTTGTTCTTTTGTGAAACCTTTGATTAGAGCATAATCCTCCACCCATTTTCTTACTTTTCTTTGTGTTTGTGGTTGAGTTTGTTCCAAATGAACTTTGACAAACTTTTCTTCATAAGTCCCAAACCTTTCCTCTTTAGGGTCTCTCTATTTATTTAGCATCAGATCTGCTAGACCTGTCAAAATGTCCTCAGTGACCTCATACCCCATTGCTGGGATCCACATTGTTCTCAGTTCCACTATCTCCATGAGGCACTCATCTTTAGTCACCACAAAGACAATATCATCTTTATATTTTTCTACCACACTTCTAAGGATTCTATTCCTAGCTTGTATTTATGTGGAATACTTTAAAGTGTCCCCACAGAGTTGCACTTTGAGCATTAGCATCTCCAATCCTCAACAAATGATCTCTGATTTGTATTGCTACTGGGATATGATTCAACCAAACAACATTTTCCGCACTTGTCATCTCCCTCAAGAAATAGAACATCAAACAGATAATCAAAGTACCATAATTGAATGGATATTTTGTGTCCTTAGTCCTTTTCAAGTTGTCCATCAATTATTCCCAGAGCAACTCACACAGATCATAGTCTACATTCTTCTTCACCATCTTATAGGTGGTGTAGATGGCTATTCCAGAGACAGAATTCTCCCTATTGGAGAAATACACCTTATATCCAATGATCATTGAAGCAAATTTTATTGTCAGATCCTCAATGTCATTAATAGTCAATGCCCTCTTATCAAATTTAGCACCTGTTAGCTTCATTACCATATCATTTTCACTGCTTTCAATGCAAGAACCATTCCAGAGGAACATAACCCTGTGACTACCTTGATTGCATCCTTGGTTATCATGTAGGGCACATCTAGCCACATGAATTCATTATGAATCCTGCTTAAAACATATCTAACCCATGCATCCTCATAGCATAGGACAAGAAAGTTTATCCATGTATCTAATTTCTTCTTCGCTAGGGCACCATAGTCAGTTTTCAAATTATAGTTATCATCTGTTAGCTCCTTCACATACACATCTCCTATGCTAACATGATTATATTTTTTCATACTTGCATGAATGTAAACCCTAATATCCTTGGTATGCATAACATCGTAGGGCACGCTGGAAAACACACCTTCAGAGTCTTTTTCCATGGACTTGAAAAGATGCTTTTTGAATTTAGGTCTAGGCCTATTAGTCACCCCAATAACTTGTGGAGTAAACATTTTCACAGCTCAATGAAAGCTTTACAAGAGTGATGACTATAAATACCTTGTTTTTGCTTTCGGTTAGGGTTTGATCACACTAGGAGCTTTGAGTTCACCTTTGCTTTGCTGCTTAGATATCCTTGGTCGCTTGAAATTTTGAATGCAATGTGAATTTCCTTCAAATGATTTTGCTTATATCCCCTTTTCACCAAAACCTAAGTCGCCATAAATGCTTTGTTTCCAAAATGTTGTTAACACTTTCTCTGTAACTCAGTCGATATAAATTGCTCCACAGTTTTCCACATTAGACTCTTTTCTACCATAATTTTCTTCAAAAGATTAGACATATTGTTTTTCAACTCATATCTTTGTGCTAAATGTCGATACCACTTCTCTGGCTAGGGGAACATGATTTTTCATGAAAGCTCTCCCTGAGCCAAAGCTCTCAGTTCACTTCTCAGAGGAAGTATCTGCACCAGAGGCTGGTACAAACTTATCCTTGACTTCATTAACATCCTTCTTGATCCATTTCTTGTTCATCTCCTTAATTTTTGTCGCATCAACCTTTTGCATTAGTTTCTTCGTTTCTACCAGATTATCCTCCTTCATGTTCTTACTTCTGCAGAACCTTGCAATATGTCTAGGCTTATTGCAATTGTAGCACACAACATTCCTCTGACCATTATTCCTTCCATTCATTCTGGATCTACATTGACTAGCCTTATGTCCAAATCTATTGCATGTAAAGCAGTTGCCATTGAAAGATTGAGCATTCCTCCATTGTTATAGTCATTCCTTATCTGACTTCTACATTCACTAGCTCTATGACCAACTTTATTGCATGTAAAGCATTGATTGAAGAAAGATGGAACATTTTGATTCATTTTGCTCCTACATTGAGTAGCCTTATGACCAAACTTATTGCATGAATAACAATTACCATTGAAAGATGGGTACCTTTGAGCATTTGGTTACCTGACTGGTGGTCTTCTAGGTCCATTCCTTTGATTCCAAATTTGCTTGGCTTTGTCCTTCTTGTTCTCATCATTTACTGTTGACCTGATTTGGAACTTTAACCTTTCTTAAATCCCAAGCCTTCTTTGTCATCAGGGCTCTTCTGATTAGCAATCATCTCATCAAGTTTTGTAGAACTTATCTTGAACTTGTTTAGGGTAAAAATGAAGAAGGTTTGATTTCAATGGTTTATGTTGATCCTCCTTTCACCGCCAAACATTCAAGGACATTTAGCTGAATAGGAAGTCTATTATAGGCTTCTTGTCACTTGGAACATAGGGGAAGATTGGAATTGTGTGCTTTAGTTGTTCAATTAAGCCCAATTATGCTAGAAACCCTAATTATGCAAATTCGTGAACAAATAGACGAAGTATGGAAAATGATCGCACATAGAGATATCAAATGACAATCAAATGCATACCAGATTTTGAAGTTTGGAAAGTGGAAAAGTTAGGGACTAATAAGCAGGCGCCTTAGTCCAGTGCCACAGTTTTTGTCGAGATCTGGAAATCTTGTCTGCAACCTATTCTTGTTGTTCCAAAGGGTTTCCTGTTGCGGGATCCAGAGGACTAATGAGTGGTCGCCTGAGTCTATGTCCCTATTTCATTCTCTGATCTGCAATTTTGACAGTCTACACTACTCTCCTGCAACTCCACTTTTTCTACTTTCGCAACCTGTAACTTGCAATCATTGAAAAATGGGTTGGGGGTTGTGGTGTTTAGAGGCTTGCCTCAGTCAAGCCCTGAAGAGACATTCAAGTCTTATGAACACCGTTGTCAGATAAAGAGTGCGTATCCCTATGAGATAGAGGCAAAAATCCAAATGATAAATGATTGAAAACATAATTGATATCACCTTGTAGTTAAGATCTCCTGGGAGGAAGATGCTCTTCATGCCATGAGGAGATGGATGCCAAATCTGCAAATACAAACACAAGAACAATGCTCTGCTCTACCACACAATGAATATTTTGAATGCTCTAATCACAAGAATGCATAAAGTTATCCAAATTCCCATCTCGTTTACAAATGAATGCCTAAACATGCTTATATATGCAACAACAAACATTCTCGCTAAGAATTTTGTAATTCAAACTTATTGTATCGGCATAGGACCTAAATAACGGTCATAAACTGACATATTGAAATTGGTCATGACATAAAATAGCATAGGACTAGGGCGCGGGCGCCCAAGTCCTCCCCCTCTATTTCAGGCAGGATTTATGTTAAGTGCATCCCCTGAGTCTTATTTGCCATGAAACTTCAGGGTTTTCTCATCGGGACTCATCAAAATCATGCAAGATGCTCTAAATGCATTCTAAAGGCCCGTGAGCTAACCCTTAAGAGGGAAAATCCTCCAAGGGACATTTTTTGATGTAACATTTAGCCCCCATTTTACGGTATGTATAAACGCAAGGCCAATACATGCATTAAAGTACAGTCAACAAACACAGCAAACATGCCAAGCATGGAGAAGACACGCCAATCACAAAGAAGACAGTAACAGGCATGCAAAACATGGAGAAGACAGTTACAGTCACAAAAAACATGGAGAATACAGTATTGAAGGCACACAAAACACAGTGAATGCAGAGAAGATAGTGATGATATTTTTCTTTTCTTTTTCTTTTTCATATATGAAATGCAGATGCAAGTACAAGGAAAGTAAACACATCACTCATAATGCAGGAGGGACTAATCGCCACTAGTCTTTAAGACTACATATGGGGCAACACACACGTAATACATGCCATACAAATCAAGCATGCCATACAAATCCCAAAGCATAGGAGGGACTCATCGCCACCGATCTTTAAACTATGCTTGGGAACAACCACGCAATACACACACACTTGGAAGACACGGAGAAAACATGGCAAACAAGCGATGGAGTGTTCCTATTTTTAGGTTCACCACCATCTCAGACACATTACAGGTACACATCGATGATTGGGCTTCGCCACAACAATCATCGAAGACACACTTAAGGGTTGAGTTAGTCACAGAACCGCTCCCCGCCTCTGCAGAGGACTTTTGAAAATGACAGGATGTGCACTCTCCACGAGAAATACACCATCCCCGCCTCCGCAGAGGGCTTAAGATAAAAAGGATGTGATATCTCACCTCTGTAGAGGGCTTAAATGATTGTAATAGATTTCAAACAAATCTCAAAGTGCAGGAGGGACTCATCGCCACTAGTCTTTACGACTACACCTTAGAACAAGCACATTACTAACATCTAAAACAAACAAGTTACCTTATATATGCCCCCACCTTAAGGTGGTTGATATCTGGTATCGATATCAAGCACATTAAGGTGAGTAGAAAACACACAAGGGAACATGAGCTCTAGCAAAGCCCATGCCCCCCGAAGGTGACATGTACTTTACGATCACCAAATATTCCCACAAACACATTCCTGCAAGAAAAGTGTTAGTGTCCATATAATCATGATAAACAACAATGCATATGATCATTCACACAAAGAGCCAAGGTTATACTACGAATTCGGAGATCGAGTATAACCGTGGGGCTATACCGTGAAAATCTCAAAACTGAGTGTAACCAAGGCGAGATTCAAAGACAAACAAAGTGCACATAGAAGCAGTATTGTTATGGTTTGTAAGTGCAATAAGACAACATCAAGATCACATGGGGTGATTCTACTAGCCAAGCGTTGGATAATATATAACAAGCCCATCGTCATGTATGAACTTGGTCCATTTTTAATTTCTCGCTGAAGGGACACTAGGTTCGTATCAGTATAATATTGTTTTTGTCATCCGCCCGTTAGATAGAAACACTAGAGGAAGGGAAACAATAAATCAAGAAAGGAGAAATAAGTGTCTTAGGGACAGTCACGTAGGAGGGTGCCCCCAAGTCACCAGCCGCAACACTATGTCCATAAGACACAGCACACAATAGTGAAAATAGAGGAGAAGCGATATAGAAGAATGTTGATACAATAGAAGAAGGCTTACAATAGAGGCAGTCTCCTGGTATCCTAGACCTTACAAGAGGATCAAGGGTCATCCAAGGAGGCCTAAACAACACATCACACATCACGAGAGATTAGAAATACTTACCTGTAGGGACAGCCAACTAAGGGTTGTCATCAAGCAAATCATCATCATCTTCCCACTCCAGAATGTTAGAGGAAAGTGGGACATAAGGTATCATAGCCCAACTCTTATTCTTGTCTTCAAGTTGTCCATTCTTAAGATCTTCTTTGTTTGATTCAATGTTAGGTGAGATGTTTTCTTGTTGAGATGCAATTCGTTGGGCATAAGCTTGTCGTCTCGTCCTCCTTTGTCTTGCTTGTATATTTCATTTTGTCTTACCACTTATCTCATGTAAGATAGTGTTTTGCTCTTCCATAGGTTTTTGTGTTTTAGAGGAGGAAGCACCAAGTTCAAATCTTATTTGTCTAGGTGAAATGTTTTGCTGTCGATGACTACCTCCCGATCCTTGTAAGGATGGCGGGGGAGGAACCTCAGAATAGGGTCCTTTTCCTTTTGGTCTAGGATTCTCTTCAAATGCAGGTTGTTCGTCTCTTGTTGTTCCTTGCATAGAAGGACCAGCCACTCGATGTAATAGTTTTGTTTTGTAGTTTCTATAGCTTAAGAAGTTAAAATTTATCTATAGCTCTGGTTCCACTTCAGATCTTTCCCAAAAGTAATCAAGTGTAAAGTGATGTCTTGTAACCAAAGGTTTATACTTATTGCGAGGGATAATAATCACTTATCCATTCAAAAGAAATTTTACACAGTTATGAATTGTTGAAGGGACAACTTTCATAGCCTTAACCATGGATGTCCCAATTTTATGCGAAAGAGGTCAGAAATAGGGTCAACATCATACCATTGTTCTATAGATTTTTCAAATATAGTGACCAGTAAAGATATTTTCCCATAAGTGTTTACAAAGATTCCCTTATGTGTCTTAATAATCATATCCGTAGGGTCATAAAAGCCTTGCATCAATTCATGTGAATAGAGGAAATCTTTCGTGGCTACATTAGTCATGCAATTAGGATCAACAAGGGTTCCATCCATAGGATTTCCCATTATCTTCACAGTGATATAAAGAGGTCCTTCAGTGTCTCCAATTGTTCTATCATGAGGTGTAAACACAAGTTCAAGTTCAGGGACCTTTCTTTTCATGTAAGGCCTCGGAGGGAACCTATTGTTATAGTTGTGATTAGAATCCATGTGTATATGTATTCAAATCAATGTGAGATCAGATTTTAGAAGATTTTCAAATTTTATGCAAAAGACAAGTGCAACACTATGAATGAAAATGACCTAAAATGCTTGATTTTTTTTTAAACTTTTTCAATGCAAATAAGTGAAAGAAAGGGTGTTGTAAGGGAAATGATCAGGGGAAGAAAATAATATGTCTAAATCAGTCCACTAAAGTAATAATATCCTTCACAACACACTTTTGATGCGAATCTAGAGTGATGACAAGTCAAAACATAGTGAAAATACACTAAAATATGCAATTTTTCACAACTTTTCAATGTAAAGACCCAATAAAAGGGGTGTTGTAAAGAATTTTAGGAGGTGCAGAAGATTATAGCATTAATATCAATCACCTAAAGCCATAAAATCTGTCACAATATGCTTGGAGTGCAAATCTAGGTCAAACCTTAGAAAAAAATATAGCCAAAATATGCAAATTTTCAATGCAAGGGCCCAATAAAAAAGTGTTGTAAAGAATTTTAGGAGTGACAGCAGATAATAACCCTAATAATAGCTAATTAGTGTAGAAAAATATTTTACAACACGCCTATGGTGCAAATCTAGAGAGATGATAAGGCCAAAATCTAGTGAAAAAACAAGGTTTTAAAACCCTAGGCATGAAATTTTGCAAGCAAACCACTATGATGCAACACTACAGTTAGAAATCAATCCTAATGAGTGTTTTAAAAGGGTAGTAAAATCTGAAACAAGATTTTGACAACAAACCCTAGCTAATGTAAAACTAGGTTATATGAAAAAAATGTACAATTTCAAGCTATTTTCAACAATTTAAGCATGAAAATGCAATCTAAATGAATGATGAATTTCTTTATTTTAAATCAGATATGATGATAATGATAGAAATTTATTGAAATTAAATACCAACTAATCCAAATTATTTGAAAATGCAAGCTAAAAATGCCATTTTTTTTCAAAATTTTCAATTTTTTTTGTAATTTTTCAAATGCAATAAGATAAATAATGAAATGAATGAATGTAAATCTGAAGCACAACACTCAGCAAGGTGCAAAATTCAAAAAGAACATGGGTTCACCAAAATGTTTAGGGTAAAAATGAAGACGGTTTGATTTCAATGGTTTATGTTGATCCTCCTTTCACCACTAAACATTCAAGGACATTCAGCCGAATAGGAAGTCTATTACACAATTCTTGTCACTTGGAACATAGGGGAAGATTGGAATTGTGTGATTTAGTTGTTCAATTAAGCCCAATTATGCTATAAACCCTAATTATGCAAATTCGTGAACAAACAGACAAAGTACAGAAAATGATCACACACAGAGATATCAAATGACAATCAAATGCATACCAGATTTTGAAGTTTGGAAAGTAGAAAAGTCAGGGACTAATGAGCAGGTTTCCTAGTCCAGTGCCATAGTTTTTTTTTAGATATGGGAATCTTGTCTGCAACTTGTTCCTGCTGTTCCAGAGGTTTTCCTGTTGTGGGATCCAGAGGACTAATGAGCAGGCACCCGAGTCCAGGTCCCTATTTTCTTCTTTGATCTGTAATTCTGACAGTTTGTACTACTCTCCTGAAACTCCACTTTTTCTGCTTTCGCAACCTGTAACCTACAATCATGGAAAAATGGGTTGGGGGTTGTGGTGTTTAGAGGCTTGCCTCAGTCAAGCCCCGGAGAGACATTCAAGTCTTCTGAACACTATTGTCAGATAAAGAGTGCGTATCCCTGCGGGAGAGAGGTAAAAATCCAAATGATAAATGATTGAAAACATAATTGATATCACCTTGTAGTGAAGATCTCATGGGAGGAAGATGCTCTTCATGCCATGAGGAGATGGATGCCAAAGCTGCAAATACAAACACAAGAACAATGATCTGCTCTACCACACAATGAATATTTTGAATGCTTTAATCACAAGAATGCAAAAAGTTGTCCAAATTCCATCTAGTTTACAAATGAATACATAAACATGCTTATATATGCAACTACAAACATTCTCGCCAAGAATTTCATAATTCAAACTTACCGTGTCGGCATAGAACCTAAATAACGGTCATAAACTGACACTTTGAAATTGGTCCTAACCTAAAATAGGGCAGGACTAGGGCACGAGCGCCCAAGTCCTCCCCCCCTATTTCAAGCAGGATTTATGTTAAGTTCATCCCTTGAGTCCTATTTGCCATGAAACTTCAGGGTTTTCTCATCGGGAGTCATCAAAATCATGCAAGATGCTCTAAATGCATTCTAAAGGCCTGGGAGCTAAACCTTAAGAGGGAAAAGCCCCCAAGGGGACATTGTTCGATGTAACAAAATTTTTTTCATAGCTCTTTGCCTTCTCCAAATTTGACTTTAGGTTCACAACTTCTTTTTCAAGCTTTGCACATTCTTCAGATTTGCCTGTCACCATTTGATTTAGGTATTCTTCTGCTTTTGCTTTTTTTTAAAACTTGCATTGGCAGACTATTCAAGGTTTCATTTGTTGATCTTAATTGATCACTAATCTCCTTATGCTTTTCTTTGAACTTCTTGACTTGCTCCCTCAATTTTTTGATGCAATCATCTGCTTCCTTGATATTTTCCTTCAGATCTAGGTTTTCCTCTTCAATCCTTTCAAGGTCTTTAAGAGAAACTTTGAGTTCTTCATTATTAACAAACATGCACTCTTCTTCTATAATTCCAATTGGATGAATTTCTTTCGGAGGAGTAGGATACTTTCTAGCTACCATGTGTTCAATCTCCAAGATCTTCCTCAAGTTGTTAAACTTTTTCCAAGGAACCTTGCTTTGATACCAATTGTTGAACACCCAGAATACTGAGAGGGGGGGTGAATCAGTATTCTATTCAACCATCCATTCATTAAACCATTAATCCATTTGCCATATTCAACAACAGTAAAGCAAATCAAGCATAGAAAGTACAACAACAAAGCATAGCACATGAACACTAGGATTTTTACGTGGAAAACCTAAAAAGGGAAAAACACGGTGAGTGTTAGCTCACAATATATTATGATAGCAATACTAAATTACAAAAGGCTCACTATCCTAAGAAATGCTCACTGCCAAAAGAGGATAGAATGGATGGCTCATTGCCAATAATGAACTGCTACAATTGCATCTACAAATGCATGGAATACAGTTCCAATAAGGCTCAAAATATTGTCTCAAAAGTCTTCATCTTAAACTGCTATATCACATTGCTCTGCTCTGCATGAAAGTCAGATCTCTCTTCTCAAACACTTGTTGCACTTCCTGGATCACAGAGTTTCTTTCATATTGCATCCACACATCCATATCCACATCAAACACCAAAATGAATCATATATATATATATATATATATATATATATATATATATATATATATATATATATATATATATGCAACACATAGCATCTTCAAAATAGGTCGGCTTGCAAGTATGAAACGTGTAGTTATGCAAAGTGTAACTTGTCGGCCTTAATGCATTCACCAAAAGACTTAGCAGACCAAACCAACACTCCTAATACATTCTTCTATGTTAGCACAAACTATGCAACCACTTAACATATAATTTTGATCAATAGATTCTTCTGCACACAAATTATAATATCAAGTTGGCTTCACAAACTAACAAACACAGGCTCAAACCAACTATCAGAACATAACTTTCAATGCAGACCACAAAACTTGCTCAAATTCATAATCAAGACTCCTTATGCATCCCAAAGCTTAACTCCAAAACCACACAACAAAATATTAACATGCGGTGAAATGCGGAGTACCAGAACTTGGACTCTATCACTGTCAAATACAGTCAACTGAAATAGCGATACTCAGCCAATGATATCTACCTTCTCGGAGTACTTCACAATCTCAAATCTTGGATTTGGATACTTCAAACATATCCCATCATCCCTTAAAATTGTAGAATAAGATATTTCTTATTGGAGAAATGTGGACCAAAATAAGTTTGCTCTTCACACTGCTTCATACTGAATACTGTTATGCCGAACTTCTACCAATTGACTCTATGCTTCTAGAACTCATCTGAATGTAAAACTTTGGAATTAGATTTTTCTAAGTATCACCAACCTTCTATCAGAACCATAGAATATGATCATCAAACTTTGAATAATGCGGACCATAATACTATCATTCTATAGTCATCTCTGTAGTCTTCCAACACTTAGCCAAAAATGCTTAAGTCTCTTTACCAGATCAAAATTCTCTATTCATATGACTTCATGAGGATTACTATAACCTCACAACCCTTGTCATAGTCTTGAATCCTTGTTGTGTTTTGCCATTAATGACAACACCATTCAAACACCATACTTAGTCAATCTAAGTCATACCAATAGTGTCTTCATCAATGATGTTTGCCAAGTTGCCAACATTTTTGTCTCAATTTGAATAGTTCTTCCTTCCTATCACTGACCCTACAATAGATCTGATTTTTGTCCAAAAAGATAGTTTCCATGTCATCCCAAGTGGTTATCGATCCTGTGACCAACCCCATGAACCATCGCATTGCAGAGTCTATCAGGGTGGAGGGGAAAAGTTTCAATTTATGATTATCTATTTTGTAGTTATATGTTTGACACAAAACTTTAAAATTGAACATGAACTGGTCTGGGTCTTCAGCACGGTGAAATGTTTCTCATAGGTGAGTCCTCGTCCGGATTGAGAGCAATAGGATAGGTGAATGTTCGAGCTTCTCTTCGTGGGTTTGGGTTATCATCATCTTGATTATTTTCTCTCCTTCCATTATGGGCATTAAAAGGGTCATTATTGTTATCATCCATAATATTGAAAGGAATGTTTTCCTCCTCAAAGGTTTGAGATGGTGGTTGAGTATGCGAGGTATGTTGGGAAGTCTCAGGCTGATCCTGATCGATCAATTCATAAAAAAGTTCTTCAGCTAAGACTTTTACCTCTGTAGTTTTGATTGGAACTACTATTGGGGGGGTTTTGGTACGAATCTTCTGTGTGGACCTCATTTTCTGACCATGCAGAAAAAGAAGTTTGACAACTATTTTTATTTTTACTAACAAGAGTTATCCAAGTATTCTCCTATTAACACTAGAAAAGAGGGTTCCCTGGCAACGACACCAAAAAGTGGCAGGTTGTCGTTAAGTCCTAACACTTTAGTTTAAAATATATTAGTTATGTCGACCAGGTAGTGTCCAAGACTATCTACAATAGGGAATGGATTCGAACATCTCAACTTAGCAATGGTTTTCTGAATTTTTAAGGAAGCTTTTAACAGAACAATCTTAAACTAGAAAGCATACAATTTAATCTACAAAGCATTTGAACTTAACCTAGAAAGCATATAAACTCTAAACTAGGAATCGACACATAAACTTTCTAACTAAGAATTTGAAAGGAACAGGCTAATTTAAGAAAATAGGAAATTCTTTAAATCTAAACTTGCACTATCAATTGGTAACGAACTTTCGCTTTTAAGGAGCTTCAGAAATTATAGCATAACACACATAACTTCAAAGACTTTCAACTTTAAGAAGAATAACTAAACACAATATCCTGCAAGGTCACGACAATACTATCCTATCATAACACTATTAAACAGAAGGTTATACTAATCTGAAACAAAACATTCATAGAACAAAATTTAAACAACACATTCATAGAACATTGAGATACTTACCTATTCCTAATTCCTTTGAGTGGCCAGCTCTCTAGAGATCTTCTACCGATTCAAATCACATTCACCATTTAACAACTTCAAAATTCCATTCGCATACTCATTGCTTAGAATAACATTACTCATAACAGAACTCAATTGTCTTCATTCATAGCATAACATAACATAACATAACTATCCATAACATAGAATAACTTTTTTGAGGAGTAATCTGATAATCTATACTACCAAAATCCTAAATACTTGGGTGGCATATTAATGCCACTGAAAAAGCCTTTAACAAGATAAACAGACTTTAACTAAACTAGTTGTCTTTTAAATACAACATATTAAAGGCTCTGAGTGGAGCTATGAAATGTCTTAAGTATAGAAACTGCCAGGTGGTCAAATGTAACACAGACTGAAGTCCATGATCATGCATCTCCTAGATTTATGGCGCCCCAGTATTTTGGCGCTACTGACTCTAATCGGCATTCAAGTCTATTCCTTACACTAAGCCATATTCAAAAACCTGCATGAATACACAGATCTTTTCCACAAAATCACATTGACATTAATGACAAACTCCAATCAATTCAAAAACAAAGATTATACATCATTCTTCCAAAAATAAACAAATATTGCATACAAGACTAATAAATTGGCATGGTTTAGGTAGCTTAGTGGCACAGAAAGGGTGACATGGTTAATGATAAAAATGAGGTTATTTATACCTCATCACCTTGCACCACATAACACTCATCTATCATATATTTATGTCCACTTGGGGGAATCTTTTTTTTTCCATCATTAGGAGAATCACCTACACATTCTTCTCTTTCCTCTATTATCCTATCATCACATATACCTTGTCATATTATCTTTCTCCCCCTTATCATCTACCTTAAATTGACTAGCTCTACTCTTTCACCAATAAATTCAAGGGGGGCATTATCCTATATATTCATTACATCATGATGATTTCATTTTTGGTATAGAATTACCTTGATTTACTAGCTTTTACCTTTGGTTTGGCCTGGCTTTATTTTATTGGCAACCTCAAAGTTGTTATCACCATTTGCCTTTTAGCTAGTTGGATGGTAACCACATGTAGCCAATCGATAACCACATAACCATAATCATCATCATTAACCATTTTACTTTTGTCTTGGCTTGTCATTATCATGTGGCTGGCAACCTCAAAGCTATTATCATCAAGAGCATTATCCTATCATATCCTATCTTATCTCATCTTATCAAACTTTACAACTTAGGTATCATTTACTATGTAGAGGTCTACCACATCCATCCATCTATCTTTCATTGCATGATCCTCTTGGATCCTCCTTCTTCCTCTTTCCTATTCTTTATTGTTGCCACATTATCCATACAAAAATGGGAATTGTGTATTTATCATCTTGTTTCCATCCCATATCTATTGTCTTGTTTAGTATATCATGGCTAGTATGGGTTTTCTTTATTGGTCATGTTTATGAATGTTTAATATGTTCACATGCATGATTTTCAGATTTTTAATGCTTGTCCTTATATATATATAAAACATTAGGATAAACAAATTTAAACATGAAAATAAACATAAACACACACACACACACACACACAGACACACAGATATATATATATATATATATATATATATATATTTTTTAAGGCATAAGCTCTTCTATCCTATGGTGATTACATTGCCTTGATGTGGTACATTGTAAGAACATGTACATGGACATTAAAGAACATTATTAAGAAGAATATGAAGATTTTATCCTTTTTGTGTATCCTTGCATTAGTATAATGATATATTTGATATAATTCTATTTTAGCATGCTTCTTCCACTTAGTGTCACTAGCCCACAAAAGTGGGGGAAAAATTTAATATAAAAAATTAAATACCCTACAACTTCCTAATTACATTTTTGTCTTCATTTTAGTTTCTTCTCCATAGCATGTTTTTTAGGTCCATTTTACACCTATTTTTGGCCTCTTAGTGATCACAAATTGTCCTTATAGGCTCCCTAGACCTTCCTAGACCACCCTAGACCACTCCAAAAGTAGAAATTTATATCTTGTAAGGAAATCTGCACCCTTCTAATACACTGACTACACCCCCTAATGTAGATGAACTTGTAGAATTCTTGTATCAAACTTTACCACTCATTCATGCCCTAACCCTAACTACATTTTCCTATGCACAAACCCTAAAAACTTATTTTAGGTTTGGTATATAAGCCCGATTTTTTCTACTTTTTAGTCATTTAAATGTAATTAGACATTCTTGAACAAAAATAGTTTCTCTGTCCAATCCAAAGGCAAATTGTAGGTACATTGTCAAGACAAGAAGGAAAAAGAGCTACTATTATAGATTTGAAGCTATAGAGTCTCCCTTAAGTCCTTTAGAGTGTTTCCTTATAGTTTTTCTTCCCTGTCTCTATTTATACACCCTATTCCTCTCATTTTCATCACCCATAAGCCATAAAAACCCTTGTCAAACCTTCTAAATATTGTATTAGATTCTATAAAATTTTCTAAGAGGGGGCTATGAATAGTGGCTTGCATAATGTATCCTTCAAAAGTCTTGTAATTTTAGGGCTTGTCAAGGTAAAACTAAAACATAATTAATCTCCTTAGTTTTGTTGGGCCATATGAATTATGTGTAGGACACTAAATAAGTAAGTGTGCTCATATGGTTATTTAAAATCTTCTCTAACTTAATGGGAGTAAATTAAAGAGAACTCCAAAAATACGTATAAGAAAAAAATATTAAAATACTAAAAATTATTGTATTTTAATGGCACTTATTTTATGTCAATGATACTATGAAATATCTTAAGTGATAAATTTGTTTTTAAACATAGGACGGTGCTTTTAAATACATAATCTGAGTCTCATGAATTTGGAAATTTTGCACCCACACCAATTATGTAACACCCTATCTGGGCTACTAGAAGAAAAAAACGTTTTTACAACTCAACCTCTATCAATCTATTTTCAACAAGGAAATATGGTCTATTGAAAACAATAATTTCCTTTGGTAAGTCATTTTTGAGCTCCTTGTTGATATTCTAGTTTCTAAGTTCTATAGAAGTCATCAAATTTAAATAGGCCATTATAATTGTTTACATATGTGGTTGTGATGTCATCTCTAGATTCATGAAATTGACCTACCCTTATTTGAAATAAAATGTTTAAGTTTTTTATCGAATAGAACCCTTTAGATTTCCTGCCCAAGGCTAATCAAGTAGAAATGTGTGTGATTTATTGTTATGTCCTTGTATTTAAAGACATTCAATGCATTCATTCTAATTAAATCTAAATCATAAATAAATATTCGAGAATTGAGATCTTATACATATCGTTGGCATGTTTACACTTCAATTGGTGCACTAAAAGGAATGCATCATCTACTTGAGAATTCTAGGAGCATTTTCATGGCTAAAGCGTGTTTCCATTGATCATTTGTTTGGTCATTAAATCAACATAATTATCTAGTTTCACCTAATTGATTCACTTTCACTGTTAACTACAAACTAGAAAACAAAAAAAAAAAAACTAGTTTGAATTTGTGAAAGTAAATAGATATTAACATAGTGAATGAAAAAGTAGAAGTCAAAAAGTAGTAAAAGTTAAGTTCACTAGTAGAGATCAAGTTCATAGTCATGAACATGATTTGACCCACAAAGTCAATCCATATGGAGAAAAAGGGAACATATTGATTTTGATCCATTAATGTAATTGACATAATTCACAATTCCAAACCCCATGAAACATCATTTTTAATGGCACATTAGTCTTACATGTGTTCTTCAGTCATAAATCTAATCTTCTCCACCTCTTATTTCCAAAATATAGAAAATATTTGTCTTTGTCTGTCTAACTCTAGCTCTTATATAAATGTGACTTAGTCTAGGTTATTTTTATGTATTTGTATTCCATTGGATTAACCTAGATTAACTATAGGCTAGTATTCTTTTTCCATCATATTTTTGGTGAACCTAATTGTATGCCACACAATCTAGTTTGCATACTTTAGTTTATATTTATAAAACATAGGGTTTTTAAATCCAATATAATTTTGACTTTATTACTTATTTTAGATGTGTCTAGGGTTTATTCTTCATTTGATTATATTTTTTATTTATAGTTTAAGTTTGTATGTTAGCCTACCCTCCCAACCTATTTTACCCTACATTCATTACACCTATTAGGGTTTGTTCTTGGCTAAGATACATTCATGTGTTCCAAATTTTGACATAATTGTATCCTTCACATCTTATGTCACATCCATGACTAATTTACATGTGCAATTTTACTATATGAATGAGTCTTATCTACGGAGGTCCTATTATATCATGTTATATCTTTCCCATCATTCATGGAGTTAAATAGTGTAAACCCAACATAATCAAAGATGATAACTAGTTCATTTTCTCATGTATTTCATGTGTAATTATAATCTTAGGGTCCTCAACCATCTTAAGGTTCCATTTTATACAAGTAGTTCACAAAATTAAAATGTACATACTTATAAACAAATTGCTAGAGGACAAAAGAGTACATCTAATCATCTGGTTTTGCTTTATAATAATCCTAATCTTCATCCTACACCTAAACTTAAAACCAATGCATTTAAAGAGTATGATATTATTGATCAACTTAAGAATATCTAGCAAAAAATTCTTTTCAGGAATTAATACACGCATTTGAGATATATAGAGATATTAAGAGGAAGGAATTATAAAACTTATACTAGACTTAAAAATTGATCCTATAGAGGTGCATACAATTCTAGATCGTGTTTAAAAGGATGCTTCTAAGATTTCATTTGAGTCTCATGATTTACTTATCACTATGGTTATTAATGAGCATTTATCTCTACATAGTGTGATGAAATATATCATTATTTAAATGTAAAAAATGCCTCGGTTGATAGTTTAATTGTAGGGTGGGTGTAGTGGTGTCTAGAATGACACAAAGCTGAACGGGCTTGGCCCGTCATATAAACTTTTGATGTATTCTCTATGAACTTTTAATTAATACAATTTTCTCTTATAAATAAAAAAAAAAATTCCAAACATGTAAGGTGCAGGTTCATTTCAGAGAACTTGGAGTACATGTACATCGTCACATACAATATGTTTGACATAAAATTTGAGTGATAGAAAACTTAAAAAACTATGGATTTTGTGTTACCTAGTTGGGTTGTTGAGGAAGGTGGCGAAGAAGGTTGACAACAACATTTTCGCCCAAATGAAACCCTAACAGTCTCCTCATGTCGTTGTCTTTTAGAAATGCCTGTTGCGAAATATACCGACATTACTTTTTTTTGTTTTTAATTGCTTTGTTTTGGGTTAAATTGACTCGCTCGACAAAGACTTGCCCAAAAATTACAAGACACGTATGTGGCACGTAGGCGCCACATGTTTTTAGGCGAAAAGAACTTGCCCAAGTTAGACTTGGGCAAAAATGACAAGCTCTGAACTGTTTTGTTAGCCAAAAGTGTGACATCCGTTTGTACTTTTACCCCTAAGTAAAAGTATTTATATGTGTTATTGGATGGCCAATACATAAATTATAAAGTCTTGTTAGCCAAACATTGCACAAAATGTCTTTGACAAAAAATATAGTCATTTCGTGCCATGCTTGGCCAACAATACTATTTATATGTTTTTTTTTAATCAAAAAGCACTACCTAGGGGGTAGTTCCCTATTTTTATATTAATTATAAGAAAATTACATATATGGCAACAACTTAAAAAGCTTGCCAAATTACAAACAAAAACAAAAAATTCAATGGTGCCATAAATAACGAAGACCCTCAACAACCTCAAATGCTTTATCGATCTATGCTGGAGAAAGGAGGTCTCCATATTGACTAAGGATGTAGTTAAAAGTCTGCATATTGTCATTTCTGATTCCTTCCTGAAACACATACCAAGCCTGTGTCACAACTCCATTCCTCTTCACTGCTGCTGCATCAAAGATTCTTGCCATAATCCCATACTGAGGCCTTTTGTTGAAGGTCAAGATTGCAGTATTTACCATTGCTTGCTGTTGAGAAGGGAGATAATTGAAGGCTAGAATTTAACCACTCTATTTGCTGCCAAAAATTAAAGTTGTGTTCATGAGGAACTCCTCATATAGAGTTCCATCACAAACATGACCACCACCCAACTTTTCATTCCCAATCACCTTCCTAATCACTGCTATAGTTTCATTTGAACAAGTCACGGAGGTCCTCCTAATTTGATCATCCACTGTCTTAGGTTCCACCTCCTCCTCGGCCTGTTCCTCATTCTCCTCTGCCAAACTCTCCTCTTTGCTATTATCATCACTATCTTCCGAAGACGCATCCTCCTCCTCCTCATTAGATGCCTCACAAATACATTTGCATGGGCAATGCATCCTTGAAGCCATCGAAGTACTGGTCTGTTCTACAAGCTACATTTGAAACTTATAGAGACCCTGCCATTTCTACACCTGAAAAACTTCCTTTTCGAATAGAGATATGAGTACTTCAAATCTCTAGTCCCAGTATTGTTTCTGATTTAATCATCCTCTCCACCACCACTTTTCCTTCCCTTCTACTTTGGGAGTCGTAGATCAATCTCGTCAAGCCCGTGATATTCTCTCTATCTTGCCAATCCAAGATTTCCTACAGTTAGTGCCGGTTAAAAGACCAACTTTGAAGACATTGGAATTCTAGACTCTACTTTCACTCTGACATCCCATATCACAAAGAAGGATTTGCTTTAGACCTGCCCACTCCTCTTCTAAAGATGCAATTCTACTTCGTCCTTGTGTACCCAAATTTGCCAACAAGTCTACCGCCACATTAGCTTCTCTATATACATGTTTGATAGAGAAGCTACAGAATTGATCAAGTTTGGACCATATGGCTGTTATCAAACCTTTAAAAGCCCATTCAGTGTAATCTCTATTTTTTATTGCTCTAATGTAAAAGAGGGAATCTCCCTCAATATCTATATCCATGATACCTTTTTCCAAACAGAGAATAAGGCTTGCTTCCAATGCAGAGAAAATTGCTTCATTATTTGTCCCATCTATTAATTTAGGGTACAAATCCCAAACTAACTTCCCTTCATGATTTCTCACTATGCATCCTGCTCTCGAGGCCCCAGGGTTCCCCTTTGAGGCTCCATCGAAATTTAACTTTAGTCTTCCTTGTGGTGGAAGGGACCACTTTGCTTCCCTGCTTCTCATTTTTAAATTTGAATTTTCTCCACTGTAGTTCGAAGGCACTCTGAGACCTTTCCACACTTTCATAAGAACATTGTCTCCAATAATGAAGGCTCAAGATTCAACTTGTTGGGCTCTTGAATTCGGTATTTCAATTACTCCATTTTCTATCTATGCTAAAACTTGATCAATGCTCCTTTCTTCATTACAGAATATTCTCTAGTTTCGTTCCTTCCAAATTTGCCACATTAGAAGAGAGGGGCTTACATTCCATATGTCACCCCAAAGTGAGTCCTTGTTCAACCTTGGCCAACTCTTGATCCATGCAAATAAGTCCTCTTGTCTGGGCCCCAACCAATTAGCTTCTGGCATAGCCAATCCCAACACTTACTTGCAAATGGACAAGTTAGAAGCAAGTGATCTGTGTTTTCTTCATTTGCCAAACACATTATACATCTATTCGGGCCAGAAATTCCTATGATTTTCAATCTGTCACCAGTCAAAATTCGCTTGTGAAGGGCAGTCCAGCAGACAGCTCCCACTTTTGGGAGTATAGATTTGCCCCAACAAAGATTAACCGACCATCCTCCATCCGATTGTGAGATTTGAATTTGATAACCCAATTTGACTAAGTTCCTAACTTTGCCCCACACCAAATTATTCTATCTACTTTTCCAGAGAACACAATCTTTCTCAAAATTGCTCTGTCCATCACATAGTCTTTGACAGATCTATCTCTCCAATTTTGCATATGTGGTGTATACTCCCTCAGATGCTCCAATTTTATAAGTGGCTTATATCTGTTCCAAGAGTCGCACCAAAATTTTGTAGACATTCCATCATTTATCTGCCATGTTAAATGTTCTGTTATGATCGAGCAACTTTCACAAATGAACTTCCAAATATGGGAGCCAGAGGGTGGATCTGCCACTATTAGAATTCTACTAGGGTCTTCACAGTCCATGTATTTACTCCTTAATATTCTACACCAAAGTACCTTTGGCATGGAATATATCTGCCACACCAATTTTACTCATAAGGCTTTGTTCTACAGGTCTAAATATTTGATTGTTGCCCCTCCATTGCTTTTAGCCTCACAAACTGTATTACAATTGAGAAGGGGAAAACATTTGTTTTCATTGGGACCTTCCCATAGAATTTTTTTCATAGTGTTGTTCAGAGTGGACTCAATCTTTTTTGTTAGCCTCATACAGGACATCATGTAAGTTGGAATGGCCACCAATACTACTTTTATCATGAGGATTCTCCCAGGGAGTGTCAACCAATGCCCCTTCCAATTTTGTGTTTTATTTTGACTGTCCATAATGGTTTGCCAATGTTCAGATCTTATTGCTCCATTAAGCAGAGGGACCCTAAGGTATTTACTTGGGATTTGTCCAATACTAAATCCAAATAGTTTTGCAATGCTCCTTTGTAAAGATTTTTTAACATTAAAAAATTAAATTTTGGATTTTTCTACATTAATTACCTGGCCTGAAACTACTACATAGCTGTCAATTGTATCTTTTATGACCTTAGCTTCCTCCAATGTTGCTTCTCCATAGAGGATTGCGTCATCAGCAAATAGTTGATGTGTTTGAGTAGGAATATTTCTTATAATTTGCACTCCTCTCCATCACCTACTGATTGCTGAATCTTGACCTTCTTGCTTAATGCTTCTGCCATGAGAACAAAGAGGAAAGGAGATAGAGGGTCTCCTTGCCGCAATCCTCTTGTACTCCCAAAAAAGCCACATGGTGTGTCATTTACTAGGATTAAGTACCTGATTGTTGATATACATCCATAGATCCATTCTAGCCACGCTTTCTCAAAGCCAAAGGATTTAAGGACCATCATTAGAAAGCGCCAATTGACCCAGTCATAGGCTTTGCTGGTGTCTAGTTTTAGCACCATTGCCTTTGCCCTGTCTTTCTTTATGGAATGGATGACTTCATTTTCTATAAGGATGCCATCAAAAATATCCTTGCTCGAAGTGAAGCCAAACTGTTGTAGAGAAATGAGATTGGGGAGAATTGACTTGAATATGTTTGCTATAGCTTTGGAGATAATTTTGTAAATGGTGTTACAGAGGGGTATAGGTCTAAAGTCTGCATATGTCAAGAATATTCCTCCTTCTTTGGGATGACTGCAATCAAGGTATTATTCAACTTCTTAAAAAACTTCCTCTTTTTCTGTAATCCTCTACAACTTCTAAGATATCCTT
This sequence comes from Cunninghamia lanceolata, assembly GCA_027924645.1. NCBI lineage: Eukaryota > Viridiplantae > Streptophyta > Pinopsida > Cupressales > Cupressaceae > Cunninghamia > Cunninghamia lanceolata. Next base: position 1,895,997 of record BSBN01000780.1, read on the forward strand.
CCCCATAAAGGGCCAACACTTTTGAAAAAATATGGCCGAAAAGCCATTAGGGCCCAGAGATTTGTCTGGGTGAATATCAAAGGTGGCCTTTTTGACTTCTTCCAGAGTGAAAGGGGCCATTAATACATTATTTTGTTCCTGTGTGACTATTCTAGGAATTACCTCATCCAAATCCAAATGTACCTGGTCAACAGAATCCATTGGGGCCAGTAGTTGTTAGAAAAAAGCCACACCTTCATTCTAAATTTTAGAGTTGAGAGTGAGGATATCACCATTTGTTAATCGTATTGAGTCTATTTTGTTTCGAATCCTTTTTGCCTCTGTTGTATTGTGAAAAAACTTCGTGTTGAGGTCTCCTTCTGCTAGCAAAACTTACCTAGATTTGCTTCTCGAAAAGATTTCCTCTCTAGCCAAGATCTCTGCTTGCTCGGCTAATAAACGTTTCTCCTCCAAAAACTTAAAATTTGTCATTCCATTTGAAATTACTACTCTGTTTAAAGCTTCTAGTTCTGCCGCAATTCTATCTTTTTTCTGCAAAGATGTTCTTGAAAGAGGTTCTATTCCACTCCTTCAATTTAAATTTCATCTCCGTTAATTTCTCTGAAAACATGAAGCTCTTAGTGCCTATTTTAACTCTAACAGAGGTCCACCAATCTTCCAAAAGAGTGATTAAATCACTTCTTCAGAACCACATATGCTCAAATTTAAAGAGTCTTCCCACTGGGGCTATATCATACTTGATGTTGAGCTCCACCGGATAATGATCCGATCCAGAAAATGGGAGAATGGCTACCTCCCATAATGAAGAGGACATGAGCAAGTTTGATGACATTAAAAATCTGTCTAAGCATTCTGAGATATTTGCAAACCCCATTCTTCTATTAGTCCAAGTGTAGGTTCCATTTTTGGTTTCCACATCTATCAATCCATTTTCTACCACAAAATTCTTGAATTCCCTAGCTGTGTTGTTATCTTGATTTAGCCCACCATTCTTCTCTTTCAAGTTTAGAATGGCTTTAAAGTCCCCTCCTAGTATGAATCTCTCCTCCGGTTCCATAAGTAGTTGCACTTTCAACTCTGCCCATAGTCTTCCTTTTTCCTCTATCTTAATGGGTTCGTAAATATTGAAAAGTGTGAAGGAGACATCAGAGTTATTGTCTCTCACCTTGCACTTCATCCAGTTTTGTGTACCATCTACCAATTTTACAATCACTTTATTTGGATTCCATAAAGTTATTAATCCCCCTGACCTCCCAATAGCTTCCAAAATGTAACCATCCTAGCCTCTACAATGTGGGTCATCCCACAATAATGGGTTACACTTTTTAGCCAAACTTGACATTGAAATCAACATTTTTAACTAAATCTTCACTTTCTGACACCTATAGCCGCTAAACCGTTAGGAATTTGAAGATGATGCGAACTAATGATTTGTGAGATTTTGTTTTTAGATTCTAAATATATATTTTTTAAAAAATTTGGAGTTAAATTTTTTTTTTTTTTTTTGTGTCTCCTTTGATAACTAGTTTTTAATAGTAAACAATATTTTAAAAAAGTGATGTGTATTCTATAGCACATAACTTTTTTTCTACAAAGGATAAAATTATGATTCTTTTGAATTTAGATTGGTAACACCAATATATAGGTCATGCATTTGGTTTCATAATGTTTTGTTGAACATTCACAGTTCCACGGGAGCGCCCCCCCCAAAAAAAAATTAGTCGTTTCCTAGAGGGGGGGTCCTCGGGATGGGGAGAAGTCGCCGAAACGCGCCCCCCGCCCCCCCCCCCCCCAATCGTCTCTGAAACGTCTCTCCTTTGGGAGACTTCTTGACGTCCCCGTCCCCCCCCCAAAAAAAAATTTAATCATTTTTTAAAAAAATTTCATCGAAAATGAAAACCTAACTTAAATGTATTGATTTTTAACCTTTCATTTCAAGTCTTTGTTTCATTTTTAATGCGAGTTGTGCTGTGTGGCGGCGGCGTGCATCTCCCGAAGGGTGTGTTGGCATTGCAAATCAAGTTCTGCTGTTGTGAAGGGCGTGTCCACTGTCTGCAAATAAGGTGAGGCGTTTAACTTTTAAGTTTTTTTTTCCTGAGGCAGTGAGGCGACGAGGCGTTTAACTTTTTTTTTTTAATTTGCTAATGGATATGTCCCAGGATATGCACAAAATAGATTTGTGGCGATTGAATGCCTCAAAGAGGCATTCAGTGAGTCGCCACAAATTCATTTTCTGCATATCCTGGGACCTGCGTCGATGAGGAGTTAGACCTACTGACAAATCCATTTTGTGCATATCTTGCAATCATTGCAGTCGATGAGACCTGCCCTATAAGTTTGTAACCCCTATTAGACATGTATGCAAAATATGGAAGCATATACAAGGCATGTTGTGAATTGTTTGACAGAAATTTAGAATGCCTCAATCCTTTATGTTTTTAATCGATGCAATGGGTATGCAAGGGCCAGTATTTAGTATTTACAGACTGCATATTTCTTATTTAGTCATTTCGTATGATACAATAAACATACTACAAGGGCTAGTATATTTACTGCATCATACCTCTTCAACTTTGATGGATGTCCAACCCTATTCCAAAACTCCCATTTTGACACAGGCAGGGAGGATGTCCAACCCTGTTCCAAAGCCTTTTCAACAAAATTGAAAATAGTAAAATTTAAATACAAATCCATTTATTGCAACTGCATATCCTGCAATCATTGCAGTCCATGAGACCACATTTCTTTGAGGCATTCTGTCAAACAGTTCACATGCCTTGTCTATGCTTCCACATTTTGCATACATCAACATGTCTAACAAGTCTGATTAGTGATACTAATTTTCTGAACATCAGAAAATAAGTATCACTGATCAGACTTGTTAGACATGATAGACATTTTCATTTTTTTATTTATTATTTAATATTTTTCTTAACAAGTTAAGTTAGTTAACATTGTGATTGTTTTAACTTCAAGCTTTCTATTTTTAACTTTTTTTATTTTCTTTTGCAACATCATCATCATAATGAGTTCACACAACAGAAGTGACAATGATTCATCTCAATCTGATCATCATGATCATGATCTTGATTTTCAAATAGGAGAGGAGGGTGAAACAAAACATGCCTCAAATACTCAGTCTTAAAATGACACAAGTTCCATTGGGAGTAAAAATAATAGCTACCCTTCACGAATCCTTGAACGTTGGGCCAAGGGCCCCTTTGATCCAAAATCACCATTAAAGAAATTTGCATCTAAGATAGCAGCAAACATTGGGGCAAAGGGGGGCACTAGAAAATGGAAGTGCAACATATGTGAGCTTACACGGTTTGGAAGCAGTATAAGAATTAATGCTCACTTTCTTCTTGTTCGAGGCAAAGGTGTAGAAGTATGCAGAGTTGTGGAAGGGAACTTGAAGATCAGGGCTGAAATGTTAAAATTATGGGGTTGTAATGAGGATGAAGTACCTACTTCTATTTTATTGCCACAAAGGAGTAGGGGTGATCAGATTTCTAGTACTACTTTGCAGAGTCTAAGGCCACCAAATCCATTTAGTTCAAGTGCAACAAAGCCTAAGGGGAAACGTAAGATGGCATTTTCACAACCACTGGTAGATTTATTCAATGTGCAAGCAAAGGATGAGGCAGATGATGCCATTGGCAAATTCGTCTTTACTAATGACATTCCATTCCATGTGGCTCGCTCTCCTTATTATAAGAAAGTTGTCTCAAAGATAATAAGGACAGGAAAATCATATGTGCCACAAGGGGAGACTAAATTGAGGACAACAATCTTGGATCAAAACTATTCCAAGATTAATATTTTGATGGAGAAGATGAAGAGAACCTGGATCACAAGTGGATGCAGCATAGTCATGGATGGGTGGACGGACATTAGGCACCGTCCACTAATCAATATCATCGTTACATCTACAGTGGGCCCTTATTTCCTTAGGGCTATTGATTATTCACGGCATAGCAAGGATGCCCATTATCAGTTCCAGATCCTCGAGGATGCTATAGAGGAGGTTGGGCCACAAAATGTGGTGCAGGTAGTGACAGATGCGGCCCATGTGTGCAAAGTTGCAGGGAAGTTGATTGAGGTAGCCTATAGACATATTTGGTGGACTCCTTGTTATGTGCATGCTATGAATAATGCACTTAAGGACATGGGTAAAATCAGTTGGATCAAATCAATTGTCAATGATACTAGAGATGTGCAGATGTTTATCTGCAACCACCATACTTCACATGTACTTTTTAGGTCCTTCTCCAAGAAGGAATTCCTGAAGCCTATAGAGACTCGGTATGCATCATACTTTATTCTCTTGGAGAGGATGATTGAGTTACAAGAGCCATTGCAACTAATGGTAATGACAACAGAATGGAATCGATGGCCTGAGTCGAAGACACAGAAGGGATTGAGGGTTAAGGAGGTGGTGATGAATGATGTCTTTTGGGCTGATGCAAAATATATTGTCTCCATCATTCAACTAGTCTTCATAGTTATTAGATTTGGGGATTCTAATGCACCTTCCCTTGGAGAGGTATATGAGTGCATTTATTCCATGCTTGATCAAATGAAGGCTATTATGCGAGAGAAGGACCCCATAATGCAATTCTACACCGAGCATATTCATCCAATCATTCAGCGTAGATGGGAGAAGCTCAACACTCCCATACACATGGTTACCTATGCATTGAACCCAAAGTGGTACATACATAGGCCTGATAGAATCACACCCATAGAGGATGTTGAGGTGAAGGAAGGGTTTGTGAAGGCCATTGACAAAATGTATGATTCTATAGAGGCCATCTTGCTTTGTACTGAGTGGACAAAATTTGCCACTCTTTGGGGATATTCATAAGTGACCAAGATAGATTTGGAGACTATGTCATAGGAGGACCCCAAGTTGTGGTGGACTATGCATGGGCCTAGATCTTTGATTACTACTTTAGCCGTTCATTTGTTGTCCCAGGTTTCTAGTTCTTCTGCTGCTGAGAGGAGATGGTCTACTTATAGCTTCATCCACTCTGTTAAGAGGAACATGATTACTTCTAGGAGGGCAGAGAAGCTTGTGGCTGTACATAGTGCCTTGCGTCTCATTGACCGCACCACAACTACATATAAGAAGAGTCCAGCAGCTAGATGGGATGTAGAGCCAGAAGAGCCAGCACAGATAGATGAGGATGCTACACAGACATGGCTGGTTGGTATTGTTTTAGACGAGCTTGAGCATTTGGGGTCCAACAGTTCCAATGATGACGAGATCGACATGGAGCTTACATATGATTAGATAATTGGAGGCACCAGGCCATTAACCATTTTGGCATTTACTATTTAGTATTTACTATTTCAGTATTGTTGAAACTTGATTGTAATTATAAACAATGATTATGAAATTCAAATTATGAAACATCTAGTTCTCGTTCCAATGTTTATTAAATTTAAGTACATTCACATTGTTTCAATGTTCACTAGTTCAATGAAATCATGGCAATGTGTTTAAACACTAAACTTTACTTATTCCTTAGGCTTCTACAGTTATACATCTTTTTATAACTAATTTTTCAAGTATTATATGTATTTCAGGGCATCGCTCCCCTGCCGCCGTCCCCCCGCCATTCCCAAATTTAGGCCCCTCACCCCCCATCCCTGAAACGCGTCCCCCCGTTCCCCCGTCCCTATCCCTGAAACTCCGTGGAACTATGTGAATATTTTTTTAAATTAAGTTTTAAAGTCAAACCAATTATAATTTAGACATAGGCATATTCCGTAAAACATAACTTTTTCTGTATTTATCAAAATTCAATTTTTTTTGTTGAAACAAGGACATCAATACCTAGGGCATATATATTTTCAGAATTTTTTTCACTAATTTACTAATTTTTCACGTGTGTAGAACAAAGAACTTGATGTTCGGTGAAAAATCTACATTCACAAGAAATAAAAAATAAATATAATAATCAAATCAAATATATTTAAAACTATACTTTTTGGGAAGCTTATAATAAAGACTACATACTTACAAAACATATGAATTCATTTGATCCCCCAAAAGGTAAATCAAAAGTGGTTTTTTATCAACATTTTGATAGGTGTAGAGGAGACTCCATTATAGGTATGGTTTGAAACTTGTGGGGTTCTATCCAAGGGGGTTTGAATCTAAGGGGGTTTGATCAAACCCTCTTCAATTAAAATCCTTTAAATGGAACCTTTCAAGGCTTAAATCATTATATTTTTTTAAAATATGTGATTTCAGCAAAAATCAGGATCTCCTAGAAAGTGTAACCCATTATTGTGCTAGCAGCCATGTCTAATGAACTATGAAGACTCAAAATTATTTAGTTTAGACTCCTAAATGCAGAAAATGTCTCAGATTGTGGTCTCCGCTTGGTGCTTACATAAGCGCCTTTTGCTAGGGGCATTAATGCCCCTAACATTCCATATAGTGATCCTCATGGTTCCCTAAGGGAGGATATTCCTCCCTTAGATCTCAATAGGTAATCCTTGATGGTCGACAGGCCTTGCTCCCTTGCTGTCTCCTCTCGTTTTTGTTTATTAGTCTTTCGGCCAGAATTTCTTTGAATGGAGCTCTCCATTTTGCCCTTCTTCATCGTTGTTTGGTTGATGTACCTTGACTCTACAATGTCAAGATCATCCTCCACTGTATCGTCCAAATTAGGCATTGTATCTTCATATTTTTCTATCTGATACTCATAGTCTATTAGAGCCAATCCTAGCTGCTTAGGAGTCCAATTTTCTCTAGATCCCACATTCCTTTTTCCATTAGAGCTTTTCGACATTGCACCTACCCTTTTCTCTGATTTCACTGTTTCTCCTAGTTTATTTTCCAATCTTTGCTCCTTTCTCCCCATCGAAGCTTTATCCTCTAGCTCTTCGTCCCAATAGGTTCAAAGGAGAACTGGGGCTGAGGAGGAATCAAAGGAAGGTAAATCTGTGATCAATTGATTTATTACTGGAGTGTGCACCTTACCAACCACATTAGATTACTGGCTCCCCATTTCCACCTTATTTTCCATCATTTTATCTGATTGCCTTACTTCTACATTTGAGATTTCTACCTATTTGGGAACATTATTTTCATCATTCTCTGGATAATTGGGTTGTGAATTATCCATGGGATCCAAAACCTTTTCAATGTGCCCTAGATCTCTTCCGAGATCTCTTGTAGGGGGGTTCCTAGGGCAGCATGATTCTTTATGTTTCCTACTTCAGTATTTCAAGCAAAAAAATTTGCTTTCCTCGATTTCAATTCTTTATTTCCAAGATCTTGCTGAAGTCAACAATCTTATTACGGAAGAGATCTTCTGGATGGCTATTAATTTGATCCTTACATAGAAAAGTGAATGATGTAGGAGAATCCAGTGGTGTAAGGGCAATCTTACATCACCCAAAAAAAGATGTATTTTAAAATTGTTGATGTTCTTTCCATTTCTTTTCAAAATTTGTGGTTCTGGTTCCATAATCACTTGAATAATGATGTAGAACTTTCAATTTTTTCCAAACTGCTAAAAATAACAACCTGCTATTTTTAGAAAGTTTGTATTTGGGCTCGGAATGAAGTGAAATTTTACAGGAAGCTTCATAACTGAAAAATAAGACCTTTGGTGAAGGAATCATGCAAAGATCATTTGCGAGCTAAAAAATATTGAAGTTTCCATTTCCCAAAAAATGCTTGAAAATTATTCAAACTCAGGTTTGAGGCACTAAACGGCCCCGTACGGCCCGAAAATGGCTGAAACTAGCAAAGCAAATTTTTAGCGCGTAGAGCACTCCGCGAGCTTTTCGATGCATAAAGCGGTTCGTCAATCGGACACCCGGATCAAAAGTTATGGCTCCCAGAAGTTGACCTATTTTTGGAGGGAGATGCAAATTTTGAAATTAGGTTGTTGGCCGCCAAAAAAGGCTATTAATAACCATTTTTGGGAACCCTGGGAGTAGTAGAGTTAAGGGGGGAAGCGTAGTGTCAAGAATAGGCGGGAAAATAAAAACCCTAGTTGATTTGGGGTTACAGAAGGAAGATGATTTCAGAGTCTTGTGAGAGGAAGTTGTAATGTGTTGCAACATATGGAGGATTGATTCTTCTGATTGTATTTGAGCTTCTGTAATGTAATAAGTTGTCCAAATCAATAAAAAAAGTTATATTTTCTGTGTGCAATTTTTGTTGTTGTGTGTTTATGATTTACCCCCTTCATTAGTGAATCTTCTTTCCCCATATCTAAATCTATAGCGTTTCCTAGGCTATCTCCAATTTGGTAGAGACAATTTCCAGACCAATATTCGAATGGTAGGATAACCTAATCCATTTCGATTTTGCATAGGGGTTGGCTTGTCTCGGATTGAAGTTAGGGCTCTACTTTTGCATGTAAATGTAGTCTGTGTCAAATCTCAAAGGTATCTTTTCCAATATTTCATCCCTATTTTTTTCATCCTTAAAATCTATGAAGAAAAAATGTTTGGATAGGAAATTTACCATCGTGACCGCTTTCCAGTTCTCCATCACCCATTACTTTATCTGTCCCATTGTTTTAGGTTTGCCCATGATCCTCCCGGTTAAACCCGTTCGACTGAGTGCAAGTGCGTGTTTATCAACGCAATCGAGACATTGATCTCTACTATATCTCCTTCTTTCTCTTCAAATCTCTCCTCCGCTTTCGACACCGCCCCCTCTTCCTTCTTAGCTTTGCTCTCAGGATGCCCTTTTTCCACGTATCTTCCCTACTCGTTTTTTTCCTCCGACAGACCCAAGCTCTCTTCTCTCTCCCAATGGGATAGCATTCGCTCTAGTTGTGACATGCTTCTGCATCCATTTGCTTATCTTCTCCATTTGCTCACTTCCATTTTCGCCCCTTTCTGCTGAAAATCACCAAGATCACATTTTCGCCCCTAATACTGTTTATATGTTAATCAATATTAAAACTTTAAATTTTGCTGAACCATAATCAACAATTTTTCACAAATCATTTGTATAGTCTTCACCAGGGATTGGAGTTGTATTGCATTTCTTCAGGAATTAATGACCATCTATATTTCTTCAATTTATTTTTAAGATGATAGAACTTAATATGTGGCAATTATTCTTCTGTTTCCTCTGTAACCATCTATAATATTTCTGGAGTTTGATTATACACTCATAATTATTATCCGTCTTTCTTCTCAAGTATGTAAATAGTCTATCATTAGATGATTTTTTTTTTCCACTATGTTGAATTTGAAGATCATATTCTAAATAGATCCTTTTTAGTTATAAATATTGTATACTATTGAATTTCTCAATAAATATATTCATCAAAATCTCTTAAATTATTGTTTTCATGAGATTGTTATAAATTAGTAAAAGCCCCTATAGATGCTATTGAATGGCCCATAGACACATATAAATAGTCATCCACCAAACACTCCCACAAACAGAGACACAAATCAGAAGTGCGTCTATCAAATGGGAGATAAACACTCCCACAGACACAAATCGAGGGTTTAAAAAGAGTAGAAAAAGCAAAAAAAACCTCAGTAGGGTGGCGGTGGGGTTTTGGGTAGGAAATCAGACAGCCATTCAAAGTAAGGCCGAGTCCGAGTCAAAGTGTATAAGCGGGGCATTTCTTTTGTTTCTGGAAATAAATTTAGGGGGCTATGGCGGGATATCATCAGCAGTGGGCGGCTCCGCCTGCAGCGCCGGATTCACATTATCCTTCTCACAACTCTTCTGAGGAGGTATGCTTAATGCTTATCCACTCCTTATTTCAATTTCAATACGATCTTCTGTATAATTTATTTGTCGAAGACTTTGTTGTGCTTCCGAATTTTTACTATACATTTTGGGTTTTGTGATTATTGTGGTACTTTTAACACTTAAATCTCCAACGCCGTTAAACTTTCCACCTGCATTGAAACAAGGGCTGCAGTTCAATTCCTTTGTTAAGCCCATATTCCTGTCTGAGGTAGATGGAACTTACAGGTTCAAAGCTTTCGTTAACAAATAAGAGAAAAAAGACATGGGGTTTAACTCGTTTAAGTTAAAATTGGTTAATAAGAAAGGTAAATAACATTTCCCGACGACCAGTCCTCATCCTGAAGTAGTTGCGAGTGAATCGGAACGTCCATGGAGCTTGTATCTTATTTTGGATGAATGATAATCTTAACCGTCAAAATGATGAGACTCACATTTGGCTTTGAAAATTAATTTTTTTCCCAACCTTTGAGCCAGCGTCCGTATCCAAAATCTAGGAATTTTTTTGCCGTCCCTGAAACTCCGCCCCCAGTCCAGGAACTCAGAGAAACAATGCATTTCTGCATGTTTGAAAATTCCTTATTTATATTTCAGGGTTTGATATGATGATTTTTTGAGCCACTTCTGTTGTATTAAGTGTACTTGGCATTTAATTTTTTTTAAATCACGTCGGGGTTTCTTGCCCATTTTGCCTGCTTATTTTAGAACCCTTTCCTTTAACTTTCAAGGCTCGTCAATACGTTGAACTGTACCCATTGCAAGTTTTAGTGCCCATTTCAAGTTTTAGTGTTACAGAATTTTTTTATTCACATCAGAGTTTCACATTAGGGTTTCTTATGCCGTTTTTCCGAAGTTGCCAGTTTATGTATGGGTTTGGGGTTAGGGTATGGTGGTTTGCTGATTTTACTAAACCTGGGTTTGGTATGGCTGAGTATGACTGAACAAAATATATAATATAAAAATATAAAAAAGCCATTATTTGCATAAAATATACTAAATTAAATACAGAACAGAGCTGATAATCTATGTCACAGAGCTTACCACATATCAACCAAAAAGTTCCAAAAATTTGTCTATAATGTTCATCTGTACGAATGCATAAGATTTTATTAAAAATCCTAAAAAGAATTGCTGTTTCACCATCCAAAAATCTGGTTATGTGTTGGACAATTGGTAGATCTGCATCAGAAAGAATTATTCCAAAAAAAAAAATTGAAATCAAACAGCATGATCTCCTCTATTACAGATGAATGAAAAGGAAGAGGAGCAGATGAAGGGCAGAGGCGCCGTTTTGGTGGATTGTTCTGGTAATCTCTTGCAGATTTGTGGTGGGTATTATATATATATATAGGTGAACTTGGCCTGAGGGGGCCATACCCGTAAAGATTAAGTCCATATATATATATATATAGGTGAACTTGGCCTGAGGGGGCCATACCCGTAAAGATTAAGTCCATATATATATATATATAGGTGAACTTGGCCTGAGGGGGCCATACCCGTAAAGATTAAGTCGAAAAAATAATATTTAAACTGGCTGCTCCAATGAAGGGTCCATACCAAAAACCTTGCAGGGTACAGAGAATTACATTATGCAGTCTGTATACAAAAAACAAAATCCCACAGCTATATCATATTCTATACTTTCTGCTAAATAGTATCTAATCTGCACCAATCTATATTCAAGTAATTATTATTTATATTCAAACCTGCTGCTCCAGCTCCGTATTCTCCTCTCCACTCGACTTAGCGCCATCACTATCAAGTGCAAATGTCCAGTCCATCTCCCGTGACAGGCTTTGGCTTTCAGAAACTCAATTTCCCACTTGGCCTGCTGCCTGCACTATGTATCATTTTGACCAATAGTCATAATGATTAACGGAACCTGGGGACCATAGTATGAGGGAATAATTACTGGTCATGTCCCTGCCCCTGGGTGGAAGCCCAGACCAAGCACCACATCATCAAGGATCTTTCTCAGCTTGCACCTCCATCTTGGTTTGATCAGGGATTCGACAACGACCTTGATGACTTCCTTAGATTCTCCCGCCTCTAAAATACTGCAATGAACATTGACGAAATATCTATGTTTACCCTGGAGAAGTCTCTAGCACCATACGAATTGCGTGGATCATAATCACAGCCTAAGTGTTAAAGATTTTCTTCAACTGTAGATTGGAAATCTTACCCGAAAAGGTGATTTGCCTCTTCTTGGCCAACAAGCACACTGTGGTATCCATTGTCCCTTTCCACACCAATATTGCACCAAATATGCAACCTTGATTTCTAAATACCCCCATATCAGTTAAAGCGCAGGCATTTCCATAATTACTCAAATGAATGAAACAGTGCCACACTAGTGAGAAATGAGCTGAGCAACTACCCCACAGGAAACCATTATAAATGTTCACTGCACGAAGGGAATGGTAAATTGGGCGCAATCTTCTGCCATGTGTGGGAGGAGTTGTCTATGACACATTTGATATCCTTGTCAATTGCCACATTTGCTAGTTGATTAACATCCCTGTTCGCTTCCCTAAACATGTGGCCAATGGTGAAAGCAATCCAATTTGGTGAGAATCACTTCTAGAGAGCATTAATAATAATTTGAGAGTCCCCTTTGATCTGTATTCTATTAATGCCATAGTGTTTGCATGTTTGAAGCCCTAGTACAATTGCTTGTGCCTCCACCTTGTTCTTGGTGCCCATTGGAAGTTTTTTCGCTACAACACCAACCAACCTCCCCAAATGATTTCTAATGATGCATCTAGCTCTGGAACTCCCAGGGCTTCGGTTGGAAGCATTGTTGAAATTGAGCTTTAGCCATCCTTCTAGAGGAGGGATCCAAATTGCATCCGCACGTGGATTCATTGTTGGAGAAACTTGGGTGACCCAATAAATGGGGGATCACCAAGCCTTAACATCTTTTCACCATTTCATTATCCCACGAGGTGAAGGAGTTATCCTTTAGTTTTTGATTTCTGGTTGCACTGTTGGCTGTTTCCTCTATAGCATTTTCCAGTTTTTTGAGAAAGCAATTGATATCCATTTCTTTGCCTTGAAAGATTCTTCTGTTCCTTTCTTCCCATAGTTCCCACACCACCAATGATGGGCAAATTGACCAGATGCTAGAGAAAGCAACCATCTTGAAGAGAATAGGCTATGTGATAAATAAGGACAAGATTTCCTATGGGAGATGACTATACTAGTTCAGCTTATTCATTATCCACTTCCAACAAGTCTCTCCAAATTTGCATCTTAGTAGAAGATGGTCCACCAATTCTTCCTCCTTTTTGCATATGACACATCTTGATGGTCCTTTAAATCTCAACTTTTGTCGTCTGTCCGCAGTAAGAATACGATTATGTAGAGCAGTCCAAGCAAAGGCCCTACCCTTGGGCAGATAGTGTTTGTTCCAGCATAGATGAATAGACTAGTTCTCCTTAATTGCTACTTCCTCCAACAAGTATCCAAGTTTCACACTGTAGTTTCCCGATTTTGCCCCACACCACTTTTGCTATCCTCAACCTTGAAATTAAATACTTTCTTGCCCACAAGCTCCCTCTTAAGACGTTCTCGCTGATCAGTGGGGATATTCAGATCCTGCATTGTTTTCCATCTCCATTCTTGCCAACCATCTTTCATCGATAGGGTGAGATAATCTCTCACATAAATTCCCCAGGTGTCCTCCAATATTGCTCTTGCCTCAGCAATATCGGGCAGCTTCTCGAGGGCCACATAACCGTTCATGAATCCTCCCAAAACAATGCCCCCAAACCATTCTTGATTCCCCAAGTGGTATGTTTTGAAATCAAATCTTTGCTTGACACTAGAAAATTCTAAATTGTCGATCCCCTGGGCAGATTAGCTGTGGTTAGTAGTCTTGTCAGATTAGGGGAGTCCATGTAATGTCCACATTTGCATGTGAACATGAAAGCTCGAACCGACATTTTTTTTGAAAGCGACATTAAATGCAAACTACTATCGTGTGTCGCACAATATCCTAATGTGCACACTCATCTGCATTGCACGTGCAATGTCAGGATAAGCACGTCGTATGAAGCATGAAGAGGGATTTCGAAACAGACGGGTGTAGCAAAGCTTCTTTTGTACACCCTGCATAAATGGAGGTAGCCTACTAGGGTTTGGCATCACGCCACAGGATGCCATGAGGGAATATTCTATAAGATAACTCCCTCCTAAGTTTTCTAGATGAATATGTGAATGGCCTCGCCTTTAAGGCGCGAGGCCCAATTAACTATAACTAAAACTAAATACCTAACATACTAATTTTAACTAAACATTAAATCGATTATTACAATAAAAAGATCGCCATTGGAATAATGACAATCAAACTAAAATAAAACAATTGGTTTCTATCTCAAATTTACACCATTACTGGGAAGTAAAATGATGATACGAAAAATTAAAATAATTAAATTAGATCTATAACTATCTAGTTACATGATTTCAAAAGAAAGATGATCTTAAATAATTAAAATGAAGATAACATTTAATAAAATTAATACAATAATTTTCTTCATCCAAGGCCATATTAAAATTTTCCTAGAAATAAATATTCAATTGCAATATAGAACATATATACACATTTAATATATGATTTATCGTTTGAACAATATAACTATTTTCCTATCTCTTTTTGAGGGAAAACAAAAATTAAATAATCAATTAAGAATTACAATATTCAATGGATTTGATAATATCACACTTCACAATTAAATTTAATGTTAAGTATAACCTTATGCACTCAGTGCTCTAAAATAAAATTACAAGGAATCTTACCTAAAATTCTAAAAGATTAATTTGGCTTAACTAAAGTTAACTCACACCAATCCCAATTATTCCCTTAAACATTGGGCAAACCCCACTAATTCCCAAGTTCTCTTATAAAAAGGAGCTATCCTTCCTATTTACACAAATTTCTGAATTGAAACTTGAAAGAGGAGGAGAGAAAAAAGGGCAAGGTGAAAATTGCTCTTTTATTATTTTTGTTTTCCTATATTTCCTTACACTAGTTCTAGTTTTACTTTTTTTTTTTCTCACCTAGTTATTTAGTTTCCCTATCTTATTATTTTTCTAACTATTTATTCCATTCCCTCTTCTTGTTTGTATTACTAATCTTATTTTGAATAAATCCGTAATTTAAGAGGGATATTATTTTCTATGTTATTCAAGGTAGACATACAAAAATATGTAAAATAAATATCTATTGTATATATATATATATATATGCAACATATATTTTATCATTGGTAACTAATTGATATATAATAATATACACGGCCAAGAATGAATTTGAATATATATATTCTCTGTTTAAAAGAAAATACAGAAATAAAACATTGTATAGAAAAGTACTCATAACAATATATACACAAGGCCATATATATATATATATATTTATAACTATTTAAATATAACTTTGTTGCATTCGCTGTTAAAAAAATTATACAGAGATACAACACAACACATAAATGTACACACAAAAATATATACATAGAGCCGTGTATGTATGTATGTATCAGTGTTACAAGACTTGGACTTGCCCAAGATTCGGCGAACTGATTTTTGACCCGGACTTGGACTCACCACCCAGACTTGGCAAATTGAAAAACACATGAAATTCACAGATTTTTAAGGATTTAAAACTTGTTTCATGCACCCTTTAATAAATGAACCTTAAAGACACAATAAACTCATCAAATAGAAGCTACTTTGATCACATACACAAGTATACATCGATCACATAAGTATAAATGTAAATTTTAGCTTAAGGACAACACATTTAGATATATAAATATTGTCAAATGTATACAAAACTCAAGGAATATGAAATCCATGGCATCAAAAGTTCAAAACAAAAACTAGAAGTCTATGGCTCAGAGGAGCCTGCATCACTCGGCCCAATATTACAGCAAGTCTTGCGTGGGCATCTAAGATAGGTCCTGGATGATGATGCAGTCATGATATCTGCCTGTGTCTCAATGACACTCACACCAACATCCATGGTGTTTGCATGTGCTCTATCCTCCTCCTCTGCCATGGCTACTTGCCTCTGCCTCTTTATCCACCTAGTCAACACATGCAAGGTTCTCATCCTTGAAGACAAGATCCTCAACCTCAGTGATCCAACTTGATTGTGGATCAACCTCATCTAGTGTGATGGGTGATATGTCACTGCCTAAAATCTGTTTGTGCTGAAGGTAGTGCCCCTTTTGGGGGTTTGGGGGCAATGCCCCCAACGGGGTCGAGGGGCAGCACCCCTCGCGGGGGTCTGGGGGTAGTGCCCCCAGTGGGGTTGAGGGGCAGCGCACTTGTCGCGCACCCTGTTGTGATACAGGGTGGGGTCGAGGGGCGGAGCCCCCAACACCAAGACCAAATTAAAGCCTTTGAGACCACAAAGACCTTCATAGACCTTCATGGCCCATGTCATTTTTCATAATTTTATTGCTTTTAAATAGCCTTCAAAAATCCTCCAAACCCTTCAAAAAACACTTGACTTTCATGCTTTTACATTTAACCTTTTTTTCCATTTTTTATAGTTTTTTTTCCCCGATTTTCATTAACTTGGCCGAGTCTTCCTAGTAGGACTCGCCCAGACTCAGCGAGTTTGACGAGTACCTGACCGACGAGTCTCCCAGACACGCCTAGGGTCCCCCGGCTCGCGACTTGCCGAGTCTAGGCGAGTCTTGTAACTTTCGTATGAATGCATATATTGTAATGTCCCTTACCTAATTTGCCCTAGAAAATTTAAATGCCACAAGTTAGGTTTAGGGTTTTTGAATTACCATTTAGAATATCTCCAAAGCTGCGTAATTCTTGGACTTGAGTTTTGCAGTCATAACACAGGAAAACATATACAAAATACAGAAATACAAATATACATCTTTAACTGTTAGGGTTAGACAAAATTACATTGCATTCAGATTTATAATATCAATATAGAGAGATTATATATTCATTACCATGCAGCTAACTCAGTTTGTTTACATAATTCAGTCATAGAAGAGGATGATGCAGGGAGGCATGGCAGGGTGTCTTAAGACAACAATTCTTCCTCCAAACAGTCCCCTCACCATGGTGCAGGGAGGCATGGCAGGGTGTTGTCAGTCAACGATTCTCCCTCCAAACAGTCCCCTCACCATGGTGCAGGGAGGCATGGCAGGGTGTTGTCAGTCAACGATTCTCCCTCCAAACAGTCCCCTTACCATTCTTCTTTGATTGGTGAACCTTAATTTGTCAATAAACTCTCAACATGGAGGTCAAGGAGGAGAATTCTACCCTTGGGTGCCCTTAGCCGTTATCTCCCTTCAACAGGATAGTAGGGTGCCCTACTAGCTGTTCTCCCTACCTGTCAATGTAAAGGGTGCCTTTAGCTGTTCTCCCACAGTGCTTATTCCCTCCTTATCCATGTTGATAGATTATTGCAAATATTTTATATATGACAGTGATATGCAATAAGTAAGATAATTAACAGTCAATAATGATCTGACCTGTACATTCCATAAAGATTCTTATTGAACTTCTAGTTTAGTTCGGAATTGGTAATGTATCCCTTTGCTGTCCTTAATAGTCTATATGACTGAATCAATAGTTATAATCCTGCAGATCGAATGTCTGCTGTAATATTTAATGATCCAAATGATTGATTGATGAATGATTCATCCTAATCAGACTCCTTATATATCTTAAAGATTCTAAATAAAGGATACAACTATTGCCAACCAAGGCAACACTTCATAAAGGTCACACCTCTCTACAATGATCGCAGCTTCTTATTAACAATAATCGCACCTTATAATAATTCCGCACCCTTTCAATTATAACTAATAGGTCTTCTTCTGCTAGTTTAGTCGCTCAGCATCCTTTTATGAATAACACTTTGTCTTATTGTATTAGCGCTGCATATGGGTCATAATATAAATCGCACCATATTTGTCTTAATTGCATCTAATTACAAATCATCCACACTTAATCATACATTCTTTTCTTATCAATCGCATAACATATATTTATTCGGTAGTTTTTACATTATATGATGAAGTCGGCTGTAGGTAGGTCATTCTTATTTCGGGGGCATGACATATATATGTGTATATATGCATACATATGTATATATAAATCTAAATATATGAATAAATTTAGAACATCATTTAAAAAGGAAAATGATTTTATTTTGTTTTAAAAAAAAAGCATAGGCATGAGAGAGGGGGCCGACGGCCCTGTGCAGGGCTGCAACCCCATTTAAGGGCCTGCAAGCCTGCACAAGCTGCGGCTTGGGGTGGGGGCAGAGCTCCCGCACCCACAGTGCTTGCAGGCACTGTGGGGACAGGGTCTCCGACCCCTTCCCCAACCTCCTTCCGACATGGTGTTGGGACGAATAGTAGGGCCGTGCCCTAAAATAAAAATGCCGTTCTTTTTTTTTTTTTGGTTTTCTTTAAAAGAAACAACACAAAATTCATACATCTATTTTTTATATAACACCCCTACTCTGTTTTAATATATATATATATATATATATATATATATATATATATATATATATATATAATGCATTAAAAAAAGTATATATATTTCTTAGGAACAAAAGCTATAACATATATGCATATGTAATTTTATTTTTATTTTTATAGGAAAGCAAAATCTATTTATTTATTTATATTTATAGAAGTATAAGAGCAAAAATGTGATAAACAGAATTAAAAGGATGTTTATTTTCTTAACTTTCATACATTTATTTTCTCCTTTTAAGAATAAATTTGTGGTAAACAAAAGAGAGTATACAACTAAAAGTTTATTTTCTTTCCTAATACAATGAATAGAATTCATTTCTTGTCACATGAATACAACTAGAATCCATCGTATCTTAAAGTATTTGCAAAAATGAGAGGAAAAGTTTCATATTTTTCTTTTTAAACCCAAATGCAATAGTTGCATACATACATAATAATCTATACTTTTCTTAAACACATCTTGCATATTATGTACTCAAAACTCTTAAAACTTGGGTAGAAAATTTGAATACAATCTTTTGTCAACCATTACATATTTAGAAGATATAGGATAGAGATTTCAATGTATCTTTTCCACACCTACACTTCTCAATGCATAACAATATTTTCCCAACTTTGAAAAATCAACTAAAGAATTGAAGTTACTCTTTTGTCCATAAAACAATATATTTATAAGACCTTTGAAGTATTGTGTCTATCCTCTTGAGAATTGTAAAGCCGAGTTTTGCCTTTGAAGTATTCCTCCATTTTATGACCATATCTGTAGTAGGTTGTGTTGTGACCAAATCACACATCGCCCCATTGCAAATGGGGACCCCCTTTTTTTGAGCTCCTGAACTTTGCATTTAGTTCTGGATGATGCCTTAGGTTCGTTTCATTTGCCAATCCAACAAGAAGTCTCTCTCTCAGAAGGTTTTTGCTTTATAACTGGAGGTCTCATCTGGAACATGAACTTGCAGTAATGAAGAGTCCTGATCAATTTCCATCCAATTCATGAATATTGAGATCAATCCTGATGTATGTTTGAGATCCTGAAATGACCAAGTCTGGTAGCCTGAAATCCTGAAAATCCTGAAAAATTGACTAAGTCTGAAATCTGGTGGATCCTCCAAATTCTAGATTCTACATGTTAAATCCGGTGGATTCGAGACCTATCTCAAACATCCTGAAAGGTACTTATACTTAAGTATATTTTTCAATATACTTTTACCTTGAAAGACCCTGAAAAACGACCAAGTATCCCAAAGGATCCAAAATCTTGATCCGGTGCGACGGGATATTAGAGTGGCGCAAAATCTTGATGAAGTGCGCTTTCAATCAAAGCTTGGAATGATGATCCCTTGCGCCAGAACCAATGCGCCCTAATCATTGCACCAATTTTGGAAGGCAAAGGTAAGTGAGTTTTGAAGAAATGTTGAGGAAAGATCAAAAACTTGATCTCATGCGCCCAAACTAATGCGCCATATAGCATTGCGCCATCTCTTGTGCGATCTTCAAGGTAATTTTAAGAAGAAATCAAACCTTCCAACCAATGCGCCAACCATGTAGGAGACATCAAAAACTCAATCCAATGCGCTTGAGGAAGGAAAGGGTGTTCAATCACGAGTTTCAAGAGGCTAGAGGATTCAAGAATCCTATCCAATGAGTTTGAAGGTAAGGTTTCTATGATGATCAAGATACAATTGGAGATAAGGATTCTAAAACAAGGACTGCTGCGCCTGATGTTATGCACCAGCCTTTGACATTTTCAAGACAAAGTTTCAATGAGCAAACTAATCTCCCATCTGTTGCACCTAAGGTCAGATAGGGGAGTAAGGAAATGAGACTTATTTAATGAGGATCCAAACCTCAGTCTGCTGCGCCATGTCCACAGGGAAGACTCCAAGGTGTGACTTAATGTGCTTAACCTCAGTCTGATCTAAAACCTCAGTCTGCTGCACTCATATGTTACAAATCAGTCCTTCAGGTAAAATGAAGACCTCAAGACCCTCAATTGCTGCGCCAGGGGTTAATAGGAGGATTGGAGTATGTTAAGATTGTTAAGAAGAACTCAAAGTCCTCATCCAAAGCGCCCTTATAGAGATAGAAGAAGAAGATCTCAAACTCTTCATCTGCTGCGCCAGAATGAGAGGATTTTGATCGTCAAAGAGGAGATCTACTTCAGCATCTAATGCACCATCATTGAAGGAGGGAAGTCAAGAAGTAGCCCACAAGAAGAAGGCATCATGTAGCTGTTCAAAGAAGTCACCTCAATGATATGATGTTGGATGACTTCAAGTATCAACTAGTTTCTCCATCAATCATCACTGCAAGATAAGCAAGTAGCTGCTCCAAAGGGCCTCCTTCAGGAATCATTGAATTGGAACCTTTCATCATCCTTGTGTTGGAATTCTTTGGCATCATGTTAAGATCATCTAGAAGACATCCATCCAAAGGATATCATCTTCATCAAGACTTCCAAAGGCATCCGCTCTACTTCAAGTTCTTCAACCTTCAAGGAAGAGTCATCATGTGGCTGCTCTAAGCAATACTTCAAGATCATCTTCAAGGAAGCATTTCATCAATTACATCATGATCATCAAGAGCAAGTGCTTGAATCACCTTCAAGTTGTAGAGGGAGCATCATTCCAAGAGGCTCACATCCAGTTTCATATGCTCCATCATCAAATGTTCCAAGGCATTCATCCATCCAAGCTTCAAGACTCTACAATCTTCAAGTCCAAGAGAGATCCTACTTCTAATCAAGTTCAAGTATACATCATCTAGAAGGCATTCATCTATTCAACTTCAAGACTCTCAAATCTTCAAGTCCAAAGAAGATCATCATGTATCCTACAAGAAGAAGAAACATCATGAAGTCATGCAAGTGAAGCAACATCTATCATATTCCATCTACAAGAAGATGAACAAGGCAAGATCTACAAGATACATCCCCAAATTCAAGTTCATTCAAAGCAATCACATTGAAGACATCACAAGATGATACAAGTTGGGAATTCATCAAACATGCTGAAGTGGCACCTATGTGGCGAGTACACATCATCATCCAATCACAATCAGCCACATCATATGACTACATTCAATGTATCATTTAATAAAAAAAGCCAAAGGACGCCTATGTGGAAGATGTTTTAAATGATTTCATCTTATTTTTATCACATTGGAAAGTGTGCTTCATTGCCTCTCTTTTGTACTAAAAATAACAAATTGTTGTAACTACCTATTGAGGTGGCACGATCTGAGCCCTTGGCTATCAAATTGATCCAAGCCATTCATTGTAATCTGGAGCACTATATAAAGGCCTTGTTGCCTCATTTGTAATTGAATAGAGACTAGAGATTAGATTTATAGGAGTAGAATAGGAGAGACTCTCGAAATTCTCTGAGAGGACTTAAAGTTGTTGTAAATATTTCTCAAGATTAATGCAAAGACATTGGAATTCATTTCGTGTTAAGTGTTGTCTTGTGGAATGACATGATTTCCTGTATTTTAATGAAGTGGAGAGATGTTTCAAAGTAGATTAAAAGTAGATTAGAAGCTCTTTGTTGTAATGTATGTTGTATTGAATATTTGATCAACTCCTAGCTCATGCTTTTAACATTCATCGCTGGTGAAGTGTTGTGTAAAGCTAGTCCGAGCCTTATCATTTGCTTAAGTTCGATTGTGGATGCTTGTTTGAGCTGCGCCATTCGATGGGTGCTTATATGAGCCTTCATGATTTGAAAACCATTCGCATACTTTAGGAGATCGCACCAACTCCATGTAGTTGTAGGCATCCTTGGCGAAGTGGAGTTAGGTTAATCAAGGAGTTTGTCTATTCATACATCATCATTGCCTCATTGACCTTAGATTAGTTTCCTAAACTCTTGCCCTTTTACTTTTCTTTATCATTGATGCCTTGTACATATGTCATCCACACTGAAAGGAGGAATAAGCTAAATGAAGTAAGAATAAGTTAGCGTAAGTCCCTTTGTGTTTACCAGCAGAATCATATCAAGTCACTGAGCTATCTCTTACAAAATCATAAGAAAGGAACCTTGGAGTCATCTTGTTTGATCACTTTGTTCAGCATTCGAGAGGCTTTGCTCAAGAGAGAGTCAGATGCTCTGTATTTTACTCTATTGTTGACTTGTCGAAAAACAAACATCAACAAGTTGCACAGTGAACAAAAGGACCTTCAATTTCTATTTGTTGCATCCAGGATCCTTCCTTTGATCGAAGCTCAATGGTGGGTGGAAGGGAAGTGGCAAGATTTATGATTGTACAGATTTGTGCATAAATTCCAGCATCACCAGCTTCAATATTTTTGTCCACCTTTAAGAAGGATCCTAGAGAATTTCCAATTTCCACAAAGGATTGATTCTTCACAGTACTTTGAAGGAAGATTATACAAGCGAATCCACATTGGAATATGAGAGATGGTATGATTGAGAGGATGGAAGTTGGGTTCCTAACCCCGTCTAGGGTCTGCCCTTAAGAATTTCTTTTTTCTTCTTCGAAGGCTCACATTCAATTAAGAAAAAGCCTTTAGGTAGAGATCTAAGCTTTGTCTTTGTCCCCCAATATTCCTTACTCCATTTTTGGATGTGTTCGTCGGCCATTGGTTTTCTCATTTCGCAAAAAAGCCTTTTTCCTTGAGATGCCGTTGTGCCAATTCCAATTCCAACCTATTGAGATCTATCACACTTCTATTGCTTTGTTTCCATTCCGCCTTTGATCCAATTGGAACGTTTTTTGCCCCTGTTGCCACCTGATTTTTGGAAACCAGCCTTCATATCTTTTTTTTTGGTTGTTTTTGATTAAAATTAGGGGTTTTCCCTTCTCTGGAATCTTCATATGTGAACCAATTTTGAAATTGCCCTTGTTGTCAAATCCTATTAGGGTTTTTTGTAGAATAACTGCGCCCAAGTCTCTGGTCCTGAAAGACAGGATTCAGTAACCATTCTAAATGAGATCTACTCTCTGCTCTTGATGACGAATTATCTTTAAATGTAGATTTGTTGTTTCTTGACTGGAATTGATAGAGGACCTTTCGATTCCTGTACCCTTGTTGGTGATACGGATTATATTTCCTTCAATCCATTGTTCAATGCGAGTCCCAACCATTATGGCATGTTCCTGTCTTTTTCTCCTCTACTTCCCTTCTCTCCTCTGCTTGTCTTCACTCCATTCACATACAAAATTTATTATATTCTTTTTTATTTTTGTTTTTCTGTTTTTATGTTAGTAAGTATTTTAATATCATAATAAAAAATAATAAAAATTTGAGACTTATTTTCTTCAGACTTAATTATGCATTTTTCCTCAAATTTTATTATTTACGAATTTGATCCGATTTTTTTTCTTGCTGAATTGGAACAGCAACACGAACCTTGTGACTTAGCTGATAAGTGATAATTCAATACCAGATGTTAAAGATATATCAAAACTGTTATATATGTTCCCAATACGGCAACACTCAGTAGTAGTAGTTTTTGGGTTAGTTTAGGTTTTTTTACTTCAATTTTTCAAAATTTTCTGTTCTTTATCATTATTAATTTTTTGGGGGTGTGGGGTACTGTGGGTTTGGTCCAGGTGTGTTGCAGGTTCTCTCAGGATGAACCTGGCTGAACTCTCAGTTTGGGGCCATACTCAGGACATACCTAGGGCCTACTAGGTAACATAGGGTCTTTTTCCTATGGAACATGATATTTTCACAGTCCATAATAGTTTTGAATTGTTTTTGGATTAAACTGTGTTGTAGTTTTTATATAAAAAATAAGAGTAATGTTTCAGATCATATTGCATGATCCATCTTCAGGATAAAACAGAGAGAAGAGAATGGAAAGAAAATTGCGGAGGAATTGGTATAAATATGGTTGGGAGAAACAAAAAATGAGGTATAGGGGTTTAGGAAAAAACCAACAATACAAGAGAAGACAAAAAAACAAAAAACAAAAACAAAAAAAAAAAGAAATAATCTAAGTAATAAATATAGCAACTAATATTACATAATATAATAGTTACAATATTATTATATAATATATAGCATCTAAAAAGATTTTTAGATAGATTATATAAAATATTATATAATTATTATTATGTAATATCATATATAACTATATAATATATTATTATATAATTGTATGAATTCTATAATGGCATATTATATAAATGTTAATTAATATTACAATTTATCTTAATATTATTATATAATAAATAATATCTAAAAACTATAATAATATGATAAATTATATCAAATATTATATAGTTATGTATAATATTAGTTATATATACAAAATATATGATATATGTTATTATAATATAGTATTATATATAAATATAATTATATAACTATATAATATATTATTATATAATTGTATGAATTATATAAAAGCATATAATATTATATATATATATATATATATATATATATATATATATTTTGATAGGCAAGTGCTGCCAAGGGGGCAACTCCCATAAATTCAAAGTTCAAAATGTTGAGCTAAACTAGTTTTTAGCTCCCCCAAAAGTGCATTAGACCCTTAAAGGGGTGCATTACAGTTTATATTAGAGATGCTAATACCAATTTTGGAGTGTGATTGCAAATTCATCTTACGAATTCCAACATCTTTTTTGTAAATATCTTTCTTTTTCCTCTGCACCACTTTCCATTAAGAGGAAGGCAAAGAAGATTGATTTACACATACCCCCACCATCAATTGTGCCGTTGATAGAATCTGATGGGGTTACCATTTGTGATTTCTCGCTTTGTACAGGGGATAGTGTCTCTTCCATAACTGAAGAAGAATTCTTTGGTGTCTGCATTGGCTCTATGGAATGTTCAAATTTTTGATCGAGTGGAGAGGGAGAAAGAGGATTCTCCAAAGGTCCATCCACAGTGTAATGTTGTGGAAGGGCATCTTTCCACCATGTAGCATGGTCACCTGAGTTGTGCTTGGAGTTGAGGCATTCAACAATGATGTGTCTTGTTGCATAACATTGACGGCACCGAAAGGGCAATCCTTCATAGTCTAATGTCTGAGATCAATTGCGCTTAGAAAATTTGAAAGTGATATCTACGGGAAGAGCCTTCGAAGTGTCAAGATCGACAAGAATGCATGTGAAAGTTGTATGTGTGAAATTTGAAGTGTTATGGTCAATCGCTAGGAAGCTGCCAAGAGAGTTGCCAATAGCCTCAAAACACGCATCAAACCAGAATTGGAGCGGGAGGTTTGGAAGATGAATCCTCACATGTTTAATTTTGAAAGACTCGGAGAAGAGATTAAAGTCAGGATGCCATGGTTTGAGCATGAGTACATTTTGGCCCCATATCCAGTGTTTTCGACAAAGAATAGCATTGCGATCCTTCTCACAACTGTAGATTTCAAGGTTACCTTTAAAAAATGGCAGCCAAGCATCAAAGATCCATTTGTGTAGGTCTGGGAGAGCAAGCCATAGGCAACTAAATCTGCCGATTAAACCATGTGCCGTGAAGAATGCTTCACTTTCTAAGACTTCATTTGTAATTCCTACCTCGAAAACTAAGACGAGTAATTCGTGGAGGCGGGGAGTGGGCAGCCTGAATAGATGCTGTCACAACATGTTTGTTGCCTAGAAGAGTTGGTTTAGGTCGTGATTTGTGAGCACAAGGCCCAAGATCCCGATTAGGGCACAAAATTGTCCCTTAGAGCAGAGCACGAGACATTTTTGAGAAAATGACCCTCGCTCTTCGCTGCGTTAAGAGTCTCAATGGAACTGGAGCTCTCGGGAGGAGGAACATCCTCAGAAAGGTTAGCAAAACGGTTCATAGAAACTCTAGGCGTAGGAGGATCCGACACTGTGGGAAAAATTGACAGTGACAACATATTCGGCTATTAATACAACATAAAGACTGTTGGTTCCCAAAATAACTGCAACCCAAAACCCTAAAACATTTCACAATCACCCAGGTCAGGGGTGTCGTCAAGGTGATTGAAAGAGGTTTATCAACAAGTTAAGGGCGATTTTGGCCAACTGACAGGAGTGGGTATGCTCCTCTGCACTTTGAGCTCAGTTAGGCTCTGGAGGGATGTTCCAAGGGGTATACCTTAACAGGTATTGAGTTCAAACCAAATGAACAACTAAAAACCAATGAACAGCTAAACCCAACTTGTTCTCTTGATCCCAAAACTGTCATTGAACCAAGAACAATTGGCTGTCACAAAACCCCTATATAGCTGATAGAAATTGTGCAAGTATGCATGCACAAGAAAGATGGTTCTTCCCCTAAACAACTGGTAGATGTTTGATTTAAATGATATTAGATTGGTCTGATGGAGCCAAGATCGGTGCCAATCCAATTGGGCTACAAAGTCATAGGTGATAGAAAAGAAAACAATGGAAAGGAAACAAAGAAAGTTTGATCTAAGCATACGCTGTATCAGATTGCAGGTTTTGTGCTTCAAACATACTTAGTAATCCAGAAAAGAAATGCATGCATTCAAATGTAAAGAACAATCGACAATTAGAAGGCTTGTAATATATTTAAAATTAAAGATTTTGAAAATGCAAATGAAATTGGTGTTGTTCACAAATGAGCAAAAACGCTCAATATATACAAAGTACAAGAGGCAAGTTTTCTAAAAATAGAAAACTGCCGACATAGATGACCATTAATAACATAAATAGAAAGATATTATTCTAATACCCTCCCTTAATGGTCATCATTCTAACTACCCAAAGAGATAACAGAGAAGGCTGCCTCCTCCTTCTCAGAAGGCTTCTGCAACAAAAGACAAGACCCTGCCACTGACTCTGCCACGTGAGATGAATTTGCCACCAACCATCCCAGAAACTGCAGAACTTCTGGAAATAACCAAAAACAACAACAACCGTCTAACCTGATGTTGGAGAATTGTCCCTCCCTGTAACCAGAGACACCAAGAACAGCTACCACGATTTTGAGGAAAAATCGGCAAACCCTCCAAACTTTTGCAGATGAGCATGACACTCCAAAGCAGACTGCAAGAAGTCAATTGTGCAGATGTTTGCCCTAGCAACTCCAGGTGCGACCAAAATAGACTGCAACAAAGCACAATTTTTGAGGATAAAAATCGATCAAAACCGGACACGATTTTTAAGGTGAAAAATCGATCAAAACCAGATACGAAATCCGAGACACGGATCAGAATACAAATCATCGTTTTTAAGGAAAAAACGGTAAAACCTTTCCAGAAACTAGAGAGCCCTCTCGAACTGTGAAAACCCTGACTAGGGCATATAGGACCAAACCCTTAATTTTTGAGGAAAAAATTATAAACCCTCCCATGATTTAAAAAATCAGAAAACCAAAACAGAATTTTTTAAGGAGAAAAATCATTAAAACCCTCGAAGCAGATTTTTTTTTTTTAGGGACAAAAAATTATTAAAAACCCACGAGCCAGATTTTTTTTTATAAGGGGCAAAAAATTATTAAAAACCCAGAACAGAAAGATCATGCCCATAGAAATACTTGAGAGAAAAACGGAAATCGCAACTTCAAACAGTCGATGAGGAGAAAACCCGCGGTTTGCAGAAAATGCATTAGAAAAGTTTCGGAATTGCGTCCAGAAAAAAAACTTGTAAAACGCGACTATCAAATCGCGAGCAAAACCCACGATCGCCTAGGGTTTTCTTGCGACCAGAAGAACACTTAAAATCGCAAGCCTCCAGAAAATCATGACATAGGAAGTCCACTGGAAAGACCCATCGATTATGCAGAAGCGCCAAAAACATGAGCATAAAGATACCCCAGAAGACGCGATCAAGGAAACACGATCCGGGAAGACAAGAGTCGCGACCTCAGAAGGATTCCAAAAAACACGAACAACACGTGATCAGTATTGTGGATGAAAAAGGGTGCAGAAAGATGATGAGCAAGCAGATGAACCCGTCGTTCTGAAAATTGCGAACTGAAGGCACCACATAGATTCTGTCTGCCACGACCACATACCAAAAAGGGCAATGCACACAAAAGAAATGCAGCATCAAGAACGGTGCCCAAACAGGTTTGAAAACACGACTCCAGAATAGGAGGAAATGAACTCAAAACCCAGACACGATTTCAAGACATACGACCTTCGGACATGCCCCGAGAAGGGACCCGCTCTGATACCATAAAGATTTTGAAAATGCAAATGAAATTGGTGTTGTTCACAAATGAGCAAAAACGCTCAATATATACAAAGTACAAGAGGCAAGTTTTCTAAAAATAGAAAACTATCGACATAGATGGCCATTAATAACATAAATAGAAAGATATTATTCTAATAAAAATGCTGTCACATTTTCAAATGCCCAGTACAAACTTATCAACAAATGCGATAAGAGGAAAACCCTAAATACATACAAACAATCATGGAGACATTCTCTGCACAATCCCTACTACACACTATCTTTCATCTGTTTCACCATCCCATTACTTTTCTGCAACTGGACATGGTGTGATTTGGAGCCCTAGAAGTATTTTTGAATATGCACAACCCCCAGCCACCACCAAAGAACCAACTCCTCCAAAACGCATTGTTACATGCTTAAATATCTTTTTGAAATCACTGTAGCAGCCATGGACATGGGGAAGAGTGGTCAACAAGGAAAACTATTCAGCCATGTTGCAATAACTCCACTTCCTTGTCCTTGGTGCACGCCCACATGGCCCTGCCCTGTAAATCTGATGAAGAACATCCGTCCATGCCTTGGGTACAAGAAATTTAATGCAAAAGGAGCTACAGTGGCATGGGGGCGTGGGAAATTCGTTTCCACAAGCAATCGGGCCCTGAAGAAGCATTAATGGTGGTCATTGAAGTTGTTGGCGTGTTTCTGTACGTTTCTGGATGACGAAGGGAGTAAGGAAGGCAAAACAGTCGGGCCCTGACAAATTGGGTTTGCATCGAGCAATTGACTTTTGAAAAGGTGAAGAAGGAAACCCTGATCTCCAAAATCTTAAAGGAACAAAGGGAAATCATTGGGCTTCGAAGATCAAGCCTTCAGCATACATCATTCATTTTGGAAGAGAGGAAAAAAACCACCTGATCCCGAAACACTTAAGAAAATTTGAAGCTCATTGGACTTCGGCCGTCAGGCCTCCTTTCGTCTTTGAAAAGAAAAGAGGAAGAGAAACCTCCCGGTCATTGATGCCCGCAACACTTATAAACTGTTTGAAACCTTGGTGAACTTCGGCAATCAGGCCTTCTGCCTTCCGTCTTCGAAAATGAAGTGAAAAAAGAAACCTCCCACTCGCTGATGCCTGCAACACACAGAAACTTTTTGAAACCTTGGGGGACTTCGGCGATCCGGCCTTTTGCCTTCCGCTTGCAAAAAGGAAGGAAGAAAAGAATCCTCGCGATTGTCGGCACTCGAAACACATGGTACTTTGGAGAAACGATTGGGGATCGGGCCCCAGACTTTCACCTTTCTGCCTTCCAAAAGGATAGAGGAAGAGAAATCCCCTGATCTCTGCCGCCCGAAAGACTTAGGCGAAAGGAAGGTTCGTTGGACTTTGGCCGTCGGGCCCTCACCCTTATGCCTGCTCGGAAGAAGATGAAAAGTCACCACCTCGACCTTTGATGCCCGAAATACTTAGGCGATTTTTGGATTATCAAGGCGGATTTCGGAGCCGCTAGGAATGGCACGAGGGAAGACAGAACCCCGAAACTCTGAAATTCCGACAAAGGCAAAAAAATAAGGAAAAGCTAGGATTCTCTTGGACTTGGCTATTTTTAAGGGTTTCTTCCTTGCACTTCAAAAAGGCAAACACTTAGAAACTTTTGGAGGGAACCCATTCAAAATAGTCTCAGATCGGACATAAATTATGCGTTCAACAACAAAGGCACAAAGTGGGATTTTTTATGGATTTGGGGAAAAAGAATGCAAGTTGGGAACTAGGTTTTTCAGGTGCCAACAAAGACCACTTGTTAAAATTGGAGGCAAAGTCCCTCAATTGTTGACACGGTAGAGGGCAACCCTGCGAGGTTTGAACCTTGGTTGTTGGCACTACAAGCAAGAAGCCCCACCATTTCACCACAAGGTCTCCCCTAGGTAAGGTCCCTCAATGATTGACATGGTAGAGGGCAACCCCACGAGGTTTGAACCTTGGTTGTTGGCACTATAGCCAAATAATATTATATAATTATATATATTATATAATTAAAATAATAAATATATATAATGATATGCCATTGAATGACAAAAAAATAAAAAACTAAGAAAGAACAAACCTAGGGGAGTACCACTAGAGAAAAAACCTAAAAGGAATAATGAAGGCTAGAAAAAAGGATGGAAGAAAAAATAGACCGAGCAAGGACACAAAACAAAGATCACGGAATAAGCCGGAGAGGAAGGAAATAGGCAAGAAATGGAGAAGACAAGGAGAGCAAGGAGAGGGGGAGGCAGAAGACTACACAAAGCAAGAGGGGGGATTAGGGGGGTTTTTTCCTCTGGGACGGGTTAGGAGGTTTCCAAGAGAGACTGAGATTCCAATCCTCATCACAGTTGAGATTGGAGGGGTGGTTAACAATTTCTACCGCTTCTAAAAGTTTCCTTTTAAAAAAATTGGATTCTTGAGCCAAGATTTGGGAATCCTTTAAGCAGATATAAAAACTACAACACAGTTTAATCCAGAAACAATTCAAAACTTTTTTTTGCTTATTTGATCACCCATTCTTTGGCTTTCAGGCTTTGTTAAGATGATTTTTCCTAGAACTAGTTTTTTTTAAATTTTTAGTGCACATAGCATTTATCTTTTCGCATTACGTTTATGCCCTTCTCTCTACTTATTTGAAAACCCTTTCATTAGCTTTCAGGGTTTGTTAGGATGATGTTTTTTTAGGAACCAGTTCTGTCACTAGGTTTATGTACTTGGTATTTATTTATTCACACCAAGTTTCTTATGTTGTTATTTCTCCTTCTGACAACTTCTGTTTCTTAGTAGCATTAACTAAGTAGACTCGAAGGACATTTAAAATGTTGGAATTAAAAACATTACATAGTGGTATCCAGATACATGATATTATGCCCAGTTTTACAAGACTCGGACTCGCCCAAGACTCGGCAAGCTGATTTTTGACCCGGACTCAGACTCGCCAAAGACTCGGCAAATTGAAAAACCCATGAAATTCAGAGATTTTAAAGGATTTAAAACTTGTTTCATGCATCCTTTAAAAAAAAACCTTAAAGACACAATAAATTCATCAAATAGAAGCTACTTTGATCACATACACAAGTATACATCGATCACATAAGTATAAACGCAAATTTTAGCTGAAGGAAATAACACATTTAGATATATAAATATTGTCAAATTTATACAAAACTCATGGAATATGAAATCCATGACAGCAAAAGTTCAAAACAAATGTCAAAACAAAAACTAGAAGTCTATGGCTTAGAGGGGCCTGCATCACTCGGCCCAATATTACGGCAAGTCTTGCGTGGGTGTCTAAGATAGGTCCAGGATGATGATGCAACCATGATATCTACTTGTGTCTTAGTGACACTCATGCTAACATCCAAGGCGTCTCCTCGTGCTCTAGCCTTCTCTTCCATGGCTACTGCCTCTGCCTCTCTATCCACTTGGTCAACCCAATCAAGGTCCTCATCACCAAAGACAAGATCCTCAGCCTCAATGATCCACTCTATTTGTGGATCAACCTCCTCTAGTGAGATTGGTGATAAGTCATTGCCAAAAATCTGTTTGTGGTGAAGGCAAAGGTTGTAATGAACATAAACTAGATCATTCAACCTCTGCACTGACAGTCTATTGCGCTTCTTGGAGTGTATGTGTTCAAACATATTCCAATTGCGCTCACAACTTGAAGCACTGCATGATTGTCTTAAGACTCGAAATGCAATCCTCTAAAGATTTGGTACCTTAGCACCAAATCTTTCCCACCATGCATCTGAGATGAGAAAAAGAAAAAATCAATCTCATTGTCCCACTTTAAGTTTCAATATTTAATAATAATGTTGAAAAATGAAAAGTTTTAATTTTTAAACTTAAATTATGTCCGTAATAGATTTTTACGTAGCTGCAATGTCGTCCGAGTTGACTTGCATATATCTTGTGCAAAGAGATATCTTTGTGCAAGTCTAAAGATCTCAATTTAGGTGACTATTTGTGCTCCAAAAAGAGAATCAGGCACCATCCGCTCTATGATTGTGTAGAGCCTACTTAGAACCTCCTCATCCACCTTAAAATCAGGGTGGAATTGGAATGTCGGATTGAGGAAATAAGCAATTGCATGTAGGGGCTTGTGAAGTTGAAGGTGCCATCGTCTATCAATGATTTCCCAAATGGGGTGATACTTATCCTCAACTCCCGCAAAAACGGATCTAATGGCCTCCTTGGCCCTATCCATGCCCTCGTATATGTCGCTCATTGCAGGCTTCTCCCCATCAACAACTCATAGGAGAACCACTAAAGGCTCTGTGAACTACAATTATTGTGAAAGTTGAAACATTAACATAAGTGTGAACAAAAATAAGCAAATAAAATATAAATTTGAATAAAAATATAATGTAGATTTACCTCTACGATCTTCTCAGTCGGTACCTAGAAGCTTTGCTCATCAAAAATTTAATTAGCCACATCAACCCCTGCATTGGTTTTAGCATATTATGAGGAAGTCCACTCCTCACTAACAAACATGTGCCTCAAACCTCCCTTTGCCTTAAGCAAGGATTGTAATGTGATAAAATTAGTTGCAAAGCAAGTTATTCCATGACGAGCCAACTCCTTCCCTGTGAAACTCCTCATTAGGTTAAGGACTCAACTATGATTATAATAAATGTATTTACAAATATTTCTAGCTTACTCCACACATGATTTGATCCATGGAATCTTGCCAAGATCTTCCAATATGAGGTCAAGGCAATGAGCAACACAATGAGTCTAAAATAATGATGGGTGCCTATCCAAGAGTAGCCTACTTGCAGCAACATAATTTGCTGCATTATCTGTCACTATTTGCACCACATTTTCTTCGCCCACCTCAACCAAGATTCCCTCCAAAGCTTCACAAAGGAATTCAACATTTTTTGTGTTTCCTGAAGCATCAATAGATTTAATGAACACTGTATTAATAACTATTTCAATGCATTTCAGGAAGTACAATCACCTGAGGAAGAAACAAGAAAATTTAGCAATGTTCTATTTCTTCTATCAGTTCAATCATCAATCATGATAGTGCAACCCTTTTTCCTCCATATCTCTCGCTGCTCGTCAATTGTGGCTTTCACATCAACCAACTTTTGAGTCAAAATGGGGCCCTTTATATCCTCATCATTAGGAGCTTTGAACCCCGCCCCACAAACAGTAATGGCATCCACCATGTTTTGCCAATAAGGAGACCTAACACAAATAAATTAAGTAAGTGTTGTAAAATTGAGAGTTTAACTTTGAATTCTACATACCTCTAAAATTAAAAACTCAAGAGACAAAGAATCAAAGTTTCAAACTATATATTTTAAAACAAAAAAAGGAATTACCTGGTTGCGTAGAATGGAATGGTGCAATAGAAACAAAAGTCTCCAATTGCACTTCTAGCTGCATCATGTCTATCTTTGCTCCAACCCATGCTCTCAAGTGGTTGGGAACCCGAAGTAGTGCGTGGCAAAATATATGAATCTAACCTAGATGCACGAACTCTAGGCCCAATGCTAACACTGCCACTGCCACTACCATTGCCACTACCTGCAGATGGACAAACTGGAGGAATGGGACACGAAGACTCTCCACTTGCAGTTCCACCAATGGCTGCCATCTCCTCTCTTTGCCTCTTTTTTAGTTCTTTTTGTTCATGAAAGGTTTCTAATTGAACTTGCACTTCACGCATAACTTTAGCAGGCACTGCTTGGCATGGTTTAGCATCTTGGCATGGTATATGTGCAAGATGGTATTTCAATCTGTTAATGCCTCCCTCTCCCAAAGATTTTTTGCAATGAAAACAAATTATCTCTCCTCTCTTTTCCCCAGGGATGGCATGTTTCCAACAAGGGTCCCTTCTAACTGGGTTTGATATTGTGATTAAGACAATTTATAAATCCAAAGAATGTTGCAATAACATATAAATAGAAAAAAATTTAACATTTATGGTTTATAATTAAACTAATATAAAAAAAGCTAGGGTTTGCAACTATAAAACTAATTTTTTTTTTCAAAAACATCTCGGGTTTGTATTAAAATAAAATTAGATAGTTTATATTAGTGGTCATCTATTGTAACATATTAGATTGTTTCTATTCTGTTGTATAGATTAGCTATAATTTATTTTAGAAACATCTATACTTTGTATATTTAGAAACATCTGTTTGTAACTCTATTTAAGAGCTTCGCTCTTTTGTAAATAATATATCATTCAGAATATTTCATTCTGATTTATTTCATTACATGGTATTAGAGCCGGTTGAGCGGGAAAATTGATTTTTTTCCTTTGGCTCTCTCTATTAGAGTGGGAAACAATTTTTTTGGATTTTTTTTTTCCTGTGCTTTTCACATTTCGTACGACGTATGGATTGTATGTGCTTTACAGGCGGCCGTACCTATTTGATTTATGTACTGCTTTGTTCATGCCCTTCAACTTCGGCTTTTGTCACAAGGGTTTTGGCGGTTCTTCTTTGCTAAATCACATTTTTTGAAGGTCGCGGATCTTGTTTTCAAAGGACGCGATACATGATTTCTGTTTGTTTGCCTTCTCTGGGTCGCCTTTTTTGAATGCCTTTTTTCTTGGTTTTAACCCTAGCGGTTTGGGCGCTGCTCAAATGTTGGTTGAAAGGAACTTTGGTTGCCGTTTAATCAACGGTGGTCGCGAGATTTTATTCCTTCTGCGATTTACTCACCTCTCTGTTTGCGGGTTTAAATCTAGTCACGATCTTAGGGCGGCTTCACGTTTTTTTTGGTCGCTTATCAAGCTTGCTGTTTGTATCGGCGGTTCCTAAGTCGCCATTTATCTTCTCGTTGGAGGCGCAGTCTTCTAATTTGAGTCGCAGTTCGTGGTTATAGATTCCTTCGTTGGCATTCCATCACTGTCTACCTTTTTGGCATCGCTACGTATCAAAGATTTGAATCACTCCTAGTTTTGAAGGTCGTTGTTCGACGGTCACTATTTTACATCGTCGACTTTGGTAAAGTCTTGCATCGACGACTTCTTCCTCAGCGATTTGTTTTATCTCTGATTTGATTTGTCTTTGACCGGCGTTTTTTATTATGCTTGCGGTTCCTACTGAAGTATTTTGGGTCACGTTGACACCTGAGGTGTCTTTTTGTGTGATCGACAGAAATTTTTGTGGGGACCTTTCGATAGCTACCAACACTAAGTGCTAAGCACTTAGTCAAGCGATTTCCTTGGTAGTGCTCCATTTTTTGTCTCTAGCGACAAAGCGCTTCAAGCCTCAGTCTGTGGTCACAGTCGACAGTCACCTCCCAGCCCGTCAAGCGCTCAACTTATTTTAGTTTCAGCCTTTGGTCACGTGAAGACCAAGGACCAGCGTTCAACATTTGTTTTTGGCAGGTGCCCATTTTGATCAACTTCGGATTCCTTGAACCCGTGCTAGGGTTTGAGTTTTGTTGGAGTTTGTGCCATCTATCTGCCTTGGAAAGCGTGCAAGATGGTGTCTTTGTCCAACATCATGTTGGAAGGCAGTCCGATTTAGGGGACACCTTGGTGTAGTTGACAGATTGACCATTAGGGGGGGGGGGTAAATTAAAATAAAATTAGATAGTTTATATCAATAGTCATCTATTGTAACATATTAGATTGTTTTGATTCTGTTGTATAGATTAGCTATAATCTATTTTAGAAACATCTATACTTTGTATATTTAGAAACATCTGTTTGTAACTCTATTTAAGAGCTTTGCTCTTTTGTAAATAATATATCATTCAGAATCCGAATATATCATTTTGATTTATTTCATTACAGTTTGTTCAACAAAAAAATTAAACACACCTAGGGTTTGTTCTTTGGTCCACTAAAACAAAATAGAAAAAAGAAAAAAGAAATGTAAAAGAGAAATGAAATTTTTATTTAAAAAAAAAATTTCAAAATACAAACTTACCTCTTAAATCTTGCTTGAAATCAATGGTGAGCTCTTCCCAATCCTTTGTAGACTCCTCTAGATGCACCAAAAGTAGCTAAAAACCTGCCCAAATGTGATTCAACCACCGATTTTAGCTCAATCTTCTTGCTGGTTTCCCTTCAATGCAATCCAATTTTTGCTCAAAACTCTCTTTTTTCCTTCTCCTTTGGCTTGAAAATGAAATATAAGAGTCTTTGTTTTGAGTGAGTTTGTTTTTGTCTTTTTTATTTGCTTTTTGGAACTCTACAGCCGCAGCTGAGTCTAGCACCTGGGACTCACCCGGATTGGGCGAGTCTGGTGAGTACTTGATTGCCGAGTCTCCCAAACTCGCCCAAGGTCACTCGGCTTGCGACTTGGCAAGTTTGGGTGAGTCTTGTAACTTTGATTATGCCCGACTCTAAAAATCTAGAATCTTTAATTAACCAAGTATAGTTGATCCGTTTATTTTCTATCAAAGAAAATTCTTCAATGCATGCTTTTAGCCTCCTCTCTCAAGTAGCGATGAGAAAATATTTGCCCAAGATAGTAATGCCCCTAATTGTTATTGGGGAGAGTGGAGGTTAGCACTTCTAAAATTCATCACCCTTCATGGGTCCACTCGGGGAGCAAACATTGGAGCAGTAGCTTCCTCCATGGTTCCAATATCTTGAAATATGGAACACCCTTATTTGGAATATAACATTAACAGACAGGAGGGTCAAGAAACCACCAACAAAGTAGCATATTGCCTTGCAGAATGAGGCAACATTGTGAACCTGTAATTTGCAGTTGGTGCAGTGTCCACTGCCTTTTGCTATTTTCACCAGCAGTTGAATTCCCAGAAATTTAGGCAAGTCTGTAGGAGCTTTCAAACCAGCCTGGCTCAGTTCACTATTAATTAAACTTGCTTTTTGGACCGAAATTTCATCTCAAAGACAGATAGTTGTGAGCAGAGTGGGTTGGTTGGAAAAGAGAGTGTTAATCGACTTATAAACACCTAATTTTGTAACTGATTGGTTCATTGGCAGTCAGGGCCTTTAATATTAATTATTGTATCAAAATTTCCCTTGAAACAATTAGATTATTGTAAATGCTAGTTTCAATATTGTGTCTAACAACAACCACTGCTATCATCGGCCTCAACTACAAATTAGTAAATTTAAGTTCTTTCCCACTGCAAAAATTGCTAAAGGAGATAGAATTGCTTGATTGTGTCAACCTTATTGTTTTCTCATTGATACGGTTTTTGTCTGTGTATTTGTAAATTACTCAGAGTTGCTCTGTTCCCTCAACTGTATTGTTTCTTCATTAATGCAGCTTTTCTCTGCATATTTGTTACTTCCTCATGAACAATATCGTTTCCATAAATGTACGCAGGTCAGGACTATATTTGTGTTTGGATTTCCTGGTGATGTGAAGGAACGAGAGCTCCAGAACCTGTTGAGATGGTGGCCGGGTTATGAGGCATCACAAATAAATTTCAAAGGCGAGCAGGCTTTGGGTTTTGCTCTATTTTCTACACCTCAATTTGCAATGCAAGCTAGAGATGCCCTGCAGGTGAATTGATAGATTGAAATATTTGTATAACCATACAACTATTTTCATGATTTATATTTTGGATTGAATTGATTTTAATTTGTATCTCCAATCTAACCAATTGATATTTTTATGTGACAGAATTTGGTGTTTGATGCTGAAAATAACTCTATATTGCGTGCAGAAATGGCTAAGAAAAATCTATATGTGAAAAGAGGCAAGTCCCAAGAAGCTTTTCTTGGCTTTCTTTTTAAATTTTATGAATTTAGATTCTCTTACATATTATTTTTTATAGGTTGATGCACTGAAAAACATCTTCCAACTTTAAATTTTTATTTTTAAGACTAAGATAAACATTATGGTATATAATGAGCTGAAGCTTACCTCTATAATTACAGAAATACATGGGCATTCAGTCAAAAAACCCCTGACAGCATTTCAGTTCAGAGGATCACACCAACTGATTAAATTAAGAGAAGCAACATCCTTAACTTAATTGAAAAACATAAACACGATGCCATACGAGTGAGCTAGGAAAGCCAAAAGAGTTAAAACAACTCCTACTAGAAGATCAAGACAGTCATCCTCAAAGCCTTTGTTATTGCATTCAGTGTGTTTTAACCTTCAGGTTTGATATTTGGTGGTTTAGAAAGGTGCAGAGTAAAATTCACCTTTTTTCAGATGACTTTGGAACTTGACTTTTAAAATTCCCCCCCATCTCCCTGCTTTCCTTGTGAGTGATTTATAGATGAGGTAAAGTATGCAGAGAATCCCAAGCCATTAAATACCATGTTGGGGATTGCAAGCATTAGAAAATGTTAGTCAAGGCTCAATTTTTATCATATTTATCTTTGTTGATTAAAGTTAAAAGTCAAATATATAAAGATTAATAAAACTAAAAATTGCCACCTATAAGTAGGGATAGTTAATGTTAATTTCATCTATAATGCAATTGACACATATCTCTAATTATTAATATATAATTTATCTACTTAATATTATATATTGAATCTTTACTTAAGTTCCTATTCCAGAAGAATGTGAATAGTTCATTTCATTCATATATATATATATGCTCTTATACAAAAACTGTAGTACAGGGAGTATCATCAACATGTGGTCCCTTTTCCCCGACTACCAAGGACCTATATAAATCCTTTGACGGTTTCCTGAGACTGCAACCATGGGCAACTAACACAAAACTATATCCTCTAACTACCACAAGCCGACAAGGCACAAACGTACCGTCAGGAATAACTAAGTACATTAAACATAACTACAGCAATTAATGCGTACTACATCATGTAAAACTCCAAGTTAAGCTTACAACTTTCTGGAGTGACACTCAGATTGACTGATCAATCAACTAGTCTGACTAATCAATCTGTCTAGTCTAACAACTAATAACTCTCAGACATAGTAGTTGAGACTAAGTAACATCAACAAATCACTCCAGTCTCAAATAGTTAACTTGGTGCTACTCTCAAAGAAGACTGCCTACATAGCCAGGCCTTATTCTCCTATTTAACTATGTCCTCTCCATGCTGAGCTCTCAGCTGCACACAGGTCTGGATATGCTGCTGTCACTGCTGTGCTATCACTGTGAAAACACTGAATGAGCAACTCAAGGTTACAACTCTTAACAATGATGCCCTTACCTGCCTCCCTGCATCCTAAATCTCTTCTCTAATCCATCTAGAGATTCTCTCATTGGATTTGAAGACAGTTTTAAATATTTGAAAAATCTCCTTACAACTAACATGCTTGCATCAAACCGAGCAGAGTTCAAGGGATTCTGTTTCAGTTGCAGCTGTAACTGATCATCAAAGCAAGGAAAAATGGATAACTTCGTAACCAGGTAACTTTACTTGAAACCTGTTCTCTGGTTTCTGTCCTTGCTCTAGTGGACTTGTCAGGACCTTGTTTTGAGCCTGGTTATAAAATTGCTGTAGTTGCTGTAATTTGTTCTTTGTAGAGTAGAAGCTTCAGGCCTGAAAACAATCTAAATTTGAATTGAAGAAACAGAAATATGAATTTTGAATGCTCACTGCTGTATTCCTTTTTAAATACGGGAAAAAGCTGAAATTTTATGATTAGATCTAATTACCTAAAGTTAAAGAGGATCAGCATTGTAATGTTATTGAAATGTCAGTTCATGCAGTATATAGAATAGAGAAGAATCTTCCTTAGAAGCTATGGTTGTCATCTTAGGCTAAAGTTCCGAGTTACAGTATTGTTGCTGCTATTGGCCAAGATATAGTCTTGTTAGATCTGTGCAAAACCACTTTGACAGAAAGCATGGCTGTAATGTCTCACCTGAGCTGGGTCTTTTGCATGCGGGACAATTAGACCATACAAACTGACTAACATGAGCATAAAATCTGACAGCAGAAAATATAATCGGCCATGAAAATTCCTGATGACCCACAATGTACCGATGACTAAATACTGAAGTGGGTTATCTCCCAGCATTGTAACAGACCTTGTGTAAATATGCATGTGCTTCTTTCAGTAATCTTACAACTGGAGTTTTGCATTCTGCTTTTATTTGCATTGTACTATCTCAGCGATTCTTTGTTTTTTTCCATATCTTTGCTACCTTTTTGTAATGGCTAAAAGACAATCCAGGCATTGCATTGTATGTTGGGTGTATCAAATACCTTGTGATTTCACTTGTTAGCTTATATCGTAGTTTATGCAATCATTGCTTGTGCCATGCGATTCAATTCTCATTTTTGTGTTGTCTCACAAATTACATGTCACCCGTTATATGTTTTTTGATTTTGCTTTGGGTATGTTCTAGTTTTCAAGCGAACATCATAATGCCTTTAGTATAAAGATTCACAAGTTGAATTTTAGTTTCACATACTAGAATTGAGCTTACCTGAAAGTTTATTTTATAAATGGATAGAAAGTAGGCACTGATAGCTTGTGTGTAGTGAGTAGACGTGTTCAATATATTTTTGGAATGTGAACCATTTGGGAATATAGTAATACTACCAATAATTGGATTCTCTATGACCAGTGGAAAATATATTGTATTTTGTTTTTAATAGCTACTTCACTGTTGGACTGCTTGGGTTACTTTGTTGTAATTAGAAATTTTGCTCTGGCTACATAATAATCCAAACCTTTCTTTTATCGTGTTTTTCTAAAATTTTGTTGTCATGGTTGTATAAATTCAATATTAAGTTTTGCACTGTTGCATAACACACATGAATTTTATTCAGGTTGAAAAAATTACTTCTAATTGTTTCAGGTGTTACTGTTGTCGCACCAGACACAAACAGCTTTGACCATAGCAAACGAATGCGAACTGGTGGAGACTACAATCCTGCAGCTTACCCTGCTCCGGGGACTTTTGTTCCTCAACCTGCACCTGTATGGGGTCCACAGGGGTGAGATGTTCATAAAGTTCTATAGTTTTCTTCTTTCTAGACTAGTATTTAGAGAGATTTTCTGTCCTTTAGAAAACATCAAATTTTTTAATATTTGAATTTTCAGCTATATTGCGCCTCCAAGTGCTCAATATGATCTGTATGGAGGATATCCTCAAGTCCAGCCAGTTCCCATGCCTGTTGCTCCTGCAGGCTATGCACCCGTTCAGGTAATGCCTTTGTTTGTTCAACCTGGGATGGAATATTTGTTTACCAAGTCATGGTTAGATGTATCCTTTTTTATATTTTAGTAACGGTGTGTGGAAGAAAGAGCTGTAATTTCTTCTACAGTATCTTTTGTTAATCCTGACTTGACCATAAAGTTTTGGCCATGCCATGATTTGAATAAAGAATAGTATAGTGGCCTTTATGAATCCACTTATGCCTGATATTTATTTATATGTACTTTTTTATCTGCCGAGGGCTTGGAACAATTTTGAAATTACTTTTGTGTTGTTAAAGCCTTAAAAGTTAAAAACAAATTGCGACCTCTTCTTTTTCCCATTGTGGTGATGATGATGATGGGGGATCCTCACATGCTTGTTCGCTTGCTCAATGCTTACAGATTTGCTAGTATGAATGAGGCTATTACATATACAATGACTAAGTCAATGATTCTCAAAACAAAAATGTCTAATGATTTTTAAATGCCAAACTTTAGAATAGTTAGACACCTTACTGATATCACCTTCCAAAATGCCCCTTACATTTAATGATCTTTGTGTAAATTGTGGCAGAACCAGTCACTTTCTTATGATTATTGGTCTTCTAATACTATGTACATTGCATGCTGACAATTGTTGGTATGGATTTATTTGTTTTTCTTTTGGGAAGGCCAATCATTCTATAGATTTGTGTTGATTAAAATAGACATGTTGATAGGTCATAAGTATAGTCATAAATCAGATGTTTATTGGTGTTAATGAAATGTTTTGTATGCAAATTTCAGACAAATCCATGTCCCAGTCTGATACGTTTGTAGTAGCAGTCTTCTTACAAACAGGAACTGCCTAAAATTTTAAAAAGACTTAAATTTTCTGACTGAGTAGAGGCAGACATAGCTGAACCAATAAGAGGCACTAAGAGGTGGGGATTGGCGAACTCTGGAGAAAGAGCAATCTCTGCATGACAATGAGAGTATATTGTCAAGTTAATCAATTCCTTCTATGGATTGTATAAAGCCATAGGGCATTCAGGAGGATTTAATTACCCATAGTTTCATTGGATTGGTGAACTCGGTAGACCAAAAGATAGGATTTATGTTCATTTTGTTAAGGTTTGGATGAAATTTTCCTAATGCCAACTTATATGTCGAAAACAATGGTGATGACATAGCCATCCTCATTATATATGTTGATCACCTTGCCATCACTGGTAGTGGCACTAATACCATTCAACAGGTGAAATTTGATATTTGTTCTGTTTTTGACATGACAGATTTAGGCCTCCTACATTATTGTCTAGGTGTAGAATTTTTGCCACTTGATTGTGCTATTTTTGTATCACAAATTAAGTATGCTAAAATACTTTTGAAGAAGTTTAGGATGATTGAACCTAATCCAACATCTATGCCTAAAGAAAATGGGATAAAACTTGCAACTCGCACTAATTCCCCACTGATTAATGAAACAGTGTATTGTCAATTGGGGGGAAATTTGGATTTTCTTATCACCCCTTAACCAGACTTATGTTTTTCAGTAAATTATTTTTCTCGATTTATGCCAAGTTACAAGAAGAACATTGGCAAACTGCAAAATGATTTCTTTGATATGTCAAAGAAAGCCTTGACTTTTGCATTGTATATCAGAAATCTGCAGACTTCATGCGATTCGGATATACTGATTTCATTTGGGCTGGATTAGTTGATACCAGAGAAAGCTACAACATAATATTGCCTTATCTTCCATTGAGGCAGAACAGAAGGAAGACAAGACAATACAGGTTGTGAAGCAATGTGGCTGTAGAATATATTGTTTCGTCTTCAACTTGACCACACAGCACCAATCTCACTTTTTTTGTGACAATTAGAGTGTTCTCAAGATTGTGAAGAACCTGATTTATCATGCTAGAATGAAACATAATCAAAGTTATTGTCATTACATTTGACAATTGGTCGATAATGAAGATGTTTGTGTTTATTATTGTCCTACAAGAGCAGATTGCTGACATAATGATTAACCCCTTGTCAACGATAAATTTGTCGGTTTTAAGAGATAAATTGGGGATTGTATTTGGTTTAGTCATTAATGGGGGTAATTAAATAAACCATAGGATATCTTAGGTCAACTAATAGTTGTTTGGTAAAGGTAAAATGAGGTTGGTTATTGAAACTAAGTTACTGTTGTCATTTGTCATTCTATGTAAATTGTTACACGGGTGTTGGATTTATTATTCTATTGCCAGCTTATATAAAGTGACATAATGTTATGAAGAATTACAGCTTGTGCATCAATTCTAATAAGCGTGTGTTGGAAGAATATCGAAGGGTGGTGGGTGTTGAAGCACAGTTTTGTGAGAGTAGCAGGAAATGTGCCATGGAGCAGGCAAAGTGTGAAATGTTGAGTTTTGTAAGGAATCAATACCCATAGGCACTGAAAGGGTGCATACGATTAGTGAATGGAGGAGCTAGAATGTTGTGCTTGGGTTGTAAGGTGGTCCTGGGAGAGTAAGAAATGACAGATGTTTCAGAAACAAACACGGGAAAATTTGGAGATCATCTTTCACAAAGACCTAGACGGTGATCATCATCTCCATCTAGGTGTCTAGTGTACTTGGTAAGGGCACATGCTTGTGATATACTGATTTGTATTTTACTGCTTCTGGCAAATTTTAAAGTAGTTTGCAGAAACTTCGAAGCGCGATATCTTTTCCGTATCAGTCCAGTTTTTCAAATTGTTTGAAGTGCAAAGAAAGTTCTTTCTGAGATTTTTGCATTGGAATGGTTAAACTGGGGGTCTGGTGTGCTTGGGGGACAGCATATTCAAATGGATTCAAATGTGGCATGAATGGAAGCAAATGAAAGAATTATAAAGTACAGATAACAATATTTAGAATGCTTAGACAAAGATAATACATGAACAGTAGGATACCATGCTAAAACTGTAATGCAAAATTTCACACATAGATTCCAGAGATTGGATGTATGCTGCAAGATGTTTATGCCTATGCTTGTCCACTCATGCTCCATTCCTATTCAAAGAATAGCCTCGTTACATTCATATACAATCTAAGTCACAGAATTCACTGTACATCATTGAAAAAAATTGAAATCTGCCAACTTTAATTACAATCCTAAAAAAATTGTTCAAATTCACCCATAAAATTTGCTTGCACGAGTGCTGGAATAGTGTGATTTCATTCTCCTAAAGTTGGGTGATATTGCTGATTCTTCAGTTTGATCTGCTGTCCCTGTGGTTTGTATACACAAAGGCTGGAACTGTATATGATTTAAGGTTTGATGGACCTATGTTAACTGCAAATTGATCAAGCACCTTGTGTATCAATCAAGGGCATCACTGGTGGCTCTGAGTG
The DNA here is from genome assembly GCA_027924645.1 of Cunninghamia lanceolata. Lineage (NCBI taxonomy): Eukaryota > Viridiplantae > Streptophyta > Pinopsida > Cupressales > Cupressaceae > Cunninghamia > Cunninghamia lanceolata. The sequence continues at coordinate 1,940,837 of BSBN01000780.1, forward strand.
TAAGGATTGATTGTGATGTGCTTTGCTGCCACATTCTTCCTTGGCTTCCTGTGCCTCTTTCCTCCCGCCTAAGATGAGCATTCAATTCTCTCCTTTAATTGAATTGAGTTAATATCACTTAATGAATTTTTAGTATAGTTGTGTAGTTAGTATTTTATTAACAAAATTTTAAATATAACTTTGTAGTTAGTAACTTGGGATAATTTTATATTTAGATCTTACGCGTAAATTTATTTTAAGTTTATAACTTCAGATTAAAATCTATTAATCTAACACATTAATTAAATTTTTTTAATTTTATTTTAAATGAATAATATATTTTCTAATAAAATTATATTGATATAATTTTAAATTATAATTATTACTTTTTTGGTAGATTAGTAAGGGTTCTATTGGGGGCCCTTGCCCATGCAAATACAAAAAAGATATTAAGTACATTCAAAATGACCAATATAGGTGAATGATTAACAACCTCGAAATTGTCCTTAAGGCACAAAAAGGAGCAAGAACCTAATACAAAATATATGAAAAAACCAAAACATATTGTTGAACAAGATTGCATTGAGAGAAATTGATGTAGGAGCATCCTTGGGTTGGCACAATCTTGCATCACCCAAAAATATTTGTTGTGTGCTTGGTAGTTCCTCACACACAAGTCTAACTTGTGCACATGCCTTGTTTTGTGTGGTAATTTGTTTGTGTGCAATCTAAACTTGTTTGATTGTTTTGCTATGTTCAAGCAGTTTTGGTTACCCATGCACCCTATGCATGTTGGCACGACACTGTTTAGCCTTGTGCAAACTCTTTTGGTTTGGTGCATGACCATTTGAGAGAATTGTAGCCCATGCACAAGCTTCCCTTGCATTGAGCTTGATGTATGCCCTTCACTAACTCTTATGTGTCCTTGCACAACCCACATAGTCTTGCGCACTAAGTTCTTTCCATCTTCTGCAATTGAATCTATTGTTTGTCTTGCTTGATCTTCATTTCTTCCTTGTGGCTTTTGTTTGTGTGCTTTACGTGCTTGTTCACTAGTTGTTCATTTGACCCACATTTGGCTAGTGCACTAGTCAAGTATTAGAGCAAGCATTTTGAGTCCTAGAGTCGAGTGAGTGAGAGTTGCATTGACCTTAGTGTTTGCACCAAGTGTTGTTACATTATAGGTGAACTAGAGAAGCTGGCTCACAGAACTTGAAGAGGATGTGCAAGAAACAATCAAGTGATTGGTGTCATAGATTTGAATGATAGGTTGACAGCCATTTGAGTTCAGCTTGAAGTTCAATGGTGAAGGATAATATCAATGATAATGAGACGAATGATGACATGTGATATGGTGTTGTAGATCTAGATGAACTCAGGAGAACATCACAACAGAGGAAAGATTTGCAATCGTCTCGATGAAGGCTAGGAGCAAATTGTGGTTTGACCTCCCAAGCTACTCAAGAAGCTTAAGTTTGGAAGAATTGGTTGATTGGATCGCCGAGCTAGAGAAAATATTTCAAGTTCAAAGCAATCAAAGGAATCACATGGTGACTAAACCTATGTCAAAGGGAGAAATCTATGAAGTACACGGAGGGGTTCTATAGACTATGCATTTATGTGGAGATGACACTGAGAAGGTTTCTAGGTATATGAATGGTTTGTGCATCTCAATCTAGTATAAGGTTTGTTTGCTCAAAATTTGTTTGGTTAAGGAGTCCTACCAGCTGGTGGTCAAAGCTAAGAAGTCGTCTTGTAGGCATTAGAGTGTGTGCAACAACGGTAGAGGCAAGGACAAAAAGAGCAAGTGGTGGAAGACATACCTATGTTTGCAAGGATGGCATAGAAATTGGTGGCCCCACGTAAAACATTAGCAAATGGAGACAAAGGAAGGTGAGGCTACAACAAAGGCTTCATCAGGACTTGCTTCATGTGCAAGCAAGTTGGTTGCTAGACATTTGGGTGTCCAGTTGCCATGTGAGAGCAAGGTTGTACAGAGAAGTGTTTGCATGTTGCCTAGACTAATGAAGGCATGCTGGGCAATGAAGTAGAAAGTACAAACCTAGAGGCTAGGGAGAACTTGATGATGTGCAAGGCCATGGTTGAGGAAAAGCCTCCTTAGAACTAAGGGCAAGGTGGGGGGAAAGTGTTTCAAGCTAATCATTGATGGAGGCAACACCAACAACTTAGCATCCATGGAGATGGTGCAAGAGTTGGGGCTGAAAATTGTTGCATACCCCACACCATATAAAGTCTCTTGGTTGCAAAAGGGACATCAATTTATGGTGATAGAGCAAAGTCAAGTTGCATTCCACATTGGAGGATACACGGATGAGGTATGGTGTGACATATCTTGATGGATACATGCCATGTGTTACTAGGACGTCTGTGGTAGTATAATGGATGTAAGAAGTACGAGTTACTTCCCATGGGTAGAGCTTAATATGAAGTGATTGTAGTGTAGAGAGTATGCACATATTTCTTAGGGTTGGGTAGCATAGAGTTGTCGGGTTTCGCATATTGGTGGGCCTTTGTAATTCTTTCCATTTTTTGCAATTGAATCTATTGTTTGTCTTGAGACTAGGCTATGACAACTATATCACTTAAGAAAGGCAAAAAGATAAATCAATCATAAAATAAAAACATACAAACCATATCAAAACAAAGTAAAACGAAAGACACAAAGGAGAGGTATGAATGGGAAGCGCAAAGCGGTGAAGAGTACTAATTCGATTCCATTGCTGGAGAAAGCGTATCTTTAGGAGCAACAATGCTAGATGATAGTTCATTTTCTTCGCTAGGCTCCAGAGCAGCCCCTTCACCTCTTCATTGCTTCCTTGTGGCTTTTGTTTGTGGGCTTTGTACACCTCTTCGCTGGTTGTTGATTTGCCTTGCATTTTGCTGCTGCATTAGAAACAAACTGAAAAACACTTAAATTTAGAGGGGCCTTATCACTCCGAATAAAACCTCAAAAACCTCAAAAACCAACACCATGTTTAGGAACACCAAAACACTTAGAGGCCCCTTTGCCAACCACCATTGCCACCACATCACCTTTAGGGGTGGACATATGGCTGCCATTGCAGTCCTCTGGGTGCTGAAGCTTGACTGTTGGGATGATCTCCGCCCTCTTGGTCGCATGACTTGATACATTGTCCTCCAACATGGGCAAGGTGAACGAACTTGTGCCCTCCAACTTGCCATGAGTGTGATTAACCAACAAATGCTTGAAAACCATTTTTCAAATCTACATGAAAACCCTTAGCCTCATATAGTTGATTATAAATTGCTATGAGCTCCTTATTGAGCACCCTTAGGTTGCCCATGGTAGTTGCCTGCTTCAACCCTCTTGACACCTTCACTTTCACCTCAAAACTAGCCACTGAAAACACAGAGGTGTCATGTGCAGGCAAGAGCACACGAGCCACACACTCCATAATGTCAGTAGTCGACACCTTCTCTTTCAATTTCCTTCAAGTAACCTACCAAAATTGAATCCCTTGAATCGGATTGTGCCTATGTTTACATAGCCTTGCGGCCCCAAGATGCATTTCACTAGGTTGAGGTTTCAGCATTAGGATAGTGGAAGATATTTGCAAGTGTCTATAAGAGACTAGACCCTTGCAAAAGGGATTTTGTAGTTTTCCCACACTTCTGTAACAAGCCATCCAAACTTACAAAGGAGAAGAAGAACAAATACCAAGCCTGTAAGAAGAAAGATGACACCCCAAAAAATCTTGTAGAGAGAAGCTGAACCAACATATGAAGGTGACACAGTAATATCAAGCAAATGCCATGCCTTAAAATGCGGGGCATCAGGAAGCTTGCACACACCATGAGATTGAAGAGGCATCTTCCGTGCTGAAGATGAATGAGCTTCACCTCATTTGAAAATACATAATGAGCTATGGGAGTTGTAACCATCATTAATATAGCCACCCCATAATATTTATTGCATTGTTTTTTAAATTAAAAGGTAAAAGGGTTGATTACAATAAGACCCCAGAACAAAGAACAAAGAAAGGGAACTTGAAGATGTGGCCATCCCAAACTTCCCTCCTCTCACTGATCAAAGCTAAGAAAGGGATTGGTTGACTCTCACATTGGCCAAGAGGTCAGTTGCTTTGTTGAATTCTGAGAAACAATTAGTAAAAAATATATCATTAAAAGACTTAAAGATTTAGGACTTCACCCAACAACTTCTGTTTCATTAATGGGTTTTATTTGTTTATGTTTTTTTAATCTTAATAGTGATTATTTAGATATGTCTCATAAGGGCATATTTTATTGCAGCAACAGTTGCAATCTTACCAAAGCTTAAAACATCCGAGTTTTGAACAACTACCATGTTGAAGGAAGCAACTTTGGAAAATAAAATTTTATAGTAATGGTTTTGAAGATTATAGAAATGCTTTTGGTCAACTCTTTGCTGAAATGAAAGCAAAAGGTTCCTATCCTCTACTTTATATGCCAAGTTACTGGTTTGGGTTTGGGCATAGTTGAAAAACTTGGACTTGGTAATTACTCGATTGACCCAAAATTTTTAAAAACTCGGCACTTGGTAAAAACACGGGGAAAAAATCGCAATAACTTGACAAATTTTTCTAAACATTTATAAATACATAAATTTTTAAAAATATTCTTAAAAAACACACATTACTGAATCCGTAGACCATATTATTCATTTCCTTCATATATAAATAAAAAATAGAGTTCAATACATATCATTGACCAAAAAATGGTTTCAACCTCTCAATACATATGAACTTCAAGGTTCAATATCAATAAAAATTACAAATCATAAATTTCTTCTACGACTAAATCTCAAAAAAGTCTATTGCCTTTGCGTGGGTGTTGTGGAAGTGGATGGTATAGCTGCAATATCCTCAATAGGAGCCTCATCCATAGGAACAAGTTGTGTTTGCAATGAATCTGCCCCTGATGGCTCACCAACCTTCTACCTCCTCATATGCTGCCACATTTGCTTGCCATTTGATTGCACATCCCTCTCCAAATCAGCTATGTCATTGTGAATAGACAGTGGATCCACATCGACATCCTCAACTATCTAATCTGAATATGGATCAGTGTCATCAAGGTCAAGTGGGTGATGTGTATCCTACCTTTGTACCCACTTTTCATGCAATTGAAGGTTGTACTGCACAAAGATGAAGTCATTCAAGTGCCTTTGAGTCAACTTGTTGCACTTCTTTGTGTGCATGGATTCAAAAACACTCTAGTTGTGTTCGCAACTAGAAGCACAAGGCTGGGATAAAATGCGGATGGCAGGCTTTTGAAGATTAGGCATTGTGGCACCATAATCTTCCCACCACAAATTTGCAAGGATACCATTTATAATTCTGCAAGGATTTTAGTAAACTTAAAAGTTCAAATAAATAATAAACTAAAATTAAACATATATGGTTTTTTACTTGGCTGCAGAGTGTCTCTCCTATGAATGCAAAAAATTGAAGAAAATAATGCCCCTTTTGCCCTCTTATAACTTTGTATCACGTCGAGTATGAGGTCTTGAAGGTTGTCATTGAGGACCAACCTCTCCATACACATGTTGAGGCCAAGCATAACCTTTGTATCTGCTTTGAATGAAGGGGAGAAGAAAAACTTGGGGTTCAAATTGTAGGTAGAAGTATGAATATGTTGGAGTTGTTCGTTCCACCTTCGATTAATAATGCACCATATGGGTTCATACTTGGTCTTTTTCCTCAGTTGCCTCTTTGGCCTTATCCATGGCTTTAAGTAGATACCCCATGGGGTTTTGATCTCCATCCACCTATTGTAGAACCCTAACCAACGGTTTTGACACTAAAATCAATAGTGGAGGAAAATGAAATTAAAGAATTATATTAAATCAACAAATAAAAATATCAAAATTTTATAAAATCAGCAAATTGTAACATTATAAAAAAAAAAAAAATAGAAATTGGAGTTCAAAAACTTATCATAAAAAATGGTCTTCATGACCCTCTTTGCTTTGGCCTTTTTGCAATAAGGACTCTCCAACCACCTTTCGCTCACAAACATGCGCTCCTTGCATACTTTGCAAGGTGAAGAAATTAGTGGTAAAGTGTGTGACTCCTGATCACATGAGCTCCTTGCCATGAGTGTGCTCTCTCATGAGATTCAAGACCCATGTTTGATTGTAGATGTACTTTGTGATATTCCTTGCATCTTCAACCACATTCTTTACTCGGCTTAGCTTCCCTATGTCCTCAAGGAGTAGGTCAAGATAGCGAACACAAGGGCTCCAAAACAACGTTGGGTGCCTCACCTTTGGAAGTCTACCGACTGCCACATGTAGCTGCATTGTTGGTCGTTATTTGGATAACATTTCCACTTCCACCTCCATCACCACCTCATCCAACATGTTGCACAATGTCTCTGCATTTTTTATTTCATTGGAGGCATCAATTGACTTAAAAAAGACTAGCTGTTCCCTTGAAGCCACTAAAAAGGTAATGAATGTCCTATTCTTGCCATCCATCCACCTGTTAGATAAAATGGTGCAGCCTTTTTTTCCAAATTTGTTTTTGTTCCTCTACTAGTAGACGTGTGTTTTGGACCCCATCTTGCAATAACGGGCCACTTAACTCATGACAGATTAGAGTCTTGAACCCCTTACCTGCCATTGTCATTGCATTGACCAACTGCTCCCAATAAGGACTCGAAGCAACATTAAACAAAATATTCTTGTAGTACCAAAATTTTGCACATGCCAACTTTGCTTCATGTTGCAATTCTCTATTCCATCGTATACCTCCCAATGAAGGATGCACACTAGAAGAGTTACAAGGAACAAAAAAGCTAGAACTATGACTGCCCACATTGCCTAATCCTCATATCCATGGCCCAATGAAAGAAGAGCTCCCTATATCTATCTCTGACCTTGTAGAACTAAAAATTGGGTTTGGAGTTGCCATTGCCTTTGCTGTCCTCTTTTTCTCTGCTTTCCTTTGCTCAATTGCTGCCAGGAGTGCTTTCACCTCCTTCTAAACCTTTGCTTAGCTTATGTACATGGCATAACATCTTGAAAAGTGATCCGTGCAAGGTGATATTTGAGGCAATTTATGCCTCCTCATATCCTTAGTGCAATGGTTACAAATAACCACTCCTGGTGTTGGACCGAGTGTCCCATGTTTCCAGCAAGGGTCCTTAGGTTTGCCACTATATCTTGTATTTGCTGAAGCCATATTCTTTTCGGAAAAATGAAAATGAACCCTAGCAAAAGGGAGACAGGAAAAAATCATTAATAATTTAATACTCTAGTTAGCAGCCTAATCTTAAAAATAAAATAAAAAATTGGTGCATACAAGCCAAAAAAAAGAGAATGACCATATAATCCAACTACAGGCAACTAAAGGTTAAAAAAAACAAATGAAATTGCTGATACCAATCATTCTTACATTACTTGATCAATTTTTGGAGGGCTCATTGAATGCTAATTATGAAAGGAAGCAAGGTATGTGTAAACATTTCCTACACTAATATTCTAAGGAGAGTGTTGTGCAAATTTTCAATCTTTATAATTACAGGAAGTAGAACACATATAAACATAAATAAACAATATACCATAAGACAAGGTGTATGTGGGGAAAACACTTTCGGGAGAAAAACTCCACACTCCAAAGCAGCCCAATGTATTATTTAGTAAACAACACGGTTACAATACACTTGCAGAGCAAGTCTTTATAGGAATATCACCAACATTCAATTCTGCGGTTATTTCAGCAGTATTATGGGGCCTGCAGATTAACCCATACAAGCAACACCTATTTCCAATAAATAGAAGGTTCAAATTGGAAACCATGAATGGTTTTGGAAAACCATTAGCAATACCATAGGAGGTATGGCGCCCAAACCAAGACACTAAATTCCAACGCCCTCCTTGGTAAAAGACCCTCCAGGCTATTCTTAGCATATTCTCTTACTCTCTTACATTGTCATAAACTATCATATTTGACCACCCAAACTAGGGTGCCCCAATTTCTCCTTATTCAACCCATTTAAAGATGCTCCATGACAAGTGTCCAATCCTGTCATAATGCCGGGCAGGATTCCAATAGAACCTCCCTCTTACATGCTCTTACACATCATAAAAATCTGTCATATTTATAATGATCTTACAACTCCACAAGATGCCAACACATGGCCGAACAATGCCACCTCAAAATGGGACACTTACCTCATGTGGGGACAAAATCCACTAAAGATGAACTCCATGTCAGCTCCAAGTGGGATGCCAACTCTCCCACAAGAAGAGAAAATACATGAAAGATGAAATAATGAATATGCACAAAAGTATTAAAAATGAGCATTAGGAATGCAAGGTTGAGACACCTTTTCTTAATAAATTATACCCCTTGGCATTATCTAGCCTGATAGAAAAGCAGTGTAGTACCTTTGTGCGTATTTATATTTTGAATTTCTACCTTGTTCGATGAATATTCAAGTAAATATTTTAAAAGTCTAGTGCATGCACTCTCTCGGAATTCAGGGAAAACACTATGCTCCCAGAATTATCCGAGATGGGGACAGCAGGCGACAGGCGGATGTGTTTTTGGGACTGTTTTTTTTGGAGGCCACTTTTTAAAATTTAAGGAAGTTCCAAATTTTCATATGCCAACATTGATAAGGCATTCATCATAGATGTATCTTAATATATAACATTAGGGTTGAATTGACACCATTTAATTGCTTTCATTATCAATGTGCATATATTAATAAAAATTACAACAAAATGCCCAAAGATTGCAAGTTTCAACTAAAAAATGACAAAAACATAGAAAATATGCATGTAATGTCCCCACCCCGATCTGAGTTTTGGCTTGCAAATTTGCTCAATTAAATTTTCAGTTTACACATGGGGACATTTTGTCAAACACTTTCATTCCATTGCATAAAATAGAGAGATGGTGATAGAAATGACTTTGCATAAACATGAACAGCAAAGGCAAATAATTCTGAGATAATATTGACTTATACAATGACTGATTTTCCAATGTAAGCTGCTCAGAATTTAATATCAGGTTAATGCCAACTCAGGGAATACCAATCAGAGTGCTTATAATGATTTTCTGAGGTTAGATTAGCACGGAGATGGTAAAAAGACTTCTCAGTAATGTACAGCAGATACCTCAAGTTCTGATTTCTATAAATTGCACAGTTCTGAAATAATGCATCAACGGGTTTGCAACAGCGATTCTGAGACTCTATGGTGATTGAGATTACACAAACTAGAACTCAGAAATTATGATAGCAAATACAATGAGACACAAGGAACCAGTAACCTGGTAATATGTGCAGGTCTGTGTTATCAGCAGCAGTTGATGAGTACTTAGAACTCACAATAATGTCCACGATGTGCTTTTAGGACTCCCATTCGCCCTCCATAGAGGCAGCCAGCACTCCAAACCACCACGTATGGTCCCAGCAAGCTTGAATCCCTTGAAAAGAGATCACGTCCAGGTCTGAAATGAGTAATCTCCACAAATTGCAATGCAAACCCATGTCACTGTAGCGTGGGTACTGTTCACTTGGGTACTGTAGCAGCAGATTAAGATCTCAAATGGTTGTGCCTTCAACAATCTGATACTTACTTTTCAAACCCTCTAAATTTCTGAAGATAATCTCTTCAATAATGCACCATACGATTCCCACATGCCAAGAGAGAAGGCACTAAACAACAATAATAATATTCTTCAATATTTATCTCGTATTACTTCTGGACTGCAATGAACAATCTTTGAAACCCTCGTGAAAACTTCAGAAAATTCCTCCAATGATATGCTCAAATGTGACCTCCGTGTGAAGCCACCAATAACCTGCAACCCCTGGGTGATCTTCTCACCTGTAGGTAGCACAATCGAAGAGAGGCTATGTTCTCCAAGATTGAAATTACAGTAAAACCCTAGGTTTCTTCTCCAAAGCCAAAGCTTCTTCAAAAGAGACAACTGACAAGTGTTGAATGATCAAAGAATGAATTTTCATTTGCTTTTTGATGCCTTAAATACTCTCCACAATTAGGTCGATTTCTCCAAGAGGCATTTTAATCATTTAATATCATTAAAATATATTTGCTTTTTGCACTTTATATCTCCTCATTAAAGTGGGCGCCCAACACATCATAAATGCACTTTAATAATTGACTTTAATACATCTCATTAAATAACCTTTAATAATAAAGTCAAATAATATTTAATGATGTGCACTTTTAATTATTATTAAAGCTTTACTTTAATAATAATTAAAACTCCATAAATAAATGTCATTCGTCAATTCTGATTTTGCCACCAGCTTACCCATTGCTCCCTCTGTCCAATTGGATGCCTTACTAAAAATTGTAAGGTTGGCCTCTATCAACACACGAACTTACTATAAATAGTAAGTACATACAAATGAAACCAGAATCCCCTGAATAACTTAGCTTCAGAATATACCAACGATCTGGAGAGGAAAACATTGTTAACTGCCACCTGAAGAGCTCATTAACGCCCAAACTGGACCCTCTAATCCACAACACTAGCCTACGAGGGTCAAATGATAGGCTAATCTTCCAAACTCTGATGCTCTTGAAATTGGGGGACATTATAGTCCGCCCTCCCTGAAATTGCTTGTCCCCAAGCAATCTCCACTGCAAAGAAACTCCACTCCACTGGAGGCCCAAAGGAAGATCTGTGAAATGTCCCACACATCTCTAACCAACTCCTATAGCACCAGCATAAACACAATTGCGCGAAGGTAAACATCATACCAACTCTCCAACTCATGTGCACCGGGTTTGTGCATCAATATCAACTCATGTACAAGTAAATAAAAAATGTAACTATAGGCTCTCTGCACATTGTACATGTTGTGCAAGTCACTAGTAAGCTTTGTCTGGAATCCTAATGCACTAGAAGGATCCCAAACTCTGCGAACAACGCTCAACTGAATGCTGGGATCCCAGATCATCCTGTAGAATGCCCCATCCAAATCCTGTGGCGTCAACGTGATACCACTGTACCTTGTAATTAGGTCAACCCCGACAGAAGAAAGAAGCAATCCACTAGCCAAATCGATCCCTGGATCCCATAGCCAGAATGGAAGTTTGCCATACTCATTACCCACTGACTTCCCCTGTGCAACTCTGACATAACTGTCACCATGTTGAGAGTGGTGAAGTAATTCACCGGGATCCAACCACACTGTTGTGCCAAGCCTGTCACCACCCAGATTCCAACATTGACAATCATCCCCATATAAATTGTGCTCAAGAATCTCCATGGCATGCAACACAAATCTCTGAAGTAGAGCAGCTAGACACTCTGCTATAGAGCCATCAACATGAACGGATTGAGTTTCACTAAGTATGTCATAGATGCTTACAGACCAATACAAATCTAACACACCCATGTTTCCATCCACATGTGTGGTAATGACATTAGTGGCTGATCCACTAAATGTATAATCCACTTGTTCACCCAACTCTAGGACTTGAGCCTTAAATGGGCTCTCAACTAGAGGGATCTCATGAGGCTCAAGATACAAGCTACGTGTACCAATAAAATTTTCTAGATCATACCTCTTCTCTTGTTCACACATAACCGCATATTCTTCTTGTTTGCTTACCTCAATCAAGATGCTCCTCCTTTGCATGCTCAACTTCTACACACTCTTCTCTCGGAAGAATTAGAGATCTAAGGCGTGACACATTCTGCTTCTTTGCTTGATCTAGCTGGTTGCAATGCTCCCTGACCTCTTGCAAACGCTGTTTTGCTTGGGCAGCCAATAACTTTGCCTTCTCAGCTCTTTGTAACCACCCATCACACAAAACTTGTGTCTTGTCCGCATCTTCTAAGGTCTGATTCGCAAAATCAGACTTGCTGTGGCTTGAATCTGCATCACAATTCATTTTTAACACCCAGATCTTAAGTGTCATTGTTAGGGAACTCCACACATCCATCATCCTCACATGGAATGGCTGCTATCTCATGATGATGCAAAGGATTATGACTGCTGTTACAAAAATCAGAATCGTTGTCATACCCTTTTGTGGTTTCTTCATGTGCTTCGACAATAACATCTTCAAAGACACCCAACTCACAATTTGATTCATTGCAATTACGATGTTGAGCTGATGAGGTAATGCTATGTTCAAATAATGGATCATCAAGTGAATCCAAACCTTCATGCGGCTGATTAAGAACAATCTCTACATCACCAATGTAGAATTTCGTGTTCACTTCACTTGTAGTAGCATCTAGTGGTTCTTTTTCCTTAACATCCTAAAAATCATTCTTTGGATCCTTACTTGCTGATTCAGTGAATTTCAAATCTGCTGATTGTTCCTTTGGCTCTTCTTTTGTGGTTGACTTTTCTACTTCAAGTTTTTTCACCTTTCCATCCGTGCATTGGTGGTTAGGCTCCCGAAATCCTTTGCATGAGAAGCATAGATTTTGTCTTCTCATTTGGTTCCTGCTCATTTTAGGAGGCCCTATAACCTGTTCGTTGAGTTTAGATGTAGAACCGTCATCATTATATGAATTGAAGGTTCCATCATACCTGCTCACACTATGCCCATCAATAGGCATTGAACCATGGGGTGTATCATATCGAAGACTGATCCTATTGCTCATTGCAACATCTTTCCCATGACTGAATTTTGCCCTTTTAGATGAAATTTTTTCCTTATACATCCTCCTAATATACTTTACCAACCCAATCTTTCCAGGACTCAAGGTGACAACAAAGTTCAAATAATTATTAAGAGAGTATTGTGCTTTAAAATCATTTGGCATGCTCTGATAGTCCTCAAGGAGTTGTGGGGCTTCCCTTTCATAACCTTCCCTAAGCTTGATGGCTTCCCGTTCAATATCTTCCTTGGATTTTCCTTCAATACTGAAGTAACCCATAACTGGAACTGACTGGAAACTGATGAGTGCTGATCACTCAAATGATGCAAGATGTTGATTCACTGAATATTTGTTTTAACCCAACAGGATGGCAGGAAACTGCTCTGATACCACTGTAATGTCCCCACCCCGATTTGAGTTTTGGCTTGCAAATTTGCTCGATTAAATTTTCAGTTTACACATGGGGACATTTTGTCAAACACTTTCATTCCATTGCATCAAATAGAGAGATGATCATAGAAATGACTTTGCATAAACATGAACAGCAAAGGCGAATAATTCTGAGATAATATTGACTTATACAATGACTGATTTTCCAATGTAAGCTGCTCAGAATTTAATAGCAAATACAATGAATGGTTCAAATTGGAAACCATGAATGGTTTTGGAAAACAGCCCAATGTATTATTTAGTAAACAACACGGTTACAATACACTTGCAGAGCAAGTCTTTTATATAGGAATATCACCAACATTCAAATCTGCAGTTATTTCAGCAGTATTATGGGGCCTGCAGATTAACCCATACAAGCAACTCCTAGTTCCAATAAATAGTCAAGGTTCAAATTGGAAACCATGAATTGTTTTGGAAAACCATTAGCAATACCATAGGAGGTATGGCGCCCAAACCAAGACACCAAATTCCAACACCCTCCTTGGTAAAAGATCCTCCAGGTCTGTGTTATCAGCAGCAGTTGATGGGTGCTTAGAACTCACAATAATGTCCACGATGTGCTTTTAGGACTCCCATTCGCCCTCCATAGAGGCAGCCAGCACTCCAAACCACCACGTATGGTCCCAACAAGCTTGAATCCCTTGAAAAGAGATCACATCCAGGTCTGAAATGAGTAATCTCCACACCAATCTCTACAAATTGCAATGCAAACCCATGTCACTGTAGCGAATCACTGTAGCGTGGGCACTGTTCACTTTGGTACTGTAGCAGCAGATTAAGATCTCAAATGGTTGTGCCTTCAACAATTTGATACTTACTTTTCAAACCTTCTAAATTTCTGAAGATAATCTCTTCAATAATGCACCATACGATTCCCACATGCCAAGAGAGAAGGCACTAAACACCAATAATAATATTCTTCAATATTTATCTCGTATTACTTCTGGACTGCAATGAACAATCTTCGAAACCCTCGTGAAAACTTAAGACAATTCCTCCAATGATGCTCAAATGTGACCTCGTGTGAAGCCACCAATAACCTGCAACCCCTGGGTGATCTTCTCACCTGTAGGTAGCACAATCGAAGAGAGGCTACGTTCTCCAAGATTGAAATTACAGCGAAGCCCTAGGTTTCTTCTCCAAAGCCAAAGCTTCTTCAAAAGAGACAACTGACAAGTGTTGAATGATCAAATAATGAATTTTCATTTGCTTTTTGATGCCTTAAATACTCTCCACAATTAGGTCAATTTCTCCAAGAGGCATTTTAATCATTTAATATCATTAAAATATATTTGCTTTTTGCACTTTATATCTTCTCATTAAAGTGGGCGCCCAACACATCATAAATGCACTTTAATAATTGACTTTAATACATCTCATTAAATAACCTTTAATAATAAAGTCAAATAATATTTAATGATGTGCACTTTTAATTATTATTAAAGCTTTACTTTAATAATAATTAAAACTCCATAAATAAATGTCATTCATCAATTCTGACTTTGCCACCAGCTTACCCGCTGCTCCCTCAGTCCAATTGGATGCCTTCCTAAAAATAGGAAGGTTGGCCTCTATCAACACACTGACTTACTATAAATAGTAATACATACAAATGAAACCAGAATCCCCTGAATAACTTAGCCTCAGAATATACCAATGATCTGGAGAGGAAAACACTGTTAACTGCCACCTGAAGAACTCATTAATGCCCAAACTGGACCCTCTAATCCACAACACTAGCCTATGAGGGTCAAATGATAGGCTAATCTTCCAAACTCTGATGCTCTCAAATTTGGGGGACATTACAATGCAGCTGTCCCCAATCAACATTTGGTAACATTTTAATTTTGATTCCGTACAGTTGGGATGAACCATTAACCTTTAACATGAAAAAGTGACGACTTCCTTGCTCTAGCTGTTGAGTACATGGATGTGATATCAGCTGCATAGACTGACGATATCAGTAAAATGAAAAATGCTATCTACTGCTTAATTCTCTCTTGCATTAACACTTTGTCAGGAAAAAACCCTCATATAGCTGCAACAGTCCTGACACCAAACTTGATCAAAGTAAGGTTTTCCCTCTCCAACCTGTATTGTACAAACCTGAAATAGCAGGTGTACAGACTGATGACATGAGCATCCTGAAGTTATATTTTGATGTGTATTTTTCCCTCTTAACTGGCCCTAAAATTTGTTGATGTAAAAGTGACAGCAGGTCTACAGGCTGATGACATGAACATTTTGAAGTTATGATAGTTATCTTTTGAAGTATGTTTGTAAATTTTCCCTCTTAAAATGGCCCTAAAATATGTTAATATTAAATAAAAAAAAGGCGTGCATTTACATTTGATGTTGAACTAAATTACTCATTTATTTCCTAAGTTTATGATCATTTATTGTTAATATACTTGCTGGTGCAGAAAATTAGTATAGCTGGGTTGAACCTACAATCAACCCTCTAACACAAGAAGTGAGTTTTTCTGTTACCTAGATGTACCGTACAAGAATGCGATATCACCTGTATGACTGAGATGTCAATAACATGAGACATGTTTGTCTTCTAGGGCTTAACTCACTCTTACACCAACACTATGTTAGGAAAAGACCTTCATACAGCTACAACAGTCGTGCTACTAAATCTGATTAAAGGGATTTCATATCCTAGCAGTACCATACAGACCTGTGACATCATCAATAAGGTAAGGACTATGAAACCAGCATCCTAAAATTATCTTTTGATGTGTGATCCTCCCACTTACAACAACCCTCAAACTTGTCATATGAAAAATAAGGTATGTATTTACATTTAAAGTTGAAGATTGATGGTTCATCCCAGATGTATGGAGTAAAAAAAGTGACTGAAAACATGCTTGGGCTATAGGGGACGGCTAGCCGTTGCCAATATGGTCAGAGGACATTTCCTACCTGTCCCGACGTCTTGAAAAGTCTTGGCAGGGGATGCGTCCCTAGGGAGCATAGGAAAAACATTGTACAGGTTACCTGAGATTGTCCAGATCTTGCAGTCCAAGCTTCTCAGTTCATAGATAAAATTAATTAAACCTAATTGTCTTGTGATGCATGATGGTGGTCTTTAATCAGATGCTGATTTGTTTTAGTCTTTTAGACTCTTGTAATTTAAGCAATACTGTTTTTGACCTAATGTGGTAAAAAAATCTTGCAGGGGTTCAGCCTGCTGTAATATTTTTTGTGCAAAAGTTAATATATTGTCTTTTGCCTCTATCAATATTGAAGACAGGTTATTAGACATGGCTTTATAATTCTCCTAGAACCACAAAGAAATTAGTCTCTTGAAAGTTTAGACTGTGTAACTATCAAATTTCCTCCCAAGTATGTTCATCTTGACCATTTATCTAAGTTACTGAATTGGAATCAGGTACCAGTACGTGGATATGATATGCTAGTACGACATTTTGTTGGGGGGGGGGGGGGGGGGTACGTTTTGGGTGCGTCTGTATATATATATATATACCCAAAAAGCAACTATCGATATTTATTATTTAATAAATTAATGTCAATATTACTTTACATATCCATTAGTTACTAACCAATATTAGTTATTAGGAGATACCTATTAATAATTTAATAATTATCAATAGTATTTAAATTTTTAATATCTATAGTATTTAATAATTTTAATATTAATTACTTTTTCGAATATAGTTTAAAAAAAATCATATTAAAGATAGTATGGTATTTAATATTAATATAGTTTTTTAGAATATAGTTAAGAACTAAATTTAATATTGTATTAGCTTTATATTAATATTATCACTTTTAAACCACATTAATGATTTTCATGATTTTAATTTTAATTTTGATTCGACTTCCCATAAGTGAATTTTGTCATTAAATTTGCTTGTGAAAGTGATTAAACATTAAAAACAGCAATATACCCATCAAAACCAGAATTTAATCATATGAATTTGATTAATTTGTTTATTAAAATTTGTTCATTTTAAAGGATTTTAATTCTGATTTGTAGGACAGCGAGGTTTTGCTTAAAACTTGTAAATTTTTGCTGCGGGAAGTCAAAAAATCAACTTAAATAACTGCCCTGCATGACTGAAAATTACCATTAAAACAAGGAATCAAACTAATCTAATAGCAGATTTAAAAAATGCAAAAAGGAAGGGGAGAAGAAAAAGGAAAAAAAAAAAGAATTAGAGCCAGTTTTCCATCCTTTTCATGCATCATTTTGTGAATTGTACAAGATGGTGTGATCTTCAAAGGAGCAAACGGGTGCATGATTGATATTGAACTTATGCCAGCACGAATGTGTTCATGTGATCACATAGAGTACTTCGCCATCAGTAAAGTATTAGTGGTGTAAACACATATTGGTTTCATCAACACTCAATGAATTAAATGCATGAAAATGTGGGAAGAAAACAATTCTGGAGTTTGGAAAATCCCATTGAACGAGTAAATGAAGAAAAAATGGAGCAAATTGATATGTTTTATTGAAATTCAATGGTCTCAAGCCTCAACGGGTTTTCCAATGTGTAACAATGATCCTCTCACAAGTTTAAATAGAAAATTTGGATGGGAAGACCAGTAGTTTTCCCTCCAACAAATGTCACAAAATGACAAAAATAATAGAATATGAAGGGTCATCGGACTTGCTTTTCGCATTCTACTATTTCCTTCTATTTGCTTCAAAGCAATTTCCATCCTCATTCCTTTTATTTGCCACTTTGTTTGAAATACAAACCTCATTTCAAATCTGCACTTCCAATTTGCTTTGCACTCCTTTACAATTTTTTGCAAAGGAAGTTATCTCCCAATTTTTTTTATCCACATTAAAACTACCTCCGAAAGAAAAACTCCTCCCTTGTACATACATAGTAGGGAGCCATTGCAGCTCTTTGCTCATTACTAAGCCCTTTCTATCTCTTCAATGTTTTGCTAATCTTTTCCAAAGTCAATAGTGTCAACTTGACTCCAGCTTCTTTGTTTCAATCTTCATGGATTACATAATTATGCTCTGCCATACCAGCTTCTGTACAAATGCTTCAAAGATCTGCTCCATTGAATCCCTCAGCAAGCCGTACAACAACTCTGTCTCCATGCTTTGCAATCCCAAGAACCTGAACAATGTCATGCAGGTGTACAATATTTGGATGATCAATCTTCTTCAGAATGTTATTCTCCAACTCAAGACTTTCTAACATTGTTTGTTGTGTTTCCTGAATGTAATTTTCTATGCCAGACAACCGCAAATGGGCCCATATTCTTGGCAAAGAATTCTTGAATAATTTTATCAAAACTGCCTATGGCACAGCCTTGCTGGAGACTTTCGTTTGGTCAAACAATTCGCATTCCTGGTCGATGCCTTCACCTGCTTTGGTTTCTTAGGCTGCAACCTGTTCTCTTTTCTTTGAGACACTTGTCATGTCCCTCCTGATTGAGCTAAATGATGATATTATTTTAATAATAAAGAGTGTTTATTAACACTACTCAAATAATATAATAATAATAATAATATAATATTATATTAACAATAATAATATTAATAACTTTAATAATAAAAATCACTTTGTGGCCGACTCCATTTTGAAGAAAGATTGAGCGCTGGCTTTTATCAACACTCTAAAGAATAAACAGGTATAAAAGGTGGAGTTTTTCCACCGTAGAAGCATCCAATTTTGACAATTTGAATTCGCTATCAGCATTTTATCTCTTCTGCTGGATTGCGACGACATCCACACTATAGCTCGTTTGGGTAGGATGAAACCCCTGCACAAATTTTTGTGTTTGCATTGAGTTCATCACTAGCAATTGGCGCTGGTTCTAATTGTTTACATACTACATTCAGGATTGCGAACCATCTTACACAAGGAATATATTGAGTTGCAGGCTGGATCCTATACTAGAGCGACTAGCATAGTGCCATCCTCTAACCTGCAGCTGGAAGTGCCCAGGAAGCTTGCATAGGGACAAAGATCTGAGACAACATTCGTAGAGGAGGCGTTTACACAGCATAGGTGCAATTAAGTTGTCTTCAACACCAGGTGGTATCAAACAAGTGCTGGCACAGCTCCCACGAACCCCCAGAACATTCAGACGCAGCCATTTTAAGTGCACAATCTGAGCACACCCTTACATATAGTCTGTGGAGTGGTGAGTATGATCACTGGTTATGGGTCGCAGGACTTAAGTCTGTAATAGAACAGTAATCAGATCTGAATATTTACACCCAGTGAGCAGATTGTTGGTTCGAAGAATGATATTTCATATTTTATGCATATAAATCACTGTTCTGATAAATTGAAGAATACTTCTTTGCGGAATTATAATTATGACTGTATGTTGTTCATGATTGGTTGCTGGGTTGGAAATACTTAGTTTGTATAAGGATTATCTTTATTCAGATTTGTAGAACTGCTGGGTATACAGTATATACATATGTTTGTCTGAAGGTATTTATTGCTATGATGTATGATTACATTATAAGTCCAAATCGGAGTTGAACAGGCAGAAAACTCAACTAGGGCATGACAATGGTATCATAGCCTCTGATCCTGCCAGCTTGCAGGGTAAGGCTATCATTTTGAATGCATCCCAGTCAAAGAGACTTGAAGGTCTACGAAAGGAAGAGGACATGGACCTCATTCAAGAGTTTTTGTACAGACTTGAGGCCCCCAAAACTGTTGACCAGTAACAAAGGTTGTCAGATCATGCAAAAGCTTGTGTTCCTTTTGATGAGTACGTGAAGGCACTTGGGTACCAATATCCCAACAAAAGAGGCCTATATGAATACATAAGAAAAATGGCTAAGGAGGAGATCAAGGAGCAAGATCCAAGAGAATCATTAATGAGAACAGAAGAGAAGTCAGAATCAGAATCACAAGAAGTTGCTAAACCCAAGGAAGAAGAAGAACCGATATTGCGTATTGAAGATGCGTCAATAATTGCAAATGATGTCCAAGAAACATCCACACAATTTTCAGGTATGGAAGTAATTGATCCTTGTAATAATGATTTGCAATGGATGGAAATGATTGGACCATGTGACAATGATATGTAAGATATTAGTTATGCTGTTGTGAAGAATGATTTGACTAACATTAACCCCCATGATGAGGAATTGCAAGTTTATCAAGAAAACTCCATGATGATACACACCGACTACATGGAGGTTGACTAAGAAACATTCGAACTCCTTTGCTCCAAGATAGATGAGTTTGTTGATGGGTTAGTTTGTAGTCATGAGAAGGAGACTTTTGGTTTGCACATGTTGGGTCTAGGAGAAACCAACATGACACTGAAGGACAACGGACACATTCAGCAATTGGTCAGCTCACCACACTTGAAGACATAATGGAGATAGTCACCCTGGGGAGCTTGATGCTTGATGAAGGTAAGCAAAATGGGTGTCATATTGGTATTCAAGATTTTGTAACTAAGATTTGGTAGGGTATTGTGGATATCAAGCTACAAGCAAGTTGGAAGGTTTATGAAAGATTTGGCACTACACATTCCTAGCACCATGAAGGCACAACTACTTACTATTACATGGAAAGCGTGCAAGGTATGTGAAGATTTCTATATCATGGATCTAGAGAGCAAGGAAAATTTTGGGCTTGCAATGGCTATTGAAGAGTTAATCATGGAAAACAGGGGATTACCCTTAGGAAAGATACTTTATTATGATAATGTTTGTTTTATACTCAATATCGCTTTCCTAAGGTGGTTACCAAATGAGATATTTGCAAAATGGGAATATCTTGTTGAGAGTCACCAACTAAACATGTTAGGAATAAGTGTTGGCTGCAAGAAATATGAACCAAAGGCCACTGTGAAAATGACTTGCAACTTTAGACCTGCTGTTCTCAAAATGTCCAGCACACTCCACACTTTCCTCGCAGCCAAAGAAGGGTTTTCAGTCACATGGGAGAGGAGTTTACAGCTGATACAAGATGGCTTCCAATCTTTATAACTCTGGGTCAGAGCAAAATAGTGCAATGTTACAGCCATCGTATGATGATTCTACTCATATTTTCCTTGTGTGACTATGAACCAACAATTTGGGGTATAATGATCAGAATTTGTAGATTCCAAGGTAAAATTCATCCGGAAGGAGTAACTGCACATGATGCTGAAGCTTACACATATAATGATGAGGCCATTGAGAAGGCAATGACCATGATGAAGCCAGAATTAGCATCACTGCTAAAGAGGATAGTTTGTTTGTTGCTATGCCTGGGATCTATGAGCATGAAGCCATTGCTTGAGGACAAGCAATATTTGGGACGGGAGGACTGTCACGCCCCTCCCGATTAATCTAAATGATGATATTATTTTAATAATAAAGAGTGTTTATTAACACTACTAAAATAATATAATATTATATTATTATTAATAATATAATATTATATTAATAATAATATTAATAAAACTTTTAATAATAATAATCTCTTTGTGGCCGACTCCATTTTTGAAAAAGATTGGGCGCTGACTTGTCTCAACACTATTAAGAATAAACATGCATAAAAGGTGGAGTTTTTCAACCATAGAAGCATCCGATTTTGACAATTTGAATTCGCTGTCAGCATTTTATCTCTTCTGTTGGATTGGGACGAAATCCCCACTACAACTCGTTTGGGTAGGACGAAACCCCTGCTCAAATATTTGTGTTTGCATTGAGTTCATCACTAGCAATTGGCACTGGTTCTAATTGTTTACATACTACATTCAGGATTGGGAACCATCTTACACAAGAAATATACCGAGTCACAGGCTGGATCCTATATTGGAGCGACTAGCATAGTGCCATCCGCTAACCTACAGCTGGAAGCACCCAGGAAGCCTGCACAGGGACGGAGATCTGAGACAACATTCGTAGAGGAGGCATTTACACAATATAGCGAAATTAAGGTGTCTTTGACACAAGGGGGAATCAAACAAGTGCTGGCGCAACTCCCACAAACTCCCAGAACATTCAGTCGCAGCCACTTTAAGCGCACAACCTGAGCACACCCTTACATATAGTCTGTGGAGTGGTGAGTACTACCACTTGTAAGTTGTTATGATCATAGTTGAAAAACTTGCGAAGCCCAGAGAACACGACTCGGCGAAAACTCGGCAAAAAACTTGGCAACTTAAAAATTGCTTAAATTTCATTAAAAACGCATTTCTTTTTGCAAAATTCAATGATAAGATGCATCCAATGAGTCAATAAATGAGTACATAAAAGAAAGAAGCTAAGTCTAGTTGTATTTGATTGATTTGAAAGCAATTGGGTACAAAATGGCATCCTCATGTGGAATGTGCTTATACTGATAGTTTGAAACAAAATGAAAATAGCAAATTGTTTTTGCAAAATTGAAAGTAAAGACTACATTAATATATTTTACAAATTTACATCTTCCTCTTCTTCTACCTTTCTTGTGCGCAGCCGAAGATTATATTGCCAAAACTCGCCAAAACTCGGCAAGTTTTCCCCCCTTGACTCGGCGAGTAATTCCAGAGAGTTCTTGCGGGAAAAACTCGCGGGGCAAAAAAACTCGTCGAATACTTGGGAGAGTTTTGCAACTATGGTTATGATCACTGTTTATCTATGTTCCCCGGGGACGCGTCCCGTGCCTTTTTTAAGGCATACCTGTGCCGGGGACGTATCGGGGACGCGGGGATGGCCAGGAAACGTCCCTTGACCGTCCCCGTTTCCCCGGGGACGTCCCCTTTTTTTGACGAAACGTAGGGGATGGCTAGCCGTCCCCGGTACAGCTGGGACGTCCCCCAACCGTATCGGGGACGGCTACGGCCCAGCAGCGACCAAACATTAAAAACAAAAAAAAACTCACTCATAAAAAAACGAAATTTCAAAGGTTTTTTTTTTTTAAATATAAGCATTTACTGTTGTATTTTCAGATCTTGCTTTTGTGGTATATTATTTTTTATAACTAAGACAAAAAAAAATGGAACGGCTTTCTTTCTTAACATTGTATTATAAATCCTTGTCATTTGCTAAGATTATTCCTAGAATACCATTAATTACATTGAGGTTCTTAGTGAGCTTCATCTCCACACTTAAAATACAACAGTTAATTCTTATCATCTAGATACAACAGTCAATGCTTATCATCTAAACCTTTAAAATACAACAGTCAATGCTTATCATCTAATTATTTGAAATTTCCTTATATTTAAAAAAAAAACCTTATTTTTTAGTAGCCGTCCCCTGCTGTCCCCTAAAAAATGGCCAAAAAAAATCGCGTCACCGAAACTCGTCCCCGCCCGTCCCCGGTACTTAGGGGAACATAGCTGTTTATGGGTCGCAGGCCCTAATTCTGTAATAGAACAGTAATCAGATCTGAATATTTACACCTAGTGAACAGATTGTTGGTTCAAATAATGATATTTCATATTTTATGTATATAAATCACTATTCTGATAAATTGAAGATTACTTTTCTGCTGAATTATAATTATGACTGTATGCTGTTCATGGTTGGTTGTTGGGTTGGAAATACTCAGTCTGTATAAGGATTATCTTTATTCAGATTTGTAGAACTGCTGGGTATACAGTATATACATATGTTTGTCTGAAGGTATTTATTGGTATGATGTATGATTACAAAATAAGTCCAAATCAGAGTTGAACAGGCAGAAAGCTCAACTAGGGACATGACAACACTTTTCCCAAACATTTTGTAATGTCCCTTTTTGGATTATTCCTGATTTCTATGCCTGCAACAAGACTAGTTACTCAAACTGAACATTAGAGACATTAAAGATTACTAAATCATGATAATATTCAATACAATTCATCATATCACAATTAGTATTCAAATCAATATATTCAACAATGTAGATTAATACATCATAGCATAAACAATATTCAGTTCAATACATCGTAACATAATCCTTCAAGCCAATCACATAGTGAATTCTTTAGGAACTCTTGCAAGTAGCAAAATTGAAAGGGGTCAGTCCACCTAACAGCTCCCAGTCCACCTTGGAGGCTGGTCATCCTCCTTGATCAAGCCCCACGAGTATGAAAGGGGTCAGTCCACCTAACAACTCTGGTCGGCCCAAGAGCATGATATTGTCGAGAGCATGAAAGGGGTCAGTCCACCTAACAGCTCCTAATGCACCTCTTGGCCTAACTTGATAAGAGCATGAGAAGGGTCAGTCCACCGCTCATCTCTCGTGAACTTGGAAGGGCCATCCTTCCTATTTGCAAAGTATCTTTCTAAATTCAAACTGAGTGCTTTGGGATTCGTTAGATGATTTACTATTGATACCTCTTGATGGATTGACAAGTTCAGTCCAAAGACTGCAATATATCCTTCTTGCTGATGCACTGCTGTAATATGGATATTTATATCTGACTGCAGATATATCTCTTTTCTTATTATTGCTTTGATGAATTTCTGGCTTGATCGCTGATGGATTCTTATATTTCTTCTTCCAATGAAGACTGTTTGTTTCATCGCTGATATCTCTTGATGGTGTTGCTGTTATATATATTATTCCATTTCTTATTATTGCTGATCTGATCAATCTCCCTCAGTGATATGATTCCTTAATGATCCTTGCCAATGCCACGATTCCCCTTTTTATATTTTCTTTTGAAGGAGTCACATCCCTTCAACATAGCTGCTGCCCTCTAAGAGATGCAACTCTTCTAATAATGCAACCGCTGCCCCTTTTTGGGATTTAGTTAATCAATTTGTAGTTTTCAATCTTTGAATTTGTCTTTTTCAATCTCTGTCTTTTTTTTGTTTTTGTCTTTTTCTGTCTTGCTAATTAATTTGTCTTTTTCTGTTTTTGTAAATAGGCGCCTCCCTTATAATAGTTTTGGAGGGATTATTACACATTTGTGCGGCATAAAATAATTATGTCTTACAGTTCACGTACTTTGTCTATTTCTCCCCCTAAACAAACCACCACCCCTTTGTATATTTCATTTCATGTTATTTCATCAAACTGATTACATGCCTAGGCCGTGACCTTTGTAGCTTATTGTATTCTAGAGATTATGTCAAACACTTGTGTGCCTTTGTCAAATGGTTCACGTGCCTTGTTTTTGCTTTGTTTCATTTTGGCATTTTGTCAAATGATTCATATGCCTTATTCATACAAGCCGTGACTTATGCTGCACATTATATATTTGCCAAAAAAATGTCTGCCTTGTCTTATTCTCACACCGAACAATTTGTCAAACAGTTCACATGCTACGTTGATGCCCCCACATTTCTTCTTGCTCTATGGCATTTGAATAGTCTGCTATCCTTCATAACTTTGCATTGCTAGATTCATTGTTTCTTATTTCATGAAGGCACGGTGCAGAATCCCTCTTGTAATGAACACTCTAGTCTCCCTCCCCATCTAGAGAGAACAGTATCATGAAATGCTACAAGAGCAGGCCTGTGAGATATTGTAATGCATGATGTACCCATTGCACAACTTTTGCACAAAACTGCTATTCCATGTCTGTAATGGCAACACTGTTACACTCATCAAGGATAGCGAATTTAGGCTTGTGGTAAAATAGAAAGTCTTGCCATTCCTAATCTCTGTTGTTCCCCAAGGGGAAGTTCATCACCCCAGTTTACTTCTTTCTCTGGAGGGTAACAATCTAATAGATACTCAAGGTCAACACTTGTAACTAGCTCGTGCATCCCTTCCCCAGTAAGTGGCTCAGTCTCCTCTGCAGTAGTAAGAGGATAAATTAGCTGTTTGTGCAATGCTCCAACAATTGTGCAAGGCCTTTGTGGCACGTAAAATATCTCATTATTGAGATCTGACCCCAACCCTGGTTTTGTAACACGGCTAGCCACCAATGGCCAAAGGCCTCCAGGCACCCGAAATAAAGAGCTTTTCCCACTCCCATTTGGACCAATGATAAGAAAATTTAGAACCAGGTTCTGCTTTCAGAGTCAAATCTTCCACCAAGGTGTTTCCAATTGGTATCACAACCTTGACGCCATCAAATTCAATATGTTTTGCTTCAGTGAAGTAGCTCCCAATTAAGTTCGAGACCTAGCTCCCAAGTTAACCTTGTCCACTTCTTCAAGGCATTTTGACAAACAGTTGGCATACCTGTGTCCATGGCTCCTATTTCACATTGGCGTTGAGGATGACCTTTGAAAACCCGGCGACAAAATTTTTACCTGCAAAGAGGCAACAAAAACATCTGCAATTAAATCATATTCCAATTCAAATATTGATTTTTTAAAATATCAAAATTAAAAGATTAAAAAATTGCGTGTTTTTTTAATTCTACTGCTAGGCGAGTTTTTGCAGTGGCGAGCCGTGTGATTTTTGCTGTGGAATGACAAGTTTTAAGGTTTAAACTCGCTGCGAGTTTTACAAATAACTGGGCGCCAAGTTGTTTGGCAAGTTCTCGGCATGGACTTCAATTCGTGAGTACTGCGAGTATTCGCAGGGTTTTCCATCTATGGGTTTGGGTTATATATAAAGCCTAAAAACAGGAATTACGTTCAGATAACCACACCTTATAACACATAGAATAAACAAAACAAACCATAAAATACTTCTTCGGTGTCAAACCATAAAATGACAAAAGCTTGTGAAACAAAAAAGAAAATGCTTCATGACTCTCCTTTCATTGTGAGTTAGTAAACGACGAGTGCATTGCTTCTTCCATTTCCACGTATCCAATATGACTACCTCATGTAGAAATAAGTGGCCGATCTGTAAATGGGAATGTTGGGAGGATAGTTTTACCATAAGTTCGAAGATGCCATAACCAATACGAGTGGTTACTTGATTAAGACATCGTATCAATAGACTTGGAAAATGGAATATTTTCCCTAATAAATTTTCTGAATACTAAACTATAAATCTAGAAAGTGTTAAAGAAATCTTTGCATCTAGCTGTTATAAATTTCTCTAGTTTTTAATGTAACTTAGAAGTGTTTGAGTGTTCCAATTCTTGGGCGAGGGCTTTGTGTAGCCAATTCTCGATCTCTGCCATGAAAGGACTGAGTCAAATCATGAGGATGCGAGACTTGTGCTTATTCAGAGCTCCATCACCATCCAAATCTCTCTCCTGCCCATCACTTACATCTCCAAATCGGTCAGCAAATCTGCCCCTAAAACAGCAGAGCTTTTCCTCAGGCTATCCACAGTAATCACATCCAGCTGGGGATCTGCCAGAAAGCAAAACCCATTACAAAAAACAATAAAAATATAAAAAAAGTTAAAAAAAAAAAAAAGACATGGGTTTGCGGTGGGAATATTCTGGGTGCTGGCTTTGGACCCCAGGTTTGGCTGGGTATGCCCATGGATGTACCTGGCCAAACCCAGGCTCCAAAGCCCAAGCCCTGCCCACATCAACAGAGGATCAGACCATGAACCTGGACCGGGAGTGAACCAAACCTAGATCCAGGGGTTTCTCTGAATGAATTGGTAACATGGCTTAAATTTACTTGTATATTTTCCTTTCCTAGAGTGTTGTCAAAGTATTTTTCCAAGATCTTATATCTCTTCTATCTCTAATACTTGCTTGGCAGACATAAACTAGGTGAGGAAGATATGCATGACTATTCTTTTTAAACAGTGAGAATTCTCTATCTGACATTCTTCAATGATGGTATCTCTGCATTTGAGAACGGAATTAGCTAGTTCATATGTTCCTTATTCATTTTTGTAAGCTGTTATCTTTTGTTAATTTTTTATTTTGTGATGGTTGTGCTTTCTCCGATTACTAATTTTATGTAGTTTGCAGAACATGAAGGACAATCCCCCATGTAATACTCTTTTTATTGGTAATCTGGGTGAAAATACAAGTGAAGCTGAGTTGCGGGGGCTTTTTAGCGTGTATGTAAATGAGTTTGGTCTGTTGAATAAGTGCATTGATAGTTTGTGGGCTATTTTTGTCAATTTTTCTTTTTACGAGCCTTCCATACCTGTTGTTAGTGGGCCATTTTAACTTAGAGTTGTGATCAAAAGTACTGTTATAGACTGTCCTCACTAATGCTCTAATGTGCAGACAACCAGGTTTCAAACAGATGAAAGTCTTACATCAGGGAAGAAGCACTGTTTGCTTTATAGAATTTGAGGTATGCACCTTTTACATGCTTCGATAGCTAGATTTAAAATTTTGATTTTGCTTTTCCAATCTGTCTGAATTTGTTGTATATTCTCATACAAAAATAATTGTGAAATAGAGTAGGTTTTCCATGAAGTGCAACGTAAGCTTAAAGGGTTCTTATGCAGATTAATCATCTACATATTTTGTGTCTTATTCTTTTTATCCTGAGCTGTGCAGGATATAAATAGTGCAGTAGTTGTTCACAGCAACTTGCAAGGTGCTGTTATCACTAGCTCAGATAGAGGTGGTATGAGGATACAATATCCTTTTCATGTTTTATAAATAATTTGATTTTTATAGTATGAGTGGTATAGGAACTTGCTGGATGAATATACTTGTTTATTTCTTGACAACTAAACACGTATTCTAAGAATCCCTATGGAAGGAAGAAAGATGGCAGTGGACCACCACATGCAGCTGGAGGTGCTCCTGGTATGCCTATACCATTTTACAATGGTGCGCCTACAACAGCATCACAGTGACACCATATTAAAGCTGATGACACCACCACCAAAAAGGGACGTATTCTGCTCTTTAATGCTCCTTTTGAAGCATGCAATTTAGAAATCAATGGCATCTTCAGCATTATATTGGTGCATCAAATTGCATCATCGTTTTGTTATCATTGATGTTGTGGTCATCAGCATTTCTTCCTTTTCTTTGCATTTGATCATTATTACGATCATTTGTGCCATATCATCTATGATAGGTATCATAATGTATTGCATCTGTTAGGCAAAATGTGGAGATTTGCATTGATATCAAGCATGAAGAAAGACCGAGGTATTGCTTATTATTCATGGGAGGGAGGTGCATCAGAATTGTATGTGGGCAGATTGTGTTTCCTCATTATACATGCAGCACAATTCAAGTTCTTCATATTGGCATTGGCATTAGTAACGGATTTTTTATAGGAACATCTGCATGCACAGTTCAAGACAAGCATTTATCATCCTCATGATGTGGTTGGTTTTGCCTTTTTGTTAGTCTTAAAGGCATGGGCTATGGGGATCGGTTACTTCCGTACTTCACTTCTAGTCTCTAGGGTTGAAGATTATTGATTCCTTGCCTTAATGTGTTTGCTAGTATAAGTGCATCTTTCATAGCAAGCATTTTCTCGCATATGAAAGTATTTAACTATGCATTTTTAATTGGTCCCTTTGCTAAAAAAAATCATGCCTTATATTTAGTAGGGTTGCAGTTATCCACTGATTCTATTTTATTGGGATGTCTGTTTCAAATGCATACTGCAAATTTTATTTGTCTACCAGTCTACATGTACCAAAATAAAATTAGCTGAACTGTATCATTCTCCTTTTTTTGGGAATGCTAAGGATAAGGTTTGTTTTGAAGAGAATGCCAAGGGGGAGGTCTTTTGTGGGAATAGAATGCCAAAGGGAAGTGGCACCAAAAACACTGAAAGTGAATTTTGTTTGCAGGATATTATGGCTTGAATTGTATGATTCCTTTTTATCATGATTTATTTGCTCATATTGGTTTGTTGTATATATTTGAAATATAGGTTTTAGATGACCTATGAATACCTCACACGTCATTTTATTTTATTGCAGTTTTTCTGACCATTCAATCTTTTGGACATAACTTTAGTTGTTGAAATATAGGTTTTAGATCACCTAAGAATATCTCACGCGTCATTTTATTTTATTGCAGTTTGTCTTACCATTCAATCTTTTGGACATAACTTTAGTTGTCTTGTTAAAAGGTTGGTTGTATATATGTTTGATCCAGAAGCCCTTTGTTGTACTAGCCCTTTCTTGTACTAGCTCATCATAGAGGGTGGAGGCTTACATTCTACACGTTCACAATTTTGGTTAGAGGCCTTTTCTATGTCAGATAGATGTTACAGATCACTTAAGATCAATGCATTTTTATTCATCTTATAATGGTTTTTTTCACCTGATTTGAATTTTATGATTGCTTTTTGATTCTGATTTATCTGCTAATATTGGTTTGTTGTATTAATTTGAAATATATGTTTTCAGATCACCTAAGACGAATACACACCATTTCATTTTATTGCAGTTTTTCTTATCCGTTTTTCTTGTACATGTTGACTTTGGCTGCCTTTGGTAAAAGGTTGTATACTTTTGATCCAGAATTTCTTTTGTTGCATGGGCGCAGAGTGTGGAGGCTTCTTATATTTTACATCTTCACACTTTTGGTTTCATATTAAAATAAATTTTCTTTGTGCTTTAATTTCAGAATTTTTGACTTTCTTGTTACAATGCTTGGGGGTATTTAATCCCTCTAGGTCTTTTGTCGTATCAGTTTTTCCAATCTTTTTGCCGTTACCATAGCTCTAATGTAATTACTTTATTATTCCATGACATTTTTATTATCTTTGATCTGATTGCATTTGTTTTTTCTGCTTATGGATTGGAAATTATGCTGCGTTTATAGGGGTGTCTTTTTATGTTTCTTGATGTGTTGTTACTTTGTCTGCTAAATTCACAGCCACTAACAGTTTGGAAGATAACTAATGGCTCATTTGACCTCCAGACGTCGTTCTATTCAAGAACCAGAGTAGTGGGGGATCATTCAGCGAAATCCACAAATTCCACTTTTGTAGAACCAGCTTGAGACAGCACAAACATATATATATAACTATGGTGTGCCGTCAAGAAGGATCTACAGTTGAATAATTGTTTTTTATTATGATGCTTTACTAGTTAAGCCATAAAAGCTGTACAATGGAATAAATATTTGACCATGACGCTTAACTAGTTATGAGCTGAAGTTGATGTTTTACCAACATAAGTTGTGTACTAGAAGTTATTTTCAAGTTATTGCTTATTTAGAATGACATATGTTAGTGAGGTGTGATGCATATTAAAAACGATCAAAGAAAATTTAAATTCTCGTTCTTTTGAAAGTATAATACTTAATCAAACATTTCACTACACAAACAAGAATTGCATACAGAAGTTTGTGATCTTTCCTACTCAAATATTAGACTGTTGCTGATATACATTGTTTCGATCTGTTTAAATACTGATATGTGTTGGATTCCAGTGAAGTTTTATTATGCTTTAGGGTATTTTAGGGCCCTTAAAAAAATTGAAGTACTATTTCTCTGTTTTTTTAAAGAGCTTGCATGCAATCTTCGTGTTAATATTTTAAAGGTGTAAATGTAGTTGTTTTGAAGATAGCATTGGATTCATAATTAGTTGTAATTATGTGAATTATGGTGATCATGTGGAAGCCTACAGATTCCAAAGTTCAGAAATCAAGGTCTTCTTCAACACTCAATTCTTAACTCAGCAATAATTGAAAAATATTCGTGTATTTATTAATACATTGAAATTGACATAACTTGATTTTAAAATGCTCATGTTGCTAATATTCCTTTATAAAAATAAAATAAAACAATCTATGAATGAATTGTCATTTGAATTATAAAATCAAGTTATGTCAATTTCAATGTATTAATAAATATACGAATATTTTTCAATTATTGCTGAGTTAAGAATTTAGTGTTGAAGAAGACCTTGATTTCTGAACTTTGGAATCTGTAGGCTTCCACATGATCAACATAATTCACATAAATATAAACCATGCTTTATGTCTGGATGAATTATTTTGCAATTATATTTGGTCCTACTATCGAAGCACAATTATTGCCAGTTGGTTTTCACCATTCACGAGCATTTGAATCTTTTTGATATACAATTAATATTAATCGATTGCATTAATGGTTTGATTTTGTAACAAAAGATGATATTGAGTGATGTTTAACCTGTACTGAAAGATCAAAACATACTTAAAAGACTTTAGTCTAATGGGGTATTTCAATAGAGGAACGAATTTGAACAAACTCCCAAGTGAAAAATCTAATACTTGTAAGACTTTAGTCTAATGGGGTATTTCAATAGAGGACCGAATTTGACTAAATTCCCAAGTGAAACATCCTAGTGGGTATTACAATTAAGGGAAGTATTTCGTTCGATTTGAAGTGAGACGCGAGGGAATTTTATAATCTTTATCCATAATCATTAATAATATTACCGAGATAGTAAGCATTTTACTTACGACTAGAATTATTAATATAGTCAATGCTTTATGTTTTCTTGCATTAATTTGTATGTAATTTTGTTTCTACTTTGTAAAACTAGCTTTGAGAGCTATTTAAAACCTTGGTATGGCATTTACATCAATTTGCAAGTACTTTTGGTCCTCCTTTGCAATTGCAATTATGGTAAGTTCGGAACATTGGTATGTCACTTGAATCTTGTTTGAAGAGTTTGTAACATTGGAATTTGGTATGGCATTTGAATCTTGTTTGAAATAAGATATATTCAAAAAGAATTGTATAAATAAGTTTGTAATTATAGGATGATAAAAACATTAGATATGCTAAAAGTTCTTTAAAAATTGATAAAATAGATGTTGTAGGTACAAGATTCTGACAAGATGAAAAACCATGAATTATAGAGATTTTTTTTTAAGGATTTACATGTTTCAATAGATTTATTTTACAGATATAATAAAACATTACATACACAAGTATACATCAATCAAATGAGTACAAAAGTATATTTGAGTTGAAGCAAATGACATTATCACATATATAAATATTGTTAAAGTGTTTTATGGCATTGAAACAAAAAAAGTGCAACATGAAGTTGTGGTAGAGGGGAACTTGTATTACTTGACCTAACATCACTCACTCTATGTCGGGTCCTCTGTTTGTATCTTAAACAAGTTTGTAAATATTGCTACAACCATAGGGGCTTTACTCAAGATAGGGATAGACTTGGCAAACTAACAGGATAAATGCAATTCAATTACTTGAAATATAATTGGGAAAAATTTGAAAGAATAAAACCATGTTATTTTTCCAATCAAGATTGCTAAAATGATTTAAGTTTTCTTTTATAAAACTAGAATAGGGGTCTAGGGATGGAAACCCCTAGGAAGGTTGAGGGATAGTACTCCTAGAGGGTTTGAGGGACAATGCTCCTAGTAGGGTTGAGGGGCAACCATTTTTGACAATCTTTACTGCTTTTAACCAAGCTCCAAACCCTTTAAAAAATGTGAGTGTCAAAGCAATAGAGCAATAATTAGGCCTAAGTAAGTTTGTCAATTTTTGTTTCAATGGATTGTACTGCTCGCTTCAATTCTTTCTTTTTTCTCTTTGCTTGTGCTCGCAAATGAAATGAATATAATTTTAAGTGTTAAAGATTAGTTTATGTGCTTTAGGTTTAGGTGTTTAGATTTTTTTTGCTTTTTAAAAAAATTTCCACTTGATTGTAATAGTCGAGTCGAGTTTTGTAGACAAGATGACGAATTTGGTAGACTCAGCAAGTTTGACCAGACTCATTGGGAAACTAAGTCTTTGGAACTCATTTTGACCAGTTTGTCTTGGGACTTGCCAATTTTGGGTGAGTCTTTAAACTATGAAAAATGTAAATGTTAAATTTAGGAGGCTAGAAGAGCTTGCTTCGTTTGTATTTTTGTTGGAATTGATGAGGGTTTTGTTGTGTGGTGTATGATGATAGACTATGACAAGGCTATATTATGAATCTGAGCATGCTTTGGACTAGGTTATGCTTGTGGTTTAATGCTTGGAAGCTTTCTCTTGTTGTCCATTTGTTATTTGTTGCTATGACCTTTGGTATGTGTTTGCCTTCTAATTGTACACCTTTGGTATGTGTTTGCCTTCTGATTGTACTTGTGTCTAAAAGAAGTAATTTCTTAAAAGCACCTTAGGGATTTGTTGTTTGGTTTATAGTTTCTTTGAAAATAGGTAAAACCCTTTTGTTGATGAACAATGATTGAAGACACTAAAGAAGTAATACAGGTGCACATGCGTTTGATATGTGAATATGATGAAAGACTAAAAGGTGGATAAACAAGAAAGAAAAATATAAACAACAAGAATACACCTCAAAACTTCAAGTCCTCCATTCTCCTTGATAAGGTTGAGGAAATGGTGCATCCAAAATAATTTCCTAGCTTTACCCAATATAAAACGGATGTGGATTGCTCTGTGGCCCAACACAAATGGAATGTGATGGATTTGCAATGGATTGGACTATGAATTTTGACATAATTGGGATGCAAAATGACTTGATGTCAAATGCTTGGGAAATGACTTGTATTTATAGAGTTTTTGGAGAAATTTTGATCAATGGTGGAGATTCAAAGTTGAGATCTCCGGGTGGAGATGAAATGGTGAAAATGAGGGCTAAGATTTGATCAACAATAATGGATGACTCATTATTTTTGAAATTTTAATTGATTTTGGGAAGGCTTTGTATTAATTAAGATTAAGACAGATTCATTCATATGAGAGATGGTGTAATAAAAAATTAGTGTTTGAGTGAGTGGGATGAGAAATAACACGTGCATGTTTTTGTCAAAGACGTGTGAGCATTTATATTTAAAAAATGCTCTTACATGAAAGAAGGAAGGTGAGGTGGAGACACATGTGACTCCCTTTTAATAAAAAAATATTTTTTATTCAAAGGGTGTGGGGAGATGAGATAATGGAGGTTTAGGCTAATTAATTAAGTGATTAATTTAAATAATATCATTGTTGGAAATTAGTAGAAGGGGTTAACTAGTGGTTTATATTAATTAAGTCAAGTTTTATTTAATTAATTTGGTTCTAGGGGCTAGGTAGGGTGTGATAGCTAATTAAAAAAATGATGTTTATTTAATTAGGCTAGGTTTAGGTCATGGGCTAGGTGGATTAATCAAATAAGTGTGTTTTATTTATTTAATCTAGGTGGATTGGGAAAATTAATCAAATAAATATTGGTCTATTTATTTAATTAATTGTGGACAATGGTTAAGGTAGGGTAATAATTTAATTTTAATTTTAATTTATTACAGGTGAATGGTTAGGATGAATTAATTAAATAAATTGGTTTTATTTAATTAATTGGCAAAGTGAAAGTTGGTGATGCAAGGATATGGGAAAGTGGTTTGCATGGTCAAGGCATTTTCAGATGTCTGCATTTTGCCCCTCTTTGATGTGGCGTCGTGACCGAGTGGGAATGGTGTCAGATTAAAGAATTTTTAATTTTGCCCCAGCTGACGGGATGAAGATAAATGGATGAGGGATGCCCCCTTGAGAGATCGGATGAAAAAAATTATTTTTTTCGGGTGAACTCTGGGGGAAAAACAGGGGATTGGGGCTTATGTGATAGTTATAGATAGGCCAAGGTGGGCCCAACATGCCACATTTGCACTGTTGAGCTTGTTGAGTTGGATAGAGAAGAGCTAGAGCGATAGCACAATGAGACATTCCACATGAGGAGCACTGATTCGAGCTCGTCTGCGAGTTTCAGAGACCTCCCATGTCTGGCATATGGGTATGTCGACTAACCCAAACTTTGTACTTTTCAGGTTTCGAGGCATTTATGACATTAAAGAAGGGTAGGTTAGGTGTTGTAGCGCCTGTGCGTAGCCGCATAACACTTACGATCAATGGTTTAGTGCCTGAGTCTAGTTTAGCGCATTAGGTTTGAAAAAGGGGTAGCACTAGTCTTAGTGCTTCCAGTTAGGGGTTTAGCACTTCTGTCTCGATTAGCGCTAGGGTTATAGAGTTTAGTGCTTGCATCTTGATTGGTCCTTGCGTATGGGTAGTAACACTTTCATCTCGAATAACACTTAGAGGTAGAATATTACTGCTTATGTTTGGATTAGCGTTTAGGATAGGTTTTTCGGGCCTTCTAGGAGGAATAACGCTTGGGGTTGATTGAGTAGTGCTTTCATCTGGGATGACACTTAGGGTTAATGTTTTAGCGCATTTGTCTCGATTAGTGCTTAGGCTTAGCAAAATAGCACCTCTGTTTGGGATAGCGCTTAAGTAGTGGATTTTAGGGCTTTCGCACTGTTTTGAGGAAAAAGATTGATTTTTATGATTTTTTGGATATAGGTTGATTTTCTACCTTTACAGTCACAAGAGCGATGACCACCAGTGATGGTGATCTAGGAGAGACTGACACAGGTGGAGCAGAATCATCTGAGGGAGATTGGGCTTTGGTTCATTTCAGAGATGCCTAGGCTTAGAGCGCATCGGGCTATGATGACAACCTTGGTCAAGCACTGGCTCAACCAGACCTGTTCGTTTGCTCTACTGATGGCTGCGATGACCATCACCTTGGAGGATGTATGGAGGATCCTACGGATCCCTATTTATGGAGAGAGGGGTGTTTACGATCAGGCAGGGCCTTAGCAACACTTTGGCGTGTGTTTTCCCCAGCACATGTTCCTACAAACTGTAGAAGGCAAGAGATACTCTGGATAGTAGCTATTGTGGGAGGTCTGAGTTAGTTCAAGTTATATGTTTACAGATTGATTGGAGGGTTGTTGATGCCAGACCAACGCTCACGTGGATTTCCTGTGGGGTGGGGGAATTGTGTGGAGCAGATGGTGGTTAAGAGTGATGTTTATGCATGGGGGCTGTGCTTATTGGCCGATTTTATCACGATATGCACTCGATAGTATATCGGAGTGGAGCTAGTCTTGGCTGTGGGGTGATGCTCCTACATATCTGGGCCTGGAAGCATATTGCGGTTACTAGGTTGGTTTGTTAGCATGTGAGGCTGCAGTTTTCTCCTTACGTGTTTGCATACATGGGCACTCTTCAGCACCAAAGATTAGGGAGCATGAGGTCTTGGCGGCGGGTGTTTGATGAGGTGACAATTGTTGTATGGAGGCTATGGATAGGTTGCGAGCCATGGATGGACAATGATGTGTAGCTACCTTTTACTTGACAACCTCGGTACTTGATAGGGAGGACAACATACATTCTAGATTGGTACCTTCTCGATCGGGTTCTAAGACAGTTTGGGTTGCGGCAAGATGTGCTGCAAGTGGAGGTTGTGTTTGCTCGAGTGTGGCAGGAGCATTCACGGTGGGGCCTAAGTTAAATTCAACCATGGTTATTGCTGAGTTCGATCGTCTGGTGGCTATTCTCTAGGATTAACGATTAGCAATTGTGGATGTGGGGACTACGCCCGCATATGATATCTGGTGGGCACAGGTGAGACTAGTGCGATTGACCATTCCAATGGGTCAGCCGGGGGTAGAAGAGGAGGAGGAGATAGTGGAGGAGACTAATGATGATGATGATGATGGGGATGGGGATGAGGATGGAGATGGGGATGGAGGAGGAGGTGGTGGTCAGAGAGGCAGGGGCCAGATGCAACTTCTAGCAGCTGTTGCAGTGGGAGCCTCTAGTGTGTTGGGTCTCAAAAATGCAGGTTGTGGATTCTAAGGGGATGCCAAGCCCTATGGTCAAATCTACAATGTTTATGAGCCAATGATTGGAGTTTGACCTTAACGATCAACTTCTCCCTGCGCTTTAGGTCCTGCTACAACCTAGGCGGGTGAACCTTTGATTATCAAAGCAGGTTGTATGATTAATCTATGTTGGTTTGCTGCTAGTTTATCCAATTACAATGGCATACTTGTAAATCAGATAAGATATTGTAAACTAATTCTAAAGAAAGCAAATGATTTAATCTAAATTCTAACAGAAATAAATAACAACTAACATGAAATGAATCTAAACTATAACAATAAAACAGAGTAAAGATTTTAAATATAAGATGAATCAATAGTTAGACTGGTGCTTTGTCCATTTGGGCAATGGAGTCAGGATGTCAGAAACAAATAAATTATATCAGGTAATAACTCGATCTGATTGGCACATATAACTGTTTGCAACTTGTACAAACGTGCAAGGAAGAAATTATTAATTCATTCTTAATAATCCAAAGGACATAATTGTATTAAATGCAAAATATTAAAAGGATTTTAATCTTTCCAGAAAGAACCAATTTAACTTTGCAAAATAATAAATTAGATTAACTTTGGAGACAAATTAATAAACCTAATCAATTAATCGTACTTAGTAATCCATTCAACATTCTAAGATTACTATAATTGATGAGAAAGGATTTAATTCTTCTTGAGAAACCAATCAAATCAACTATACTGAATTAGCAAATGTAACCAGACAATTTGAACATATCCTTAACACATTCAAATTGAATAATCAGAAAATGAATGACATGGAGATAATTAAATTGATTGAATTAAAAACAACAAACAGATGATACCGTCACAGTGTATTTCAAATTTGAATCCTCAACTGCTGCCTCAGAATGTATCACACACCATAGCCTTTCTCAGAATGAAATTGCATAGAAGGATCAAATTTGCATCAGATTGAATCAAATCTAGCCTAATCTAATCCTAAAATGTTTGAATTGTCTTTTTGAAAAAATATCTATCTCTAACCTAATTCTAACTTTATTCTCCGGGTCCTGGGATCTCTATTTAAAGAGATGCAACAAGCCTCAGACCCGTTACAAACTTCATGACGGTTGATAACTGATTAACCATGAGAACCGACATTATTCATTACATAAATTTAAATAACTTGATTTAAAAGACTTAACAATCCTCGGAAGTTGGGATAAAATATTTAATCTTCCATGATGAGATCATTTAACCGCCAGTCGAGAGCCACTTCATTGCATTCAACACAACCCTAATCTTGCAAAGGAAACAAATTAATCATTAGATAAACAGTATATAAACAATATATGATTTGTATTGTTGTGAACCTTAGGACCTGTGTCGTGAGGTACGGTTTCCTTATTTCCGTTGTATATTTGCTTACTGCCATGTATTTAGGGTTCCCTGTCGCCGATTATCACTTTATCATACTCAAATGTTTTAATAATAAATTTCTTCAACATCCTGTTTAGGGCTGCAATACTTTTAAAAAAGGACGTTGGAATGACTATTCAATTTGTTATAGGCAAAATAAAATATTTAATTGGTTGCTTTTGCCAAATTAAATATTTAATCTTCGTCATGTTTGATAATAAAATATTTTAATCCCAAGCTTTATTAATATTTACTTAATTTCTCACTTACATTCGCCCGCACACTTTTTCACTTTCATTTGGCAACTATTCAATTCGTTATAGGCAAAATAAAATATTTAATTGGTTGCTTTTGCCAAATTAAATATTTAATCTTCGTCATGTTTGATAATAAAATAGTTTAATCCCAAGCTTTATTAATATTTACTTAATTTCTCACTTACATTCGCCTGCACACTTTTTCACTTTCATTTGGCAAAATTAAATCATCTGAGCAAAAACAATTATTCTTCCTTCTTTATCACCTTTTATATTTATTCATCAAAATAATAACTTTTTGGAGTGAAAATGTCCGCTACTCATCATGTGCATTTGAATATAAAATGTACATTAGGTAAAATAATTACCTATTTAATCAATTCCTCCAGAAAACATTTTATTCCCAAGTGAAAATTTTCTCAAAAATTCTCTCCAAATTTTTTATATCTTCCCAAAATATTTTACCAATAAAATAATTATCCATTGGAAAATTATTTTGCCCTTTGTAATATTTTTAGAAAATATTCCTCATTTGGTATAGTTGCCAACTATAAAGTATAGTCAAATAATTTCACCTTTGTGGTTTCATTTACCCGTGAAGTAATAACTACTCACCCTGATAATCCATGGCTCATTTAATTTCTCTAGTAAAAGGTTTCACTTATTGGGAAACTATTTTAGGGTTTGCCAATACTATGTTTCATCCTTCATTTAATTATCTCCAATATTAATCCCTTTTACCTTATTATTTCTCTTTAGTAGAAATATTCCCCTGTGTACCCTTTATATTTAATTGATTAATTGTATCCGGGAGATAAAATAATTAAGTAGTTTAATTCTTTTGGCACTTCTATAAAACAAAATATTTCACTAAACTTTAATCAACATTCCATCTCTTAATTATATTTTTATCTTGATGTGAAAAATGACTAATCTTCTGTGAAAAATATTTCATATGGTGGTTTGAATTTTTAGGTTAAATATTTATCCATTGGTTTGTTTTCTCCGAAATATTTGACCTCTGACATTAAATAATATTTCACTCATTTTCCAATCCACAATTCTAGGATTAGTCCTTACACGAACAATTAGTGCCTTTTGAAGCTTCTACTGATTCTCTGCCTCGTCACATATTCGACAGACTAAACTAGTTTTCCCTTTATTCGATTCATCAATAGGTGCTCTACATTTTTGACAAGCATGGAGTCCTCTATTTGATGAGCAGTTTATAGCATTGCAAATAACTTCGAGAAAGCTCTCAGGTGCAACACCCTTGGCTTCTTCAAAGACATCATGCAAAGACCTTCCAGTCTCAAGAATTATAAAGTCACTAACATGCCTTGTAGTACTACCAGCATGAACATCAAACTGACAACGTTTTTTCCTTTGCATGTCTTTTATGTATTTGTTTTGTGTTTTTAAATCATAGGCATATAAGAAAAATGAAATTCATGTGTCAATGTCTGGAATGTTGCAGGTTCGAAGGAAAGCTAGTGAAGCAAGTGGTGAAAGACGTTCTCCACACATTGCATATTGGAAAGATGTGGCCAAAAAGCCCTGTGGGAATCATAGCTCGATGGGAGGAGGTGATAAAGTTATTGAAATTGGGCGATAAGATAGGTAATAGGCTCACCCTTGGTATTTGGCATGTGGGGGGTCTAGGTAAAACTACCCTGTCAAAATCCCTTTATAACAAGATACATCACCTCTTTGAAGCTGCTTCTTTTGTATCAAATGTAAAATTAGAGGAGCGAGCCCAGGGCCTTCAAAAAATGCAACAACAAATCTTCAGGGATCTGTTGAAAACACAGATAAAGGTGAATGATATAGATCATGGAAAAGTTCTAATGAGAAATCATTTGGCATCCTTAAGAGCACTAGTGGTTTTGGATAATGTTGACAATGTGTGACAGTTGGATGCTCTGATGGGTGACTGGTTTGGAGAAGGAAGTAGAATTATCATTACAACCTAAGATAAACGTGTCTTGGAGGTGCGACAAGTTGATGTAGATTATGAATCAAGTGGTATCAAAGTCGATCAGATTTCCTGCTTTGTAAAAACTCATCAAGACCCCATCCGCCTTCGCTTGTTATTTCCCAAAGATACCCCTCACTAACAGTCAGAATTCTATCTGCCATGACAATTGCTCCTTTCAAATGACTAACAGCTTCACCTCTGTCAAGAGCATGCTTTCTTACCCATGTTGGATATACCCATTCCAATGTACCATACCAATCAGGAGGTAATCCGAGATTCCCATAGGTTGTTGCAGGCTCAATACCCTGATGTGCAAGGTTATGTATTGCAAGAATACTGCGAGCATCACGATAAACTCCATATGAGCGATACTTAGCAGCA
The DNA here is from genome assembly GCA_027924645.1 of Cunninghamia lanceolata. NCBI lineage: Eukaryota > Viridiplantae > Streptophyta > Pinopsida > Cupressales > Cupressaceae > Cunninghamia > Cunninghamia lanceolata. The sequence continues at coordinate 1,982,254 of BSBN01000780.1, forward strand.
ATTATAACAGGCACAAGGCTTGCATGCTAGTCATTTTCTATAAATAAGCACTTTTCTCCATATGTAAATCCTCCAAGAGGCAGCACTAAAGGAGCCTCACAAACCGCATGGCATAAAAGTGTGAATCGGAACTGATTATTCCCAAAGGAACCAAAATTATCACCATATGGATTCCTAGGTCGATGATAAGAAGGATGGTCAATGAACACCCAATCAACACCTGCCCTATATTCATGAAAAAATGCAACTTCATGCTCTCCACCAAAACAAGATATTTTAATGCGACATTGAACATCAAAAGCCCCACTATATTTCTCATCTGTTACACAATTCATGTATCTTGGAGATATGACCATGACATGATGACCTCGAGATGCAAGGGCGACAAGTAAAGATCCACAAACATCACCAAGCCCTCCAGTTTTTTAGTATGGTGCAACTTCTGCTGCTGCAAAAACAACATTGAAATAATGTTTGATGTGGTCATTTCCTCCTTCAATATCATTGGGAGCAAGTTTTCCTCCTCTGAGCACTCTATGGTTCTCTCCCTCATCACTTTCCTCTTCCTTGTGATTGGGGGGAAGTGGTATCATAACCAATGAGAACAACTCTCCTGTTGGGAAAGTGGTACTAATGCAAGTCCTTCCGTTGTGTTTGAGTTTTGCTAACATTTCATGGTGTGTAGTGGTTTTATGATTAGCTATAGATTGTAGGGTTGGAGAGCAAGTTGAAGCAAACCGAGGTTCATAGTGCCAAGAGCCAAAGCCAAGAGCTAAGAGCCATTTGAGTGAGGAAGTGCAGAAGCTACAAAAGTTTGTTGGGCCATGCCATTTGTATTATCTATGTGGGAGGGACTAACTCATTAGGGGAGTTGCATATTGAGTTAATGGGACTAATGCGACCAAACCCCTTTCTACTTCATTGCAGAGGGAGTGGAGATTTCAGTTGAGAATGGTGCTAGCATTTAATATCGTGGTCTCATTCCTATGGTGATTTTAGTCCCATCAAGAGGAAGGCCAATAAGAGGATATCTCATCCCCATGATGGTTTTCAGTCCATCAAAGGGTTGTTGCACGTGAGTTGCAGTTGATTCTTTCACAAAGAGGTGCAATAGGTGTAATAGAAGCTATTAGCCATTTGAGCGAGGATCATTGATTGCATGAAGGCATTGACACATCTATAATTAGCCTTGGAGATAGGCAACTCTTAATTTGCATGAAGACACATTAAGGTGGGTAGAATCAAGGGCACCAATTGGTTCATTGTGAGCATCATTATTTGCAGGATATTAACCTCCAAAGTTGGCCTCCTTGACCGATTTTACACTGTGTAAACAACCAACTTTTCTAAAACCCTTTAACTTGATTCTTCAAAACTTGATCAAATCTGATCATAGGAAGCTAAAATTAGAAATGTGTACTTACGTATGATGGGTAAGTAAGGTCACAAAGTGATTTTGCATGGAAATGAGTAGGCTCCAAAATGTAACTCTTCAAAGTAAAACCCTCATGTTGATGTGCAAAGATGAATTTCTGGGTGTTAAAATTGATTTTGCATACAAAAAGCCTGAAATATTTTGCAAAAAATAGTTGGAATTTTCAGTTCCAACATAGTGCAGGGACCTCTGGTGCAAGCACTTCAGGTCCAAGGGGATCTGGTGTTGGAGGATTAGCAACAGTAGGAGGATTTGGTGTTGGGCATCAAGTACACCAAAGGGTGAAGGGGCTGTTGGGAGGTGGTGGGGATGGAGGGGAGTTGGTGAGACTAAGGACTCAGGGGTGGATCCTAAAGTTGGAGTGAGACAGATTGGTAGTGGAGAGGGATGGGGAGAGGGCTGCATGGCAGCAAGCGGAGCAGCAGGTTGTGCAGTTGCAGGCGCAGATAGCACAACTATAGTCGCAGGTAGCCTAGGCCCCAGGAGATGGACAGATAGCTCAACTACAGGCACAGGTGTTGCAATTGTAGGGCTAGGTGCAATGATACCAGCATGAGCGGGATGAGGCTCGCTAGGTGATGGGGCCAGGGATGGCTAAGGTACTCAGAGCAGTATAGGCTCGGGGTGATGAGGCCACCAGGGAGGCTCAACATTACCAGACTCTTTATGAGCACCTAATGCCAGCTGGGCAACAAGAGAGTTACCAGAGCTGCTCAAGGGCCTCTACTTCTCGGAGGATAGGGTAGTGAGAGTGATTTGTACAGTAGCCACCTCAACAACAGCCACCACAGTAGCAGCTGATGGGGCCACCTCCGCCATGATCAGCGGGATCGTCCCATTCAGGGACTTCATAGAGGGACAGTTCCACCTACGAGATGGACATGCGGTCTTGTATGCTCATGTATTTTATATTTTGATGGCTGTATGGAGCCCATGTATATACTATGTATCATGAACATTTTTGATATGTATATATGAGATGATATTTTTGGCGGCGAGCTATGATGTATGCTTTATGATGTATGATGTATTTTGATTTATTCTATGGATGCATTTGTGATTATGTATGGATGGATGATGTAGATGTATTGCAATTTGATTTATGTGATTATAATATGGATGTTATGGATGGATTATGATGTCGATTATATGTTATGTGATGCATATGGTAGATATGATAATGTAGATATATGATGTTATTTGATGGATGCTTATTATGTTATGCATAGGATTTTGTGGTAGATGTATGGATCAATTATGATGTGGATTATGTATTGATGGATGATGTGGTTGTATGGATGGATGATGTAGATGTATGATGGTTTTTGATAGATGGATTATGATAAATGTATGATGCATTATGTTATGGATATGGATGATGTTATGATGGATTATGATTTATGGATTTATGATTTATGGCCTATAGATATATGGTTATGTAGTTGATGGATGGATGTTATAATTATGATGGTGTTTTTATGGATGTATATATATGGATATTATGATGTTGTTGTGGGTGATTGTGATGTGGGTGGGTGTAATGGTTATGATATGGTTTATGATTACGATGGTTATGATAGATGATGTATTTATTATGCTTTATGGATATGGATGATGTTATGATGGATGTAATGATTATTATGATGGTTATGATATGGTTTATGATCTAATAATGATGATGCAGTGTATGCAGGATGCTGCAGGAACAGAGGATCCTAGTCATGATACATGTAACCCTAGGGGCCACTTGACACGCATGTAATGTAAAGCCACTTTTGGAACCACGAATTGGGGGGGGGGGCGCTAGTGGGGGGGTAGATTCAAGCTTGGTGGGTGGTTTTGGGTTAGGATTAGGGATGTTTAGGTGGGGTACTTCCCGATGTATAACCATTTAACTCTTGCGGCCACTTGACGCACATGTAATATAAAGCCACTTTTTAGGCCACACACTAGGGGGAAGGTTCAGGTTTGAGCTAGGTGAGTTAGGTGATTTGGGAGTTGGGAAGCAAAAGGAACAAACTTGCGAGAGGGGGGGGAAGGGGGGAAGGGATTGGTTGCAGAATCAGGCGGTAGACTGTACTATTCTAGATGCTGGGTAGCTAGAGAGGTGTTTTGTCAACTCTTGGATAAGTGACGTGGTTATCGGATGGAGTTGTCAGTTTTCCAATCATATCATGGTATTAAAACCACTATGGTCAGTGTGGGAATTAGGAAGGGTTGGGGGTGGGGATGAAGGAAGTAGTGGGATTAGGAATATGTTTGTTAGGATTGGGGAAGTGGTTGGGTCTTTATCTTCATTAATTCAAAGCCAAGGTTAGGGTTTTTTATGGATGATTCTAAATTTGGATCTTGTCATGGGTGGGTGATTAGGAAGATAAGGGTGGGATTTTGTGCTGGTATGTTTTAGAGCAATCCTAAGTTTTATTATAGCAAAGAGGATATTATTCACCAAGGTATAGAAAACTAAGATGATGATGTATATCCATCATTTGCATGGACTGGACAAACAAGAGGGTGTGCTTACACATGCCCAACATAGTACAACCTTATCTAGGTGGGCGAGAGAGCTTAGAGCATTCAATTCGTAATGCATAGAAGGTATAAGCTTTAGATGCAAAGGGGGGAATGAGATGCCATAAGCCTATCCGACCACTTACAAGATATGAATACTAACTAGAGTAATAAGAACATCCAACAAACATAACATACAACAACAAATAACTTCCTACCCCATTCTATGTCATCCAATGACACACCAAGATATAGAAGATCAATGTGGTCTTGTTGAATAAGCGTAGAGGAGGTATTTAAAAGATAATCAAAAGATCAACTGATAGATGGACCAACAATCATTGAGTCTCTTGCCAAGAGTTTGGGTAGATGTGATTGGATCATGCCTATTGTGGGAATGATATATCCTAAGGCATGATTTTGTGATGGTTGATGTTTGAAAGATGGGTTTGAGACCAATTGTGTGGTGATTTGGGGGTTGATTATAGTCTATTGTTTCTGCTGGCTTTGTTTGTGCTCAATTGCTCTGACATGTTGTCCCCTCATTTATTGATTTGGGATTTTTGGAATTTTTTATTTTTTTTGCTATTTTTGATATATGTTGATTTTTTTGGATTTTCTAGGTTTTCTGATTTTTTTTTGGATTTTTTTGATTTTCTGATTTTTTTGATTTTCTAGATTTTTTTTTTTTTGGATTTTCTAAATTTTTAGATTTTCTAGGTTTTTTGATTTTTTTTGATTTTCTAATTTTTTGGATTTTCTAGGATTTTTTTTTTAGAATTTTTTTGATGTACATAGTATGCATACAAGAATCCACTTTTTCGAGAATCTGCCTTGGGCGGGTCATGAAGGGTGGGAGTTTGGCGCTGAATGTTAACAATACCAAGCCATGGGATGAGGTGGTACGAGATGATTTGTTCGGTTAAGGACTTAGTAGATGGTGGAGTTGGCCACTACTCATGGTGCCTCAAACATGTTTTCACCATGGTACTTATCGAAGGTGCCACCAAGGTGGTTTTCACCATTATACAACTTTATTGCACTTGGTTTTTTGTAATTTTTTATTTTTTGTAGCTTTTTTTGATATTTTACTTTTTTTGCTTTTTTTACTTGGGATATTCGATGGGTCAGGCGTGAAATTTCTTGAGGTGCATGATATTCATCGACTCATTTAGGGGCTTCCCTTTAGGTGTTGCTAGCTGATATGCTCCTGATCCATAACTAACTATTATCACAAAAGGTCCTAACCAATTTGGTTCAAATTTTCCTTTCTTGTGGTGTTCTTGTAAGTTCATGTTCCATAAGTACAAGGTCACCTATTTCAAAGCGGCGGGTCTTGATTTTCTTGTTGTAGTTTATGTGGAGATGATTTTGATAAGTTTGCAGGTGATTGAGAGTGTTGAGGTGTTCTCATCCAAAAGTTCTAATTCATGCAGATGTGCAACCCAATATTCCTCATTAATGGGATTTTGTAATGAAATTCTTAGAGAGGGGAGATTGACCTCAATTGGTAGGATGGCTTCAAGACTGAAGATGAGGGTATATGGAGTGGCTCCTATGGGGGTGTGAATGCTGGTTCAGTAAGCCCAAAGGGTGGGGTTGAGTTGTAGGTGCCAGTCATGACCAACTTCATTAACTGTCTTCTTTAGGATTCTCAAGATAGTTTTATTTGAAGCTTCCGCTTGATCATTGCCTTGGGGGTAGTATGGGGTGGAAAAATGGTGTTGGATGTGAAATTTCTGACAAAGGGTTCGAACCTCCTAATTTTTGAATGGTTTCCCATTATCAATAATTATGGTGAGGGAGATACTGTAGCAACATATAATGTAATGAAGGATGAATTTGGATGTTTGGATGCCTATGGTATAGGTGAATGGAATGGCTTCCACCCATTTTGTGAAGTATTCGGTGGCGGTAATAATGAACTTGTGGCCATTGGATGAAGGTGGATGGATTTTATAGATGAGGTCGAGCCCCCACTGTGAAAAGGGCCATGGAGTAGTAATGGGTTGCAATTCTTGTGATGAAGCATGAATTAGGTCTCCGTAATGCTGGCAAGGAAGGCATTTCTTGACAAACTGGTGAGCATCATGGTCCATTGTCGGCCAATAGTATCCTGTTCTTAGAATTTTCTTCGCGATGGTAGGTCCATTGGAGTGTTCCCCACAGATACCTTCGTGTACCTCTTGTAAGGCTATTTGTGCTTCTCTGGAATCGAGACACCTTAAAAGGGTACCATCAAGACTCTTTCGATATAGGGGATCACCGATAAGCGTGAAGTGAGTGGTTCGGTGGATGAATGTGTGGTGTTGGGTGGATGATAGGTTGGGTGGAATGATGCTATCATGGAGATAACGGTAAATGTCTTGGTACCAGGGGGATAAGGGACTAACGATGTCACATACTAGTTTCGATTGTGGGATATCATAGACTGGCATATGTAATTCTTCAATAAGAAACTCACACTGCTGACTATTTTTCTGCATATCAACAAGAGAACCTATGGTGCCCATTGCATCTGCTGCTTTGTTATTAAGTTTCGGGACTTGCTCAACTGGATTTCAGAAAAATATTCCTTAAAGTCATCTGCCATCCTTTTATAAGGCAAGAGATTACCGTTCTTTGTCTTGTATTCGTTGTTCACTTGTTTTATGACCAATTGGGAATCACAGTAGACCATTACATTCTCTATTTTCCACTGGATTGCCATGTGGAGTCCTATGATGAGTGCTTCATATTCTACTACATTGTTGGTGTAGGGGAATGTTATTTTATATGACTTAGGGATGCAGTCTCCTTGTGGGGTGACAAACAAGACCCCTGCCCTTGATCCACGATGTGTGTATTATCCATCAAAATATATTTTCCATTCTGGCGTGGGTGCTACTATAAAAATGGACGCATCTGGAAATTCTAAAAGTAGTGGATGTTTAGTTGGAATGGGTGCGTCTGCTAGCTGGTCATATATGATTTGTCTTTTGATGGCCTTTCTTTTTGTATATTCAATATCAAATTCACTGAGAATCATTACCCATTTAGCCATGCGTCTCGTGAGAGCTGCTCAGGACAATAGGTAGTTTAGCGGATCTATCTTTGCAATGAGCTTTGTTTTATGATTGAGCATGTAGTGTCATAACTTTTGAGAAGTAAATATGACTGCAAGACATGCTGATTTCAATGGATGTGTAGTTAAGCTCATATCCAACTAATGTACGACTGATGTAGTAGATGGCTTTTCTTTCCCATTATCATCATGTTCTAATAATGCCCCTATTTCTGTTTCTGTTGTTGAAATCTATAGTAACAGGGGTTGCCTTGGTTGGGGCGGCATGAGGACTAGTGGTGTAGCAAGGTATTCTTTCAGTTATTTGAAGGCCTTTTGGCAATTTGAATCCCATATGATTGCCACATCTTTTCGAAGGAGATTCTGGAATGGGTGGCATTTATCAGCTAGCTGTGCTATGAAGCGTCTAATAGATTGGAGTTTTCCTTGGAGGCTATGTAGCTGCTTCAAATTCTTTGGTGGAGGCATTTTGACTATAGCTTTTACTTTTGTTGGGTCCACTTCTATGCCTTGTCATAACACAATGTAGCTAAGGAGTTTGCCTGAGGTAACTCCGAAGATGCATTTCTTTGGGTTAAGATGTGCCTTGTATTCTTCCAATTGGTCGAATATCTTTGCTAGGACATCCAAATGATCTTCTATGGTTCTTGATTTTCCCAATAGGTCATCCACATAATCCTCCATGATGTTATGAAACAATTCATGGAATCTGATGGTCATGACCCTTTGATAGGTTGCACCTGCATTTTTAAGACCCAAAGGTATGAGAACCCAACAATAAGTGCCCCATGAACAAAAGAATTCCATTTGTGTTGGTCTTCCTCAGCGATTCTTATCTAATTATAGACTAAAAATCCATCCATGAGTGACATCTCATGTCCAGCTGTCAAGTCTACTATGATGTCGATGTTTGGTAGGGGAAAGTTGTCTTTGGGGCATGCTTTGTTTAGGTCCCTAAAATCTGTGCACACACGGATGCCCCCAGTGACTTTTTCTACTGGTACAATGTTTGAGACCCATTTGGGATAGTAAATGGGTCAAATAAAACCATCTAAGAGCTTCTTGAGTTTGACTTTGATAACAAGTGCGACTTGAGGATTCATTTTTTTGAGTTTTTGCTTGACTGGCTTCGCATCAGGATGCACTACAAGGTGATGTATCACTAGTGTTGGGTCTAGACCAGGCATGTCGGCATATGTCCATGCGAAATTATGGCTTCTCTCTCTAAAAAATGCCAAAAATGCTGCTTGTTCTATTGAGGTGAGGGAAGCTGCTTGAAAGGTGATCTTTGATGACTCTTCTGTTCCTAGGTTCATTTCTTGAGATTCTTCCACTAATATGGGTGATCTATCTTGATATAGTTTTGGGACTTCGAGGAAGTCCATTCTCTCATCTCCTAGTGCGTCAAGGAGGTTTTCATCAGGAGATAGGTCCTTTATTTTTACTTTTTTGTCATCTGAAAGTGCCACGTGGTGGTTTTCACTTGGGGATGCATTTTTTATTTTGATATTTTTGCGACTAAGAGATGTGGAGGTCTCCCCGAAGTAGGAGGATGCATTGAGCTCTATGATATAGCCTTCTTTATGATCTCCTAGGGGCATGTGTTCTCTAACCCCCATCAATTTTACAATGGCTTCGTCATTTTGAATAATATCCAAGATCAGAGGCCCTTGTTGGTCCCAATCGATGAGTTGGGGGTCGATGAGTGGAAGGTCATCAGATGGTGATGGCGTGGTTGAAAGGGTATAGATAGTGTAATGGATGACTTGAATAGTTTGGTGAAGTCTTCGAAAGAGTCTTGATAATCCTCTTTGTTAGTATTCTCTATCGTAGGGAAGACTTTGGCAACCTCACTTAAGATATACTCTAGTTCTGTGGAGACAGACTCGTGTTTTCCATACCCTAAGCCTTGATGGTAGGGATTTTTGGTAGCTTGAATTGGCTCGAGGATTCCTTGCTCATGAAGGTCTAACCCACCTTGTCCTCTGTAGCCCATGCTTTTGACAATGGTGAGACCTTTTCCATATTTTCCAATAGGCAGGATAGGAGCCTTGTTTTATTTTTCTTCATCTTTATATGGTCAGGAGGATATATCTTCAAGAATGTCTTGCTCCATTATATGTTTATGCTTAAAGGTTGGAGATGATTTTCACTTTATGACAACCATAGATATTGCATCAGATTTGGGCTTGCCGAATGCTTTAGGAGATGTTGGAAGTTGTCCTACACAAAGTGCACCATGTAGGTTGTACTCTCCACATCCCATGTCACCAAATTTGATCTTGATCTCGGGTGTAGGTGAGGATTTAGAGGTGGATGCAATGTTGGATGGATCGATGTAAGAAGTGGAAGATTTTGGATCACTATAGGAGGTGGATGGTTTGGTGGCGTTGTTATAGGGACAAAAGGTCTTATCATGACCTTCCAAGAAATTACAATATTGGAAGGGAGGAGGGTCGGCGTATATGGTGACTTTAGTACCATTGTGCTGGAATTTGAGACATTGGTGGAAGGTGGACGAGACAGCCTACATGGCATCGATCCATGGGTGACCGAGGAGGGAGTTATATGGGAGATCAAGATCTAGCACTTGGCATGTTGTCTCCAAAATCTTTTGTGCAACTTGTATCAGGAGCTTAATGGTTCCTTCAGATTGCCATTCTGTGTCATCATATCCTTTGATGGTTATGATTTTACGTGAGTCCACGACCTCATCATAATATCCCAAATGTTTTATTAATTTTAAAGTGTACAGGTTTAGTCTAGAACCACCATCTATTAAGACTCGTTTAATGATGTGTTTATGGATGTGGTCTTCGATGTGTAAGGCCTCATTATGTTATGGATTGGAGGTGGAGAGGTCTTGTTCAGAAAATGCTAGGTGGTGAGGTGAGGAGAGATGTCCTACCATGGCTTGAAATTGATTTATATTTAGGTTGTTGGGGACACAAGTTTCCATCAATGCTTTATCAAGGACCTCTTTGTGAAGGGGTAATGTTCAGAGCAATTCAAGGATGGATATTTGTGCAAGAGTTTTCCCAAGGTGTTCAGGGAGATTGTATTTGTTGGTGGGTGGGAGGTTCATGGGTGCGAAAGTGGTGGTTTGATCTTCGGTTAGAGCTCCTCGAATGGATATGCAGCCATGACGAGTGGTGATGGCACAATTAGGAGTTTTGGCTCGTATGGTGATGGTGGCCACACGGTTAGTACACTCTTCTATATGACCCACAATGGAATCGAAATAAGGAGGGGGAATGATGTTGTATGCTTGGTTGGATCTAGAGGCTTTTCCCTTGTTGTGGTCAGGAACTGGATCTTTGTATTCTCCTAGGTTTTCGTTAAGCGATCTCTCTGGAGGTTCATCGATCATGATGTCACTGTGATCTACAAGATCTTGTATACAATTCTTTAACCTCATACAATTAGATGTTTTATGCCCTTTTAGTGGTGATATTCACAATAGGCATTCTCATTAAACCATGAGGGTTTGAATTGGTTGTCATCATAGGGGTGGATGGCGAGTAATGTGATCAACTCAGCTTTGACAAGGTTTCGCAAGACATTTTCAATGGGTTCTCCTAAAGGTGTGAACTTCCTTCTAGGTGCATTGTTTTGTCTTGATTGGCCTTTGGGAATGCTAATGTTGTTGTTGGTGGGTGGGTTAGATGGTGTAAGTGTTTGTATATTTTGGACATTTTTAACATCAGTTGCACCATTGTTGAGAGTGTTTTTATTTTTGCCCCAAAAGCGAAGTTTCTCATATGGTTGGTTGTTATTATTGTTGGTGTTGTTGTTGCTATTGTTGAATTTGTTGTTGGTTTTGTTGTTGTTGTTTTCCCTATAGATTTTAATGGCTCGCTTGGATATGAGAGCTCTCTCAATAGTACTGCCTTTGTCGATAACTTCTTCAAATGTGGAGGCACATTGTATTTGGAGGTGAAAGCCCATTGCTTGGTTTATGTTTGTCACAAACATAGTGACCAATTGTTTCTTTGGGATGGGCCATGGGAGTTTTCTTGCAAGGCTTCTCCATCGTTCCAAAAAGGCAACGAAGGTTTCCCCATTTCTTTGTTTTGTATTGCAGAGATCCATCATCGACACTTCGTGTTCAAAGTTGTAAGAGAAGTGATTGACAAATTTTTTTGTGAGTTCATGGAATTTCTTAATTCTGGGGGTGAGATGTGCAAACTACTTGGCTACTTGTCCTCCTAAGCTCCAAGGAAAAAGCTTCATGAGATAAGTATCGTCATAAGGGACTTTTAGGCAAGTGATGTAGAACTCCCTTAGGTGTTATCGGGGGTCTCCTTTCCCTTTGTATTTATCAAATTTGGGTGTTTCAAAGTTTTTGGGAAAGGGTGGCATGTTGATGGAGCGATCAAAAGGATAAGGGCAAATGTCTTCAAAGGAGTATTGTTTCTTTTTGTTCCCGTGTTGTATATTATCCATCCTTTGCATTAGTTGTTGGACTATTTGTGTCAATTCAGCGGTCAGTGGTTGTGGTTGTGTTTGGTAGTTTTGGGCTTGTTGTTGTTGTTGGGTGATGATTTGTTGGAGGAAATTAAGTGGGGGTTGTTGTTGTTGTTGTTGAGTGAGGATTTGTTGAAGGACGTTAGGTGGTATTTGTTGTTGTTGTTGGTTTTGGTTTTGGTGTTGAGTGATGAGTTGTTGAAGGGTGTTGGGTGGGATTTTTTGTTGTTGGTGTTGGAGAAATGTGTTGGTAATGTCTTGGGTGGTGGAGGAGGTATGTGGTTGGGAGATAGGGGGTTGTGTGTAGGTGGAAAGGATTTGGGAAGTGATTGTGGATGTTTGTGGATTATTTGGGGGGGGGGATTAAATGTATGGTTTGGTGGATGAGAAAGATATTGTGATATGAATACGATGGTGTTTGGGTCAAGTAGGGGAATACTAGTAGAGGTAGTAGTATGGGTTGCGTTGTTTGGGAGGTTAAGAGTGATTTGTGGGATGAACGTTGTGGTGGTTGACGTGGGTAGATATGTTAGTGCATGTTGTGTTGAGGTGTTGAGTGGGTTGTTTAATGATGATGGTTGTGAAGGATCGATGGAAGGTAGGGGTTGTGAGGGGTCGGTGTTTAGATTGTTTGGCATGTTGTCTCCATATTGAAGGAGGAAGTCCATGTACCTATTGGGATCAAATTTTAATATACGGTCCAATATTTCCATGGCCCGTGGGTCTTGTGTGAAGTCCATGACTTCTTGGTCAATATCTTGATTGTGGTTATTTGATGGTTGTGATTGTTCCCCAAAGGTATCAATGATGACATTATTTTCATCAGTGTTGGGCATCCCAAATGACCTATTTGGTTCCATTTCTTGTTTCCTCCTAGCTTGTGACTTTGTTTGTGGCATACAAAAGAGAATTTTGGATTGATGTTGGAGTGATTAAGTTGTGTCAAAGGTGTGGGTGAAGGATATGTCCTTAGGACTTAGTTTTCAAAAGTTTGGACCAAATGAGATGGGCAGATTGATGAGGGAATGATTTGTGATAGTGAAGGAATGATTTTTTATTTTTGGATAAGATTGATGGTCAAAGGATACTTGGGTTTATTTTGATAATGTTCAAAAGGATAATTGGGATGCCAAATCAAAAGAGAGTTTAGGGAAATCTAGATCTTGTAGGATTCAAAAGGATTTATCTCCTCTTACTTAAGGTAGACAAGACACTTAATAAAAAGGGAGATAGGGGATTATTCTACTTGGAGTAGATAAGACACACCAAGAAAAGTAAGATCCTTAGAGTCCACTAACTTAGGAGTAGTCTAAACTCCTAAGCTAATTTATCTAAGGTTGATAGGGCTAATTTATAAATACTTAAGATAGACAAGTTCTTAAGCTTGCTATAAATTAGGGGATAGGGATAAGATCTAGATTTACTTTAGAACAAATTTGATTTAGAGAATGATTGGGTTTTTGGTTTGATTTGGGATAATTAGGTTTTGATTTGGATGATTTTGATTGGATTTGGGTGGTTTTGATTGGATTTGGATGGTTTTGATGGGGTTTGAATTTTGATTTGAGGTGGATTTTGATGGAAGTTTGTCAAGAGTTTGGTAAAATGGATATGGTGAAGGTGAGGGTCCAAAAATGGAGTTGATAAATTAATATCTTCCTAAGGTCAAATTGGAGATGTGTGATGATGAAAATTTGATAATAGATGACTTAAGTGAAGAGTAGATGATTTTTAGGCGATTCTCAAAGGTTTCCATGTTCTAGAAATGGTCAAATTATGCCTAGGAGGTAAAATATTGGTCAATTTGCAGTTATAGGATGATAGAAACAGAGGCGCTAGCAAAGGCACCATAGACGTTGACAGGCTGACCGAAGGCACCGAAATGGAAGACGTAGGTGCTGGCAGACAAGCATAAGCACTGACATACAAGATGTAAGCGCTGACAGTCTAGCCTAAGGTGTCGATAGGTTGTCCTTAAGCATTGGCAGTCTGAACTAAGGTGCTGACATATTTACCTAGGGTGCTAAAGTTTGGTTTTTATGAAAATTTGATTTTTTGGATTCAAAAAGACTTTGCAAACAAAGAAAACACAATGGCTGAGTGACTTCAATGCATAAGATCAATTTTTCTTTCATGGGTCTTAACATAAAAACACGCCAATCACATGAACATCCCTATAATTATTCAAGTGGGTGTGCATGAGACCATAAGCCCACTTCACTGCCTTTATTTAGGTGTAACATGCAAGTCCCATGATGAGGAAACTAACCACTTTTGATCACCCAAGATTGCTCTTACGACGCAAGGGGAGAGAATACACGACATGCACACCCATTTCTAGAGGGCATTTGTACTTCGAGATAAAGTCAATGCGGCTTGTGCGGTGAGTAACTTCCCAGGCCTAACTGGTATCTGATGCATTATAATCTCATATGACCAAAAAATCTTAAACTAGGCTTGAACAAGTTGTTAGGGAGTCCCTGATTTACGTTAGGTATGTGGGACACAAATCGTGAACATTATCCCGTTGAAGGCATGTGACAAGTTAATGCCACTTCGCCTTATGTCCGGATTTACTTGGGGCCCCAAGGCTGTGCCAATGACAACGTGACTAGATTGGGGTATAGGTTTCCTTCTCCCCCCTTTGATATACCTCATCGGTACGCATGGTTAAGGTCATCCCTTGGGGTGATGAAATCCCCAAGTAGGCCTCCTAAGAAGAAACCACTACTCACTTTTGATCACCCAAGATCACATGAAGCACAAGGGGAGAGCATACGTGATGTAGTGACCCCTTCAAGCTACAAATAAAACAAAAAGTTTGCACAAGGACTTTTGATCCCCAAGATCACCCTAAGGTGCAAGGGGAGAGCATACATCCAAATGCAAACACAAGCACGGAAAACAATTCTTTAACCCCTACTTTAATAAATATGCAACTAAGAACTAGTGGAAAACAATTGTCTTTGACCTCGGTGCTGCACAAAATAGTAGTTTGCTAAGAAGTCTTAGATAAATGTTTGGTATATATAAAAGAGTGGATTAGTGTCCAAAAAAGCAAATCCAAATCTGTCTAACCATAGGTGTTGACAGAAAGACCTTAAGCACTAACACAGAGACCTAAGGCGCTATTAGAAAAACCACAGGCACTGACAGTCAGACCCTAGGCGCTGAAACAGGTAACAAAGGTGCTAAAATAGAGACCCAGAGTGCTAATAATGATTGAAAGGGCTAAAACAGTGACCGTAGGTGCTAAAAAATATAAAATTATACCTACGTAGAAGTGGTCATAGAGGCCAAAGGCGCTGATACATAATACTAAGGCATTGACATGACCCAAAAAGGAAGATCCTACCAAAACAAGTCAATATTACTACAAAATGATTAAATTAGTTGGTTAGTAGTGAGTAAGATTAATGCAATATGACAAACTTATAGTTTTAAGCTCAAATCAAGACCCAATGACATTAGTTATGAAAAATGAAAGATAGGTGAATCTCAAAGGGAAGATCTTAGAATAGCTTGAAATGTGGGTCTTAACAACTTCTAAAACCTACCAGCAAAGTGTTAGAACCCCTACAAAAACAAAGACTAAAACACATTGAAGACCAAAAAGAAAAACTGTCAGTTGTAAATAGAAGCGCTGAAACCAGGACTGGAGGTGTGACTGTAGGTGACGTAGGCATTGAATAATAGATCACAGGCATTGAAACAGGACCACATGTGCTAACAGATTGATCGCAGGCGCTGATAGGTGAACCTGAATCATTGGCAGAGATGTCAGAGGCACTATTATAACCTACAAGACAACACATTTAGCAGACATCCTGTTAGTTTTAAAATGAAGGCATCGACAAACGGTTCGAAGGCGCTGAACTAGTTGTCAAAGGCACTAAATTGGTTATCGAATGCGCTGATGCACAGTATGTGGTGCTCATACGATCTGCATGAAAAAAACTTCAAAAACTTGTAAAAATGGAGTTAGATACAGGAATGTGGGTCCCACCGGGCATGCCTAATGAAGATGATGAAAGACTAAAAGGTGAATAAACAAGAAAGAAAAGAATAAACAATAAGATTATACCTCAAAATTTCAAGTCCTCCATGCTCCTTGATAAGGTTGAGGAAATGGTGCACCCAAAATAATTTCCTAGCTTTACCCAATACAAAATGGATGTGGATTGCTCTATGGACCATCACAAATTGAATGTGATGGATTTGCAATGGATTTGGCTAAGAGTTGGCTATGAATTTGAGCATAATTTGGATGCAAAATGGCTTGATGTCAAATGCTTGGGAGATGGCTTGTATTTATAGAGTTTTTAGAGAAATTTTGATCAATGGTGGAGGTTCAAAGTTGAGATCTAAGGGTGGAGATGAAATAGTGAAATGAAGGGCTAAGATTTGATCGACAATAATGGATGGCTCTCATTATTTTTGAATTTTTAATTGATCTTGGGAAGGCTTTGCATTAATGAAGATTAAGAAATATGAATGAACTAAAAATTCATTCATATCAGAGAGGGTGTAATAAAAATTAATATTTATGGGTGAGTGGGATGAGAAATGACACATGCATGTTTTTGGCAAAGACATGTGTGAGTATTTATATTTAAAAAATGCTCTTGCATGAAAGAGGAAAGGTGAGGTGGATACACATGTGACTACCTTTTAATAAAAAATACTTTTTATTCAAAGGGTGTGGGGAGATGGGATAATAGAGGTTTAGGCTAATTACTTAAGTGATTAACTTAATTAATATAGCTATTAAAAATTAGTAGAGGGGTTAATTAGTGGTTTATATTAATTAAGTCAAGTTTTACTTAATTAATTTGGCTTTAGGGGCTAGGTAGGGTGTGATAGCTCATTAAAAAAAATGATGTTTATTTAATTAGGCCAGGTTTAGGTCATAGGCTAGGTAGATTAATCAAATAAGTGTGTTTTATTTAATTAATCTAGGTGGATGGGGAAAATTAATCAAATAAATATTGGGATATTTATTTAATTAATTGTGGACAATTGTTAAGGTAGGGTAATAAATTAATTTTAATTTATTACAGGTGAATGGTTAGGATGAATTAATTAAATAAATTGATTTTATTTAATTAATTGGCAAAGGGGAAGTTGGTGATGCAAGGATACGGGAAAGTGGCTTGCATGGTCAAGGCATTTTCAAGTGCTAACAATATGATGATGTAATGTTGATACAAGTGTTATGTGATAATGCTTAATGTTGTGATCTATGGGGACACTTTGATGGGTACTAATAACCTAAGATTGTTCTTAAGTACAAAATCCTAGATGCTCAATTCAAGGTGTGATCACATATAAGTCAAATGGATAGCCTAGAGGATAGATTTGCACTTGTGGTCTAGTCCAAGAGGGTGAAAATAATAAAGATTTAGATTGGTCTTGTTTATGATGAGGATAAGGTATGCAAAGTGATAGGTGTAGGGTTAGGGTGATCGTATGTGCTAAACAAGAAAAATTGAGCATTAAGACATGCATAAGTAGGTGAAAAACAAAGGAGTAGAGCATAGGCATGAACTTTAATCCTTTATAGTTTGCATCTAGTTTAGTGTGCATGTGAATTACATAAATCTTGCATGGTAAAGTAAGATAAGTAGTAAAATGTAGAAGACAAAATCAATATTTTTATTCTTGTGGTAAGAATGATGCCTTGTGATTTCTTCGTGTTGTAGTATAACAAGTTTTTCAAACTTGTAGACACAAGTCATTAAAGTAATTTTGAAATGACATTAATAGAAAAAAAATACATGATTATAAACATTTGCATTTCTACTAAACATGGAATTAATAATGACTAGAGGAAAGTGTGGTTTGAAATGAAATCATGATGTATCATATTATCATGAAGATGTGACCAAGTTGGTCCCCATGATGCATACAAGCATGAAGCCGTGTAAAATTAAGTTCGAGTCTAAGTTTGAGATAGAGTTATGAACATGTGATTGAGTTTGCCCCCATGAAATCATGTGAAAGTTGTGGATGAAGTCATGATTTATAAGGTGGTTGTGGAGTTAAAACTAATGTAAAATTTATACAAGCATGAGGTCATGTAAAAAGTTGAGGATGAAATCATGCTACATAGGATTGTTGTGGAGTTGGAACTAGTGTGGCCCCTATAATCTTTCTAAGCATGAGGTCATGCAAAAAGTTGAGGATGGAATCATGACTTTTAGTGTTATTGTGGAGTTGGAACTAGTGGGGCTTCTAAAATCTATATACACATAAAATTATGTAAAATGGAACAAGAATAACATGTCCCCCTCAAATTGAGTGCAGATTGTTATGGCTTTTGATTTGAGGGGAGGAGAAATGGTGTAACGGCCAAATGTAACAATGTGTGGGCCTAAGGCATAAATCAAATGGTATGATCGTGAAAGATCATGTAGTGAGAGACAAAATTGACCCCAATTTTTCTCCAATGTGAGGACAAATGATATAAACATAAAATGATGATTTATCAAGTGTCCTTGTGTATGTACAAAATATGATAAATGTTGTTTAAGATATTTATGTGAAGGAACTTGACAAGGATGGCACGAGATGTCATTATGAGAGCTATATACTAACAATTGTGTAAAATATACTAACAACTAGCACTTGCACCCTTTGGAGGTTCATGGGATACGTTGATAGGAAATTCAAAGAAAGAATCAATGAATTTAATAATACATAAATATTAAAATCATTTCTAGTGAGCCATGAGGTTATGATTTTATTATTTTAAAATCATTTCATCAATAATTTTAAGGTGGGACCCGTGGAATTTGAAGGAGAATAGGCTTTGTACATGAAAGAGATTGTTAAACATTCACAGGGATAGTAAAAGTGAGTGACATAAGATAGAAAGTAGCTTATGCAAATGAAAGTATTCATCCCATTGGGAAACAAGGCTATTTTTTGTATTGATATTTATATTGAGTAATAAAATGTATGCAACTCTTGACAGCAGTAGCAAAAATGTAGGAATTTATTGAATGCGTAAATTGGGTTAAACCCATGAGGTTTAAATCAACGCGGCATAGGAAAACATGGTAGGAGAGAAATAGACCACACATTAGAAAATGCAATCCCACATGTTATGAAATGCCCGCTCCTACATTTTTTGATTTATATCAAATAACTCAGGCGAGCATATCAACTTGCAACATTTGAGATGAATTGAAGGGGAATGCAAACAAAAAACAAAAGAATTGCCTTCTGAGGAATCGATCCAAGGCCGTGGAGGATTTTGGTTTTTTTAAAGGTATTTGCATCAGTTCTTTTTTTTTTCCTACCACAAAAACTAAAAATCCATTTGCTGCAATTCCCTTAACCACATAAAAAATTGAAGCCCCATTACTGCCTTTTTCTTTTTGTGCCCTAAAGTGTCACAGGGCATGTGTTTTGTTTACAATCATCTTTTCTACTAGAGACCAATTTGGGTTAAAGAAATTTAATAGTAGTCTTCTTGGTGTCATCTTAAGTTTACCACCCCTATTTACAATTTTGCAAAAATTGGAAACAAAATATATTTTGCATTTAAAAATGATTGTTCCTAGTTTAACAAATAATGGGATATTTCTAAATTTAGTTGCGTGATTAAATTATCTTTTGAATTCTTTGCTTTGTAATTATTATTTTTTTTGGACAGTTGAATCTAGAAAACTCAATGGACTCAACCAAAGGTATAGCACTCAACTAAAAGACTAGGGGAGAAGAAAAGATAAAATACATCCTTAAAAAGAAGCTTTAGAGAAAGAGATGTATGAATTTTCAAAAACCATTAGACATTTGAGACCTCACACTATGTGATACCAAACATAAATAGCTTTTATAATTTCACACAACTATTTTACAGAAACCTTCTCATAGAAGCCTGAAATTTCTTAAAACATATGCTCCTTGCTGATTGACATTAAAAAAAACACATAGACCAAGAAAAAAAAGATATTTTTACTAGTCCCACAATTAGAAGCGGAAGATTTCCTTGCTGCAATATCAACTATTGCCATTTTATTACACCCCAAATTATCTAGAAGAGGCTTCTACTACCAATTAAACTAAACTTAGATTGTAGTATTTAAAATAGACCTAAACGGTGAACCCACCTGAATTTGTAAGGACACCACCTATGCACTAGACAATTTAAATGCAAAATTTGTCCTAGGAAGCTACTAAAACTCAATAAGGCCTACCCATTGCATTAAAGAGAGTTAGTAATTAATATATGATAAAGAGCACAAACAAAACAAAAATCTCACAAGCCTCACACATATAAAGCATTATAGAGCCTAACATGACTCCCAACAACATTAAATTAATGATACTCTTGCAAATACAGTGATACACAAAAATGTGGAAAGCATACACACTCTTAATATCCAAAAGAACCGCATGTCTGTAGCTGCTTGTGTCTTGTGTCTCCAAAAGTTCTTCTGTACACAAGCAGGGATAACTTTAAGGAACCCCCCTAAAAAAACCTATAAAATCCTAGCGAATCCTAGCCCGACACCAAAAAAATGTTGGTGAATCTATGCCTATTTCGAAAAAAAATAAAATTCATTGGCGAATTTTTTCAAATTTGTCGACATTGTCTTTTTTGCTGGCGAATTATATATAGATTAAAAAAAAAAATTTCCTTGGCGAATTATAGTTGTATTCTAAAAAAATTAATAAATTAGGTGGCGAATTATATAGATATTCAAAAATATAAAATAGAATATTTGGCGATTGTGCTGGTAATTTTTTGAAAAGTCATAGTGTGGCTGGCGAAAATATCAAATGCTATATTATAATGTCTAATCTTCTTGGCAAATTTATAGTTTATTCAGTATTAGAATCAACGACATCAAAATCAATGGCATCAGTTCAAATTCCATTCGAGGTTGCAATTTTGACACACCCATCTTTCTACATAAAGTCTTCGAAATAGAGACAAGTGTCAAGTAATAACGATTTTGATTAACAAAAATTAATAGATAATTATTTAAAAAAAGAAAATTCAAAAGGATACATAAAAAGAATACATATTTATCCACTATAACACAAACTTTACGACTTCAAAAATCAACTCCTCAAGCTTCCATTCATATATTGAAAATAACTGAAATATATAGTAACACAAAATTATATAAATATTGAAATATATAATAAGTCTTTTGCCACAAGAGTATTCAGAGCATGTTTAAAGAAATAACATAAAACTAAGAAATGCCATCACGTGGCATTGGTTTGGTCTTCCTCCTGAGTCGCTTCATTTTCCTTGTCCTGTTCACCAGCAGCAGTTGAGTTCACCTGTGCTCTTAGTTTCACCTTGTATTTCCTGAACCTACTAATTATGGGTTTTAAAGTCCTGACACTTGGTGTACAGGTGTTCTTTGCCTGAACTTTCCACTTATCTATCATTCTCTCTGCATCTGTTACTCTCTTATAGACATCATCAATTCCACGCCTGAAAGTTGTGAGATACGATGCTATATGTCCAAGCTTCCCTAGTGATTCACCATTAACTGTGGCAACATGCTCTTCAATAAGCCTCTTCTTAAAAATATGTCAAGGAAGTTCTCTCCACTTTCATCTAAAATCTCTACATCTAAGATGGTACAATTATTTTTAAGATCAGCCATATCAATGAAATGTTGATCCAAAATTCTTCTTATTTGTCCATTAAAATCCCCTAGCACAGACCTCTTCCACTCTAGTGCATCTAGCCAAGACATAGAATCATTCTCATTTGGATCATTAAAAATTTTCTCAGCTACAAGAATATTTGTATCAATTTTCATCATTTCTTGTATCTTTGTAAAGTCTGTGAGCAAATTTCTGTCTTCCCTCTTTAAATTTTGTAACTCTGCAATTAACCCTTTCCTTTTATCAGAAAGGAGGGGATATAGTTTCATGATCTCTTCGATGTACAACAAACCATCAATGGTGACTCACTCTACCCATTGCTCAGTGGCCTTAGCTAGAGTTTGATATCTCTTGATTTGTTGCAACATGCTAAGATCCATTCCATCAACAGAAACACTCAGAGTTGCATCAGAGGATTGAGAAGTAATATTCAAAGTAGATTGAATGAAAGATGTTAGAGAATTCACCTGGGCTTGCAGCTTTGCGTTCTCTTGTTGCTTAGCTTTAACTCTCTTTGCTATCATGCGTTGAGAGAATTTTGCATGATATAAATCACCTTCCACCATAGGAGGACCCATGTCAATCTTGGTCATATTGAAATCCGCTTATGTGATTTCATTTTCATTTTTATCTTTGATGGGGTCTGCAATCTCCAAAATCGTATGCCCTAAGGAAGAATCCGTTACCATCCAAGACATCCTCTTAGCCTTCTTAGGCTTAGGTGTAGTTATAGTGTCAATGTTTATGTTTGCTATTGGGGGATATCTCCTCTTTTTCTCAAAAACTCTCTTTAGCCAGGAAGGGGAAGACAAAACTGTACCGCTCTCACTTGCACCGAGGACAACTCTCTTTGGCTGATTAGGAGTATCTTGCACGGGAATTTCATTTGGTACGAGGGAGGCTGGATTCTCAAACAAGGAACGAAAACTAAAAGTACCCTCATAAAAAATCTGTTGATAAATGGAAGAATCATTACCAAGTGAAGGAGACACAAGAGAAGTCATGTGATCTGCCTGCAATTGTTGTAAGGCATCCAACTTCTTCTCCGCTCGTGGTTTCATGAATGCAGGCTGACCATCCTGTTCACATACACCTTTTAGTTTTAGGTTCCTATTATCTTCAGGCTGCTCTCCATCCCCATCACTACCAGATTGTGAACCAACTCTGTGATGAGGTTTCTCCACACCAGTTGAAGTTTTCTAAATTCTGGAAGCCTGAGAGGTTCCTTGCTCTCTTGTTCCTGATTCTTTATGCACAAAAGAAGAACCAACATGCTCTTGAAATTTCCCCTTAATATCATGATAATAGTTATTTGCACATGCAACAACCAGGTTTGGACATGGCATAATAGGTGGGAAACCCCGAGCATGAGCTAACCTGCTTGTTAGGATTTTCTGGGCTATAGGTGACTTAGGGTTTTGCTCTAATTGAGTCCAGAAATCCTCCAAGTCAAAATCCATATGACTTAGCTCGGTATCCTTCACCTTAGCTAAATCATTCTCAATAAACAAAAGCTTCATCTTTACTTGTTTGAGAAACCAGTAAACAAAAGCTTCTGTAACTGCTAAGGGTGCCAAATAAATATCCAAAAGATTTTGGGTAAATAAATAGTCTGGACTCATGAAAAATAATTGTTCTTCCCAATTCCCACCCAGTTGACTTAAAGTATTCAAATTTATCACTATAAGAAATGGGCAAGAAGGAGCACAAATTAGCCAACCTGGTTGCGAAAGGTCATGTTCAACACCTGTAGAAGACGTAGTCCAGAGCTCCTCCAAAGAACACTAGTGAAAAATTGAAAATGCAGAATGTGTCTGCAAGGGTTGCAAACCCAATAAAATGTTTCCATAAATTGCATTAATTTCGGTGGCATGTACTGTATGATTCATAATTGAGCTGCATAAATTGCCTTCCCAACAATGTGCAATTGTGCTTTTCATGACATTCCTTATTTATTATGAAAGGACATAGGTCACTTCTGACATGGATGTCATTAAATGGAAAATATTCTAATAGATTTTATTTGTTAGATGATCGCAAATTGACAGCATAAGTTCTATTTGGGACAAAAGTATTGACACACCCAATTTCCCAAATTTGTAGTTGTACAGTCGAGGGCTTGCGCTCTACTGCGCTGCCACCTTGACCTTTATACAATAATCAATATAAATATATTATATATTATATATATGTCAACCGTTGATCTAATAATATCTAACGGCTGCTAGTTGATTCTGGAGGATTTTGTTAGCAATGTGTAGCATTGGAGATCTACCTTCCGGAATTGAACTACAATCGTTCATAATTCGTTCTAGAGTTCATCAAATGGTCAGTGGTGGTATGATTGATTTGATTGAATGCACTTAGTCGCATAGATTAGCCAATGCTCAATTAAGTTCATTAATGGCAAGTGAGTCGTGATAAACTGCACAAATTAGCCAATGCAAATTTCCATGGTACAGTAGAGGCAATTAAATGGAGTTGCTTGTTATTTATTACCCATTTGTCATGGCAGTACATGTAATGTATATATGATAGTGTTTATTGTTTCAACCTTATATTGTATTACTAAGTTTTAGATAGTAGAAGAATCAATAGACTATAAAAGTTCAAAGTAATGGCTTTCATAATAGCAACTATGCGAAGAAAGTGAGTTATCAAGTACTTATTTTGTGTTCATTCAAGATTTTGAATTTAACTGTGTGATAGAGTTCTCAGTTGACAGATGTAGAATATTCATAAGTATGATGGAAAATTTTATTTGTGTGGGACTATGCAGGATGTTATTGCTTTGCATTTCTCAGAATGAAGAAATACGAGCATTCGTAAAGTGGAATAAATCATGTCGAGAATCGACACTTTTAACATTTGCAAATGATGCATTCTATGCTGGGTGGTGGGTTCAGTCTTCCACACATGCATGCATGCATGAGAAATTGGAAATTCAAACTAACACATGGAATAGGTATTGCAACTGAATTGCCAGTGACCTCGAGAAGATCAATTTAATTCTCCTTTACTGGCCTTATTGTTACCCATACCTAGTTGTTTCTTGTACATATAATGAAAGGTTCCATAGAAAATCATTTACTGACATTGTGAATGAGTACATAATTAAATTTGTAACAGAGCCATTACCTATAAATAGGATAATTATGGACTACAGTGAAATATTCATTAAGCATCGTGGAAAATAGGAACCAAAAAGATTTTGGAGGATCAAAGCAAGGTTTGAAGGTCAAAGGATAGGAGTTTTGTTTGGAATTTCGAGGTTGGTTAGAGGCTCATCTACAATGTAATTCCCCAATCTTTTTGAAGGGTGGTGTTAAATTTTACTAAATAATATAGAAGTAATTACAGTTTGAAATTGACATGAGTTCAATGGCAAATTGCAATGTATACAGATCATAAATGGTTCAAAGAATCAAATTTTCAATATTAAATAACACTGCGGTTGGTATTGTCTAAGGCGTTTAGGATTTATCCTTCTAATTCATCATTGACCTGTGTAGCTGGTTTCCCCAACTTAAGTTTTTTTTTATCCCCTTGGTTGTCGTCGAGTTACTGGCCCCTTTGCTCTAAGTTACCGGCCCTGAGCCCCTTTATTTTATTCTATAAGTCTGACTATATAATAATAATAATTAGATTATATGATTAACACACTTTTCCCAGACATTAATTTTTAATTTATTAAATATTTATGACAAGTTCAGAGAATCGTTGTTGGTCGATCCTTACACGAGCCGAAGATTGATGCTATAAAAAATCTAAACAAAGAATAAATGCATCTGTTAGTTGAGGCATGTGTTCATTAACGATCTTCTTTTAAATCTTGGAGGTCTCTAGCAAAATGGCACTCAGCTGGCTTGCTCAAATTATAGCATGGAGACTCCCATAAGGCTCTGCTGCAATAAGTGCCAGGTCGCCTTTCTGGGCCGTATCACAAATCAAAGACTGATGAACATTTGTAACCAACAAAATAAACTCTTCCTTGAGGCAGTGAAGATGGTCCTCGGTAAAGACTTCTTGGTCTCTGAGGACATATATAGGGTAAATTCAGACATTTCCTCACGCTTTCTGGCTTCTTTGTTAGACCTAGGAGAGGCAAAGGTGGATGCATTGGTGATTCTACAGGAGGTATTCACTCCAGATATTCTTTTGGATGACTTAAATGTGGCAATTTGTGTAGAATTGGGGGTCGGTATCTCGTGGCTGAGAGACTTGGAGAAGCTGCAAGAGGGACATGAGGGCATAGCTAGGCAATCGTTCCTGCTAAACATGAATGATCAACAACTGGGAAGGCACGTGATTTGGAAGGCTCGTGGGAGACACTTTCTTCGGTGGGCAATTGGAATGGACATGAAGGAGACTCTGCTATGGATTGTATACTTCGAAGCCATTGTGAGTGTGGGGGAATTCTACTCGTAGTGGCCGTAGGAGTGGTTGGGCTCCCAGGGCCACTTTTTTTGGTGATTTCCGTGTTGAGGTGGTAGGGTGGCAAGTTTTTGAGGAGTCACTCAGTCAAGGGGCTAGGGATTTCTATGGCAGCTTCTCTGGTGCTGTGTGTTTTTGGAGCCTGGGCCTTGGACTGGCCACTGGAGTGGTTTTTGTATTAATATAATTTCCCGTGTGTATTAGTGTAAATCTTTTTGTATTAATATAATTTCCCAAGTGTAAATCTTTTTGTATTAATATAATTTCTATTTTATTATTGATGCAATGATGTCAAAGTGTTCATTTTATTCTATTAGTTATTATATCATCAAAGTGGGCCCGACTTCATATAAATATTAAAGGAGCTGCAGACTTTAGCGAAATGTTTTGATGCTAGATGGATGGGTGTAGTTGAATTTTGGAATGAAAGTCTGGAGTGCTAGACTTGCGATCTCAAACCTCCAGAATCAATCAAGAGCCGTTAGATTTACAAAGATCAACAGTTGAGATTATACAATAGTTTTCAAATTTTTAATTCCACTACTCGATGTATGTGCTGTATTAAATAATTAATTCATGCTACAGACTTGCATGCCATCCTTAAATTTATTTTGAACTTTGAAGTGGGAGTACTCAGTACAAGTGTACAACTAAAACTACATACTTGTACTGAACTTTAATAAAAGAATTTACCATGTTTCACTTGCTTTACTTCACAATTGGCACTTAGCATTTAGCAATTTTAATTGAAACTACTTGGAAGCAAGAGGGTCAAGGACTCAAGTGACAAGGAGATTGCAGTGCACCAGAAATTTTAATATCGGTTGTGCGATGCCACAAATTCACTCAGTGCCAGTCTTTGTATTCATCTTTTCCGTGTAAGTGAAATACATAAATACTTAATTCCTATTACTATTGTTATTACTGTTGTCCTTGAGACTTTAGTTTTTTCAATCTTGGGGTTTAGGGTTGAGTGTTTACAAGCATGTCTACCAGTACTACTAGAACAAAAATTGGGAAAACCATAGAAAAAGAAAAAATAGACTATGCCGGACTACTTAAAACTCCAGGTTTTACAGATGAATACCATGATATTTATGACCCTGTAATTTTTGGAAGCTTTACCTCAGAACTTAGGTTTTCATTAGAGAATAAGGTACGTCAAGTGCAAGATGTGCAACTTGACCCAAAAAAACTAATATCAATTAACGAGATGACTGCACCATGGGTGGTTGGATTGGGACGCTTGATGTTACCTGAGGTTTTCCCTTGCCTTGAATTTATCATGGTTTGTGCCCAGAATTATGATGAAAAAAGAAAAGCAATAGTTAAAAAAGATAGCTAGGAAATAATTCTTCCCATTAATGGAGAACATTTTGGTAAATTGTTGGGTTTTACAGCTGAAGAATGTGGAGCAGTCCGCATAAACCTAGAAAAGCTTGCTAATACTTATGAAGCAGTTAGTGAAAATAACAAAAAAAATACTTATCAAATCTCTAGCAGTGGATGGTGTCCAACTCAATTAGAATCATAAGCCTCCTTATAAAATTGATATTTTTAGATCATGGGTCCAGGATATTGTTTCCATGCTAGTGTTTTGCCTTGGATTGGATAATAATAGTGAAGTGGATGCAAGCCTCCTTGAAATGGTATACAATATCCATCAATTCATGCCACCTGCTAAATACATATTTCTTGAGCATATTGTAGAATCCATGCATTGTCAGTTTTTAATGATTAAACGAAGCCAAAGTGAACCTCCCACTCCCAGTGCCAATAGAAAGACATTTAGGTTCACAACCTACTTGTGCTATTTTTTTCTAGTGCAGTTTGCTGGGATGTTTTAGGACAACAAGCTTCAAAGTCAACGTCAACAAGATAAAAATGGACTACTAGATTGGACCCATAAGATAAAGATGTATCATAATCAAAAGAACTACGATCATTTTGTGGACTACTTTTTGGCTCCATTGTATGAAACCATTACAAATACTCCAATGCTTAGATTTCCCGAGTCTTGTAGAAATTGCATTCAATTGGGAAAAGAAATACAATTGGTTGACTAGTACTTCATGGAGGAATATACTGTCCTAAGATTTTATGGATCAGGAGCACAACCCCACAAACTTCCAATACATGTGATAGAGAGGGTTTTTGCATTGGAATACATACGACAGATGGAGAGTATTGATCACATGTACTTTGTTAGTCAACAAAATAAGAGCATATTTCCTTCCTTACCTTTTTCATGTGGAGGGTTCACATTCAAGAGAAAAGCATTCACTGTGGCACATGAAATTCTACAACTTTTTAAATTTGATGTTGACTCTCACTGGCAGTATGACCCATGTGACATGATTAAAAGAAGGCTTGTGGCCAATAAGAATGCTCCAACTAGAATTCAATATAAAAGTAAACCCTTGCTAGAAATGTTAAAAAACAAGAATTCTTGAGAGGAGGTGAGAAAAGTCATGGAAGAAACTACTACTCAAAGAGGTATTTCTTTTGAAAAATTATCATCCAAAATAATGGGATTGCATCCAATTCCACAAACATAGAGAGATGCACTGGCAAACAAGAGATTCGACAATTTCTATACAAAAGCTGCTGAAATATCTAAGTGTATAAAAATTCCAGAGACTAAAAAAGCTTGTACAGAGGAACATTGGTCACACTTAAAAATTTCTGTCTTTTGGTCTATGAGGAAGGATCTCAGTGATCCAAAAGCTACTGCAGCTCTTGAAGACATCTCAGAAGATGAAGAGTTCAACAAATTATGGGATAAAGAGCATCCCTTTGAAGCTCAAGCAACTAATGTTGAAAGTGATGATGAGGATGAAGACCAACCCAAAGATCTTAGTGCATATGTATTCAAACCTCGTATGAGTGAGACCACAAGACAAACATATACTAAAGGGGCATCAATAGCCCAAAAATTGGGTTATGAAGGTGGTGGTTTGGGGCCCACAAGAGAAGGCATAAATGGACAGTACCAGATGTATACCCTAGAAAACCTAATGATCTTCTACTCAGAATTGGAGGTGATGAACAAGCTAAAGGGCATACACATACAGATCAAGAGATTAGATTTGTTCGAGCTCTAAATCCTCAGAGTAAGATTCAATCACTAACAATACCACAAGGGTCTTTTGATTTGCATGTTTCTCATTCTTTTCTTGTAGGAGATGGTGGACATTCTAGTGCTACTAGTGGCAAATCTGGCGATGGTACAGGTATTAGTAGTAGTGGTGGTCAGCAAGAGATGCAACAACAAACGCAGAAGAGGGTATCAACAACATTAAATGAAACTATAGACAAACTTAAAGAGTAAGGCCTTGTGAAGACTAAGAAGCAACAGGTTATGGTAGGTTTTGATTCCACATCCACATCAAAGCAGTTGTTTCCAGAAGGCACCCCCATCCTATCGTTAGTGTGACTGGGACAAGAATGGCTAATACTCATCCACAATTAATTAGAGATGCCACTGACACTACAACTACTCCTTCTCCATTCAAAGTTATGTCAAGTGTCACAGATTGTGATTACAAAGCTGAGTTTGAAAAGAAAGCAAAATTATCTAAAAATCACAAGAGGCAAGTGCTAGAGATAGAGACTACTACAACTTTAGAGCCTGTAACAACCAGGGTATTGACTACATTTGACTTGGAAAATGAAAAAATGGATTACATGATTATTGTACCCAAAGTTCAAGATAAACCAGAGGACCAGATGCAACAATATGACTATGAGGTGAGCATCATCCAAGTGGATTTTTTTGGAATGAAATTTTTTGACAAAATTAATGTATCAAAAAAGAACAACGAAGTGGTGTAGACATTATTGCTAAAGCAAGAGAGAGAGAAAAAAGGTATGATTTTTTTTAATTTCCTAGTAACCTTGTTGAATATATTGTCTACAAATCAGAGTTGTAAGATAGACAGGTCACATGTTCTAGTAATTGAGTTACAATAGAAGGAAAATATATTTAGTGATGTTAATTCCATTCATATTGTTCTTTTTCATTTGACTTTGTGATTTACGTAACATGTTGGAGACTCTTATAGGAAATTTATAGGCAGACATAGCAAGTGAAAAAGCCAAGAGGAAAGGAGCAGAGAACAAGACCAAAGAATTAGAGAAAAGGATAAAAAACTCTGACTCTACATCTACAAGTGAAGTGAATATACAGATAGAGGAGGAAGTGAATAAACTGAAGGAAATGTTAAGTGAAAGTAAAAAAAAATATGATATTCAAACAACCAATTCAGAAAAATTAGAACAATCCTTGATTGAAGCCAATACCAAACTGGAGCAATCAAAAAAAGTAAGACATATGTGGCAAGAAAATGTGGAGACAGAGAAAATTCTTTGAAAATTTACAGAAAAAACTGAAGAATGCAGAAAATGAAATAAAATCCTACCAAAACAAAGTATCTGAATTATATAGAAACACAATGGTTTATATAAAAAGTAACATTTGGGAGAAAATAATGAAGAGGATTGATGATTTGTCTAAAATGTTTGAATTCATTGATGATCTAGTATTATGTAGTAATACACTTAAATAATACATTGTTGAAAATGGCTTCAAGACAGTCATATGCAAACAAAATTTTGCAATCAATCTACATAGCTAGTGGTGAAGAATTGGAATCCAAAGGAATTCAGAACTGTATTGATGACACAATAAAGGCCTCAACTATCATTGAAAAATGTACGAAGCTGGAACAAGCACATGAACTTTTGGTACAAGCCACATTATTGACAAAGGAACTACAAACAAATGTAGAACACTTCGAAAAGCTTGGTTTGCTGGTGGCTTTTGACCCATCATACCAATACATTGGAAAGAAAGCTTTCAAAAAGAAGATGGAGGATAAAATGAACTTCAACAAGGACCAGTTTCCTCAAAATCTTGATGAGGCAATTTTTATGGATTCCATCGTACCACTGATAACCTTGAATGTAACTTTGAGTGATACATTCAAGTTAAGTAACAATATCAGTTATAAAATATTATCACAGTTACAACTTAGTAACCATGGGTTAAGAAAAATTACACTTCCATCAGATGAAGAGTGGAGCACTCTACAAAAGATGATAAAATGAGTTAGTAACATGTGTTTCCAATGACATTAATACCAGAATGACTAGGCTATTGGACTGCTGTCTCTAGTTTTTTGGCATCCTTTCTTTTTGTTGTCTATCTGGACTGCCATAGGGGCTACTTTGTAATGGGTTCGGTACCCTTGGCTTATCGCTTATCTAATAAAAAACATGTGTTTCCAAGTTCCAAAAAAGCATTGTGCAGAGTTGGTTTTGAGCAAGTTATCGTACATTGTCAATGTAATACTTCAGTCTTCAATGTATCCTAATTTCCTTCAGACCTTCAATGTTCATTTGAAAAATCAATATAACACTGAAATCCTTTTATGTGTTGAAATTATCTGTATTATTTAATTTCCCACTTCATATTAAATATTTGCTAATGGTGTATATTAATAATATAATATGCTACAACATTATTCATATATTTCAATCTAGAAATGATATAATGCTCATGAAAAATCATGCAACATGTAAGAAACTGAAACTTACAACTTCAGAAATATGGGCAACCTGTCAAAATTGTATTATATTTCACTATTCAAAACTTCCCCAATCTTCCAACAACATTATAAAGTAGTACTTGTATCTTATTTACTTCTCAAAATTTCCAAAATCTTCCAACCACACAAGAATGAGTAACACAGTTCTTTTATAGACCAAGAACGTGTACTCAACATTGATTACATTGTCATTTCAAATAGGTTCTGGGTACAATGCACCGCCAACATGGCGTTGAGAACATTAATTTCATTTGAGAGAAGAAAAGAGGAGTAGATGGATTTTGGAAGATGTGTAGCCACCTGAAGATCTGCCTCGTTAATGTTGGGGAAAAGGTGGTTGGCCTGTTCAATCCTGCGACCCATACTTGTCCTTCCATTCACTATATGTATTTTCAAGTGGCCAGGGGAATGAGATAACCTCTGCAATCTTTCCATTATGACTGACATACTTGGCATCCAAAATAGTCTTCACATTCTTGCAGAATATCTTAAAATTTATTTCAACCACATGCAACTTGTCAATTGATAGACTCAATACCTGCATGGTTGTATCGCCCTCATCACTACAATTGGGAATTAATTGGTAACTATTTTCTATTATTTCTCTTCTCCACTTGTTCAGGTCCTTAGCCTTCCCATTAGCCTCCAAAATATGTGGCAACCATTTAGTGTCCATCGTTTCTATTGCCTGCATCTTTTCCCTCAAAACTGTATCCAATCTCAATTGAAAACTGGCCACATCCTCGAAATGTTTCAGTATATCTGTCACCAATTTCATCTCAAGAGGTGCATTTACATCAAATCTAGAACACCTAAGAAAATCTCTGACCTTTCCAGTTCTTGGTAGCCACTTAGCTTTCACACTTGATAGTCTTTTCTTATCAGATTCATGCCTCTCATAGGCTATCCTTAATTGTGAGTAAGACGTCCAAGTCTCCTCCACTCTGGCCAAGATTTTGGTCACTCTATTTTTGATCAAATTGGTGACCATGTCCTTTACTTTGTTCTCCTTTTCTTCTTTCAATTTTTTGTTATCCTCCTTCAATTCTTTGATTTCTAAAAGGAGAGGCTGTGTGTCAACTGGAAGTGACTCTGTAGTCTAAATGATAGGGGGAGTCTGAGATGGACCAGGCTCTAATTGTGGTTTCCCTTCATATTTACTCAATGTAGCCATGGCCACTGCATATTTCTCCAACAATTCATTATAGTCTTTCTGCAGTTTAATTGTCGTTGCCTCAACAAATTGTGTAGTTTGCACATTTAGACTAGTAGCTTGAGGGGCAGGGGTGTCTGACACCCTTCTAATTATGACATTGCCAATCAGTTCCACCAAACCAACTTTTGGTTTCTTATCACTTGGAGCCAATGCCCAAATTGCCAAGGTTTCAAACCTTGGGTCAAATGTAGCACCCTGCAAAGCTTTGCTGACTTGTTCCTCTATCATATCAGAGTCATCCCTTGTTATGGTATCAAATGCAATTGCATCTGATAGAGTCCAATGTGGTAGCAGTAGGATGTTGCTTCTAGCTACAAGAGCCCTGCCCTCCTCTGGGGTTATTGCATTAATATCCTTATTAACCTCACTCAAAACCCTTTGAGTAATAGTATCATACTTAGAGGGGTCAGCACCACTTTTTACTTCCTCAATTCTCTTTTAAAATTCTTTATTCTTTGTCCTCAACATGAATGACCTAAATTCAGGTGTGCTAACAAATGTATCATCTGCAATAAATTGGTTACATGCTAGTACTCTCACATCTTCTGTATCAACTTCATTGTTAATTTTTGACCTTGTCAACCTATTATCTGGTGAAGAGTATGGCCTTATCCTTAATGGGGAACTCACCTGATGAGGAGGCTCCTAAATTTGTTCCTCTGCCGCTTCTTCCTTCTATTCCACAACTTCTGTCTCCACCTATGCCTCAAGGTCAATGATTTTTGCTCTCTTTGGAGCAGGGGAATCAGGGGATTCTTCTTCTCTTACATACTTACCCCTAGAACTACTTGGTTGGTAAGATGGCCTCTCCTTACCTGTAGGTGCACTAGCTATTAGTTCCTCTGTCTTGGCAAAGATCATCTCAATTCTCCTTATGGGATCTTGCACTTCAACAAAAGCCCCAGGGTATGCAGCATTGGTATTTCTCTTCATCCTCTCTCCCTCCATCACTGCATTCCATTTATTTCTCAAAAGATGTAATCTCCTACATTGACTGTCAGTTTCTTACTGTATCTTCATCCAAGAGGACTCGGTGGGGGTAACCAGGCCTAATGACCTTCAACCTTGTTTTGTGAATAAAACCCTCAGGGTCAAATGCTCTCACTTGCTCTGTATCCATCCTGTAACACTGAAGCATGGAGCCAATCTGATCTAATCCATTCTTATCAATTGTTATAAAATCGCTGAGCTTCAATGAAGTAGGGATGAGTGACCCCTTCTTGTGCTTTCAAAAATGCTCCTTGTTAGCTTCATTTAATTGCCTTATGATTTCCATGAAGGCAAGCCTCTTGGGTACAAACTTAGGCAGAGTGTAAGGTGGAGCCTCACACCCATAAATCCTGACGTAAGTGGTATTTGCATGCAGAAACCAATCTCCCTAGTTGTGTTCTATGTTCAAGTGTGGGGCTCTTTCTAAAGGTCTAAGAAATCCTTAAGTTCTTTAGGTATTCTGTCCCCCTCAGGTTCCAAGAAACCTAAGACCTTCCTTACAAAATGCTCCTCAAAAACAACATAACTAGCATCCTTAAAATGCATGTCAAGCATGCAAGTCCACATTTTCACTGGCATCATGTTGCCTTGATCATCTGTCATCCTCACATGTAAATCTTTATGCCAGTGGCCTAATAGAGAGAATAGGATCATGTGGCACATCAAATAATACCATGTAAATTCCACATGGGGACCTACAGTATACATGTTTTTTATTGTCACCATTTGCTTGTGCATTTTCTTAGCCAAGTAACCCGCATAGTCATATGGATGTTTGGTTCCAAGATCTTGAATGTAAAATTCCATCATCATCAAGAATACTGGCATTCTGTCAGCTGCATCCCTCCCAAGCACATGGCATAAACTGTGGTAAGTTCTGATAAAATAATCCATGAACAATTTACAATGGAAGGGCTCCTCTTCTTTGCCAGAAATTTTTACCAGGCCTCCATCAACTCCTCTTGGTCTATGCTTGGCCAAATTGAATGATCTATAGGCATATCTAACAATCTTATACTTTTCTCTGAAGGCATTCGGGTCAATGGGCATACTGGCAGTAGGGTCTAAATTGAACACAGTTGAAATAGAGGCTTTTGTGAATCTAATTATGACAAAACCATTTCCAGACATAACATACCTAGTTTTGGGGTCATATCTACTTGCAATTTCTCTGACCAGGTCTAGATTGAAAAAGACATTGGAGCAAATCAACTTGGCCAAATCAAGCTTCCAGGCATGGCAAATGGGGGCTCTATATTCTTCTCTGTTATTCTAATGCTCAAATAGGCTCCACGCTGATACAGGTATCCTAGTATCTCTACAGTTCACACACAGGTCATAGATTTTATCATTGTTTCCTACTTCTAATCCTGTTGTAGCTTTCCTCAATGACCCGAGACATTGGATCATGAGGTCTTCGTCTAGACTACATTTTGAGGTGGAAGGTTGACTAGACTGACTCATCTTTCTAAACTGTGTTTATGCAATTAACCTAGGGCTTATGCAACTATAAATTACTTCTTAACACTTTAAAATGAATGGATAGTTGAATTGATGAGACACAGAGGAACAGAAGCCACTTACTAGTTTTTGATGCTAATAGAGGCTTGGAATCACATCAACTTGTTTGTTTCGAAGCTCCTTTCGCTAGGAATGCAACTATGCTCTCAAAAATGATAGAGAATGCCCTAAATTATGCCCTTATAATGCTATATTTCTTGCCATTTGTAGTATTAATGGTGGCCGTGACGGCCATTACTCAGTTTGTGCTGTAGACACTTGAAAAATCCTCATTCGTAGCAAATTTGAAATGGGGCCGTTGATCCTTTCCTTACGTTATGCAATCGACGACTGAGATCACGTGACTAGATTTGAAAATCTTCGTCACCACCTTTGAAAAGTCCTTGATGCAGCAGAATAGGCTGAATCAGCTGTACCTTCTCCGCAGATCACATCACCTTTTTTTCAGGACCAGATGAATGGGGCCTTGCAGCTAGAAATGGCCCACCACTTACCTACCATGCGACGGTACAATTAAGCCCCCACACACCCACCTTCCACTTGCTTTTCAATTCTTTAATAGAGGAGCGCTACATGTTGCCATCTCGCGACAACGCATTGAATATTCCCCTCAGAGAGATACCTCTATGATGGAGTGCAACCGTTGGATCAAAAGTTATTCCATGGACCACTATCATATCGATAGTTGGTAACAAATGATTGGCAAAGGCGAGACTCCTAATGGAATACTATGTAAGCATAAAATCTCAGATAGGTGTCAACTTGTCATAGCTGCACAACAGGGTGGTGACGTCATCAAAGATGCCTTGCGATGCTGTGATTTTTACCCTTCATTAAACCTTAGGACTTATGGGAAGATTTAGGACATTTGATTTATTTTTTCATGGCCATTGGCGGTAAGACTTAGAATGTAGGGCCGGTCACCTAACAGATACCAAGGCTTAAGGTTATGACTTAAGGGACTAGAAACCTACTGCAAATGGTCAACAGAGAAATAGAACACATGACTTAGGGAATTAGGGTGACAAAATTCCGGCCGATCAAGTCTTCTTGGTGACAGTTGGCAGCAACTAGTTTGTCGATAAAGGATCTTCGGCAGGGGCTGTAAGCCCATAATTGGTTGACAGATGGCAGTCATTTCGCATCATCGGGGGGGGCTGTCACGTCATGAAAAAGGCATCGCGAAACTGTGAAATGCACTTTATTATCTTATTTAGTGCTTGAATATTTATCTTATTGGTTTTACTTAGAGTAAATTTAATGCTTTAAGAAGATATTGAGTGTTCTGAGTGATTACAAGGATTCTTAAGTAGAGTTGGTTTAGGAACTGATCAAACTATGGTAATGCAATGCGTTATTCTATAGTTTACAAGAGATGGAGCCTGGGAATTTAAAAAAAACCATCACAATGCAATAAAGGAAAACAAATGAAACACTACTGTGGTTATAGAGAAGAAAAATTACTTCACATTTAGTTGAAGGCTTGTTAAAATTATCAGAATCACACAATAATAAATGAAATATTAATTTTTTTGATTGAAAATAAAAAATGTACATCACAGATAGACAAATTGAAATAAAATGCCATCAACAACATTTTGGAGTTCAGAACATGTAATACAGTATAAATACCTAGTAGCTTCTAAATCCCTTCAAATTGCCAAATCATCTGTAATGTCCCCCACTTAACTCATCACTCCGAGAGGTTAGGGTTAGCCTATTACAGGATTACCGTAGGCTAATGTTAGTGTTCAGGGAGTCAGTTTGGGGACTTGCTATTTATAGTAGGTTAAGACAGAGCCAGTTTCCATATCTGGTAGGGCAGTGCAAGAGCCTGGGCATGAGATTCAGAAAGTCAAATCTTCTAGAGCTATATCAATTTTATATAAGTTAAATTAAAGATTTAACTTATTGTATTTTTGAGTAACTTTAAGTTATGCTATAACTTGTCTTTATAACATTAAGTTGTAACTTAAAGTTAGAAAAAGTGATTGCCTAGGGAGGAGCACCCACCTCATGGAGGGCTAAGGGAGTCAATTAAAAATTAAAAGATTTTCCCTCACTTGGGCATTGGGCTTGAGGGAGATATAAGGGCTAAAAAAAGAACTTCATTTCTTCATGCTTGCTTATGTGATTTTTCTCTGGTATTGAGTTGCTCTAGCACTTGGGGTTTTGAGTTTGGCTCTTTGGCTTTGATCAACGAATTGCAAAGATGAAAACCTTTGCATTTTACCTTTCCTCATGTATGAGAGAGTGCATTAGGAGAGGGTTTGAGGAGGCTTCACACAGAGGCTTCATTTGTGCATTCCATGAATCCATTTTGGAGTTGTTTCGAGCATAGATTGAAGATCTCATGGTGATTTCATGATTGCAGCTAGTAAAGGAGGGTTTAGAGGACAAATTTATTTGAGTTTATGACTGTGTTGCTGATTGGAAGGGGTTTTCTTGCTGGCTGTACCCTCTTAGTGGGCCATACTTCCTTAGAACATCAAATAACTTGAGTTTTGATGGTTTATTTTAATCTCAGGCTGGTCGTTGGGAGGCTATAGACATTTCAGTAGCATTAGATGAGGTTTTTGGAGGTTCATTGTTGATATCACTAGCACACAGGCTGTACCAGCTGATGCAGGTAGTGGGACTTTAAGGAGGCTATTTCAGTAGTATCTGGTGCTCATATATCTTCTAAAGGAGGCGTCTAGGGTTGATACTACCATGATATGCAATAGAATAGCATTTTCACCCTTGTACTTTAGTTTGTGAGCAATTTTCTAAGTGTCGGAAGTGCTGCTACAACTACAACCCGACACAAAGTTGTAAAACTCAATATGGGTATGTAATAGAACCTCATATTTTGGCTAAAAAATTTGGGTTGTTGTTAATTTTCTAATAACATTTTTAGTTTTTGCTAGATTTTTCATATATGTGGTATTTTCTATGTCAATTTTGCAAACCCCATACATGCAAAAACATGCATTGAAAACTTAAACACAAAAACATCAAAAAACAAAAAAAATACAAAGAAATCTGTTAGAAGGAAACTAGACAGAGGGGTGTATGTTACAGTGGTATCAGAGTAGAAAATATTGCCATCTTGTGGGGTTGATATGACATGCAGATGATAAAAATGAGACATGTGACCTACAGATAGATATCCTTTCCGAAATACTAGGGCAAGACAAGTAACACAGTTTTCGCAATGGATAGAACTAAAGAATCCTGTGCCACAAATAGATCCATTTGAGGATGAGATAGTGGTTTCCGCTACTGACGAAGATTCCTTAGATTCACTTACAGACCCATTTTCAGGAGAGTTACCACTAGTTATAGGACCCATGGAAGAAATGGGTGATAGGGAGGTTGAGGAGCCTAGTTTACAAGAGATCCTGAATGTGCTCACCAGGAGCTTAGTGGCCATAGAGAGAGAGTTGAGGGATTCTCAATGGGAGATGATGGAGACACAGGCTGAGATAGGACACTCCCTCGCATAGTTGCTTGATGGATTGAATAATAGGGAAAATCACCGTGACAAGAACAAGTACAATGGTGACAAGAATAGAAACAATGACGGTGATAGGCATAGAAACAATAATGGTGACAGGAATTGGAACAATGACAGAGACATGAACATGCATAACATGGGTGATAGACATAATGGCGACAGGAACCAAGGGGACAGGAATAATGGAGATAGGAACCATGGTGATAGATACAGGTTTAGAGAGAATAAGGTTGAGGCCTCAATTACTCATAGGAGGGCTTCACAGCTTACAGCAGGTGACCGACCCGGTATCCCTATATTTGCTCCGAGGAACCAAGTTCTTGAATAGGATCCCACATAGGCCGAGTTTCAGGAGGAGATTCTGAGGGATCAAAGAGCCTCTAGTGCAGAGTTTAGAGAAGAAATGACTTTTGTGAAGTACTTTGACATTAGGATAAAAAATAGACCTCGCAGAGGAGGTAGACCTCAGAACCAGGAATTATAGAAAAAGGTAAGCAAAATGACACTTGCCTATTTTGATGGATCAGGAAAGACCACAACTAGGGCTTGGGTGCAAAAGTTGGATAGTTACTTGCAGATTAGTCCTATGCTTGAAGAGGATGCCATCACTTATGCTGCATTACATTTGAAGGGAGTAGCACACAAGTGGTGGAGTAATGGGAAGGTTACGTTGGGGCATGATTAGATCACTTCGTATGTGGAGTCTACAGCCCATCTGATCGACAGATTTGACAAGAAGGATCCATAAGTTTAGTTTAAAGAGTTAGCACAGCTAAGGCAGATTGGATCATTAGACTCCCACATCTCTAAGTATCAAGACCTATTTGTTATGATCCCATACTTATCCAAGCGTAGATTAGTGATTCTCTTCATTAATGGACTATCAGACCCACTTCATGGTTGGGTTAAGGGTTTTGACCC
The DNA here is from genome assembly GCA_027924645.1 of Cunninghamia lanceolata. Lineage (NCBI taxonomy): Eukaryota > Viridiplantae > Streptophyta > Pinopsida > Cupressales > Cupressaceae > Cunninghamia > Cunninghamia lanceolata. The sequence goes on from BSBN01000780.1 coordinate 2,021,560, forward strand.
TACTACACTCCATGAGGCCATGAAAAAGGCTCAAGACATGGAGTCATCAGTGTGGAGGAGTAAATTCTAGTCTAAGGGATTTTCTCACAGGAGGGACAAGGAGAAGAAGAAGAAACCATTCCACAGAGATTTTGATCAACACAAGGATAGATCCAATAGGTTAACAGATGATCAGTTGAATGAGTACAGGAGGAATAAATTATGCTTTCATTGCAAAGAACCATGGGATCCTTCACAAAAGTGCTCACATAAGGCTAAGGCCAAACTAATTGAGTACTATTCAGCTGAGGAGTCACAATCAGAGGCATTAGACATAGAGTCAGATCAGCATTCAGAGCATGGTGATAGTGGGGACGAGAGAGCTTCACATCACAGTGCTGATATTAGAGGTGTTATTGCCTAGTTCTCAAGTTTCTAGAAGGTTGGCTCTTTCAGAGTGCCAGGTGTACTAGGTGGGCAACATATTATCACCCTTATCGATACAGGAGCCACTCACAATTTTATTGATGAGGGGTTAGTTTCTCGTAGGGGGCTGAAAACTGAAGAATTCGAAGGCTTTAAGGTGATGGTGGTTGATGGATTCAAAATGCATTGTACTAGGAGAATGTTAGGGTTGAAAATCATCATGGGTGATTATGAGCTAGTCGATGACTTCTATGTAGTTGGTATTGGGGATACAGATGTGGTACTTGGCATGCAGTGGATTAGCCAGTTGGAGGAATTCACCATGAACATTAAAAAGATGATGAGATTTGAGTATAATGGGAGGAAAATATGCCTTAGGGGTATTTCAGATGGTGGACCTCAAGTTGTATCATTGAAGAGAATGGAGAGGCTCTTGAGACATGACTAGGTTGAGTGGGCAGCAGAGTGCCTTATTATGCCAGAGTCCCCACCATGACAGAAGGATAGCTATCATCCAGATATCTAGAAGTTCCTAACCAAACACAGTAAGGTGTTTGGGGACATACCACCTAGAGTGCCTCCTGATAGAGGCATAGAGCACGTCATTGAGTTGGAGGATGGGACTAAGCCCATCATGATCACACCATACCGCCATCCGAAGAGGCTAAAGGATGAGATTGAGAAAACCATTAAGGAGCTTCTGGAGATGGGACATATTAGGCCCAACAAAAGCCCATTCGCTTCTGTAGTTGTGTTGGTCAAAAAGAAGGATGGGACAATCAGAATGTGTATAGACTACAGGGCCTTGAACAAGAAAACTATAAAAAATAGGTATCCAATTCCCAGGATAGATGAATTGTTAGATGAGCTACATGGTGCCTATTATTTCTCTAAGATTGATTTGAGATCTGGATACCATCAAATCAAGATGCGGGAAGAGGATATTGAGAAGACTGCTTTTAGATGCCACTATGGTCATTTCAAGTTTTTAGTCATGCCTTTCGGTTTGACTAATGCACCTGCTACTTTTCAGAGTTGTATGAATCAAATTTTTAGGTAGCAGCTCAGGAAATTTGTTTTGATTTTCTTTGATGATATTCTGATATTCAACGGGAGGACCACTTAAGACATCTAGAGGAGGTTCTGAGCATCTTGGAGAGTAATTCACTCTATGCCAAGGAATCTAAGTGTGATTTTGGTATGACAGAATTGCTTTACCTTGGCCACATTATCAGTGCAGATGGAGTTAGAGTGGATCTAGAGAAAATTAGGGCAATACTTGATTGGCCTCCACCCACAAACCTTACACAACTTAAGGGGTTTTTTAGGATTTGTGGGTTTTACAAATGGTTTGTTAAGGGGTTCTCATAGATAGCAGCACCATTAACTAATCTAACAAAGAAGGGAGCCTTTGAGTGGAGTGATACAACCCAACAGTGCTTCAACAAGTTCAAGCACTTGATGTCTAAATGTCTAGTACTAGCGATCCATGACTTCACTAAACCATTTGAGTTACAATGTGACGCTTCTGGAGAAGGGATCGGGGCTGTGCTTATGCAGGAGAAGCACCCGATAGCTTTTGAGAGCCGAAAACTTTAGGGTGTGGAGAGGAGCTACTTGGTATATGACCAAGAGATGTTGGCCATTATGCATGCATTGGCCAAATTCAGGCAGTATCTGGTTGGGGGCGGATTTATAATTAGGACTGACCATAACAATATTAAATACTTCATGAACTAGAAAGACCTGAATGATAGACAATAAAAGTGGGTCAGCAGGCTGCAGGCATATGATTTTGACATCGAGTATGTCAAAGGAAAGAAAAATGTAGTTGCTGATGCTTTGTCGCGATGACCTCACTTATGTTTATTTGGGGAGATCTCTGTTGATTGGAAAGAGGAGATTATAGAAGAGTATGTTAGGGACTCTTGGGCTATAGGAGTCATTGAGGGCACAATCAGAGATGAGAGATATTCTGTGGTGAGTGATTTGATCATGTACAAAGATAGGATATTTTTGGTGCCCAATTCATAGTTTAAGCATAAGATTATCAAAACTTTCCATGACACACCAATGGATGGCCATCCTAGATTCTTTAAGACATACAAATAGATTCAGGAGAGGTTTACATGGAAAGGACTGAAGGACGAGGTACATAAGTATGTTCGTGAGTGTCCCATTTGTCAGTAGAATAAGCAAGAGCATACCTTTCCCACATGATTACTACAACCATTACCCATTCCCAATAAAAAATGGGAATGTATCTCCATAGATTTCATTACAGGGTTGCCGAAGGTACAGGGTAAGGATTGCATATATGTGGTGGTCGATAGACTCACCAAATTCACACATTTCTTTGCCATTTCAGCAACCTATACAGCTGCTCAGGTGGCTAAATTATTTTTTAGGGAGATATTCAGATTACATGGGGTACCTAGGAGTATAGTCAGTGATAGGGACATCAAATTCCTAAGTATATTTTGGCAGGAGTTGTTCAGGTTGTGTGGTATAGAGTTGACTCCTAGCACTAGCTACCACTCGCAGATGGATGGACAAACAAAGGTGGTAAATAAATGGTTAGAGGGGTACCTACGTAACTATGTTTCAGGGCAGCAAAGGGCTTGGATCAGATGGTTTCACCTGGGGGAGTAGTGTTATAATACTACACATCACATGTCTATCTAGATGACTCCTTTTAGGGCACTATATGATTATGATGCCCCATGCTTCACAGATCTCTTGCTTGGTGATAGTCGGGTGCCTAAGGCCAAGGATCTTTTGTAGGATAGCCAGGACATTCTCAGGGATCTTAAGGAGAATATACAATAGGCACAGAATCAACAGAAGTTGTATGCTAATCAGCACTGAGTGGAGAGGAGTTTTGAGGTTGGAGACATGGTGTATTTGAGGCTCCAAACCTATAGGCAGTCCACTCTCAAAAAGAGTGGAGTAGAGAAGTTAAACCCAGGTTTTATGGTCCTTTTAGGATTGTCAGATGAGTGGGTGAGGTGGCTTATGAGCTTGAGCTTCCATCAGATAGTAGAGTACACAATGTGTTCCATTTTTCCAGACTGAAGAAAGCTCTTGGCTACAATATAGTTCCTTCCACAGAGCTTCCACCATTGGATGAGGAGGGTAAGTTGGTCCTAGTACCTGAGGCTATCATTGACACTAAGGAGAGACATTTGAGTAAATGGGTTATCAGAGAGTACTTGGTTAAGTGGAAGAATCTGCAAGTCGGGGATGCCACATGGGAGAGTGAGCAGATATTGCAGTATCTAGAGTTGAGGTTGCTTGAGGACAAGCAATCTTGGGGAGGGCAGACTGTAATGTCCCCCACTTAGCTTATCACTCAGGAAGGTCAGGGTTAGCCTATCATAGGATTCCTGTAGGCTAGTGGCAGCGTTCAGGGAGTTAGTTTGGGGACTTACTATTTATAGTAAGTCAAGACATAGCTGTTTTCCATATTTGGCAGGGGAGTGTAGGAGCCTAGGCTTGAGATTCAGGAAGTCGAATCTTCTAGAGCTATATCAATTTTATATAAGTTAAATTAAAAATTTAACTTATTGTATTTTTGAGTAACTTTAAGTTATGTTATAACTTGTCTTTATAACATTAAGTTGTAACTTAAAGTTAGAAAAAGTGATTGCCTAGGGAGGAGCGCCCACCTCATGGACGGATAAGGGGGTCAATTAAAAATTAAAAATTAAAAGATTTTCCCTCTCACTTGGGCTTTAGGCTTGAGGGAGATATAAGGGCTAAAAAAAGAACTTCATTTCTTCATGCTTTCTTATGTGATTTTGCTTTGGTATTGAGTTGCTCCAGCACTTGGGGTTTTGAGTTTGGCTCTTTGTCTTTGATCAACGAATTGCAGAGATGAAAACCTTTGCATTTCGCCTTTCCTCGTGTATGAGAGAGTGCATCAGGAGAGGGTTTGAGGAGGCTTCACATAGAGGCTTCATTTGTGCATTCCAGGAATCTATTTTGGAGTTGTTTCAAGCATAGATTAAAGATTTCATTGTGATTTCCTGATTGCAGCCAGTAAAGGAGGCTTTAGAGGACATATTTATTAGAGTTTATGACTGTGTTGTTGATTGGAAGGGGTTTTCTTATTGGCCGTACACCTTTGCTGTAGGTTGTACCCTCTTAGTGGGTCGTACTTCCTTAGAACAACAAATAACTTGATTTTTGATGGTTCATTTTAATCTCAGGTGCTGCAGACATTTCAGTAGCATTAGATGAGGTTTTTGGAGAGTTTTTTTGGAGGTTCATTGCTGATATCACTAGCACACAGGCCTTACCAGCTGATGCAGGTAGTGGGACTTTAAGGAGGCTATTTCAATAGTATCTGGTACTCATATATCTTCTAAAGGAGGCGTCTAGGGTTGATACTACCATGATATGCAATAGAATAGCATTTTCACCATTGTACTTTGATTTGTGAGCAATTTTCTAAGTGCCGGAAGTGCTTCTACAACTACAACCCGACACGAAGTTGTAAAACTCAATATGAGTATGTAATAGAAGCTCATATTTTGGCTAAAAATCATCTGGGTTGTTGTTAGTTTGCTAATAGCACTTTTAGTTTTTGCTGGGTTTTTCATATATGTGGTATTTTCTATGTCAATTTTGCAAACCTCGTACATGCAAAAACATGCATTGAAAACTTAAACACAAAAACATCAAAAAATAAAAAATACAAAGAAATCAGTCAGAAGGAAACCAGATAGAGGGGTGTATGTTACATCATCTCGTCATTCAGATTCTCCTGATCCTCCCTCTGACCATGATATCCAGAATCATCCTAATCATGTTCTTCAATTTCTTCTATCTCCATATCTCCACTTAAGAGCGTCTCATCAACACCACTACCACTACATGTGGCACTGATATTCATTGTGTCATTGTCTTATATGCTATTATTGTTTGAAGTGTTGCACAACCCTCTTCTTTCACATGAAGACCTCCAGATTGTGAGTGCCCTCTCAAAAGGAAAACTCCAGATATCATGTCTAGTTGTATACATCCTCAAACAATTTTCCAAATTCTTGTCAAGTTTATTTCTTATCTTTGATTTCAAGAACCCCAATGCACTAAAAACTCTCTCATCCTCCACCGATCCCAATATCACAGTTTGACATAAATCAATAAGTTTGAAAAATTCTGATAATCCATCACGCAATATTTCTCTTTGACTTAAGGTTGCCCAAAGCTTTGTTATCGATCCATGTTGGTGGGGAGCCTCCATGAGTTTAAACTATTCCCTCATTGAAATTGCAAATTGACCTAATTAATCACTGAGCTTAGTTCGATTAAAAATTCCTTCTATTACTTGTCCATTGAATTCTATACTTTTGCAAAAATGATTTGTTATTGTTAAGGTCTTTATCTTGTTGTGAAAATCAATTGGCTCACAGTTGACCCAATATTGAGGATACACTATAGATATGGCTTCAAGTAGTTCATCATGAGGGAATCAATCTCTAATCTCCAAGGAAAGAGATTTTGTAATATTCTTTAAAGAAGTACTTACAAAATTAACAATCTTGTCAAAAGCTTCCCTTGAAACATGTTCTCTAATAGTGCGCTTGACCTTGTTTAAATAGTACATTGGTATCTCAAATCCCTTTATAGAGACACATAACTCCCCACTATCATTAAACAGTAAAAAATTAGAACTATTGGTCACATTTGTTATCAAATGCTAGCTGCTAAATTTTGTACTTATGAAGGACTGGATTGATAGATATAGATTATCGAGGGTCATGCATATCATTCTACATAGTCTAGTATATTCGAAAATATACAGAGTCCTTTCTTGGGCTTTTTTCATAAGCATGTTCATTTCCTCCAGCATGGAAATAATACCAACTAAAACGAGGAGTGTCTCTGTCACTTAACCTATGTAAGAGGTCAGGAACCTTGTCAACTGTGAAGCGATGTTCGTACATTAAACCAATCAAGGATTGATATTCTGCAAAAACTCTTTTAGCTGGTTCAAGCAAGGAGATCCATTTGGTATCAACATCCTTAAGAAGCTTGTTTCCTACAATTATTCCCATAGCAAAATGTTGAAATTCCAAAAACCTTTTAGGACTTCGACAGAAGTATGAGTAGAGATCGCGGACTAGATCTTCAACTTTTGATACTACAGGAAACTTGCTCACAATTTTAAATGCTAAATTCATTATGTGGGCCATGCAGTGAATGCCAATAATGTATGGTGAAATAGAAGTTTGTAGCTACACACACAACCATTCCTATGACATTGCATTTCTGAAGCTCCATCCGCCCCTACACACACCAACTTTCTAGCAATTGTGTAGTCATCCGTACCTCTAATTTCATTCAAAGATTTCTTAACTATCTCAAATAGATTTTGTGATGTTGCATTCTCATTCATTTTATAAATAGAGAGTAGATGAGGTTGGCAGACATGATTTTCCACAATATACACATGCATACATACCTAGGAAGTATTATCTATTGTTGTAACTTCATCTAGAGATAATGCAATAAAAGTTGACTCTTTTATTTTTTCCTGTAAATCACATTTTTCCACCTCAACAAGAGAACTTGCCCATTCCCATCCACTGTTTATTGACCAGTGTGTGTTGGGAAAATTAGGAACGCCTATAAAAGATAATAAACTATTATATTCAAGGTAGTTTGTCATAGGACGCCCTCTGCCCAAAATATGAAAAACAACACCCAACTGAACAATTTTTTCCATTTGTAATTCTCCCATCATCTTTCCAAATTGATCTTCAATTGAACCTCCACCTGCATGAGTCTTCACCTTTCTTTGCAAATGTGCTTCATATTCAAGGGCATTCTTTACATGAAGACATTCTTCCTTCATTTTCCATCTTATTACCAATTTTTCCTGTCCATCTATGATTTATTTTTCATAAACTTTGCCAATATGTTTTTCTATGGTGTCAAGTTTTAACTGCAACCTCTTCTTCCTATGATATTTCCAACTGCAAATCTTACACTTGCATTCTGTGGGAGGTTCATCTTTGTTTTTATTCTCCATCGGTTCGATGAACAGGAATTTTGACACCCAATCAATCTAAAAAATCCTTGACATTTCCCACTCACGCCCCTTTTTTGATTTGGCTTTTCTTTTCCCCTTGCGTGCACTTACAGGATCTTCATCTTCATTGATTTCTATAACTTCATTTGCTTCATTATCATTTGTTCTTGGAACATCATCTGTGGAATTATCATCATCCCAACTACCTTGGGTATTCCCTCAAACATCATCTATGGCATTCTCATCATTCCCAGTACATTGGGTATTCCTTGGAACATCATCTATGGCATTCTCATCATTCCCGATACATTGGGTATTCCCTGGAACATCATTTGTGGCATTATCATCATTCCCGGTACATTGGGTATTCCTTGGAATATCATATGTGGCATTGTCATCATTCTTGCTACATTGGGTATTCCCTGGAATATCATCCGTGCCATTGTGATGCAAGTCAATAGATGGTACAGGTTCTGATGTTGTAGCTACATTCGATGGACCACCAACATTGCCAAAGTATGACTTTATGTTATTGTTTCTCTGTTTTGATGGCCTTAACCTCCCTTGAGTCCCTTCACCATCCTCAGACAACTTCTTCTTACTTGACATCTCTCACGAATTAAAATCTATAGAAATAATGTCATTTTGTTTCAGATGCAATCATAGATGATAGAATATAGATCCCTGGGTCCTAGATTAAGATATCTCCCTAGTCCTAATTCCTACTCAATCAATATCATCTGTAACAAAGACATAAATAATCAACATGAATCTTATATTATTACACAGTAAACTTGTAAAGAAATGATCTCTCACCTTTCAGTGACTCGCCAATACCTGTAGCTGTAACTTCTCTATGATCCAAAATGAATCGAGGATTTGAGAGCTGAGCTGAACAAAATGTGTAAAGAATTAATTAGAGTTTCAAATGCATTTATATCAATGCATATTTGGCGAATAACGTGGGATTTTCAAATGGTATTATAATAATATGGTGATTCCTATGTACTATTAATAGGACACTTATAAATGTTAGGCGAAATGGACCTCCATCAAACACATATATAGTAATTTTCTAGGCGAATATGGCCCTACAATTAGCATGGAGTTATAATGGTATTGGTGAAGTTGGTCCTCATACATGTGAACCGTTTAATTATACTCGAAAAATTGGTCCTTGTGCATGTCAACCATTTAATAATATTGGTGAATTGGGTCCTCATGCATGTCCACCATTTAATGATATTGGCGAATATGTGGGTGAATTAAAACATGCCTCCAAAATTCTAGGCGAATCACCGTTAGAACAACATAGAATACCGTGGTGAAAATACTAACTATAAATGACTCAAAAATTAATTGGGTGGTGAATTGAAATGCATTTGACCAAAAATCCGTAAAAACTGGGAGAATTGGCCCTCCTTCAGTGGTAATGTATTCACCAATTCCTCATTCATGGAAATGAACTATTCGCCAATTGGCAAAGATTTGCCGCTAAAAAAATCCCTGCCACAAGATATTGGGTTCAAATATATTTATATTTTGTTGAGGCAGTGATCAAGCGAGACGGATTAATGCATAAAAAATACCCATCCATAGGTGAGGAGTGAATCAGATATAGGGAAACTCTGCATTTACTCCTAAGACAATGCCGATACATTAACATTTAAATCTGAAATCTGTGTTAGATCCGATCACTACTGGCAAGCATAACCATAAGAAATCAATTAATTTTAGAGTGTATGGCTATAGATTCATTGCTTAGAGTTTCAAATAGATTCTAGAGAAGTAATATTTGATTTACAAAATTTGATTTTCCTAGGCATGTATAAAGATGTTTTCGGCATGCAAAACAAAACTTCCAACAGGTTAAACATAAACGGTGACTAAAGAATAAATACTATTGGATAATTATTATTTCCTTCCCACAATCCAATATTTCCAGACTTCTATATCATCACTTTTATTTCTCTCATTTTCTTTCATAGCAAGAAGTCTTTATAATTTGGGAGGCTTCTTAGGCATCAATTTTTTTATGGCATCAATCCTTTATTTTACCCGCTATCACTTTTCTGATGGGAATAAATCATGACGTGATAGTTTTCTAAGCACAAATGCTTACATATAAAAACCTATCGGCTAATTATGATTCCTGTGCATGCTCTTGCAATGTCTGGGTGCGACCCTATTTCATTTCCCTTGTCTGTTGAATCCCCTCCAATCCTTTCTAGTGGCAAGGTTTCTTTTGCAGGTTGAGCTCGTCCTAGTGGTGGTTTTGTTCTTGGTGGAGTGGTTGTGGCTGGGATTGGTGGCACGGTTGGTTCTATATGGGTAGTTTCCCTTATTGTGGGTGTTCTTGGTGTTGGTTGTGTTTATTCTGGGGTTGGATTGGGTAGTTTGTGACTTGTTACGGTGGTGCAGGTGCTTATTGTGACCTCTCACCCTGGTGTTGATGTCCTTGTCATGATTTGAAAGGTAGTGTCAGGTGTTCTTTTGTTGGCGCCCTTGTTAATGGCTTATCCTATGCTAAAATGGTTGGGATTAGTTATTCCTCACCTTGTCCTCCTCTACTAGCTAAAAATTTCCCTTTGCCCTATTCTCATACTACCCCTGTTGTGGTTTTCAGGCAATAAGTTCATGATAATGAGGATTCCTTTGCACAATGTGGCTTGATAGGAAGATTTAATAGGCTGTGGCCTTCTCTCCTAGACCTTCATAGGTGGGTTTTGGTGTCTTGGAAGCCACTTATTGAGGCCTATATCAAGCTATACCCATGTGCGAGGGTTTTTTTATTGCAAGCTTTCAGTCTTCTAAAGATAGGGAGGCGGTGTAAGATGGTTGACTTTGGATGTGGGGAGAGCACTCCCTCTTCCTCAAGCCATGGTTCCCCTTCTTCAACTTTCTCATGGAACCATTAAATTTCATGCCACTTTGGGTTAGACTGATGCAGAATGCCCAGCAGAAGCGGATGAAGATTGACTATATCTTCCCTATCGGCAAGAGGTATCCCAATGTCTCTCCGAAGCCAAGAATGACTTCTCTATCGGTGAGACATGAACTATCGGCCGGGTCTTATTGTTATATCCCGATGGCTAAGTTCTCACCGATAAACTCCGTGACGGTTAGTTGCCTATCGGCAACACCTCATACTATCGGACCACGATAAAGTTCCTTCGGCCAGACTTCTTCCTTCGTCACCCCGATGACCACTCTTTGTCGGTCAGACTTCTTCCTTCGGTGAAGCTTCTTTCACCTACACCGACGCTTTGTCTCTCGCCGATATCGTCAGACACATCGGCCAGACCTCCTGCTTCGGTAAGACTCCGGTTCGTAGTCCCGATGTTTCATCTCACTCCGACGAGTCCTTTTGTCGCTGAGACTTCTCGAACTCCTTCCGATGAACTTCTATCGGTGGGACTCTAACGGTCGCCGTGACTTCTTCGGCTTCCCCCGACAAGGTACCTCACGCCGATACTCTTTATCGGCAACACTCCGAGGATGTCTCACCGATCGGTGAAACTCTATACCGTCGGCTAAGTATATTTTCCTTAGCCCGATATCGTTTCTCTCACCGATGCGAACACAAAGGTATGTGTCTCCGGCACTATACCAATCTTCGGCAAGACGGAGAGCCTTTCACGCCGATGGATCTCCAACTGTTCAGAGGCGCCGAACCAGAATTCCCTTCGACAGAACAATGGAATTTAGCCGTTTCATTTATCAAACCCTCGATCACTTGTAGCAATCTGATCCCACATCAAAACTATCCAATTTCACTCCGATTTCCCGACTAGCCACATGATGATGTCTAGTCGAACTTGACTGAGTTCGCCGGCTTCCTGGGTAAGAATTCAACAACAACAAACGTGAGAAATCTTTCCCCCATCCCACTGTTACTATACAGGGCTTCAGTGGACAGAGGAAAGGGCCTCCATGTATGAATCAAAACCCTACTCCTAGGTTACGAACCAGCCACTGTGGAACCGTGGGTTTTACACCGTCTGCACCTTACAGAGTCACTATGGATTGACGGATAGCATCCGATTAGGTTCTATTTACAAAATCAGGATAAAGATATCAGATCACTAAGAATAACCAAGAAAAATCAACACAGATCATACCCAGAACTCTTCTTCATTCAATTATCAAAAACTTGTTGTAATACACACTTTCCTCTCTCCGTGTGACATACAACCTGCTTCTAAAGAAGATGTAGAGACAGCAGTTATCCCCTCCAACCGTGCAAACTAATTTTCAAATCAGTTAGCCGTTGGTTTACCCTTCATACAAGCAAAACTACATGTGTGCCTTGCACAATTACATTCATGGGACCAAATTGACCCTTATTACAAAATGAAATGGCTTAAGAGCCTTATGAGACAATAAAAGAAAAGATGATCCTGCACTACAGAGAATGTGCTCCTGCACCATACTCCCCCTGCAGGAAAGACTCAAGTCCCTTGAGTTGCTAGCTGCTGAAGTGTCTTCCCATGCTTTAGAATATCGGCTTCACTCATCCAGGTTGCCTCTGAATCAGGAAGATCCTGCCACTTGACCAAGTAATCTTTGTATACCCCTTTTCTTGTCTTCTTGACAATTTTGGAATCCAAAATGCATTCCAATTGCAAAGGCTTACTTGGAGGTAAATCTTTGATCCAGTCTTCATCTTCAATCACAGCATCTGAGCTATCTTCAGCATGTAATGGAGGTCTAAAAGGGAACAGGTCTGCAACATTGAAAATGGGAGAGATACCAAGGCCAGATGGTAAGTCTATTTCATATGCATTTGGACCAAATTTATGCACTACCTTACAAGGTCCTATCTTCTTCATCGACAATTTGGTTGGTTGCCCCTTAGGTAATCTTTCCTTTCTGAGGTAGGCCATCACCAAATCTCCTACCTGGAACTGTACCTCCCTTCGCTTCAGATCTGCTCTATCCTTGTACTTGGAGACAGTTTTCTCCAACTGAAGCTTGACCTGATCATGTACTGTTTTCATGGTAGCAGCAAAGTCTTCTCCTAGAGCACTCCTTTTATCCCATCCTTGGAGGTCTTTGAGTTCAAGTGGTCCTCTTGGGTGGAAACCATAAACTATTTCAAAAGGGCTTTTCCCAGTACTTCTGTTTCTTGAGTCATTATAAGCATATTCAGCTTGACTGATCACTAAATCCCATGCTAATCCATGCTGTTTGGTAAGGCATCGCAAAAGGTTTCCCAAGGACCTATTAACAACCTCAGTCTGACCATCAGTCTGGGGATGGTAGGCGGATGAAAAAGACAACTGAGTGCCCAATTTTCTCCATAGGGTCCTCCAAAAATGACCAACAAATTTGGAATCTCTATCAGTAACAATTGATAGGGGTAAACCATGAATTCTGACCACCTCTCTGAAAAAGAGACCAGCAATCTGAGATGCATCATTTGTGCATTTGCATGGCACAAAATGAGCCATCTTACTGAATCTATCCACAATGACAAAAACACTGTCTACACCCCTTGCTGTCCTAGGAAGACCAAGCACAAAGTCCATACTAATGCTTTCCCAAGGTCTGGTGGGAATGGGCAGTGGTTGGTACAAACCAGCATTAGAAGACATACCCTTAGCCTTTTGACATATGGTACAGCTTGCAACATATCTCCTTACATCTGTCTGTACCTTGGGCCAATAATAGAACCTGGTGACTTGTTCCAAAGTCTTGTCCAACCCAAAATGTCCTCCTAAGGCTCCATTGTGCTTCTCCTTGACGATATTGTCCCTCATTGAACATTTAGGAACACACAATAAATTACCTTTAAATAGGAGCCCTTCTTGCAGCACAAAATCAGAATACTCGCCATGAAAAGTGTTAGCCAAACTTGCACACACTTCATAGGCAGCCTTGAAATCTGCATCATCCTTGTACAACTCCTTCAGACATTCTAGACCCATATGTTCCATTTGTACTTCCTGTATGACCAGTATCCTCCTACTCAAAGCATCTGCCACTTTGTTGGCAACACCTTTCTTATGCTTAATAGTGAAGGTATAGGCCTGCAATTGTTCCATCCACTTAACGTGCCTATGATTCAACTTCTCTTGACTATTTAGGAAGCTAAGAGCATGGTTGTCAGTAAAAACAATGAACTCTTTTGGCAGTAAGTAATGTCTCCATTTTTTTAGAGCTTGCACCATTGCATACAACTCTAGGTCATAGGTAGAATACCTCTGTTTGGCTTCATTCAACTTCTCTGAAAAGAATGCTACTGGATGTTCTTCCTGACTAAGAACAACACCTATAGCCTGTTGGCTTGCATCACACTCCACAACAAATACTTTGTCAAAATCAGGGAGTACCAACGTAGGTAACTCGGCCACTTTCTGTTTCAATAGTTCAAAACTATCATCGGCTTGTTTTGTCCATTGAAATTTACACTTCACTCCACCCTTGATGGTATTGAGAATAGAAGCACTTATGTGACTGAACCCTTTAATGAACTTCCTGTAAAAAGTTGCCAAACCATGAAAACTTCTTACATCTCCTACTGTCTTAGGAGTAGGCCAATTGAGAATAGCCTCAACTTTTGTAGGATCCATTTTCAAACAGCCATTGGAAATCACAAATCCAAGATACACTAGTTCAGTTTTCATAAAATCACATTTATCCAAGTTGATCATCAACTTACTCTCATGCAATTTCTTTAACACCTGTCCAAGATGCTTCACATGCTCTTCTTTGGTCCTGCTGAAAATCAATATGTCATCAAGATAAACAATAACAAATTTTCCAATAAATTCTACAAGTACCTCATTCATCAACCGCATGAAGGTGCTTGGAGCATTACTGAGACCAAATGGCATGACAAGCCACTCGTAGAGACCTTCATTTGTTTTGAAAGCAGTCTTCCATTCATCTCCCTGCCTTATTCTGATCTGGTGATAACCAGATTTCAAATCAATCTTGGAATAGTAACATGAACCACCAAGATAGTCCAACAGATCCTCAATTCTTGGCATAGGAAATCTATACCTTATGGTGATCTTATTGATAGCCCTTGAATCTGTGCATAATCTCCATTTGCCATCTTTCTTAGGAGCAAGTACACTAGGGACTGCACATGGACTAAGACTTTTCCTAATCAAACCTTTCTCCAAAAGTTCTTGAATCTGTCTACCTACTTCTTCATTCTGCTGTGGTGTCAACTTGTAGGCAGCTTTGTTGGGTAATGTGGCTCCAGGAATCAAGTCAATCTGATGACTTATGTCCCTCATAGGTGGTAAGGAGTTAGGAGTATCCTCTACCACAAGATCTTGGTACTTATCCAGTAATTGTTGCACTTCCAATGGGATCTCCTTCTGCTGTTTGCTTTGCTGATTGGATACAGGCTTCATCATCAGTGCATACCCTTGGGTATCCTTCTCCTTCATGAGTTGTAGGAACTCTTTGCCACTCACTAACATGACACTGTTGTCATTGCTCTTCTCTCCAACCTGCTCTGGTAAGGGATCCATCTGAAACTTCTTACCATTCTTGGTGATCATATATGTATTCTTTTCACCATCATGCAGTGCCTTCACATCATACTGCCAAGGTCGTCCAAGAAGAAGATGACAAGCATCCATAGGAATAATTTCACACAGCACCTTATCCCTATAATCACCTAGTTCAAACTCTACCCAAGTTTGTTCTTCCACCAAATAGTTCTGATTCTTATTCAACCAAGATATTTTGTGAGGATTAAGATGGGGTAATCTTTTCAGTCTACACTTTTCTACCATTTCAGTAGACACTACATTTTCAGTAGAACCTGAATCAACAATGATTTTACAGAGCTTACCATATGCTATTCCTTGGGTTCTGAAGAGATTCTTCCTTTGTGGGGGCTCCTGCTTCAATGGCATCTTCACGAGGGTCCTCTTAATCATCATATTCTCTCCTTCAAGCACTGGTGCAGCACTACCAATTGGTGAGTTTACACTTTGACAATCATCCTCCTGCAATAGTTGGTTCCTTCTCCCACCGTCATGGGAGCTAGACGCCTTCTCAGGGCATTTACTTGTAGTGTGGCCTACTTGATTGCAGTTGTAACATCTTCCAGTGAAGACTCCACGTCCTCTGCCTGCACCACCATCTCTTCCTCTGCCATTAGGTCTTCTCCAACCTCTGAAACCACCACCTTTTTGTTCTGGGTCAGAACGTGATTCTTGTTGACTAGAACTTTCACCTTTGTTTGGCTGTCCTCTGCCAAAATTACCTCTTCCTCTATTGTTCCTGCCGCCTCTTCCTCTGTTATTTTGATCACTTCTCCTTTTCAGTTTATCCTCTGCCCTAGAGGCTAACTGAAAACATTCATCCACAGTCTTGGGAACCACCATACTGAACTCATCCTGTATATTGTACCTCAGTCCATCCAGGTATCTGGCCACCATCTCTTTTTCTTCTTCTCTGTGATTGGCTCTCATGCTCAATCTGTGGAATTCTTCAGTGTATGTAGCCACGTCCATATCTTTCTGCCTAAGATGATTAAACTTTCTGATAGTCTGCAGATCATAATCACATGGTAGAAATTTGGCTCTCAGCATGGCCACCATTCTGCTCCACTTGGTGATTGGACTCTTTCCAACCTTCTCCCTTTCACATTGAGTGTAGTTCCACCAAACCAATGCAGAACCTCTCAGTCTGGTCTTTGCAAACTTTACTTTCTTACTGTCCCTATACTCTTTGAAGTCAAAGTAATTACTTATGGCTTCAATCCAGTCCACAAGAGTATCTCCATCCAGTTTCCCATTGAACGTGGGAACATCCAGTTTCGGATCACCACTATCTCCATGACCCTTGAGTGCATTCAAAAATGCCTTTTGATCAGCAGTCATACCTTCTCCTTGAGGATTCTCCCCAGTTTCTCCTTCTTCATTCTCCTCTGACTCAGAAGTGCTTCCATCCTTCTCTTTGGATCTCTCTTCCTTCAGTCTCTCTTCGAGCATTTCTTCCACCATCTTCTGGATGGCTGCTTTACTCATCGTCTTGGGAGGCATTGTGCTAGCCTCTGTTTCTATCTCCAATTCTTCGTCTGACATACACGGCTGTGATTCAGAATATTGGCTCTGATACCAATTTGATGCAGAATGCCCAGCAGAAGCGGATGAAGATTGACTATATCTTCCCTATCGGCAAGAGGTATCCCAATGTCTCTCCGAAGCCAAGAATGACTTCTCTATCGGTGAGACATGAACTATCGGCCGGGTCTTATTGTTATATCCCGATGGCTAAGTTCTCACCGATAAACTCCGTGACGGTTAGTTGCCTATCGGCAACACCTCATACTATCAGACCACGATAAAGTTCCTTCGGCCAGACTTCTTCCTTCGTCACCCCGATGACCACTCTTTGTCGGTCAGACTTCTTCCTTCGGTGAAGCTTCTTTCACCTACACCGACGCTTTGTCTCTCGCCGATATCGTCAGACACATCGGCCAGACCTCCTGCTTCGGTAAGACTCCGGTTTGTAGTCCCGATGTTTCATCTCACTCCGACGAGTCCTTTTGTCGCTGAGACTTCTCGAACTCCTTCCGATGAACTTCTATCGGTGGGACTCTAACGGTCGCCGTGACTTCTTCGGCTTCCCCCGACAAGGTACCTCACGCCGATACTCTTTATCGGCAACACTCCGAGGATGTCTCACCGATCGGTGAAACTCTATACCGTCGGCTAAGTATATTTTCCTTAGCCCGATATCGTTTCTCTCACCGATGCGAACACAAAGGTATGTGTCTCCGGCACTATACCAATCTTCGGCAAGACGGAGAGCCTTTCACGCCGATGGATCTCCAACTGTTCAGAGGCGCCGAACCAGAATTCCCTTCGACAGAACAATGGAATTTAGCCGTTTCATTTATCAAACCCTCGATCACTTGTAGCAATCTGATCCCACATCAAAACTATCCAATTTCACTCCGATTTCCCAACTAGCCACATGATGATGTCTAGTCGAACTTGACTGAGTTCGCCGGCTTCCTGGGTAAGAATTCAACAACAACAAACGTGAGAAATCTTTCCCCCATCCCACTGTTACTATACAGGGCTTCAGTGGACAGAGGAAAGGGCCTCCATGTATGAATCAAAACCCTACTCCTAGGTTACGAACCAGCCACTGTGGAACCGTGGGTTTTACACCGTCTGCACCTTACAGAGTCACTATGGATTGACGGATAGCATCCGATTAGGTTCTATTTACAAAATCAGGATAAAGATATCAGATCACTAAGAATAACCAAGAAAAATCAACACAGATCATACCCAGAACTCTTCTTCATTCAATTATCAAAAACTTGTTGTAATACACACTTTCCTCTCTCCGTGTGACATACAACCTGCTTCTAAAGAAGATGTAGAGACAGCAGTTATCCCCTCCAACCGTGCAAACTGATTTTCAAATCAGTTAGCCGTTGGTTTACCCTTCATACAAGCAAAACTACATGTGTGCCTTGCACAATTACATTCATGGGACCAAATTGACCCTTATTACAAAATGAAATGGCTTAAGAGCCTTATGAGACAATAAAAGAAAAGATGATCCTGCACTACAGAGAATGTGCTCCTGCACCATAGACTACCTAATCTTCCCCTCCAATTCTATGAAGAGCCCTATTTGAAGGTATTGGCAATGTTATTGGTAGATTTCTAAAGGTGGACTCTTCCACGTCTAACATAGGCCACTCTACTTATGCCTGTCTTCTAGTGGATATTAACACCTCCAAGGATCTTCTTAGGGAGGTTGTTTTCATGGTGGAGGATTGACTGTGGACTCAGTTGTTGGAATATGAGGGCATCCCTTTTCACTGCGGATGATGTTTTTCTACTAGTCATCTTGCCTTAGATTGTCCCTGTACTCATTGTAGGAATGTTGGCTTGGCTACATGGTGGCAGAATTCCCTCTTTGAACATTTAACCATGGTTTTTAGGATGATGCTCATTCAAGTCCCATGGCTTTGGATATTGGCGTGCTCCTAGTGGCTCTTGAGATAGCTCCCTTGGGACTGGTGTGACTCTAATCTTATCCTCAAATATTCCTGGGGATCCTTATTTAGTGTCAACACAATTTTCTTCTTCAACCATTCCCTTCACCCCCTCGGTGGACTATGGTGGGGCCTTGGTTCTCCCAAGCCTCCATCTTCAATGCAACCTTAAGCCTATTCAGATTGCCCTTCTTCCCCTTTGAGGGGGATATATTGTGTAGAGGCATCTACTGAGGAGTCCATCTCCTCTTGGTCTGATGATTTTGATAATGAAATGGCTTGGACTATAGTACATAGAAGGAAGAAAGGCCTTAAATCAATTTCATCTTCTCAGCCCCAGGATTCGAGTGTGTGATTTTCTAGGTCAGCATCATGTGTTGTATAGCTTGTTGGGCTCTAGGTGTTGCTTGTTGTACCAGTTTTCTTGTAGGATCTTCATGTTACAACTATTGTTTTGGCCGATTCTCTTTCTTTGACCTTAATGGTCTTGGTTGTTTTGGTTCTATTTCTCATGTAACTCGTTCCTCTTGCCTCTTGGTTGTTTCTTTGTAAAAGGGTTCAGACCATTTCAAAACTCATTTTTTATTAATATAAAAAATAATTGTGTAAAATATCAGCCCATCCCTTGCTCTTAATCCTCCCCTATCATTGTGTGTGGGCAAGAGGTGATTGAAAATGAACACTTTTATGCTTGTCATGTCTTGGTGTGTAGATTTACCAGCTTGTGGCCCTCTCTTCTAGACTTGCACTTATGGGTTTCAGACTCTTGCCAGGCTCTTGTTGAGGGAAAATTAAGTTGTACCCTTGTGCTAGGGGTTTTTTACTTTGTCATTCAAGTCTTCACATGATAGGGACTTGATTTTAGATCACTAATTGTGAATGTGGGGCAAGCATTCAATCTCACTCAAGCCATGGTCTACCTCTTTTAATCTACTTTTGGAACCACTCAATATTAGACCTGTTTGGGTTAGACTTCCCCATCCCCATCTTCAATTACTGGAGGATTCTTGTGATGAGTCCATTGGCAATGCTCTTGGTCATTTTTTGAAGGTTGATTCAACCACTAGCCTCATGGGCCACCCTACTTTCTCCTAGATTTTAGTGGATATTGATACCTCGAAGGCTCTTCTTGGGGATATTGTTTTGATGGTGGAGGATAGATCGTGAACTCAACCACTTGATTATGAGTGTCTCCCCTTTCACTGTAAATGACATTTTGCCACCAGACACATGGCTTCTAATTGTCCTTCTCATCATAAGGTGGGCCCGACTACATGGTGGAAAAATGCCCTTGTTGGACATTTTACTATTGGTGATTCTAACTCTCGGGATGACATGCCTTCTCCTATTTCCCCTTTGATGGATCTTGTACCTGAGGTAGTTTCCTTTAGGGCTGGTGTAGATTTGGTGATTTAATCAATTCCTACCGAGAGCTTTTCATCAAAACTGATTCTGGTTGCTTCCTTATCGATTCCCATTCTTCTCTCAACTTGTTGTGATGGGACCCTTTCTCTAACTATGTCTACTAATTTTGTTAGGCATCTGACTTCCATGGATATACATTCTCCCTCCTCATGGGAGGAGGCTACAGTTGAGGCCATGGTAGAGGATTCCCCTCTCCTCTCTTCAATCAAATGATTTTGATAATGGTGTTTCCTTAATGATTGTTCATCATAGGAAGAGGGTCTCCCCAAATCTATGTCTAATTCTCACCCCTGGGTCAAGGGGATGCAGACTGCTCATTTGGGGTTTGGTGTTGTGTAGGTTGGCCCATTGTGTTTTGGGAGATTTTGTTCTTGGGGGTAGCTTGATTGTAAATTTATAAGGTTTCAGGTCTTGTTAAAACCCAAGGTTTCTATAGGGATTATGGTCCCTTTAAAACCAACTTATCTTAATCAAAACAATTGTGTAAACTATCATCATTTAGAGACAATATGTATATTGTACCATTTAAAATATGGTCTTGTGAAAAATAACATAATAAGTGTGTAAAATGTATCACCATGACATAATTATATAAAGAAGTATGTGTGATGGATGTTCTCAATTTTGTACCCCAAAGTGAGGATAAGCATGAGTGAAAGTAAGATGGCCACATGCCATTTTTAATCATGTAAGAGCACACTATGTACTTATGTAGAAGATGTGATTGTATAAATGCCACATGAAAAGTGTCATGCATGATGTGATCATCTAAAAACAATAAAAATATTGGTTTGTGATGTGATCGTGAAAGTACCATAAGATGGATGTCATGTAAAAGTGATAGCATTGGAAAAGAACACCATGTATGTTGGCAACATATGCAGGATGATGAAAAGACTAATGATCATAACTGTAAGAAGTGTTGTCATTGATGACAATAAAGGGTAAAGATACAGTGGTCCATAGAATAGAAACACAGGATAGAGATAGTGACAACAAAGGGTAAAGGCATAGTGGTCCAGAAAGTGGTAACCAAGGATAAGGAGACAATTGTGTTGGTCCAAAGGGATTCACTAAGGGGTATATATACAGTTAGGCTAGAGTTGCTAACTGTTCTGGAGAAGGTGCTAAGTGTGATGTGGATAAGGATAATAAATAATAAAGATGTAGTCATGTTGATCCAGAGAAGACCATTGCACCAATCACTCTGTAAATTTGTCTAAGTATCAGTATACTATATTTAGTGTTCAGATGACCAACCTTCTTGGTCTGCATTCCTCCACTATGAAACATTTTATTGTGTGGTTGTAAGGCATTGTTGGTACATATTCATAGAGTCCAAATCCAAAATTTCAAGTCTTGAAGTCCTCCAGAATCAAAGGAAGAGTTGACAGAGTACCAGACTCTATACTGACTGTACAATGACAGTGCCAGTGACAAATTGGGATGCTTCGCATTCCACCCTAGATGAATATCCTACTTTGTGGTGTTGAGGATAAGGTTATGGATGTCTGAAGTATGTATGATCCAAGTGATAGGAATTTTGGAGGTCCACATGTCGATTTGTGAACTAACAGTTAGTTCATGCTACTGTTGCCTCACTAGTGGAGCCAACCTGAGCTGTTAATGTTGTGCGGAGATATGAAATGTATGCAGTAATGTCATGGGAGTTTTTATAGGTTGTGTCGACCTATATAAATGTGCTACATGCTTTGTC
Source organism: Cunninghamia lanceolata (assembly GCA_027924645.1). Classification (NCBI taxonomy): domain Eukaryota; kingdom Viridiplantae; phylum Streptophyta; class Pinopsida; order Cupressales; family Cupressaceae; genus Cunninghamia; species Cunninghamia lanceolata. The sequence goes on from BSBN01000780.1 coordinate 2,043,139, forward strand.
TCTCTCTGCAAAACATATTGGATTATGCTTTGGGCCGATAGGACATGAAGTCATACAGTACATGTATTGTGCTGACCTAATTGATGTTTCTCCTTAATGCAGTATATATACAAGATTGAATTCTTGTGCGGATGTGTGGATGTACGCAAGTTGTGAAGTGAAATAGTGTGTGGAGGTAATCGAAGTCTGATGCAGAGAGAGACAAGTTGAGTTTATGGTAAAGATGAAGTGTGTAAAGTTAGTATTCTAAGCTTTAGTGGAACTGCATCTTCAACATTAGTTAGATGCATTATTAGTAGTTCATTTTGGCAGTGAGCCATCCCCTTCTTCTATCTCTTTCTTCTTAGGACAGCGAGTCACTTGTAGTGATCATTCTTGGACAGTGAGTCCACGAATTGTATCAACCTTAACCAATTACTTTATTAATATATATTGTGAGATAATCCTCACTGTATTTTTTCCCTTTTTGGGTTTTCCACGTAAATACCTGGTGTTCATGTGTGATATGCTTTAATGGTTGATTTCATGCTTTCCTTTCTTAATGCAAGTTAAACAAGCTATGTGAAATGAATGTCTAAATGATTAAGTGGTTTCAAAGAATACTGATTCACCCCCCTCTCAGTATTTCAGGTGTTCAACAATGTAAGATACTATCATGTAAATACATGGGTATGATATACGATGTAGTAATAAGTATACATTTATTCAAAAGGAGATGCTTAATTACTTGACTTGAATTTTAATGCCAATATATACCCCAAGTGGGGAAGTTGAGCAATATGGTGTGTGTGCAAATGACAAGTACCAATAAATGCATAGGAGACATAGATAAGTGTGTAAAACCAATGAATGTGTAAAAAACACAAGTGGAGATAGCAAAGGCCATGTTAAAAGGAGTTAACATGTGAGAAAGGAGAAACACATCAAATAAGGCAGAAAAAAGGGCAAGAATTTATGTAAAAGATGGTGAAAGTGATGAGAAGGAAGGGCAAAGAACAACAATCATGACTAAAGTATAGTTAGTATAAACCAAAAAGCAAAGAAGCTATATTTTTGGTCAACATGAACAAAAAATGTGTTGAGGAAACTTGAAATGCTTTGCATCAACGCAAATCTATAGGGAAACACACAAAGGCAAAATAAAAACAAAGGAAAGAAAAATAGGGTCATAAACAAAAAGATATATTGATGATCTCTTGTGTTAACATTCATCATGAAAGTAGGCTCTGTATCATCCACATTAGCGAAAAGAGAGTAGCAACTTTGTTGGCTCTTTTGGATTTTCATTAAATGGGCTTGTTGTAAAGTTAATATTATTTGAAAGTTGCTTGAGCAATTTGGATACAATGCCATATGAGTTTAATCATTAGTATGGAAAAAGTATTAAAGAGGAACTCATTTTTACACATTGCAACACCTCTAGGATTTTTAATGGACATGTATTGACTACATCATTAATTTGTGAAGGCCCATGATCATGAGCCATTACAAATATGATTGTGAAAAAGAGTAATGAATGGTGAGGAAGATGTAGTAGATTGATCTTCAATGACTTCACCACAATCCTTAAATGATCAATATGGAGATTGAAAGATATCACAAAATGATCTACTTTTTCATTTATTTCCTATTATGCACATTCTCATGTTGGAGAATGGGATGTGTATGAGACAACATGATAATCAAATGTGCTATGGACCTCAAAAGATATCACATCATGAGAAGTTTCATAATGTTCCATAGTAGGATCATTATGTGCATCTAAAAATGTTGTATTATTAGAAAGTATAGATATATTCATAACATCCCTTAAGACACGAAGTTGAGAGACTAGAGTTACTATGAAGGCACACTCTAGGGAAAGGGGAAAATTAATCTTTAAAAACACATGATAAAGCATGGAATGAAGTATACTATAAATATGAAATAAATGAAAACATTATATTTCTCTATCAAAAAAGTATATTTCAAAAACATTTATTAGGAAAATAGTGCAACCACACAAGCCTCTAGGTACATTGTGCATGCCTTGATAATCAACACTACTTTGCTTTTCTCTACAACACTTTCTCCTAGCACACAACTCTTCATGTCATTGCATGCCACTGCATGACACTACACATTATTCATCACTTGATCTCACTCATGAATTTCTATAATCCCATGTAATACATGAAGATTCTAACATATCTACACGTGGATGACTCTAGACATGTAACAAAATTCCAATTGCTAGTAGGCACAATTTATAGGATAGTTGGAGTGTCGATGGTTTAGAATAGATCATTGCAATTTCCATTTCTTGTTTGTAATTGTAACATAATGTAATATTTACATCCACTTACCTCTCACATTTAGAAGTTTGAATGGTAGACATTTTATGGTCATAGGTAAACCAACTAGATATGTTTCCCCTTGTTGGTCATGAGAATCTTCATCCTAGCCATGATCTATGTAAACAAGCATTTTATCCTATTCATTTCAATCTATGAATAGAAGTAGCACATTTTGCTAAATTTTTTCAGTTGGATTGTATGATTGGTTTATTGTTTGTTGTTTTCCATTTGCATAATCTATAAATCCCATCCTTCAAAGGAGTGGTTTGTCCCCTAGACCATATGGGATCTAGATCATTAGTATCACAACATTATTTTCATACTAGTACAATTCTGTACACAACAACAAAGGAAAGGTTGTTCACTTGGTTCAATTTCATACTTACAGTATGTACATTACTACTAGAGTAGAATGATAGATGCAAAAAAGTTATTAGAAGTGTCTTCTAATGTTCAAAGAATGATTGATGAAGCTCTAGAAGTAAAGCCCCAGAAATTCTGGATAATTTTATGATCTCATGGCTCAACTTGGATTAACACCACAATGTAATGAACCACTTGTTGTTGCACAACCCCAAAATTCTATCAAAGTAGAAGTCAACTTGGACATACCAATGTTTGAAGGAAATATTGACACCACAATGTTGGACATTTGGGTGTGACAACTAGAAGCATATTTCTTAGTAAATTGCTTCATAGACAAAGAAAATATTTCTTTTATGGAATTAAATATGTCCATTTTAGTATCCCACTAGTGTCATACGCTCAATTCACAATAAGAGAGGGATCATGATCTGATTTAGACACGAGAATCCTTTGTCAATGCTTTACAAGAGTAATACTACCCCCTTGGGAACTTTGAGGATGAGTATATGAAGTTTCAACAGTTGAAGTAGTTTAAGAGTAATTAACTGAAGAGTACACCAATGAGTTCCTTGACTACTTAGTGCTCCTACATGAAGAAACTATAGAGAAAGACAAGGTGCTAAAATTCATAAGTGGGTTTTCACCTTACATCCACTCAAAGATGGAGTTTTTGGATTTGAAAACAATGGGGCAAGATTTCCATAGTGCATTGAAGATTAAAGCTAAAGTGAATCTCAAGTAGAAGTTTTCTTCGTGCAAGAACAAGTTAGTACAAGAAACCACTTCAAAGATACCCATGCATAAATAAAGTTCTCTTGCACATAAACACAATAATAGAACTCCAAATCATCTATTTAGAACTCAAAAGCCACAAAATTATCTACACTAAGGACAAGGGAAAGAAGATGCAAGATGATAAATGGTGTCATTGTGATCACATGACTTCCCACATTGATGTTGAATGATGGGTGCAATAATTTCTCATTGCACAATGTCTCAACATAAGCACCATGAGAATTGATACTTTAAGGAATGTGAGTGTCTCTTCCATATGAAGTGCTAGGTCAACATCCAACAACTGCATGTCATCATTGATAGTGGCAACCAAAAAACATCACCATGCAAGATACTTTCAAGTGCCTGGGTCTTTCCACTAAAGCACACTTGAGAGCACACTCTTTAGGATGGTTACAACAAGGAAAATTATTTAGGTAACCAATGTACTTTTAAGCATGCAATCAAACCCATGTAGGAGATAGTCACTTGTGACATAACATAGCTAGAATTTTTTAATATTTTACTTTCAAGGCCATATGAGTATGACACGAATGGTGTGTATTGGGAAAAACCATAAAGATGGACAATTCATATTAGTAATCAATATTTCTATCTTCATGAGTCTTCACTAAAGGCCAAAGTAGCTTTAGTCTTTGCCAACCAACATCGCAAAGTTTGTGCTTCTCATGGTTCACCTTGAAACAATTATGCAAGAGAGCAAGCAAACATTGGTGAAATGCAAGGTTACACAAGCATATTCATAATAACTTGACAAGGTACTACAATAGTACATAGATGTCTTTGAAGAGAACACAGATCTTTTAACATTGCATGGTGCAACACATGATCAATTTGATTCTTGGATACCCTCTTCCTAATAATCCTCTCTATCACAAATCTATTTGGGAGAATGATGAAGTTTGATGTCAAATCAAGGAGCTGATTGGATAGGGCAAGATCAAGCCTAAGTCTTCTCCATGTCGCAATTTGATATTCCTTGCACCAAAGAAATATGGAACTTGGTGCCTCTTCATTAAGTATTGCATGCTCAACAAGATCAAAGTGAAGAGACAATATTCTCTTCTATGCATTAATGATCTCTTGGACTATCTCTATGGTACACAATTATTCACATAATTGACCTCAAATTAGGATATCACGAGGTGCCAGTTCATCCTAAAGATGTTTGGAAAAAATACATTTAAAACTTATGAGGGAATTTATGAATGGATGGTTATACATTTTGGATTGACTAACATGCTAGAAACATTCATGTACCTAATAAATGATATCTTGTGACCCTTCACCAATTCCTTTGTAATTGTCTACTTGGATGATATCCTCATCTTCAACCAAGAGTTAGAAGGAATATTTTTAGCATGTATCACACATTCTAGACACTTTGCACCAATATAATTTGCAAGCCAACTTTAGTAAGTGTACCTTTAGCATAACACAAATCTAGTATCTAGGATACATCATTGATCGCACAAACATCTATGTATATCTAGAGAAAATCAAGGTGATTCAAGATTGGCCAAATTTGCATAACATCACCAATTGCACATCTTTCTGAGACTTTCAAACTTCTACCATAGGTTTGTCTTTGGATTCTTGCACATTTCTTAATTGTTAATTCAAATTATGCATGCCAAGACAACATTCATTTGGACACTTGCATAATAGCACATTTTTGAAGAGCTCAAGTAGTGATTCTATGCACTGCCTATTTTGGCAATGCCTAACATTACATACCCTTTTAAGATTCAAATTGATTCATCTAACTATGCACTCATCATAATACTCATCATGGGAATCCAATTTCCTACCATTTAAATACATTTAATGGCATGGTGTGGTGCTACTTCACCTATAAAAAATAATTGTATGCCATTGTAGAAGATGTCAAGTAGCGATAAAACTACATTAAAGGTAAGGATATAGTAATTTATTTTGATCATAAGCCACTTTAGTTTTTACACACATAGAGCAAGCTTGAGAATACATGCCACATGAAGTAGATGACCCATATCCACTAGTTCCATTTGGTGATCAAACACAAGAAGGGGGAAGACACTAAGGCAACAAATTGTCTTAGCAGACCATTGATTCACATGCTCATCACAATGTTGGATTTGTGTGACCACAACTTTGCTAATTGGGAGAACCTCTACTTAACAAATTAGAATTTCATTGAGGTCTACACTATTATCATGCAAGGTAAATAGGTTGGTGAATTTCCTTGAATAAAAAGCTTATTTTCAAGCTTAGACATTTGTGTGTTGCATAAGGCATACCTTGCCATTGACTCATTTTGGAAGTGCACTACACTAAGAAAATGGACAATTTGGTGTTACCAAGACTCTAGCAGTGCTATAATAATACTTCTATTGGCCTCATGCATGCATACATTGAGTTCCATATCAAGTCTTGCATTCCTTTTTGTGTCACCAAGCTCATGAACAAGAAGCTTGGGATTTACACACATCTTGCAATTCCTCAAAGGCCCTAGGAATTTATCACCATGGATTTCATGAGTAGCCTCCCTGCGAAAAATCACAAGACTGATTTGGTATTATTGTAGTGGATAGGTTTTCAAATATGGCCATAATGGTCACTTGTAAGTAAGCATCATAGTGAAAGAAACCATGTGTCTCTTCTTAAACAAAGTATGGATCTATTTTGGGCTACCTAAATCCATTATTTTTAACTATGACCCAATGTTCATCTTTGCATTTTGGCAATCTTTGTGGGAGAGATCGGATACACAAATGGATTAGCCTATAACATTTCATCTATAGATAGATGGTTAGATGAAGGTAGTGAATCACATACTTCTACACCTATTATACATATACAACCATGCACACCTATGTACTTGGGATGAAAATATGCTTTACATAGAACATTCTTACAACAAAATTGCTCATAACTCAATGAGACATAGTACTTTCTAGACATGTATTGGGTTTCAACTTGCAATACCCCTTGACATAAACTAATACAAAATGCCACACGTGGAGTTGTGCATATATGCACATGAAGTGGATAAAGCACAAATTATTTTGCAACATATTCAAAGTGTTCACCAATAGGTTCAATAGATTCTCTTACACTAGCAAAAAATATAAAGAACTCCATGACACACCACATAACACATACCATACTCATTTAAAGTAGGTGGAAAAGTATAGTTGTATCTTCAGAAGGATTACTTCAAGTGTCCATGTAAAAAGATGAAGCCTTTATGCTATGGTCCATACATCATTCTCCATGTAGCTATTGAAAACATTTTTGTTATTGATCTCTTGTAATACTTGGGTTTGCATCTAGTGTTCAATGTGAAAATTCTCAAGCCATACTTTCCTCCTCTTCTTGAGTAAGTGTCAACATAGAATCCTTTAGACTTGAATCCTGAGCTATTGAGTATTTTTACACAAGACGAGATCATTTAAAATACCATAATGCACACAAGGTTGATATCATTTGCTTAGAGTGGTTAAGGCATGACAATATGTAGATGAAAAAAAGTGGTACAATATTCAAAAATTTTGTGTTTAGTTTCCATAGCTCACCGAAGATGCGATGAGAAGCATTACTTATCAATAAAGGGTGAATGATCAGAGCACAACTAGAAAAGCCTTCAAGAGCATTGTGCATGCCTTGATAGTCAATACCTCTATGCTCTTCTTACCACACTTGCACTTAACACATAGATTTTGGTGTCATTGCATGCCATTGCATATGACACTATGAAGTTTTCATCATACACTCACAAATAACTTTGCATATTATTACACAATACACTTGGTGATTTTAGAAAATCTACATGTGGATGACTTTAGCCATGTAATAGAAAACCAACAATTAGAAAGTGCAACCAACAAGATAGTTAGAGTGTAAATGGTTTATAATAAATCATTGTAACTTTCATTTCTACTATAACATAATGTATTCTTTATATTCACACACTTCTCACATTGAGAAGGTTGAATGACAGACTTTGTATAGTCATAAGCAAGCCAGCTAGATGTGTTTCCCAATTTTGGTAATTGAAATCTTGATTCCTTGCTATGATATTTGTAAACAGCCATTGTATTATTCATTTTGGTTTGGTAATATAAGTAGCACATACTTGCTAAAGTCTCACACTTGAATTGTGTGATTGTGGTTTGTCTCCTAGATCAATTGGGATCTGGAGCAAAACATCATCTTATAATAACTCATTAATGAAGATAAAAAATCTAACATTTAAATACACATATTCATGATTACTAAAAGCATCTACAATAGGTTCTCTAATAATGTGCATCAGAAATAATATGACTTGATCTAGTATGACATAATGAAGCATTAATAATGTACATGGGATTATCACAAGTTACATGAGAAATGTCATCATTATTAGATACAACATCATGTAAGGGGAAGATAAATAATGTTCATCAATTGGGAAAACAACTTTTAGTTCCTTATTAGAGAGATAATAAAAATGAGAAATGGTAGTCTTGAGGATGGACTATAAGATTTGCACAGATGCATATGAAATCACCTAAGATTTGATGCAAAGAAATAGCCATATAACCAAATTCTTCATGATAATAGAAGATTGAAAAATAAAATCAATGGCTACTCCATATCAATGATGATGTAACAATGCAATAGTGCAACGATGTGCAATAGATACAATCAATATGTCAACCCAATATGTAAGCACCCAAATATATAAGCTATGTACAAAAAGGGTTGAATTTATAGGCGATGCAACTAAGTGATGAGAAAACTTACTATCCATTTGGATGAGGATGAAAACCCACTAACCAACATAGGGAAGTGTATACTCAACAATCCTGATTAAATGATGCAACAATGCATTCAATAATGCAAAAAATATTTATTAGTGCTAAACCTAAGTAAGATTAACCCATGGTGTAGTAGATGCATAAGAAATGCATATTATGTGCAAAAGTGCACACATACACCAACACCCCCATGCTAGGCATAACTTGGGGGAAACTATGGGTCCCAAAATTTTTGTAGCCATATGAGATGTCCATGTACAAAATGATACCCCCAAAGAGAGAAACTCCCACTTACAAGAGAGAAAACTCCCCCAAGAAGAGAGAAATGAGGAGTAGGTAACCCCTTGGAGTAGCCTTTGAACCGCTAACAAAGCTCATAGATAAAAGCCCCTCCAAAGAAGAGAGAATGTTGAAGTAGATAGCCTCATAACAAGTTATAAGTAGGTCCTTAATGCATCTTATTTTTAGAAGAAACGTCATGTTGTATATTAGTTGAATTCCCACTTCAAAGGTGGAATGTGTAACGAAATTACTTGCACATGTGTAATGTCCCCAATTGGCGCTTAGCCAAGTCATGAACAATTAGCCTATTTCTGAGTTTTCTCGTATGCTATTTGGTGTGCAAGGGAGAACTCCAAAGTTCTTGGAGAGCACTGGATTAGCTTTGCAGAGCATTTGTTCACATGGTTTTGAGTTCAGTTGGTTACATGGAGCCTTTTGGTGCTTTTTGAACCGAATTCTGACCTTCTGAGTGCTCTCCAAACTTCTTGGAGGAGCATACTATTTTTAGAAAGTCCAGTTGCCTTTGATCATCGTCCCAAGTCTTCAGGATCATGTTGGTATAGTCAAATTTGTAAGTTGCATCATTTTGGGACTTTTCGTAAGTTGGGTGGATTATTAAGTTTTTAATTTAATATTCACTTAAATTATCTATTGTTGGGGAAATATTAGAAAATAACTTAAGTGTAATAGCTCATTGGAAAGGTGACAAAATGTTATTTGATTTTCACTTGATAATAGGCATTGGGCATAAGGCTTAAGTGGTGTCCCATATTGGAGGAATATTAATATCTTTTGAAGTCATAAAACAATATTATAATATTTCTCTTTTGGGCGCTCCATTTGGGAGTCTATAAAAGGGGCTTTTGTGCTCATTTGGAGGTTTATGCTTTTATATGATATTTGCTTCCTCTTTGAACGTGAGCTTGTGAGCTTGATTCTACTTGGGGCTTGGAAACCTCATTCTATCACTAGTTTTGGTAGTGAAAGATCTACCCTAGCTGGTTATGGTGATTTCATCCAGAGGTCGCACTTGTGTTGCAATGGATTTGTTTGATGTGTTTTGATAAGTTTTTGGGTTTTGATGCTATGTTCAGAGTTTTTCTGAGATGATGAGAGATTTAATGTGGAAGAAGAATTTGTTGTGAAGATTGAATTACTTCCCTTGCTGGGCTGTATTGTTCTTCAGGGATGCCATACATTATCAAATGCTTATTGAAGATCTCAAGCTCCAAATCCTTCAAGATTGAACACACATGCTCTAATCATTTGGGTGCCACATATTACAATGTGATATTGTGATTTTGAATGTAGTTTTGACTAATGTGATTGCTTTCCCTTTGGCCATACCATTTTCTATGACAGGTCCTACTATTGAAGGAGCTAATTAGAGGGGATTCAACATTGAATATTCCTTTGTAGTTGTTCATACAACTTTCATCAGTAGTTTGGGCAAATTTGTTGAGGAAATTCATGAAGATTTGTGAGTCGTACACCTCTATGCCTGCCTGTACCACTACTGGGTGGGTTGTGTGAGTTTTGGAGGACAAGCACCTCATTTTTTTCTTGACAAACACTATTGTTTGGTGGTGCCTAGGGTTACACAATCAGTTTGTATCATTATTGGAGTGGACAAATCAGTTTGGAAGTGGTTTTGCTTGATGGTTGGTGGTTTCCTGTGCATGTTTTGATACCTTTACATAGATGTTGTTCAAATCAGATCAATATTATTAGAGTTTATCAGTTTGGGCAGCTCCAATATAGTGTGTGAGTGATTTCTGGGCCTTCAACTCTATCTATCATAGCAGAGCTATCGATGATATAATTTGTTATTGTTAGAAGTGTTTTGCAAAGCTTAATTTCTAGATATTTTGTTGTAGTAGTTTGTTTAGACTGAAATAAAAAAAATAAAGATCCTTATTGCAGCCCCTAACTCATTGCACTATCTTCATTAGTTGCAATATTAAGTGTTTGTAAACACTGGATGGTAGTACCATCAGTGGTCTTTATATCATGCATTTCATATTGTAATATTGGTTGGTTTACCGCCAATACTTTATAGCATGCACTTTCATCTCGTTTTTGCATGAACAAGTTGGCAAATCGACCTTATTGGTCTGAGCCAAGCTTAGAAATTTTGCCAGTGGCTCATTCTATTTGCATCATGCACTATGCTACATAAGGATAGATATGGTCGGCACAACCACCTAGTGCATGCATTTATGTGATCTGCATATAACACACTTTGCCGAACAAGCATGAATGTGGTCATTGTGGATGCCTAGTGTGTTTGTAAACATCCTACATTGCACTTACTTCCAGTAGCTGTTGTTAGAATAGTGTGATCTTGCACACTGTATGCTCTCACCTTGCCCACCTTGGGATCTGGGTGATCAGAAAGTGTAATGGAGGCTGCCTGCGCATTTGAATTTAGTACAAAATATTTGGAAAAAACTAGGGTGGTCATTATAGTGGTATTAGAGCTGGTTTTCTTGCCAGAATGTGAGTTTGATAATCCTACATGCATCACAATAGTGATAAAGAAATAAGGTATCTTCAGAGAGAAGAAAGAAAACTAAGAACAACTACGGGTATAGATGGTTTTGTTAAAGAGGTTTTAGCCATGGCAGAGAAGGAAAAGGATGTTTTTCCTCCTAATAGTCCTGGTGCTAGAATTGAAAAGAAATTTGATACCATGTTTGATATGATGGCTCAACTCATTAGCAAAATGGACCAAAATCAAAATAATCTACAAAGGCCAAATGATGATGCTAGCGGTTCCCAAAGCAATGGTCCCAAAGTCAACAATGTTGGGACTACAAGAACTTTTGTTGGGCCATCTTCTAGACCCCTTCAACCTATCTTTACTCAAAGGGAGGAGACTCAACCTATGTAAGATGAGCAAGTTGCCTTCACAGATGAAGTCATGACCTTCTATGATGAATATAGATCCCTTCTTGATAAGGTTTGCCAGATCCTAACTCTTGATCAGTTCTTGAACCAGAAGAAAAAAAGAGGAGGTGGAAGACAAGACAATAGAGGCCAAGGAGCTCAGAGAGAATTTCAAAAAGAATTAAGTAAAGTTACCCTAGCTCACTATGGTCAAAGTGAAAACAACACAACAATCAGTAATGAGTGTCTATGCCATTCCAGTGATGGTAATCTAGATTTTGAGTGGGCATTTCCCATGCAAGAAGTACACTAGTCTAACTTCTAAGAGAACTCCATAGAAGAGCATGATGAAATGGAGCTTGTTAAATATTTTAAAACAACACCCATTTATGATTCTTTTCCCAAGCATAGTGCTGCCATATCACTTGGTCAAATAGATTGTGAGGAAGATGTTTTTCAAGATCTTAATGCACCCACAAATGAAGATATTTTAGGTTCTTTGCTACATGGAGAACCAAGTCACTTGGTTGACCAAGGATCAAGAGAGCTACATGAATTGAAGAATCAACTCTTGGTCACAAATGAGAAAGAAACTCAAGTCCTCTCAAGTTTGGATAGTGCACACAAGATTCTTGAAGACTTCATGCAAAGGAGCATTGAGGGTAGAGTCACTACAACAAACTTACAAATTATCAATGATTCAATGGAGTTAGTGAAGTTAGAGCACTTGCACTTGATTAGAGATCATGATCATGCTATCAGGTTTGCAAAGGAGGCTAGTGGTGCATTCAAAGAAAAGGAGAGAAAGGCTGATGATCTTACTCTTGAGATTAATTCAACAAAGGACATATTAGAAAGTACCCAAATGGTACTATTGGAGGTAGAAGATCAACTTGTTGCTACAAACCTTCTTAGGGAGAAAGAGAATGAAGAAAGAGTTAAATAAATCAAGCAAGTAATTGATGAGCTTGGTTGTTTCAAGAGGAATTTGATTTAGAGGTGTTTCCAAAGAAATTAGAAGTTGCATGTGTAGATTTGGATCAACAAGATGGATTTGAGCAAGAGGAAAGTAATAACTTTTATTTTTTTGATAACCCTCTCTTTGAAATGGATGCAGAGATAACTTTTGATAATCCATTTTTTGTGATGGATGCTGAGATATTTCCTAATTTTATTTTGCCAATAACAGGATATGGGATCCAGGTGAAGTTTAAAAACATGAGATAGAGTGTGGTTTTCAACTTGTTGAAGATTTGGGATCATATCTTGAGGAAGTACCAAGCCTTGTGGTTGGTAATCCTCTAGGAAGACCACTTGATAAAGAATGCATAAGTGAGGTTGAAGGTGAAGTTACCACATGGAATGTGTTGAAACATGAAGACTTCATCATTCCTAACTTTGCTAAGTTTTCAAAAAGTGATTTTGAGATTGCTAGAATTTTTAGAATAGCAACAGAAAATGCAAGTTTAGAACTTGTTTTGCATAAAGAATTGGTAAGTCAAGGGTCTAAACATGATTTCCACTTGTCTAAAATTACACTCTATGGATTGGGCACCAATTTCACTTGTAATAATCCTCCTTTTGTGTGGAATATGAAGACACCAATTGCTCCTAAACACATAGAAGGTGATGCTTTCATGGTTGCATTGCAAGTAGGAGTCAAAGTTAACTCAATTTTCCATGGGAAGCAAGAGGATGAGTTCAAGATGGATACAATGACAAATAATGGTTACGAAAATCCCAATGCCTTGGAGGATCATTTTATTGATAGCACTTAGATTGATTGCATGAGATGCAATTTGTTTGGGACATATACCTTTGGTTGCTCTAGAAGGTCTTTTGATGAGGAACACATGAATAGCATAGTTACACAACACAAGCATGGTGGAGTTGCTTTATTACTTCAAATTCATGATAGAGGTCACCAACAAAGTATGTTGGAAGGTTACAGTGATTAGAGAGATGTTCCTTGGCAGAGGAAAGTTGAAATTTTTAGTTTTAACTCTGTTGTTTTGTTGCAGATCAGCCACCTCACACTTTTGTTTACACTCATTCATGAAGGTTGGAAAAGTATTTCAGTCATGGGATGGAGGAACTTCCAGTTGGAGGATATTTTGGAGTCTTTTCCAGCCTCTCCCAAGTTGGTTTTGAGAATTTCAATATTCATCTTTCCTGTTCATTCATGGAGACTTCATTTGTGCAGCTGTTGTCCTACTTCAAGAGCGTTGATTTTAATAAAATCAGGTTATGATTTACTGTTATCTACCTTGGACAACCACATGTTGATTCAAGTTGGGGCTCCTATACCCTGGATGGATGTTGGAGAAAGGCTTCAATTATGGGAGAGTTATATTTCAACCTTCCTAGCCTCAACTTGGGCATGGATATTTTAGTGGAATGTTTTGAAACATTCCAAGTGTTTTCCAACAACTTTATCTATGAGAATGATAGCATGTGTTGGTGATTTAATGAGAAGATGTGTTTGGGGGAATGGTGAATTGATATATGGTCATCTTGATTTTCAATTGGTTCAGGTCAAGAAATTTTGGGGAGGGAGGACTATAATGTCCCCAATTGGTGCTTAGCTAAGTCATGAACAATTAGCCTATTTTTGAGTTTTCCTGTAGGCTAATTGGCATGCAAGAGAGAACTCCAAAGTTCTTGGAGAGTGCTAGATCAACTTTACAGAGAATTTGTTCATGGTTTTGAGTTTAGTTGGTTAGATGGAGCCTTTTGGTGCTTTCTAAAATGAATTCTTACCTTCTGAGTGCTCTCCAAACTTCTTGGAGGAGCATACTATTTTTAGAAAGTCACTCGATTGCCTCCGATCATCATCCCAAGTCTTTAGGATCATGTTGGTATAGTCATATTTGCAAGTTGCATCATTTTGGGACTTTTTGTAAGTTGGGTGGATTATTAATTTGTTTAATTCAATATTCACTTAAGTTATCTATTGTTGAAGAAATATTAGAAAATAACTTAAGTGTAATAGTTCATTAGAAAGGTGATAGAAAATGTTATTTTATTTTCACTTGATAATAGGAGTTGGGCATAAGGCTTAAGTGGCATCCCATATATTGGAGGAATATTTAATATCTTTTGAAGTCATAAAACAATATTATAATATTTCTTTCTTGGGTGCTCTATTTGGGAGTCTATAAAAGGGGGTTTTGTGCTCATTTTGAGGTTTATACTTTTATATGATATTACTTCCTCTCTGAATATGAGCTTGTGAACTTGGTTCTTCTTGGGGTTTGGAAACCTCATTCTATCAAGTTGGTTTTGGTAGTGTAAGATCTACCCTAGCTAGTTATGGTGATTTCATCTAGAGGTCACATTTGTGCTACAATAGATTTGCTTGATGTGTTTTGATAAGTTTTTGGGTTTTGATGCTATGTTCAGAGTTTTTGCTGAGATGTTGAAATATTTAATGTGGAAGAAGAATTTGTTGTGAAGATTGAATTACTTCCCTTGCTGGGCTGTATTGTTCTTTAGGGTTGTCATACATTATCAAATATTTATTGAAGATCTCAAGCTCTAAATCCTTCAAGATTGAACACACATGCTCTAATCATTTGGCCACCTTATATTGCATGGTGGTATTGTGATTTTGAATGGAGTTTCGATTGATGTGATTTCTTTCCCTACTGGCCGCACCATTTTCTGTGACATGTCATACTATTGTAGGATTTGATTGGAGGGGTTTCAACATTGAATATTCCTTTGTAGCTGTTCATGCAACTTTCATCAACAGTTTGGAAAAATTTGTTGATGAAATTCATGAATATTTATGAGTCATACTCCTCTATACCTGGCTGTACCATTGCTAGGTGGGGTGTGTGAGTTTTAGTGGACAAGCACCTCATTTTCTCTTGACATCCCCTACTATTTGGTGGCACCTAGGGTTACTTAATCAGTTTGGAAGGGGTTTTCCTTGATGGTTGGTGGTTTGCTGTGCATGCTTTCATACCTTTACATAGCTATTGTTCAAATAAGATCAATATTATCAAAGTTTATTAGTTTTGGCATTGCTAATATAGTGTGTGAGTGATTTTTGGGCCTTCAACTCTATCTATCGTAGTAGATCTATCAAGGGTATAATTTGTTATTGTTAGAAGTGTTTTGCAAAGCTTAATTTCTAGATATTTTGTTGCAGTAGTTTGTTTAGACTGAAATCAGGAAATAAAGATCCTTATTATAGCTCCTAACTCATTGTACTATCTTCTTTAGTTGCAATATTAAGTGTTTGTAAACCTTGGATTGTAGTACCATCAATGGTCTTTATATCATGCATTTCATATTGTAATATTGGCTAGTTTACTGCCAATACTTTATAACATTCACTTTTAGCTCGTCTTGGCATGAACAAGTTGGCATATCAACCTTATCGGTTTGAGTCAAGCTTAGAAATTATGCTAGTGGTTCTTTCTATTTGCATCATTTACTCTGATAAATAAGCATAGATGTGCTCAGTATAGCCTCCTAGTGCATGCATTTATGTGATTTGCATATAACATATTCCGTTGAACAAGTGTGGCATGTGGTTGTCATGGACGCTTGGTGTGTTTGTAAGCATCCTGCATTGCACTTACTTCCAATAGCTGTTGTTAGAATAGTGTGATCTTGCACACCGCATGCTCTCACCTTTCCCACCTTGGGATTTGGGTGATTGGAAAGTGTAATGGAGACTACCTATGCATTTGAATTTATTGCAAAATATTTGGAAAAAACTAGGGTGGTCATTACAACACGAGAACAACATAATAGGAAATAATACACAAGTATTCTATAATAATAATCCACTTTAAGGGGGAAACCTCTAAAGTGTTCAATAAGGACATAATTTGCAATATGGTGCTTAGAAAATACTCACTACCTCCTATATATAGGCATCATTAGGTAATATTAGTACCGTAATACCAATGAGGCTAATCTAACTTACAAGAATTGTACTTAAGGACTCATAAATAACTCAATTAAGGATCATGTGAGTCATAGTTGATTATCACATATCCCAATTTAATCAATAGGTTAAGGGCATAGCATGCCTCATCAGATAAGAGCTATTCTCAATGTTGATAAATTATGGATGCCTTTGCACATAATCTTCATCTTCCCATTAGCATTTGATAGGTTCCACTTAATGAGGCACTTTATGATTATCTTGGTCCTCGACTTCTTTGTGCATGTCTAGAAAATTAATTTAAGATCCAAGATGATTCTTGCCTCTACATCGAGCTTTGGTAACATTGTTTGTCCTAGAATTTGTTGTCTAATAACCTCCTTTAAACAAAAGACATGAAAAACTAGATGTATTTTTTGTTGAAGGTAACTCAAGCTTGTATGCTACACTACTAACCTTTTATAGAATCTGATAAGAACTATAATACTTAGGTGAGATCTTATTCTTCTTCTTTTGTTGCTTTCATCATATTTTCTAATTCAACCTTAGAAAACACAATCTCCTACTTCAAAGTCCCTTTTTCTATGGTGCTGGCCAACCTATTATTTCATTCAATTTTGTGTCATGGCTAAATTCTCATTGAGACCAAAAAGTACATGTTGATGTTTCATGTGATATTCCACAACATGAACTCTTGGTGGAAGCTTCAATGATGATGTGACGAAGGGAGGATGGTATCCATATAATGACATGATTGGGGACATTTTCAAAGCACTATGGAAGGAAGTGTTATACCATCATTTTGCTACTGGTAACCAAGTCACCCTTTGAGATTGCTTCTCTAAAGTAAAACAACGTACATTCCCCTTCAAGCACTTATTGACCACCTTAATTTTCCCATTTGAGTAGTGATGATATGAATAATTATGAGCCAGTTGAGTATCCAAACAAGAGATTAAATCTATTAAAAAAAAATAGTAAATATATGATCACAATCACTTATAATGACTATTGAGGTACCATGTAACTTTTGTATATTCTCCACAAATGATTTTTTCCACTATACTTGTTGTAAAAGGATGTGATAGTGCACAAAATGGACATATTTGGTGAGTCTATCCATCACCACTACCATGATGACATTTTTTGCTTTAGACTTTAGTAGGCTCATGATGAAATCCATGGAGACCACTTCCCATCACTAGCTAGGAATAGAGAAAGGTTACAAAAATCCTAGTGTCTTAATTGTCTCACCTTTATTTCTTTAAAATATTAGACATTTTTCTACAAATTTTAGAACATCACCTTTAAAGTCATCTAAAAATAAATCCTACTTGATTTGCTGACATGTCTTCAAAAATCTTGAGTGAACACTGGTTGGAGAACCATGTAATTATTATAGAATCTTTTGTTGGTTGGTGTAATTATTTCACAAGTTTAACCTTTGTTTATGCCATAGGGAGTCTCCTTCCAACAAAACTTTTTTGAGTTGTTTAAACCATTCTAGAATTTTTGAATGAGATTCTAAGTAATCATATCTTGCTTCCACTCTAATCTTGCTTCTTTGATCCAATCTGCTTGTAATATTGAAATGAAACACAACAATGCCTCATCCCTATCATCCTTTCTAGATAGCGAATCAACCATTATAAAAGTAAATTTAGATTAAACTTTTCCCTATTAATCTATGAGGAGAGAAGTGTAGTAAAGAAAATATATAGTTTTGAAGTAAAAAGAATATGCACACACAATAACAAATGACACAATGTTATACCTTAAGAAAATTCAAGAAAAAACCCACCCTCTATATCTTGAACTAACTGTATTATCAATAATTGTAATGGTTACAATATAATAACATGCTCAAGCTTTCACAAGAGATTACATAAATCAATATAGTTTTGGAGATATTCCAACATCACAATGGTACATGCAATATGATAATGCCTCTAATTTGAATACTCAATATATAAACAAGAACAAAACCACAAATCATGAATGGTTTCTAAAACCATGTGCTAGAAACCACTGCCTAATTTAGGCACCCATATCCATGTATAAAATCCAATGCCCAAATACATGCTAAGATTTAACTGTTGGTAAATTAGAAACTGCTACCTTTCCTAAAAAATCTATTTCACTACCAACCAATAAATGAGTTGATTAGGATATAATACCAAATGAAATAAAAGTTAGATGAAAATTTCCACTATTAACTTATGAGGAGAGAAGTGTAGTAAAGAAAATATACAAATTTTAAGCCAAAAAAAACATAATAATAGATAACACAATGTTTTACCATGAGAAAACCGTTTCAATAAAAAACTTATCCTCCAAATATCAAACCAATTGTATTATCAACAATTGTAATGGTCACAATACAATAATAGCCTCAATGCTTTATAGAAGATTACACAGATAAATATGGTATAGAGATATTCTAGTAGTATAACAATACTTAGAATACAATATGATAATACCTCTAAATTGAGCACTCAATATATAGGAAAGAACAAAACCACAAACTTTGAATAATTTTTAAAACCATGTGGTAGAAACCACTATCTAATTTAGTGGACCATATCCATGCACAAAATCTAATGCCTAAATAAATGCCAAGCTAAATGCTGATAAATTAGAAACTATGATTTTTCCTAATAATCTATTTCAATACCACCTAATAACTGAGTTGATTAGGCTTTGATACCAAATGAAAAAAAAATCAGATGAAACTTACCACTATTAACTTATGAGGAGAGAAGTGTGTTAGAAATGAAAGCAACACTACTTCAATGGAAATCTGATTCAATATAAATTTCAGTAATCTTTAACTGTGTGTTATTAATGGAGATTGTAACACAGAAACAAAACTATGCTTCACAGAAATGCAAAATCAGAAATATGAACACATAACACAATGTTTAACGTGGAGAAAACCCTTTTGGGTAAAAAACTCCACACAGGAAAGAGGCCCAATGTTTGTATTAATCTAAAAATGATTTACAATACAACACTTC
Source organism: Cunninghamia lanceolata (assembly GCA_027924645.1). Classification (NCBI taxonomy): domain Eukaryota; kingdom Viridiplantae; phylum Streptophyta; class Pinopsida; order Cupressales; family Cupressaceae; genus Cunninghamia; species Cunninghamia lanceolata. The sequence continues at coordinate 2,062,511 of BSBN01000780.1, forward strand.
AACTCTCTCCACTAGTCTTCAATCCAACAACATTCCGACAACACCTGAGTACCTAAAATCTGTATTGCAGCAACTAATACATGGAAAATACTTATAGAAACATTTTCTAACTCATCTTAGGCATTAACCTTCTCTCTCATGAGATTCCCCAACATACAAACATTAAATTCCATCTTACAAGCACCTTCCACTTGTCCAAAAATAGCCATGCAAAGGTTGGATGCCCAAGACTAAATCTGGCCTCTTACAACATCTTATGATGTGTCATAACTGTCATAGATTCCACAAAAAAGTATCTTTCGAAGATAGGAACCTTGGGCTAAATATAACAAATATACAACTAACATAACCGTCATATGCATCATAGAATCACAAAATCTTATGACAACTTGCAGCTGCCATAGATTCACTCACCAAACATTATGATAGTTGTCATACATGCCAAAAGTAGTATATTCCTCAAGGGAACATGCCTATCCTCATTTACCATGAGTTTTTATATTTGCCAATAGACTCCGTAATAACTTCCGGTGACTCTGAAATTACCCTTGCTAGTGAAACTAGTACATCTCCTCATGGATAATTACAAATTACATTTAATAAATGGAATAAATACAATATTGGGATTTACAAGGTTAATGGCACCTTATCCCAACATTCTCCCACTTGAAATTATACATTGTAAATCAACCCATAGGAAATCAAATGAAAATAATCAAGCACTAGAAACAAGGCCCATGGCCTATCTACACCACATGAACTTCTCTGTGCTCATAGGCTTAGTCAATGAATCTACAATTAGTCAATGAATATGCAACATTCTCCTGAGTGTCTATCTTCTTCAGCTCAATCTCTCCATTTGCAACCAACTCTTGAACAAAGTGATATTGAACATCAACATGCTTAGTCCAAGAATGATACACGAGATTCTTGGCCAAACAGATAGCACTCTGGCTATCACAACCAATCTGAATGATCTTGCAATCAAAACCAATACCTGTATGCAGTCTCCTCAACCAAATTGCCTCCTTAGAGACATGAGTAATAGCCATATACTCTGCTTCTATGGTGGACAAAGCAACTGTGGTCTGCCTCTTACTCATCCAACTCACTGCACCTCCAAATAGAGTAAATACATAGCCACTAGTGGACCTTTGACTATCCAAGTCACCTGCCTAATCTGCATCAACAAAACCCTATATGTCCAAAGATTTATTAGCACTATCAGTACCAGAATAAACCAAACAATGATTAAGAGTACCTACAAGATATTTAAACACCCTCTTCACATAGTTCCAATGCTGTCTACCAGGGTTAGACATAAATCTGCTCAAAACTCCCACTGTTTGGGCAATATTTGGTCTAGTGCAAACCATTGCATACATCAAACTCCCTACAACAATAGCATATGGCACATTAGACATATCCTCAAGATCTTCCTCAGTCTTTGGACACATATCTAATGAAAGCTTAGTACCAATGGGTAAAGAAACTCTAACTGGGTTACAGTCCTGCAAACTAAACCTTTGCAAAATAGTATTCACATACTTACTTTGTGACAACCAAAGCTTTTTGTTAACTCTGTCCCTCCTAATCTCCATTCCCAAAATATACCTTGCAGCACCAAGATCCTTCATCTCAAATGCACCTGAAAGTTGGGCTTTAAGCTCACTAACCATACCCTTAGTATTGCTGAAAAACATGTCATCAACATACAAAGCAATAACCAGTATAAAATCATCAACATAATGAAAGTAAACACAATGATCCTCCTCGCTTCTAACATAACCCAATTTCAAAACAAATGAATCAAACTTTTGATACCACATTCTGGGGGACTATTTCAAACCATAGAGAGACCTCTTTAACCTGCAAACCCAATGTTCTTTTCCTTTTACCTCAAAACCTGCAGGCTGTTGCATATAAATTTCTTCTTCAAGATCTCCATGTAAGAACACAATCTTAACATCCATTTTCTCAATCTCCCAACCATAAGCTGCAGCAATGGATAAGACAAATCTAATAGAAGTCAATTTAGCAACAGGAGAGAATATCTCACCAAAATTAATTCCCTCTCTCTAGGAGTAGCCCTTGGCTACCAGTCTAGCCTTGTACTTCTCCAATGACCCGTCTGCTCCAAACTTCTTCTTGAAGACCCACTTACAACCTATGGCCTTTCTTCCTTTGGGCAAATGAACAAGATCCTAGGTGTTACAAGAGTCTAAAGCCATCATCTCCTCCTGCATGGCTAACTGCCAAGACTCACTATCATCTACAGAAATAGCTTCCCTGTAGGATCTAGGTTCATCGTTAGTACTCACTAAAGCATATACACAACATAAATATGGTGGGCTATACCTATCAACTGGATTCCGTTGTCTTGTGGATCTCCTCAAGGGTGGAGTAAGAGACTCTACTCATTCTTTTGCATGATCATCTGTACTAACTTCTTCTATCATAACAGATTCATCTTCATCAAAACTACTTGAATCTTCTTCTTCTTCTTCACCCCCTAATCCATCATTCTGTTCTTCCTGAGGTGCATCTTGCTGCTCTAAATCAAAGTGCACCTTCTTTACCTTTTCATCTTTTTCTTTTAGCTGCTCAGGTTTAGAAATATCTCTAAGTTCCCTGAAAATAACATCTCTAGAAAAGATAATCTTTCGGGTTAGTGGATTCCAAAGCTTATAACCTTTGACATTATCACCATATCCAATGAATGTACACTTTTCAACCTTTGGATCCAACTTAGATCACTTTTCCTTAGGCACATGAACAAAAGCCTCATAGCCAAAAACCCTTAAATGTGAAACAGAAGGTTTCTTACCTGTCCACACTTCATAAGGTGTCGAATCAAGAGCCTTACAAGGAGATCTATTTATCAATTAGCAAGCAGTACACACAGCCTCTGGCCAAAATCATTTATCCAACTGTGCATCACTAAGCATACTTCTGGCCCTTTTCATAATTGTTTAGTTCATCCTTTCTGCAACACCATTATGCTATGGTGTATACGGAGTTGTCTTTTGTTTGATTATACCTACATGCTTGCAAAACTCATCAAATTCCTTAGAGCAATATTCCCCTCCATTGTTAGATCTTAATATTTTATCTTTAAACCTGATTTGTTCTCTACTAAGACTTTGAATTCTTTAAACTTAGTGAAAACTTCAGATTTATGTTTCATAAAATAAATCCATGTAAATCTAGATACATCATCAATGAAGGTTACAAAATAACGAGATTTTCTGATAGATTCATTATCCACAGGCCCAAACACATTCGTATGAATAATTTCTAACTTCTCTTTTGCTCTATTGCTTCCTGAAGGAAATGATTTTCTGTTTTGTTTACCAAACACACAATGAGCACAGAAATGAAAGTGCTCATTAGAATAGGAGAAACCATCCAACAAATTTTTATACTTAATAGTTTTTAATACATTATTACTTGTGTGACCCAATCTATGGTGCCACAACATACATGTATTTTCATTAGTGGCCTAAGATACATAGGAGGCATTACAAACTGTAGTGGCTTCAAGTTTAAACAAGTTCCTAAATCTCTTCCCTTTCGCTACCACCAAGTTCCCTCTCACCAATCTGCAACCATGCTTGTCAAATGTGACATGCATTCCCAAATCATTCAACTTTGAAACTAAAATCAGATTTCTAGCTAATCCAGGAACATGTAAAACACCAGGGAGGGTTTTAATCCTCCCATCACTGAAACACAATAATACCTTTCCTTTCTCGACAATCAGATATATAGAGTTGTCACCAAGGTAGATATTACCTCCATCATATTCTTCATATGTGGAGAACCATTCCTTATGCAGGGTCATATGAAATGAGCATCCTAAGTCAACCAATCAGTGATCATTAGAAACAAGATTACATGCATAAAGTAAAACTTCTTCACCTGCATTTGAGGACTTATCTGAAGCACTCTCCCACTGTTTCTTGGGGTTTCTGCACTCCTTCACATGTCCCCTTTTACTGCAGTTCCAACACTTAACTCTGTTCTTTTTACTAGGAGTCTTAGATCGGCCCTTGGACTTGTCCTTAGCCCCTTTCTAATCTCCTTTAGGTCCTCTTTCCTTAGACCTTCCCCTAACACTGAGAGCATCCCCTAAACTATCTAAACTCTTCTCCCTCAATTCCTGTGACAGTAGCACTGAAACAAGAGCATCCAACTTCAGATTTGCAAGGTTAGCAGTGATAGCAAGGATAACATTCTCCCAAGACTTAGGTAAAGAACAAAGAAGTAAGATACATTTATCTTCCTCACTAACCTCAACATCTACTAAATCAAACTGACTCACTAACAAATTAAAAGAATTTAAATGCTCTGCAACTGATTCACCTTCTCGCATTTTCATGGAAAACAATTTTCTTTTTAAACAAAGTTTATTTACCATACTCTTGGCTTGATAGATCTCACCCAACCATTTCCACAACTTGTATGCAGTCTCTTCCTTTGCGGCATTCACTAGGACAGAGTTTGAAAGACACAACCGGATGGTTCCTTGTGCCTTCTTATCCAGTCTATCCCACTCATCTTGAGAGACAACATCGGGTTTCTTATCTTTTTGAATAGCCAACCATTGTTTTCTTTCTTCCAACAAATCTTCCATTTTCAGCTTCCACAACTTATACCCCATTCTGTTAAACTTCTCAATGTCCAATCGAGAGGTTGATGCAATGGTGGATGCAACCATGATAACAACAAAAGATCTGTAAAATAAACACAACCAAATCTTCCACTGCAGCTACAACTTCCACACTACCACCCAAGAGTCAAAGCTGGCTAAGCTCTGATACCAAATGTTAGAAATGAAAGAAACACTACTTCAATGGAAATCTGATTCAATATAAATTTCAGCAATCTTTAATTGTGTGTTATTAATGGAGATTGTAACACAGAGACAAAACTATGCTTCACAGAAATACAAAATCAGAAATATGAACACATAACACAATGTTTAACGTGGAGAAAACCCTTTCAGGTAAAAAAATTCACACAGGAAAGAGGCCCAATGTTTGTATTAATTTGAAAATGATTTACAATACAACAACACTTCAACTCTCTCCACCAGTCTTCAATCCGATAGCATTCCGGCAACACCTGAGTACCTAAAATCTATATTGCAGCAACTAATACATGGAAAATACTTATAGAAACATTTTCTAACTTATCTTAGGCATTCACCTTCTCTCTCATGAGATTCCCCAACATACAAACATTAAATGCCATCTTACAAGCACCTTCCACTTGTCCAAAAATAGCCATGCAAAGGTTGGATGCCCAAGACTAAATCTGGCCTCTTACAACATCTTATGATGCGTCATAACTATCATAGATTCCACAAAAGAGTATCTTTCCAAGATAGGAACCTTGGGCTAAATATAGCAAATATACAACTAACATATCCGTCATAGAATCACAGAATCTTATGACAACTTGTAACTATCATAGATTCACTCACCAAACATTATGAGAATTGTCATACATTCCAAAAGTAGTATATTCCTCAAGGGAGTAGGCCTATCCTCATTTACCATGAGTTTTTACATTTTCCAATAGTAAAAGTCACTTCGTAATAACTTTCGGTGACTCCGAAATTACCCCTGCCGTGAAACTAGTACATCTCCTCATGGATAATTACAAATTACATATAATAAATGGAATAAATACAATATTGGGATTTACAAGGTTAATGGCACCTTATCCCAACAAAGTGTAGTAAAAAAACATACAGTTCAAACTAGAAAATAATATGCACACACAAAATAACACATGACACATTATTTTACCCTAGGAAAATCCTTTCAAGAAAAACCTAGCCTCCAAATCTCAAACCAATTGTATTATCAACAACTATAATGGTCACAATATAATAACATGCTCAAGCCTTCACAATAGGTTACACAAATCAATAAAGTTCTGGAGACATTACAGTAGCATAACAATATCTACAATACAATATGATAATAGGTACAACCCAAACACTCAATATATAGGAAAGATCAAAACCACAAACAATGTGCTAGAAACCATTGGGTAATTTAGGCACCCATATCCACACACAAAATCCAAAAATCAAATACATGTTAAGGCAACTGTTAGTAAATTAGAACCCACCACTACTAACATGCATGCTCAAAATAGTGTTATCCCTCTTTTTGTAAAGATGCTCAATGATTTTCTCCAAGTCTATTATGAATTCCCTCTCATTATTCTCTTTCTATAATGACAAGTATTACACACCTTATAAGTTATCATAGTTGCATTTATCAACTTCCATGACACTAAGCGAGTCTTACAAATTGGCAATTTTAAAACTACAAGAGACACATAGTTCCACTCTAAGTGGGATGCCCCAGATATTTGGGTGCACATAATAAATAAATACAAATTATTGCATAATTTCAAACATTAAGATTTCAAGGTGTATGACACCTATCCCAATATCTCCTTTCCTTTCTTATATGATCTCAAATTCATATCCCAACATCTTAGTGACCCATTTTTGTCATTCTTTAGAGGATAACCACTGTTGTAGAAAATACTTTATGCTATCATGATCTATATTTACTTTTAAGAGTTTACGTGCCATAAGATATGGTCTCTATTATTTGAATACATGAAGAATAACTAGCATTTCCTTCTCATAAATAGGTTTGATTTGATTCTTACCCTTCAATTAATGACTTTCAAAAGAAACGAGCTTTCCTTCTTGCATGAGAACTACTCCTATACCATTCCTCAAAGCATCACACTCCATAATAAAAGTTGGTGAAATATAGAATGTATATAAGAGTGGTAGACATAGCATCCTTTAATCTATCAAATGTTGCATTAGCTACCTCACTCCATTGAAAAAATCCCTTTTTAAAAGTGTTGTGAGGGGTGTTGCTATGTGGACAAAATTCTTTAAAAATCTTCTATAGCATCTAGTAATCCATAAGAAACCCCTCAAGTTCTTAATGGTTTTAGGAACTGACAACTCCATCATTGCCTTGATTTAGTTAAGATCAACTTTGACTCCATGAAACACAATGTGACCCAAGTACTTGACCTCTTTGAGCCCACAAGCACACTTAGAAGTTTTAGCAGAAAGTTGATGCTGTTGGAGAATTAGTAAAACCTAATCAACATGGTGTAGATGTTCTTCCCATGTTTTTTCTACAAATCAATAAATAATCAAAGAACACTAATACAAACTTCCTAAAAAATGGATTATAGTGGAATTCATCAAACTTTAAAAATGTAGGAGCATTAGTAAGACTGATGGTATCATAAAAAATCATAATGACCCTCATGCTTCCTAAATGTAGTCTTAGAACTATCTTCCTCCTTAATTCTAATTTGGTGATATTCTTATCTAAGATCAATTAAAAAATATAGCTCCATTTATCTTATCTAAAAAATCATCAATGACTTGAATAGGAAACTAATCTTTGATAGTGTACAAGTGTTGAGTTCTCTATTGTTTGGACACATGTACCAAGTGCCACTTGTCTTACATATTATTACCACTAGAGAGGAATATGCACCTTGACTATGACAAATAATACCTACTTCCAACATCTCTTATACCATCTTCTCAATTTCACCTTTTTGCACATATGGTACTTGTAAGGTCTGATGTTGGGTGGTTGGATCATAGTAGTAGATGAATGACATGATCATGATCTCTTTTAGGAGGAAATCCTTTTGACATATCCCTACAAACTAATGAATTATTATCTATAGTTTCCTATATATTTGTTGGTGTACAAACCTTTGATTGTGGAGCTTTTAATGAAAACAATTGTGCCACAAACCCAACCACACCCTTCTTAGATTTTTTCATTTAGTGATAGATTACCATTTGTGGAGACTTTTTACACAACCCCCTTAATTCAAATGTCCTTCCCTCTAAACGAAAATGCACAAACAACTTCTAGAAGTTTATTTCAATTATTCCCAAGGTAATAAGCCATTGGACTCCCAAAACAATATTTTTTTCGTGCATGGGAATAATAGACATAGGGAAATCTAGCTAGTAGTCTCTAATGGCGAGTTTAATAATATGACTTGTCCTTGAACAACAAACTGTACAAGTCCATTGACATTCATAACTTGAAATTTTAGAGTTGGGTAAATGAAATAGTTTAATCTCATTTCCAACTTTTTATTGATAGAACTTTATGCATACTTGTCGATTAAATCAATAATATCACCTTCTATTTTTTAGGAACCCCACTACCTTAAGGGTTTATGGTGTGCTAATACATGAGACTACTTGGAAAGAGATGGTTGGGATCTACTGACTCATCAAGCATATAATCAACTTGTACCACTTCTTCTTCTTCATTGGCATGATCCTCAATGTAGAATAAATTCTTTTCAACACATTTATGTCCTTGATGGTAATTTCTATCACAGTTGATTCACAATCCTTTTACCCTTTTTTCTTCAATTTATTGAGGTGCCAACCTAGTAGGTGGAGGAAATGAAAGAGCTAGAGTTCTATAATCTTTGATGCTAGTGAATGCTTTTTCCTATTCGATAAGAATTTTTCCTCTTCTTTTCATGGAATCATAATATAATCAAATTTATTAAATATACATAATCATTTTAGATGTGATCATTGAGCCTACCAAGAAATAAGCCATTCAAGTTAATATTTGTAATTGTCTCCACTTGCAAGGATAGGTTTCGAAATTGATGAATATAATCCTTAACTAACATTATTTGTTAAAGCTTTACCAATTGGTTGAAGTAATTTTACATAACACTATTGTTATAGTGCATTTGTAACTTCTCTATAAAATTGACTAGGTGACATTGAGAGTCTTTTTCTTCTTTTGAGCACGCAACTGTTAGCACCAAATGAATTGCTTAGGTTCTAGATAAAATGAAGCCATTATAACCTTATGTACAATTGGGATATGATGCATGTCAAATATTTCTTCATTTGATTTATCTAAGTGGATCCTTGCCATTGAACTTACACATATCCACCTTTGATATAAAGTTTTGTGATACATACTTAGTGCTATAGTGGGTTGAGGTTGACAAATTTTAGATCTAGATTAGGTTTCCCTATAGAACCACCTTGGGGTTGTTAATTTAATTGTGAAATGAATAACTTGCTGACAATGTCTATGAGAATAACCAATATATTATTGATGTCATCCAAATTACCTAGTTTGGCCATGTTAGACTTGATATTTTACAAATTCTCCTCTAGTAGGTGAGCCTTGTCTTACAATGAAGAAGATAGTATGTTTGCATTCTCCCATATTTGATCTCCAAATTTGATCCATATTTTTTAGTAGACTGCCATAGTACATGGTTAGATTCCTTCACTTGCCTCTTTTTGAATTCCCTGCCATGTGTAAGGTTGAAACTACACACCCTATGATTTTGACACTACAAATTATCCTTATTTTAGTATCCATCCCCTTAGCATGTTCTAGGAAACACCGAATTGATGATTCTTGCCTTCTCTCTTTCACTAACTTGTGAAATCCTATTATGTATTGCTATTTCCAAACTTCTAGATCTCGTTTCTAGAATTTTCTCTTGAGCAATAGTGTGGGTGCATATACTTTTACATGGGTGTGCTAGCATCTGGTTAGTTTCAAAAATTTAAAATGTTGGTTTCTTACCTAAAATGACTGTTAGACCTATTGTAATGCCTATTTGTTACAAAAATGCCTCTATACATGTGAATCTATGCTTCCCTCTCCCTCTCTAACTGTTGTTATATGGAGCCTAATCAGACTCAGAGGTTAAATTAACCCCACTTTTATCGGCGCAGTTTCCCCCCAAATTCCCATGGGGTCAAGGGACAGCGCCCCTTGCAGGGGTTTGGGGGCAGCGACCCTAGCGCGCTCCCTGTCGTGATACAGGGTGGGTCAAGGGGCAGCGCCCCCGAAACCTCACACAATTTTTTATTATTTTATTAAGGCGTCGGGAGTTATTTTTCATTAGCTGACATAAAAAAACTATTTTGTAACCAACAAAAGTCATGATAAAAATGGCTAAGGGTTAGGGTTTCCGTTGATGTATTGTAGTATTTGCAGTGGTATTGAGTTGCAAGGAATGCTGGTTGAAATTGGTTTGATTTACTGGATAATAATATTGGACTCTTTGTTGGTGGATGTAGCCCGAGTTTGGGTGAACCACGTTAAAACTTGTCTCTCGCTGTTATTATTTCTATGTATTTTTATTCCTCTGTTTAATCTTTATTTGCATTTAATTGATATCTTCTGCCAGCTAACCCTAACACTAACCTCTTGGAATCTCAAATTTGAAACTAATTATCTCATGCATGTAATGATTCTCTCTCTTGATAGTTTTTCCCCATTGGTTGTAGCTTTTTTGGAAGTGAATTGTGTTGGTTTCTCCATTGAAGCTCTTGGTTACTACATTGTGATATTTGTTCTATTTATATAATCTCTTCTATTTTGTTGACTAGTTATCCATTGATTAATCTCTAACCAAAATTGGTGCAGCCTGTTTCATCGTTTCTTCTCTCTTTCCTTTTCATGGCAATAATTACTTGCTCTTACTTCTAGTGTTAATTTCCATTATTCATAACTCTATATATAGTTTTCTAGTTATTCTCTTTTTCAATGTGAAATCTTTAGTGATTCACACCTCCTATATTGTCCTCCATACACACTAGGATGCTAAAATCTTTGTAGACCTAATATAATAACATTTATAGATATTTACCATTATTGTTCTTATATTCTAGAGACACTTGTGATTAAGAGAAGACACAAAAATCCAATCTTGTCTTTCTATTTGACTACCCATGGAGGTTGAAAGACAAAAATAGGGGCTTGACCATTTTGGAAAGCTCCCAAGAAGTCACCCCATTTCTCTCTATCCCAAACATAGATATTTTGAAGATTCTGTTTGCATGGAGGTTTACATTGTTGTATTCTTTCTTGTCATTTTGTTATTTTATTTTATTTAAACTATTTTAGATCATATTGTTGTTATTATGTATTCTTCTTATGTATTTCTAGTGTTCTACTTTACTTATGTGTAGGTATTACAAATTCTATACATGCATTTTAATGTTCTATCTATCTCAGATGCCAAATTGGGATGAAAAAACACTAGCTCAATGACAATATGAGTGCATTGGTGTCTAACTAAATGTCTTCTTGATTCTCTACAACTCTAGGTTTTCATTTTTGTAGTTAATATTTGTATCTTATTTTTTTGTTTCTAATATTTCCTATTTTTCATTCCCAACTTAGTATTTTTGTCTAATGAATAAACAATTTAATTAGGTAAGAATACATTTAAATAAGATTAAACATATTGTTGGTTAGCTGTCATAAATAGTGCTATATTCTAATTTTTAGTCTTATCTAGTAAATGTGATTAGTTGAAATCTTAAACTAATTATAAATCAAAATTTTCATAGTACACCATGATGTCACCACAATAAATTTCATAATAACTTTCTCAAATAAAATAAAAAATAAGCTAGAATTTTTACTATAACTTACTCGAGTATGATCCTCACTTTGGTGAAAAATCTTCAATAAACTACATGTTTTTATAGCCTTACAATTGAATTTGGTGAAAACCCTAATTTTACAATAACTACTTTAAAATTACTTCAAATGAACTCAAATATATACTTTAACATGTCCTTGTTCAACCCTCTAGATTTAAAAAATCACAAAAATGAGAGATGTGGACTTGAAAACATGACCTCCTAAACTAAAAAATTCACCTTGTTTCTTGCTTTTCAAGTGCCAAGATCATTCTTTGATATTGATTGTAATGAAATTACCTACACAAGAGAACAATATAATAGAAAATAAGATACAAATACCTGATAATAATAAGCCACTTCAAGGGGACAACCTCCAAAAGTCTTCAATAAGAACAATATTTGTAATATGATGCTTGGAAACTACTCACTACCTCCCATACATAGGCATCATTAGGTAATATTAGTACCCTAATCCCATTGAAGCTGACCTAACTTAAATCAATTATACTTGGAGACTCATAAATAGATTAATTAAGGTTTATGCGAGGTGTTGTTGGTTATCACATATCCCAATACAATCAATAAGGTAATATGATGAAAATATTTTGAAAATGCTCAAATTTCTTTATGTCTAAATTGAGTTGTGACTAGATTTGATAAGTGAACTTAGATAAAACTACATGATGTTCATCATGGAAGCATGTAGAGGTGGAGAGAGAATGTGGAGGTTTTTATGTACCCTCATTACATTCAAACAAGGTGATGAAACTTCATTAAAGCTATCATCAAGAACATGTAGTCCTCAATAGTGTCATCAAGACCCCAATAATGAGATTCTAGAAACATATGTGAGATATCTAGTAAGTATTCATCTTAATGTGATGGATCTTGTAGACATGTATGATCTTGCTGAAGAGAGCCATAAGAAGTTAATAATAATGTAACAATAGTAGTATAAATCTTAGTACATCCCGTGTGTGTAAGACCATTCCAAAAATGTCACAATTGAGTGGAGGGAAAAGTGAATCTCTAAACAAATATCAGATCATGGTACAAATAGTATAAGGGAACTTAATGTGCTTGAGATGATGCCTTAAAAGGCTTAGGAATAGTATGACAAATTAGTCTATAGAATTTTTTATTCACATGAAACCATTCAACATTTTGAGCATAATTAGTTAGCTTTGGATCAATTCCATGGGGAGTGAGTAAGATATCCTATTTGATGTAGTGATTCTTGATCCCTTTGAACTGGAATGTATAGTTTCATTGAGTCAATTTGACAACTAAAGAGTGAAATTTGATACTATGAACCATGATGAAACCTCGCCCCAAATTTAGTTAATTAAAATATGCCCTAGAAAAATATAATGTTAGTACTTTATGGTTAGTGTGTTTAGAATTTCCATTTTCTAGGAACCTTGTAGTGGTCTTGATCTTGGATTTTATAGCTCACAAACAAGCCAAATAGGTTTAAATTTGTAGCGTATAAGATAACAACTCCACCTAGAGAGTTGTACCCTCTAGATAAAGTGATCTTACAGGACACTACTCTAGAATCCGTTGGAAATTGTCTAGACAACTGAGATGGGGGGTGAATCAGTTGTCCCTAAACTTTAACCTTTTCTAAACCTTTTAAATCTTCTTTATAATCAGATTAATGATGAAAACATTTAAGCATAAATCAACATATGAGCAAAAACAACATGAACACACAACACCAGATTTTGACGTGGAAAACCCGGTTAAGGGAAAAACCACGGTGGGGGTTAACCCACAAAAATGTGTACCCTGTTAAAAGTACTTTAAGAAAATAGAAGGCACATGCCTTCGGGTGCACTGCCTAGAGCTCACTATTCAAGAAGAGGCTCATTGCCTATAAGAAATTATGATTTATACAGAAATAATGAACTAAGAAATAGCATCTACATTCATGCTTGAATCAGTCCCTTTGAAGGCTCAAAACTTCTACTCTTATCTTCAAATTCTTCTTCACTCTATACTTCCTTCACTCCTCTTCTTCTCTGCTCTACTTTTTGATCCTTTCTTTGGATTTAACTCTTTTTTCCAAGGATGCTTTTCAACAACTTTTCAACAAGTATTTATATGCTTCATCAACCTTGGAATGATCAACAAGGTCGGCTAAACTTGATGCGGATCATTACACTATCGGCCACACACAACTGAGACTTGAATCTTCCTCTACAACCACGCCATGCTTCATAAAATGTTCTTAGATCATCCGCAATACGCTAGGAACATCCGGTCTGCCAAGACTAGGAAGAACATCAACCTCAAAGAAGAAATCTTCAATCGACAAGCTTAAACTTCAGTCCGGACCTCCAACATAGTAGCCACATGATCCAGAGACCTGCACAAGCACATTGAAATCACCAATAACATTCACTCTAAACCAAATTACTAGAATCATTTGTATCTTCCTCCGGAACCTCAAGAACACTATCTTCCATGACTGTCAAACTAGAAAGATAGCTTGCAGACCTCAAAACCATGAACCACTGGAGTTGATGATACATACTGATTTCCCAAACATGCCTTCAGATCTGTAGACCATAATATTTCACTGCGGAGCAATTCAGACCAACTTACTGTCACACTGTCTCTTCTGTATACTGCAAAATCTAGTTTTGCTCAGATGGCCATAACTTCTTCAAATCTTCATGCGGACTTCTCAAATCTTAACTGGAGCAACCTCTAACAATCCTCTACATAGCTATATGGTCCGCATGCATTGACTGTCATTAATTTTCTCAATATCCTCAATAGTCTGATCTTCTATACAAACAAAAAAATAGGATACAGTTGGCACCAATGGCAACAAGGATATGTTGACATTAATGACAACACCACTTAGGCACATATTTGCAATAGAATGTCTAGAGAAGAATTTTTTTTTAACCTTTATAAAAATATTCTAGATATTCTAGTTATGTTATTGATTAAGAAGTTTAGCTAACAATAAATGTATAGAAATAAAAAACTGAACATTTACAGAGTTTTAAGTTAAGTTTTTGAAAAAACTGAGAGCTGATCTTAAAACTAGAATAACAAATTATTTTACCACCAAAAAGAGGAGGCCTTAACCTAGGAAAATAGCATGCCACATAGATATCTATACTAAGTGTTGTCGTCTATACGACACTATATAGATGACAGAGTCTGACATGAATGTTCTTTGTTTATGTGATTCCACAACCAACTTGTACAACACAACGAAGTAGAAACATAAGTGTAATACCTAGCTATACAAGTTAAATAAGGTAAATAGAAATGAAATAAACTAAATACAATGAAAACTTGTCACTACCAAACCTCCATATGAATAATATCATCCAAGTAGCCTGTTCAATAAGTTGATAATAAATTTTGGGATTGCAAAGGAGTTTGTCGAGAGTGGTCAAACCCTATTTTGGTATTTCAATTACCACAAGTAGTCATATGATAAAGAAAGTTCAAAATATGTGTGTGCACCTAAGTGTGACTAGAATGTAATGAAAAATGTGATTCCTAAGAGCACCTCTTTGGTCTACGAAGAGGATACTAGGCTTAGGATACAAGGTGACAAATTGGGTGTGGGAAAAAGGAACAAGGGTTTTGTAAAATTATCTGAAAATAATGGAATGCTTAGTGAAGAGACAAAGTCTCCTCCCTTGAATTCACTTCTAGTGCTCCTGTTGAGAGAAAGTTCTCAAAAAGTATGGTGCTTTCTGAGAACTTGTGATTTGACAAAAGATTTTAGAGAGCACAATATGGTATGCTACTTATTGAAATGCATAGTGATAATAGATTTCTATGACAATGAGGGTGAGAAACTTAGTAGAATATCCAACCCTTTAAATATCACCCATGAGATATCCTCTTTATTATCCCCAAGAATTACACCCTGCTTGAAGCCTATTCAAGCATTCCAATGACACAATGGGACTGATCTCAAGGTGTGGGACCTTGCAGATGAGATTAGACCTCCAGAGAAGGCTGGTTCCTCATTCTAAACTTAGGGTTCAAAGAAAATAACTAAACCTATGCTACTAATCACCAAGGAAAAAAGGGAAAAAGGAGTACAAAAAAGAAAATGGTGATGCACCAAGATTTAGGGTGTTTAACTACAACTGACCTAGCACAATAATGATCTAAAATTCTAAAGGGAACTCACACAGACTCATGCAGGTTCAAACAGAGGTTAAGTTAGAGAGATAAAACTATGAAAGGAACCGCTTTATCTATAATACACATGTTGCATCTATCAAATAAACATAGTGTAAGAACAATGAGAGGAAAAACATTCATTTATATTGATCATAGAGGCTAAATAGACATTACAAAGAGAAGACAGACTTGTTATAGGTGTGAAATAGACAAAAAATGATAGACTTTCCTTCATTGATGAACTGATACAGAGACATGAGAGGCTCAATAGGGAGCACAATCCATCAAATCTACCTAGTTCTAGAAAAAATAACAAGGTCTAAACCTGCAAAAGAACCTTTTGCTTCTGTAATGACCCAAAGGATAGCTAACTAATAGAAATACATCTCAAACATATGCACATATAGCTTTTCAAATCATAGTGTAGCAGTCATGGACGTGGGAAAGAGTGGTCAACAAGGAAAACTAGTCACCCATGTTGCAATAAAATCATCTCTATGTCCTTGGTGTGCACCCACATGGCTCGGCCTTGGAAATCTACTGAAGAAGAACATCTGCCCATGCCCCAGGTATAAAAATTCAATGCAAAAGGAGCTACAGTGGCATAGGGGGTGAGAAATCTATTTCCACAAGCAATCAGGCTCTGAAGAAGCATTAGTGGTGGCTAGGAAGGTTGCTGAGTAGTCCCATCATGTTCTGAATAGTGGAAAGAGCTGGGAAGGTAAAACAGGCAGGCTTTGACCAATCAGGCTTCCACCAAGCAATCGACATTTGAAAGGATAAAGAAAGAAACCCTAATCTCTAAAGTCCAAAAGGAACAAAGGGAAACCATTGGGATTTAGAGATCGGGCCTTCATCATGCATCATGCATTTGAAGGAAAGAAGAGGAACTGCCTGACTCTCGACGTCTTAAACACTTAGAATAATTTTATAACCTTCAAGCGAACAAGAAACTCTCTGGAGTCTACCGTCCAAATACTTAGCACCCTGGAGAAAAGATTGGGGGTCAGGCCTTGAACCTTCTCCCTTCTGCCTTCAAAAGAGAAGGGCAAGGGAAAATCTTGATCACCAATTTCCAAATGAATTAGGCAAATTTAAGTTTGGCAGACTCTGGCAATCGGACCTTCCACCTTCTATCTTCAAAAAGGAAGGAAGAAAAGAAATCTCCTACTTGCCGCCACCCAAAAGACTTAGAAGAAAGGAATCCTCGTCAAACTTCAGTCATCAGCCCTCACCCTTCAGCCTTCTCAGAAGAAGATGAAAGGCCACCACTCCAACCTTTGATGCTGGAAACACTTAGGCGATTTACAATTTGCCAAGGTAGAGTTCAGAGCCGATAAGAATGACGTGACAAAAGATAGAACCCCAAAACTCCAGAAAAGGAAAAAACACAAGGAAAACACTTAGAATTTTTGGACTTAGCCATTTTGTGGGCTTCTTCCTTGCACTTAGAAATTTCAAGGATCCTAGGGCTATTTGGCCTGAAGGAAAAATATGACAACACTCTCCTCATATTTGAACTTTACAAAAAGATTTAGAAGCTAGAACGTACAATTTGTGAATCAATGCCAAAAGAAAACCTCAAAGCTAGACTCCAGCAAGAAAGATGTAGAGCTTCAAGGTATTCTCGCAATTATATTAGACAATACTTAGGAATTCTCTCCTTTTTTCTTCTCTAAAATGTTTTTCTTCTTTATATAGAGGAAGAATTGCCTATTTCCAATCACTGGAAAAAACTTGCTATCCTTTTTTGGATTCTTCTAGATACACATTAGAGAAACCTTCCTAGAATAGCTTGGCACACCCTCCAAAGACATTGTGATGGCTAGTAACCATTATGAGACAATGGAATGCAACCATAACATATAGATTGTGTTACCGTAGGTAGAAGACGGAAATACATTACATAGATGTTTGCGCATAACACTCTCATCTGGTGAAAATGACCCCAAATTCATCATGAGGGCTTTGAATGAGCTAAATAATAATGCTCTACTATAGGTTTTTGGATTGTCTTAATGCTTGAGAGATAGCCTATGCCGAGTCTACACGAAGGGGTTATTAGAAGGGTGCAAGACATAACATGAAATTGCAAGATGTGCAATTTTTGACATTACAAAAGTATAGTTCTAAAGTAAAATGAGAATAAACTAAGAGCGCAACTGTGAAGTATGCAAAAATCCCACTTTCAAAACCTGAAACTCAAAAAAGAGTCTAGATGAGAAAGAATGAAGCACTAAAAATTCTCAAAATAAGAACTACTTAGTAAAAGTATGATAAAACTATAAATTCTAGAAACTAGGCATGTCAAAACCAATAAATGAACTGATCACTATGTATCCATTGAAAAATGGCTAGGATAAATAAAAAACTAACCTCAATCAAAGTCTACACGAGTGAGAAGAAGCCTTCAAAGTTTGAGTGCCGAAAAGAATGAAAACCTTACACCCTATCCTTTTCACCACACAATTGATGATGTCATCATGCTAATTGGGCATTGACTATACAGTCTATATGTAACTATACATGGGTAATTTTTCTTAGGTTCCTAGGAATAGTTGTCTAATTTGGATGAATTTATCAATAATCTTAGGGTTTTTGGGTGCTTTGAACATAATGATAGGGTTAGACTTGACCCAAAATGCTTCAAAATAATTATGACTTACAAAATTAAAGCAAAAAGTCCTTGGTAGTTGGCTTCCCATTGTCTAATTTAGATGAAACAAAATACAATCAATTTTCTGTGACCCTTTGGACATAATGGCAAACACAAGGAGAATTAGTCAATGTCCATCATGGAAAGTAAACTATGCATAGTATAAATGACATGTATACTATTTTTCATCTACAATTTAGGTGAACTCCATTGGGTGAAAGGAGAAAGAATTTGGCGCAATATTTGGAATAGATTGGAAATAGAAATTGGCACATAGGAAAATGCGGTAGGAAAAACAAGGGGCCCAAGACAGGCCAAACATAAACAAACATGATGCAAGGACAAAAAAAATTGGGTGTGATGATATATAAATTGGATCAAGGACCAAAATTAAACTAGTCTAGGGACCAAAAGTTTGATGTTTGAATGTATGATCAAGATAAGTGTGAAATATATGCTCCACCTTAAAATGGTTACATGCTAAAGGATGCAATTATTTTAAGGAGATAAGGAAGATAGAAAGAAAAATGTGCCAACAAATAGAGGATAATGGAGGTAGCAAGTGGAGAATTTCCCCCAAGGATGTGTAGGAAGCGAGGAACATGTCAAGTAGGAGATAGTAGGAAGGATAGAATCATGAATAAATAGGTAGAGATCATGGAAAGAAAGGACACCCCCTAGAAAATATAGATCAAAGTTCTTTTCCCCATAGTGAAGGCAAAGGCGAAATCAAGAAACTACTAAAAGAAAATAATCACTATAAAAGAATATAGGAAAGGAAAAAAGGCACTAGAAGGTGTGCCTAGAGAAATGGTATACAACCTAATATAAAGAAAACTATGAATTTCATAGTATAACTAACAAAGTATAATATGCAAGTAGGGATAAAATCATAAGAATCTAAAGTAGGAAGAGAAGTGTAAATAGTGAATAAACAAACAAAACACAAAGTGATCAATATGCATGGGCTTAGTATGATTAGGAACAATATAATGAATATCTCTTGAATTTTCATCATCTCCCATGCATACATAACAAACAACATGAAAGAAGTAGGATTGAATCAAGATACAACAAATAGGGTGATTATCAATGGTCTACTTGGGTCAACATGAAACTAGGAAAGGACACTATAATACTTTGCATCATCCCCCAAGAACTAAGGAGAGGAAAATATAATAATAGGTAACAACATAAAGAGGATATGTGTAACAAACAAATAGATAAAATGGAAGACACATGAATATATAGAAATGGTTTGGGTTAGCATGAGAAAGGCACTAGCACCTCAATTCTTTATATTATCCCAAAATTACTTGGATACCAAGGGAAAAAGAGTGGACATAGCTCAAGTAATATAGAAAACATATCTAGAAGCAATAAAAAACAATTGTAGACAAACATAGCATTCTTCCTATATTCATGTACCTACAAGGGTATCTTGAGGCATGACCTAACAATAGTAGATATCAGGAAATAAAAAGAACAATCAATCAATCATAGAAGGAAAGGGAATCTCATCAAAGCAATTATCATTATCAGAGTGTCCTAGTTAAAGCCTAGCTAGGTGTGTAATAAGGCTTGGAGAGAGGCTAGAAGAAGGTATTTCAAAAGAGTGGAATAAAAGTAAAGATGGAAGAGAGAGGAGGAATATCTATAATAGAATAAAAAAATGTGTCATTAGAAGAGAGGGAATGATTTTGGAATGAAGGGGAGGGGTATAGTAGTAATAATAGTGGATAGAGTAGAAATGGAAGTGACAAATTCCTCTAGAATGCTAGTAGATGTGGTCGTCATAGGACAATTCTCAGAAGGCTATGAGGGGTCCAAAATAATATTAGGTACATAAGGTGATATTGTGGGAGGACCTAAGAAGTTAGATAGGGTAAGAATGTTTGGTTTTAGCTACTAGAAAGGAAGTCTTGGAGGGAACTATGGCTTATGTTTCCATGGTGGTGGAGAGTGGGGTAGAAATGAGCAAGAGGTTCCATAATATGAGCAATCTTAGGAGTGGGAAGTAGAGGAGGTAATGTAGATGGAGGAAGGAGAGGTTGAGGTTGAGGTTCTTTCTTTTTGTTTTTGTTCTAGGGTGGGTTGGGTTGGTGTTTGGGTTTAGATTATGGCTAGATAAGAGGTTGAAGGTGGGGTTAACAATTAGGTTGAGGGTGAGGTTATGGTTTAGGGTTGGGAGGAGGTCTATGAGGATGGTTGGTAGGACTAAGAGGATGGTTGTTAGGTCTAGATCAAGAAGGAGGAGGTAAAAATGGGTTAGGAATGCTTGGCTCAAGAAGACAGAGGTTGAGGTTCTCAACATGACACAACCTAAGAATATCAAGCTCAAAATGTTGGATGGCATGGGAAGGTTGTCGACTAGAATACACGGGCCTTCTAATTAATATAGTACTCATTAAAATCAAATAATGTATCATGCCAAGTGTATATAGGACTCACAGGTTTGGTAACGAAAGAATCAATGCAAAAATAACCAAGATTAGAGATAGTCTTGTATGTGTAACATGACATAGTTATCACCTCATTTTTATGAACACATTTGAGGCATGGCAAATCACAAAAGGAACAACCTGCATTACATCAATCTAAGGAAGACCCAAGAGAATAGTAAATAAATTAGAGGTAGGAATAATATGACATAGCATGTCAAAATGTTTATGACCAACCATGATAGGAAAAATCATGTGCCTTAATGTATCAATATAAAGGCAATTATAGAATTTTAAAGAGACGCCAAATGTGGCATAAAAGTCCAAGTGGTGATGGCTATTATATAGGTGCTCTTTAGTTACTATATTATAAGAGTAAAAGGGTTCTATAAGAATCCCATCAATATACTTGTACAAGATTAATGCTTCAATATAGAGAGGTCCCTTATACTCATTATTAGGGATCTCATCATGAAGAGTGTGGAATAGGAGTAAAGATGGAAGAGAGAGGAGGAATATTTATAATAGAATCAAACAATGTGTCACCAAAGAGAGGGAATGATTCAAGAATCTAGGGAAGGGGTGTTGTAGTAACAATAGTGGACAAAGTAGAAACAAAACTGCTAAAGTCCTCTAGAATTCTAGTAGATGTGGTAGTCATAGTGTTGGCACCAATTCCACACCATCATATTTCACATCCAATTTTTAGTTTGATGTGAAAGTCATATTTTTTGGCTCTAGAATGGCATGTTGGACACATATTTTGTTTGCAAATAGTTCAGGTTTAATGGTCACAAATTAAAATTTTGGTAATGGAGAAAGTTTTGGTAATTTGACATTTACCCCCATTTCAAATTTCAAGTCGCTCGGTCGAGAATTGAACCCAAAATCAAGAATTTGGTAGTTGAGAGTGCCTTTGAACAATTAAACTTAGATGTCAAATTTTGGGATTTTGGCAATTGGACAAGTTTAGATAATTCATCATTGGTCTCCAATTCAAATTTCAAGTCTTTCAAGTAAAAATTGAGCCCATGACAAACTTTTTGTTTCAAGCATGCTAAAAATTGGTACCACATTCTTTTTATATTATTTTTTGTCTTTGCTAATGAGTATGAGGCATTGAAAACCAAAGGCATCCCTGTTGTTTTGTTTTGTGATATGTGTGAGTTGTCTTCCACAAAGGCAATTCTTGTCCTGTTTGCTATGAAGGGAGGCCATGAAAGTAGTTTTTTTATCTAAGGATGTTGAATAAAACATGGAATGAGTAGCACAAAAGAATTGGTATAACAAGCAGAGGCGGGTTGGAGGAAAATAAGTAGAAGTATCTAAATAAGTATAATTTATTCCCTTGCATAGCCATGCTTGGGAAAACAATGTGCAACCAATTTTTTTATTATTATCTTGTTTTGGACAATGACTGAAATTTTGAGCAGCCACGAAGGGGTTGAGTTTATGCCAAACATGAACAGTCAAATGATGAATCAAGATTGGGTAGAGAATAGAAATAAATCTCAGACATATAGACACATGTGAAGTGTTTGACAAAATGTCTTAGGAAATGATATGACTTTTAGCATATATATCAAAAGCATAGCAACGTGGAAAATGGCTTTACATATTCATGAAATGTGCAAAAATGAAAGATGAGGTGAAATGTGTATGCTAATTTCAAAATAGAGAGGAAGAAGATTTTATATGATGTGCAACAAATTCTACTAATGGTATCATAGTAATCATGATTGCAATGCAGTAAGTGGACACCATGTGTAGCACAACAATGGGAGTGTTGTGTTGGGAGTTTTATAGTAATGTGAAACATTACCAAATGAAGAGTTTAAAATGTTTTAATACCAAATTTTACGGGAAAGGAATGAAGATTACAATAATTTTTTATTATTATAAAATTTTCATTTGTTTGTATGCTTTTAGGATTATTAAAAGTCTATGGTAAAAAAACAAAAAACATTTGCCCATGACTTTAAAAGTGGCCCCCACTATTCAAGCTCTTCAAAATATTTATGCTCTTTATAAAGTGAAACTAAGGGTTTTTGAGACATGAGGAGTAAAGTATTTTCCCCCACTATTCAAGCTCTTACTTCAAAATATTTTCCTTCACTATTCAAGCTCTTCAAAATATTTATTCCCTTTACAAAGTGAAACTAAGGGGTTTTGAGACATGAGGAGTAAAGTATTTTTTCATGGGTAGAGCAGGATAAATGTTTGAGGTGAAATATTAATTCTATAGGCTATACAATACATAGTGACTTTGAATGTAAATGAATTTTTATGGGCATAGCTATGAAAGGAGAGGTTGAAGGTTTTTTGTGTAGAAAGGAATTTTATTTATTGCAAGATAAAACTTGAGTGAGGAAAGATAATTTTGTAGTTAGAGTAGAGCATAAGGGGTAGATATTTTTCTCTTATGAATCTAAGTGGGAAGATGGAGAAAAGATTGTATTGGAATACTATTTTTATGCCCATGTGCTATTGCAAATCAAGATTCCATATGGACCCAAGTGTCATTAGGATGCTAAAACTAAACAATTTTATTTGCTATATCTTTGTATTTTTTGGGTTTTGTTCTGGTTGGTCTCTATTGTGTCTTAGGAAATTCCTTAAGCCTTTGAGCCAATTTGTGGTTAGATTTTTTATAATTAGCAATGTAGTAAGGTGTAGGAGTCTATATGAAACTATAGGAGAGCATCAATAGGATCTTATTATGAGTTTAGTCTTTGCATTTGTTATTGTATGTACTTACTCAAAGAATAATGTAAGATTGGTTTTCAGCTATTAATGACAATTGTCTCCAATATTTGATTGATCGTTTTAGGGAGTTAAATGTAGCTTATATGCATACATTCATTATGTCTATAAAGCAATATGATTAGTGTTCAACTAATCATTGTTGTAAATATTTTCAATGCATTTAAGGGTTTAAGTTTTGCAAGACAAAGTCGAGTAGTATCAAACCTTTATATGGGACTTCTGAATGGTACAAATAATGGATTACTAAATTAGAGTTGTTTTTGATGAATGGAAATGCATTTAAGGGTTTGGGCTTTGCAAGACAAAGTCGGGTAGTATTAAACTATTCTAAATCTAAGTGATGCAAGCATTTATTTGGGTTAACTCATTTTTTGACTCCATTATAATGGATTAGGCATTGGTCATGGTTAGTTATAACTTATCCAACATTTTAAATTTATAATGACAAACATCTACAAAATGTATAAATTATGTTTGTTTACTTATCTTCTGTTGGTGTTTCCAACTGATTATCTAAATCCTCTAAAGATTTAGCCAACTTCTCATACTTAAGGATTCTAGGTCAGTGGCCAACAAACAAGATTCAACAAGGAGTTGGAATCCTATGCACTTTATGTTCTGCACGACCAAGGCGGGTGTACCTATACAATATCCAAGGGTATTTGTTGACTTATACTAGATGTTGATGTTTAAACATAAAGTTCTCAATGAAAATATACCAAGGAAATGACTGACTCCTATCAGATTGGCTTAATCCTTTGGCAAATCAGTTCAGACTAGGATTGAGAATGGTTACTACTTCAATTCTACTCTAAAATAGTAACAAAAATAGAAATGATTTTGATTATTGGGATGGAATTGAAACAACATATCAACCTAGTGAGAGATCGGTGCCTAATCCCAGGGTTATAGAGTCAAGTTACATAAATTGAGTGTATCTTTCAAGTAATATTACTTAATTACAAATGGACTAGTAGCATCAATGCCTTAAATCAATGCTTCCTATACCTAGAATTGTAAAACTGTCCTTTAAACCTTAGTGTAGAATAAAATTAACAGAGTACTTCCCAAGCAATTATTTCTCTCCTTGAGAGAAAGATCAAGACAATACACACATTACAGAGGACTGCAAAGATGAATCTAAATATCCTTGATATTTATCATTCACACTAACTTCATTGACAACACATATGGAGAGAGTTTTGCAACCAGTATGACAATACATTCAGGATTAAAAATGATGCATTGCTCTACAGATTTAAACACAAAGTAACATGCAACTTTCTTCTATTCCTCTAGATTAAAGGCAGACACATTACTTCCCAAAACAAAGATTTAGAACCCTTAACAAATGGCCCTGAATTCCCTCTTACAAAAACAAAGGAGCAAACAAACTTTAGGCCACATACACATGTCACATTTTCATTTGACAACCTCATCATAACGAGATATGGGTGTAACTACCCATGGAGAGAATTTCCCAAAAGGACAAAGATAGTTACACGTACAAGTACAAATCCTTAGCTCCAAAATATATTTTTGAAAGGTTGTTGCAACACAGTTATTGTTTCTTCAACAGCCTTCTTGAGAGACCAAAATCCTGGGAGATACCAATTACGCGGATGACAACAAAAAGGCAGGCCCACAAGAAGACAAAATACCTGTTGAGACTTGAAAGATACACATTGATGCAATATCAGACTCCTTGCAAATTTCCCCAAGAATCGACTTGCATCCCACAGTTTGGCCAAGTCATAATTCCATACATTTGAGACTATGGAAGGCAGACTCCTTTTACCATGCCAATGGAAAAATAATGGCCATCTGAGAAGTTGTCGGCGCATCTGAAAGAACAAGAAAGGTTAGGAAATCGAGCTTCAACAAATTAAACTTCAAAGCTTGGGCCTTCCACCTTACAACTTACAACATCTAGAAGAGGAAGGAGGGAAGCTGAGCGACCCTGCCTATGTATAGATATGAAGGCATCAGGGGTTGGGCCTTGGACATTCACTATTTTGCCTTACACCTTTCGAAAGAGAGAACACAGAAGCCTAGACATCCACCTTCCACCTTGCAATAGAAGGAACATTTGTTGGGGGTCGGCTGTTGGGACTTCCGCCTTCCGTCTTCTTATGAAGAAGGCAGAAATAAGGAAGCCCAAACTCTGATCTTTGACACACTGAGGAAAAATTAAGAAAACACCAGGGGTTGGCCCCTAGGCTTTCCACCTTATGCATTCACCATGTTGAAGAGGAAAGAGAGGAGCCCCGCCATCCACCCTCAACACAAAGAAGAGAACATATGCCAGGGATCGGCTATTGGACCTTCCCTATTTCACCTTCCTCGAAGGAAGGAGAGCCAACCTCCGAGATCCACCGCACACTTCATACTTAGAAGGATTTTGAACAAGTAAACATGTCAGACTTCGGCCTTCGGGCCCTCTACTCTGCAACACTGAAGAAGATGGAAGGCCAAAGATCTGACCTCTGACACTCTGTAGCACTACACCTACACTTAGAATATTTTTCATTACCTTGGTAGACTTGAGCCCTTGGCCCCTCTCCTCAATGTCTGCCCTAAAGAAACATCAAGGCAATAGAAACGTTTCGCTCAGGACCACCTTTACAACTCGGTAGAAAAGGCACACCGACAAGAAGATGACTCTGCCTCGTCCACATGGTGGATTTCCATGCTTCTGCAGTCATGAGAATCACTTGCATACAAGAACCCACAAAATGGCAGAAAAGCCATAGGATGTCACTGCATGGCACCAAAAATATCACCATAATGATCTGTCAGTAACTCGCCACCTGTCTCCCTTCTGCGCTTCCGCGGTTACAAAATTTACCTATGTACGAGAATTGACAAAATGGCAAAAAAGCCCTGGGATGTCGCCGCGTGGCACTCAATAATCCTCCTGACCAAGTTTCATCAGAAACCTGCCACTTGTCACCTTTTCTACACTTTCATGGATAAAGTTTTGCTAAATGGAATATCCCTCATGGAATGGTGGAAACCTTGAAAGTTGGTCATGCAAGCACATAGGGTCCCACAACATAAGTTTGCTACTTGTCACCCTTCCACGCTTCCGCAGACTGCCTTTGCCTTAGTAGAAAATTCATCATGGAATGGCAGAATGCAACCAAAGCATGCCACATGTCGACAAATGGTGCCTTAGGAAAACAACTTAAAAGGGATTCAAGCACGTGTGCCTAAAACAACCTTTGTTTGACTAGGTAAAGAGGGGCCATATTTTTACTAAGGGCATGGACCAAGACATTAAGCATACAGTAGATTAATATTTGCACGTGGGCGAGATTTTATTAAGGGGCTCAGGATAAGACTAAGGCATAAAACACATTAAAACTTGCGTAAAGGACCAGCAAATTGAAGCTTGAAGCGGGGCCAACATAGGAAGCCAAGGAAAATTTTTCATAGTCCTAACAATGGCTCTAGTTGGGGATGGATGACTGCAAGGTCATAATGAGGATCCAGAATCTCCAGGAAGGCAACATACCACAAAAATAAAAACCAGTGAAGGCATACAAGACAACACACCTATTTACATTAAAAATACAAGTGTGCATGGATATGATCAAGCAAATAATTGCTTCAAGAACTGTCCATGCATTGGCAATTCTTGGATTTTACTGTTCAAGGCCTGAATGAAATATGAATCTCCTCCATGATACTATGTTATAACATAGGGACCTAACCACAAGGATTCAAAATTTTCATGCTTTCCCTTGTCTTGTGCCTTAGCATTCCAAACCAGAAGCATGCCATTCACATTGAACTTCCTATTAGAAGCTCTTTTGTCAAACAAATATTTAGCCTTCTGCTGCATTTTGAGATTTTTCCTTTGTGCATCTCTTCTAACTTCATCAAGTTCAATTAACTGTTTAATCATCTCCTCCATCAGCCCAGGATGTCCAAATCCTCTTCTTGGATGAACTTATAGATAGGTAGGAGAATATTTATTGGCAACTTGACCTGAGTGCCATAAACCAATTCAAATGGTGATTTGCCAATAGCCTTTTTGATATTCGCCCTATCAGCCCATAAAGCTAGACTTAGCTTAGAATCCCAAGCCATTTTGTTTTTATCCCACATCCTTTTGATGATTTTCATTAGGCTTTTATTTCTTGACTTAAATTGACCATTTCCTTGGGGGTGATAAGGGGAGGAATATGACATCTCAATGCCATATGTATTGCAGAAACCTATGAAATCATCAAATCTAAAGCACATAGCATTATCCATTACTAACCTGAATGGTGCTCTGAATCTGACAATGATGTGATTCAGAATGAAGTCCATCACCACCTTGCTTGTGGCTTTTCTGGTAGGGATGGCTTCTATCCACTTGGTGAAGTAATTTGTAGCTAAAAGGATCCATTTATGGTCTCCACTTGATTTCTCACTAATTTCACCAATAAAATCTATAACCCATTGATAGAAGGGGCCCTCAACTTGCATGGTCCTAAGGGGCAATGCACCTGAATATTTGAGCTGTCCAAAGAATTTATGACATGCCTCACATTTTCTTATGAATGCATGGGAGTCTGAAAATAAGGCAGGCCAACAATAGCTAGCTCTCAGAATTTTGTGGGCTATTGTTTTGGCTGTAAAATGACCTCCACACACTCCATGCATTTCCTTCAACATGCTTTCATCTTGGTTCTTATCTAAGCATAATAAGAGGACACCATCATTGTTTTTCCAATATAGGTCCCCTTTAAAAAACACATACCTCACAGCTTGCAACTTCAATGTTCTTTCTTGGTTCTTGGTGAGCCCATCAGGATGCTTGAGGCGTGCCAAAGAATAGATGATATCAATATACCATGAGGTCATCTGTAAGCTACATATCTCACCTGTCTCCTCAATAACAATGATTTGAGTAGCCTCCAAGTTAGCCTTAGCCGTCAGTTTGGCAAGTCCTTGTCCCCTGACTAGTTTTATGATTTGTATGTCAATATTAAACTCTTGGATCTTGTTGATCCATCTACACCTCTAGCTAGTGACCTCGTATTGGACTAACACATCTTTTACAGCTATGTTAGGCACATATGCTTCCACCTTTGCACCAACTAAGTAAGGTATGAAATTCTTCATGGCTTTCACCAAAGCATATGCTTGCTTTTCTTCCATATCATATTTCAGCTCTGTGGCTTGAAGAGACTTGCTAAAAATGCAATGGGTTGTTGGAAACTTTCTTCATTTGTTTGTAGCATAACTGCTGCAATAGTGTGGGTTGAAGCAAATGAGAATATCTAAAAAGGATTACCAAAATTTGGATATTTCAACACTGGTGCCTCCTTGATAGCTCTTTTTATTTCTACAAAAGCATTAATAGCATCACCATCCCATATAATTTTGGCTCCTTTCTTTAGCATCTTGGAAATAGGTTCAATAAAGTTGATCTGGCCAAAGAAAGACTGTATTGCTTTGACATTTTTTGGGACTAATATCTTATCTATAGCTGCCACTCTCTCTAGATCTATCCTTACTCCTGTTGGCAAGAGACACTATATGGATTCATGGTTGTTGTCATTGATGGCAACAAAGGTCATCCCACATATCCGCAAGTCATGATATGTCTCTACCGGAAGTCAGATTGAAGATTGTGGTGGTCCGGTGAACAAGAACAGAGCATGTGGCAAGGTCCGACAGATTGGTCCGGATCTCTCAGAGGAAGTGTCTTGGTGCAGTGCGGATCTGGGGAAGTCAAGAGGACTATCTTGAGTAGTATATTCCAAGGATTTAGCCTCCGGAGATGGACAAGGAAAAAGATATGAATAGTTGAGTACCGGATTCCTGAGAGACAGTGAAAACAGAGGAAGAACTGACTGACTGAGTATCAAACTACTTTCCGGATGTGTTACAGATGATGATAAAGGTTGCGGAGGCATGAATCATGTTTGGCCGACATAATTGATGATATCTACAAGTATATGCTTGATCCGCATTGCTTGGTGAGCAAGGATTCAGCCGACAGAACTAAGTTTGTAAGAAACTAGACTGTTCCGGATGCCGACTAGAAAGATGATGAAATTACTTGTGCGGATATATATAGAGGATGGATTTAGTGGTAAAGCGTGTGAATGGATGTGAGGATATGCGAACAAGTCTAGAGTAGAGCAGAAGTAACAAGAAAGATCCGGTATGTGAAAGGACAGCAGACTAAAGAACAGAGGAAAGATGAAGTGCAGCAGATCAGTATACTGAACCTAACCGGAACTGAACTCCAGCATATGCAGATGCTTCCAATCAGTTCAAGACTGTGATTCTAATCACTTTGTAAGACAGTGTGTCTTCTTGTAGGCAGTGAGCCTCTTGTGAGCAGTGTGCTCGGGCAGTGAGCCCTAATTGGCAAGTGCCATTTTTGTAATTTCCTATTCTTCTAACAGAGAATAATTCTTGGGTTAATCACCCCGTGGTTTTCTCCCTTAACAGGGTTTCCACGTCAAAAATACTGTGTCATGTGTTTCTTATTTCATGGTTTATGTTTTGTGTTTGATTTTATGCTGCTTCAAATAAAAGGAAAGTCTAATAAGGGAAATAATTAGGATAACTGATTCACCCCCCCCCTCTCAGTTATCAACAATTGGTATCAGAGCTAAGTTCCTCCTAATAGAGCCTAACAGCTTGAGGAAGATCTGGGATTTCAAATGGATGCATATGGTTTAAAGGAGCAACTCAAGACTGCCCTTGAGGATCTTGAACAGTCAAATTCTGAAGTCAGTGAATTAAGAGAAAGACTCAAACAGGCTGATGAATTCATGAGGGAATTAAAAGACAAATTAAGTCTCTCTATGAAAAAGAGAAAGGAGCTGCTCCAACAGTTGGCAAGACAAAGTGAAGAAAGCAATACAAATGAAGAATTGACTGAGCAAACCAAGTTATGTGAAAAGTTATCAAAAGAAGTCATTATGTTAAGACATGAAATGGAATCAGGAACTATAAAGTTTACTCAAGAGATTGAAGAAAAAAGAAAGGCTGAAGACAATCTAAGACAATCTCTTAAAGAAAAATCAGAAGAATGCCACCAGATGGACAGGATTATCAGACACCTTGAATCTGATCTTGATGATTCCAAAGATAATGAAGGAAAACTTGAGGATCAAATTGCCTCTCTCAAAAGAGACCTTCAAACAGCAAATGAATATAAAGAAAAATTCAAGATAAGTTCTGCTCAACTTGAAGTTCTTCTTGGAAGTCAAAAGAGGACAGATGACAAGTATGGCTTGGGATATGAGAAAGGAGAAAGCTCCGGATCCGGTCAGAAGAATCTTGGATCAGAAAATCCAAGGAGCAGGCCTAGAAGACCTCCGGTAAGACAGCCAAATGCTCAAAGATATCCATCCTTCAATGGATACTGCCACAGCTGCAACCACTTTGGTCACAAAGCTAATCAGTGCAGAATGAGAATGAATCAGATTAATTCATCCTTCTCCGGACAGTGCTTCAACTGCAAAAGGTATGGACACAAATCCCATGAATGCAGAATTATGCAAGTAAACAAATCATTCAAAGGTAGATGCTTTACATGCAATAGAATAGGTCATATGGCTAATCAATGCAGATCAAGGGGATATCAGTTAAATATGCAAAGAAATGTTATTTGCCAAATCTGCAATAGGTCCGGTCATAATGCTAAAGTCTGCAGAAACAAGAATCAGGACAAAAGAGGTCCGGTGTATAATCAGAATCAAGACAGGGGTAAACAAAAGATGAATACGGATGAAGTTAGGAATCAGATGAGCAAGATTTGGGTGAAGAAAAGCTCAGAGAATGTAGAGGTTGGATCCGCACCAGATTCTGGTGCTGATATTTCTTCCGGAAATTAAAAAATGAGCTCAGGCTCAGGGGGAGACTCAAAGAAGATTCTGTTTCCCCAGCCAAACAAGTTGTGCCGGATGTGGCACAAGATGCGGATTAAAGGGTTTGTAGATATAAGTCCTGAGATGCCTCAGTCAAGTTTTCAGAGGTCCGCATGGAGTTATGAAGAAGCTGTGTTCGACTAAGTTAGACCTGTTCAGGGAGGTGCTCCGGTATGATAAAGGATTACAAAAAGGTCCGGAGAGATCCGGAAGTGCACGATCTTGTCTTGCGGATTGGACAGAGTGTTTGGGATGTTCTTGTAATATGTTACCTAGATTTATTCATGATTTAAAGATCCGGATGATATTCAGTGATCAGGACTAATCCGGGATACTCCAAGCTGTCCAGACATGGTAAACCGGAATAATGCAGGTGAAGCATTTATTGCAGACAGATATTAGGGTTTGCGGAGCAATATAAGGGATTTCTCAAAAGTTATCTGCTCATTCTACACTTGAGAAGAAGCGAATAGTGGAGCTCTGCAACAAGGTTCATCAAGCACACCAAGGATCTCCTGCCGAAGCTATTGCATAAAGAAATCAATCCAACCACTCCGTGCAAACCGAAGGCGCATAAGGTATTCTTCGTTTTTCATTGCCTCACTGCAAATCTTTGAAGAATGGCTACTCCAAACATAGTTAAGATCTCTGATAGACCTCGCCCCTCATTCAAGAAACATCCCTACAAATCTTTGGAGGTAGATCCACTAGGAGCCTTCTCTAGTGTTCCCCACGGAGTCTTACATACTGAAGATATCAGGGTTTACATACACGCAAACATTGAGGAATTTGGGGAATTCAAATTAAGAGACCTCTATCACAAGCAACTGATAGATAATGCTTTTGAGCTCAAACCAGAGTATAAGGGTATCCAGAAGAAACAGTTTGAGCAATTCATTCATTTCCCTAGCTTTGAAGAAGATGAATGGGTCCGGTATGTACTGAGCAGGATGCATGACAACTTCCTTTGGCTAGATAGACCCTGCAAGATCACAAAAGAAGCAATTAGAGCAGTAACTGGTCTATACTCTTCCGGAGGGGTACCTATCCTCAAATCTGTCAAGAACAACGTTGTAACTGAGGCCACCGGATCAAAATATGATAAGAGGGCAATGACCATTGAAGATATTTCGGACCCGGATATCAAATATGCATCAATGATAATAGGATACAAGATCTATCACTCCAGCAGGGAGAATTCTGTATCCGGAACTGCAATATACACAGCATATGAAATGCTAAGAAAGAATGCAGATTATGATCTTTGTGAACTACTACTGAGCCAATTGATGGAAAATGTACAGAAAATCAAGAAAGACAAGAAGAACTCCTTTAAGTATGGTACTCTCATTGTATGTCTATTCTTTTACTTCATGAATGAGCTACCCGGAACAAGTGGATGGGTATGGCAGAATGACAAACCTGTTGCAGTCCAGATAAGAGACTATTTGCATGGACTTGGGGATGCAAAAGCAAGAAATACAGCCCTATGGGGATACTTCAAAAACTTTCAGAGCATGATGCAAGCAAGAGAGAGAATTCCCCAGTCACTCATTGAGAAATACAAGGACTCAGTATGTTTTATGGTTGACACTGATCAGTGCCTAATGGAGGCAGTGGAGCCAAGGACTGTCTGGATCATGCCCATGGGGTATGAAGTTGATGAACAGATAGTAGAGCTGCATGTTCAACACATGCTAAGTCAGCCCAAAGATCCTAAGGCAGAAAGGTTTGGAACCTTTGAGGAGCTGAGCGTGAAATTACATGTAGAACTCAGGGAACCTGAGATTAAGAGAAAAGTGAGAAAAGAAGTAGAGCACATTGCTCAAGGCCTAGGCATCTCAAAAGAGGCACTTGATGCCAGTCGGGAAAAGAGGAGAAAGGCTGAGGAAGAAGAGAAAAGCAAAGAAAGTGCTCCGGTTGAAACCCCCACCCGGACCAGATCATCAAAGAGATCTGCACCTTCCACAACCAAAAGCTCAAAACCGGAAGTCCAGGCATCCGGTAAAAGATCCAAGACAAAAGCATCAAGGGCTTATGAAAGCCAAAAGGATGAAGAGGAGACAGAATCAGATGAAGGAGTAAGAGAAGTAAAGAAACAGAAAAAGAAAGGATCCGGTAAGCCCTCCACAGGCCAAGACAAGGAGGAAATGGCAGAGGTAACTGTTGAAAAGCCCACTCTGTCACTAGAGAGCATAATCAAGTCGGTCACGGTGGATGGAAACCTTCAACCAATGACTGAATCCTATGATGACTTCAGTGAGGCAGACCAAAAGACTCTGCAGGAAGCCACAGTTAAATATCTGAACACATACAATAAGGCTTTCATTGAGATCATATCTCTCATTCCTAAAAGCCTAGAGAAGGAAATGGAAGTAAGAAAGAATAATGCTCATGCCAAAGATCTTGAGATCCGGGAGCAGATAGCTATTCAGCTATATCCTCAAATTGATCCCAAGACAATGAACATGATCTTCAAGGACTGCAGAGATGAGTTCAGAAGTAAAGCCAGGATGAATCAGCTCATGCTTGGTGAGACTGACAAAGTGGCACAAGAGACAGAAGAGATCCTCCGGAAGGCCTTCAAAAGGTTCAATCTTCCTGTTGTAGAGGACCTAGGTGCAGAAACAGCTGCTGATTTGGAATCTTCTGTTCCGGAAGAAGTGAGCCCTGAACAGACAAGTGAGGACTTGGGACCCTCTGCTCCAGAAGAAGTGGCCCATGAACAAGCAAGCATCTCTCCTCCGGTTTCCCCTACAGTCTCCGGATCCAAAGAAGAAGAGCAATTGCAGGAGAAGGAAGCAGTGGTGACAGACAAAGAGGTTGACAGTTCTAAGACTGCAGAAGAAAAGAAACATCTGTCTCCGGCAAGAGACACTGCACAAACTGTTCAACAATTTTTGAGCAAAGAAACTCTAGAGATTGATGAACCGGAGCTTCTAAAAGGTCCATTTGATTTTGACTCTCTCTCTCCGGTACAAACAATGAAGATAGCTTCATTTGCAAATGCCAAGGCAAATGAAAAGCTCCTGAAGTCTCATATGGAAGACTGTGAGTTGATAGAGGCTGCTTCCGGAGTACTTGTAAAGATCATGCCATCAATCCAAATAGATCCGACAGCCTCCACTTCCGGTAATCTAAAAACCTTAGTCAGCAGTATTGATACACATTTTAATTCTCTAGAAAAATCAGCTGAAGACAAGGTCCGGAAGGAATTTTTGGATAAGAGATTTTCTGAAATATTAGATTTAATCTCTAAGGATAGGAAGATTGTAAGCATTGGAATAAAGAGCTTAGAAAATGCTCTTAAGGATGGCGGTGACATCTACAAATTTTGTATATCTTGGTCAAAGGCAACAGCAGCAATTGACAAGAAAATAAAAGAGGAACAGGACAAGCTTCAAAGCTTATCTCAAAGTTTTGATCCTCTCTCTTCCTCTATAATAAATCAAGAATGTCAGACTATTGCAGTCTTGAATGAAATAAAGAATCTTGAGAAGGAGAGGAAGAACATTACCAACCGGATGGGAGAACTTAGAAGGATTATAGTCCCTAAGTTGGAAACGATGCATGAGGCCATCAGTGATGCCCAGACCACCGCCCATACAAAAGATCCGACAGATCTCAGGCGGGCAGAAGCTTTTGCATTTTTGTTGAGTGGTCACATTTCAATCTTGGACAGAATGAAGCTAAGTTGGGCTACTGAAATGGTTCAACTGCAGACATCCTTTGCAGACATTCTGCAGTATATGTGAGTATGTAAATATGCGGCTATATATAGAAAATTTTTGAAAATTTTGGTGTGCGGACCCTACCCTTTGCCATTGATGTCAAAGGGGGAGTGAGGAACAGTGAAAAATGAGGAATCCAACTCAGGGGGAGTTCCGGAAATTGTATATAAAGACAGAGCATCAGCAAAGGGGGAGCATAGTGTAAACACTTAGTCATTTTTCACTAAGTGTTGCCATCAATGCCAAAGGGGGAGATTGTTGGCAAGAGACACTATATGGATTCATGGTTGTTGTCATTGATGGCAACAAAGGTCATCCCACATATCCGCAAGTCATGATATGTCTCTACCGGAAGTCAGATTGAAGATTGTGGTGGTCCGGTGAACAAGAACAGAGCATGTGGCAAGGTCCGACAGATTGGTCCGGATCTCTCAGAGGAAGTGTCTTGGTGCAGTGCGGATCTGGGGAAGTCAAGAGGACTATCTTGAGTAGTATATTCCAAGGATTTAGCCTCCGGAGATGGACAAGGAAAAAGATATGAATAGTTGAGTACCGGATTCCTGAGAGACAGTGAAAACAGAGGAAGAACTGACTGACTGAGTATCAAACTACTTTCCGGATGTGTTACAGATGATGATAAAGGTTGCGGAGGCATGAATCATGTTTGGCCGACATAATTGATGATATCTACAAGTATATGCTTGATCCGCATTGCTTGGTGAGCAAGGATTCAGCCGACAGAACTAAGTTTGTAAGAAACTAGACTGTTCCGGATGCCGACTAGAAAGATGATGAAATTACTTGTGCGGATATATATAGAGGATGGATTTAGTGGTAAAGCGTGTGAATGGATGTGAGGATATGCGAACAAGTCTAGAGTAGAGCAGAAGTAACAAGAAAGATCCGGTATGTGAAAGGACAGCAGACTAAAGAACAGAGGAAAGATGAAGTGCAGCAGATCAGTATACTGAACCTAACCGGAACTGAACTCCAGCATATGCAGATGCTTCCAATCAGTTCAAGACTGTGATTCTAATCACTTTGTAAGACAGTGTGTCTTCTTGTAGGCAGTGAGCCTCTTGTGAGCAGTGTGCTCGGGCAGTGAGCCCTAATTGGCAAGTGCCATTTTTGTAATTTCCTATTCTTCTAACAGAGAATAATTCTTGGGTTAATCACCCCGTGGTTTTCTCCCTTAACAGGGTTTCCACGTCAAAAATACTGTGTCATGTGTTTCTTATTTCATGGTTTATGTTTTGTGTTTGATTTTATGCTGCTTCAAATAAAAGGAAAGTCTAATAAGGGAAATAATTAGGATAACTGATTCACCCCCCCCCTCTCAGTTATCAACAACTCCATCCTTGGATACAATATGTCCCAGTAGCTTCCCTCCTGATACTCCAAATGTACATTTATTGGGATTGAGAGATATCCCATTCTCTAGAGCCCTTCTGAAGATTTGTTCAAGATGTATGCAGTGATCTTCAGTCTTTTTTGAAAAAGCAGCTAAGTCATCTTGATACACAACCATGATTACATTAATCAAGTCTGAGAAAGCAACATCCATGGCTCTTTGAAATGTTGCTCCAGCATTGGTCAGCCCAAATGGTATCCTAATGTAGAAATACATGCCCCATGGAGTAGTGAAAGCTATCTTATACTGTTCTGATTCCCTAACTTTCACCTGATTATATCCTAAGAAACCATCCATCATGAATATCAACTCATTCCCTATGACCCTTTGGAACATTATTTCCATGTTGGGAAAAGGATAATTATTCTTCAGTAAGGACACATTTAGATTTCTAAAGTCTACACAGAGTCTTAGATCCCCATTCTTCTTCCTTACTGGCACCAAATGTGAGACCCATGTAGAGTACTTGATTGGTTTGATGATTCCACCATCCTTCATCTTTGCTAATTCCTGTTGCATTTTTGGAATCAGCGTTGGATTAATGGGTCTTTGATTTTGCATGAAAGGCTTGGAATCTAGTTTCAAAGGGATCTCATTAGGATAACCAAGAATTCTAGTATAGTCCAACTGCCTATACCTTCTTGATTGTAAAGGTCTTCTGGTAAACTGAGTATTTTTCTGTTGTCTCATAGTATTCTAAGCTTCCCCATCCTATTTTCCCTACTGGTTTGCATTGTATCTACTAGGATGAGTGCTTATATTTGTGTTATAAGGTGGGTGTTGTCCACAACTATCCATATTATGTGGTTTAGAGAGGGGGGAGACTGACCCACATGTGCTGATGTCTGAGAGCCAACTATTGAATTGGGATGGGATGAAGTTAAAGGAGGATTTTGGGAACTAGAGGTTGTCATACTTCCAGACTTGTAGGAAGCCCTTAAGAAATCAATCTTTCTCTGCATTTCTTCTTTAGAAGCCAGCTGCTCCATTCTCTCTAACTCCCTTTTTAAATTCTCAACCTCCGTTTTCAATTATAAGTCTTTTTGCTCTTGTGCTTCAGGTGCAGTAGGCTTCTAGGATGCAGCATTTATACTAGAGCCTGCACCCCTTGTGGGATCCATGATTAAGGGTTTCTTTCCTCTATCTAAGCCCCGAGAAACAATACCAACAGTAGAAGTCCCTAAGATTGAACTGACAATAGGGGAATCACTCCATGTATTGGTATGAGTGTTTCCTAAAGGAATATTTTTGGTGTTGCTACTAATTGCAGGGTTAGCCTTGAGATTACCTGACTGACTAAGCCCAACAGAAGGATTTTCTTGATACAATGATTTCAGATGCTCAACTCTCCTTTTTAATTTATCCTTGAAGTTCATAGCCTTTCTTATTTTGTCTTCCTCCTCCTCAGCCTTCTTAAGCCTAACTTCTTCCAATTCATCCATCTCCTTTTGGAGCTCAAGGACCTCTTGCAACAATTCATCCTCAGCTGGCAAAGTAGTATCAAAGTTTGAAGTATCAAGGTAGTTTACAACAATATTGGAAAGATCATGGGGAGAATTAGGATTAGGATGTGCAAAGTCTTTATGATTTGGTCTATTCAGAGGAACATATTCTTTAGGATTGGGCCTTGAGGCTTCAGGATTTAAACTTTGAGATACCATTTTAGCATCAAATTCATATTGTGAATATCCTTCTCTTTGTCTTTGCTTCTTAGCTAAGACATCAGGTCAGATTACTACATTATTCTCATTTGTAGGGGGTGATCCAATATCAATAAGATTTCCAAGATCATCATTATTACTACCATGAGAATGTTTTGAACCAGGAGGAGGGGTATGAATAGACTTACTTGTATCTCTTTTCCTCCATGATTGTCGAGCATTGTGAGGTAGCCTGCCCTCAAGCTTCTTTTTAGGATCCTTCTTGTATTGAGATTTTTTGCCTTCCATCACTTTGTTAGTCTACGTGATCTTCTTTTAATTTACACTGGTGAAGATAAATAGAGTCGCCACCCAATTAAGGGAATTTAGAATATTCAAATTCTTTAAAGAAACTTGCAAATATAGAAGTTAAGGGCAGATCCTCAGAAGGTACCACACATAAATATGCAAATATAACCAAAAACCCTCAGGAAGACACTAGGAAGTGATAAATGGTAAATGGGCCACAAGAGTTTTGCTATTTTGTAAATGAGAGCATAATATTTGTTCTGGATATAACAATTTTTGGAAATACACAGGGATCCTTCCCTTTTCACACATAATTACTCTCTTCTTTGATCAACTGGAAAGGATAATATTAGAGTTGCCACCCTCTAAAGGGAATAACACTACATTGTACATGTGCAAACTTTACACACCCATGATAGACCACTAGATTAATTTTGAATAATATTAAACAAGTTCCCAGTAGAGTTACCAATCTGTTGGTGTTTCCAACTGATTATCTGAATCCTCTAAAGATTTAACCAATTTCTCATACTTAAGGATTCTAGGTCAGTGGCCAATGAACATGATTCAACAAGAAGTTTGAATCCTTTGCACTTTTGGTTTTGCAAGACCAAGGCGGGTGTACCTATACAACACCCAATGGTATTTCTTGACTTATACTAGATGTTGATGTTTAAACAAAAATTTCTCAATGAAAATATACCAAGGAAACGATTGACTCCTATTAGATTGGCTTAATCCTTTGGCAAATCGATTCAGACTAGGATTGAGAACAGTTTCGACTTCAATTCTACTCTAAAATAGCAATAGAAATAGAAATGATTTTGATTGTTGGGATGGATTTGAATCAACATATCAACCCAGTGAGAGATCGGTGCCTAATGCCAGGGTTATAGAGTCAAGTTGCATAAATCGAGTGTATCTGTCAAATAATATTACTTCATTACAAATGGACTAGTAGCATCAATGCCTTACATCAATGCTTCCTATACCTAGAATTGTAAAACTATCCTTTAAACCTCAGTGTAGAGTGAAATTAATAGAGTACTTCCCAAGAAATTATTTCTCTCCTTGAGAGAAAGCTAAAGACAATACACACATTATAGAGGACTGCAAAGATGAATCAAAATATCCTTGATATTTATCATTCACACTAACTTCATTGACTACACATATGGAGAGAGTTTTGCAACCATTATGACAATATATTCAGGATTGAAACTGATTCATTGCTCTACAGATTTGAACACAAAATAACATGACACTTTCTTCTATTACTCTAGACTAAAGACACAGACACACTACTGCC
This sequence comes from Cunninghamia lanceolata, assembly GCA_027924645.1. Lineage (NCBI taxonomy): Eukaryota > Viridiplantae > Streptophyta > Pinopsida > Cupressales > Cupressaceae > Cunninghamia > Cunninghamia lanceolata. The sequence goes on from BSBN01000780.1 coordinate 2,102,345, forward strand.
CAAAACAAAGATTTAGAACCCTTAACAAATGCCCTAAATTCCCTCTTATAGAAACAAGGGAGAAAACAAGATTTAGGCCACATACACATGTCACATTTTCATTTGACAACCTCATCATAACAAGATATGGGTGCAATTTCCTGTGGAGAGAATATCCCAAAAAGACAAAGACAGTTACATGTACAAGTGCAAATCCTTAGCCTCCAAAATATATTTGCCAAAATTTGTTACAACATAGTTATCATTTCTTCAACAACCTTCCTGAGAGCCCAAAAGTCTAGGAGATACCGATTACACAGATGAGGACAAAAAGGTAGGCCCACAAGAAGACAAAATACCTGTTGAAACTTGAAGGATGCATGCTAGTGCAATACCAGACTCCTTGCAAATTTCCCCAAGAATTGACTTGCATCCCACAATTTGGCCAAGTCATAATTCCATACATTTGAGACCGCAGAAGGCAGTCTTCTTTTGCCATGCCAATGGAAAAATAATGGCTATCTAGGAAGTTGTCAGTGCATTTGAAAGAACAAGGAAGGCCATGAATTCAAGCTCTGACAAATCAGACTTTAGAGCTTGGGCCTTCTGCTTTACAACTTACAACATCTGGAAGAGGAAGGAGAGAAGCCTTGACCCCACCTATGTATAGATATGAAGGCGTTGGGGGTCGAGCCTTAGGAATTCACCATTTCTCCTTAAACCTTCTAGAAGAGAGAACAAGGAAGTCCCGATGTCTACCTTCCGCCTTGCAATAGAAGGAACATTTGTCGGGGATCAACCGTCAGGCCTTCCTCCTTCCATCTTCTTATGAAGAAGGTGGAAAGAAGGAAGCACAAACTCCAACCTTTGACACACTAAGGAAAAATTAAGAAAACATCGGGGGTCAGCCCTTGGGATTTCCACCTTATGCATTCGCCATGTGGAAGAGGAAAGAGAGGAGCCCCACCGTCTGCCCTCAGCACAAAGAAGAGAACATCTGTCAGGGATTGGCCATCGGGACTTCCCTGTTTCTCCTTCCTCCAAGGAAGGAAGAAGAGCCAACCTCTGAGCTCTGCCACACACTTCATACTTAAAAGGATTTTGAACAAGTAAATCTGTGAAACTTCAGCCTTCGAGCACTCCACTCTGCAACACTGAAGAAGACGAAAGGCCAAATCTCTGACCTCTGACACTCCACAATACTACACCTACACTTAGAATATTTTTCATTACATTGGCAGACTTCAACCCTCAGCCCCTCTCCCCGATGTCTGTCCTAAAGAAACACCAAGCCAATAGAAACATTCCACTCAGGATCACCTTTACAACTCAGTAGAAAAGGTGCACCAACAAGAAGATGATTCGACCTCGTCCACATGGTAGCTTTCCACACTTCCGCAGTCATGAGAATCACTTGCATACGAGAACCTACGGAATGGTGGAAAAGCCATAGGACGTCACTGCGTGGTACCAAAAGACCACCATAATGATGTATCATTAACTCCCACCTGTCTCCCTTCCACGCTTCTGTAATTACAAAATTTACCTGTGTACGAGAACCAATGGAATGGCGGAAAAGCTCCGGGATGTCGCCGCATGGAACTCAATAATCCTCCTGACTATGTTCCATCATAAACCTGCCACTTGTCACCTTTTTTGCACTTCTGCAGACAAATTTTTTCTAAATAGAATATCCCTCATGGAATGGCAGAAACCTTGAAAGTTGGTCATGCAAGCATAGTGGGCCCCACCACATAAGTTTGCCACTTGTCACCCTGCCGCGCTTCCATGGGATGCCTTTACCTTAGTAAAAAATGTATCATGAAATGGTGGAATGCAACCAAAGCACGCCATGTGTCGACAAATGGTGCCTTAGGAAAATAACTTAAAAGGGACTCGAGCACGTGCACCTAAAACAACCTTTGTTCAACTAGGTGAAGAGGGGCCATATTTTTACTAAGGGCGTGGACCAAGACATTAAGCATATAGCAGATTAATATTTGCATGTAGGCTAAATTTTATTAAGGGGATCAGGATAAGACTAAGGCATAAAACACATTAAAACTTACGCACATGACCAATAAATTGAAGCTTAAAGCGGGGCCAACATAGGAAGCCAGGGAAAATTTTCCACAGTCCTAACATCTTCATGGACTTTAAAGGTGCAAAGGAAGAACCTAAATTCTTGTTAATTCATCAACCCTTTGCTTTTTTGAATAAGGATAAGTCAGTTTCTATAAATTACATGTTCACAAATCTTGTAAAGGTACAAAGGATCATACCTACACTTGTTATACAACATATCCTCTGCTCATACATTTGTGAATTTATCAAATATTGACAAGTTTAAGGTCTTTAGATACAAATTTATATAAAACCAACATGATATAGATTATTAATAGTGAATGGGGCTTATGCACTGTGCCAGTTAGACATGGTTTTATCTTTGTAGTAGTCTCCCTTAAAGATCCATATAATTCTTTTAGGCCTTTATTAGGGTCACACTCCTGAGTCCTATAGAGGTTAAAGTGTAGAAGATATGGTCCAATCTTATCAAATTGGTCTTTTCTTGTCCTTAGTTTAATTAGAGGTTTGTCCCTTTATTTCGACTGACTTGATCCCCAGGTTTGGATATTTTCTTTCATCCCTTAGAATTGAGGGTTGCAAGAAAATTTCCTAACTAATAGGAGGATTATTAGAAGGCTGTGAGGGGTCCAAAACAATATTAGGTACATAAGTTTATGTTGTGGGAGGAGATAAGAGTTTAGATAGGGTAAGAAGTTTTGGTTTTAGCTACTAGAAATGAAGTCTTGGAGGCAACTATGGCTTATGTTTCGGTGGTGGAGTGGGATATAAATGAGCAAGAGGTTCCATAATATGAGCAATATTAGGAGTGGGAAGGAGAGGAGGTAATATAGATAGAGGAAGGAGAGGCTCAGGTTGAGGTTCTTTCTTTTTGTTTTTGTTTTAGGGGGGTTGGGTTAGTGTTTGGGTTTAGGTTATGGATAGAGAATAGGTTGAAGTTGGGGCTAACAATTAGGTTGAGGGTGAGGTTGAGGATTAGAGTTGGGTGGAGGTATAGGAGGATGGTTGGTAGGCCTAAGAGGATGGTTGTTAGGTGTAGGTCAAGGAAGAGGAGGGACAAATGGGTTAGGCATTCTTGGATCAAGAGGATAGATGTTGAGGTTCTCAACATGACACAACCCAATAATCTCAAGATCAAAAGGTTGGATGGAATGCGAAGGGTCATTGACTAGAATATGGGCCTTCTAATTAATATATCACTCATTAAGGTCAAATAATGTATCATGCCAAGTGTATAGAGGACTCATAGGTTTGGTAATGAAATAATCAATTCAGAAATTCTTGAGCTTAGAGATAGTCTTATATGTGTAACGTGTGATATTTATTAGCTCATTTTCATGAATGAATTTGAGGTTGTGAATCATAGAAGGAACAATATACATTTCATCAATCTAAGGGAGACCCAAGAGAATATGATAGATCATGTCAAAACATTTACAACCAACCATGATAGGAAAAATCATGTAGCTTAATGTATCAATATAAAGGGCACTTTATAATTTCAAAGAGACACTATTTTGTAGTGTAAGAGTCCAAGTGATGATGGATATTATATAGGTGCTCTTCACTTACTATATTAAAAGTGCAATAGGGAACTATAAGAATCCCATCAATATACTTGTACAAGATTGATGCTTTAATATAGATAGGTCCCTTATACCCATTTTTAGGGATCTTAGAGAAAAGTGATGAGAGGATGAGAAGTAGAATAAGCCCCTATTTTAATGATACCAACCATATCTAAAAGGAGAAAATATTTGGATAGAGATAGAGAATTAGAAACAATAGACTAAGAGGAGGTTACTACTAGTTTGACATGATTACTGGTGTTGTGTTGAGGAAAAGGGTTAGTAAAGATTTACAATTTTTTTGGGGAGGAGCAACTAAATTATTCCCTTTATAATTGTGACCTTGTTCACATGTATGGTGTTTTTATCTATAAGACCATGTACCTAATGTCTTAGGGGCATACACTTTTTAGTGTCATGATTTGTGATATGATTGTATTGGTAGTAGGCCTTGGCATCATACACCCTTGGAAGAGGGAAATAAGTTTCCAATGGATGTATGGGAGGATGTTAAATAAGGTTATTAACTAAGAGTTGTTGGAGGATAGAACGTAGAAAGTTCACCAACATGATTATACAATGAGGGTTCTAAGGTTTGTAGATACCACAGGAGAAGAAGGAGAAGTTATGTCATCTACTTGGTTAAAATCATGCCTAAGATTAGGTTTAAGAGAGAAAAAAATATTCTTCATGAAAGGTTTAGTGGGGTATTTAAAAGGGTAAGATGGAGGAGTTGAAGAAGAGGTAGGAGTAGAAGAAGTTGGGAGATTAGGAGATAAGGACTGAATATAATTGATGGTGTTCTCATAATCCCTTGGAGCTACACAAAGTTCAAGGAAATAAGCATACCTCAAGATAAGAATCATATCTCTAATAAGATCTAGTAGATTCCCTATGTATACATGTTGAATGTTGCCACCAGGAAGGTGATAAGAACTTTATGAAAGCATGGACTGATAATAAAGTATAGTCTGTTATTTGTTCCTTGGTGCCCTATTTATAGTGAATAGTAGTTGGAGAGTTTACTTACAAGCCAATGTTGACTAAGAAGTGTTGCACAAAGGCATGGGCAAGCTCATCTAATGAGCTAACAGAGTTGTGTAGAAGAAACAACTCTAATGCATGATCCTTTAGATTATAGGGAAAGAGATTGGTGAGGATACAATCATCATAGATTAATTCAATGTAAGTGGCATTAAATAACCATACATTTTGTGGGATCCCTATTTCTATTATACATATCAAGCTAGGGAGCCACAAATGCAAGAGGGAAGGGATAGGAAAGAATACCAAAGGAGAGAGAGTGTGGTGAAGGTTCATGGTAACATCTAGTCTAGAAGAAGAGGGAATAATAGCAAGTGGCAATGCATTATCCCCATGTTGTGAATGAGGAACAAGAAGAAAATTTGAAGAGGGAGGAGGCAGCAAAAGAGAAGTAAAGCTAGTACAAGTATGGAAATAAGTGATCAAGGTAGTGGTATACATAGTACAATATTGGGAGATCATGGGATTAGTAGGAGGGCTAGAGATAGGAATTTAGGAATAGGTAGAGTAGGGGGAGGCTGAGAGAAGACTAGTTGGGATATAGCATGAAATGGAGAGGTTGAGGGAAGACTAGTTGGGCTACAAGAAAATTTTGAATGGGAGAGGTAGAGAAGGTGGCATAGGAATGTATTGAGAAATATATTGAGAGGTATACAATATAGTAACTTAGATGTCTCAAAGGGGTTATAACAAGAGATTATAGAGTTTGGGTTAGGAAAGTGGGATGTACACAAGAAATATTTAGTAACAAATAAGGGGTTATGCATGTGGGTGGTGACATTATCTGCATGGAAACAAAGAGTTGGAAATGGTAAGGAGGGAGTGGTGGAGGGATAAGAGGAGCACAAGTTGAGGGAGAAGGGTAAACATATGGAGAAATGGAAGCATTAATAGATCAAGACAATGTAATAGAAATGAGAGTATTAGCATGGACAATATGGCTAATGCACTATAAAATGTCCAATCCCTCAAAGTGGGAAATGAGAATGGTATACAATACATCAATAAGGGAAGAGGGATCAACACCATCCTCTAGGGTTCTAACTTGGTCTTTAAGGAGGTGCAAGTGGTTAGCAAGTTTCTAGCATTTGACAAGTTCATATTGGGCTAGAAAGGCCTAATGCTTAAAGTTCTAGTATAAAAAGGAGGTGAAGGGAGGAACATTCTATTCTATATTTTTCTTAAGAAATACCACATTCTTTCCCTAGATAAAATACTAAGAGTTAGGTTTTTAAGATAAAGATAACTTAGCTTCTAGAAAATAAGTACTAAAAAGACACAAAGAAGATAAAAGGAATGACTCTAATTTTAAGTTTAGTGTTGAAGGTGTTTGGTAGAGATGTGTAGATTAGATCTAAGTATGTTGTGTAAAAGTTACAATATCATCTAGGTATGGAAAACTAAAAGTGTTCAAGATGTAGAGAAATATAGAATGGCTTGGTTTTAGAACAATTGTGGTGGAGTCTAGATTATGATATTGAAAGCAATAACATGGTCACATCCTTCGATCATATGACTGTGAAATTTTGAGAGATGTTGTGTAATCTTTTGTAAATGCTCAAGTACTCAAAATTTAGATTAGGTACACATGGAGAGGAAATAGTCAAAACCTATTGCTAGGATACAGAAAATTGTTTGAATTGCTTGGGAGCCTACCTCAATCAATCCCCTATTTAGTTTTTTCATCCCTAGTGTAGTTAATATAAGAAGTTGGAGTATGTGGAGGTTATACCTAGGTTGCTCTATGCTAGGTAAACAAATAAAGTTGTAGGAAATATAAAAACCTACAAGGCTTCTATAGTATTATAGTGATTAGAGTATTGAATGGAAAGAAGGAAATAGAAGTAGTATAGATGCCAAGAGGCTATAGGTTAAAGCTACAACTTTAGTTCTAGGAAGTGATTATCATGGTGGAAAAAGAAGAGGTTCTAGGTTTAATGGTAGGAATTCACAAGAATTATGGAGACAATGGAGGAGATGAAAAGATAATAGAAAGTAAGCTATAGGAATTGATACTAATACAAAGGAAATAACATTAAGAAAAATTGCTCATGGGAGCTAGACTACAAGACTTAAGTACTCTGAAATAGATTCCAAAAAGATATTTCTTCAATCTTCTAGAAGATCCAATAGAGAACAAAGCATATGTAAAAGTTACAAGATATGATACATGCAATAGATACGTGAGATTTAGAGATATTAAGAGATTAAGAGATACATTCAAATAGAAAAGGATGATTAATAGAGGGTTGAATTTGTTAAATTAAAAAGTATCATGGATGGAAGCTATTTAAAAAAGTAAAAATGCCAAAGGATCTAGCTTTTCAATTGTTCTCATACAGCTCAAATCTCTAGGATGCTACCATAACCATATTGGCATTTAGATTGGTACCAATAGTGTTAGCATCCAAGTTGAGATAGGCTTATGAAACTAGAAAAATAATTAGGAATACAAATAGGGCTACTTAGCATCGAGACTATTGGGAGATAGGTTGAGAAAACAACTAAAACCTAAACATGCTATGAGCATGGACACTAAAATGAATGTGCTATATAGATTAGAAATTGTAAAGTCAACAATTTCTGACTCTACAATTATAGGATCTAAATTTTTTCCTTATTATAATAAGTCATAACACAATGTTTACCCTATAAAAACATTTCGAGAAAACCCCCCAAAATAATAACACACTTTGATTATAGTAGAAATAATGGTTACAAGATAATATAGTAGGAGTACTATCAATAGATATCTTCAACTTTTGTCTTCTAAATCCAATTAGACAGCATAACCTTGTAATAAAATCACCATAAAAATTAATCTCGAGCATCTAATATATAGGCCAAATAGACCCAAGAAACCATGCATGGTTTCTCAAAACTATTGGCTCAAAATTATGAGCCATGTCTTGATCCAAATAGTATAAATGAGACCCATGTGCTCCTCTCCAAGAGTAACTCTAATAATATAGTGTAACCACCAACAAAGAATCTTGACCCATAAAAACAAGGGAGAAAAATGGTCAAGTATAGAACTCAATATGGGTCCATTTAAACCTCTTACAAGATGCTCTTACACATTATAAATATTGGTCAAATATGCTCCACTTAGTCTCTTGTGCAACTCCCTCTATCAATTCTCTTGTACGTGTCATAGAATCTCTTAAATACCTTACAATTTCATAGATAATCTTACACATCTTATATGATAGATTCTCTCTTACACACATCATAATAAAACTTCCAAGTAGCATATTGTGTCATCCAAGGAATGTCATGAATTCATCCAATGATGGTAGTCCATTCCATGAGGGCCCCAATATATTGTTTTGCTAAGTTTGTGCACCCTTGGGAGGATGCTCCCTTTATATTTATAACCAAAAAAGTAACAGAATTACATCCAACATCTAGTTTCAATAGCATCTATATGATCATCTAAACACAACAAAAAGGATCTGCTTATCTACTTCCCTGAAAACCTATCCCATACTTCTACCCATACATTCTATACATTAACATAGTTTATGAAATATCTACATCCATATATATTGACTGCATAAGAAAAACACTAAACAAACATTATCTTACTAGATTTCCCAAACCCCTCCCACTTTTTTCTCTACTTGGGGCATCTCAAATCAATTTCCTACCTCAACCACTTCCAAGGCCACCACCTGTTTCAGAAAGCTAATGACCTTTTCCACTTTTAACCTCCTGCTCAGCTCACCCCCCTTCCACTCTGAAGTGATAAAAGGAAACCAATTAACCAGTACTTCATCCTACTTAACTTTCCTGAAATCCTCTAGCCTCGGGATGTCGTTGCCATACCTGGCAATTTCTATCACTTCATCCAAGCCTCCCAGCAATCTTGTGTTGCAAGTATGTGCCTAATCGGTCTTGTCATTGATGTCAACATATCTTTGTTGTCATTGGTGTCAACTGTATCCTATTTTGTTATTTTTTTAGAAGATTTATATGTTGAGGATATTGAGAAAATTAGCCCCTCCAGAAGAATTAGGAAGTAAATAGTGAATCACAGTGAAGACAGTGAGTTACATACTGAAGAACGGTCCAGAAGATTGCTCTGCATTTCTTGCTGACTGAAGATCTTGGTATGTGGATTGGAATTTACTTAGAGGCATGTCTGAAGATGCTAAATCCTAAGTTTGAGCCTCCGGTATGAAGATTTGAGTGAGTTACATTCACCAGAGTAAAACCTACTTTTTCTGATTATTCACTGGTGCCCAAGAGAAAGTATTTTGCTTCGCATTCCTCCGCATTAAAGTGTTTTGCTCTACAGTTCTAGAGGGAATTTTGGGATAATGATAAGTGCCTACAATTATAATGGTTCATGTTTTGGTGTTCCGCAAGCTATCTTTCGTTTATGACAGTTGAAGACAATGAATTTCATGTGCTCCAGTGTGAAGAATCTCATGGATAAAGTGGTTTGAGTTTGTAAGGTTGCTCCTGGTGATTTCAACGTTCTTGTGGATACCTTCTGATCATGTTCCTACCTTTACATTGGTCCGTGTTAAGGAATTGAGATCGTGTTTGAAGATTATTCCCAGATAACATAGCGTGTAACCAGTCTTAGCCAACTTGGTTAAGTCCAGTGATTGCAGAGATCTCTTGAAGATTATAGAAGCATATTGTGGCGTGGAAGATCATGTTTGAGTCCCATCTAAGGCATGGCATGTTCCACATACATCTATACTACATTTCCTTTGCGTAATTTTGAATTAGGTCAAGACCTATTTTGTAAATGCTTGTAATGTCGACCTTGGAGATTGTTCCAATGGTTGATGATTATAATGCCGACCTTGATGATTATTCCAAGGTTGATGAAGTGTATAAATACTTGTAATTGAGTCATGGAAAAGATGTCCTTATGCAAAGATGGGAAGATAGGGAAAGAGGTGGAAAGGTAGAGCAGAGCAGAGGAACTATTATACTTCAATGTATTAATCTCAGACATGAAGAAGATGTTGATCTTGGTAGTGAGTCTGGAAGTGAGCCACTAGTAGGGTTTAACAACCCTCATTGTAATCTTTCTAGGTTTAGGGTTGAGACAGTGAGCCTGCTAGACCTAGCTGTACTTCATGGAAGTGAGCCAACATGTTCTAGGCCCGTGGAGTGACCAATCCTGAACATCATTTTTTAAATATCCTCTCCATGGTTTTTCCCCACCTTGGGGTTTTCCACATAAACATTTGGTGTCTCTTGTGTTTAATATTACATCTATGTTTAAGATTCTAATTTCATGCATTCATTGTTTAATTATAATAATTGTGAACAAGTGATTAATGTTTAAGTGCAGAAGTGGTTGAGTTTTTGGGACAACTGATTCACCCCCCTCTCAGTTGTCTGGCGCATTCCAACAATTGGTATCAGAGCCAAGTTCCTCTGAAGAAAGTCTAACAGCTTGAGGAAGATCCAAAATGTGTTAAAAGAAGGAAGTGCCACATTTTGATGGGATGAATTATGCTCTTTGGAAGGCACAAATGAAAAGCCATCTTCTTTGTCTTGGTTACAAAGTATGGAAAGCTGCAGAAGCAATATACACCATTCCCCAAAATGGTTTGATGATTGAAGATGAAATCAAAGAACACGAGGTGGATGTAAAAGCAAAAGATGCTCTGTTAAGTTCATTAAGTGACTCAGTACTGACAAAAGTTATGGATCTTGAAACTGCAAATGAGGTATGGGAGAAGCTGTAAAATCTATATGAAGGAGATGACTCTGTGAAGGAGGCCAAGCTACAAAGTCTAAAAGTGAAATATGAAGGTTTGAAGATGAATGAAGATGAAAACATAACAACCTTTATGCAAAGAGTTGATGAACTTGTCACCGGGATAAAAGGTATGGGGGGAAATCTCGGTGATAAGGAAGTTGTGATGAAAATTCTCAGATCACTACCAAAGTCCTATAGTCACAAGGTAGCTGCAATTGAAGAATTTATGCAAGTAAAAACTATTGACAGAGATCAGTTACTTGGTAAGCTTGCTGCCTTTGAAATGAGAGAGTTTGGTGATGCCCTGCCAAAAGTTGAGACTACCTTCAAAGCCAACACTTTTGGGAAAACCTCCAGATCAAAAAAGTACAAGGTAGAATCTGATGATGAGTTTGATGAAATTGAAGCTAACTTTGTGGATAGACTGCAAAGAGGATCTGGTAAGTTTAAAGGTAAATTACCTTTTAAATGTTTCTTCTATGGTAAAGTAGACCACTTTGCTTCTAGATGCCCTGAAAGAATTGAAAGAAATAGAAAAAGATATGAGAACAGGCCTAGGATCCAAAAGAAATGTTATTATGTTGAAGATTTTGATGATGATGAAGGAGTATCAGATAATGGTCAACCAAATAATGCTAGAACTTCTGGTAATGAATGCTTGTTTATTGCTATTAAGGAAGAACTTGTGTCTACTAATCCTGCTAGCTCTGTGAAGGAAGAAAAACCAATGGAAAGTGCTTTGGCTACTTAGGTTGTTGAAGACAAAGATGAATGGGTTATTGATAGTGGTTTCTCTCACCACATGACTAGTGACAAAAGTAAGTTTGTGAGTTTGGAAAGATATGATGGTGGACTGGTTAGGTTTGGAGATGATACAACTGGTAAGATTTGTGGAAAAGGATCTATTTCTTTTGATGTCAAGCATAATACTGAAGATGTCTTGTATGTGAAAGGATTAAAGCACAATCTTTTGAGTGTGGGTCAGATGTGTGACAAAGGTTATGATTTAAGCTTCAAGGACAATGGATGCAAGATCAGGGAAAGCTCCAGAATAGTCATTGCAATTGGTAAGAAGACCAGAGGTAATATCTATCACTTGAAAGGAACTAATGACTATTGTTTGTTGGCTCAGACTGATGAAAGTTGGCTATGGCATAGAAGGCTATGTCAAATCAATTTTGATAACATTATGAAGATAAGTACTGCACAAGCTATTAGAGATTTGCCTAAGCTAGTGAAGCCTGCTGATCCTATTTGCAAGGAGTGTCAATTTGGGAAACAAACAAGAACAAGTTTCAAAAGAAAGGACCAATCAGTTGATGGACTACTGGAACTAGTGCATACAAATTTGTGTGGACCTACCAGAGTAAGAAGTTTGCAAGGAGACAGCTATTTCATTTTGCTTATTGACAATTATTCTAGAATGACTTGAGTTACCTTTTTGAAGGAAAAAGTAGAAGCTCTAGATAAGTTCAAGGCATTTAAGGCAATGGTTGAAAATGAGATGGATTTGAAGATCAAATGTTTGAGGTCTGATAGAGGAGGAGAGTTTACATCAAATGAATTCAATTTCTTTTGTGAAGAACATGGGATAAAGAGACAGTTATTTGCACCTAGAACTCCACAACAAAATGGAGTTGTTGAAAGGAAAAATAGAATAGTTTAAGAAGCTTCTAGAACCATGATGAAGGAAGCTGATCTTCCAGAAGTATATTGGAGAGAGGAAATTCACATTGTTGTATACATCCTAAACAGAGTCAAAGTCAAAGGTAACAGTTCTAAGACTCCTTATGAATTATGGTATGGAAAAGTTCCTACTATGAAATATCTCAAAGTTTTTGGTAGAAAATGTTATATCAAAAGAGAAGAAGATCTAGGAAAGTTTGATGCTAGATGTGATCAAGGAATCTTCCTTGGATGCTCCACCAAGAGCAACGCCTATCGATGCTATAATAAGAGGCTGAATAAGATCATTAAGAGTGCAAATGTCAAAGTCAATGAAAGCAAGGAGAGGTTTCTAGAATCAAGTGGATATGAATCAGATAAACTAGATGTTTTTGCAAGCAAAGAAGTGGTGCAACATGAAGATAGCTCAGATGAAGAGGAACGAGCTCCGAAAAGTGCTACCAAGACACCAAGGTATGTAAAAATTAATCATTCTGAAGATCAAATCATAGGAGATAAGAGAAAAGGAATCCTTACCAGAAGAAGAGTTGCAGAAGAACAAATAAATTGATGTTTGATTTCCAAGATTAAACCTAAGACTATGAATGAAGCTTGCAATGATGAGAATTGGGTAAAGGCTATGAAAGAAGAATTGATGTAGATAGAGAAGAATCAGACTTGGGATCTTGTTCCCAGACCAGTAGATAAAAATTTAATTAGCACCAAGTGGGTCTTTAGAAACAAGATGAATGAGAATGGTGAAGTGGTAAGAAACAAAGCAAGGTTGGTATGCAAAGGATACTCTCAAGTTGAAGGAATAGATTTTGAGGAAACATTTGCACCAGTGGCAAGGATTGAAGCTATAAGAATGTTTTTTGCATTTGCAACCTACACATATTTTAAGGTATATCAGATGGATGTGAAGTCTGCATTCTTGAATGGAGAATTGGAAGAAGTCTATATTGAACAACCGGAAGAATTCCAGTCATTAGATCAGGGTGACATGGTATGCAGGTTGAAGAAGGCATTGTATGGATTAAAACAAGCCCCCAGGGCCTGGTATGCTAGGTTGGATAAGTATCTGATACAGTTAGGGTTTAGCAAAGGTACTACTGACAACAATCTCTATTTCAAGATCAATAATAAACAAATCCTAATTGTTGCAGTCTTTGTTGATGATATTATCTTTGGATGCAATGAAGGTATGTGCACAATTTTTGCTAGAGAAATGCAAAGTGAATTTGAAATGTCCATGTTTGGTGAGATGAATTTCTTTTTAGGTCTACAAATAAATCAATTAGATAGAGGTATCTTCATTTCTCAGTCTAAGTATGTGAAAGAGTTGTTAAAGAAGTTTGGGATGGAAGACTCTAAACTGGTAAATACTCCTCTGGTAATTGGTTGTAAGTTGAGAAAAAATGATGATTCACCTATGACAGATTAGAAAAGGTACAGATCTATGATTGGAGGATTACTTTATCTAACTCAAACCATATCTGATATAATGCATGCAGTTTGTCTTGTGGAAAGATTTCAAGCAGAACCCAAGGAGTCACATGTGATGGCAGTCAAGAGAATTCTGAGATATTTGAAAGGCACAATGGATTATGGTTTGTGGTATCCAAAGGATAATGATTTCACTCTTAGTGCATACATTGATGCAGATTGGGCCGGAGATGTGGATGACAGAAAAAGTACAAGTGGAGGTGCATTCTTCTTGGAAAAAAGGGTGGTATATTGGTTAAGAAAGAAACAAGATTCAATATCTCTATCCATTGCAGAAGCAGAATATATTGCAACAGCATGCAATTGCACTCAAGTGTTATAGATGAAGCAGACATTGAAGGACATCAGAGTTGTGTATGAAGATCCAATTACAATATTTCGTGACAATACAAGTGCCATAAACATATCAAAGAATCTAGTAATGCATTCAAGGACAAAGCACATATCCATAAGATATCACTTTCTGAGGGAAAAAGTGACAGAGAATGAAGTCAAGTTGGAGTATGTATCTACAAAAGACTAGATTGCAGACATTTTCACCAAACATCTGCCTAAGGATACTTTTGAGTATCTCAGAGAAAAGTTAGGAGTTATTACCCCTCCTTCTCTAAACTAAGATGCACAAGAGTGCATCAGTCCAGTGGTGCTTAGAGTTCCTTCTTCAGATCTAGATTGATGCTTTTAGGGCTACTTCTCAGGGGGAGTAGTCAGAGAGTTCAGAAGAGAGATTGGATCAGAGCAAAAGAGTGAAAGTATGTGCCCTTCTCTATTGATGTCAAAGGGGGAGAGAAATCATGTGAAAAAATTAGAGAGAAAGAGTGTAGATGTGTAAAGAGATAGGGGGAGAATCTTGTCTTGATGGTTGTTGCAGTTTTTCACATCATATGTTGCCATCAATGACAAAGGGGGAGATTGTTGCAAGTATGTGCCTAATCGGTGTTGTCATTTATGTCAACATATATTTGTTGTCATTGGTGTCAACTATATCCTATTTTGTTATTTGTTTAGAAGCTTTATATGTTGAGGATATTGAGAAAATTAACCCCTCCGAAAGAATCAGGAAGTAAATAGTGAATCACAGTGAAGACAGTGAGTTGCATTGAAGAACAGTCCACAAGATTGCTCCACATTTCTTGATGACTGAAAATCTTGGTCTACTGATTGGAAGTTATTTAGAGGCATGTCTGAAGATGCTAAATCCTGAGTTTGAGCCTTTGGTATGAAGATGTATGAAGATTTGAGTGAGTTACATTCACCAGAGTAAAACCTACTTTTTTTAATTATTCACTGGCGCCCGAGAGAAAGTATTTTGCTCTGCATTCCTCTGCATTAAAATGTTTTTCTCTGTGGTTTTAGAGGGAAGTCTAGGATGATGATAAGTGCCTACAATTGCAATGGTTCATGTTTTGGTGGTCCACAAGCTATCTTTATTTTATGACAATTGAAGACAGTGAAGTTCATGTGCTCCGGTGTGAAGAATCTCATGGATAAAGTGGTTTGAGTTTGTACGGTTGTTCCTGGTGATTTCAACATGCTTGTGGATACCTCTTGATTATGTTCCTAACTTTATATCGGTCCACTTTAAGGAATTGAGATTGTGTTTGAAGATTATTCCTAGATAACGTAGCGTGTAACCAGTCTTAGCCAACTTGGTTAACTCCAGTGATTACGAAGATCTCTTGAAGATTATAGAAGCATATTGTGGCATGGAAGATCATGTTTGAGTCCTAGCTAAGGTGTGGCGTGTACCACACACATCTATACTACATTTTCTTTGCATAATTTTGAATTAGGTCAAGACCTATTTTGTAAATGTTTGTAATGCCGACCTTGGAGATTGTTCCAATGGTTGATGATTGTAATGCAAACTTTGATGATCATTCCAAGGTTGATGAAGTGTATAAATACTTGTAATTGAGTCATGGAAAAGATGTCCTTGTACGAAGATGGGAAGATAGGGAAAGATGTGGAAAGGTAGAGCAGAGTAGAGGAACTATTGTACTTTAATGTATTAATCTCAGACATGAGGAAGATGTTGATCTTGGAAGTGAGCCTAGCAGTGAGCTTGGCAGTGAGGCACCAGTAGGGTTTAATAGTCCTTAGGGTTTAACATCCCTCATTGTAATCTTTCTAGGTTTAGGGTTGAGGCAGTGAGCCTGCTAGACCTAGCTGTACTTCATGGCAGTGAGCCAACATGTTCTAGGCTCGTGGAGTGACCAAGCCTGAACATCATTTTTAAAAGATTGCAATATATTTTGAGAGCTAATCCTCTCCATCATTTTTCCCCACCTTGGGGTTTTCCACATAAAAATTTGTTGTCTCTTGTGTTTAATGTTACATCTATTTTTAAGTTTCTAATTTCATGCATTCATTATTTAATCATAATAACTGTGGACAAGTGATTAATGTTTAAGTGCAGAAGTGGTTGAGTTTTTGGGACAACTGATTCACCCCCCTCTCAGTTGTCTGACGCATTCCAACAGATTGGCTTGATAAAATATTTGGTTAACACACCAAAGTCTTCCTTCGACTCTCCGACTTCAAACAGAACAATGATAAACATAGAAGAGATATCCGAATTCACCTTGTGCCGATGCTCTGACCTCAAGAATTCATCGCTAACACCCATTTGAAAGCTAACAGGAGAATGCCATTCTTTGTTTTGAAAACTAATTGCAACCTTTTCTCAGACACCAGACCTAGAAACACCATCTGTATGTGAGAGCTTGTAAGCCAAATTGGCGTATCCATGATACCTTCAAAACTCTTTGTTTCTCCAAACTCCAAGAATGCAAAATTTCTTCAATCTCCAAGAAATGCAAACTAATCCTACCTTCGTAGACTTGAAATCATTTGGCTTACATGCCATGAAATAAATGTTTCATCATTATGTGTATGCTTTCTTGCCATCTCGGGTGCCCAACCTCTACTTCGCCTCACTTGTCATTATTACACGGTATGTCCCCTAGTGGCAATAATAAAACTAATCTTTGTTAAATGGCCTTCACTACTTTAGCGCATCCAACTTTTACAAAAAGATGATAAACTCATGCCTTTAGTTCCTTT
This sequence comes from Cunninghamia lanceolata, assembly GCA_027924645.1. Classification (NCBI taxonomy): domain Eukaryota; kingdom Viridiplantae; phylum Streptophyta; class Pinopsida; order Cupressales; family Cupressaceae; genus Cunninghamia; species Cunninghamia lanceolata. The sequence continues at coordinate 2,118,989 of BSBN01000780.1, forward strand.
TTGCCTAAATCCAATATCCTTTGATTAATCAACTCATCAAACATTGAGAGTAATGCTCATCTTTTGAAATGTCTACTATTAATTCTTCCTTTAGACCGACTGCCTCATTAGTCATTTTATCTGCCTCCCCATTAGCCTCCCTAAAAATATGGTTAATAGTAAACTCTTCAAAGTGTTTTAATAAATCTATAATTTGTTCAAGATACACTTTAAATTTCTAATTATGGATGAAATTTCTTCTTATTACATTTACAACTATAAGAGAACCCCCCTCTATGTTTAGCTTTTTGATACAAAGCACTTTACTCAACTAAAGACCAATGAGAAGAGCTTCAAATTCTTCCTGGTTGTTTGTGGCAAATTCAAGCCTTTTTAAAACTTTCCCCACAACTTTCGACTTCCAATTGTTGACAATACCTCCAGACCCAGTTGAGCCCAGATTACCTTTCAAGGCCTTGTCAAAATTTAACTTAAACCACCCCTCTTCTAGGGGACTTGATGTAGAGAATGATGAAAAAAATGTACTTTCAACAACCTACACAAGATTCTACTGACCTTTCAATAGGTTTCACCAATTATACTCTATTTTGGCAAGCTTTCCCTTCTAGGCCAAAAACCTTCATTTGAGCAAACATGGCCTCTTGACATAGCAAAACTTACTTTTGATGCCTTTGATAGATTGACCACCTTTAACATGCCTTATAGAACCTCCACAAACCTTTACCTCATTTGACAAACTCAAGAAATTGAAAATTTCAACAAACTCTAACTGTTCTGGGGTTATGACAACCTTTTTGGTAGGGATTTCCAGCAAACAATCCTAAATAACTCATGCAAACCAATAGATATGGAGCCCAAAATTAGTGAGCACTTAACCAAGAACCTAACAGAGGTTCTCACAAAATTTCATGATTTTTTACTGTACCAAAAAAAAGATGAATTTTTTTTCTATTGTTGAAAACCCTAGTTTCTGAACAGAGCAACGAACACTATTTTGATCATAACTTGAGAAAAACTCAATGAAATCACCTCAAACCAATTGAATTTGAACCTTAAGACATGCCATTATCATCCCACGTAAACATAGACCTACAAATTGACCGTACAAGTCCGTACCAATATGTTCTTTGTCATTTTTTAGGAAAAATGTCACAAATTTGTCAAAAAAAGAGGTTTTCATGAAAATCTTGCTTCTCCACTTCTTGGAGCGTATATTATCATTCATTCCACATCAAAGAACTACCAAAAGCAATTACAACTTGAGCATATGTCTCCTTTTCTCAAAACCCTAATGTCTATGTCATTAAACTTGACATTTATGCCTTTTTGTGCAACTTTTAACCTTATACCACACCTAGGCTAGAAAACATTACAAAAGATTATATATATGGTTTTGTAAAACCATTTTTTGATCTTTTCTTGACATACAAATAGGACTCATAGAACAAAATAGTCCTTAAAACATCAGCTAGGTCTCTTGGACCTTCAAGAACAACATTTAGGTGATGCTCCTGTATCATACTCCCCAGGGAAAAGAAATTTGAGTTCCATCTCAAATGATGGTCTGCTTTTCTTTCTCTTCTTCCAATTGTGTTGCATGATTAGCTGTTCTCTGACCTCCTCTTGATCCTCTCCATGCTTGGCTTGATTTTCTCCATGTTTCTTGGTCTTCATGCTTTTGTTTCGTGCTTGCTTTTTGTACCTCCATCTGATGATCTTCTTCTCAACTGCAAGACTCCAAAATTCTATTTCTCTTTCATATGCCTCAATACTCTTGTCCATTTCTTAATCCTCTTCATTCTCTCCTTGTTCTGCACATATACAAACATTATCATCAACATGCATTAGATAAGAACCATGAGGCCAATTTGCCTCTTCACTAGCTCCATGTGCTTATTTTCTTGTATCTTCCTTTGTTGTCCTACTGTATGCATACCTTCAATAGAAATCTTCACCTTCCATTCTTGTTCTATCTCAAAAACTTGTCCCCACAAATCATCGTTAAGTACCTCACAATGTACCTCGATTGCAACTTGTTTCCTTTCTTTCTCATTTAGCAACTCTTTTCTATCCAAACTTTGTTCACCTTCACCTTCCAAGACAACTATCCTTTGCTTTCTTCTTTTTTGAACAATCACCTTTATAGACCACTCCACCTTCTTTCTCATTGGCCAATACCCAACATTTCCTTGGTATTCTTCCTCAAGACACTATTGCACTACAAGCTTAATACCTCTTTTCAACTTTGCCATTTCTCTATCAAACTCTGCAACTTGGCTTATCCTGTTGTCTTTCATCTTGTCCTTCCTTTTGAGGCTTTCTTTCTTATCTTGCTGCTACATGTTCTTGTCTTTGTGATACCTCACCTTAGGCTTCTTTCTTTTCCTTTGGCCTAGTCTTTGGTACCCCAATACCTTCACACACAACCTCATACAAAATCTTGTTAACTTGGACAACTTTCACTACCAGATCTTTCTGGGCTCTGATACCAAAAATGATGCAGAGAAAACACAAATTCACACACAATGGACTATAAAGAACAATGAAAAGTGGTTTTCACAATAGAAAACATAAGATTCTCTGATCTTTCAATGGTGACAACAAATAACACCATGCAAACTGCTCTTCAAACCTATTTTCCTAAGCTCACACTCTCAAAAGGCATCAACATTCACTTGCTTTGACATTTTTTGGATCCTAGACACTTGTTCACACTCTACAGGCCTCCCTCCAACTCTACCTAATAGGGTTTAACTCAAAACAACATATTTTCAACAAAACCCTCACAAAGACTAGGGTTTAAATAGTCCCATTGCTCAAGAACACACACTGTCTTAATAAATCTCACAAAATAATGAATTACCACCTTCCCTTTAGAGGAAATGTGCAAAAAGACCTGCATAAATTATGTACCAAATTTCATAATTTTCCAATGGCTGAATTAAAAGATATAAGCAAATCTCTATTACTGAAAACCCTAGTTTCTAAATAGAGCAACAAGCACTATTTTGATCATAACTTGAGAAAAACTCAATGAAATCACCTCAAACCAATTGCATTTTAACCTTAAGACATGTCATTATCATACCATGCAAACACAAACCTACAAATTTATCGTACAAGTCCGTACCAATCTGTTCTTTGCTATTTTTTAGGAAAATTGTCACAAATTTGTAAAAAAAAGGGTTTTTTATGAAAATCTTGTTCATCCACTTCTTGGAGTGTGTATTATCATTCATTCCACATCAAAGAACTACCAAAAGCAATTACAACTCGAGCATATGTCTTTTTTTCTCAAAACCCTAATGTCTATGTCATTAAACTTGACATTTATGCCTTTTTGTGCAACTTTTAACCCTTATAACCACATCTAGGCTAGAAAACATTACAAAAGATTATATATATGGTTTTTTAAGACCATTTTTTGATCTTTTCTTGACATACGACTAGGACTCACAGAACAAAATAGTCCTTAAAACATCAACAAGGTCTCTTAGACCTTTAAGAACAACATTCAGGTGATGCTACTGCATCAAGACTCCATCTCACATTTTGTCTAGCTAAAAGGGAATCATCTCCCTCACCCCCATTAATAGGGGGCCATGAGGGCCCAAATATTACAACACATTATAAATATTAAATAATTACAATATTTCTAGGATTTTCCAGGTGTACAACACCTAATGCTAATAATCTCTCACTTTCTATACATTGTAAAATCATAAGGGGTTTCAACATAATAGACCAATAGTTAGGGGTAGAAATTCGCATGAAAGACTAATTGCATCCCATGCCCAACTAGTAATATAAAATGCTCTTACAAGTCCACTATGTAACCCCCTATTCAATGTCTCATTACAAACAATAGTTCTAAGTCACTAGATAATAATAAAATAATTACATATGAACCAACCCTCACATGGGCGTCTCATTTTCCCACTTCATGAACTTTGGAGATGCATACATAATTAACCATCTATGAACAAGTAGAACTTGGGATATGTAAGGTGAATAACACACCTAATCCTAACTATAATCCAATAAGATGCATATACATTGCACTATACATCAACCTAGATTAATTAAGTTTCAGCTACAAGAATAATAATTAAAACATTAAATGCTAAGCTAAGAAATTAAATGTGAAAGAGAAATATACTTAGCTTTAGGTTTGATGATGAAGAGTAAATTTGATGTGGCACTATTTTGATGATCTAATGCTAGAGAGATGATAACCTAAGTGCTCTTTATCCTAAATTTTTTCGTAGACCTACTACTTTTCCCAAGAGAAATCCTTAGCTCTAGTTTTCTTCTGTAGGATCTATTTTGGGGTTTGTGGATTTGATCACGCTAATAGTACAATTCTACTCCCTAGTTCATCTTGAAGTCTACTCCTTGTTGAATGTTAAGGACTAGTAGTGTTTATAAACACCTAGGGGAGATCAATGGATTAAAAAAGATCACATTCTCCTAGGTTGATCCCTTGATAGGACTAGCTTTATGGTTGTGAAAAAAATCAAGGACAATAATCTTTAGACACATTAATGCTCTTGAATGATTGTGCAGATTCTGATTCCTATTAGTGTACCAATTGAAGTATTCATAGAATAATATGTGAATGATTGATTATTATGCTAAAATGGATGCAATTGAATGCTTTTAAATACAAATGCATAGCAATAAATAGCATGAACATGTGTTTAGTTGGTTCATAATGGATAGTGAGATAGATAGGATTCAGCCAAATTTGAATTTAAATTTTGGAATTTCACAGGTTAGATCCATTGATGTGGGATTGATTATGCACTTGCAAAATTCACCTAGGCTATTGAAATAGTAATGTTTGTGCAAAAAAAAAGAGAATTTTTGGATATATAGGAGGCAAAATAAATACTAGGTGTGTGGGAAAGTGTGTAGGATTAGATAAGATATAGTCAAATATGTGAGAATGTGTATAAATAAGGATAAATAAAAGATCAAGGAATGAACCCAACTTTGTACAAAATTATACCAAAGAGTCTAGGATTAGATAAGATATAGTCAAATATGTGAGAATGTGTATAAATAAAGATAAATAAAAGCTCAAAGAATGAACCCAACTTTATACAAAATTATACCATTTATTAATATATAATCATACTAAACCATCCTCTTAAAATACACCATACTAAATGGCATGGTTATTTAAATTTCACCATTGCAATAATCAAATGCTCTAGATAGATTACAATCCATTTACTTAATAGAGAAACTTTTACTTGAGCTGAAATCATGTACATCCAATTCTCCAAAGAGATACCATTACTCTACACCCACGCTCACCAACATATAATAATAATTTTTTAGAACTTTTGAGCTACAATCACTTATGGAACTCAACTCGAGGCACCTAGAAAGCTAAACTTATAATCAAAGAACATAAACAGGCCTGTTCAATTCTACCTCTGGATACATAATGGAATTTTTCATTTGGCTGCAGTAACCCTCATCTATGACTATCTCCATGAATAAATTCTGCTAATTAGTATTTCCATGGTATGTTTCCAATTTAACAATCTTTATGTCATCGGGCTTTTCCATTTTAGTGTACCAAGATATTCTTCGTGTTGCACCTGGTTTTACTGCATAAGCATACTTCATGACAGTGTCAATGTATCTCCAGCGGTTGCTGAATATGGAGAAGAAGTCATACAAGTCCGTTCTATCCTTGAAGACATTGCCTTTAACAAATTTGGCAAAACCCTTAAAAAGCCTGTCATATAGCCTATACAATCTGTTGATAACTGAGAGGGGGGGTGAATCAGTTATCCTAATTATTTCTTCTTTCTGAACTTTCTTATTAATCAATGCAACATTAATTCAAATAAGCAAACATTACCATGAAAGGGAAAAACACATGACACAGTATTTTTGACATGGAAACCCTGTTAAGGGAGAAAACCACGGGGTGATTAACCCAAAGATTATTCTCTGTTAGAAGAATAAGGAAATACAAAATGACACTTGCCAATTAGGGCTCACTGCCCGAGCACACTGCTCACAAAGGAGGCACACTGCCTACAAGGAGACACACTGTCTACAAAAGAATGTTATACAATACTTGAACTGATTGGAAGCATCCACATATGCTGAAGTTTAGTTCCGGTTAGGCTCAGTACACTGATCTGCTGCACTTCATCTTTCCTCTTCTCTTATGCTGCTTTCCTTTCACATATCAAACCTTCCTTACTACTTCTGCTCTGCTCTACTTTTATTCGCATTCCACATATCTACAACACCACATCTCACAACTAAATCCATCCTATATATATATCCGCATAAGTGATTTCATTCTTTTCCTAGTCAGCACCCGGAACAGTTAATCTTTTCACAAACTTTGTTCTGTCAGCTGAATCCTTGCACATCAAGTAATGCAGATCAAGTATATGCTTGTAGAAATCATTAATCATGTCAGCCAAACATGATTCATGCCTTCATAACCTTTAACACCATCAGTAACACATCTGGAAAGTAGTCTGATGTTCTATTAGTCAGTTCTTCCTCTGTTCACACTGTCACTCAGGAATCCGGTACTTAACTATTCATATCTTTTACCTCATCTATCACCAGAGGCTAAAACCTTGGAATCTATCACTCAAGGTAGTACTCTTTACTTCCCCAAATCTGTACTTCACCGAGATGCTTCTTCTGAGAGATCCGGACCTGTCTATTGGACCTTGCGACAAGCTCTATTCTTGTTTATCGGACCTCAACAATCTTCATTCTGACTTCCGATAGAGACACACAATGTCCTGCGGATGTGTGGGATGAACTTTGTTGCCATCAATGACAACATCATGAACCCATATAGTGTCTCTTGCCAACAATCTCCCCCTTTCACATTGATGGCAACACTTAGTGAAAAATGACTAAGTGTTTACACTATGCTCCCCCTTGGCTGATGCTCTGTCTTTATATACACTTTTCGGAGCTCCCCCTTAGTTGGATTCCTCATTTTTCACTGCTCCTCACTCCCCCTTTGACATCAATGGCAAAGGGTAGGGTCCGTACACCAAAATTTTCAAAAATTTTACTATACTTAGCCGCATAAGTATATATACATATGGCATACTTACATATACTTAAGTATGTCTGCAAAAGTTGTCTTCAATTGTACAACTTCTGTCGCCCAACTCTGCTTCATCCTGTCCAAAATTGACATATGCCTACTCAACAGGAATGCAAATGCATCTGCCTTTTTTAGATCTGTCAGATCATTGGTCTGGGCTGTAATTTGGGCTTCACTTATGGCCTCATGCATGGCCTCTAACTTAGGGATGATGATCCTTCTAAGTTCACCCATCTGGCTAATTATGTTCTTCCTTTCCTTCTCAAAATTCTTTATTGCATTTGTGATTGCAATAGACTGACACTCTTGATTTACTATGGAGGATGAGAGAGGATCAAAACTTTGAGACAGACTTAGGAGTTTATCCTCTTGTTCTTTTACTTTCCTCTCAATGTCTTTGGTCACTGTGGGCCAAGATAAGCAAAATTTGTACATATTTCCACCATCTTTAAGAGCATTTTCCAAGCTCTTTATCCCAATATCCATAACTTTCCTATCATTTGTTATCAGACCCTGTACTTTGGAGAATCTCTTATCCAAAAACTCCTTCCAGACCTTTTCTTCAGCTGATTTTTCAAGAGAATCAAAATGTGTACTAACACTGCTAACCAAGGTTTTGAGATTACCGGAAGAGGAGGCTGTGGGATCCTTTTGAAAAGATGGTATGATCTTTTCCAGCACTCTGGATGCAGCTTCTATCAACTCACAGTCTTCCATATGAGACTTTAGGAGTTTTTCATTAGCCTTAGCATTTGCAAATGAAGCTATCTTCATTGTCTGTACCAGAGAAAGAGAATCAAAATTGAATGGACCTTGTAGAAGCTCTGGTTCATCAATCTCCATTGTTTCTTTGGTCATAAATTCTTGGACAGTTTGTGCAGTGTCTCTTGCTGGAGACAGATGTTTCTTCTCTTCTGCAGTCTTGGAGCTGTCCTTTGGAGTTTTCTCTCCTTCTACATTCCCACCACTAGCAGTCGTGGTTTTCTCTGTTGAAGTCTTCTGTCCCTCTGCAACCTTTGCACTGTCACCTTTTTCCTTCACCTTTGCTTCTTTCTCCTGTGATTTTTCTTCTTCTTTGGATCTGGAGACTGTAGGAGAAATCAGAGGAGAAATGTTAGTCTGTTCAGGGCCCACTTCTTCTGACATTTTCTCAGAAGTTTCTTCTGCAACACTTGTGGTTGAAGGGTCAGTACCTAAGTCCTCTACAATAGGAAGATTAAATCTTTTGAATGTCTTCCGGAGGATCTCTTCTGTATCCTTGGCTACCTTGTCAGTCTCACTAAGCATGAGCTGATTCATCCTTGCTTTGCTCCTAAATTCATCCTTGCAGTCTTTGAATACCATGTCCATTGTCTTAGGATCAATTGAAGGATATAGATGAATAGCTATCTGTTCCCTGATCTCAAGGTCTTTTGCCATGGCATTGTTCTTTCTTATTTCTAACTCCTTTTCAAGGCTCTTGGGAATAAGAGATATAATTTTAATGAAGGCCTTGTTATATATGTTCAGGTACTTGACTGTAGCTTCCTACAGGATCTTTTGGTTAGCCTCATTGTAATCATCATAAAATTTGGCCATTGGTTGAAGGTTACCATCTACAGTGACTAATTTTATTACACTTTCTAAAGTTAGGGTGGGCTTTTCAACAAATTCCTCTGCCATTTCTTCCTTGTCTTGGCTTGTGGAGGGCTTACCGGATCCTTTCTTCTTCTGCTTCTTTATTTCCTTTACCCCCTCATCTGATTCAGTTTCTTCATCTCTTTGACTTATATAAGCCCTTGTGGCTTTTGTTTTTGACCTTTTCTCTCCTTTGCCAGATGCTTGGACTTCCGGTTTTGAGCTTTTAGCAGGGACAGGTGCTGGTCTCTTTGAATATCTGGTCCGGGTGGAAGGTTCTACCGGAGCACTTTTCTTGCTTCCTTTTTCTGCCTCTTTCTTCTCTTCATCAGCTTTTTGTCTCTTTTCCTAGTTGGCATCAAGTGCCTCCTTTGAAATCCCAAGGCCTTGTGCAATATGTTCTACTTCTTTTCTCACCTTCCTTTTCATCTCTGGTTCTCTAAGTTCCACATGGATCTTTACACTTAGCTCCTCAAAGGTTCCAAACCTTTCTGCCTTTGGATCTTTAGGCTGACTCAGCATGTGTTGAACATGCAGCTCCACAATCTGTTCATCCACTTCATACCCCATGGGCATGATCTAGACTGTCCTTGGTTCTACTGCCTCCATTAGGCACTGATTAGTCTCTACCATAAAGCAGACTGTGTCCTTGTATTTCTCAACAAGAGATTGGGGAATCCTTTCTGTTGATTGCATCATGTTTTGAAAGTTTTTGAAGTATCCCCACATGGCTGTATTTCTTGCTTTAGCATCCCCAAGCCCATACAAATAGTCTCTGATCTGAACTGCTACCGGTTTGTCATTCTACCATACCCATCCATTTGATCTAAGAAACTCATTCATGAAGTAGAAAAATAAACATACTATTAGTGCACCATATTTGAAAGAGTTTTTCTTGTCCTTTTTGATCTTTTGTATGTTTTCCATTAACTGGCTCAAAAGAAGTTCACAGAGATCATATTCTGCATTTTTTCTCAGCATCTCATAGGCCGTGTATACTGCAGTTCTGGATACATAATTCTCCCTACTGGAATGATATATCTTGTATCCTATTATCATAGATGCATATTTGATATCTGGGTCAGTAATATCTTCAATGGTCATTGCCCTTTTATCAAATTTTGATCTGGTGGCCTCTGTGACAATGTTGTTTTTGACAGATTTGAGGACAGGAATTCCTCTAGAGGAATGTAAACCAGTTACTACCCTAATTGCTTCCTTGGTGATCTTGCAAGGTCTATTCAGCTATAGGAAGTTATCATGCACCCTACTTAAAACATACTGGACCCATTCATCTTCTTCAAAGCAGGGGAAATGAATGAACTAAACAAAATGCTTTTCTCGAATGCCCTTATACTGAGGTTTGATCTCAAAGGAGTCATCTATTAACTTCTTGTGGTAGATGTCTCTTAGTTTGAATTCCCCAAACTCTTCAATGTTTGCATGTATATAAACCCTAATATCTTCGATGTGCAAGACGCCATGCGGAACACTAGAAAATGCACCTAGGGGGTCTATCTCCAAGGATTTGTATGGATGTTTCTTAAATGTAGGGCGAGGTCTATTAGAGATCTTTACTATATTCGAAGTAGCCATCATCAAACAATCTTACTGAAGGATATCAAGAACGATAAATACCTTTTACGCAGTTTAGGGCACATGAAGAAATCCGTAGAGAGCTGTATGAAGAGTTGCCTTGATCTTTTGGGAGAAGTTGTTTGCAGAGCTCCTTTTTTTCCTTCTTCGCATGTGAGTGTACAAGTGTGTAAATGACAGACAAGTGAATACTTTTATTCCAAGAAGCCCTAATTTTCACCCTGCAATAAATGCGCAACCTAATTCATTCCGGTTTGCCTGGTTTTCCTTGTTCAAGGAAGAAGAAACTCATCCAGATCATTATGATTCCCTTGTGATCAATGTTAGTGATGAATCATCATATCCACTTGTCCTTCTGATCATCTTATGTATCTGCAGATCAAGCTGTATCAATTGGGATTCATACCGGGTCAATCTTGTGAGAAACCTGTTTTACCAGAAGACTTGCTTAACTAGACCAATTCTGAAGGAATTGAACCTTTTAAATTTTCTTGCAGATCTCTCAGATCCTTACCTGACCTTCTTTACATGTTTCTCTAGAAACCCTTTGATCCGTAGCTTCTCATGTGCCAATTTCAAGCACCACTTAACTGGCTGGGGGAACAAGGTTTTCTTTGTGTCTCCCCCTGAGCTAGAGCTCACCTTTTAGTTTTCGGAAGGAATATCAGCACCAGAGTCTGGTGCGGATCCAACCTCTACATTCTCTAAACTTTTCTTCATCCAAATCTTGTTCATCTCATTCCTAACTTCATCCGCATTCACCTTTTGTTTACCCTTATCTTGATTCTGATTATGATATACCAGACCTCTTTTCTCCTGATTCTTGCTTCTGCAGAATTTTGCATTATGACCGGACCTATTACAGATTTGGCAAACAACATTTCTTTGCATATTTGACTGATATCCTCTTGATCTGTATTGATTAGCCATATGACCTACTCTATTGCATGCAAAGCATCTACCATTGAATGATTTGTTCATTTGCATATTTCTACATTCATGAGACTTGTGACCATACCTTTTGCAGTTAAAACACTGTCTGGAGAAGGATGAATTAGTTTGATTCATTCTCTTTCTGCACTGATTAGCTTTGTGACCAAAGTGATTACAGCTGTGGCAGTATCCATTGAAGGATGGATATCTTTGAGCATTGGGCTGTCTTATCGGAGGTCTTCTAGGCCTGTTCCTTGGATTTTCTGATCCAAAATTCTTCTGACCGGATCCAGAGCTTTCTCCTTTCTCATATCCCAAACCACATTTGTCATCTACCTTCTTTTGACTTTCAAGAAGAACTTCAAGTTGAGCAGAACTTATCTTGAATTTCTCTTTATACTCATTTACTGTTTTAAGATCCCTTTTTAGAGAGACAATTTGATCCTCAAGTTTTTCTTCATTATCTTTAGCATCTTCAAGATCAGATTCAAGATGTCTGATAATTCTATCCATCTGGTGGCAATCTTCTGATGTCTCCTTGAGAGATTGTCTTAGATTATCTTCAGTTTTTCTTTTCTCTTCAATTTCTTGGGTAAACTTTATAACTCCTGATTCCATTTCATGTCTTACCATAATGATTTCTTTTGATAACTTTTCACATAACTTGGTTTTCTCAGTCAGTTCTTCATTTGCATTATTTTCTTCACCTTGTCTTGCCAATTGCTGAAGCAGCTCCTTTCTCTTTTTCATAGAGAGACTTTATTTGTCTTTTAGTTCTCTCATGAAATCATCAGCCTGTTTGAGTCTTTCCTTTAATTCATTGACTTCAGAGTTTGACTGTTCAAGATCCTCAAGGGCAGTCTTGAGTGCTCCCTTAAACCATATGCATCCATTTGGACTCCCAGATCTTCCTCAAGCTATTAGACTCTGTTAGGAGGAAATTAGCTCTGATACCAATTGTTGATAATTGAGAGGGGGGGTGAATCAATTATCCTAATTATTTCTTCTTTCTGAACTTTCTTATTAATCAATGCAACATTAATTCAAATAAGCAAACATTACCATGAAAGGGGAAAACACATGACAATATTTTTGATGTGGAAACCCTGTTAAGGGAGAAAACCATGGGGTGATTAACCCAAAGATTATTCTTTGTTAGAAGAATAAGGAAATACAAAATGGCACTTGCCAATTAGGGCTCATTGCCCGAGCACACTGCTCACAAAGGAGGCACACTGCCTACAAGGAGACACACTATCTACAAAAGAATGTTATACAATACTTGAACTGATTGGAAGCATCCACATATGTTGAAGTTCAGTTCCAGTTAGGCTCAGTACACTGATCTGCTGCACTTCATCTTTCCTCTTCTCTTATGCTGCTTTCCTTTCACATACTAGACCTTCCTTACTACTTCTGCTTTGCTCTACTTTTATTCGCATTCCACATATCTACAACACCAAATCTCACAACTAAATCCATCTTATATATATATATCCGCATAAGTGATTTCATTCTTTTCCTAGTCGGCACCCGAAATAGTTAATCTTTTCACAAACTCTGTTCTGTCGGCTGAATCCTTGCACATCAAGTAATGCAGATCAAGTATATGCTTGTAGAAATCATTAATCATGTCGGCCAAACATGATTCATGCCTTCATAACCTTTAACACCATTAGTAACACATCCAGAAAGTAGTCTGATGTTCTGTCAGTCAGTTCTTCCTCTATTCACACTGTCACTCAGGAATCTGGTACTCAACTATTCATATCTTTTACCTCATCTATCACTGGAGGCTAAAACCTTGGAATCTATCACTCAAGGTAGTACTCTTTACTTCCCCAAATCTGCACTTCACCAAGATGCTTCTTCTGAGAGATCCGGACCTATCTGTCAGACCTTGCCACTAGCTCTGTTCTTGTTTACCGGACCTCAATAATCTTCATTTTGACTTCCGGTAGAGACACACAATGTCCTGCGGATGTGTGGGATGAACTTTGTTGCCATCAATGACAACAATCATGAACCCATATAGTGTCTCTTGCCAACACAATCGACTTCTATTCAAATCCAACAGAATGATCATAAGACTCAATAAACTTGAAAGTTTCCCATAATTTTTAGCTTGAAGCAATATAGGGAGACTACTCATCACCACCCAAAACTTACTGTTGAAATCAACATAGTTGAAGCTTGTAAGGACTACAAGCTTACTACCTTTACCACAAAAGCAACACTTTGCAAATATCTTTTCATAAGCCTCTATTTCAGATAACTTGCCGACTGCCACTGAACCATATATTTTTAGAAGCTTTTCTACAAAAATTATATTTTCATCCAAGAGTTGTGTGCATTTTGTCAAGTCACACAGAATTTGAATATGTAGGACGTAATAATAATCATGGTGCTTTACTATGAACAAGTCTGCGCATGGATGCCTACTTATTTCCTCCAAAATTTTCAATCGAACTAGACCACCCTCAAAACGGGCCATCAGTTCTTGAGGCTCCATAAAATAGTCCCTACTTTCGCCCAAAACAACAATTGCTTTCTTGCTACGGAATTGGCTCAGCATAAACGGAAGATAGGATAATAGAAGGAGGGTTACCGGATTGGCATGTAGAAGCTACCACATTGCATAAATCCATTTTTCTCCATACCAGCCACCCACTTCTCCATGTGTATCACACTATTTTTTAAAACAGGGTAGATGATGTTCTTGCCTTTGAAACATGGCAGATAACACTCATGTAGGTAAGAGAGAGGAGCTCTGAAAACAGTGATATTATTAGTGAATAGATTGAAGGCATCGACATTGAAAACGCATGTGATAGTGCATCAAAGGTACAGGTGAATTAAATCATCTCTCTTTTTCAAGGCTGTACTCATGGTGCGTTTTCTGCAGAGATTCAATGACAGGCAATGATGTCACATCCACACACTTGGATTTTAGGGACATTGGATTTTATACTATGGTGATTCCAAGAAAGGCCATGAATTCACATCCACACACTAGGGTTTTAGGGATATTAGATTTATACTATGTTGATTTCAAGAAAGGTAATGAATTCACATCCACATACTAAGGTTTTAGGGACATTGGATTTTATACTATGGTGATTCTTTACTTTGTTGTTCATTGGTTGTTTTGCTCAAAGATTTTAGATTCATAGACATACTTTCTTGCATGAATTATTCAAGATAATTTCCTAATAGAGTTGCAATTTGTTGTTGGTTACACAACACACCTTATTTTCTCAAAAAATGGGGACCACCTTGGTGGAACCCCCATACATTTTCCATGTTTCATTGCTTGAAACCCTGAGATTGGTTCAAGTAATAACATAATGTCCTTACCTTCATTTGCTACTAGACCTGTGGACTTGGTAGCTGGTTTCCTATTCTTGAAGATAGATTTGGAGTTATCGCGGTATCGCATGTCCTATAACCGACATATTTTATAAGGATGCGCTGTTGCGATGATAGTTGTATGGAAGCGATGGGCCCAAAAGTCTTATGTGATGGATCAATTGTTATGTGCTTACTTTCTATTTGATCGTGGGAGCATGCCATGGAACGGTGCAGAGGAATATTCCCTGTGCTAATGCGATGGTATACCCTGTGGTTGGTGTGACCTGGTCCCAGGAGAGTAAAAGCTAACGCCCAACACACGAGCGCAGATGTGATAGTGTACATCCTTTCAGAGGTTGCGATGGTGTGATAAGATGACATGTGGCGTGCTGACAACCACTAATTTCATTCTGATATGTCCTCAATCAATTGTCCAAATTCAAATTTAGATTTCTATGCATAGAACAATTTGGTTGAGCTGTGATTTGACAATTGGTATGTTTCTTCAACTGATCGTGATCTTCAAGCACATTTTGTTGATTATGCGAGACAACTGTTGTTCATATGGGACTTAATTTTAACATCTCAGGTCATTACCCTTTGCTTTGGTAGTTGTATTGTGATTATCAAGTATTTTTCAGCAATAAATTCAAGTGTGTAAAGCCTGCAAATACCTGAAATGGAATTATACAGATTGATGGAGAGTGAAGATTATTCGAATAATGAAGCTCAATCTGTTCTCATTATAAATGAAGGCCTTACCATTAGTTGTCTACATTAGTTTTCAATATGGCTACTCTACAAAGGCTTTCCCTTTGTCCTCCTTTAAATGTTTCCCAAAGAGGTATGCCCCTATTTTCTTGGTTACAGATTTTCTCTTTCCGAATTAGGGAGAAGGGTAGACTTTGGCCGAAGAATGGGGGGCGTTGGAAAAAATGAGAAGTTCTGGCTTTAGTAACCTTGCTGCTTTCCTAGAACCATCGCTAAGTAATATTATTTTTGTGGGGAAGGGTAAAGGTTGGCCACAAGCTCCAATTATGTGAGGTTGCTTCCCGGGGATGGGCGATTGGGTAAAATCTCAATGACCCTGGCTAGATTTGGAATTTGGGTGTTTAGGCAGAGAGACATCATTTGTCCCTCTAACTTTGCCTTCATTTGATAACCTTCATCAAGGACATCGACTGAGGAGGGATGTTATGCCTAGATTGCTTGATTGATAGTGGAGGGATAAGACTCTGCTGATAGACTTAAAAGAAGTCCTTAGGAGGGCAAAGGTGTTATTTGATCAGCTTTTGCTCCAACTGCTCATGGTTTTTTTTTAATGGTTTTTGAACATGTGGTTCTTAATAATTGGGGATTGAAAGATGGGGAGTCATGGTGCCTTCTTGATGGCCTATCATATGCAACAAAGAAATTGGTGTCTTTTTGGGGAGTTCCATGATTTTCTAGAGTGTTCTTGGGCCCCAAAATATTGTTGTTAGGAAAGCAGCATCAACTCCAGGTTTGTTGATAAAAAGAGATGGTTTTGAGCCCAGCCAATCAGAGCAAGGATGTGATTTCCTAAGTGCAAATATTAAATGCATTATAATTAAAAACTGTACTATGGAATTCTTAAGCTGACATAAAATGTCTATTTATAGGGTCTCAAATGTCATAGTAGAGAGGAGGAGAAAGAGTGATCAGGTGGATATAGAATAGGAAGGGAATTCTATTCTGGGCTTTGGGTACAAGGTGTCCACATCTTGGGGAGTATGTTTCTATAATAGATTGGGTATATTGTTGAGATTGCAGAGCAAAAATTTGCATGCATATGTTTAAATTATTGTATGACAACTTTCAATTCAAATTGAGTGATATGAATAACACTACATGTGTGTGTTTTCTGCAATTGTCTACTTGAATGTATATTTCTTTTGTGAATGAATGAATCAAGGGTTCTAGATTTCACTTATACACATTTGTTGTATTGAATGTTTTGGTTACTGCTTTTGGTCAAGCATTGGATTAAATATGCTTTAAACAGAACATAGGAAGTGATGTATTGCATTAGGGATTCTTGAAGAAGAGTTGCAAGAAATAGTTTTTCCTTGGGCATATCATTGCAAGGCATTGATATAGAGATTCCCTCTGAATTTGGAGTTCTGTTGTCATAAAAGTAACATTTGTAGTGTGGTATTTTGATTCTGTTACCCTTAATAAGGCATCGATTAAGAGATTTACTTGACTTGGGGTCCAGAAAGAATAACAATTATAAAGATGAATTTATAGCCATTTCAGTTTTGTTGATAGTATAGGATTCTTAGTGTTTTCTCATAGTAAAACAGTGAAGATAATCCAAGAATATTGCCAGTCTAGGATTAATCTTATAAATCTTGGTGCATACATGAGAACATTTTGCTTGAATTACTTAAAGATAAATCATTTGATTGTAAATAAGGGAATACCCCCTAGGTGTGACAGAACCTAAAGTGCAGGGGAGATGAATGAAAAATCTCCCACTCTATTGGCCAAGTCTCTTCTTGAAATATGAGCATAAGAAGTGGCAAATCTTTAAGATTCAATGCATGCATATTTGAGAAACAACACCTCATTTTAGTATCTTAACTCTGGTCTTTTGCGTACTTGTTGTTTTACATGCATTGTCTTAGTTTGAATTCTAGTTTAGTTGGGAGAGCCACTTATCTTTCTAGGTGAAGGTATGGTTTGATATGTGTTTGTGTATGATTTGGGTGTGGGTCCCCCACCACCTTGTTTTATTTACTTTTTTGATCTATCTTTTATGGTGTAGGTGGTATAACCCCTAGCTTTGATAATGCCTACATGTTGGATCTTGATCATGACTTTCTTGTGAGACTTTCTATGGTGATTCTAGGGTATCCCTAATAATTTGTAGTCGTGATTATACTAGGACCCTCCTATTGGTATGTCCTCCTAATGGCGATCTTTTTGTTCTCCTTAGGTGTAGGTTCTTTCCAAAGTTTTTATTAGTGTCAGACCCTTATTTAGATTGAACTAGGTAAGTTTGTTGTTAAAATGAGTTCAACTTGTGGTCTCGAGACATGGGATTAGGGAATATATTTTCATCCCATGGCGGCATTTGTTTAATGCCTTGGTGGAAGCCTTTGTATTCATGGTAGTTATGAGTTGTCATTACAGTGGTGTTAGCTTCAATCTAAATCCTTCACAGAGGTTGTGTTTAAGCCACAACTCAATCTAAATTATTTGATTGGTTGAGAAGTACCTTGTGGTAATCAATAAAGTTAATGAATACCTTTGCATTAGAGTGAAATTATGAATAGTGACTTTTGGGTTGGAGAATTTCAAATTTGAATGTGGTGTGAAGGTATAAAACACAAGACATTTTATTATTTAACTTGTTACCTTCAAGCATAATATTGATGGGTAAAGTCCTTTGTAGGTGACAGTCGCAACACCCAAGCCATGTGTCAAATTTTGATTCCTAGATCATGGTGGCTATACTAAGAGTGGCCACCTTGACTTCAATAACTAAGATCTAGACCATCCAACTCCCATTAACCAGTAGCCTCAACTAAATGTGATTTGAGTAACAAGGATTTAAGTTTCTATTTCACTATTAGGTCTTTGTGTTAAAACTTCACAACCAAATCGTTTAGAGTTTGACAAACATAAGATTGCTTGAAGGCATGTGGTATGCACTAGTTCGTAGTGCATCAACCATGGGTAGTGGCTCAATGTTATGAGAATATATCTTGGTTACCTATTGAGCACCCTATGTTGGATATGTCCCCCCTCATATGAGTTATCTAATGATGCTTTAGTTATGCAATCTTTAAAGTCTATTTTGAAGTTAGTTTTGAGCTAAAATTTGACTGGTAGTTCTCTTCATAATTGATAGCTTGGGCTCTCTTCCCAAGCCTTTGGATTTATCCATTCTACCTATCTCAAGGGTTTAATCCACTTATCTACCCTCCTTGAGGTTTTTGCCACATATTTACCATTGTTGAATACACAGTCTTTGTAGCACATTATTTGACATCCTCTCCTTGCATGTAAATACACCTGTGCATTCCTTAGATGAATTGCATAATTTAGAAGCATCAATTTGAACACAGGTAAATCAAGTCACACATGGAAGTATCCTTAAAACCCTTCCTAGACATACAAACTCATATTATAGACCTATAGGGCATTCCTAAGCCTATGCAATGTTACAAACCTGAATTAACTAAGAGTTTGCATATGAAACAATTGCCTAGAGTAGATATATAATGGCTAGACTTAGATAAAGAAGGCAACTAAATCTATCTAGTTATCTAGCTATGTGGATGAGTGCATCTAATAGTTAAAATGTGAATTGGGGTTATGATCAAGAAGTTGATCTTTACAAAGGCATAGTGAATTTGTATTAGCAACTCATCTAATGAAGATGATTTATATAATTGTCTTGCTTTGGTTCTCTAATTTTTTTGTCAAATTTAATCACAAAAAATAATTTATTGCCTATGTTTCTTTGTTTATGCTTGTACGATAACATTGTTTGCAATTTACTATTGTTAAAGAGGAGATTGTTACAGTTTTGGATGAGCACATCAAAAAGTTCATAAATAAAGGACTATTATCAAAGGAAGCCTTGATAGAGAACATTAGGAGTATTTTTAGGACATAATTGTGGAGATTTTATGATGATTGCTTAAGAATGTTACACATATGATTCCTAAGGTTGTCATTGATGTCAACATTATCATAAGGTTGTCATTGATGTCAACTCTATCATGTGGTAATTGATGTTGTTGATGAGGGAGATGGTTGCACATATGATTCCTAAGGGATGTATGTTGATAGTTGGATGTCATTTCTTATTTGGTGACAATAGAGAAGATATATTAAGATGGGAATTATAAGTTCATGGTTGGATGTCATGTCCTATTTGGTAGAGAAGATATATTAAGATGGGAATTAGAACCACTAAAAAGAAGGCTAGAAGTGATGCTGGTGTTGGGAAATGTTGTTGATGGTCTAAAGCATATTATATGCTCTCTTATATTGTTCTTAAGGATGTTTGTGTTGCTACAAGGACTTGGTCTCCGGATGTTGAAAGTGGTTGCAGTTTGGTTGGCAATGCCTATAGTTTGGTCATTTGGTTGCCACTGTCTTTGAGAAATGCTCCACATTTCTTTGTAGATGATGTTATGATCATGCAGATTGAAAGATAGCTTCATTTGTTATCAAGGCATGTGCATCTTAATTTCCATGTTGATTGGATTACCAAAAGAGTGTTTTGTAATTGGCAGTTTGAAGACAATTTTGTTTCTGAAAAGATGTTCATAGTGGTGCAAAGTTTGGGTCTGCATTCTACTGCATTTGCAGATATGATCATGCAATTTAGAAGTTAAGTTCTACATGTTGTGAAGATGTTATATCCAAAGTTTCAGATCATTTGTCCTTCTGCAGTGAAAGTTATGAGTGAAAGGGTTCTGGTCTGTGTTATGGCAGAGTAAGGTTATGATGAAGGTTTGTTGGAATGCTCCACATTCCTCTGGAAGTAAAGTTTTTGTCTTGCAATTTTGGGAACTTGAATAGAGGTGCTAAATGCTTTCTCCTTTGAAGTTTTAAGTGATTTGGTGATCCACAAGTTTAGTTTTCATTCGACAGTGTGCTCCAGAGTGTTTTGGTTGCCTAATTGTTCTCTGGAGACATGTTGAAGGTGTGCGCCACAATTTTTGTGTTGTACGGAGGTCAAGGTTTGTTTGGAGATGTTGTATGAGTTATGAAGACTCATCTAGAATAATTTCATGAGGATCTTTATTGTTTCTAGTACCGCACAAGGTTTTCAAGTGGTTGTAACTGTTATGCTTCAAATTTCATGTTTTCTTGCTTAAGGCCGTCCTATTTCAAATAAGTGAAGTGTGCAGATGTGATTACTTGAAGAATGATTTTGTGATGGATGTTTAGGACCAGGTTAAGCATGTGTTGAAGTCCACAAGGTGTGCTTCTTCTAGTAGTGTGGTGTGTAGTCTTGTCTAGGAGTGGTGTGATTGCGAGATGTGATTGTGAAGGTTGCAAGTGTGAATAAGGATGTGTAATGCATTATGATGTGCGACTAAAGGAGAAAGAGAAGAAGCAGTAAAGTCTATCCTGATTCATCTTGAAGACATACTTGTGACAGAAGGGAAGTAAGGAGTGTGCTTGATTGTTTGCTGGAGGCAATGAGCCAAAGGCAAGACATCTTGAAGGTCAAAAGCAGTGAGTCAGTAAGCTGAAGAGAAGACATTTGAAGGAGTTGCTGAGGTTGTCAAAGTAGGAGTGCAATCATCAAAGGACTGAGTTTCATTGTCAGATTCATGTAGTAGAAGGACTGTCATGTTGTAAGCTTCTCTGAGTTTATTCTTAGTTCAGGGAGTAGTTGCTTCCTTGGGCTAAAGCCCTAAAACAAAGTCAACAGGGAGTTGTAGCTTCCTTGGGAGTGACCCTAAAACCTTTTCAAGGAGTAGTAGCTTCCTTGGGTTGTAGCCCTAAAACAAAGTTGTAATTTGCAGTGAACATTCATATATTGTGAGATAATCCTCACTATGGTTCTTCCCTTCTTAGGTTTTCCACGTAAATCTGGTCTTATGTGTTTATGTGTTATGCTTTTGTTCATGTTGTAAAGTTTAAGTTTCTGTTTTCTCTGGAGGGTTTAAGCTTTAATTGAATATTGATTCACCCTTCCTCCCCTCTCAGTATCCTAGTGTGTGCTTAACAAAGAAATACATCAAATATGATATTGAGAGTTTTCTCTTTCTTATAAAGGAATGATTGTCCCTATTGTGCATTATTTTAAAGATTGTGAGAATCCCATGGCTATTTTGGACTATTAGGATCTATATTAGTTGACATGAGATGAACTACACATCCTACCCTAGAAATGTGTAAACACTATGGTACATTATTACTTGGCATGGAGTAACAAGATGCACACAAAAGTCTACAAATCTAAGAGAATGTGAAGATCAAGGAGTCATAACTATAATAACAAAAGAGGAAGTATTTTAGTCTTGAAGAGAACTTTAGAGGTAAAGAGTTATGAGGATCTAATGTGAATTGATAAAGTAATACATCAATTCCTGACTTGAAGACAACATCAAGAAGTATAGGGGATTTAAAAGTATTCTATTTGGAAGTTATGAGAGTTTTAACTATATCAATATATTCAAAAGGTTTTGTATTTTCTAGGGCTATGATGAGGGACCATGAGGAAGATCTCAAAAGGACCATGATAATGGGGATGGAGTTTCACATGGTATTTTAATAAAGATCAAGAAGAAATAATAATGAAGCCTAGGTACAAGCAAGTATGTAGATTGACATAAACATGTGATGCTTGTAAAGATATTGTACTAAAATCATCGCCAAGGTGGTTTTGTATAGTCTATGGACAACCAACTTTATTATGCAAAGGTAGTTGAGAACAAGATGATATTGGTTGCATATACTTAATACTAGTGAAGACATGGTTGTGAAGTAAAGTACTAATATGATACAATGATATTTTCTTGCTTTCATGAAGGTTAACCCTCATTTCCTTGAATTCATTTCTTTGAGAAAACTCTATATTATATATGGTGACTTGATTTAAATAAGATATCAATGAGGTTTGAGTTAACATGAAGATTTTGACAAATTGATGTTTTGAAGCCTAATATGGAGATAACCTATTCTACAAAGGATATCAAGAGATATTTATAGTATCAAGAGATGTTTATTTGGAGATGACAGAGTTGAAGAACAATAAGCTTATGCATCTACGAGAGAGAAAGGAAGATTTTTACCATAGGGTAGTGATCATCGAAAGTGTATGAACACACCAAATGCAATTAAGATTATGCTTTTGTTTATTTTATGGTCTCATATGAAAGGAAATACTTTATTCACATAGCACCTATCACCTAGGATAAAGGGGGATTCACATTGGAGGTTGTTTGAGATTGAATGCTACATGAGGACCTTTGGCTTGTAAAGTTGAATTTGATTACAAGCCACATAGACCTAAGACATTTTATAAGGAAATTCATGATTTCCTAATGAAGGATTTCTCCTTGGAATTTTGTCCACACCCACTTATATAAGAAGAAAATGACTACATGAAGAACCATCCCAAAAGGTCTGATTGAATTCACCTTGGAACTTGTGCCACCTTGTCTTACCATATGGAAATGTGTAGGAGAGAGATATTTTCTATGAGGAGACTATTTTTCTACAACCATTAAATACTTGATTAATTTAGGCACTTAGATGATTTAAGTTGAAACCCTTGATGTAAACTTGAATTTGTTGTTTGTACCCAAGATGTTGGGGTTAAAACTTATCTCTTGGAGATTTATTGTCTTAAAATAGACAACTAAAACTATTTGTAAGGGTTGGAAACTTATTTATTTTATTCAACTTTTAGACTGTTAGTTGTTTCTCTTTTATTTTCTAAGTTTTTTAGATGTGGTTATGTTGTTTTGATGTTATTCTATAATTTAAATGAGATTGATGAATCTTAAAAATTACCAAATGGAACGTCACATGAATTGAAGGCTATGAAGGTTGTATCACAACAACAAATCCCTATGATTAGCTCCTTTTTTTGCTCCATTTTTTGCTTCCACCCACTGTTTTAATGTATTTTTCTCCAATTTGAAAAAGTTGGCGCTATTTATCGGGATGGCACTTTTTTGACATTTTTTTGTACCGATCAGAACAAGTAGGTGCTAAATTAGGCACCAAATTGTGCCTAAATTAGAGCCGACTTTAGTGTTGACTTTAACGTCTAAATTAGCACCGACTTTAGTGCCGTACCTCTAAGCCTCTATGGATTTTATTGGATCAAAATTTTAGACTTTAAAATTTTGCCATTCCCGCCATAATCCCTAATAAGATGTTCTACTTGAACCCAAAAAATATCACCATTCCCTTATTAGCCCTAAATTCTATACCTCAACCGTAAAATATTTGATGAAAAAATTAGTATAGCTAACATCGGCAAGATGATACTCCATCGAGGAGACTCAAAATACAGTCTCTTCAATGAGCTGAAGGCACAAGCAAACAAAAGGAAAATCACACGAAAACCTGAAGTAATGAGAAAATCAAAGAGATAGGGGATATTGGCAAGAAGAATTCAATAGTCTCATCGATACCCTGAAAGTCGAATAGATAAGGCACTTCGGCGTGACACCAAAATGTGTCACAACGATCAAATGAAAATATCGATAACCTTTAAGGGATTTGGGATATTGAAGTGATATGGTTTAGAAAAGATAATGTAAAGGGTATTTCAAAGAAACTCTACTGTGTCGAAGAGAGGGTTTTTGGGGTCTCTCCAAAAAGGCGACGAAAAGAAATTAAAATATCAAAAGGGTGATTTCTTGTTCGAGGAGACTCATATTATCTAAGTAACGCCAGTTAGGGTCATACCAAAATCCCAAACAATAAATGAGATTACAAAACACATCACCTCGAAATAAAGTGACAAGACATAAAGGTGGTGATCTAATGCTTTGTTTTTGAAAATATTTAAATTCCCTTCGATGATATGAGAAACACAAGCAAGATGCCATTGATTGCATAGAGTTAAGATTGTTGAAAGGGAATTCAGAGGGCATTGCAAAGAACAAGTGCAGGGGGTGGATGAATAAGCAATTTAGGACAAGAGCGATTTGCCCAGTAAGTACTATGAACATGCTTGTATAGATTAGTTTACGTTTATAAATCACAGAGTTGAAATCTAGACATAGTGATAGAATATGGAAGAAACAATTTAGAACCCAAAGATTAAAAGACAAAAAACTGGGGATAGGCATCTAAACTGGGATTTATTGGACCAATGTCCTAGGTTAGGACAGAAATCCAGAAGAAATGCCCAACTAAACCCACATGCTGAGAAATTTGAAGATTTATATAGGGATATTGGGGATATATGGACACTAGTCAGAGGGTATGATCTCTTTATCTCCCATTATAGAAAAATGCATAGGCATAAACCCATTTCAAACCCATGGTGGTTAAACTTGGGTAAATTGGTAGTCCTGAATGTGTTTGTAAATGTCCAGTTGATGAAGTTTTTTGCAGAGAAATTCAACCCTAAGACTTGTTATATTGAATTCAATGATAGGACTGGTTTCTTCCCCATTACCAGAGACTATATAGCCATAGTGTTTTAGTTAGACACAAGTTTAGACAAGAAATTTAGAATCAAGGATTTGTTGTTTGAGTACTGCAATATGAGTAGCAATTATAAGAGATGGAAGTTACCCTTGTACAGGCCTCGTGGTGACAATAACCAACTCAGGGTATTTTTAGAGGGTGAAGATCCACCCTACTCAACTGAATTGTTTGAAGATTATTTCAAAAACACATATTACTTTGCCTGCCAGATATTGGGAATAGAGGCCTCCATGTTCATGGAAATTGTGCCCATGGTCCTAGCTACGGACATACAGAGTCATGATGTGCGGTATTTTGATTATGTTGAATACCTAGCATAGAATATAAAAAATGATTTAATGTCTATTAAGAATGGAGGAAGTAAATTTAGACATTATTCTTTATTTATGCATATGGTATTATATGAAGGACAATGTATGGGCTTATGGGATATAAATCTCAAGGAGAGAGACCTAGACATCAATGGAGATATAAAACCTATGCAAATGTGGACTGCTAATTGGGATAGTAGATGTGATAGATCCCATTATTTATACTTTGAAGAGTTTTTTGTGAAACCAATAGTCAAACGGTTTGGACATCCTTGCAACCACAATTTTTCATTGGAAATGGAAAAGTTTTTGAGACCAAAAGATAGACATGAAGAGGGAAAGTTTAGCCATAATTGGGGTGATTGGTATGTTTTCAAAGATTGAAGTATGATAAGAGTATTCGGATATGAAGGGCCACCCTTCCTGCTACCAAAGACATGCCCAAATCGAGTTGCATACTTAGAAATTGTTAGGCAATTAGCTTCCTCAGACTTCATGCATCTTAAGAATCAACATAAACAGTCATTTATGCCTGGGACTTTATGCTTTGGATATTTCACAGTACTTTCTAACAAAGGTTATCAATTAATTGATAGTAAATTAGAATAATTCAGATTACCTTTTGGAAATGCAAGAGGAAATTTTGATCTGGAACACTTCATAAACAATGTAAAAACAAAGTAGAAGTTAAAGGGATATGATCATGTCCTATTTGTTGATGAAGATTTAATTAGAAATTGTGATGAAACTACAACAACAGATAGAAGAAGTTTGTACCATAAAACCATGTTAGCAGAGGCTTGGAGGGTAGCCCAAAACCCCACCTACACCAAAGTTTTCCAGGATATTGATGATCCCATCGAAAGACTGGACACTATGATTACACATGCACTAGAATTGATCAAGAATGTTCCCCTTCATGTATTTAACAAAAAAGGAAAACAACTTAAAGATGCACAGGCTGAGTATGAAGTACCCCTGGGTCACTTGTCACCTCAACCCACACCGGATATAATTTTCTCTGTAGACACAAACATTACAGAAGGAGAGGCAGAGTTTGAAGAAGGGGTGCAAAGTTATGACCTAACCATTGAGGGGTATGAACCACTTGAAGACAGAGAAGCTGTCATTGTGGAAGTACCAAATGATCTATTAGAAGACATAAGGCACCTGGCCAACAATAAATTCATATCAGATGATGATTTCATCAAAACACCTGAGTTTAAAGCCTTCTTATATGAATACAAGGGCAAACAAGCTAGGAAGAGAATGAAAGATATCACTCCTGACATACAAGATGAGGTGTTATCTGAGCTTCAGAAGGAGATCGACAATGAATTGGAGATAATGACTCTAAAAAGGGGAAGGACCTTGTTACAAGAAGCAGGTGTGATTTTGATTCCTAGATGGGACATGGCTTCGGCCATTGTATTTGATTCTTTCAATAGAAATCAAGATAAGAAGTTGAAACTCAGCATAGAGGCAATGGATGATATCAAAAGAGGATTAGGGTATGACCCTGATAAAAGAGCATTGCTTATATGGGCGTTGTATCCTCCAAATAAGAGACCACATATCATTGATGATCCTAATAAAGCTTTTGGTAGCCTGTGGATACAAAGGATTGAGGATACAGATCCTATGGACAGTGTTGATTTAAATGTTAATGTTGCAAGGTTTACTAAAGCACAAATTGAGAAATTAATCAAAGATAATGATATATATAAGAAAGAAAATGCTATGCTGAGACAAGAGATTGATTTGCATAGAGACAAGTTGCCTTCATCCAACAGCTACTCACCATACCTAGAAGGTGATCAAAGGGTAATAGAGGCCTTGGTAGATGTGAATTATTGGAAGTATAAGGAAGAAAAGAATCAAAAGAAAAGTGAGCAGGTAGAAACTAAATTGAAAACTATCAAATATAGTATGGCCTCTGAATTGATTCAAAGAAGGTTTGGCCACATGATGAAAAATAGCGACAAGGTTTGGGATTTGCATTATAGAACACATCAATTATACCAAGAGCATAAAAGACTACACCTCAGAATTTTGGAAACAAAGGAAGGGTTGAATACTAAAGCTAGCACTGAGGAACAAGTGCTCAAACGATATAATGAATTCATGAAAGAACATGAGAGATTTAATGGTATATTGATAGCAGATTTGAAATATTTTGATCAACGTATTGATTTGGCATTTCCCAACTTCTTCAATGATAAGGGCAACCTAAAAGACAAGGACACTTGGAGGAATGAATTGGGTCAGTTACTGCCACCACTACTTGAAAATGTAAATAATGAGGAAAGGATGATAGAGAATACTTATACATCTCTGGGAAAGATATTTATTCTAGAATCAACGATGAGCAGTTTACTTGAGACTGATCCATGTGATGATCAAGGGTACATTGACCATATTGGTCAAATAAATCTATTTGTATCTAGAGTGCTGTGATGAAGCAAAAGTAGTACAATTTTGTCAAGCAATGCAGGTGTATCAATCTGTATTATGGAGATGAGGATGACCTTGCCAGGCCTTTGAGTCACGGGTCACTCTATGGAGATTAATGGAGCCAGAATCAGATCGTTGCATATGATTTTATCTTCATTTATGTTTGTTAATTGTGCATTAGTTACCAAAAGATGTTATTATGAAAAGGTACAATGTTTCGGGCCTGAAGCTTGTTTGCATCCTATAAAATAGGATACCAAGGCTACTATGAAGGAGATCATCCAATCTATTTTAGAGACATATATTTAATATAAAAGTAGTATTCAAAGAATCCATTTCCATCTATCTATGTTTTCAAACCAGTATGAATTGCTAAATTAATAAAAAGAATCAGAGCTAGTTGGTGGATCCAAAATTGATGTTCAATTGTTGTGTTGATGTTAATATTTATGAGTTGCATGATTGTCTCCAAAGTGGTTTGTCAAGTTGTTTAAGTTAATATATCAAGGATATCATTAATTTTTTAGTATACATTTGCTGTTACCATATGATCTGTGTGACTGGTTTCTGAGGAAGTTAATTTAAATCTAGCTGAGTAGTCAGTGTTTATTGGTCTCTGCCTAGGGTTAAAATCCTTTGAACAATCTATTCTAGTTGGTTTTCTTCCTGTTAGAATTAAAATCCTTTTTCTAGGTCATATCAATTTGAGGAAATATCATTGGGATTTATAAGAAGAATCTTGTACATCAACATTCTTGCACATCTGCACAAGATACAAATTTACATAAGTGCCTAACAATCTGAGTTGAGTCAGTATAAAGATCCATTACACCATTGACTCTTGATTTATTTTCCCAATAGATAAAGCATTGGTTCAATTTACTATTAATCTTCATACCCTATTCATATTTGCAAACCTTAACCTTAGAAATACATTCCAACCCTTACATCTACTTCACACTTGTTTGCCACTGTGAAGGTTACACAAAAATCTGCAATATCTTTCAAGGTACACCGACCTAGGTCTAGCAGAGCCTAAAGTGAAGGGGTCTAGCCATATCTACCTCGTGTCATTAGCCAAAAATGTTAAGAGAGCTTGGCAACCTCTTAGGGTTAACAACTTGCATTTTTGTAACCTAATAAATTGTTTGAGATGTTTTAGTTGGAATGTCAGAGGTTTGGAATCCTCTGAGAGGAAATATGTAGTTAGAGATTTTTGTACCACTCTATGACTTTTAAATGACATAGTTCAATGCTATTCCACCCATGTAAAGGAGTTGTATACCATCATGCAAGCCATCAAGCAATGATCTCACTACATCTTGGGAAAGGAGGTCCAATCATCCACTTTGATCACAAGCCACTCTAATTCTTGCAAACTCAGAATAAATTGGAAAATGTGCACCGCATGAAATGGATGACATGTCTACAACAATTCCATCTAGTTATATGTAATCACGAGAAGGGAAAATACAAAAAGGTATTTGACTACCTAAGCTAATAGCTAGTTCATGCACTCACCACAATGTTGGACTCATGTGGTCACAACTTCTTTGACCAGGAACCTCTCTACCCACCAAACTTGTACTTTGCATAGAACTACACCAAGCTCTTACAAGGCAAATAGGTTGGTGAATTTTACATGTCTAACAAGCTTCTCTACAAGCTCAAGTATCTCTATGTTTTAGACACCACACCACACTAGAGATTCATCTAGGAAGCATACTATTCCAAAATAACTCAACACTTCAACATTACTAAAACACTAGCAACATTTCTAGTGGCCTCACATATGTGCAAATTGAGAACCACATCAAGTCTCTCATTCTTTGTAGCATTGCAAAATATTGGAAATAGAATGCTTGGACTCTACACCCCTCTCTTAGTTTTGACACCACCTTGGAAATTATTAACATGGATTTATTAAGAAGACTACCTATGACAAAGCACTAGTGTAACTCCATGACTGTTTTATCATTATGTATTTTTCTTATGTTTGCCATACTTATTTCTTCTTATATTTGAATGAATATCAGTTATTGAGACTCAATACTATGCTTATGTGAATGAATATGTTGATATAGTAAAGAATTTATTGTGGATGTTTTCAGTTACATGTTCAACATAAAAATGGAAACTATTTAAAAATAATAAAGTTAACAAAGTTGCTTATTTAAATAATTGTGAGTTACGTGCATTAATATTTTATTAAATTTTGTGTCTTCACGAACATATGTTGATATAAAATGAATGGAAGAAGCATCCAAGTAATCCTAATTTTTTTTGCCAACAATTCATACCAAAGATTGAACAATTTAAGGATATTGCAATAGGTAATTTGTATCGCCACAAATAATATTACTGAAGCATTACAAAGTTTAGGCCATAAGAATCATCCTTTTTTAAACATGGATTGCAAATAATTCTAAAAATTTAGAAGTCTTGGTCATTAACATTATTGTCTGCTACAATGTCATCAAGTGTATAATTGTCAATGTTCATATGTTCTTTCAAGTATTTAATATTATCATCATTCTCATCTTGACCTGCATCATCTTCATCATCATTGAAATTTGACTGTAGACCATCTATATTATTACCAGATGTATTTGGATCATCATTTTCTATACCATCCATATTGTTGTCTTCCATAACATCATCTAACTCTGGATTGTTGTCTTCTTGTGCCTGAACATAACCATCTTCAACATCATCATGGATGTTAATTTCTTCTATGTTCTCTAATCCCTCTCTCTCATTTTGTTGGCCATAATTATTTTGCTCAGTATCCACTAATGCATTGTCAAATACATGCCTTAATCTTGGATCATAATGTATGACAAATATCCATTTCAGGTCCAAAATATCTTCATAGAAAAATACCTGCACATGAACAACATACATATATTAGACGTATGGTATAACAATTTTATTGATTAATAAATACATGTATATATTCATAATAAACTATGAATTAATAGATTAATGATCACTACCGCTTCTTGTTTGAGTTAAAGAAATACCTACTCACAATGAATTGGTAGAACATAAGGCTCTTTATCCTCCGGTAGGAAACATGAGGAATCTATAGAAAACAATCCACTATGGGTATCATGTCTTCGTGTCCTCTCAAATGCTTCATACCATCTACACTTAAAAACACAACATTTAAAAGAGCGGTAATCCAACTCAATAATTTCTTGTATTTTCCCAACATATTGTAGATTCCCTTCAATTATATTCTTATCTTTTGAACTTGATCGACTAGATTGCTTGAAGTCAACCATGATGCCACAATCGAAGGATCATCTCTTTACATCTACACTTTCTACACGATAATGTCGACCATATGACCACATTGCTAGATATTTCCTTGGTTGTGAAAGACCATTTATTTCAATGAAAAAAAATATAATGACGAATATTAAAATAGTTAATAGTGTCAAAACTGTAAGGAAACAACATTTTATAAAATTCCAACTGTGCCTTTCTTTCACATCCTCTAGACATGTTGATTTCGTCTTTTGTTATGTTTGAATCTCTACCTGCATCTTCTATTTGATTTTGAATTTGTTCAGTAACCCATTCTAGTGTGCAATCTTTGCCCCATTCCCCAAGCAGATCAGTGGGAAGTGGAGTATTCCTTGGGTTCAATCTCTTAAACTGTCTCCTTGCTTCTAACACTTCTCTCTTTTTATCATACAAATCGATCCATTTGTTCATAAAGTCCATGATGTGGTATAGAATGAACTTGTCAAGTATAGCACTTTCATCTACACCTATTACATGCCAACATGTTTATTTCAAACTCCAAATGTCATGTTGTTAATTTGACAAATAAATTACAGAGTAAATTAATGATTGCAAGAAAAAAATCACACTAATCATGAATTTACTTACTAATTTCTACTTGCACACCATTAGATTGTTGTTTTTCTCCATCAATAATATCTAATTCTCATTCTTGATCCCAGAAGCGTGGCCCATATTCAAAATCATTACCAAGGAATTCACACATGAAGAAAAATGCTTCATTCAATACATACCCTTCAGCCATGCAACCCTCTGGATGTGCCTTTTGTCAGACATATCTTTTTAGAGTTTTCATATACCTCTCAAAGAAAAACATCCACCTCGTTGATACGACACCTGCCAATTCAATGTCATCGACTAGGTGTATAAGTAAATGGACTTGTAGGTCCATGAAACTTGTAGGGAGCTCCTTCTCAAATACACATACAATTTTTGCAATTTCCTTCTTCCATTTTGGTACTTCACATTTGTGGATCTCCTTGGAGGTCACCCACCTAATATAAGAATAGTAAATTAGTATGAACCTTTAGTCAAAAATTAAAATGTAATATAATATCTCTATGTCTCTGACACTTGAACATTTCATATAACCACATACCTTGTAAATGTTGACAATTGACTTATGGCATTCCTCAAGTCAACTGTAAGACAGGAATCCCCCCTAATTGCCAATGGCATGATATGCTATCAAACACATTTATGAAAAGGTCATTAGTAATTTTTCCTCACACAACAAAATATCAAAATATATTTAGTACTTACTCAATGTTACCAATAAATGTTAAATGATGATATATAATACCTTCATAAAACTATGAAAATCATGTGTTTTAAATCCTGTGATATGTCCATCAACTGTAAAAGCTTTAACCAATGATTACCCATAGCCAGTAGGTGTCCTTATTGAACAGATGACATTTTTTAGTTGGTCTAGCTTTTTTTTTTTCAAATTCCATGGAGCTTCTGCATATGTTTCCTTTTCCCTGTTTGGCCACAAATGTTTTCTATCAATTTTGGTATGTGAAAGAGCAATATCTCTCCTCGAAGACAAGGTGTTCTTCTCTTTGCCTGATATATGTCAAAATATAGAATCTGGGACATTTTTGAAGATGTGCATAGGATCTAATAGGTGAGATATTAATAGATCCTTCTAGTAAGGGAGCTCATAAAATATGGATTTCCTTTTCATTCCTTCTGGCATATTAACTACAACTTGTTCTGGTTCTTCAATTGAATCACCTCGATCAAAAAATCCTCCCAAGATTTCAATTCAGCATCTTCATACTTCTTAAGCAAATGAACTAGACCTATAATCATGGGAGGGCCTCTATTTTCAACTTTTCCATCAAATTGATTCTTCAGGCGATTTCTAAACTTTATGATCTAGTCGTAGAAAAACCCTATTGTTTGCATAAATAAATTTATGTAGATCTTTAGAATATCACCCTTGAAATTATTCTGCACATCTTGGACATGTAAATATCCCCTTTGTTTGAAGCCCTGCAATTCAATAAGTAATGTTAATAATATCAAAAAAATAGTATAAAACTAAGTATGAAAGTTGGGATGGAAATAAATTATGAGTATAAATATGTAAATATTTTATCTTACCAGAACAAACACCAAGTCTTGGGAAATCATGAATAGTCCAACATAGCACACCATACAATATGAAGGACCTATTTGATGGGGGACATGATATGTCATACATTCTTATGCCTTTCCATAGCAGTTGCATCTCATCAATAAAAGGCACAAGATAAACATCCATGTTTTTAACATGATGTTTTCCTAGAACAATGAGAGTCAACATAAGGTGCTCCTTTCTAACACTCATCCATGGGGGAATATTGTATACTATCAATCCGACTAGCCAAACACTATAATTTATTTATATCATATTGAAATATTCCTTACCACAATTCCTATTGGATTTGAATTGATTGTAGGAGGCATACTACCGACTAGAAGCTCATCATATATGTAATGTCTTTGTACAATTGCTCGTTTGAATTGTTTCTTTCCACAACATACATAACATCCACAAACAACAATTTTCTTAAAGTATTCATCCCATGTACTATAGTCCTGACCAACCTCTTGTTCAGTGCAATCATTTGTTGTGTCTGCAGGATCCATTGTCATATCCTCTTCCACCCACTATCATCTACGTGATTTAATAGTTTTAGGTCCACATCCACATACATATATTTTTCTTTTGCTAGTTGAACGCTCAGGCTTTGCATTTGCTCGAATCTCCATCTAAAATAATCAACAACATGCATTAATTTATGTCAAGATTGAATAATACATTATAAATTTTAATAATACTATGAAAAAAGATGGACGTATCACAAAATGCCATTAGATCATTTTTTCCTAAGTTAAGTCAAAATTTGAGTACCTGATGTCCCACTTTATCCGTTGTGTCCTCATTTGATATGACACAATCTATTGCCATGGCCTCGTCTAGCCCCTATAATACACAACATAGTAAATAATGTTTAGTACACCAATTATATCATTTCAACGAATATGCTATCCAACACAAAACCTCACTTTAGTCATATATGTGACATATTCATATCATGTTTTGGCCATCCTAATTTTCAAACTTTTTGCTTGATCATAGAATCACATTTAATCACCATTCCTGTGCATTTTCAACCAATAAGTTTGACCTCAAAGGCCCCATGGACAAAAAAATGACTTTATCTCCTCTATGTTGTAGCATTTGTGAATTCATAAACACCTTCCTCCGTTGGTTGAGGTTGCTTTCTCTTCTTACCTCTATTGTATCTGTAGATTTCATTGTCATATCTATTTCCACCCACTTTCTTCTCTACGATTTAGTAGTTCTACGCCGTCCACATCCTCTCTCCATGGCCTCCTCTAGATCCTGTAATACACAACAATGACAATAGTCACATAATAGCTGTGCACCAAGAGGTTAAAAGGAACCAATCAAGATAATCACACATGAACAACAAATGTGTCCTGACAGATTATATAAATTTCCTATATGTTTGCATTTATCCTCTAACCTTTCTACATCAACACTCAATTGTGCAGACCTCCTAGTTGTTATATGCAAATGATTTGTATCCTTGCATTCCCATTAGCAAATACAGTGAACTGATTTGAATCCTTGTATAACCAATTTGTAGGTACAGTGAATTTATTTGAGTTTTTGCATTCACAATTAAAAAATCACAGCGAGATGGTTTGAATCCTTGAGTATTCAATTACCAAACATGGTGAAATGATGCAGGTTTTTGCATACCCACTTAGCTATTATAGTGAAATGTATATGGATATTTCAAGATCCATTCACCATACATGGTGGCTATTTAGACATAGGACTTTGAAGTCCATGCACTGAACAGAGGAAAATACTACATCAGTTTTCAGTGCTTGATGACATGTTTAAAGACATCTCTTCCTTTAACAACATTTGAAAAGGGAAGAAGCAGGTGACCTAATTTGTGAAAGAATGGTGATCACTTTCACTGGTAAGCTCATTATTCTTGCATTAGCATAATTTGATAGATTTCTTCTCATTTGTAAAATTGTAAGCAAAAGATTTTCATTATAGTATGAGCAAATTACAAGCATCCACATCATCCAAATTACAAGCATCATCATCATCATCAAATCATTTGTATCTTTTTTCAATCACTTTGGAGACAGTACAACAACATATAAACATGAAAATTAACACAACAGTTGAACACTGAAAAAAGGTTACCATTTAAATATAATCTTCTCCATAATACTTCTTCATAATATATATATATATATATATTAATTACAAAGTTTTCGGAACATGAAAGAGGATGAGTAGGATGGGTGCAATCTATCTTCTTACTAAGTCCCCTAAAATGCTTCAGAAAGAACTACTACCCTCCTTTTTTCTCTCGGGTCTTGGTCTCTCTTATATGTGAGAAGCAACAAGCTACAGATCCGTTACAAAAAGACACAAATTTTGATAACTAATTATAACTGAAAAGAAAAACATTTCATTAAATGGATGCACCAATCCGTTAATCTCCAAATAGAGGCCCGTGACCATCTAAGGCCTTTGCAAATCTTCTATTTTCTGATATGATGCCCATCATACTGTTGGTTGATCTCCTCCATCCGATGACTGTCCTGTCATATCTGGTACATTCATGATTTGATTGATAAACATATTTATTGTAGAGAGATGATGGATGTAGTCATGTTCTGCATAGGTATTCACATTGATAATCACTTCCTTCATATCATACACCATTCACATCATTTTTTCCAACTGCTTATGAGTATTTTTCAAGACTATCTCTTCATTGTTGATCTCCTGTAATGCATTAGTCCAAACCATGGCCAATTCTTCCTTCCAATCATCACATTTTCGGAGATTCCTAGAATTATCATGAAGTGGAGCAAGATTAAAATAATCAAGCTCTTCTTTGAGCTTGTCATGATATTCATCATGTGACTCTATCAAATCATTATATACCTGTAATGTTTGTCCCACCAAGATCCCTTTGCCCAAAAGGTTTTTTTTTCAGTCATCCTCCCCTGTAATCTTTTATTTTCTGCCATTGCTGAGCATGTCATCTTAAACAATTTCCAATAGGTATTAGTATAGATCATCATTTTATTGAATCTTTCCCTAATTAATTCAGATGCCATATCGTATTTGATAGTTTTTCCTTCCTTCTCCAACTCTTTACATTTCCCTTGGGATTTCAGATGGCAATTTTTCCAATAAGATGCATCAGTAAGTGCATCCAGCACTTTCTTATCTTTCTCAAGGTCTGGAGGATAGAATTGTGATATAGAAGAGGAAGATGATCTTTCCTTTTGATATAACAGCTCCTTCTTTAGTCTATCATTTTCTTTAAGCAATTTTTCAACTTGTGCCTTATTGAACTTTGCCACATTAATGTTGAGCTCTGCTGTTTCCATGGGGTTAGTATCCCCTACCCTTTTGACTAAGAGATGACTGAACATTTGATTTGAATTATTAGCAATTGCTGGTCTCTTATCCTATGGGTAAAGTGACCAAATGAGTAGAGTGTCTTCATCTGCATTACACCCTGATCCTGATCCAAGTATATCTTATCACTGGCTTCTTCAGTCAAATTTATTGTTTTATCTTCTCTCTTCTTGAAGCTATCAAACACAATTGTTGAACTCATATCCCACCCTGACAAGAGCAATACTTTGGCTTCTTGAAGCAACTCTCTTCCTCTTTCGGGAGTGATGGACTTCATCTCTTTATTAACTTTCCTTTTTAATTCATCCAAAGTAGTAACCTCTTGTTCAGAAGTGACATCTTACATTTTTTCTCTCACCTTTTTTCCTTTGTACTCATAGACAAATGACTTAAATTCAGGAGTTTTAATAAAATCATCATCAGAAATAAATTTCTGTGCAACCAAGATTCTAATGTCATTAGATAATTCATCTAATGTCTCAAACTTTACATCATTCAATTCAGGAGGATGCTCATATTGTGCTATTTCAGGAGCATTTATTGGCTTCATTTGTTCACTTTCTTCACCACTTTGCCCTTCTTCACTTATATCAGTATCTACAGAAAAACATACTTCAAGGGTAGGCTGTGAGGCATCGTAGCCTAGAGGCTCTATGTCTTCAGCTTGTGTTCCTAAATAGATTGTATAAGTTGTATCAAAAACAACTGGGGGCACATCTTTTATGATTTCATTTGCATGAGTAATCAATTGTTCAATCCTTGCCAGTGGATCCTGTATTTCACAAAACATTTTTGAATAAGATTGGACATGTTTTCTTTTCCATTCATCATCAAGAATCACTTTGTTGAATGTACCCATTCTGTTGATAGTAGAGGCCTCATCAAGGTTTCTAATCACATCTTCCTCTAAAAATAAATGTTCATATCCTAAGAGCCCTTGTGAAATCTTTGCTTTATGAATAAAACCCTCTAAATCAAAATTTTGTCTTTCATTACCTATAGGAAGATCGAACTGTTTCAATTTAGTATTAATTTCTTCATACCCTTCATTTGTGACCATTGTGAAATCTCCAAAACATAGAGTGCTAGGCATGATTGACTATTTGTTATGCTTCTTGAGGTGTATGGCATCAGATTTTGCTAATTGCCTCACAATCTCTAGATAGGCAATCCGATCAGGAACGATTCATGGCAACAAATGTGGGGTGCCCTCAAATCCATAAACTCTAATCACTGTGCAATCATGGAAAGCATACCAATCTCCCTAGTTATGGTCCACTTTACTTTTAGGGTCATTTTATTTGGGTCTTAGAAATCTTTGCATCCTTGGGGATAGGTTATAATCCCAGGGATATCCCAGTAACTCCATTAAAGGTTTTACAAAAAACTCTTCAATGTGGAGGTAGTGAGATCTAGCAAATCGGCTATCCCATAATGAAGTCCACATCTGTATAGGTTTAGGATCCCCATTATCAAAAGAATCCCTTATCCTCAGTTTACTGCTCAAAAATCCTCTATCATGTCTCTCATACAAAAGCAAATGCATTAGTAAGGAATAGTGTTTGAAGTTGATGCTATCACTGTTATTTTTTATTTTTTCTAGCCCTTGATTTAGGGCATTAGCCACAAAGCTAGCATAGTCAAAAGGCTTGGCCCACTTAGTCTATAAATCTGTGGCTAAAGCCATTGGTGCAATTGACATTAGAGGTGGGACCTCTACTCCCAAGACTTTACCAGCTGCATAATAGGTGTATCAAAAATACTCTTCAAACAGATCTTCATGAAATGGAGGATTCTCATTACTAGAGAATTTCCTTAATTGTCCTTCATCCTTAGGCCTATGCAAGGCCAACTTCCACCTTTTATAGCTAGTATTCATATGATGATACTCTAGCAATAGATCTCTTATTGTGAATGGTAAATCAAAACCACACTATAATTGAAATACATTGGAAATGAGATCTTTTGAAATAATCAGTAAATTATCACCACTGTGTGTTCGAATAGTTCTCATTTTCAGATCATATTTACTGGCAACGGCTTTCATTAATTCCACATTGAGAAACACCTCTAGCACAAATAATCTCCCTAGGTTCAGCCTCCACGGGTTACAAACTGGTAAAAACCTATATTGTTTTCTGTACTGGTATAAGAGAAGTTCGTACCCTCGTAGTGGAGTCCATACATCTCCCAAGTCCTTGTGATTGTCCAACAATCAATCATGTGAGGGGTTCATCTGTACACTTCTTTTTGGTCTTGGTCTGACCTAGGACACTAATCTATCAAGTCTTGGTTTAATGGTATATTTTCAGTTTTTTATTTCTTATTTTTAGGTTTTTCTGCACTATCTCCCATTGCTTGAATTCAAACCTTTAAGAGATAGAATTTCTCAGCTGGGATTGGTGTACTTACTTGAATTTCACTTTCCCACTAGTTTTTCTTCACTTTACTATGTGAGAGCTTCAGTCCCCTTCTCCTTTAGCCCCTTTTGCAATTTGCTCAAGTTTTACAGGAGCTATGTGATCAAACTATGGCGCAACTTGCTTTTATTCCTATCATAGGAGGAGGTCATTTATTTTGAATATCTAAACAATGCCTCGGGATGTCACAATAATTATTATCGCTACATTGTTGAGACTGTTATTTATGTTTCACCAATGTCATCTTCCTTCATCGATGAACTCTTTGTGTTAGTGTATCGATGGGATGCCAGGTAACATTACCCCGATGTACCTTAGCTTGGGCGATATTACACCTTTGGTTAACTTAGGTCATATCAGGTTATCAGGGGAACCTAAACATTTGTTTTGCCAATGTTTATGAGTCAGTCTATCGGTGAGGGACTCTCAAGAGTTAGGCCGATGGGATATTGTTAGCTCGATATGGCTACGAGTTATGTTTATAGGACTATCGATGGGAGTATGATGGGAACTCCAATGATGAGGGCTAACAATATTGCACCTTTGGTTAACTTATGGTCATATCGGGTTATCGGGGGAACATAAACATTTGTTTCACCGATGTTTATGAATCACAATGATGTGCTAGATTTTGTTGATTTTATCGGTCTATTGGTGAGGGAATCTCAAGAGTTAGGCTGATAAGATATTATTAGCCTGATATGGATACGAGTTATGTTTATAGGAATATCAGTGGGAGTATGATGGGAATGCCGACAAT
Source organism: Cunninghamia lanceolata (assembly GCA_027924645.1). NCBI lineage: Eukaryota > Viridiplantae > Streptophyta > Pinopsida > Cupressales > Cupressaceae > Cunninghamia > Cunninghamia lanceolata. The sequence continues at coordinate 2,158,506 of BSBN01000780.1, forward strand.
GAGCACATGTTCGGCCGATTATGTCTAATTTTGGACAACCCACAGTTATATCGGGTCATCGGGGGAATAAGAATATCTATCCTACCGATGACTATGTGTTGCAACGATGAGCTCACTATAGTTGGCTATATCATTCTATCAGGGTAAGGACTTCAAAGGTTAGCCCGAGAGGGTATTTTTAGATAGATAACGCTGTAAATTGTTTTTCATAGGGTTGTCGGTGGAGCTATACATAGGGTTCCAACGATAAAGTGTTGCTAGGCCGATACACTTAAGAAAAGATATTATGAGGATTTGTTCATAAATGTGATTGTTCTGATAGGATTTTGTCACACAAATTTTCATAAATTGTTTTAATCACAAAATTATAATGTGGCCAATTTCCATGGTATATAGAGGATAAGTGTGAAGAGGTTGGTGAGAGATGTAAATTTTTTTCTGGTTCTAACAAGTTCAATTCCTTTTCAATCAAAATTGTTCATATAATGTTCATTCGCGTGGCCATTAATGTCCATCACTGGAAATGAATGCAACATATTTTTTAAATTTTGAAATGTTAGATTGCATTGGTTGGACTGTCCTAGTTTCAGGTCGATCTGTGTGCTTCATTTGGTGTCATCTTTGTTTATATATTCATAACTGATCACCAAGACTCACTGAATGTCTTTTTGATATGCAGTGTCCCTTTAGTTCTCTTATTCAGTCGAGAAAACATTTCGTAATCTAACTGATATTGCATAGGTACCTTTTGTCTTACTTAACATTTCAGGGAGAACAATATGAAGTTTACCCGATATCAGGGTAATCTAAATTATTAGAAATCCTTTTAGTAATTGTTGAGTGTCCTTCTGATGAATAATAGTCATTCCTATTGTTATCAAGCTGACATAAGGGATTAGGGTTTAAGGTTTAGCGATAAGGGATTAGGGTCTAGGGTTGAGGGATTAGGGTTTGGGGTTGAGGGATTAGGGTTTAAGTTATAGTGTTTAGGGTTGAGGGTTTAGGGTTTAGGGTTGAGGCATCAGGCTTTAGGGATAGCATTTAGGGTTTAGAGTGGAGGGATTAGGGTTTAAGGTATAGTGTTTAGGGTTGAGGGTTGAAGGATGCGTTACGTTGCAGTGAAAGGTTATAGTCCCACTAGACAATGATGTCCTCGCGTATGGACCATGTCGAGTGCCCTAATCGATGCTGGTAAGGGATACATGGAAGGCATATGGATTAGGCAGATACTATACCTTAAACCCTAATTCCTCAACCCTAAATCCTAAATCCTATCCCTAAACCCTAATCCCTCAACCCTCACCCTAATCCCTCATCCCTAAACCCTAAACTCTATCCCTTTTCCTAAACCTTAAACCCTTGACACTATACCTTAAACCCTAATCCCTTATCCCTAAACCCTAAACCCTATCCCTCAACCCTTATCTCTTACACCTTAAACCCTAAAACCTATCCCTAAAACCTTGACCCTCGACACTATATCTTAAACCCTAATCCCTTAACCCTCAGCCCTAAAGCCTCAACCCTCAATCCTTAAACCTTCAACCCTAAACCCTATCCCTAATCCCTATAGCCTCAACACTCTAGTTTAACCCTAATCACTTGACCCTCAACCCTATCCCTAAACCCTCAACCCTCAACCCTCAACGTCAAACACTAATCTGTCAACCCTAAACCCTAATCCCTCAACCTTAAACCCTATCCCTAAACCCTAAGCACTATACCTTAAACCCTAATCTCTCAACCCTAAACCCTAAACCCTAATCCCTTGACCCTCAACCCTCAACCCTAATCCCTCAACCCTATACCCTAATCCCTCATCCCTAAACCCTAAACACTATCCCTATTCCTAAACCCTCAACCCTTGAAACTATACTTTAAACCCTAATCCTTTATCCCTAAACCCTATCCCTCAACCCTTAACCCTTAAACCTTAAACCCTAAAACCTATCCCTAAAACCTTGACCCTCGACACTATATCTTAAATCCTAATCCCTTAACCCTTAGCCCTAAAGCTTCAATGCTTAATCCTTAAACATTCAACCCTAAACCCTATCTCTAATCCCTATACCCTTGACACTCTACTTTAACCCTAATCCCTCGACCCTCAACCCTATCCCTAAACCCTCAACCCTCGACGTCAAACCCTAATCGGTCAACCCTAAACCCTAATCCCTCAACCCTAAACCCTATCCCTAAACCCTAAGCATTATACCTTAAACCCTAATCTCTCGACCCTAAACCCTAAACCCTATCCCTAAACCCTAATCCCTCAACCCTCTGATGGTAGTTGTTTATCATTGATGTCAAAAAGGTATTGAGGGTGTTGAGTTACTGTGCATCTTCACAAGGTATCATCAAGACTTTTACAATTGTTCACTCTATCAAGAACATCAATCAGGAGTTGTTCATTTGGACAAGATAAGTGTGTTGGTTATACCTTCAATAAGGATGTTGTCAATTGAATTGGCTTGATTAGTGTATACCTTTCATGTGGTGTGTTGATTATCAACAGTGTTGTTGTTCATCAGATTGAATATCAGATTGTTTATCAATGGTGGTGTTGGTGTTGCTTATACAGGTGATGGAGTTTATTATCTTGCTAACATGGGTTGATCTTGTGCAAAGTCTTCATTTAGGATGTCTTAAGGACAGAAGAAGCAAGGTGTTCAAAGGAAGAGTTGTTATTCCAAATCAGAGTAATCTCGTGATGACCATATGACATAATAGAAGGGTACTTCAAGGTGTCTAGATCACAATTCAAATCATGCTTATTGTGTTAATTAGATAAGTACCATTTGTTAACTTTCATATGCCTTGATCAGAAAGCTTGTATCTGGTTCATTCTATGTTTCTATGATGAACTAATAATACTACAGTTTTTTTAAGGGTAAAGTGTATTTTTTTTATGTCAATATTTAAAGTTTTATTGGTTAAGTCAACCAAACCTTAAGTAAAGCTTCTAAAAGGCACTTTTTATACACAACCATCATAAAGTGTATGCACTTTATGTTATATTTTTTTAGTGACTTGTGATCACATGTTATACACTTAAGTATAACCTGTTAAAGGGTCTGTTATTCATATACAGACTGGCCCCTTCATCCATCTCTACTAATAGCATCGGTCTTTCAACAACCATTTGTGCACCATTGTTAAAATCAAAGGCTAATATTTAAATGGACATGGGTGCTCTTTTATAAATCAATGGATGTCATTCAAACTTTTGCCCCCGACATTTGTGGTTAAGTTTGATGGTCTTGAAGGTGGGACAGTGTATCCTGCAGTGTTAACTGTAGTTTAAAAGCTGATTTTGGTAAATTTGGAAAAGTAGATTTTGTGAGTTTTTAAGAAGATTTTTTAATGAAGATTTCTTTCTTATTCTAAATCTATCTCGAGGCATTTAAGAGATAAAGAAGAAGAAATTTTTAATATTTCTTTTTGAGAAGAGATTTAGTAGAAATTTAATGCCTTCTATTTTTCTCATTCTCTTAAAGATAGAAAGTCAGTTCGAATGAGAATTTTTTTTTCTTTTTCTCAAAATGCAAATTGGTCTATTTTTGAAGTTATTTGTAGAAGATGAATTTAAAGGGTTATTGAGAAATTTTTAAGGGGTAAAATGAATTGAAGATTTTATGTATATCATTTTGGAGAAGATGAACATGTTTGATATCAAGGGTTATTTTTTCAAATGGTGGAGGTGATTTTTTTTAATGGATATGAAGGATCATGCAATGAAAGTGAAAGTGAATGCACAGAGGAATTTGAAGAGTTATTGTTTCACTTTTTATAGGGGCAAAATGATTGAATTAAAGTTTTTTTTGGAGATATATTTTTGCTGAATGTTTTATGTAGGGATAATATTGAATACAAAATTGTCCAAATTGAAATGTCAAAGAATATGAAAGGTCATGGATTTATTACAGAGAAGATGAAAATGATTATACAGAATGTGGAAGGTCATCTGATATTTAATGACATCACAGGTGCTTTGATGGTGTTGTTGTTGTGCAGATCAATGATGAAGATAATTTGATGATACAGATGAATGATTGTGTGAATCAAAATGCAGTGATAAAGACATATTTTAAAAATACAGATGAGATTATGTTTATGCAAGAATGAATTGATACATTGGATCAGGTGAATTGATTGTGCATCAGATGTCATTTGAAGACATACACAGAGAAATCTATTTTGATTGAAGGAGTTTGTATTATGCAGAGATGGAATAATGAATTGAATGGAAACAGAGTAACCCTCTGATTTTGTTTATCTCTTCTAATGGTGATTGTGTTTGCCAGTGAGGCACAGTATGCCAGTGAGGCTTGTAGGTCAGTGAGACCTTACATTTGTCAGTGAGACACATATTGTAGCTAGTGAGGCTTCTTTGTAGCCATTGAGGTAGTTTTGGAGTGGTTTTTCTACCCTAGGAGGGTTTTCCACTCGTGCAAAAACTTGTGTCATGATTCATGTTGTTTTCATTTGTATGTGTGTATGTTAATATTTTGCTCATGAGTTTTTTTGTTCACTCCTTTCATTCTCAGTTATGTGCATATGGGTAACAAATCATTGATGACTTTCTCTCTTTGTGTCTTGAAAGTTAAGAAATACAAAAAGGTTTCAAAATTTATACAACACTGATTCACCCCCCCTCTCAGTGTTGTCATGGACTCCAACAAGTGGTATAGAAGCCTAATCAGCTTGGGTAGGTCCTGTGTGTGGAGTACCATAGGTAAGTGCAAAAGAAATAAAAACAATAGAAATGTCATGTCTTATTATGATCAAAAGGTGCAGTTTGTATCAAATCCAAATGTTGATATAGAGTTTGTTGATAGAAATGTCTCTCAAGTTGAATTAAAGAAAGAGTTCTCTAGAGTTCCCTACTTTGATGGTTCAAATTTCTCTGTTTGGTGCATTAGAATGCAAGTATATCTATCCTCTTTAGGATATGATGTTTTAATGTCAATTGAGAATGGGTGTTGTCTTTCCTCTCAATCTCCTAATCCTATAGATAATAAAAATGCTTATGAATGTAATTATATAGCAAAGAAGGCTATTTTGTCTGCTTTATCTAATGATGTCTCTTGTCAAGTTATACATTGTGAAACAACTCAAGAGATGTGGAAGAAGTTGAAAAGAATTTATCAAGATGATGCACTTGAAGGAGAGGACAATTTGTTATCTAAGAAGAGTGACAATGATGGAAGACTTTCACATGAAAATGATGAGACCTAATCAAATTCAGAAGAAGATCATAATTAGGAGTATGATGAACAAGAATGTGAAATTGACATAGGCGAGCTCATATGTGCTTTGAGTGAACTCAGGAAATATAAAAAGGAGAATTAGAGACTTGAGTTACAACTACAAAAGGAAAAAGAATCTAAAGACAAAGTTATTTTAGATTTTGAAAGAACAACTTCAGACCTTGAAGATGCTAGAAATATGACTATGGATTTGAGGAATCAAGTAAGTGAATCAAATAAATTAATTATCAGTCTAAAGATAGAGGTTGAGGAAGCTAAAAGGATAGCCAATGTAACAAAATCTGAGTTGGAAACTAAACGGTTAAATGTCAAAAACTTGAAGGTGAAATAGTCTCTTTAAGAAAAGAACTTGAGGATGTTAAGAAGCAGTTGAAAAAGAATCTCAAGTTTGAAGAGAGATCAAATAAGTTACATGAAATGCTAGGATAATAGAAGAATTATAACAACACTACTAGACTTGGATATGAAGAAGGAGAGTGTTCCAAAGCTAGAGAAACTCCTAGAAAGAAAATTGATCTTCATGTTGTTACTCCTGAAGGCAAAAAGAAGTCAGAAGCTGAAATGAATACCAAAGATGAATTTGTAAAAATACACAATCAAAGAAGAAAGATCAAAGAAATATTCCAGTAAGACAAGCTTATATGTACAAGTATAATTATTCATTTAATGGTTATTGTTACACCTGTAATCAATTTGGACATAAAGAAATTAATTGCAAAAGAAATCAATTTGCTTCAATAAGGAATACTAATGTTGTATGTTACAAGTGCAATAATATTGTCCACACACAAAGAAAATACAAAATGAATAGAAGGTATGATCCTGCATGGAAGCATAACATAAATGCTCAAAGGATGTCAAAAAGATATTATTAGTCATTTAATTATGATTACAATATAATTTGTTATCTGTGTAACTTATTTGGTCACAAAGCACATAGTTGCAGAAAACTATCACCTGATTTGATAGGTTAGAAATGGAAAGAGGCTGAAAAAGTTTGGAGGAAGAAAGATCCTGTAAAAGTGTGGAAGCAGAAACAAAGTCAAGAGAAGAAAAATCCTAAACTTGTGCATCTTGCACAAGTTACATCATCAGTTGGATAATTGAGAGCATGAAGTAAGGGGGAGTTGTTCATGTCCTATTAATTATCCCCAAAAAGTTTCAAGAAGGAGATTGTTTGATGTTTAGTAATTTGTGTATATATTTGCTAAAAGTGATTAGTAGTTTGTGATGTCATATTACAGATAATATGTTCAAGGGTTCAAAGCACAAAGACTTTGATAGTGTTGAGTGATTTCATTTATAAATGATCCTATTTATATTTTGTTCATATCATGTTGATACTGACAAAGGTTGAGTTGTTATGATGTTGTAGTTCAATGGGATCTTGATATTGAGAAGTATTGGTTGTCATGGCAAAGAGCTCTTATCATATATTTGAATGTGTTGGCTAAGGTGGTTGAAAATGAAAGAAGTCAATTCATAACACTTTTCTTTACATTTGTTTTGCAAAGTGTTCTTGCAGGAAGAAGTTGATGGGCTGATTTGATTGATAAATCCTAGAGGCAACAGGTCTTGTTGATTGTAGTATGTTTCAGATTGTAGTTTATATTAGTTTTGACATGGTGTTGTAAAAAGTGTCATGTGCAGGATTAGCATAATGGTCTTCATCAAGATAGTCTTTATTCCTTTGAGATTGGTCTTCGTGCAGATTGATTGTTTTCATGGAAGTCTTTGGCAAGGACATCTCTTGTGTGATTATCATATCATCATGAAAAGTTTGTTTTTGCAATCACTTATGATGTCATCAGGAATGTGTAATTGTTAGTAGATGTATGTTAGTCTTCATCTTCATAGTTGGTATTGTGCTGAGAGTTTGGCTAGTCTATAACAGTGTTTTGATGATTTGGTTGATATGTCTCACATAATGTTGCACTCAGGTTTTGTGCTTTAGGTCATATGTCTTCATATGTGTGCTTCATGGTGACTAGTTGCTCTCAAGTTGAAATGTTGTTTAAAGTTGCAGATGTGCAAAGACAGAGATTTCAGGATGAGTTTGGACAACAAACTGCAAAGTGTTCAGTGCCTTCAATCTTTTGAAAGAGAAGTGGTATCAAAGTTTTTGGTAAGTGCTATCTCAATTTTCGGTTGATATGAAGATAACAGGATAACAGGGGTTTGTGTCTTCAAAGTTCTCATAATGCAATATGATTGTAATTGTTATGAACATGCTATAACATCTTTTAGTGGAGTTGTTCTCAGGGGGAGTTAATTTAGTCTTTGTTATCAGATGTCAAAAAGGGGGAGAAAGAAAGAATGTTTTATGGAGTTTTTCCATCAATGACAAAGGGGGAGATTGATTGTAGTTGTTTGTCATTGATGTAAAAAAGGTATTGAGGGTGTTGAGTTAGTGTGCATCTTCAGAAGGTATCATCAGGACTTTTACAGTTCACTCTATCAGGAACATCAATCAAGAGTTGTCCATTTGGACAAGATAAGTGTGTTGGTTATACCTTTAATAAGGATGTTGTCAGTTGAGTTGGCTTGATTAGTGTATACCTTTCATGTGGTGTGTTGATTATCAATGGTGTTGTTGTTCATTAGATTGAATATTGGATTGTTTATCAATGGTGGTGTTGGTGTTGCTTATACAGGTGATGGAGTTTATTATCTTTCTAACATGGGTTGATCTTGTGCAAAGTCTTCATTCAGGATGTCTTAAGGACAAAAGAAGCAAGGTGTTCAAAGGAAGAGTTGTTATTCCAAATCAGAGTAATCTCGTGATGACCATATGACATAATAGAAGGGTGCTTCAAGGAGTCTAGATCACAGTTCAAATCATGCTTATTGTGTTAATTAGATAAGTGCCATTTGTTAACTTTCATATGCCTTGATCAGAAATCTTGTATCTGGTTCATTCTATGTTTCTATGATGAACTAATAACACTGCAGTTTTTTTAAGGGTAAAGTGCATTTTTTTTATGTCAATATTTAAGGTTTTATTGGTTAAGTCAACCAAACCTTAAGTAAAGCTTCTAAAAGGCACTTTGTATACACAACCGTCATAAAGTGTATGCACTTTATGTTATATTTTTTCAGTGACTTGTGATCATAGGTTATACACTTAAGTATAACCTGTTAAAGGGTCTATTATTCATATACAGACCGGCCCCTTCATCCATCTCTACCGATAGCATCGGTCTTTGCACAACCATTTGGGTGCCATTTGGAGATATATTTTTGCTAAATGTTTCATGCAGGGATAATATTGAATACAAAAATTGTCCAAATTGAAATGCCAAAGCATATGAAAGGTCATGGATTTATTATAGAGAAGATGAAAATGATTATACAGAATGTGGAAGGTCATTTGATATTTAATGACATCACATGTGCTTTGATGGTGTTGTTGTGCAGATCAATGATGAAGATAATTTGATGATACAGATGAATGATTGTGTGAATCAAAATGCAGTGATAAAGACATATTTTAAAAATACAGATGAAATTATGTTTATGCAGGAATGAATCAAACAAGGATGAAGACATTATGCAACAAACTTACAAATTGAACCATGTCAAGATAATATGCAATTGTTTGTACAGAGATACACTGGATCAGGTGAATTGATTATGCATCAGATGTCGTTTGAAGACATACACAGAGAAATCTATTTTGATTGAAGGAGTTTGTATTATGCAGAGATGGAATAATGAATTGAATGGAAACAGAGTAACCCTCTGATTTTGTTTATCTCTTCTAATGGTGATTGTGTTTTCCAGTGATGCACAATATGTCAGTGAGGCTTGTAGGTTAGTGAGACCTTACATTTGTCAGTGAGACACATATTGTAGCCAGTGAGGCTTCTTTGTAGCCAGTGAGGCTTGTCTGGTCAGTGAGACCTATATGTAGCCAATGAGGCATGTTTTTTAGTTAAGCCAGTGAGGTAGTTTTGGAGTGGTTTTTCTACCCCAGGAGGGTTTTCTATTCATGCAAATTTTTTTGTCATGATTCATGTTTTTTTCATCTATATGTGTGTATGTTAATATTTTGCTCATGAGTTTTTTTGTTCACTCCTTTCATTCTCAGTTATGTGCATATGTGTAACAAATCATTGATGACTTTCTCTCTTTGTGCCTTGAAAGTTAAGAAATAGAAAAAGGTTTTAAAATTTATATAACACTGATTCACCCCCTCTCAGTGTTGTCCTAGACTCCAACACCCTCAACCCTCAACCCTAGTCCCTCAACCCTCAACCCTAATCCCTCATCCCTAAACCCTAAACGTTATCCCTATTCCTAAACCCTCAACCCTCGAAACTATACCTTAAACCCTAATCCATTATCCCTAAACCCTCAACTCTTGATGTCAAACCCTAATCTGTCAACCCTAAACCCTAATCCCTCAACCCTAAACCCTAAGCACTATACCTTAAACCCTAATCTTTTGACCCTAAACCCTAAACCCTATCCCTAAACCCTAATCCCTCGACCCTAATCCCTCAACCCTAATCCCTCAACCCTCAACCCTCGACACTATACCTTAAACCCTAATACATTAGCCCTAAACCCTAAACCCTATCCCTCAACCCTTAAACCTTAAACACTAAAACCTATCCCTAAAACCTCGACCCTCGACACTATATCTTGAACCCTAATGCCTTAACCCTCAACCCTAAAGCCTCAACCCTCAATTCTTAAACCTTCAACCCTAAACCCTATTAGTAATCCTTATACCCTCGACACTCTACTTTAACCCTAATCCCTTGACCATCAACCCTATCCCTAAACCCTTAACCCTCAACCCTCAACTCTCAACATTAAACCCTAATCATTCAACCCTAAACCCTAATCCATCAACCCTAAACCCTAACCCTAAACGCTTAACCCTCAACACTATACCTTAAACCCTAATCCCTATCCCTCAACTGTACCCTTAACCCTTAAAACTTAAACCCTAAAACCTATTCCTACACCCTCGTCACTCGACACTATATCTTAAACCCTAATCCCTTAACCCTCATCCCTAAAGTCTCAACCCTCAATCCTTAGACCTTCAACCCTAAACCCTATCCCTAATCTCTCTACCCTTAACACTCTACTTTAACCCTAATCCCTTGACCATCAAACCTATCCCTAAACCTTCAACCCTCAACCCTTAACTCTCAACATTAGACCCTATTTTGTCAACCCTAAACCCTAAACCTTATCCCTAAACCCTCAACCCTCAACACTATACCTTAAACCCTAATCCTGAACCCTAAACCTTAATCCCTCAACGCTAAACCCATTAGAGAATGATGTCCTCGCGCATGGACCATGTCGAGTGCCCTCATCGATGTTGGTAAGGGATACATGGAAGGCAAATGGATTAGGCAGATAGTGGATTATGACGTGGATTCTAGAGGGGAGAGAAGTGGATTATGAGATGGATTATGTAGGGGAAAAAGTGGATTATGATGTGGATTATGTCAGACTTAAGCCAAAGCATGGACCATAGGGATGGTATGTGGAGGGTATGTAGGATAGTGGATGAATGATGGTAGATTTATTGCAGAATGGAAGGGAACCATGACCAATGGTTGCACACATCACGATAAATGTTGAAGCTTGTGATGCGGAGGTGGTGTAGGGTGCAATGGAGATGTTTTCTTAGGAGATGGACGATGAAGGGCTTTAGGAACCCACATAGACTCGGTGTTTTATTACTTTTATTTTGCTTGTGGGATGGAATGTTTTGACACTTTTGAGCAGAATGGGAATTTGAGATGGGAGTAGATGGTTGGGATTTTTTAGAGGTAGATGCCTCATTTAACTTGATTTCTTGTTGCTTAGGTACCCATACCATTTTGGTTTTGGACTTTGCTTGTGGAGGTATGGGCTTGGATAACTTTTTGGATTGATTTTTCTTTGACTCTTTATTTTTATGCCCTGAGGCATGAGGACCCTTAGGATGTTTGGCTTTATTAGTATAGGCATCTAATTTTGCATTTCTGGATCCCTTGGGGATAGTGGAATGAGTGGAAGCTTTAAGTTTAGCTTTAAGATTAGGGTTGAGGGTTTGATGGTTGAGGTATTAGGGTTTAAGGTATAGTGTTGAGGGTTGAGGGTTTAGGGTTTAGGGATTATGGTTTATAGTTGAGGAATTAGGGTTTAAGGCATAGTACTATTTAGAGTTGAGGGTTTATGGATAAGGTTTAGGATTTAAGGTTCAAGTGTTGAGGGTTGAGGTTTTAGGGATAGGGTTTAAGGTTTAGCGATAAGGGATTAGGGTTTAGGGTTGAGGGATTAGGGTTTAGTGTTAAGGGATTAGAGTTTAAGGTATAGTGTTTAGGGTTGAGGGTTTAGGGATAGGGTTTAGGGTTTAAGGTTTAAGGGTTGAGGCTTTAGGCTTTAGGGATAGTGTTTAGGGTTGAGGGATTAGGGTTTAGGGTGGAGGGATTAGGGCTTAAGGTATAGTGTTTAGGGTTGAGGGTTGAAGGATGTGTTACGTTGCACTGAAAGGTTATAGTCCCATTAGAGAATGATGTCCTCGTGTATGACCATTTTGAGTTTCCTCATCGATGTTGGTAAGGGATACATGGAAGGCAAATGGATTAGGTAGATAGTGGATTATGACATAGATTCTAGAAGGGAGAAAAGTGGATTATGATGTGGATTATGTAGGGAGAATAGTGGATTATGATGTGGATTATATCAGGCTTATGCCAAAGAATGGACCATAGGGATGGTATGTGGAGGGTATGTAGGATAGTGAATGAAGGATGGTAGATTTATTGCGGAATGGAAGGGAACCATGACCAATGGTTGCACACATCACGATAAATGTTGAAGCTTGTGATGTGGAGGTGGTGTAGGGTGCAATGGAGATTTTTTCTTAGGAGATGGATAATGAAGGGCTTTAGGAACCCACATAGACTTAGGCATTTTCTTACTTTTATTTTGCTTGTGGGATGGAATGTTTTGACACTTTTGAGTGGAATGGGAGTTTGAGATGGGAGTAGATGGTTGTGATTTTTTAGAGGTAGATGCCTCATTTAACTTGATTTCTTGTTGCTTAGATACCCATACCATTTTGGTTTTGGACTTTGCTTGTGGAGGTATGGACTTGGATAACTGTTTGGATTGATTTTTATTTGACACTTTGTTTTTATGTCCTGAGGCATGAGGACCCTTAGGATGTTTGGCTTTATCAGTAGAGGCATCTAATTTTGCATTTCTAGATCCCTTGGGGATGGTGGAATGAGTGGAAGCTTTAAGTTTAGCTTTAAGATTAGGGTTGAGGGTTGAGGGTTGATGGATTAGGGTTTAAGGTATAGTGTTGAGGGTTGAGGGTTGAGGTTTTAGGGTTTAGGGTTTAGGGTTAAGGGTTTAGGGTTTAGGGTTTAGGGATTAGGGTTTAGATTTAAGGGATTAGGGTTTAAGGCATAGTACTATTTAGGGTTGAGGGTTTAGGGATAGGGTTTAGGATTTGAGGTTCAAGTGTTGAGGGTTGAGGCTTTAGGGATAGGGTTTAAGGTTTAGCAATATGGGATTAGGGTTTAGGGTTGAGGGATTAGGGTATTGTGTTGAGGGATTAGGGTTTAGTGTTGAGGGATTAGGGTTTAAGGTATAGTGTTGAGGGTTGAGGGTTTAGGGTTTAGTGTTGAGGGATTAGAGTTTAGGGATCTTTACTCCTGAATCTTTACTCTTGTTCTTTGCATGCCAGTCCATCAATTGTGCAAGTGACTTGCAACGAAACATTCGTTGAAGTCTAGGTATAATTGGCATGTTGGCATGAGGAACATTTTGGTTTGGCATAGCTAGGTGCTAAATTAGGCACACTTCATGCCAGTTTTGGTGTCCCAAAGAGATTACATTTAGGGCTAAAAGTTGGTGCTAAAGTTGGCATTAGAGATGCCGACTTTAGCACCGACTAATGAATCCAAATAAAAATTTAAAATTCGTGCCTGCGTTAAAACATACCATACAAAAAAAACACAAATTAGTTAATACATTTAAGCCCACAACATAGTGTACTCTGCCTCTGTTTTAGGTTTCCTGCTAAGAATTGTAGGATGCGAAGCGACGACTTTATTAGGTCGAAAACGGAAGTTACTGAAAAGTTTCTACAATGGATCTGTGAATTTGTATTTTATTTATTTTTGGTTCTAGACATCCAGAAGATAAAAAATTGCTTTAGCTTCAATCAAGCTTGTTCGCCTACCTTTTAGCAAGTAAGTTCCAATTGCTGAGCAATTAACTCTTGACCTAGGTTTTTATCAATTTTGATATAATTTTGAGCTCAAAGAAAGTTTTTCTAAGATGTATTCACGCTTTAGGGTAAATTTGAGTAGTAATGTTGTTAATTATCCTTGCATGCAGTATAACTTGCATTGACCATTTTTGGAAGGTCTGTCGAATAAGGTCTCTTTCTACATCATACCCAAAATATGAGCTGTTCAGATTTGTTTTTGGCTACATATTTATTTTTGGCTACGATTAGTCAGGCATGCTATTAATTCATACCTAGCTACGATTGCCTCCACAGACTGGACAAAAATAATTTGCCCTAGGTCACCTCAAAATGTCAAGCAATAGAGGGAAGGGAGCAAACTCTGGCCACAATCAGGTAATTCACTGTCAATTTATAGATTTGTAAATGTTTCCATTGTTTCTTTGATTTTAGTATTTAGTTTTCTATTTCTAAATTTAAAAGAAGAAATTTATTTTATATATATATATATAGAGGGACATGAGACTGACAAAGATAAAGAGGCATTGGATTCCATATTGGGGTTATAATATATGTATATATATATGTATATATATATATGTGTGTATATATATATGTATATATATAGGGACATGAGACTGACAAAGATAAAGAGGCATTGGATTCCATCTTGGGGTTATAGGCAGTGAACAAACTGGATGGCGTTGACTTGACAATGCTTGCTAGATACATAGAAAAATGATCTAGTAAAGCCCCTAAAACATTGCAACCAAATCAACAGTGTCAAAGGGAATCAATTGATTCCCTAACTAGTCATAGATTGGGAAAAAGATCCAGGAGGAAATTAATAACAATAACCTCTAAGAATGTGGAACAAGGAGTACAGGCTTCCAATGTCCCAGCCACTCTTGGGACATAGACTTCTTTGTTCACCATGCCATGTTTTGCATCTTGCATTGGTAGCTACGATACCAAGATAGAATACGATATGGTTTCAGGGGAAGTCCGAATGACAAATGTTGGAAAAATGTTTGTGAATAGGTTGAAGGAATCATGCCTTCAACGATTCAAAGACCATCTACATTTTCCATTCTCAAAGATACCCATGCACCTGCAAAAAGCAGTTATCCATGACATGGAGACTGAATTTGGCACAGGTTGGTATGTGAAGAAAATAAAGCTACGAATGTCTCAAAACTGCAAGAGATTTTGGTGCAACCAAACAAAGACGATAAAAAAAATCCCTCCCAAGCTAAGGCTCAAAAAAGGCCAATTGATGTAAGTTTGAAAGTATGGAAAGAGCTTGTAAAAGCATATGAGAAGTCCGATGAACGGAGGAAGTCAGTGAGGAAAGTTCGCAGGTATTTGAATTTGCTCATAAGATTTTATCAAATTTATTAAATAATTTTTAAATTTTATTTGTGCATAATTAAATTGAATTAGTATATGTTTTGGGACAAGGCCTCCAAGGCTAGGCTTGACAAACTTCATGCCACTCATCACATTGGCCAGAAAGGTTTACAGGCCTTGATCTGTACATTTGTAAGTATATTTAATATGTTAAATGATATTTTTTTATTTCCTAGGAAAAAGTAAATGATTGGATATTAATTAGTTTAACTAGTCCATGTGCCATGTTTTGACAGGAGGAGAAATATGGCCGGCAACCAACGCAATTTGAAAAGGAAATGTTACAAAGCAAAAAGTGGACCGATTTTGTAATATGGATGGAGATTGAGGTATCAATAGTTGACTTTTAGTAACTTAGTTGGATATTGTTGTGTTATTATGTCAATTTTCTTTTTGTGTTGAGTTTTAATAATCTTTGAAGAGGTTATAGAGTGATACTTGAGACAAATTTTGATAGTTGTACTTTGTTTGTTGTGTTTGGTTTCTATTGGTCTTCTTGTCTTTTTGACTCAAGTGGATTGTTATTCATACGTCGCTTGTCATTTTTTGTTGATCATGTGGATGTAGTTATTATTGAGTTTTCAGGTGGTCTCCTAAGTGAATAGATCAAAGGGTTTATCTCAAGTCTTTGTTTCCTAAACTTTTATTATAACACTTAAAGGGGGGCATGCATTACAGTTACATTGTTGGTTATATTTCAAACCTTTGAAATATAATAGTGGAAATTTAAATTTTAATATGCACATTTTTTTTTTTGAGAAGGAGCCATCATTGGCAGTAGGCATTAACTCTCCTCTACCATAACAAGTTTGGGAAGTACTAGTCTTTAATGTGCTTGGTTTTGGGGTATATGAGGGAGAAAAGGAAGGAGTGGGGAACAATTTTTTTTTTGTGGGGGGAATTCTTCTTTTTGCCTTGTGGTTTAGGAAGGAAGGTTGATGGTTGGACTATAAGTGATTTAGAGGAAGGGAGACTTTGGGTGTGCTCATCATGTTGGTTGAGTGTCTTGCTATTTGGGTTGGAGACTAAGAATCAAATCGCCAATTGGTCTTCTTCAACTAAGCTAACCTTTCTTTGAAGTAAAGCTCCTTGTCATCCATTCTTGTAAAACTACACTAACCATTTTGGTGAAACATTTCCTTTAATTTGTGTAACTGTATGTGGTCTTGTGAAAGCCTATGCTAAAGGGTTTGGAGGAGGAAAATATTGTTAACTGTGAGAGTTCAGACTTAAGATCATGGGACTTACGAATTGTGGCAAACTATTGGTTATTGTGTTTTGGATTTCTATCATGAAGGAAGCTACATTAATTTGGTCATAGTTTGAGGTGGAGTTTCAAACCCTAGCTAGAATTGCTAGAATACTATCATTGCAACATACCATGAGTCTTGAGGAAACCTAGCTTGGTTCATGGTTATCTTTTTTGACATGGTTGTAAACCCTAATGGTGTTGGTATTTCAACTATAAATGTCCACTGTCTTAATTATGGATGCAAGGTCTTCTTGGGATTAATAATGCCACTCCTAGGTGGTGTTTTGGGATGGTTTTGGATCCTTGGTTTGGGTCAACTTGCCCCTCAACACTCCCTCCAAGGTTATGAGGTTTGCATTACTGAAGCCACAAAGGAATACAATGTTGAAACAACACATGGTTGTATTTGATTACCAGTTGACTCTTGGAAAGAATGGGTTTTGTCAATTGCATATAGTTGTGTAACATTGCAATAGTTGTATTGTACTTGTAACTAGAACAGTCTATTGTGAAGGCATTTGTTTGATGAGAATGACCTTTGAGTTCATTGTAATGACTTGCACTAACTTAGAAATGTGATTTCAAACTAGTATTTATTAAATTGGAGACTGTTTGTGAACAAATTTATCTTAGTATGGACTTCCCTGTGTTTGAAGGACTGAGCACTACCCATGGAATAGTAGATATTATGTACTTGTGATCACTGCATCATTTGGATAGAGGACTCATAAATGGAATATAAGACCTTTTGTTTCATTGTCCATAAAATCCTAAGGGTTGATTAATTTATTGTGCATGGATGTAAATGGAAACTTTAACCTCTTTGAAGGCTTGCTTATTGTTTGTAAAGTAGCATTAATTTCTTATTTTAACTGTGGAAACATCTTGTGGACACTAGTATGGTGTTGACTAAGGAATTATCTTGTAAACACTAGAAAGGTCTATGCATGTTAATCATAGACTGTGACCCTACATTTGGAAGGAAATTGTTACTGTAGATGTGATATATATTGTATAGTGGTATCTGGTCAATCGCATGACATCTTTAGTAGGAGGTACATTTAGATTTCTATAGCATCATGTATGGGCTAAGGTACTGTAAAGTTAAGTGTGCATTGTATGGTGTTATTGTATTGGAGGTTGCTGTATACAAATCTATAGTGATATAAGGAGACTCGACTCTCATCATTTCATTGCACAAAGTGAGTGACAAAACAACTACCTAGTTTAAAATTGGCCCTTCTTTAAGCAACATATGTAGCAATGAGACTTAGGATTCTTGAAAATGAGAAGCATCCTTCTCCCCATACAACCTGCTAACTATGGCCACTATGTTTTTTACTGAACCCTTGAGGCTGATGG
This sequence comes from Cunninghamia lanceolata, assembly GCA_027924645.1. Lineage (NCBI taxonomy): Eukaryota > Viridiplantae > Streptophyta > Pinopsida > Cupressales > Cupressaceae > Cunninghamia > Cunninghamia lanceolata. Next base: position 2,176,015 of record BSBN01000780.1, read on the forward strand.
AAGGGTACCATTTAGTGTTCCTAGAAGTTAATTGTCTAACTCCTCGTCTTGAGCCAATTTCCTTGTATGATGAACTAGATGATTGGGATGACCATCTTGAAGATGTAATTGAAGACTTTTGTGATTGTGTAGTGTTGCAAATGTACACTCCATGGGGACAAAACTTGTCGATCTTAGTGTTAATCATGATATAGGCACAATTTTTTTAATTGTTGGTCATGTAAATGTGAGTTTTCAGCTACCACAAGTGTACTCTTAAGGACATGTAAGAGAATTTAATCAACTGCTACTTGAAAACTCTTTAATGTTTCTGTCTAATGCAGGTTATTAGATTAATAGTGAAAAAGAACATACATTGACCACACAATTTGTGGCACTTAAGGTTATGTAATGGAATTTACAATTGATATTTAAATTGTATAACAATTTTTTTTATGATCTTTAGTAATGTTTATTAGAATTGTTGCATGTTTTACATAATTGGAATGACATATTAGCTGTAACTTTTTTAAAATTTTATTATGGTATGTGCACTTTGATATGATGTAATATGATTATGGTTTTGTTTCATATGTTGGAATATTAGATATATAACAGAAAAATAAATTATTACATGAAATAAATAATAACTTTTGATTTTAAATGTTTTTTTTTTGCAAAACACAGGTCTTCCAGAAGATGAAGATGATTTTGATGATATAGATCCAGATTATATTGGTTCTGGTACAGATCACATGGTAGAGGATGATGATGATGCAGATATAGAAGACAATGAGGCTAATGACGACGACGACGATGATGATGATGATGATGATGATGATCACGATGGTGACGACGATGATGATGAGGTAGTTGCTGGTAGTAGCCAGTGACATTCATGATCATATAGATTGTATCATGGATCATTGTTGATATATCATTATGATGCCTCTTTTCATGGTTACTATCATATGTATCATTTTCATGGCCTGCAGTACCATATTATTGAGTTGTATCATTTTCACATGTATCAATTTGACTTATATCATTTGGACATGTATCATCTTGACTTGTATCATTTTGAGTTACATAATTTATCATTTTTACTTATATCATTTGTACATGTATCATTTTGACTTATGTCGACTGTTGGACATGTATCGTTTTGACATGTTATTGATCTACTGGCATATTTGACTTTCACTTGTTTTAGTTATATATGATGATGATCTTATCAGTATTGACTTGTCAATTTATATATATTGAAAGTGGTCAATGATTTTTGGATGGATATTTATTACGTATGATGATTTTAATTTACTGCTTAGGATGGATGTTGTAAAATTCAATTAAATTATAGATATTTGACTCATTGTTATAATTATAGATGATGAATATGTTATAATAATTATATTGTTATTTTATAATAATTATCTTGTTTTTTTATATAATTATCTTGTTAAATTGGAAGCAAAACCCAAAGCAACAAAAGAGGTCATAATGGAAGCAAAACTTGGTGTCAATTAGGAAGTCAAAAAAGAAGCTATTTTAGACGCCATATAAGAAGCAAAATATGAAGCACGACTGAGAGCAAAACTAGAAGCGAAAATGGGAGAAGACATGGAAGTAAAACTAGAAGCTAAATTGGGTGCCAAATCTGGTGCTAAATTGGAAGCAAACCTAGAAGCAAAAATGGAAGAAAATTTGGAAGAAAAAATGGAAGCAAAACCTGAAGCAAACCTGGAAGCAAAATTGGAAGCAAAACTGGAAGCAAACCTAGAAGCAAAACTAGAAGCAAAATTGGAAGCAAACCTGGAAGCAACACAAGAAGCCAAACCAGAAGCAAAATTAGAAGCCAAATCTGGCGCTAAATTGGAAGCAAAATTAAAAGCAAAACTGAAAGCAAAAATTGAAGCAAAACTGGAAGAAAACTTGGAAGCGACACAAGAAGGAAAACCAGAAGCAAAATCGGAAGACAAACTACAAGCCACATCCGATGCTAAATTAGAAACAAATCTGGAAGCAAAATCAGAAGCAAAATGGGAAGCAAAATTGGAAGCAAAAATTGAAGCAAAACTAGAAGCAAACCTGGAAGCAAAATCAGAAGAAAAACTAGAAGCATCACAAGAAGCAAAACCAGAAGAAAAATCGGAAGCCAAATTAGAAGCCAATTTGGGTGTGAAATTTGGCGCTAAATAGGAAGCAAATCTAGAAGCAAAATCGGAAGCAACATTGGAAGCAAAAATGGAAGCAAAACAAGAAGCAAACCTAGAAGCAAAATTGGAAGCCAAGTTGGGTGTCAAATCTAGTGCTAAAGCCGACACCAAATCCAGCTATTGCTTTCTGGCGCTAAAGTTGATGATAAAGTTAGTGCTGAATCCGGTGCTGAAGTAAGCATGCAAACTTGCATCAGGTTTTGCACTGGAAAAAGTGTTCAATTCCTAAGCTCAATTGCACTAAATTCCAGCACTATTTTAGGAGCTAATTGACTATTCTATTGTAGTGTATGTACTTAATTTGCACATGTATATAGTGGTCATTTACATTTCCCTTAATTGTTGATTTTCCCTAGAAGCTTTCACACCTTCTTGTATTCATTATTGTGTGTAAACTAGCAAAGCAAGAATTGGTTTTCAAAGGGATTTGTCTCCCCAATAGGGTTAGATAGATCATCATCACAAAACATAATCATTTATTTCTTTCAAGCCTCATTATATTTTCAAATTTTTTATACCCCTCTATTATATTAGGATTAGAAATAGGATTTTCTTGTGATCTAAGGTACAAAGATATATCTTTCATGATTGCAAGTGTTTGCTCATTGTCGGTATGCATTGTTTGAATGATCTATTAATGCAGTGAATGCATAAATAAATATTTTATGAATGATAAATATGGGAACACTAATCATTTTGTGTAATAAACCACATGTTTGTTTGGATTTACTTAGAAATAGTGTAGAACCCTTGAATTGGAATAACATCACAATGGTCACTGAATTATCTTGCATGCCCATGACATTGTGATATAGACTTTGGGGATAATTCATTTCCTTTTTAGGAGGTTGATTTCCTTTTAGGAAAGGTGAAGTGCACTTATGCTTTGCCTGAGTTGGTGAGTATATCAAACCACCCATCAATAGTATGAAGTGTTGATGGGGATTGTGAGATGATATGGTGGGTTGGGGGTTAGGTTGTCTTCAATTGGAGGATCGCTATTAAAAGGGCATGGTTAAGGAATAAGGTCATTAATTATTGTTTGGGCTATGTTGTCATTATAGGTTATATTACCAAAGGTATCACAAGATATAATGTCATGGGGAATGGTAGGATTAGTAGGAGCAATGGTGGGATGGATGATAGTATTAAGGTGATGTTGAATGAATGAAAGGAAAGTATGTATGGTTATAGAAATAAGAGGTCAAAAGGTTGTAAGGGCTAGGGGGAAAGGCCTTGTTGAGAAATGTGAAAATGTGAGAAAAGGGCCTAATGTTTGGAGGAGAAGAATTGATCACAAAATCGAGGGTCCATAAAGTTCACATGAATGGGAATTGGGGAGAAGAAGGCCTTGGATGAGGGGAAGTAGTACACCTAGAACAATGCAACTAAGGCCAAGATGAGGAAGGAAACAAAAGGAGATGAGGAGTGGAAAGATGATGGGGAATGGCAAGGAGAAGGAAAACACCACCAATATGAAGAGACAAACAAAGACAAGGTGTAGAACAAACATCCACTTAGAAGACACTTACAAAGAGAAGATAACCTTAGGAAAATAGTAAGCAACAAAAAGAATCTTATTTTAATACAAGGTAACAAGTATATAAACTACACCATCTTTCAAAAATTAGAATATTGAACTAGTAAGAGTAGTTAGAGTTCATTAAATAAAAAAGCCTAAACAAATAGATTATTCTTAAAATGGAAAATGAAGTTGTTGTTAGATTATTATTTACACTATTCCAAAATTAAATGTTTTCAACATGCTAACACCTAACAATGGAGTTAGGTCTAATACATGCCTATGGTATGTGCATACAAACAACTACAAATAGGAATATGCTAACACTAAACTCAAAAAATCAAAACAAAAAATAAATAGATATAGATGCACTTGGAAAGATTGGGAACCATTGGATTCAAGCTAATGTTTATCTAGAGAGATTGTAGACAAAATTTAATTATATTTGGATCTTAGGACTTTAGTGTAAGGGTTAGGAGGAGAATTCATTCCAAGATGAGAAGTCTTTGAGGTCATAGGACCACTAAACATTCTTGGTATGTCTAGAGTCAACTTCTTATCATATCTTAGTATGGACACCTATCATGATAATTATGAGTAGAAGATGGAGTAAAATTGAAAAAATAGGTGAAAGTTTGACAAAAATACACTACAAGAGGGATAAAACTTTAAAAATACCCTTGGATTCAAGATTGGGAACCACTCAACCTAGAATTGGGAGGCCATGATGAGCTCACAAAAAATCAATTTCAAGCAATTCTAATCCTGAGACATTGCTACAAGGAAATGTTTCCCCAAACTCGAGGATAAGTCTTGATCTATCCCTAACCTAGAGGATAAGCTCATGTGTTGCACTTGGACTAAAGGAGAAGTCTTGTTTTGTGCCTAGGTTTAGGTCCAACTTGGAGGAGAAGTTTGATACCTTTGTTTGATCTAAAATTTCATAGGGTGCTTCTTATCAACCTTATAAGAACTTCCCTAAACTAGAACTAAGTTTTTTTCTTTATAGATCTCTCTTCAACCTACAAGAACAAAATATCAAAGGGAACACTTGCAAAACAAAGAGTTAAAAAGGAAGCTACCTCGGTCAACCCCTTGTGGGTATTCAAATAGGAGTCCACATGGAATGAATATAAATATTGTAATGTGTGTCTGTACTAAGAAACAACACTTTATCTAAGCATACACAACCAATTAATAAATCTTTTGATGAGTGGGATGCAAGAAAGACTAATTATGTGTTAGCTGGGAGCTAACAAAAAGTGGTCAAATGAAAATAAAAACTAACAAAAATGTAATGGATGGATACGCATCTGAGATAGGGAGGTGGAAAAATTAATCTGGATTAAAAATTACAAAGTATGCATTTTTTTTAAGGAAATTATGAACACTTCTGAGTTGTGTCAAGAGCATTTCTGAGTTGATCCAAGAGCACTTCCACAGAGATATGTCAAAAGAACTTCCACTACTCCTTCAACATCCTTCAACATTTTTTTCCCGCATTGTATTGAGATGTGTCAACTACACTTTCATTGAGATGTGTCAAGAACACTTCCACTACACCATCACCTAATGCTACATGTGAATCTAGAGTTGATTCTTAGAGAACTTCCAAAGATTCATCACAGTAGAAGATTGATATCACTTTCTTTGCTTCTACAGATTTCAAGAGTTGCTTCACAAAAGGCTTCCAGTGAATCTTCAAAGCATGACTTCACATTTGAATTATATTTATATGACATGCAATTGACATTCCATACATGGATCTTGCAAGTATTGCAGGACTATCACTTTTAGTTGTATTGTGTCAAGTGCACTTCCATTGAGTCGTGTCTAGAACACTTTCTTATTTTCTCTCTTTTGGAGAATTTTTTTTCCCACAGGGTTTTCTTTCTTTCTCCACCTTATGAGATGCATTTGTACATGAGTAACTCATTAGGCCTAGTAGCCAAGACCCATCATTGTTTCACTACTCCCTAAGTTACACTTAAGGGGGATGTTAGTGTGAAAAGTGACATTATCTATCTAGTTAGCTTTTAGCATGTCTATGAGATTTCTATTCACACTAGCTTAAGTCTAAATTTGGGCTTCTTACCTTTTGTCTCACCTTATGTGGTTAAGACATGTGTTCTTACCTTTGTGAGATACCTACTTCATGCAAACTTTCTACTTGCTCAAATATGTGTCACTTGAGAAAGACAAGTGTTACACCTATGGAGGGTTACTTAGTCATTGTATACAACCTTCTCACCTCCTCATGCTTTCTTATTTAAGCAAGATTCTAATGTACCTATTTTCTATCTTTTGGCAATGTAATTTTAGTTATTGTGTAAAAAATAGCTTGTGGTTGGATTCCTGCTTGTTGATCGTTGCTAATCCCAACACTTCCTTCTCTCCAAGGTATTGTTGACTAGATGGTTTGCAAAAGTTTTAACATATCCCATACATTATTCCAAAAACTTGACATGAAACCAATTTTATAGTTTACCATAGAGCCTTGGAATGGCTCTATCTCCTTTATAGTACCATCAAATGAAGTATTTTTAGGAGTTGATATAGTAGGAAGTTTCAATGGAATATTCACCATTGTTGAAGAATGATGACCAAACATTGCTTGATCTAAGAGTCTATAAAATTGGAAATGGTCTATAGAAGAATGAGGGGGGATATATACATAGAATTTGTTAAGCATAGTTTAAGTAGGGATTAATATGTTGTACATAAACCTAAGAATTTTATGTTGTTTAGGTAGAGGGTTTGAGGGAGTACTCAAACACCTCTTACTACTTGCATCTTGTGCTTGATTCATAAGCTTCACCATTTTTCTCTATTCTTTTTCAATCTTTTATTTCTCTTTATTCAACTCTTCCCTTTGTTGTTGGATATTATCTATAAGAGTTGGTATATAATGTTCTATAGAATGCAAGATTTGGCTAAGGAGGTAGCCACCCAAAATCTAGGAGCTTCAATGAAAGCACAAGAGAGACCCAACATGAAAGAAAAATTCTATTCTATCAAAGGATGTAAATATGCATACAATATGTACATATACATGAATAAATGAATAAGATTACAATGAGAAGACCTTGGTTACATAGGCAAAGGTTAAACATAAGACAACATAATATTATGATAAGTGTCTTAATCTTATTACTTGAGACACAAAAAGATAACTATCCTAAGTGTGTCCTAAGTATGCCTTAAGTGAACTTAAGTAGACAAGTGTGAATAGGACCTAATGTGGAACTAGTTAGGTAATATACCCCATTCACACCAACACCCCATTAAGTGCAACTTAGAGAGAATATGAAAACATGCAAAGATGTGTCTTAGCTACAAGGTCATGTTAGGTACCCATGTACAAACAATCTCTCATAAATGGAGAAAATGAGAAAACCCATAGGAAAAAACCCCTATCCAAAAGAGAGAAAACATAAGATACTCTCCAAAGTATGAGAAGGAAAAAACCCCATGTTAGGAAAAAATCCCCCCATAAGAGAGAATAAGAGAACCATGTAGCCCCTCTAAATGCAAAATCTCCTACACTGATGGTAGATGCTCGATAATGAATGTTGAAGATGATCCAATACCATCGAACAACATTCCTCCCCTTAGGAAGAAACAAAGCCAAGGATGATGTAGGATGCCTTCCCATTCCTAGAAGGAATATGAGGGAAGAAAAATCAAGATGTATTATGTATCTAAACTCTGCTCAAGTGTCAGCATGTCAAGCACCAAAAGGTGCCACAATCAAATGAGGAGTCCTAGGCCAAACTAAAGAAGGTGACAATCCAAAACCTAGTGGAAACAAATATAGAACATGATCCAAAGATGATGAAGGCTCCTCCAAGTGATACTCAAGGATCTCCAACCCAATGCCAAATTATGACAAATGAATAGGTGGAGAAAGAACAAGAGGGTTTGAATGTGCCTGCATCACATTCGAAGAATATGATGCAACTCCATAAGAGCTAACATCAAAGAGGAGATGAGGCCATTATGAGATGGATAGAGATAGAGAGGGGAGAGCGGGATATGGGGAGCGATAGAGGAGAGATATATAGAGAAGGGAGATAAAGAGATAGAGAGATGGGGGAGATGGGAGATAGAGAGATAGGGATAGAGAGGGAGAGATGGAGAGGGGGAAAGAGATAGGGGAGAGAGACAGGGAGAGAGAGGGGGGAGACCAAGAGAGATATAGAGAGAGGGAGAGATAGAGATAGATGGGAGAGATGTGGGAGAGGAGAGATAGAGAGATACCTAGATAGAGAGGGAGAGATAGAAGGTGGGAACGATATAGGGGAGAGAGATAGTGAGAGATAAAGAGAGGGGGAGATTGAGAGGGAGAGAGGGGGAGGGAGAGATGGAGGGAGAGCGAGGGAGAGATAGGGCAGAGGGGAGATAGAGAGGAAGAGATAGAGGAGAAAGAGAGGGAGAGATGGGGGAGAAGGGAGATAGGGATAGAGAGTGAGAGATAGAGAGAGGGGGAGAGAGAGGGAGAGATGGGGAGAGGGGAGATAGAAATATAGGGATAAATAGGGAGAGATAGAAAGGAGGAAAGAGACATGGAGAGAGATAGGGAGAGAGGGAGAGAGGGAGAGAGGAGAATGAGAGATATAGAGAGAGGGAGAGATAGAGGGGAGAGAGGTGGGGATATAGAGATAGATAGAGATAGAGAGAGGGGGAAAGAGAGAGAGAGAGGGATGGAGAGAAAGATAAAGAGATAGAGATAGAGGGAGAGTAGATAGAGATATCTAGAGAGGATGAGAGAGAGATAGAGATATGTTCCTTCTCATCATCACCTAATAATATAACTGTTGTCTCTTCTTAGATATGAGGCTACTATATAGGGAAAGAAGATGGAGGGGTAACATTAGTTTTCTAAAGCATATTAACTAAATATGCAAAAATATTTCAACAGATACAAAATACAAACGCATTATAACGTGCTTGCGTTATAACGCACTCACATTATAATGTGAGCACATTTTTTCCTGCCTTGGGAAATTCCAACCCTAAGGGTTGGACCTACCTTTTGAATGCCAAGAAAGTGTTTTCAACAAAACTTAGAAAATCAACAAAATCCTAAGCGTGCTCTCCATCAGGTTTACATGCTTTTCAATGTCAATACGAAAAATGCCAGGATGACTTCAAATTTTTTATTAGCTTTCTAACCATGTTTTTTTAAAAAAAATCTGATAACATTAAGGCTTCCATCTTGAATTTCTTTTTCTAATGTGTTCTTTTTTAGAAAACCTATGTCTAGTATTTCAGCCAGCATGGGTGCTATCACAATAGTGTGGCCCACTTATGGGACATCCTGATTTTTCTCTGAAATTACATATTTTTTAGAAAAAATAATGATTTAAGCTTTGATGGGTTCCATCTAAAGGGGTTTAATTGAAGGGCTCGATAAAACCCCATTAGATCAAATCCCCTTGGAAAGAACCCCTTAGTCTTAAGTCAAACCCTCAATGAAGTCTCCTCCACACCTATTAAAATGCTGACAAAAACAAATTTTGCTTCACCTTTTGGGGGATCAAATGAAGTCATTTATGAATTTTATTTTGTAAAAATGTATCCCTTATTATAAGCTTTTCAAAAAGTATGATTTTGAATATGATTCATTTGATTTTATATTTATTTTCTAGTTTCTAGTGAACGTAGGTTTTTCACTGAACAACAATGTCTCTATTCCACATTAGGAAAAATAAAAAATAGAGAAAAAATTTAGAAAAATATTTGTGCACTAGTTATTGATGTCCTTGTTTCACCAAAAAAAAAAAAAATTGAATTTTGATATATACACAACAAGTTATGCTTGACGACATACACCTATGTCCAAATTATAGTTACCCTAACTTCAAAAATTAATTGAAAAAAATATATGTAACAAAAAATTATGAAAAAATATCCATGCACTAGATATTGATGTTAAAAATATATATTTTAAAAAATTAGAATTTTATTTTTTCTAGAAAAAAAGTTATACTGGATGACATAAACATTACTTTCTGAAAATGTTGTTTACTATTAAGAACTAGTTATTAAAGGGGACATTGAAAGATTCGTGATTTATTTCAAAAAGAAATTAAAAAAATATATTTAGAATCTACACACAAGTCACCAAAAATCACTAGTTTGCATCATCTCCAAATTCTTAATGGTTTAGCTGCTATAGGTCTCAGAAAGTAAAGATTTAGTTAAAAATGTTGATATCAATGTCCATCTTGGCCAAAAAGTGGGACTCATTATTATGGGATTTTTTTAGTTTTTTATTAAAATTTTTAAAAAATTACATTTTTAGATTCTAGACTCTATTCTATACACATTGAAAAAAATGATTTTTTATTAGATTTCAAAAACTTTAGGGGGGAGCACGCTCAAATATCCATTGTTAAGGATGTCTCTGCTTTGAAAATTCATAAAAAATCATATTTTCATTATAAATTTTTTAAAAAAATTAGGCATAAACTACATGATGTTAGCTAATTTTCCACTAAAGTGATTTGTGAAATACTTAAAATAATCAGCATTCTAGGGGGAGCATACTAGATGCTATGTTATATTTTTTGAAAAAATCAAGGTCACTTTGTGTGTTCCCCCTATTTGGACCTCTTAATCTCCCCCATTTTAAAAAAATTAGTAGTTTAGAAACTAGATTCCGAGCACTACAAATCTTGTTCTTATCACATCTTCTAACTTTGAGTGTGGCTATTTTCAATTTCTCATCCAAAATCAGTTTTTACTAATTTTAGAAAAAAATAAAGTGACCACTTTTGACCCCCTTTTGGTCCCCCATTTCCATGCACATACCTTGCACATGGAATAAAAAATTTGCTTCCAATAGTTATCCTGCCTTTGGCAGGAACCAAAAAGAGAAGTCAACTTTTATTTTCAAAGGGAGAATTTTAAAGTATTAAACTTTGCTTTAAATGTTTTAGAAGCTAGGTGAAAGGCTAACCCTCATAAAATATAAATCATGTAACAAAACTTTATGCTTTAAAAGACATGTGAAAGTCTTCTTACTTTTAAAAAAGAGGAGTAAAATCTTGAAGTAAAATTGTGTTTTCAATTTTAAAAAGGGTTTTAAATATTTATGTTGTCTTTTTATTTTTTAATATAAGGAAAAATGTGCATAGAAAGGTTGGTTGGTAGTGATATGCTTAGGTATTGGAATTTGCTTTATCAGATGTGACATTTCTTGTTAAATCAAGAGTTAGATGTAACTCTCTCGTCTTTGTATGCCACAAATTTTATAAAGTCCTTGATTGTTTGGTTCATAAGAAGACCAACATCAAGGAAACATAATAAAAAAAATTCCTTGTGTGTGTTGGTAGGGGCTTCATTTGCAAGCCTTTGTGTTTATGTGTTTGGGGAGTTTATTTTTAAACTATGACCTCATTTGAAAGCTCTAATATTGTGGTTAGTGCAAAATTAGATGGTTCTAACTATGCAAATTGGAAATGTCAGATGAAATTAATTCTACAAATGAAAGGTTTATGGGAATTAGCAATAGAAGATAAACCTACAAATGCAAGTCAACATCACAAATGAGATAAAATGGATATGAATGCACGAGAAACAGTTCTAAGGCAAATCAGTCTAGGGATTAGGCCTCATGTTCAAGATTTGAAAACAACAAAGAGAATATGGGAAACTTTGCAACCAATGTATGAAAGAACAATATAATTAAAAATTATGGATATTAAAAGGGAATTGAATCATTTGAAAATGAAGGGAGTTGATAGCATGAATGATCACATTGCCAAAATAAAGAATTTGAGAAATCAACTTTGTAACATCCCAACTAGAATATTAGATTAACTCAAGCATAATTAAGAAAATATTCTCACTTTTTTTATATAAAGAGAAATATCCATAATCAATATATTATATTTGTAATATCCAAGTACAATATACATGTTTCAAAAGAAGATCTCTTCACACATGACTAACAATTTGTACATATATCTCAAATTGTCGTATTTCTTATGACTTACAATTTTATCAATAATATTTACAAAATAAGAAATGTATTCCTTTCACAAGTCTTTGGCAGTCAACTGTAGGAGAGAGAGAGAGAGAGAGAGAGCATCACCCTGGTGCTTTTCCTCCAACCACAGACTGACGTTCCCCCGTTCACCTTCCTCTCTAGAAGTGGTCCTTCCCTTCACGAGGGTAATAGATAATGAGAATCAACTGATTCCATATGCCATCTGAGAACTAGTGATGTGTCCTAGCTAAAGACAATTGGGTTTACAACTCTAGTATAGCTCTAGCTATGTATGACCCATTCTAATTGTTTAGCTTATCTGGTACACCGTGAACCGACAATGCAAGTAGTGACTTTTGCATTACTTTGGCCAAAGTTTCATATATATAAGTAGTTGCATGTTCACTCACTCTTTTCTCGACTTGGAGACATCACTCTTATTACTTTATCATATAAATAAATAATTCTTTCGACTTGCTTATACCATTCTCATCATAAAGATATATCATAATCCTTATCTACTCGTCATTTTGACAAGTCTAAGGTGAGAAATTAGGTGACTATATAACATATATTGAGTCCCTCTTTGCATTCTTGCAATCATAGGCCTATGACATCCTATCATCTACTCAATGCCCTATCAACCTATTCGCATGCTCATTGTATTCTCTATACAAGCAAGATTCTGACATTTAAACCATAGGGTTTTTATGATTAAAGACTCTATCTATTACAGTCAAAGAATATAGTCGTTCAACTCATAATCTGTCAAAGATAACTATAGTTTCATTTACCATCGAATTGAATGTACACTTCCTCATGTCTATCAAAAAGATACCATAATAATAAAGTAATCCACATTATGACTAATCATTATCGTAGTGAGTATATCCCTCAACTACCTTGTGGCTAATCTTAGCCTAAGATAGGATTAAAGGTCATTCCTCTGTAAAAACTAGAATTTGCATAGTTTAAAATAACTCAAGAATAGCTTCTAGAAACAACACATTCTTCTTCATATACTTGAACACAATGGTCTAATGTCAAGTGTTTCTACACAATGACTTTGACTCCAAACTTGCTTCTTTTAAATATTTTTCAAAACATTCTATATCTTCATGATTAGCTACTGCTATGGGATGAGTATTTTGTTTCACAAAAATGACCTTCACTTAGGTCTCTATAAGTACACATTTGGCCCATAATAAAATTTCTACGACCAAACTTGGTTTTTAGCTATTAGTCAAACATTTCATATCGACTTATTCCTTGTACATAGCCAGGCTCTTAATTTCCTCGGCACACTCGGCCACACTTAAGGCACAATAGTTTAATGCAATTAATGTTGTGGGTATAATATATAACCCATTCGGCCAAGTATAGATTATACAGTTGGCCATAGTAAAGATAATACAATCAACCAAGTATAGATATAACAGTTGGAAAATTAAAGATATTACAGTCGACCAAGTAAAGATATTACAGTCAGCCATAATTGACCTATTATGCAAGATACAAACGGCCCATAGTCAGCCTATTATGCAAGATACAAACGGACAAACTTGTTTAGTATAAAAAGCTTAATAAATAACACAGTAAGCTTAGGGTATAACATGGTGAGTATAATATATTACACGGTGAGCTCCAATATATATATATATATATATATATATATATATATATATATATATATATATATATATATATATATATATATATTTGTGTGTGTGTATCATAGTGAGCTCTATATATACATCGTGAGTTCTATAATACAAAGGTATAGTTGGAATTCAAGTATTTACATTAAATATCATAGGCACAACCTTAACTATTTACCTGTGAAGGTATTCATGCTTCTCTATCAAATAAAAGATATATAAACATCTAAGACATGGTCGAAGAACTTCCAACTTAGAGGTATCAATCTGTTTAATACTTTTAAGTATAAATTATCTGATAGGGATTTCGACAATTAACAAAATATACAATTCCTCTTTCTAAGTTATAGTGAGGTAATTCAAATAATGGTATTCCTTTGTAGAGGTTATATATCTAAACCACATTCGCAGTAGCACAGAGAATCCATTTTGCAAAATAGAAAAACAACTCAATTCTATTACTCTTTCTAAGCTAATTGAACTATTTGAAGGCAAGATTGTTATTATACATTATCACAGTCTACAAATTGTAATAGAATTACCTGTAAGATAGATAGTCTGAGTCCTTAACTGCAGTCACCTTGTTGCAATCCCTTTCATTCTTCCACTGCTCTTGAGCTCTTCCCCCTTTTCCCTTTCTTCTTCATCTACAAGACCTTTCTTCATGGGTGTATCCACAAAGATGGGGAACCAAAAAGTCACCACCATGGGACTTTTTCGTCCAAAATAGGCCAAAACGCGAGCACATTATAACATGCTCACATTTTCACTTGCTTTAATTTTGTCAAAAAAAACTTCATTTTCTCCCATTCACTCACAGCCAAAGGAGCTTGTATGCAAAAAAATAGTCTTCAAAGCACAAGAGCATTCAAGGAAAGTCTCTCCAAGCAAGTGCAAGGGAGAAATCATCACTTTCACGATGCCACCTCACCGCCAAAGATGTCATGAAGCAAATTTGGAGGGCCTAGCAGCTGAAGAAGGTAGGGTTTGTTTAATTTTTGTTAGTTTGAGAAATTTTTTGACTTTTGCAATGTTTGATTAGTTTTTTATTTGCATTTATAGTTAATGAGGCAAGAGAAAACCCAAATCTAGTTGAGGAGGGTCAAAACAACCCCCAAAACCCTCCAAACCCTCAAAACCCACCTTCATGTCCTCACAATGTAAGAGATACACAAGAAAACTACCTAGGGCAAATAGAAGAAAACAAAAGACATCTTCAAACCCTTATTCGAATGCTAAACAATCCAATTGCAAGCATTGATCGTAGGAGAGCGCTTGTGAAGTCATTAGAGGAGATTATTTCCCACTCTGAATCGGTGACAAAACAAATCACTAAATTTCAAGACTATAGGGAGAGGTGTCGGCAATAGTATGTTGACAAATTGTCATATGAACAAGTGAAGAATGAAAAAATTATAAAATCTCAATTATGTGCACACTTTATTAATCCTAAAACTGACCAAAGATTACAAGAAACTTGCAAACGATTCCCTATTCATTGGTGTAGGAATGAAGAAAGATCCCAAAACTTTTGGGATAGATGGTACATGGTCTTTAATGAGCACCCATGCAATAATGATGAGGTGCCACAATATTTCTTGAGGAAACTCCATTGCAAGTTCATCCTCAAGAAGATTCCCAATTATTTTAACATTCGAGAGTTCCATGGTAGAGGTGGTGGCTCTGCCCAAGATAGAGAGGGGGCTCAGCAAGATGAAAACCTTGTACTTAGACCCCTATTGAGGCAAGAACATAGGTCACTCCCTTCGACTTTGAAGGATAGTGTTGAGGTGGAGACATTACATTCATTGACTACTCTCATGCAGTCTCTAGCACAGCATGCCGATGATCTTACCCAGGCTGATGAGGGTGAGAGTAGTAGGCATCATTTGTCCCCACATTTGTGCAGTTCATGTGGGAACCTGTGTGATTATGGGACGCAGGACACATGGTAGGACTCTACACAGGATGCTACGATGCAGGGGCAGCATGCATTGATGGAGGCAACCATATTGGATGAGATTGTTCTCACCGATGATCTCTTACAACATACATTTGGTATTGACTCTCAGGTTATTTTTTACAAGTTTCATCTTGATTTAATATATTGTTATTTGAAATTTGTAATTAATTTAATATGACTATCTATAAATAAGTCAAAAATAATGTATGTAATTGTCTGTGCAATGAAATTCGAGGGTCAGAGTCTTCATCCTACCTCCATTAGCTATCCATTAGTAGGTTATGAGAGGAGGTCAAGTTAGCAGGTATGCAATTTATCACATGATCGTAATTATTGTAGATATATCAATGGTAATATTATTTTGTGACAATTTGATGATTTCAATAGTCATCGGCACCTCCATGGTTTCCTTGGTCCCCTGGACGCAAATCCACCACTCATACAAAGGTAAATTTAACCATTTCTAATCACTATGCATTTTTAAAATAATGTTATGTATTTATTTTGATCGAATAATCTTGAACTTGATTTTCAGATGTTGAATATGGAGACTCATCCTCATCTTCGTGAGTCAGTGTAGGTAGGCATTGATGCAACCATGATGTCTTCAAATCCTTTGACCGAGGTATGAGCCAATAACATGAAAATGTCATAATTTTGTATTTCTTGTTTTATCTCATGTCATTTGATGTACATAAATGATATTTATGTTTAGTCAATTTTTCTTCTTGATGCTTCTCATAGGAGGTCACAACTCCAGCCCATCTAACTAAGAATGAAGAGAGAGACAAGATAATGGAGAGTGATCATCGGATGGCGATAAGTGATCGACTACATATGCGATGTTATATATTTCATACATTTTTTATATTAATGTGCATATTGTTTGATTGTATTAACATGTGGAGCTAGATGAACTTCTGTCGAAGAGGTCTACTCGATGGCAGATAGAGGATGAGTCACGGATTAGCTCTCCATCTTCACAGTCAAGCAAGGGCCGTCGATTATTTCATAAAAGTCCATAGGAAACTAGTTTTTGGGACATTTTTTGTATGCCTAGATGGCTTTGTATACATACTTTTGTATGTTACCAATGTATATTTTTGTATATATGCCTGTATGGTTTTGTTTGGACATGCCTATATGGCTTTGTATATAAACTAGATGTTATGTTCATGACATTATGTATATGACAGTTTATATTAAATATTTAATATGATGATCAATTATTGTAATAGGAATTTGGTTTTACACATACCAATTGCATTTTCTTGAAAGTTTATAAATTGTTTTCAAATAATCCATTTTGTGCATATCTTACAATCATTGCATTCTGTGGGACTGTGCATTTCTTTTAGGCATCATTTCAAACAATTCACACGCCTTGTCTATGCTTCCACACTTTCCATACATGTCTACAAGGGCAGCTGCAAATACAATACATGTGACAAAATTCCTATATCATTTATGCTTTGATGGTTGTCCACACCATGTTCCCTAGATCCCATTCTGGCATAGGCAAGGAGGAAGTTGGATAAGGCTGTACAACTTGGTTTTAGACGTGCCAAAATTTGCGTTTGGTTGAAATTTACTTTTGTGCATTTGCTTGAGAGTTTTTAAAGCCTTATGAAAAAACCATTTCGTGCATATCTTGCAATCATTGCATTCCATGAGACAACATTTCTTTGAGGCATCGTGTCAAACAGTTCACTTTCATTGTATATGCTTCCACACTTTGCATACATGTCTTGCAGGGTACTTACAAATACAACATTTGACAAAATTTCTATATCCTTTATGCTTTAATGGATGTCTATACCGTGTTCTAAAAATACCATTTCTACAGTTTTGGAATTTGGCTTTAAACTCGCCAATTGTATTTTCTTGAAACTTTCTAAAGGCTTATCAAAAAATCCATTTTGTTCATATCTTGCAATCATTACATTCCATGAGGTGACATTTCTTTGAGGCATCATGCCAAACAGTTCACGTGCCTTGTCTATGCTTCCACACTTTGCATACATGTCTTTGAGGGTAGTTGCAACTACAACATCTAACAAAATTCCCATATATTTTATCCTTTGATGGATGTCCATTTTGGCATAGGCAAGGAGGATACTGGCTAAGGTTGTGGAATTTTTCTTTACACCCGCCAATCGTATTTTCTTGAAAGTTTATAAAGCCTTGTCAAAAAAATCCTTTTTTTGTTCATATCTTGCAATCATTGCATTCGATGAGGCAACATTTCTTTGGGGCATCATGCCAAATAGTTCACGTGCCTTGTCTATGCTTCCACACTTTGCATACATGTCTACAAGAGCAACTGTAATTACAACATGTGACAACATGGTTGCATGATGGGGTTTGACTTGGACTTATGGTAGGAGACTCTTCAATGAAATGGATAGACATAGGAGTGGATGATGGTGTTGGAGTGGTAGACATGTTATGAGGAGGTTCTTTATTAGGCTCAAGGATAGGAATTTGAGTACATGATGTTCTTAGATTCCTTGCTAATAGTCCTTGGGTCACATCCTTCATGGCTTCATGGGTTCATGGACTAGGATATGCATATAGTTCATGGACAATGATGGAAGATGTTGTGGGGTTAGGATTAAGATCGAGTGAATGGATATAGGAGGGGATGGATTAGGATTAGGAGTGTTAGAGGGGGATGAAATTGGATCAATGGATTTGGATGGCTCCATATCTTTGCTTTTATTTTTGGATTTTGTAAAGAGTCTTTGGAGAAAATTTTTCAAGGGTTCATGGGTTGATGGATTAGAGCTTAGAATGTTTGATGGTGGATTGGATGGTGAGTTATATGGTGGATGGATGATAGGGATTGATGGATTAGGAGATGGGTGGACTAATGCATTAGGATTAGGAGGATTGGAGGGAAATTATAAAATAATTCCCCTTTAACCCTAACCCCTAAACCCTAAACTTAAGCAACCCTAGAAACTCATAAACCCTAAATAATGCCCCTAAAGGTCTGAGCAACCCTAAACTCATAAACCCTAAATAATGCCCCTAAACCTGAGCAACCCTAAACCTCTCTCTCTCTCCCAAAACCCCTAAACCCTAAATATTGCCCTTAAAACCTAACCCCTAAACCATAAACCTGAGCACCCCTAAACCCCTAAACCTTAAATAATTCCACTAAACCCTAAACTTAAGCAAACCTAAACTCATAAACCCGACCAACCCTCTCTCTCTCTCTCTCCAAAACAAGAAAACTAGGACTCTCTCTCCTTATCACCCTATCTCTCCCCTCTCTCTTCCCTCCATCTCCATCCTCTCTCCCTCTTCCTCCCTCTTCTCTCCCATGTCGACAAAGAACACAGAAACAAGAAAACTAGGACATGCAAAGAGGTACGAGGATATAAATTAGGATGATGAAATGGAAACAAGATAATTTATGAAATTTCATTAGATGTGAAGAATGATGAGGAGAGATAGAGAGGAGAGGGAAGTAGAGTGTGTGAGAGAGAGAGGGTAGGAGGTAGAGACATGAGCGAAGTAGAGAGTGAGAGAGGGTAGGAGGTAGACATGGGAAGGAAGAAGAGAGAGAGAGAGGGTAGGAGGTAGACAGGGGAGGGAAGTAGAGATTGAGAGAGAGGGTAGGAGGTAGAGAGGGGAGGGAAGTAGAGAGTGAGAGAGAGGGTAGGAGGTAGAGAGGGGGGAGAAGAGAGTGAGAGAGAAGGTAGGGGTAGAGAGGTGAGGGAAGTAGACTCAGAAAGAGGGTAGGAGGTAGACAGGGGAGGGAAGTAGAGAGTGAGAGAGAGGGTAGAAGGTAGAGAGTGGAGGGAAGAAGAGAGTGAGAGAGAAGGTAGGAGGTAGAGAGGGGAGGGAAGCAAAGACTCAGAGAGAGGGTAGGATGTAGAGAGGGGAGGGAAGTAGAGAGTGAGAGAGATGATAGGAAGTGCAACTACCCTTGTAGACATGTATGTAAAGTGTGGAAGCATAGACAAGACATGTCAATTGTATGACATAACACCTCAAAGAGATGTTTTGTAATGGAATGCAATAATTGCAAGATATGCAAAAAATGGATTTGTTGAAAAGGCTTTAGAAAATTTCAAGCAAATGCAATTGGCATGTGTATAGCCAAACATGCTTAGCTATAATGCGCTCGTGTTATTGATTTCACATTACGTGAGCACGTTATAACACGCTCACGTTATGCTAAGCTTATTTGGACGTGTTTTTATCAGTTTTTAGCAAAATTTTGAGATAATCTGGAGTGTGCTCCCCATTAGGATGGCACTTTTTTCAATGAAAACTCAAAAAAAATACCACCACAATCTTAAGCTCTCTGTTAGCTATCTAACCATCTAATTTTTTTCACATTTTGATTACGTTAAGGGTTTCATCTTTAATTTCTTTTGTTAGCGTGTCCATTTTTTTGTCAAAAACCAGTGTCTAGTATTTTTGACTTTTTTTAACCATTCATCAAAATTTGAAATAAGTTACATTTTTAGAAAGTAGACTTCATTCTACACGTATTAAAAAAAATTGATTTTCGATTAGTTTTCAAAAATTTTAGGGGGAAGCACACTTAATTTTCTATTTTTTAGTATGTGTCCACTTTAAAAATTACTAAAAAATCAATTATTCATGAAAAAATTATCAGAAAAATCAGGGATAAACTACATAGTGTTAGCTAATTTCTCACTGAAGTGATTTTTGAAATACTAAAACTAAGTTAACATTTTAGAGGGAGCACACTAGATGCTAAGTTATTTTTTTGAGAAAAACAAGACCAATTTGTGTGCTCCTCCTTTTTGAACCCCTTAATCTCAATCATTTTTGGAAAAAAATAATAGTTTAGAAACTAGATTCGGAGTACTACGACTCTTGTTTTAGTTCCATCTTCAAATTTTGAGTGTAGCTACCTTCAATTTTTCATCCAACATCAATGTTTCCTAATTTCAGAAAAAAAAATTGGCATCTTAAGACCCCCTTTTGGTCCCTCATATTTGTGCACTTACCCTCATACCTACTTATCCCACTCAGTAACAGTTATGGGAAATAATAATTACATCGCCTCTTGATTATCTCTACTCTCGTGAGAATTAGTATGCAGGGATAGTGGAGAGTATGGAGCGACAGCTCCCTCTCCCACTCCCCTAGCAGATCTAAGGAGTGTGCCAAGTAGGATTAAAGGGAGAGACTCCAACAAGATTTAACTTGCAACAATATTAATAATAATAACTATAATAATATTTAATAATTATAATAAAAATAATAGTGGCTTTATAAATAGACATAACATATTCAACTAAAAGATGTCAATATTGTGTACTCTCGAACACTAATTGTGCTCATATGAAGCACAATTATCGATGAAGAATTTTCACAAATTGACTGACATTTTAACAACAAGATTAAACATGTTTAGTCAATTTACACACGTCAATATGACATCCAAAAGGCTTACACCATGCTTCTATCAAATGATGAAAAAATATTTAACCTTCATCTTAACGATGGCACAACTTGACAAGAATAAACATGGTCTCTCTCTACCAAGTGTATTTGTGTGTGTTTCTAGATGGCATAAGGTTCATTGCATTCCTGTGATCTAGCATCCTCTCCATGGTGATACTCTCTCTCCTCATATTGGAGGGAAAATAACATTGTTCCTGCATCCACCTTAGTTACATGATGGTAATTTGTCCATTTCATCATTTTAACCACATGTTCAATAACGATGTCATAAACAATTATTTCTTGCATATAAATTAATATAAACAAAAGCATTTCCCATCATTACTATAATCATAATATTTTCTCTAACTATCTGTCTCCTTGAAAATAATGAAAATAAATACTTTACTTTGAAAACGGGGTGTGACAAACTTGCAATGATGAAGGTGAAATATGAAGATTTAGAAATTGTAGATTTTTTTATTGAAAACCTTCCAAATGAATATCATAATTTTTCATATGCACATTAGAGCTAACTGAAAAAATTGACAATATGAAACTAGAGGAAGTTTATGGGGCTTTGTCAAGAATGAAGAAGATAGGCTTAAAAAGTTCACATGTGAGTCTAGTAAAAGTTCTCAAGCATTTATGGCTAAAGGCAAATATAAGAATTACAATCAAGGCAAATCATATCAAAATCAAAGACAACAAAATCAAGGGAATCCACACAAAAATAATCAAAGGCAATGGAATCAACAAAGGGATAATCAACAAAGGAATAGTTTTCAAAAGGGGCAAAATGAATGGAGAAATCAGAAGGACAATTTTAAAAGGGAAAAAACCATCACATGTTACAATTGTTGAGGAGAAGGACACAAAAGTGATTAATGTCCTAGGAAATCACATGTAGGAGGGCAAAGAAAATATTATCGAAGAAGACAATCAATTTTTTCTCAAGAAGAAGGTGATCATAATATATTAATAACCTCTTTAGCTACTCAAGGAAATTCAAATAACACATGGTACATTGATTCATGAGCTAGCCAACATATGACTTATAATAAGAACTTCTTTGGTTCTTTAGAGGAAGTAAAAGGTGGAAGGATATTTCTTGGTGATGATAGTTCACATGAAATTAAAGGAATAGGTTCAATTCCAATGAAAGGACATGATGGAAAAAAATTAGAAATAACAGATGTGAATCTTGTACTCAACATGGTTATAAGGTGGAATTCTACTCAGATAAGTGTCTAATTAAGAACATTAATGATGGATTCAAAATTGTAGCTACAAGAGTTGAGAGTGATGGTATCTACAATTTTTTAGCATATGTAGATAAGACAACATACATTACTACAGGTTCCTCTACAAGTGAGTTGAGGCATTAAAAATTTGGTCACTGAAATTATCAAAGAATGGCTATGCTTTCAAAAATGAATATCGTTGATAGACTTCCTTGGATAAAAGTAAACACAAATGTGTGTATAGGATGCATGGTTGGCAAACAACATAGAGACAAGTTTTAAAGGTCTACATGGAGGGCAAGTAAATCTCTTGAGCTTGTCCATAGTGATTTATGTGGGCTTATGAATCCCCCATCAAAGGGAGGAGCTAGGTAATTTTAACATTCATTGTTGATTTTTCAAGGAAGGTTTGGGTCTACTTCCTTAAGCAAAAGAATGAAGTGTTTGACAAATTTGAAATGTTTAAAGCATTTGTGAAAAATCAAAGTGGGAATAGGATCAAGCGAATAAAAACATACAATGGTGGAGAATATGTTAATAACAAATTCAAACATTTTTGTTAACATCATGGGATCAAGAGAGAAATGTCTAATAGATATATACTCCTCAATAAAATGGTGTTGTTGAAAGGAAGAATAAAACCTTAGTGGAAATGGCTGTTGACCCATTTTTTCCTCTGACCAGAGCCAAACAGTCAACCTGGTATTTCCTTGAAAATCCTTTGGAAAATGTTGCCTAAAAATGAAAAGTGCCGAATTGCCTAAAAAACTTTACCATTGGAAAGAGCTCGAAAAAATAGGCAGGTTTGTTTTTTACATCACCCTGAAATTCGGCCAAATAAAGAAGTTATTGATGGTCAAAGTTTTGGTCAACATACAGTTCAAATATACATTTGGCGGGCTTGCAAATCTATATCGGCCTTAGGAAATATGAAAAAATTTGAGTTACATGCATTTTCTAAATGTATATCGGGCCAAGGAAGTACATATACATTTAGGAAATCTTCCGCAGATTCTCGAAATATTCGCTAAATGTATATCGGGTCTGCATGTATATAGTGGCTTGTATATCATGCATATACAAGCAAATATACAAGCCGATATGCAAGCCGGATTTCAAATGGATATCATTTCTGCCTCATTCAGGCTTCGGGTCCGTTTTGTATGTATGAGGCCATTTGTATATTACGATATACAAGAAAAAATATAAAGAGTGCAGATGCAAGCCGGACCCGACAGGTAATCAAATATACTTAAAAGTCATTTGGGGTCCGACTTGTATGTATATGGCGCTTGTATATTGTGATATACAAGTCAAAGATGCATTGCGATATACAAGGCAGATTTGAATCAAGGATCAGTTTCGGCACATAAGGCTTTCAGGTCCGCTTTGTATGAATAGGCGTTTGTATATCTTGCATATACATGGAAATGTATAAGACCAAAATATACAAGCTGGATCTAGCAGAACATTAAGAAGCAGCTAAAAGTCATTTGGGGTCCGTAGCTAGTATGATTGCTTATGCAGAAGGAGATATACAAATGGTGGGGTCCACCAAGGTACAAGCACTTGTGCATATTTTTTGGTTGTATGTTTGCTTGTATTTTGTGATATACAAGGTCAAGATACAAGCTAACATACAAGTGGTAGGGCCCGCATATACAAGGGGAAATTGTATGTATATGCAATTTTTGAAATACAAAGGGATGTACAGGGGCCGATATGCAAAGTGCCATGTATGTGCAGAAGGAGTTGCAGGATGAGTTTTTGAATGCTGATTCAGGTGCCAAGATGCAGCGATATACACAGAGATGCAAAAGTGATATATACAGGCAGTTGACCGAAAGTTTGACCACCTGTATCTCTTCCATTTTGGTGAATTTCAACATGCTCCAAGAGGCAAAAGTGCATGTTTTTGCCTCCTCTTTCATTTGAGTAGGTTTTTGGGGGATTTTTTCCAATTTTCAAATGTCAGATCTAGAAATGCGTGTTTTGAACGATGAATATTTCAGAGACGACTTTTAGTAGATGGAGATATTTTTGGGCATTCATTGTAGCAGACAAAATAAGCAGCTCGCATTAATGACAAAGAATATCTTTCCACCTCTTCATCTCCAGATTGACGATGAGTAAGTAGCTGCAATAAAGACTCTAAATATCTCCCCATCCGCCCAGTTCCAAATTTTAACGCCATAACTGATGCAGCTGGACAATCATTTCAGGGAGATATTTTCAATGACAGCTCTTTGAGCGGATTTTTGTAACCGACTTGGTAATTTTGGAATGCTATAAGTATGCATTCAAATGTTGTAAATAGGGTTGAAAATTTTTTGGCATTAAGGCTTTTCTATTTCCAAACAGGGTTTCCATATGCTGTAACCGTGCCTTTCCATTGAATATATGCAAGTTAATTTTACCTCTTTACTAATTTTTCTAGTTCCGTGTGAATCTGCATATGGTTTGTCTGTGAATGTTTCATTCCTCTCAATCATATTGCTTCTCACCTTTGCTAGAGTCATCTAACCTGTGTATACCTACTTGCTATATTTGATTACATTGTGCATCTTCTCAGTGGTATGGAAGTTTCTTTAAATCTATCTGGTGTATCACCCTTTTATGTTTTCAAGCTTTTATTTCATTTCCATTACAAGCTTTCTCTCTCCCTTTTCCCCTCAAAATTTAGTAGTTTTAGGTGATAACTAGATAAGGAAGCTGGCCTTCTCTGGAGGTCTGATCTCACTTAGCAAAGTCCCACACTTAGAGATCAGTCCCATGTTACTCCAGTTTGCAGAGGCTTCATGGCTGTATGCAAGGGTGCAAAACTAGGTGATAACAACTTTGGCACGCCTGGTGGGACCAGTATGATGAACTTATCATCAAAATACTGAGAGAGTTGGTGTTTCTCCCAGTATTATCAGCCTTTGGAGGCAGTACAAACAACACCATGGCAACTCTAATGGCAAATTAGCTGGTTATAGCAGTCCAATTTTTTCCAAGCAGCTAATGAGGTTGGTGCTACTTATTAGTTTTACTATCATTTGATAGTTTTCATAGCACCTGGTGACTCCATTTGGTGTTCCAACTCACATCTTAGTGTGCAAGACACTGTGGTCCATATTCATTCCTAATTTATTATCTAGACTTGCCTATGTTCATGATTTACCCTTGCAATGTCTAGTTATCAACACCACAATGGTTATTCTCCTCCATTCCATGAAGATTCAAACTTTTGCCCTCCAAACACTTCTTTGCCTCATTACAACCAGCATTACTAGCAGGAGCATTTTCAAGCCAATCCTGCTTATCCTTGTTTGCAGCCCATTCATACCTACAATCAGCCCTGTGAAGCCCATTCTAGTCTAAATCAAACGTGCAGCCTCCTTAGTCAGTCCCAAAATGAAACTGATTTGGGTAGCCTTGAGAGTTTCTTAATGGATTTCCAAAGGCAAATTTCAGAGATAGATAAGGAAGCACAGTATAACAGGCAGCAAGAGGAGCTTGCATATCAAGCTTATTTGTCAGAACAGGAGGCAGAAAATAGAAGGGTGTATGAAGAGAGATTCTTGAACATGCAACTTGCAGTTGAGGAGAAACAAATGAAACAGTTGCTTGCTCAAGAACAAGGGCTCAAAGTAAAAAATTTCTCTCCTATTCCCAGCTTCAGACAAGTTCGTCCTTCAAGCCAAGGTGAATTTATGAAAGTGGCTCAAACTTCTCTACCATGGCAGCCTTCTTGGACCAATCATCCTGATTATAAGATACCAAACCTTGTGAAGGCCAATCCTCTCATACCATTTCAGAATCTGGAAGAAGAGAAAGTTGTAGAATCCATGCCTATCATAATTCCAAGTTTCAGGCAGCCTTCTACCTTTAAGGTTCCAAGTTGGAAGGGGCCATCTTTTTCACCCTGTGACGACCCTCCACCAAACACACAAATGGAAGCATACTCTAGTATCCAGCTAGCAGAAGAAAAACAAAATAGGCTTTCGTTGGCTCCATCTCAAAAGTTGGAAACTCAGTCAGCTTTTTCTTCTCCAAATCCAGTTTTTAGTGAGGAGAGTTCCAAGGTTAGAATGCCAAGCTTCAAGTACGGAGAGCCTCCTAAATGTCCTAAATTGGATATCCTAAGTTTTAGAGGGTCTCATCTACTGAAGGAACCTATATTTGACCAAGAGGAACCTAGGCTCCATAAGTTGCCAGGCTTCAAAGCCTTTATCCCTTTACAGGAGCAATTTGTTCCTACACTCACAGAGAAAGAATTGTTTGAATCTATTGCACCTGTGAGTATTACTAAAGTCACTTCAGCGAGGGATGATGCTGCCCTACTTCACGAGCTACCTGACTATGTTGAAGATGAAGAAAGTGAGCAGCTAGTTGTGGATATGCTGCAACAAGAGAACACATAAAATCATGACAAATTGCTGTAGTTTGAAACTGAGCATGACACTGAGGTTCCAAACCATAAAGAAGGCCAAACATGCTGCCCTATGATAGATGATGTAGAGGCTGATTATGCTGATATACTTGAGGAGCTCCCATGCTTTATTGAAAATAATGAGGAGACTAAACATGGATGAGAGCAAGTTGAAAATTTGTTCTTTATTATCCAGCAGGGATATCAACTTCTTGGTGGGGAAGTTTTCTCTTTTGAACATGTGCACGGCTCATTTTTTGAGCCTAAATTAGAAAATCATGAACATCTTGTTCATAAGGTACAGGCAGCCATATTTGTAGTAGAATCACAGGAGCTAGAGTATTCAGATCAGCAAGAAGAGGAATGCAGCCATGATGATATTATATCAATACTCTTGGGTTCTTTGAGGGAAGAGGGATAAAGCCATGAGGTCCCAAGTCATCTGTTTCACACGCAACAGCAACATGAGAGTCAAATGGAGGGCACCATCATACCAATTGAAGAGAAAAAAGAGGAGGAATCAGAGCAAAGACATGAGATCCAACGTGATTTGCATGTCATTTCAAGGGGATGCCCAATCAGGCATCTAGCTCAGCTAGAGACATATCAAGAGGAATCACCACTTGTCATGCTTACCTCTAAGCATGAAGTTGAGCATCAAAATGAGTGGGATCAGCCCATTTAGTCATCACAAGTTAGAAACATTAGCAATCATTTCAGGTGGATAGGTGGGTTTATCTCCACTTCGAGGGGGATGTTTTATCAATTTTTCATATGTACATTTTCCCCCTATCTCTTTTTAACTGCTCACATGAATGGGAAACATTGTAAATTGTTGAGGAAGGGCAGTTATTTTCAAGAACCAGTTAATGGATTTGTTTAAAGTCATGTCTAATTGGTTAGTTTAGAATTAGAGTAGGTTTCATTTCTGTTCTAGTTTTCCCTTTCCATAAGTGCTTCTGCACAGGCTGCATTGTCATTAGGAGAATGCAAGCCTTTTTCCCTTTTTTGTATTTTGGAGGCAGGTTCCAGTTTTTCAGTAGGTTTTAGACTCGACCCCATGCCCAATGGATGCTTAAGGCTACTGGTCTTATGTTTAGCAGGCAAACATCCCATAGAGGTCACCAAATTGTTGACCCATTTTTTCCTCTGACCAGAGCCAAACAGTCAACCTAGTATTTCCATGAAAATCCTTTGGAAAATGTTGCCTAAAAATGAAAAGTGACAAATTGCCTAAAAAACCTTACCATTGGAAAGAGTTTGAAAAAATAGGCAAGTTTGTTTTTTACATCACCCTGAAATTCGGCCAAATAAAGAAGTTATTGATGGTCAAAGTTTTGGTCAACATACAGTTCAAATATACATTTGGCGGGCTTGCAAATCTATATCGGCCTTAGGAAATATGAAAAAAATTGAGTTACATACATTTTCTATATGTATATCGGGCCAAGGAAGTACATATATATTTAGGGAATCTTCTGCAGATTCTCAGAATATTCGCTAAATGTATATCGAGTCTGCATGTATATAGTGGCTTGTATATCATGCATATACAAGCAAATATACAAGCCGATATGCAAGCCGGATTTCAAATGGATATCATTTCTGCCTCATTCAGGCTCCGGGTCCATTTTGTATGTATGAGGCCATTTCTATATTACGATATACAAGAAAAAATATAAAGAGTGCAGATGCAAGCCGGACCCAATAGGAAATCAAATATACTTAAAAGTCATTTGGGGTCCGACTTGTATGTATATGGCGCTTGTATATTGCGATATACAAGTCAAAGATGCATTGCGATATACAAGGCGGATTTGAATCAAGGATCAGTTTCGACACATAAGGCTTTCAGGTCTGCTTTGTAAGAATAGGCGTTTGTATATCTTGCATATACATGGAAATGTACAAGACCAAAATATCCAAGCTGGATCTGGCAGAACATAAAGAAGCAGCTAAAAGTCATTTGGGGTCCGTAGCTAGTATGATTGCATATGTAGAAGGAGATATACAAATGGTGGGGTCCACCAAGGTACAAGCACTTGTGCATATTTTTTGGTTGTATGTTTGCTTGTATTTTGCAATATACAAGGTTAAGATACAAGCTAACATACAAGTGGTAGGGCCTGCATATACAAGGGGAAATTGTATGTATATGCAATTTTGAAATACAAAGGGATGTACAGGGGCCGATATGCAAAGCGCCATGTATGTGTAGAAGGAGTTGCAGGATGAGTTTTTGAATGCCAATTCAGGTGCCAAGATGCAGCGATATACACAGAGATGCAAAAGCGATATATACAGGCAGTTGACCGAAAGTTTGATTGCCTGTATCTCCTCCATTTTGACAAATTTTGGCATGCTCCAAGAGGCAAAAGTGCATGTTTTTGCCTCCTCTTTCATTTGAGCAGGTTTTTGGGGGACTTTTTCCAATTTTCAAATGTTAGATCCGGAAATGCGTGTTTCGAATGATGAATATTTCAGAGATGACTTTTAGTAGATGGAGATATTTTTGGGCATTCATTGCAGCAGACAGAACAAGCAGCTCGCATTAACGATAAAGAATATCTTTCCACCTCTTCATCTCCAGATTGACGATGAGTAAGCAGCTGCAATAAAGACTCTAAATATCTCCCCATCCGCCCAGTTCCAAATTTTAATGCCATAACTGATGCAGCTGGACAGTCATTTCAGGGAGATATTTTCAATGATAGCTCTTTGAGCTGATTTTTGTAACCGACTTGGTAATTTTGGAATGCTATAAGTATGCATTCAAATGTTATAAATAGGGTTGGAAATTTTTTGGCATTAAGGCTTTTCTGTTTCCAAACAGGGTTTCCATATGCTGTAACCGTGCCTTTCCATTGAATATATGCAAGTTAATTTTACCTCTTTACTAATTTTTCTAGTTCTGTGTGAATCTGCATATGGTTTGTCTGTGAATGTTTCATTCCTCTCAATCATATTGCTTCTCACCTCTGCTAGAGTCATCTAACCTGTGTATACCTACTTGCTGTATTTGATTACATTGTGCATCTTCTCAGTGGTGTGGAAGTTTCTTTAAATCTGTCTGGTGTATCACCCTTTTATGTTTTCAAGCTTTTATTTCATTTCCATTACAAGCTTTCTCTCTCCCTTTTCCCCTCAAAATTTAGTAGTTTTAGGTGATAACTAGACAAGGAAGCCAGCCTTCTCTGGAGGTCCGATCTCACTTAGCAAAGTCCCACACTTAGAGATCAGTCCCATGTTACTCCAGTTTGTAGAGGCTTCACGGCTGTATGCAAGGGTGTAAAACTGGGTGATAACAATGGCACAATGCATGCTGCAATCCAAGGATCTTCCTTTGTTTCTTTGGGTTGAAGCCACCAATACTGCATCTTATGTCTTGAATAGATCTCCTACAACTTATTTGGAGGAAATCACCCCTGAGGAAGCATAGAATGGTAAGAAACCAAATGTTAAGTATTTTAGAGTATTTGGATGTGAAACATTTTCTCACATACCTAATGAGATTAGAGAAATGAAGTTTGATAAGAAGAGTGTGGAGTGCATCTTTGTTGGCTATGATAATCAGAAGAAAGGATATAGGTTGTATTATCATAGTGTAGAAGATGTGTTCACAAAGGATATAGGTTGTATGATCCTAGTATGGAAGATGTGTTCACAAGCAAGGATGTCAAGTTTAATGAAGGGTTCAAGGATATGATAAAATTATCTCCTATTCCACAAGTGGACATAAATAGTGATGAATCCCATAGTACCTTTGGAACTAGTGAAAGTTCAAAGGAAACTTCCCATATAGTTGAAGAATCAGGTCCTCCTAAAAAGACCAAGAGTTCAAGAAATTTATCAAAAGACCCAACAAGTTAAGTATGCCCTAATGACCACCATAATGAAGACTAATGATCCTCAAGCCTATGATGAGGCTAAGGGAGAACATGAATAGGAACATGCTACATGCAAAATGAATATGACTCTTTGATAAAGAATAAAACTTGGTAATTGGTAGAATTGTCGAAGGGCAAGAATGTGGTCAACAATAAGTGGGTGTATAAAACTAAGTTCAAGTCTGATGGAAGCATTGAAAAACACAAGGCAAGATTAGTGACCAATGGGTACTCACAAAAGGAGGAAATTGACTAAACATAAACTTTTGCACTAGTAGCAAAGATCAGTACCATAAGGACAATCATAGCATTGGCAGCTCATTACAAGTGAACTCTTCACCAAATGGATGTTAAGAATGCATTCTTGAAAAGAGAAATTGATGAAGATATTTACATGACTCAACCACAAGGATTTGAAAGTTCAGAACAATAATACTTAGTTTGCAAATTAAGGAAGTCTCTCTATGGATTGAAGCAAAATCCAAGGGCTTGGTATGCTAAGATTGATGAGTATTTCGAGACTCAAGGCTTCCATAATAGTCCTCATGATCCAAACTTGTATGTGAAGGAATTTGATGAAGGTGGCATAATTATTATTGTACTCTATGTTGATGATCTTATCATTATAGGAAATGACATGGACAAAATTAGTGAAATGAAGTTGAATTTAAAAGATAGATTTGAGATGACAAATCTTGGTTTTCTGCACTACTTTTTTGGCATCCAAGTATGGCAAAAAGATGATATAATTTATCTCTCTCAAACCAAGTATGCTACAAACTTGTTGAGAAAATTTAGAATGGAAGATTATAAAAGTGTTTCTACTCCACTTACTCCAGGGTTGAAGTTGACAAATGATATGGAAGGTGAGGATGTTGATCCTACCTTATACAAGCAACTTGTTGGTCGCCTTGTGTACTTGACACACACTCGACCAGATATTTCTTTTGCAGTAGGTGTGGTTTCAAGGTTTCTGAGCTCTCCTAAGGTTTCACATTAGATGGTAGCAAAGAGAATATTGAGATATGTAAAAGGGACTTTGAATATGGGTGTTTATTATTCATCTCTTGGAGACCTGTCACTTGTAAGATATTCTGATTCAGATTGGGCAGGTTGTGCAGATGACAGAAAATCTACCATGGGTTATGTTTTCTCTCTTGGTTCTGGCCTAATTTCATGGTGTAGTAAGAAGCAATCTACTATTGCAAGTTATCAACTACGAAGGTAGAATATACAACAGCAAATGATGCAGCTAAAGAAATAACTTGGTTAGGGGCTATTTTTTCAGTATTGAAACAACATCAGGCAGGGCCTTTTTTACTTCACTGTGACAATCAAAGTGCCTTTTTGTTGTCCAAGAATCCGGTGTTTCATGCTAGAACAAAGCATATAGAGGTCTATCACAATTACATTAGGCATCTCATTCAGCAGCAGGTGATTCATCTTCATTATTGTAGGACAGCAGATCAAATAGCTGATCTTTTCACCAAGGCTTTAACTGAGATTAAGTTTGGTTATCTTAGAGGTCTTTTAAGATTGAGAGAAGTCACCTAAATATTTGATGGTTGTCATTCAGGGGGATTGTTGTGAATGTCTACCATTGTATGAGTGAATAAGTGTTTCGTGTCATCTTATGTAACCCTTAACATTAAGAGGGGGATGTCAACATAGTTAATATTAGTGATTGATAGGCAAAGTCCAGATAGTTAATGTTAGTGGTTTATAGTCAAATTTATAGTTAATATTAGTAATTGATAGGTTAGGCAATTAAATAAAAAAATCAATGAGAGTGGTTGTGTCGAGTACATTTTGAAATGCTATAAATATGTATCATTCCATAAATACAATTCGATTCAGCTTTTTTGTTCTTCTCTAATAGTTATCTGTTAAGGACAAGAAACTATTAATTCTTTAAATGTCGCTGGGTAGGTAAATGTAATTGTCTGAAGAAAATGTCGAGTGTTGACTCTTACGTTGTCGTGGCTACAAGGAGTAAAGATGAGATTATATATATACGTAGTTAAGTTGTATTTAAAAAACAGAGTCTCCAGCAATAGCTACAATGGGCGAAGAAGAAGATATTGTGATTGTAGGAGGAGGCGTTGCAGGGATAGCCACTGCGCTTGCTCTCCATAAGTAAGTAGCTTCATATTCTGTATTTAATTAAACGATTGAGTATAGTATAACCTCTATACTTACAGCGCCAGTGTAAGTGTAAGTGTAGGGTGGGAGTGAAGAGCCTGGTACTTGAACGCGCTGATTGCCTTCGAACTGCAGGCGCTGCCTTTGTCATGTGGCCTAATGCCTGGAAAGCACTTGATTCTCTTGGCGTATCAGATGCCATTCGTCCACTTTACTCTCAACTTCATGGGTAATTTACCTTTTCTCCTTCACCTCAGGAGTAATACAGAAATTCATTTCCAAGATGTGGGTGTGCAGGATTCGAGGCCTTACAATTTCCACTGGAGTCTGCAAGAATGTCCGTCTGAAAAGTGGAGGCAAAGGGTAAGGAAAATGATGTTTCCTTGAAAAAGGGGAATATGATCATTCTTTTAATTTTGTCCAACTGTTAATTGACAGAGTTGTAATTGATCATGCCATTGTAGATCGTGGAAATTTCATATGATTTAACTTTAGTACGGCAAATTTATTTATAGGGTATTTTAAGGATGCCTAAGAGCTTAAATAGCCTGCACGGGAAGGCCCGAGGTAAACGCTGTTTCACTGTAAACTTCGACCAAATTTTCTGATTGTTTATCAAATGTTTGATACTGGAAAACTTCGACCAAATTTTCTGATTGTTTATCAAATGTTTGATACTGGAAAACTTCGACCAAATTTTCGACACTGCAAACCGTGTCTCTGTCGACCTTTTCAACTGTACTGCTTTTTCAGCTTAAGGTCACCATCCCATAGAGGAGGCTCTGCTCTTATATTTATTTATGGACTGGTCTAAGAAAATATTTTGGTAAGAACAAAATGAATCTATTCCTTGTAAAATTGGAGCCTCCCAATGTTTTGATAGCATGCTTTAGGAGCTGCTTCTTGTTGAAGGATTCCATTGGATTTTTTGATAGAGTTTTTGTCAGAAAAACTTCATTGAGACAGTGATCTTATTGCATGACACAACTGGAATTTTTCAGCCATTGTTGCTATGGAGCTTTTGACAGCTATAGAGTCCAATGCAAAACAAGTTTCTACCTCCTTATATCCATTTTTTAAAATTTTAATTTAAAATTTATTTCTTTGTCATTTGGCAACTAAGCTACTTAAGAACTCTCAGCTTGTGCTTTAGACTTCTAGGCTCTAGCCCTTCTCTTGAGCACCCACTAGAAGTTTTCCTCCCAAAAGTGATAGTAACATGGATGCTCTGTAATTTATAGGGAAGATTCTGTTTAATCCTGTTTCACATTTCTAAACATTTTATGGAGCCACCCATAGAGGACAAATAGGAGCTGGACTGGCTTCCATGAAATGGCATCCTTATTTACCAAATTATCTATAATTACTCTGCCTCTTTAATAGACATGCAAATCCAGAAAAATGCTCTTAAATTTTTTCAATAGCACCCACTAAAAAATTAGTTCGACCCCTCCATAGGACTACAGCCTGAGAACGAACAAAAACAATCTCCCTAATAAAGAACCAACAATCCCTAATAAAGAACTAGTTGTTGGTTTTGAAAATGAGATTTCCTTGTCAAAAATGCAAACTGCTCTTATGTATGCAGGGATTCAAGTATGAAACTGGAAACTCGGTGCATAGAAAGAATGACACTTTTGGAGGCGCTAGCCAAGGAATTGCCTGAGGGGAGCATCAGATTCAACTCCAAAATCGTTACCCTGCACAGAGACACACTCTCTCCTTTCACCACGCTAGAGCTTGCAGACGGAACATCCCTCACAGCAAAGGTAGAGCTTTCTGCTCTTGAACTATTTACTATTTTCTCCATAACAAGAAAATAAAGCTTTTCACTCAGTTTTTCCAGAAGCTCTCTTTCTTAAAATATAGCTTCCTTATTCTCAAGTATGGGTTGCAGATTGTGATAGGATGCGATGGAGTGAACTCAGTGGTTGCAAGATGGATGGGCCTCACACCGGCCAAATCAACCGGACGCGTCGCCATTAGGGGCATGGTCACATTTACAGAAGCCAACCATTTAGAGAAGCTCATGGTACAGGTTTGGGGCAAAGGATTGAGGACAGGGTTTCTCACTTGCACCGACAAAACAGTTTACTGGTTTCTAACTAGGAGATCCCATTCCCAAGGTACCAGCGGGTTTTGTTATAGAAGATTGAGTCTTTCATGCCCATTTCCTATTTTATTATAATTAGCTCGGATCTTACCTTCAATTGACCATTATATTAAATGGAAGAAGATCGATTATCTATACACTAGGTACAAATGACAAGTTAAAAATCTTCAGTCAGAAACTTTTTTCATTCTCTGTTGCCATTTAACATGACTAGCTTGCAATCTAATCTTCAATTCGATTTTTTTTAGATGCAGAGATCTGGGAGGATGCTGAGAGGGTTCGACGTGGTTGTCTGGAGATGGTTAGAGATTTCCCTGAGCCCATTGCAGAGCTAATAAAATCGAGCCCAGCAGAGACCATTAATTTGGCAGATCTGAAGGTGAGGTGGGTGTGGCCATGGGAGTGGGGAAGTGGGATGGAAAAGGGAAAAGGAAGCGTAACCATTGCTGGAGATGCATTACACCCAATGACGCCTGATCTTGGTCAAGGAGCCTGTATGGCTCTAGAGGACGCTGTCCATCTGAGCAAATGCTTAGAAGAAGCCATCAAATCTGTAAACATGGCGGAGTGGGGAAAAGTGGAGGTGGAAAAGATAGAGTCCTGTTTCAACAAATACCTGCAGGAGAGGAGATGGCGAGTATCTGGTATTACAAGTGCTGCATTTGTGATAGGACATATACAGGAGGGATCCTCAAGACTCATGCGTTTTGTTCGTGATTGGATTTTCTTCCCTTTCTTCTCTATGAGATATATGCTCTACTTTGTACACTCTTGACAATGGAGCACTCTGGCTCATCTCTTCGTTAAAACTAGCCGTTGCACCATGTTGTATGTGCAACGGATGTGCTCATAGGATGCTTCACAATAATAATATGATTTAAACAATAAAAATCTCTTTAATAGGAGCATTTTATCTTAATTTTATGTTTCCATTTCCAGACACAACTCTATATGATTTTGGCTGCAATAGAGGATGAGGCCACAAAAACACTCTGTAATGGATTTAAATTAGTGTTTATGTTGAAAAAGACCCATGAGAGATTGCAGCTGTGCCTGTTTACATTTTAGTTCTGATTGCATTCTCATAATTCATTTAAAAGTGTAATTGTAAATGTTTTACATGGTTGAGTTTGGACTCGTTTAAATACAATAGTATTAACCTATATATATTGAATTTTGAAAAGTTGTAGATCAATTTATATTGTTTAAGCATATAGATGATAATTCAGTAGGAAATCACATTAATTCAAATTTATAAAATTTGAACTTCTTTAAAGATAAACAATAGTATTAGCTTATATGTGTATTGAATTTTGAAAAGTTATACATCAATTTATAATTGTTTAAGCATATATATGATAACTCAGCAAGAAATTACATTAATTCAAATTTATTAATTAGTTTTTTGCTTTCATTTGTTTATTGTCATGGCAATTTTCTTAAGTCATTTAAGAGATTAGAAAACCTGTTTAGGCTCTTTTTAGTGAGAATCTTACTAGTTGAAAAAAATATCTTCATATATAGACTTCACAAATGCCCTCTTAATGTGTCATATATAACTTATATGCCCAAGGGTTTCATAATTGTATTATGTTAGTGAAATCTTGATTCTCAATTTCTAAAATTATAAATAAAAAAATGAAGTTTTTCTTCATCCTACTAAAAAATTATATTCATTAACATTTTAAAAATTAATAATCTCAACTTATTGGTCAATTTATCAATCACAAAACACACCACCGAAATAAACTCCTATAATCCTATAAACTTAAGTAAATAAAGCCTATATCATGTATCTTTGTAATAGGTTTAATATAAGCATTTTTGTTTTTAGCTACACACATTCATTTACAAAAAATGCAATGTAAGGTGAAATCAAGTATAGTTCAACTAATAGAGCAAGTGTTTGGGTCTTCACCCCTAAAGATGGTAGCAAAATTGCTAATATAGTCTTCTTATTTTGTTGTAGCAATTAAGGCATCATTTCCTACATTTGTTGTCATGGTTGTATGAAAGGATGAAACATTGGTGCCATATTGTGTCTCTATTATCTCTATAGTATTTTGGTTATTATCGGATGAGTACATAATTTAGATATTTTCTTTATTTTTTGGTATTTTTAAAAGGGTTGTGCACATCTTTTGTATGAATCCATTAAAACCCATGTGGATTTGTATAATTTAATTACTGATGGCCTCAAAAAAATGTAGGAAAACATATTTATCAGCTCATGAGTTCTATTGGTATACCTCTAAAAATATGTAGTTAGATTGATGACAATTTAAGAAAGATGTGAACTAATGTATATTGCTTTTACTTTACTGCTGCAAAATATGTTTAACAACTTATTCTATAACTGCAACTTTCTTAAATATATAGAAATATATGTTTAAAATCAAATTTCCTTTAATATTAGGTAATACAAAATTTATATTGATAGCATGTCACCCAACTTCTTACATTAGAGAAATATTTTTTCAAAATGGAAATTCTCAGGAATAAATGAAGCCAAAACACTTTGTCTCTTCATTGCATATGTTGATTTTGATTTAAAGACTGATAGAAAGCTATGTATTATTTTTAAAAAATATCTAAAGATAAAATGTTCATTAAATTGAAAAATGGGCTTACAAATCCTATAAAATTTGATTACTTGTAAATTAGTGAAAAGAACTTAAGAAGAACTCATGGTACAACTAAGGTAAAATTGAGCTATGATACAAAAGGAATTTCTAGTACAACATGGTTTCCAACAACAAAATCAATCATTTAAAACCTCTTTTTAATATCAATAAATAAACACCTTCTAAACAAGGAAAAAATATTTAGACTTAGAAACTTCTAACTACCATAAAATTGATCTTTCTCTATATGCAATTATGAATGCCTATATCATAAACAAAACAAGTTATAAGATGCCAAGATTGTAAATGTAGTATTTTTTTTAGTTTCAACTAAAATTACCTAACATGTAAGATAGTCAAGTAATGGTTGGCAATCGAGTCTTCCAATAAGAAATTAGAATAGAATCCTAGTGCACAACTTTCCTCACATGGGAATATATTTAATATATTTCTTATTTGTATTGGTGCCATAAAAAATGAGAGAGGTATCAATATTATGGATAATTTGATAGATTAACTACTCCATGTTCTACATTGACCCACACTTCAATTAAAAAAATAAGTAATACTATCATGAAAAAGTTAAGATGAATTACCAATGAAAATAGAAGCATACACATGTACCTAAAAGTGTTAAAAGGAAAGCAGTTGTAGGCAAGCCTCTTCTTTCTTTCTTTGTTTCTTTTTGATGTTGTAAGGATTGTTTTACATTTTAGAGCATTGTTCAAAAGAGAATGCAAGTTCTATGTAAAATCTCTCTATGGAATTTACTCTAGATATAGTTTTAAATGTTAGGTCTTGTCTCTCAATGTTGCATATGTTCATTGTAGCCTTGCTCACATGGTTAGCATGAACTGTCTATGATTACCATGCATTATAGGTGTTAAAGGTACATTCTTTGGTTTTTCTATATCCCATGCTCTAGGCCATTGTAGCTATCAAATTGGACCACCACATACATTGCAAAGTATGGGGGTTTGTAGTTGTGATTGTAAATAATAGTTGAGATATGTTCTAATGATCCATTTATAAGGTGATCTTCAATCCATAAATTTGTTGTAAACATAACCCATTTGCCTATGCATAATAGCACTCTTGTTGCAGTTGGTCATCTTCAATATCACCATTTGATTTTTGTCACATAGTCTTACACAATGCTAATTGCGATAGTAAGATTTTGTACTTTCAACATCTTCCTATTATGTAGTGCGACTAGGTTGTTGGTTGCAAATAAATGCATGGATAAGCCAAACTATTCTCTTTCTTTTCTAGTTAGCATTTTATTTGTGTGCTTCATCAATGTTTCCCAATCATGTTACAATGGTTGTGCATTTCTTATATTTTGTAGTATGGCATGGAACTGTGTTTGAGTAGGACTTTCACCGTGTTGACAAAAATAGTCTCAAATTTGATTATTGTGATAAATGTTTGCCATAACATCCTTGCAATTAAATGTGATGCATTTATAGGTTTGTTAATAATAGGTGGTAATTGGCCAACGTCGCCAATAAGGATAATATAAACACAAACCAAATGCTATAAATCTATATTATAAAGAGGAATGTGTAAGGGGGAAGTTTTATGAGACAATCTAGTGTAGTCACAATAGGAGGGTTCACAGAATGAACTATCTAGGCCGTGTAGCAAGAGTAAACACAACGGAAACAACTCAAAGATATGAAACAAACATAGATTCGGTCATTCAGTATAGAATAGAATTCAAATACAATCTAGTCGGCATCATGCGGGCTTACAATTAGGGCTCACAGACCTGATTACAGAATATCAGAATATGCATAAGATACAACGTTGAAGCTCCTTCTCACAAAATCCAAACTATGAACTTATGCTAATGATCATAACTTAATAACTACTTTCCTAAGGGTCTATTACATCAATATATATAATCTCCGGAATAATAGATTCCTCCGGGTCGGCCAAGGAAGGTCACAAACTCCAATGAAGAGCTGTAACGTGTGTACACTGATAGGTTAGACCTAATCGTGTAGAACACCTTCGCAAATAAATGGAATGATGTGCGGATCTCGGGGAAGGTTGGCCACGAACCAAAGATCATTGAAGGATGTGTTCTTAGGCTCCACAAGTCTTCTCCTTTAGCTGATTATCAGAGATTGTCAGGATGCTCTGTCCTGAGAAAACAACTGATCTTCTGATAGTGAAAACTTTTTGGTACTTAATCCAAATGATCTGAATTATGGATATGATGTAGATGAATGAATCTAGATGCTAAGTCCAGCTCCGCAAGATGTGAAATGCAACTACAATAGAATGTGGATCAAAATATAGAAACTACTTCAGACTAAACTGCCTAAATTAAACTAGAAAATGAAAGGAAACAAACTGAACTGCAAACAAACTGAAATGCAAATATTTTTTTGGTTGATGCAAGATTGCTCTTGAACCAGGGATGCTCCTGCATCAGACATCCAGGGTTATTGAAAAAGTGAGTCCCTCACTTTGCTAGGGCTAGGGGAGAATCAAGACGGTCCACCTCAGCCTGAGAAATCCATGATGAATCTTCTTTCGGTCTGCCTTTCCACTTCACAAGATATTCTTTGTGTTGTCTTCCTCTAGTGCTGTGTCCAACTCTGTTATCCAAAATGTCTTCAATCTGCTCCGGTGCTTGTTGTGGTAACTACTTCTTCAAGTCTTCTTCCATGCTGTCACTGAATTCTGCTTCATGATACTGATAAAGGCCTACAATGTTGAAAATAGGTGATATACCCAATGTTTCTGATAATTCCACTTCATAGGCATTTCCTGAATCAAATTTTCTAAGTATCTTACAAGGTCTAGAAACTTCTTCATCTTCAACTTGTTAAATGTCCCAACTAGAAATCTTTCTTTTCTCAAGTACACCATCACTTCATCTCCGACTTAAAATTCCTTATGTCTTCTCTTCTCATTTGTATTTTCCTTATACTTACTATTCATATCCTCCAAATGCTTCTTCACCTGATTATGTACTGTCTTCATATGTTCTGCAAATTCTTCTACTTCTACACTTCTCTTTTCTTCCATGCTGATATCTCTCAACTCTACAACTCCTCTAGGATTTACTCTGGTAACAATCTCAAATGGTGTTCTTTCGGTACTCCTATTTACTGAATTATTGTATGTAAACTCTACTCTAGGTATAAGATTCATGTGATGACTGATACTCCTTATAGGTGGCAATCCTTCAGGCTCATTATCTGATATGATGTCTTCATACTCTGTTAGCAACTTTGTCATCTCCTCTGGTTGTTCTCCTCCAGTCTCCTTCAATGTTTCAAGCTTCTTAGGAATCAAAGCATAACACATATTCTCAT
Organism: Cunninghamia lanceolata; assembly: GCA_027924645.1. Classification (NCBI taxonomy): domain Eukaryota; kingdom Viridiplantae; phylum Streptophyta; class Pinopsida; order Cupressales; family Cupressaceae; genus Cunninghamia; species Cunninghamia lanceolata. Next base: position 2,216,538 of record BSBN01000780.1, read on the forward strand.
GTCTCAAACCATCCAAAAATTTCCTTTCATCTACCAAACAGATTCTAGCATTCCCACATACTTCACTCTTAGGATCATCTTCTAAAGGAATAAAAGTAATTCTCTTTCCATTTGCTATTATAGTGTATGTATTCTTTTTCCCATCATGTATAGCTTTTCTATCATACTGCCAAGGTCTACCCAACAAGATATGACAAACATCCATAGGCATAATATCACACAAGACTTCATCATGATAAGATCCAATACGAAATTTCACCAAACATTGTTCACTCACCAATACCTTATGATCATCCTAGATCCATGCTATCTGATAGGGTTTAGGGTGTTTCAATCTTTCCAACTTCAACTTAGTCACCATCTCTTCTGAAACTAAGTTATCTAAACTACCACTATCAATTACAACTTTACAACACTTACCTCCTGATTTGCATCTGGTTCTAAACAAGCTTTTCCTCTGCGATGGTTCCTCATTTGTCTTTGCTTGAAATAGTGCTCTCCTCATCACAAGTGATTCTCCTTTCTCTGGTTTACCAACTGAACTAGGTGATCCAACAAGTTCTTCTTCAACATAGGCTGCTCTTCCACTATTCTCTGTCTTCTTACTTGTACTACCTTGATTACATTCGAATGCTCTATGTCCATCACCTCCACACTTGAAACAAGTACCTCTGAATGTTCTCTTATCAAATCCTCTTTCCTCTCTTCTGTATCCTTCATTCCGGTATGCTCTAGGGTTTCCTCTTTGGTAAAAATTTTTGTCATCTCTCCAGTAAGCATTATTATCTCTGTCCTCCTTCTTGAATGTGCTGTCAAACTTGTTTTGCTATGAATGTGATCTACCTCCTCTGGAAAATATTCTACCTCTCTGAAATTTACCTCCTCTGCCTTTCTGTCTCGGATCATACCTTTTATTCAGCTTCTCTTCAACTTTCAGGGAAAACTGATATGCTTCTTCTAAAGATGTCATCTTTAACAAGCTTAGTTCCTCTTGAATGCTCAATCTCAGTCCATTGATGTATTTAGCCACTTTCTCCTTGCTTTCTTCACTATGTCATGTTCTTATAATCATCTTATTAAATTCCTCAGTATACCCCTTCACAGATTTCTCCTTCTGTCTCAGGTTTTGCAATCTTTTCAACAACTCAAACTCATAGTCAATAGGTATGAATTGCTTCTTCAATTTTGTCACCATCCTATCCCACTTTGTAATCTTTTCTTTCCCTCTTCTATTTCTTTCCAACTAAACTTCTTTCCACCATATAGCAGTATGTCCTTTCAATTTTGTCTTTACAAATTTCACCTTCTTTGGATCTTCAACTTCCTCATATTCAAAGTATTCCTCCATGTCATTAATCCAGTCAATCAATTCTTCAGGGTTCAAATTACCAGTATAGTTTGGCACATAACTCTAGGTCTCTTTCCAATCTTTGAAATAGCTCACAACATCTTGACTTGATCTGATTCTTCTTCTTCATCACCTCCTATGGTTTTACCAATTTGTTCAACAGATTGAAATTCTTCTTCATCATCACTTTCAACATTAGGTCTCGGTGTCAATCCTCTTCATCTATCTTCTTCAACAACATCTAATCAAATTCACATCATTTTCATCATTTCCATCATCTCATCCATTCTACCAGCCATTGTTCCAACAACAACAACTCTCCTCAGCGGCATTCTTCCTAGGATCAAGTGTAAACTAACTCAAGTTTGGCGATCGGGCTACAAGGTGACAACTGCCTCACAATCGGTGATCGGTTGCAACACAAGTAACCTGCCTCAATTCGGTGATCTGTCCAGAGCAAGATCTTACAAAATTCCTTCGCCAACTTCACTCAACTTGTAACATCCACCAAGGAAAAACAAGAAGTAACTAAGTTTTCACAACGGTAAATATTTTTTTTTTTAACTAGGCAATCACATGCAAAAGTTACTCATCTATAAACCAATACAACATTTTCCATTTCATCAAACGCATGATCTCAATATCATAAAGCTGAAAGAAATGATATACTTTAAACATTTTGTTTTCTAACAAATGAAATTTTCTTGAAACAACATAAATTGGAAACATACCATTAACATGCATCCCGATTGTCGATCCATCTCATTCAAGACTCGGCATTCCTCGGTATTTGGAAGAGAAAGTATCTTCAAGGAGCTTAACCTCCAACCACAGACCGTCGGTCTCCCGCACTCCTTCCTAACCGGAAGTGGCCCTACCCTACTCAAGAGGATAGACTTAGGATAACCATCGGCATTTGCCATCTGAGCTCTGGTGTTGTAACCTACGTGTCTTGTTATCGCGCAGATCCCTAGATACCCTCTAGTCATGCACGACACTCCACAAGAAACACCATCCAGTTATGGTGAACGTTCGATGCACTTGAGGATAGTACATCACCTTGGCCAAAGGATTTGTTTTTAATTAGCGTTCTAAGAACGCATGAACTTGGTTCACCCACCCTACTCGACTTGAACTGGTTGAAATCCTACAGTTTCCTATTTGTGTTATTTTTAACTATTTGACGACCTTGATGACCTCAAGGGTTTAGGATATCCTCCTACAATAGCGCATGGCGCATCTTTACTCTTATCTCGAGTTCAGAGTTTCATAATCCATTTTCATGTAATAACATTTCTTAAAGCGCCCACTCCTGAGTGGTTTCCTATTTGTTTACTTGCTTCCCAAGTTTACACAACATACTCAAAATATTTAACGCCATTTCCCATTATTCCAAAATTTGAGGATTCTAGACTCATATGGTCTACAAATAAAACGATTCTAGCACTGTCGCATGCAACGTAATTTCAACTCACATGCGGGTTTTCAATTCAAATTGTTCATTTCAGAACATGACGGTTTCCTAATCATTACCAAACTTTATCCTCCTACTCCTCTTTCCGTGTCATTAGTTTCACATGGTTCAATCACGATAAAAGTCATAAATAAAATATAAATGATTATGGAATCTTTCTTATGTCATTAAAGATGACCAACGCATGGTCGACCTTTAGTTAAAGATGTATGATGGTTAAGACATCAGCTGTTCACAGCTGCATTATCCGGCTATTAAACACTCTAATTTTACGTCAAGACGTACTTAAAACTGTGGTTCTTGACTCCTACGCAACATGCACGCGGAGCAACATGTTTACTCGCTGTGGAGTTATCATTCAAGGAAGGTATATTGCATCTTGCATCAAAATAAGTTCGTTCCTAAATGGATATGCGTTAGAGAACTGCGTTCCTTTATTACACCACTTAATTTATGGCAAACAATGCTACAATTTCTGAGTTTACGAATTCAAGAAAACAACATACTACTTTTTCTGAGTTTTTAAATTACAAACACAGTGATGAGACAGCAATACTTCTTATTCTGAGTCTTCAAATCTCAAACACAGCAATGATACTATTACGTGGATTGACCGCATATAGATATCATACTAGATTTACGTTGTCGTACATTTCTTTTCGTTTTAAACGTATTGATCTTTTGCAAAGTGAGCCTTACTGACATATCTAAACTGAGAAAAGTATTGAAAGAAATAAACCTGATGATAAAAACGGAGGTTGCTGTGGCAATTCCACTTCTCCTCTGCTTTTATTCCAAGCTATCTCTCTGAACTCCTTCCGAAATAATGACAGTCCACACTAAACAAAACTCTCTTCCCACTACTCGACTCTCCCTACATGCTTTTTCACTGTCATTTTCTTTTCTTTCTTTACAGTGCCCGGGGCTCTATTTTCCGTCTCTGTCTCTCTCCGTTCTTTCTCACTGTCCACTCCCCGTTTTACTCCTGCTAAACGCCACCTCCTATCCCGTGGTAATGGTCTTCTCTCCCCTTTTACTGCCGACTCCCTCTCTCACAACCGCGACCACTAACTCCTCTAACTCCTCTCTCCCCTCTCCGGTGATGGTCTCTAACAATAATAACCGCCGTGTTAAATCTTTCTTCCTGCAGCTTCTCCCTATCCGTTGGTATCTCCTCAACGATGGCTCCTTCCTCTTTCTTCGCAGTTCTTTTCTGCCATTTCTCCCTCAGCGACGGCTACATCCTTCCTCTTACACCTTGCGAAGGGAATCTTCTCACTAAACTCTCGTTCCACGTTTTTCCCTTCACTCCTACTGCCCACGAAGGAAGTTAAAACAAATTTCAACCGCCTTCCATAATCTCCTCACTTCCAAAACCACCTCGACTTCTCCCTAAACTCCGCAGTTCCATCTCCTTTCGCACAATAGCCACCGAAAACCCTCCTCTTTTTAGATAATGGAGTATCACATTTAATATCAATTACGCTCCTTCACCAAAAGCAAACTGCCTTCCTCTCACGTTTTGGTAAAAGGAATCTCTCCAAAGAGTTCTCGGTTGACATAATTTTAACCATATGGATCGACATAGTTGATTTTAAACCCGACTTCCCATTTATCACGACTAATCAAAAGGTGGTGGTTCTTATGGCGACGTGGCTTACTAGAAGACAAAACAACTCCGCCTTCACTTGAATACCAAGTTATCTAATTCAATCCAAAAGCCACCATAAGATGTATTGTGGAGTTAAGCTCGGCTTGGCGGTGGTCTAGGAAATGACTAAAGCATCGTTTTGGTCGAAAAGGAACAAGAGGCAAAGACCAACTTACTAAGAAAGCTCAAAGTTAGATTGACAACTACTCGCGGTCAAAGACAGAAGAACGACGACCAAATAAATTATTTCACGCTGAGGCTTCAAATCGACATTCGTCGATCTACAAGAATAGAATAACTTCACAATACAAGTTCGACACGTTTTACGACAATCACGATGGATTGGTCGTAACGCGAACGAGTTCTTATGAGGATAAACGCACAAAGCCGACTTCTCGCGTCTTTCGACTACGAGACAAGATTTACAATTTCGCTACAAGATGGTTCAATAAACACTTATAAATGAAAATATTAAACGTCTAAATAAGTCAACTTGCTATGATGGACTTACAACGACATCGACGACTCCAAGATTCTACATGACGTCGACATCTAGTTAACTAACCCAACCGACAACAAGACTAACTGGTTGGTTCCAAGGTTTATCTACCTGTTTGGCGACCTCAGTAACAAACGCCCATGGTTAATTTCCAGAGTCTATACTCTCTCTCGAAGGTACTTTCTCTTCCCGTCGAACACGGTCCACCTGTTCCTGCATCGACAGACTCACATACCATTTTGTGGTCAAAGCACCTATGTTCAAATCAAAACATAATATATCCAAACATCATTGCATTTATTATAAAGACATTTAGTCTACAATATCACCTTGATCGTAATCATTAGATTCCACAATTCAATATAACAACTTTGTAAGATAAATCGTCAATTTCCATGTCATTCACAACATATTAAATTACTAAAATTCGCAAGAAAGTAAATAGCATATTTGTTTTCAAAAAGAGGGATGTGACATATCCTTCCCCTTTAAAAATCATTGTCCCCGATGATTAAGTTTATCAAGCAAAAAGTTAAACTTAAAACAAACTTTCTATAATGCAACATTAATGTCTTTAAATAGTTTTGGAAATCTTTGGTAAATATCTTTGTAATCTTCCCAAGTGGCGCTATCCTCGCCATATTGGTCCCACTGTATTCTGCATTGCAAAACTTCTCGATTACGTAAACGAAGTTTACGCATTTCGAGCACTTTGAGTGGCTTGATCACAACCACCCCGAGTTCTTGCATCTATAAGGAATTCCAGTTTAGGATGTGGTTATTACCTACATAATATTTCTTTAAATACGAAACGTGAAAAACATTATGCATCTTAGACAAGGCTGGAGGTAGAGCAACTTTGTAGGCAACCGGATTGATAATTTCAAGAACTTCGAAAGGTCTGACATAACGAGGAGCCAATTTCGAAGATTTACCAAACTTTATAGAACTCTTTTGGGGTTTCACTCGCAAAAGCACCTTCTCGCCAACAGAGAAGTGTCTAGGCACTCGCTTGCGATCTGCATAACTCTTTTGCCTGTCATTGGCTTCTGCCAACCTCTTCCTAATCACTTTAACTTTTTCTTCCATATCAACAAGCATTTCAGGTCCAATGCTTATCCTATCTTCCAGCTTATCCCAGCTTATAGGAGTTCTGCATTTCCTTCCATATAATGCTTCAAATGGCGCCATCTTAATGGCAGAATGATAGGAATTGTTATAGGCAAATTCGACAAGAGGTAGATATTCCTCCCATCTGTATTACTAATCCATGCAATACATTCTGAAAAGGTCTTCTAAAACCTGATTCACTCTTTCTGTCTGTCCATCGGTTTCGGGGTGATAAGCAGTACTTACATTTAGTTTAGTCCCTAATGCAGAAAATAAGGTTTGCCAAAACCGTGATGTTATCCGTGCATCTCTATCAGATATTATCTTTTCAGGCACCCCATGCAATCTGAAAATTTCTTGCACAAATTTGCGAGCCAAAATATGTGCTCCATCTGTCAAATTTCCCGGTATGAAATGTGCAACCTTGGTTAGTTTATCCACAACAACCAATATTGCATCATGCCTATTCTTAGACATAGGTAGCCCCTGGACAAAATCCATACTAATAACTTGCCATTTCCATTCCGGAATATCATGTGGATACAACAACCTAGCAGGATGTTGGTGTTCTGCCTTAACTCTCTGACATTCCAAACAACTAGCCACAAACTTTGCAGCATCGCTTTTCATTCCCTTCCAGAAATATAGCGGCTTTACATCCGCTAACAGTTTAGTTACACCAGGGTGTCCAGAGTAAGGAGCACAGTGAACTTCCTTCCACACAAGGTTTCTAAGTTCAACTGAATCAGGAACATATATTCTTCCCTTGAATCTCATCAATCCATTGGATTCAAAACTGAATCCATCATATCTTGGGTCCTTAGGGTTTGAGTACAGCGCCTGTTTCACTTGTTCATAATACTCATCCCCAGATAAGTTTTGCAATACTAAGTCTTTAAAGTTAGCATGTATGGAAATTATAGAGGCTATATGCCTTCTTCTGCTTAAGGCATCCGCTACTTGGTTTTCCTTGCCCTTGATATAAGAAATTTCAAAGTCATAGTCGGCTATTACTTCCAACCATCTCCTTTGCCTTGCATTGAGATTAGGTTGTGTGAATATGTAGCGAAGGCTTTGGTGATCTGATTTTAAAATAAAAGTCCTTCCCAACAAATAATGTCGCCACATCTGTAGGGTGTGAACCACTGCTGCCATCTCTAGGTCATGAGGAGCGTAGTTCTGCTCATAATTTTTCAGCTTCCTAGACTCATAGGCTACTACCCTACCATCTTGCATAAGCACACCTCCCAATCCTTCCCCCGAGGCATCAGTGATAACCTCAAACTCTCCCTCTGGATCAGGAACTTTCAGAATTGGAGCGGTTGTTAATTTTTCTTTTAACAAATCAAAAGCCTTTTGACATACATCCGTCCACACAAACTTTTTTCCTTTTCTCTGCAAAGAGGTAATGGGGCTAGCTATGCTTGAGAAATTCAACACAAATTTCCTGTAATACCCTGCTAATCCCATGAAACTTCGTACTTTTGACACATTGGTAGGTTCAGGCCATTCCATAATAGCTTTTATTTTGGCCGGATCAACTGATATCCCATCGGCTGATATTATGTGCCCTAAGTACTGTACTTCTTTCTGAAAGAAAGTGCACTTGGAGAGTTTCGCATACAATTTATGTTCTCTTAACCGTTGTAAGACTATTTGAAGATGTCATGCATGCTCCTCTTCATCCTTGGAATAGATCAGAATATCATCGATGAAGACTAGTACAAACTTATCAAGACAATCTCTGAATACACTATTCATGAGATTCATGAATGCAGCAGGTGCGTTGGTCAATCCAAACGGCAGCACCGTAAACTCATAATGACCATACCTCGTTCTAAAAGCTGTCTTAGGAATGTCTTCGTCTTTCAACCTTAACTGATGATATCCAGATCTCAGATCTATCTTGGAAAAGACCGATGCGCCACGCATTTGGTCAAATAGATCATCAATCCGCGGCAAGGGATACTTGTTCTTTATGGTTGCCTTGTTAAGCATCCTATAATCTATGCACAGCCTTAAAGTTCCATCTTTCTTTTTGACAAAGATAACTGGGGCTCCCCATGGTGATACACTTGGCCTAATCAAATTCTTAGACAAAAGCTCCTGCAACTGAGCTTTTAATTCCATAAGTTCTGTAGTAGTCATACGATACGGAGCTTTAGAGATTGGCTCCGATCCTGGTTTAATGTCTATGCCAAAGTCAAATGTTCTCTTCGGAGGTAAGCCTGGTAACTCCTCAGGAAATACATCCCTGAAGTTGCACAAAAATGGATATCTTTCCTCAAAAGATTGCTTCTCCGAGGTTTCCTCTACTAGGTCCATCTTGACTGCAAAGAGTTGGCATCCCTTTCGCCTAGCCCGCTTTAGTTGTTTAGAAGAAATGGATCTAACCTTTATTTCCCTTTGAATTCCTTGGAGATTCACTGTTTTGCCTGTCTGATCTAGACACTCAATGGTTTTATGATAGCAATCTACTTTGGCTCGATGCTTCCACAACCAGCTCATTCCTAGGATGACATCGTAGGACCCTAAAGGTGCTACGTATAAGTTTGCCTCAGTGGCGAAGTTAGAAACATCAATCCTAGCTTCGAACAAACATTGCTCTACCTGAGCCTTTGAATTATTTGCATACTCTACTGTCCAAGGTTTTGACATAAAACCAGCTTATCTAGAAAATTTACCTAAGACTCTAGGTGACACAAAATTTTCTGTTGCACCAGTATCAAATAGAATAGAAACAGGAACTCCAAATAAGGTACCTGTCATCTCAATAGGAGTGATTTGATACTCCGCTTGCCGATTGTCAAGAGCGGCATGAATCCTTTGCTGAAAAGCTTCCTGTTGTGAAGGAAGCTCCGTGTTCCTAGGCCTCCCATTCGGCTTCTTGTTGGGGCAACGGTTGGTGTAATGATCTCCTCCACAAGAAAAGCATCCCCCTATAGGTCCTCGCTTCTCAGATGGCCTACTTGCAAAATCACCATTCTTCTTAAAATTTGTATTTCTCTTAAAATCTTCACCTCTGCGCTCATTACCAAATCCTCCTTGATTCTTTCGATTTCCCCTATCAAACCTCCTGCTTCCATACCCCTTATCATTTTTCCTTTTAAAAGACTGATCATTGTAGTTCTTGTCAAACTTCTTGCGTTTCTTGTCACAGTAAGCAGAGATAGATTTAATCTTTTGCTCCTGTTTTATTGCCTTTTCATAAACTTGATCCATTGTGCTTGGACCATGCACCTCCACCTCACCACCGATCTGAGGATTGAGTCCCATGATGAACTTTCTGATTCGGAACCTTTCGTCCTTTTGGTATTGGGGAACATACTTCAGTAACCTAGTGAATTTTTCTGCGTACTCGACCACAGATAGTTCACCTTGCCTGAGGTTTTGGAAGTCCGTTAACTTCTGATCAAAGTATAATTGAGGTAACCACCGTTTTCGGAATAGTTCCATGAACTCATCCCATGTCACCTTCAAGGGACTTAATTCCAACTCTATTTTCTTATTCATCCACCAAGTGGATGCTTCCCCAGACAGCTGATAGGCTCCCCACACGGCTTTAGTAACCTCAGAGTAGTTCCTGATCTCAAAATATTTCTCCATCTCCGTCAACCATGCTTCAGCTGCATCTCCAGTTTTCGTTCCGTTGAACTTTGGAGGGTTAACCTTCTTCATATCCTTAGATAACTCTAAGGCAAGTTTATCCTTGGTTCTCCTCTGGGCTTCACTGTCGTCAGGACGCTCACTCGTCGTGCCATCATCCCAATGTTTACTCTTGCTTGTGTAATGAGAGTTCTCATTTTCACCCTCTGTATTGCCAGTTTCATCTATTTTCCTTTCCAGTTTGTTCAATCTTTCCTTGGTTTCCATGAGCGTGTTGAGGATCCTATCCAACTTGTCAGTGGAGTTTTCCCGAGAGTTATGACCTTCCCGATCCTCCCCCTCATTAAACCCTGATTGGTCCATGCTAGTTTAATTTCACACCTGATTAAACATATACTAATCAGTTTTGCGCTTATTAAATTAAACAACATCAAAAGAACACATCATTTGATCATAATCATAATTGTTCTCAAACCAAAATTTTGTCTTAATTCACTTTGCAAAATTGTTTCAACATCATTAGAGATAGACAAGTCTCATGTTTCTACATAGTGTTATCTAGTGGAGTGTAACCTTCGGATTCATTGTCTGACACATAATCACAAGGTGTATACCCCTCAGACTCACTATCAGAAGATAACTCAATAATCTCAGCTCTAGGTACTACACGTGGATCTCTAGTGATCATGGGTATAGTACTAGGTACACTAACAGGTACACTATCAGTTACAATCCAAGAGCAGCGGTTGATCATGGTTCGAACCGCCATCGCTGCTCCCTCAAGTTCTCTCCTCACTCGCTTAAGTCGTGACATAGCATTGGCTAAGGTTTCCACATTGTCAAGCCATAGGTCATTTTCATCATTGGTTTTCTCTATGGTCTTGATCATCGCAAGTCGTTTCTGCTTAGCTTGCAGATAACGCTTCTTACCCGCGAAAGATTTTCTTGCGGTTTTCTTGGTGTATACCATCCTGGCACAATAAACCAAATCATTAGCTACCCGCATAATGATGATTTCCTAATCAGGTTAGTGGACTCATCAGCCCTAGTGCTGACCCTGGTTAGCTCTGATACCATATGTAACATCCACCAAGGAAAAACAAGAAGTAACTAAGTTTTCACAACGGTAATTTTTTTTTTTTTTTACTAGGCAATCACATGCAAAAGTTACTCATCTATAAACCAATACAACATTTTCCATTTCATCAAACGCATGATCTCAATATCATAAAGCTGAAAGAAATGATATACTTTAAACATTTTGTTTTCTAACAAATGAAATTTTCTTGAAACAACATAAATTGGAAACATACCATTAACATGCATCCCGATTGTTGATCCATCTCATTCAAGACTCGGCATTCCTCGGTATTTGGAAGAGAAAGTATCTTCAAGGAGCTTAACCTCCAACCACAGACCGTCGGTCTCCTGCACTCCTTCCTAACCGGAAGTGGCCCTACCCTACTCAAGAGGATAGACTTAGGATAACCATCGGCGTTTGCCATCTGAGCTCTGGTGTTGTAACCTACGTGTCTTGTTATCGCGCAGATCCCTAGATACCCTCTAGTCATGCACGACACTCCACAAGAAACGCCATCCAGTTACGGTGAACGTTCGATGCACTTGAGGATAGTACATCACCTTGGCCAAAGGATTTGTTTTTAATTAGCGTTCTAAGAACGCATGAACTTGGTTCACCCACCCTACTTGACTTGAACTGGTCGAAATCCTACAGTTTCCTATTTGTGTTATTTTTAACTATTTGACGACCTTGATGACCTCAAGGGTTTAGGATATCCTCCTACAATAGTGCATGGCGCATCTTTACTCTTATCTCGAGTTCAGAGTTTCATAATCCATTTTCATGTAATAACATTTCTTAAAGCGCCCACTCCTGAGTGGTTTCCTATTTGTTTACTTGCTTCCCAAGTTTACACAACATACTCAAAATATTTAACGCCATTTCCCATTATTCCAAAATTCGAGGATTCTAGACTCATATAGTCTATAAGATAAAACGATTCTAGCACCGTCGCATGCAACGTAATTTCAACTCACATGTGGGTTTTCAATTCAAATTGTTCATTTCAGAACATGACGGTTTCCTAATCATTACCAAACTTTATCCTCCTACTCCTCTTTCCGTGTCATTAGTTTCACATGGTTCAATCAAGATAAAAGTCATAAATAAAATATAAATGATTATGGAATCTTTCTTATGTCATTAAAGATGACCAACGCATGGTCGACCTTTAGTTAAAGATGTATAATGGTTAAGACATCAGCTGTTCACAACTGCATTATCCGGCTATTAAACACTCTAATTTTACGTCAAGACGTACTTAAAACTGTGGTTCTTGACTCCTACGCAACATGCACGCGGAGCAACATGTTTACTCGCTGTGGAGTTATCGTTCAAGGAAGGTATATTGCATCTTGCATCAAAATAAGTTCGTTCCTAAATGGATATGCGTTAGAGAACTGTGTTCCTTTATTACACCGCTTAATTTATGGCAAACAATGCTACAATTTCTGAGTTTACAAATTCAAGAAAACAGCATACTACTTTTTCTGAGTTTTTAAATTATAAACACAGTGATGAGACAGCAATACTTCTTATTCTGAGTCTTCAAATCTCAAACACAGCAATGATACTATTACGTGGATTGATCGCATACAGATATCATACTAGAATTACGTTGTCGTACATTTCTTTTCGTTTTAAACGTATTGATCTTTTGCAAAGTGAGCCTTACTGACATATCTAAACTGAGAAAAGTATTGAAAGAAATAAACTTGATGATAAAAACGAAGGTTGCTATGGCAATTCCACTTCTCCTCTGCTTTTCTTCCAAGCTATCTCTCTGAACTCCTTCTGAAATAATGACAGTCCACACTAAACAAAACTCTCTTCCCACTACTCGACTCTCCCCGCATGCTCTTTCACTGTCGTTTTCTTTTCTTTCTTTACAGTGCCCGGGGCTCTGTTTTCCGTCTCTGTCTCTCTCCGTTCTTTCTCACTGTCCACTCCCCGTTTTACTCCTGCTAAACGCCACCTCCTATCCCGCGGTAATGGTCTTCTCTCCCCTTTTACTGCCGACTCCCTCTCTCACAACCGCGACCACTAACTCCTCTAACTCCTCTCTCCCCTCTCTGGTGATGGTCTCTAACAACAATAACCGCCGTGTTAAATCTTTCTTCCTACAGCTTCTCCCTATCCGTTGGTATCTCCTCAACGACGGCTCCTTCCTCTTTCTTCGCAGTTCTTTTCTGCCATTTCTCCCTCAGCGACGGCTACATCCTTCCTCTTACACCTTGCGAAGGGAATCTTCTCACTAAACTCTTGTTCCATGTTTTTCCCTTCACTCCTACTGCCCACGAAGGAAGTTAAAACAAATTTCAACCGCCTTCCATAATCTCCTCACTTCCAAAACCACCTCGACTTCTCCCTAAACTCCGCAGTTCCATCTCCTTTCGCACAACAGCGACCGAAAACCCTCCTCTTTTTAGATAATGGAGTATCACATTTAATATCGGTTATGCTCCTTCACCAAAAGCAAACTGCCTTCCTCTCATGTTTTGGTAAAAGGAATCTCTCCAAAGAGTTCTCGGTTGACATAATTTTAACCATATGGATCGACATAGTTGATTTTAAACCCGACTTCCCATTTATCACGACTAATCAAAAGGTGGTGGTTCTTATGGCGACGTGGCTTACTAGAAGACAAAACAACTCCGCCTTCACTCGAATACCAAGTTATCTAATTCAATCCAAAAGCCACCATAAGATGTATTGTGGAGTTAAGCTCGGCTTGGCGGTGGTCTAGGAAATGACTAAAGCATCGTTTTGGTCGAAAAGGAACAAGAGGCAAAGACCAACTTACTAAGAAAGCTCAAAGTTAGATTGACAACTACTCGCGGTCAAAGATAGAAGAATGACAACCAAATAAATTATTTCACGCTAAGGCTTCAAATCGACATTCGTCGATCTACAAGAATAGAATAACTTCACAATACAAGTTCGACGAGTTTTACGACAATCACGACGGATTGGTCGTAACGTGAACGAGTTCTTACGACGATAAACGCACAAAGCCGACTTCTCGCATCTTTCGACTACGAGACAAGATTTATAATTTCGCTACAAGATGGTTCAATAAACACTTATAAACGAAAATATTAAACGTCTAAATAAGTCGACTTGCTATGATGGACTTACAACGACATCGACGACTCCAAGATTCTACATGACGTCGACATCTAGTTAACTAACCCAACCGACAACAAGATTAACTGGTTGGTTCCAAGGTTTATCTACCTATTTGGCGACCTTAGTAACAAACGCCCATGGTTAATTTCCAGAGTCTATACTCTCTCTTGAAGGTACTTTCTCTTCCCGTCGAACACGGTCCACCTGTTCCTGCATCGACAGACTCACATACCATTTTGTGGTCAAAGCACCTATGTTCAAATCAAAACATAATATATCCAAACATCATTGCATTTATTATAAAGACATTTAGTCTACAATATCACCTTGATCATAATCATTAGATTCCAGAATTCAATATGACAACTTTGTAAGATAAATCGTCAATTTCCATGTCATTCACAACATATTAAATTACTAAAATTTGCAAGAAAGTAAATAGCATATTTGTTTTCAAAAAGAGGGATGTGACACAACTTGCTCCTAAAGACTCAAACTTTCACTCTGATACCACTTAGTGCAGTCGCGGTAGGAGGGTTCACAAAATGAACTGTCCAGACCGTGCAATAAGAGTAAACACAACAAAAACAACTCAAAGATATGAAACAAACACAGATTTAGATATTCAGTATATAATAGAATTCAAATACAATCTAACTAGCATCATGCAGGGTTACGATTAGGGCTCACAAGCCTGATTACAGAATATCAGAATATGCACAAAATACATTGTTGAAGCTCCTTCACGCAAAATCCAAACTATGAACTTATGCTAATGATCATAACTTGATAACTAATTTCCTAAGGGTCTATTACATCAATATATATCATCTACGGAACAATAGATTCCTCCGCGTCGGCCAAGGAAGGTCACAAACTCCAATGAAGAGTTGTAACATGTGTGCACGGATACATCAGACCTAATCATGTAGAACACCTCCGTAAATAAATGGAATAATGTGCAGATTGTTGAATTTGATAATTAACTAAAGCCACAATGATCACCTGCAAAACCTAAGATTTACCTTCCACAAGAGAAAAAAGCAAAGAGAAATAATTTGCACAATATTGAATGAATTAATGAAATGGATTAAAGAATTACATGTGAGAACTTGCTTTTATATTAGCAAGTTATATAACCCTAATATGACTTAATAATAACCTAAAACTAAAATTAGCCCTAAGTAAACTTAATAAAGTGTAATTAAATATTTAATTACACCAACACCCCCCCCCCCCCCCCCATAAGTGCAATTTAGGGAGAAATGAAAAACCATGCAACTAATGCAAGAATGGGTCCTGGCTACAAGGCTATTTTAGGTACCCATAAACAACAAGAATCTCTCATAAGGTGGAGAAAAAGAGAAAAACCTAGTGGGAGAAAACTCCTCTCCAAAAGAGAGAAAAATATAACAAGTACATGAACATGTGATGGAAGAAGGACTAACACTAAGACCCCCCAAGAAGTGAATCCATCACAAAAGTACAATCAAGAATGCCCCCCCATAAGAGAGGAAGAAGAGAGAAGGTCTAATGACCCCCCCAGAAGTGAGAAGGATGAAACCCCATGCGAGGAAATGCTCCCTCCCAAAATAGAGATGAGAAGAGAGACCATGCAACCACTCCTCAAGATGACTCCTGCAGTGCTGGAAGATGCTCGACATAGAATAAAGATGAAGACCCATGAACGTCGAACAATATTCCTCCCCTTGGGAAGAAATAGAACTGTAGATGTGTGCATAATGTCTTCCCTTTCTGAATAGGAATATATAGGAAGAAGGACAAATGTCTCTGAACTCTACACATGATCCAAAGACAACAATGATGCTCTTGAAAACTGCTCAAATGTCTCCAATCCACTACCAAACTGTGACTGAAGAAGAGGAGGATGAAGAACAATCTTTGAAGCATATGATGGTGATGCAACTCCATCGAAGCTGTCATCAAATAGAAGACAAATGTCCTTAATGTGGTCCTCCAAATCTGCAAGGTGGGACTCTACAAACAAAGGTGATATGTTTGCAAGATAGGAATCCCAATGAGGTGGACCAAGAAGACTAATATTGACCTACTGCACAAAATCACTAGAAGCCAATGATGATGCAACACTGAACTTTGAAGTAGAAATAAGTGATGGTGGAGAAATGATCTCATCAGGGGGAGAAGCAATTGAAGTAAGCATTTCAAAGAGATGATGTGAGAAATGAGGACACATCTCTTTCTCATGTTGATTACTTCCACAATATCTGCAATTAGATTTATAATGATGGTAGAATCCCATCTCCTTAGATGCTTAGAGATCAAAACATGCAAATAGATTTATGCTGATAACATAAGCCTTTCAAAGCAAACAGAACCTTTCCAAGAGGCAGAATGTCCAGGATATCCAACAGAAGCCATAAAATTGACAAACTAATTAAAAGATACCCAGGGCTAAATCTAAAAAAATTATATAGGTGTTTGTGTAGAGCTCTCTGATACCTTTCCAAACCCTATTCATTTTTAAAAAACAGAGATTCTAAGCACAAGAACGGAGCTCAAAATCCAAGAAAGATGCCTTGACTTCAAACAGAAATAAATTGTACCAATCAGAAAAACCTGGAGAAAAATACCTACACCACTGGATTGTGCTCAAATTTTCAAAAATCTAACTCCGTATGCTCAAGATATGCCCAATTTACCAAAACAGCTTCTTTAGGGCAAAGAGACCAAAAAAACAATATTAAAGCCCCTGGGCGCCCATGTGACCAGGGGCCGAGTCTCTAGGGGTTGGCAGCTAGGGTACTGGTCACTCATATGACCAGGAGCTGAGTCTCTGGGGGCTGCTGCCTAGAAGCCAGGGCCTGGTCCCCCATGCGACCAGGGGTTAAACCCTAGGGGCTAAACCTCCAAAATAAAAAATTCCTTTTTTATTAAGAAATTAATAAAAAACTCAACTGTACCTATGCACAGAAATCAAGATGGCACAGAAATCGATGCGGCATAGAAATCTAGATGGCATGCAAATTGAGGTAGCTCTAAAATCAAAATCAGCTCAGATGAGAATGGCATAGAAATTAAGGCACTGTATGGTCGTACGTATTCCGTATAGGTTGTATGGATTTCACAGAACCAATTTTTTTAAACCCTAAAAAACACCCAGAAATTTTTTTTTAGCAAAATATAGAGTGCCTATATGAAAATAGGGGTTTTTGGGCCTTCTGAGCGCAATGGTGAGGTCCGTTTTGGTCGAAAATGTTCTGAAACTGCTGTTCCCCTCTAGATCTTAAAAAACACTCTTGAAACCTTCACAGATCTGGCTTCTCCAAACCAAATTCAACCAGACAAAAGACAAATCCGCCTTTTCCAGCTGCTCTGAATCTAATGGAATACTCCGTTTTACACAAAAACACACCCAGCAAATGACTCTTGCTAAAAAATTTCTCCAAATTTGAGAAGGGGCTTGCAGATCCGCTCTAATACCATGTTGAATTTGATAATTAACTCAAGCCACAAAGATCACCTACAAAACCTAAGATTTACCTTCCACAAGAGAAAAAAGCAAAGAGAAATAATTTGCACAATATTGGATGAATTAATGAAATGGATTAAAGAATTACATGTGAGAACTTGATTTTATATTAGCAAGTTATAAAACCCTAATATGACTTAATAATAACCTAAGATTAAAATTAGCCCTAAGTAAACTTAATAAAGTGTAATTAAATATTTAATTACACCAACACAGATCTTGGGGAAGGTCGGCCACAAACCAAAGATCATTGAAGGATGTGCCGTTAGGCTCCACAAGTCTTCTCCTTTAGTTGATTATCAGAGACTGGCAGGATGCTTTGTCCTGAGAAAACAACTGATCTTCTGATAGCGATAACTTTCTGGTACTTAATCCAAATGCTCTAAATTCTGGATATGATGTAGATGAATGAATCTAGATGCTATGTCCAGTTCCGCAAGATGTGAAATGCAACTGCGGTAGAATGTGGATCAAAATACAGAAACTACTTCTGACTGAACTGAACTGGAAAATGAAAGGAAACAAATTGAACTGCAAACAAATTGAAATGCAAATATTTTTTTGGTTGATACAAGATTGCTCTTGAACCAGGGATGCTCCTACATCACAATCTCTATGATAAGAGCTTATTTAAGAGCTTAGGAGAGGAGTTTATTGATGTAATATTATTACCCTATTTCTCATATTTTGAATTAAGATTCATAGCATTTGGTTTGTGTGTTATAGTGATTTCTTGCATAGGATATAATCTTGGGCACTTTTCTAAACCAATTATGAATTATTGTACTTCTCATATAGCATGAGAGCCCATGTCAATTTATACAACCACATCTCTATCTCCTTTCATATCCAATTCAACCACTTCCCTAATCTTTAGTTAAACTTTGGAAACCAATCCTACTACTAGTGTCCATTTTTTTGCCTCAAAAAATGTTAATCCCGCCCAACATGATACTACATAAGAAATTATGCAATTCATAGATAAATTTTGTCAATTTCAAGTTGCAACTGACAATTAAATGATCCAAATCCAACAAAATTATACAACTTCCACTAAACCTCAACAAATACCCATTACAATTACTAAAACCTTAAATAAAAACCCAACACAAAGAATAATATCAATAATCCACATTCCCTTCTTTATCAGCCTATAAAATCCCATTTAAATATAATATGTTTTAAATTTTGCATATTCCATACAAAATAACATTATTCCACATTCCCTTCTTATTGTTTCGAAATGCCACCTCCTCATACAAATTTAGATTACCTAAACACTTTCTTCCAACATAAAACAACCGCCTCTTTTATATATGCACCCTTCTAAAAAAATCAACCCCTTCTAAAAAGATCAACCCCTTAAAGCAAATATTAAGTGAAACATCATCATCGTTCAACTTTCAATGTGAAATGACTTCATAATATACCCGAAACTGAACGGTATCTGCAATGAACGGTAGGAACAAAAGTTAGCCACCAACAGTAAACACTTTCATGAGAGAGACAAAGATGCACCGTGGGGCCTTGAAAAAAATTGTTCGCATGCACATGTTTCAACAAGGAGACGATAGCACGGTCTTGACAATCAGTACAATCTCTAGATGCTCAATGATCGCTATCAAATTGAATCTATATCATTACCGCGCCCTTTGTACAAACAGTGACATGTTTAATTGCCTTGTGGAGGAAGCTACAGCAGAGATTCAGCTCTCAAATTGGGAGGTCGCCTTTGGGGAACTTAGGGGAGAGGATCTAGTAGTTGAGCACCCTAATTTCACACTTCTCAAAATTATATGAATCACTTCAAAAAATTTACAGTAGTTTACTTGGCAAGGTCCCTGCTTATAACTAAGGTTTCAGGGGCACGTCATCAAATATGATGCAACATCACCATGCTTTTTTTTGAGGTGTCCAAAAAGACACCCAAAAAAAGAGTAGACCAATAGTTGTGCATTAAGTCATGTTTTGTTGGTGCACTGATGTGGTATCACATGATTTGTTGTTTTTATATATAAAAACACATTTCATTCAATTATAAGTACTTATAGTCAACACTAACAACCTTAAAGTCACAACTACTAGTGCTAAACTTTTAAAAATATTGAGTCTTAAATCCACAAATATTATCACAACTATTGGAACATGCTCCACTATTGGGTTCTCTCCCCTAGTCACCTGAAAGAAATTACCAATTCTAAAAAATTTGCTTCCTCTCAATCAACTGCAAAATCAGACATGGTCGATGCATTGGTTTGATTTTTTCTTTTCTTCGATCACGAGAATGGCAAGAAATGTCATCGAAACAAATGGATACCATCTTCTTCAATATGTTGCTATGAATGCAATGAAATAATACTGAATGAACGCTTCCCTAGTAAGCAAGTGCAAAGGGGAATATGTTCATCTGCACTACGAGTCTTAATCTGTCCAAAGTATAACCGTTAAGAATGAGATTGTCAAATGTAGCGTAATATCCCTTTACACTTTGGCTGAGCCCACTTCCATTCTATTTAAACATCATCTATTTTAATGGTCAAATAGTCAATAATAATTTTACACCTCATCTTTTGTCCTATTTTTATTGGTCAAAATTAAACTTTGACTATTAAAATGAATAATGCAAGGCTAAATCTCCACTTTTGACCACTTTGCATAGCACATTGTGGGTGCCTTGTTGGACAAATCCATATCACCATTACCCCGCTTATGTCTAGATGAGACGAACAATAAAAGTAAGTTTATCAATGTCACCATCTTAAATAATTCAAATCGCGGCGGTCAGACTGACTCTCACAACACCATTTCTAGAAATCAGACACTTTCTGTCAATATAAGCCCTATCGGCTGATTAAGAGTTTGTCCTCCCACCATTACCAGAAAAAAAGAGGAGCTTCATATTCATTTTATAAAATGGACGGTTGCCAAATGAATTTAATACAAACTAGAAGGTATAATGCATGGGTGGAAGTTTGGTTATTGGCAGAGCGTGCATAGTTTGCTATGATTTAGCATTTTCAAGTTTTAAAGACAACTGATCGTCTTAGATGTAAATGTGAATGGCAACCAAGATACAAAGTTATTAGAAGGAAATAAGAAATCCTACATTGTCACAGTAGTTGTTATTAAAATTAAAAGTTAAGGTTGGTCAAAGGAAATTTATTTTAATCTAGAGGTAAGTGTAATGGAGAAATTAGTACATTCATGTCATTTTTAATTTAGTTTTTGTATTTATTTTGATGAAATGTTTTTAAGAGAATTACATATCAATAAGTGGTATGTTCTTATGTTAGGTTTGGCTTACACCACGATCCCTATCTATCTCTATTTACTACCATTTAAATTCATTTCCTATATTTCACCATTCACCCCTCATTTATTAAACCTCATTCACACTCACTTCAATACCTTCACTCCTTGCCTCAAGACTATCACTTCCTCGTCCAAGTTCATTTTTGCACTACTCGAGATCAATCCCATGGCAAACGAGAATGAATCTGAAATTCAAATTCTAACTTTCTCATTTATTTCACTAGTCATTATGAGCCAACTTGGTACATGTTTGTGTGACATGGTGTTATGTCTTGGTATTTAAAGACATTCAATGTGGCATTAATTAACATGTAGGATTTTTAGGAATAAAAAGACAATCTAGAGCACATTTCAATTTTCTAAGGGACAAGGAATCAAAGTCTACACCATCTACATATAGGCCACATGTATGCTTATGTATGATGTTTTCAAATATTTTCTCAGATTCGTTAAGAAAATCAATCCAGGTGTCTAACTTAAGAGAACTTGACTCTAGCAATCTAGCAAATTCCCTTAAGGTATTTATAAATAATATAGTCCTTAATAGCTCATCGGACGTCAGAAATCAAGGAAAATAAAGTTTCAAAGTCTACATTTTACCAATTCAAATCCACACATCAAAGACCAAATCCACAACAATCTAGATCAAACCTAGAATGCTCAAGATTGACCCTCAAAGTTTTATGTCCATGTATAAATTTTGAGAAAACCATCAAATGAGAGCAATAGATTTCAAAATCTTGGGGAATAATTCCACCATGATGTTAGCATCAATCTTCATCATTGTTCCTAGAGCTAAGTACCTAATTCCTCTCATTTAATTGTCACATTTATTATTCTTCATTTATTGACCCAACATTAAAATTACGCTAGGTTAATTGTGATTAATTGTTTGCATGTGTTTAATTGGCCTAGATTATTTATGTAAGGTGATTTATTTCTTTTATGAACCTAACTTTCCTTACATGATCCATGGTTTCCCCTTCTGATTTTCATATTTGTAAATTTTGATTAATATACCTTGTTGTCATATTTGACTAGGTTTGATTTACTTTCACATTTGTGCTTCATAGTTATATCCTTATTTTAGGGATTGAGCTCCATTGTTTTTACCCATCCTACAATTCATTGTTGGTATATTTAGGGTTTATTTTCATATATGATTAACAATTTCTTTTCTAATTTATATCAACCCTCACCTCAAACCACTTATTCACTTCAATTAGGCTTTTGGGTCTCTATTACATAATCTTTTGAACCATAATCCAACTACCTTTAGATTAATTTTCATTGTTACATGTTTTCATCATGGACTCACAAGGTCCATTATCTTTGACTACTATTCATGCTTCTATTATAGAGATTTGTGACATGCAAGATTTTTGTTCTTGATTTGCGAATGAGATTTTCTCATAAGGATGGGATCACAATATCTATGAAAGCATTATATCATCATATATGTGGAAGGAAATGAAGATGAACCTCTATATCTAATGCATTACAAAAGAAGTAGAGTTTAACCTTTCTAATGTATACTAATTAAACTAACAATTTCAATTTACTTCCTTTAAAAAAAGAAATAAGAAAGTAATAAGATTATATTAACTTAATTAAATACTTTAAATCTTTGTTGTGCATAAAGTCTAAGCTACTTTTAGAAAATAAACTAGATTAGTTTAGTAAGAGAAATATGCTAAATGACAAAGGTGAGAAAGTGCGTCCTTGGTTATGAAGGTTGATTATTCAAATGCTAAACAATGACGACACAATCTGTAGTAGTAAATAACATATTCTAACAAACAATAGGTATAGAGGACTCCTCTACAACTCATGATGCACGTTTGTGTGACATGGTGTTATGTCTTGGTATTTAAAGACATTCAATGTGCCATTAAATAGCATGCAATATTTTTAGGAATAAAAAGACAATCTAGAGCACATTTCATTGTTTTAAGGGACAAGGAATCAAAATCTACACCATCCACATATAGGCCACATGTATGCTTATGTATGATATTTTCAAATATTGTCTCAGATTCATAAAGAAAATCAATCCAAGGGTCAACTTAGGAGAACTTGACCCTAGTGATCTAATAGATTTCCTTAATGTATTTTTTAGCAAGAATGGGTGTAGATCAGAGATCTAAGCTTAAGTTACTTGAATGTTGTATGTACACCCCAGTATTAAAGACATAAGAATAAGATCAGAGCTTATGCAGTGAGTTATAGAAGGTTGTGGTAGGAAAGAGAAAATATAACTAACCATATACATTCACTGACATGCACATCATATATCATAACACACTATACATTAGTCAGGCTAACTTGTGGTATATTATATTTATCATATATAACTCTGATACAAAGTTTGTTCATTCATTAGTCTTTTGTCTCTCATTACATCTCATATTTCACTACATATTTTTCCATACATCTATTTGCATATTCTTCCCTATATATCTCTCTATTATTTCTTATTCTTGTTGTTGTTACATCGATTACATCTTCAAGCCTTACTTATACTTAAGTATAATTATATCGAGGAATGTCTCTTGTACATATTATGACCTTTGGATGTGTTGGTGGTTGGATAAACATGTTGCATCTCCTTTGAAGTGGATGTATCTTGCTATAAAGTTAGATCTGTCCTACCAACATTATTTCCCCTTTGAAATGATGTCTTGTCCTCAAGACATCTTGGCCCTATCCTACAAAAGATTGTGAGATTTCTAAATTGAAAATAGTAAAATTGACCGATGCAACTATAAAATTTGGAAGGTATTTGATCTTCATGGAAAGATATATTTGTATATCCCCTTAAGCTATATATATACATGTTCTATTGTAGAATTGCATGTTGTAGCAAATATATTTGGCCATTGGTGGTTAATAGAGTATTTTTCCCATCTTCTAAACTGCCTGGGATCAAAATTATTGTAGTAAGTTTGATAGCCTTTGTCAATAATCCTATTACATGTGCAAGTCAGAGGTTGACTACTTCTATAAGTTGCTTAATTTGTGCTCAACCCTTCTCTCTAATCATGTACTTGTTTATATTGGATGTGTAGGGTTTCAAACTGTACTATGAGGCTCCCATCCAAATCCTTCATAGCATCATAAATGGTAGAGACTTGCATTATCTAATGTTCAATGTTTTCTTAATTATACCTTTAGAACCTTTGTTGATGCTGGACATCCTAAGCAAAACTGGTATAGTGTGTTGATGTTTGCCTCTATACTCTATATATTGGGCATGTGCAAAAAGATGGGGGACCAAAATGTGGTCAAAACCACTTTTTGGTCCAAACAAGATATAACACGAGCATGTTATAACATGCTCACGTTATAATGTGCTCATGTAACATGGTTTGGTAGTAACCAAGCCTAAATCAAGCCATAACACTCATGTTATAACATGAGCACATTATGTCTGTGTATAGATAAAAAGAAAAAAATAGAACCCATGTTTCATTTTACTCTAGCATACCTTCAAAACAACAAAACTCGAGTAGGGTTATAGTGTGAGTATGTTTTGGAGCAGTTGAAGAAGAAGCCACTCAAACACAATGTTGCCACAAAATTCTCACACTCCATGACATCGTGCACAAGCTCCATGAGGTGAACAAGGTAAGGTTTCTATGTTTTTTCTAGATTTGAAAATGAATAATTTGTTTTGCAATGTTTTGATTTAGATTTTTAAAATTTTCAGCAAATGAACC
The DNA here is from genome assembly GCA_027924645.1 of Cunninghamia lanceolata. Lineage (NCBI taxonomy): Eukaryota > Viridiplantae > Streptophyta > Pinopsida > Cupressales > Cupressaceae > Cunninghamia > Cunninghamia lanceolata. The sequence continues at coordinate 2,240,978 of BSBN01000780.1, forward strand.
CCGTCAAATGCCCACAAACCCTAATCCACCAAATAGAGGGGATGATGAAATTCCAACTGAAGAGGGGGCACAAAATAACCCTCCCCAAACTCCTTGAATTTCCCCACATCCTCATGAGACACAAACAAACATTTTTAAGGCAAATCAAGGAGAATAAAAAACAACTTGAAACCTTGATTGAAACATTGAAAAATCTAAATGCAACCAATCCACACTGAAGATCCCTTGCAACATCCTTCAATTTAATTGTTTCTCACATAGATTATGCGATAAGACAAATCAACAAATGGGCAAATTATAGGGAGAATTAACAACAATTCTATGCAACAAAATTGTCATATGAACAGGTGAAAGATAAAAAAAATTGAAACCTAATCTATGTGCCTTATTTGTTGATCCTAGAGCTAATGAGCCATTACAGGGAGTTGCAAAAGATTCCCCATTCATTGGTGTCAACACCTAGGAATATTTCAAATCTTTTGGGATATATGGTGGATAGTGTTTGATGATCCACCATGCAACAACTATGAGGTCCCACAGTATTTTTGAGGAAACTCTATTGCTAGTTTATCCTCAATGAGATTATAAATTATTTTCACATGTGAGATTTTTAGGGCAAATGCAAAGGATTTACATAGGATAGGGAGGGGGCACATCATGCCCAAGACCATCTAGTCAGACCCCTAGCCAGGCCATCTTTTGAACATGACACACTCCCTTATGCTATGAAGGAGAGCGTTGAGGTGGAGATGCTACAATCTGTTAGTTCCCTCATATATTCTTTACTACAGCATGGTAGCCATCTTTCACAAGCTAGTGAGGGTGAGGCTAGTAGGCATCGACAGTCCCCACATATTTGTTATTCATGTGGAACTCTATGTTTTTATGGGTCCAAGGATTCTTGTGATATAGACATTGGAGAGGATGCTCCATAGTTTTAGGACTATACCACATAGGGGTAGGAGTAGGAGCAGGGCACATCCATATTGGATAATATAGTAATAATAGATGAGTTGTTGGATAGGACCTTTGGTATTGAAACATAGGTAATTTTCTATAAGGTTCTACAATTTATTATATTTCTATTTGAAATCTCTAATTAACTATATTAATCTATTATAAGTCAAAATTAATGTAATGAATTATATGTATTGTGAAATTCCAGGGTCAAAGTACTCATCCTATATTTGTCATCCATCCAATGCAAGCTTATGAGGTGATGTTGAGTAGACAAGTATGTAATTTGTAACAAAAGAGTAAATATAGTATATGTAATTTTTTTGTCATATATCAATGGTAATCTTAAAATGACAATTTGATGATGAACTGATGGATGTTGGACCTCCAACATCAGAAGGAGTTGGTGGGGCTGGTCATAGATCAAGTTTCACTAAGGCAAATTTTACTATTTTAATCATTATGCATTTAAATAATGTTATGTAGATTTTAGTCAAATGACGTTCTATTTTCATTTGATGACAACAATTCAGACTCTTGATATTCATGACACAATGGAGGTGGACATTACTACAGCTATTTTTTCTTCAATGCCTTTGATAGAGGTATGAGCTAGTAATGTGAATGTCATTATGTATTCCTTATTTAATCTAACATCATTTAATGTACATAAATGATATTCATCTATACTCTAATTTTCTTCTTCATGCTTCTCACAGAAGGTCACAACTCCAGCTCATCCATCTACAGATGAAGAGAGGCAATGAATGATTGAGGGGGATCATCAGTTTGAGGTAAGTGATTTATTACTTATGACATGTATATTTCATGTTTTTTATATTAATGTGGATATTGTTTAATTGTATTAATAGGTGGACCTCAATTGAAAAACCTTATGAGAAGAGGTCCAGTTGATGGATGAGAAAGCATGAGTCATTGACTGCTTCTCCACCTTCATGGCTAAGCAAGGGTCATCGACTGTTCGACAACACTCCATAAGAATTTGTATATTGGGATATTTTGTTGTATTCCTATGTCTTTGTAAACATACATTTCTTTTTTACCGACATATATCATTGTACATACCTATATGGCTTTGTTTGTACATGCCTATATGACATTATATATACACTATATGGCATTTTCATTACATTATATATATGAAATTTTACATTATATATATGATGATAGATTATGGTTATAGAATAGATATTGTGTCATATTTAAAAGTTTTAATATTGTCTACTTGTTCTTCAACATTTCTATGAACCTCTCTAGTGAAGAATGTCTCACATGCATTAAGAAAAAGATTATTGTGAATCATTTACAACATTTTAGAGTTCTACAAAACTAACTAATTCTTGAAGCATACATATCAATAAATGTGACAAGATTGAAATTGTATCATAAGATTTCTTAATCTAAATTCCAATAGTTATGGAGACATCTAATCATGCAACTACCCAACTTGACAATACCTTCCTATAGTTCATACAAAGAAAACCCTTCCTTTATAGTACTATAACCTGCAATGGTTGATTCCATAAATTACATTTAGGCTATAGGTGTCTAAAATTGGCTCAAAGACAAACCCCAATTACATAAATCACATTTGTGCATACATAGCCCTTTGTGTCTGGATTCAATTCATATAGTACTAATGGCATAAATCTTTAGTCAAATCATGCCACATACATCTTGACCAAGCATAATAGATTAGCATTAATGACATATCTTGATCAACACACAATTGTAGAGAAAGATTGTACTTGCAAGAATAGAAATTCCACCTAGGATTAATGAATAGATATATGACTAAGGGAGAAGATCTCATGGTGGATATACAAGTCAATCAAATTAAGACCAAGGGTACAAATCATGTTTATTCAATTTACTTTTAGCCGATGCATGTAGGTTGCAACAATGGTAGTCCATGCTCATAAATGGAAGTAGGTCAACCTAAGGAGAGTAGAGCCATAAATGGGAGCCCACAAAACATGTGTGACACTAGTAATTTAGGGCTCGAGGTAGGAAAAAAATGACAAACATGCCTATAGTAGTAAAAAAAGATTGCATGATCCAAAATTAACATCCATGTACACCTAAACTAAGGAAATGGCTCCCAAACAGACATAAATATGATCCCAATACATCTCCTCAAGAAGCATTGACCAACCACGTGTATATACAACAACCAAGGGATAAAATAATCCTATAAATTGAAGATGTATTCATCTTGTAGTAGTATATGACCTTCCTATAGAATATATCATCCCCAATGGTGAGAAAGCATCATGTACACATCACTAAAGGAGTCAAGATAATACCTATGTGTGTGGTTTTGTTGTCACTATAAGAGAAATCCCAAAAATGGAGATTACAACATAACTTTCATTTTGCAGTATCATTATGTTAAGAGGCTCAATATATTAATCCCAATATCCATGTCTTGTTTTGGGCCTATCTTGGCACCTTTATTTGGTGGTAGAGACTCAAGGAGAGAGGAAGAGTGAGACATGTAAAGAGAGAGAGAGACATGTTTGTCATGATTAACATTTAACCTTCTACATGTTTGAAAATTTTCCTTACCTTAATTTCACCTTCTATATTTTTATTATCATTTCAACATGCAATGGTTTCATATTCATTTTATGGTGTTTTAGAATATGAAGGTCTGTGTAAATTTTTATCTCTATTGACTCCATTTGTAGTGGAATGACACAATTTTTTGTCATGTACACTTCTTAAGGTATATTATGTACAATAAATTTACTCGCCTTTCGTTATGTATAATAAAAGTACACTTCTTAAGGCACGTTTTTAATCCATATGTATATTATTTGTGATCCAATACTACATATACATCTAGTACATCTTTGAGCCCAAACTTTGTTGATAAATCTAGTGTTTGTGATACATCTTAGCCCTAGCATAATTACATGTTAAATTCTTCACATTCCCATATAGTGTGTTCACATATATGAAAATTGTGTTTAGAGAATCTTTAATTAATGAGGATTCACTATAGTTTGTTGTGTCTCCTTCTTATAGAGCATTCATTAATCTTTCTTACCCTCATTTTAGTTCCATCTTATGGAAAGGTGCTACGAGTGTAATTTTGCATTCTGCACCTCTTAGGACCAAACCGATAGTGCTAACATGTCAGGGTGGGTGGTTGAATGCTAGGGGAGGTGTCTTTTTAGTGGCTAAGTATCTTGTTTGTTCTTGACTACATTAGATAGAGATAGTCTCTTAAGAGCCCTGAGACAAAAAAGACTTTGGACTGACTATTCTCTCAAATTGTGGCACCTAAGAATGTCTTTTTTGCATGTATAGGTGGTTTTCTAAATAAATTTTGTTTTCTTATGGTGGAAAGGAACGTAATGTTCCAAAATGCTTCAGCTTCATCCAATGGAAAGGTGTTAGGAGTAAATTTTTGCATCTTATAGTTTAATCTTCCTCCTGGTAACTCTATAATTTCTCAACATATTTCACAACCCCCTATTTTTGTTGACTCTGCCCTGTCGAAATCAGTCTTTTTTTCTCTAAATTTATTCTAATTTGATAATTAAAAAAATTAAAAAAGCCATGTAAATTCTAAAAAAAAAGCAATCAAATGGTTTCGACCGAATGGGATTTGGCTGAATTCCATTAGTCCAAATCTGTCTAGGTGGCATCCTACTTGGCAACCAAGTCACCATTTTTTCAAATTTTCTGAAACTTCCAACTTCTGCTAAATATTTTTGCAATCAAAATTATTTAAAAAAAAGGAAAATACCCTTTTGTAGAGCTCGGAGTGTTGAATCTGAAAATATATATATATACATATATATATATACAATATATATATATACATATATATATATATATACAATATATATATATACATATATATATATACAATATATATATATATTGAGTAATTTTAGGATATAAATATTTGAAAATAATGCAAGTAGGTTGTTCAAGTTCAAAAAGAGGTTGATTTGAAATTTAAAAAAATATATATTAAAATATGATAAAAAGAAATTGAAAATATATGATGCCCTAGAGGAGAGAAACCTCTTCAAAAGGGTATAATTTGTTTTTTGAAAATGAAAAAAAAAATTAAACAATAATTGACGTTAATTGAAAAGTATCAAATTCATGTAAGTTTGACTTTAAAATATTACGAGAAAAATATAGATCAAAAATTTTAAAAAAAATCCCCATGCCCTAGATATTGAAGTCACCTATTTGGAAAAAAAAAAGGAAAAATGCAGTTTTTTTCTATTTGTTTCTTGACGTCAACTGAACATCACGTTTTCTTCAAATTTTTAGCATTACAAAATCTGCTCTTAAATTGATAAAAAAAATATCAAAGCATTTTTTTTTAAATCTAAAAAATTACAGGAATAAACTTCAACAAGAGATCTACATTTTCTTAGTTTACATCATTTTGAAATTCAAAACATAAAGACCACTTGAATGTGGTCGAAGTTGAGATTTTTTTTTATGTTGGTTGATTCCTTTATAAAGTGTGACACAGGTTTGTACTTTTACCTGTGTGGTTTATGATGAACAAAGTGCCACACTAAGGGGCATACAACTACAAACTATCTAGTGGTGGGAGCTCAAGCTATTAATGCCACATAGTTCCCTCTTGCTCAACACATACCTAATTGCACCATATGTCATGAGACTCGTGAAATTGTCCACTACTACAAAAGTGAAAGGATGTTCCTATCAATTACTAGTGCAAGGTTTGTCACACATCCACCCATGACACTACCACCTACAAAGTAGTACAAGTCCTCCACAAGGTAAGAGGAAAACAAAATTAAACACAACCATGCAACCCCAGTCACAACCACAATAGAAGGTGTTGCACTATTAGGAGCCATAATATATGGAGCATGGAGGAAATCAAGGAGGCCATGGTAGACTATGCAATAGAGGAATCTATTGCTACTAGTGTGGAGAACTTGGGCATACCTCGCATAGTTGCACAAAGTTTCCAATGTATACTTATTATGATGTTGATCATAAGATAGAGGATTGCCCTACATTGTTGCAACTGTTGGAATATTCAATGATGTGCCTTTGATAAAGATATCAACGGTGTGCCTTTGATAAGGGACTCATCATTTTCATAAGTTCTATCACCACCTAATGATTCAATAAAGGATCTGTTGTCTATACATTAATTCAATATAAACAAATGTGTGGATGATTCAATGGCCTGTTCACATAACTCATGTTTGTATATAAGTGATTGCCCTTACAGTTGTCGAGCTTTGTGGATTAAAATTATTGTGAAAAATATCCAAGGATTGTTCTATAAAAGTAAAAAGGTGCATTCATAATGAGAGTGACTGAAGTTCAAATCTCAACACTACAATAAGGTAACTAGGAGGACATGTGCACATGTCCAGGACTGCAAATAATGGGATAATTGAGTGGGATCTAGGGCCAACAGAGAAGCACTTTAGAACTCATCCTATGCATCAATAAACAACTCAACAAAAGAAATGCAAATTGACATATTAACACAATAATATCCAACCAAGTTATCGAAAGTCAACTATTGATACCTTGTTCTCCATCTAGATTACAAAATCGGTCCACTTTTTGCTTTGTAACATTTCCTTTTCAAATTGGCTTGGATGTCGGCCATATTTCTCCTCCTGTCAAAACATGGCACATGGACTAGTTAAACTAATTAATATGCAATCATTTACTTTTTCCTAGGAAATTAAAAAAAATATCATTTAACATATTAAATATACTTACAAATGTACATATCAAGGCCTGTAAACCTTTCTAGCCACTGTGATGCGTGGCATGAAGTTTGTCAAGCCTAGCCTTGGAGGCCTTGTCCTAAAACATATACTAATTCAATTTAACTATGCACAAATAAAATTTAAAAATTGTTTAATAAATTTGATATAATCGTATGAGCAAATTCAAATACCTGCGTACTCTCCTCATTGGACTTCCTTCGTGCATCAGACTTCTCATATGTTTTTACAAGCTCTTTCCATACTTTCACACTTACATCAATTGGCCTTTTTTTGAGCCTTAGCTCGGGAGGGAGTTTTTTTATCTTCTTTGTTTGGTTGCACCGAAATCTCTTGCAGTTTTGAGACATTTGTAGCTTTATCTTCTTTATAGACCAACCTGTGCCAAATCCAGTCTCCATGTCATGGATACTACTTTTTGCAGGTGCATGGGTATCTTTGAGAATGGCAAATGTAGATGGTCTTTGAATCATCGAAGGCATGATTCCTTCAACCTATTCACAAATGTTTTTCTAGCATCTATCATTCAGACTCCCGCTAAAACCACATTGTATTCTATCTTGGTATCATAGGTACCAATGCAAGATGCAAAACATGGCTTGGTGGTCGAAGAAGTCTGTGTCCTAGGAGTGGCTGGGACATTGGAAGCCTCTGCTCCCTATTCCACATTCTTAGAGGTTACTATTATTGATTTCCTCCTAGATCTTTTGCCCAATCCGGGACTAGTTGGGGAATCAATTGATTCCCTTTGACACTGTTGATTTGGTTGCAATGTTTTAGGGGCTTTACTAGATCATTTTTCTATGTATCTAGCAAGCATTGTCAAGTCCACACCATCCAATTTGTTCACTGCCTCTACCCCCAATATGGAAGCCAATGCCTCTTTATCTTTGTCAGTCTCATGTCCCTTTATATATATATATATATATATATATATATATATATATAATTTCTTCTTTTAAATTTAGAAATAAAAAACTAAAAACTAAAAATCAAAGAAACCCTACAAACATTTACAAATCTATAAATTGACAATGAATTAGCTCATTGTGGCCAGAGTTTGCTCCCTTTGCTCTCTTCCCTCTATTGCTTGACATTTTGAGGCAACCTAGGGCAAATTATTTTCATCTAGTCTGTGGAGGCAAACGAAGTACACACTCCCAGGTATGAAAGTTTTCATCTAATTTTTCTGTATTCCTCAAGGTTTTTGACCTTTACTTTATAGAGCAAATCATGAAGTTGTTTTCCTCTGTAAGTTTGTTGCAAGAAAGTAAGATTATACATCAATTGAAATAAAGCCAAAGAGAAATTTTATCAACTAGTGGCAAAATGTGATTTCATCCATATCAAGGTAGACAACAATTTCCTTTAAGCAAAGGCTGAGATATCTGATTCACATAGTTTAATCCTAAAGCACACATTTATAATATTATGGAATGTGGAAATTTGTCATCTATTATGAAAATCCTTGCTCGAAATTATCTTCAACAGATGCCCTATGAATATTACAAGACCCGCATTTGTCCAAATGAATCCGACATCTGACGGGAAAAAAGAGTAGACGAAAGAGAGGCGATGCCCTTACCTGGCATGAATAGAAGAAGAGTAGCACAAATTGAAAGGCTGAGATATCTGGAAGAAAAGGCTATCGTGGCTTGAACCCGGGACTTTTGAGATGTAAGAAAGTGAGTATGCACTTTAGGAATGGAAAGGAAATTGGGGTTGGAATATAGGTCCTGTCATTACAAAGGATCTGCCCAAAATAAGGGCAAACACAAAAAAACCCAAACGCTCGATCTCTACACGCCAAACGCTTGATCTCCAAACACAAAATGAACACCAAAAATCAATAAAGTTTTTCTTTGTGTTTTTTTGTTTTGGGGTATGTGCAGGTGGGAATTTTTAAATTTTTTTTTGATTCATTAGTTGGCGCTATAGTCGGTGTAGTTATCGCCGACTTTAGCACCGACTTTCAGACCTAAATGTAATCTTTTTGGGGTGCAAAAGGTGGTGCAAATTGCACCTAATTTAGCACCTATCAGTGCAAAATGATGTATTTTTCTTGGAAGTTGATATCACTATCTAATGGAATGCCAAATTTGCTTGCTTGTAGCAACCTCACCAAATTTGGATTGTCCTTATAATAAGTAACTATATCTTGTTTCCATGATAGCATTTTGACTTCATGCTTCTCTTATGATTAGCTCAATAATGACTCACTCTTTCACAACCTTACGCACATGGTTGGTGACAATCCTTATGCAAGTGATATGGCTTTGGAAAAACCAAACAAATCTTCTCTTACTATCATGACATGATATTGGGACTATATTGGCAGCTTATGGAAATGCTTATGGTATTGTGATTTTCATTTCTATGTTCTCATTAACCTATTTTAGGTTGAAGTATGATAACTAACCCACTAGCTATTATGACAGTCATAAAATGACTAGACAATCCTCTCCACTTTGACTATGACAGTCTTACGCATGGTGTTTTCTTCATGACAGTCCCCAATAATGTGAATTATTGATAGTAGCTAGTTCAAATGGAGTTTTGGATGGTGTAGTAAGTTGTCCCTATGGCTCATGATAGTGCATGCCTTGGTTATGTCCTTGTGACATTACTCTCTAGATATCTCCTCTTTATAGTGACAAGGTTTCAAGAACATGACAAATTGGGTAAGGTATCAACTTGTCTCTTTAACCTTTGGATTGTCATTTTTCAAGAATTGATCTCATTGAAATGCAAAGACAACATGTTGATTGATGACTAACTACATTGTTACTATGATAGTGACTTAACCTAGTCACAAGATTAATGAGACAATTTTATAGTAACTCCTCTATGGATGCATACCTAGCTATCCTATGTATACTATTACAATAATTTAATGTTGCTGGTATTTCTTTTAAACCTCTTATGGTTGTTACCTATGCCTCATGGTATGACAACCTCTACAATGTTAATTATGATATTCATATGATGGTGAATATTGGAGCTATGGTTTGGATGACCTAATAACATTTGTGATAGTCCTTTTAGGTTGTGATAGACATTTTGGGTTGTAATAATACTTAGGACGATTGTCCATCAGCTATAACAAGACATAATGATGGTCCTTGATATCATCCTCCTATAATGATAGTAATCCACCATATACCAACAATTATATAAGTTATAACAATCCTAATGGTTGAAAGATGATCTTTGATACCCCTATTAATAGTCAAGGCAAAATTTTAAGGTGGTTGCTATAATAGCATTTTTTAATAATAAATGATTACCTAACTTAAAATGTTAGCAATTCCTTTGCTTATTTTTGTTAGTCACAGTCCTATATCATATGGTGGCTACCCTTTATTCCCATATTAATCCATTGACTTGCTAATAAAGATTCTAAATCATTGTTAGTACAACATTAGGTGGCAATTGGATGATAGAAATGATATGACAACCTTTGAATCCTCAAGATCCCACTACAATAGTAGATCAACACTATGATGGTCCCCTAACTTATCATTTTGACACTAATTATTTTAGTTGGAGTCATGACCTTCCATCTAACATTTCAGAGTTGGATTTAGGATTAAGGACAACCTTAAGATATGTGATATGAGATTCACAACATTTTAGCTAAGTTATGACAATCTTTGTTTATATTATGTGACTTCACTATAATATTGAGGCTCGATTTAAGAAGCTATGAACTATCTCCTTTACTATCTAACAACCTTCCACTTCCTCACATACTTGTGATAGTCCTATTTATACATCTAATTATTCCTTAGATCTTGTCAATCCTTAAGGCATGATGGAAACATCCCTAAATACCCCAACTACATCTCAATCATATAAAAATTTCATTGCAATTTCACTTTCCTACCATGACTGCATACTCCTCCTTCATCTTTTGTGACATAGATCACAGGTTTGTTACATCAATGTTAAGGGCTCAGAATTTCATCACCTAGGAAAGCATGTTACTAAGATTTGATGGATTGCCCATTAGGCAATCAAATCTTGGTACTCAAAGGATCTTTACCTCTCTCTTACACCATGCCCTTTATCTTCTTAATTGTTACAAACCCTACAAGCAAAAAAAAGGATCATTAAGTCTTTCAATATATCTATACATAAATTATAACATCAAACCCTCTACTAAAACTCCAAAATATCAAACCCTTAGTGACAAAACTCTCACATTTGAGGGAAAAAAACTAGAATAAATATTGGATTCATGGTAACTCAAAACTTCCCTCTCTCAAACTAATGATTTATTGCATATATGGTTTGAAAGAATAGACACCAATCATAGATTAGATGAAAAGATCAAGGAGATGCATGTTATAGAGTATAAAACTCAAAAATCAAAAGGTCTTTTTGGGCCTTTTTCCAACAATATGAGAAAAAATCAAACTTTAAACATGTAGCATAGGTAGGTGCTTAATATGAGCATACATCACACGTGGGACCACTAAGAAGGGAGGTAGGTGCTTAATATGAGCAATGACAATTGCACATAATGTTTAAGTTCACTTCAACAGATGGTTGGGGTTATGATAGCTAATGGAGGGTTTTCTTTTCAAAGGAAATCATTAATTTTGGAGTGAAAGGTAATGGTGAAATATAAAATAAAGCATCTATAATTAAAGAATATCCAATGGCTACGATTAACCTAACAAATATCTAATGACGTGATTTCAAAATTAACATCCAAATCATCCTTCCCTCCATCAAGAATTTAAAATTTTGGTGCCAAAGACTCTTTGAGACTGTTTTGAGTGTTCTATGATAGTTTTGAGGGTTTTATGGCCACTTGGAGAGATATAGATAGCCTTAAAATGACCCATAAAAGAAAAAGGGGAGCCAAATATGAAATAAATGTCTTTTTGATGTGAATTTGTAGTCATCTTGTAATCATAAGATTTGAGCTCTAGTTGTCAAGATTTTGCGTGTAAACTTTTTGTGAAGAGCAAAATATTGCAATATCCTATTTTGTTTTTCATAGTGTGTCTTAATAAAAAGCGAGTGTATTAACAAGATAATTTCAACAATATTCTCTTGGTGCACAGCTCTTATGTGACTATTGTCATTGTTGTGTATTATAGGATCCAGAGGAGACCATGGAGAGAGGATGTGGATGGCGTAGAACTACTAAATCATAGAGAGGAAAGTGGGTGGAAATAGATATGACAATGAAATTTGTAGATACAATAGAGGTAAGAAGAGAAAGCAACCTCAACTAAAGGAGGAAGGTGTTTATGAATTCACAAATGCTACAACATAGAGGAGATAAAGTCATTTTTCTTGAGGCCTTTGAGGTCAAACTTATTGGTTGAAAATGCATAGGAATGGTGATTAAATGTGATTCTATGAACAAGGGAAAAGTTTGAAAATTAGGATGGCCAAAACATGATATCAATATGTCAAATATATGACTAAAGTGAGGTTTTGTGTTGGATAGCATATTTGTTGAAATGATATAATCCGTGTACTAAACATTATTTACTATGTTGTGTATTATAGGGGCTAGACAAGGCCATGGAAACAGATCGTGTCATATCAAATGAGGACACAACGGATGAAGCAGGACATCAAGTACTCAAATTTTGACTTAACTTAGGAAAAAATGATTTGATGGCATTTTGTGATGCGTCCATCTTTTTTCACAATATTATTAAAATTTATAATGTATTATCCAATCTTGATATAAATTAATGCATGTTGTTGATTATTTTAGATGGAAATTGGAGTACATGCAGAGCCTGAGCGTTCAACTAGCAAAAGAAAAAAGATATGTAAGTGGATGTGGACCAAAAACTATTAAATCACGTAGAGGATAGTGGGTGGAAGAGGATATGACAATGGATCCTGCAGACACAACGAATGATTGCACTAAACAAGAGGTTGGTCAGGACTATAGTACATGGGATGAATACTTTGAGAAAATTGTTGTTTGTGGATGTTCTGTATGTTGTGGAAAGAAACAATTCAAATGAGCAATTGTACAAAGACATTACATATATGATGAGCTTCTAGTCAGTAGTATGCCTTCTACAGTTGATTCAAATCCAATAGGAATTGTGGTAAGGAATTTTCTAATTTGATATAAATAACATGTATACTTCATTTAAACATTGTTTTATATTATTTAAATAACTAATTTTTTTTAATGGATACTTGCAGGATAAAGTTCTTGGTTTAAAGTTTCCTGGATCACCGACTTCTAGCCTAGAGGGCAATGATCATTTATCAGATGATACATCTAACAAAAATATGTGCCAATATACCAGCTCGGAGATGGGGAATTGATGAAAACAAGCAACAGAACAAGAACCGGTTTAAAGATGCATAATTTTCTTAAAGACAAGGGGAAGGTGGACTACATACCCTATGAGAATGAATGTGATGGAGATGATGACTTGCCCCTGAGTTTGAGATCAATTTACAAAGAGACATTTGATCATCGACTATATTACACTTAGCCTAGTGATCAACAACTACTTAGAGTGTACGAGGTGTTTCAATTTTGGGGATATAGCTACATGATATTTGATCATCGACTATATTACACTTAGCCTAGTGATCAACAACTACCTAGAGTGTACGAGGTGTTTCAATTTTGGGGATATAGCTACATGATATGACCCTCCAATATTCATGGAGTGAATCTAGGCCTCTTTATTGTCCAAAATATACACGTGGGATCTAAACATAGAAACAATTTAGAACAAACCACTAGGAGATTAATGCCATATTATGGTCCATCATATTACAGTGGTGAATGGAGAAGACTAGTAGAATATAAGCCTAGCATGTCAGCATATGGTCTAAATTCAAATATGTATACACATCGTCTCCAATTGGAAAGTGGAAAAGAAATGAATAGAGGTCATCTTATGTATATAGATGGACGTGCATACACACACAAAAATATTGCAGGATTTATAAATAGGAGTAAAGGGACCCTACTGTAAGACTGAATTGTCAATTTGTTGAGGTTATAAATGATAAAGATGGAGATATGGAAAAAGAGGTTGATAGATTGATAATGGTTGAGGCTATTATGGACCTTACCATTGGGGATGAGTTATTGATTGATTACCCCTTCTCAAAACATACTCCTGCGCGAAAGAAGAGGGAAGAACAAGGTCTTCCTAAGGATGTTCTTAAGGGCAAAAAACTAAAGAATAATAAATGATGTGGATTGATGTTTTATAAACTATGTTGTCAAAATTACGTTTTATATAAATTATTGTATAAAAAAGGTAGTCTATAAATAATGTTCCATTATTCAATTGATGTATATTCATACAATTTTTATTTTTATTTTTTAAGCCATATTTGATTATATTTTTTTGAAATTGATACATTTATGATTTATCCAATTGTTGCTAAATATTAAATAATGCTTACGTTTGTTGATAGGTAGAAGATGTCGATGAAACACATAGTAATACCCAAGATGCAACTGGGTTATTAAGATTTGGATAGGATGATCCAAACCATCCTTTAAACAATACCAGGGCAAAAATAGTATTATTGAAGAGAATACTACCAGCTAAGAAATTTGAAGAGCTAATGAGATCCGCATACATTGATGACATGCCACCTAGCCTTAATGATGATGATCATGATAGTGAAAATGTAGTGCATGAAGAAGGATTGAATGAAATTCTTACAGGTTTCTTTGGGGATGGAAACCATGATGACAATAATGATCATATGGTTGACAGTAACGATGATAGCAGGGGTAATTACCACCAATGTAATGCTGATGATAACAACTTGAAAGACTTCATCAAACAAGCAGCGAAGACACCCGTGTTCAAATTGGGTGCAAGTAGAACCTCAAAACTGGCATGCATATTAATATTATTAGAAATCAAGTCACTATTTGGTTGGTCAGACAAAGAATTCACTACCCTACTGAAGTGAGTTGAAATCTATTTCTTACTTTGCATTGTCAATTGGTGTACATAATTCGTAAACATTCATCAACTTCGTTTATATTTCTTTAAGGGGATTTTAAAACCATATATTGTATATAAACAGTCCTAGTATAGATTAACATATCAAACATGTTCATCATAAGTCAAACATTCAATTGATTTAATCTCTAGCAAACTTACAGGGCACTAAAAACTAAAATATTCCTTGAAGAGAATGTGTTGCCATCAACTTGCAGAGAAGCACGTCTATTGTTGGTTGAGTTGGGGATTGAATATAAGAAAATTCATTCATGTAAAAATGATTGCATTTTATACAGAGATGAATATCAAAACAAGGTAGAATGCCATGTATGCAAAGAGGAGAGATATCGTACAGATGCACAAGGTCCTACAGTTCCAAAAAAAGTTTTATGTCACATGCCAATTATACCTAGACTTCAACGAATGTTTCATTGCAAGTCACTTGCACAATTGATGGACTGGCATGCAAAGACCAGGAGTAAAGATCGATTTATGAAACATTTTGCATATCATTATTTAGATTTGCACATTAGACTTCGAGTTGCATTAGGTGTTCCCTCCTGCCAATTGTTTCCAGGTTGCTAGACATTTCGTGCAGGGCTGGGTTTCCTTCATGTTATGAAGGAATCTAGGGAAGTGTAATTGCTTCATGGTTGGGTGGAAAAGCATCTAAGACATGTTCTTGTCTCTCGGCTCGCAAAAGGACATTGTGGGTTCATGGCGACTGAAAAGTTTATTTGATTTATTATATACTTATATTATACATGATTATTGTATCTTGTAATTATCATTGGATGATTTATGGCATGAAAGATAATGGACTTTGTATATTCTTATATAGTGCTAACACCTAGATTAAGCACGTGATTTGTAAGATTTAATGACTTTTATTGATTCATGTTTATGAGATTTATCTTTTGCTTGAGATGATGTAATTAATTGGATTATTTACTTCATGTAACTTTTGTGATGGAAAGTGTACTTTACACCATATCTTTATTTCCTTTCCAATATATTTCTGTTGACATTCAATTTCTATACACTAATATTTGTTTTTGTTGTCGACAAGATTCACTGGAACTCGTGTAAAAGTCGTACACGTACGTATTGCAGTTTTCAAGGTTGTACAGACTACATCGCCCAACGTAGATGTCCCTGGTAGTAAGCTCCAAATGTTGGTGCCAGGTTCCTCGTTATCTGCTATTTCAGCTTCTAGATCAGTTTCTAGTTCTCTATGTCTATTTACTTTTCTATTTCCGTTGCATTTGGTTAATGTTGTTAGTTTAATTAGTTCCTTTTCATTTCAATTACAACAAAAAAATCCAACCTAAATAATTTTGTTCTTGCTATTTAGACAACAACAATAAGATAAACATCTTTGTCGGTTAGGATTCTAATGTGTATGATTGAAGTTTATTCTAATTAGCAGTAGTTTAGTTAGAGACACTTTTTCAACATATCACATTAGGATTGAGAGAAGTCGCATAAATATTTGATGGTTATCATTCAAGATTAAATAAGAGAATCAATGAGAGTTGTTGTGTTAGTGCATTTTTTAATGCTATAACTATGCATCGTTCAATGAATACAATTCAATTCAGTTTTTTCTTCTTCTCTAATAGTTATCCGTCAGGACAAGAAACTATTAGTTCTTCAAATGTCGCTGGGTAGGTAAATGTAATTCTCTGAAGACAATGTCGAGTGTTGACTCTTACGTTGTCCTGGCTACAAGGACTAAATATGAGATTAAATAACTTGTTTAAAATTTTCAACAAATTCTATACATTCCACAATTCTGCAAAGACTGTCGTGAGTGCGTCTGCCGAGTGGATACGTAGATTTTTGTTTTGCGGGGTATATTATTTAATTCTTCTGGGGAATGGAAAAATATTTTTGGTATAGTTGAACCCTTGACATATAGTTCAGTAGTTCAGTTGTATTGAAAAAACAGAGGCTCCAGAAATAGCTACAATGGGCGAAGAAGAAGATATTGTTATTGTAGGAGGGGGCGTTGCAGGGCTAGCCACTGCGGTTGCCCTCCATAAGTAAGTAGTTTCATATTCTCTATTTAATTAAATTATTCAATAGTATATACTTACAGGGCCAGTGTAAGTGTAAGTGTAGGGTGGGAGTGAAGAGCCTGGTACTTGAGCGCGCTGATTGCCTTCGAACTGCAGGAGCTGCCTTCAATATGTGGCCTAATGCCTGGAAAGCACTTGATGCTCTCGGCGTAGCAGATTCCCTTCGCCCATTTTACACTCAAATTGACGGGTAAATTTAGCTTAATTGTTGATTATATCTTCTCTTTCACCTGAGGAGTAGTACAGAAATTCATTTCCAAGATGTGGGTGTGCAGGATTCGGGGCCTTTCAATTTCCACTGGAGTCTGCAAGAATGTTCGTCTGAAAAGTGGAGGCAAAGGGTAAGGAAAATGATGTTTACTTGAAAAAGGGGGATATGATCATTCTTATAATTTTCTCCAACTGTTAATTGACAGAGTTGTAATTGATCATGCCATTGTAGATCGTGGAAATTTCATATGATTTAACTTTTTAGTACGGCAAATTTATTTATAGGGTATTTTAAGGATGCCTAAGAGCTTAAATAGCCTGCATGTGAAGGTCACAGGTAAACACTGTTTCACTCTAAATAGCCGGCACGTTGTCGTGATTGTTTAACAAATGTTCGACACTGCAAATCGTGTCTCTGTCAAGCTTTTCAACTGTACTGCTTTTTCAGCTTAAGGTCGCCATCCCATAGAGGAGGCTCTGCTCTTATATTTATTTATGGATTGGTCTAAGAAAATATTTTGGCAAGAACAAAATGAATCTTTTCCTTGTAAAATTGGAGCCTCCCAATGTTTTGATAGCATGCTTTAGGCGCTGCTTTAAAGGTGGGGCTGAATGTTTCCTCCACTTGTTGAAGGATTCCATTGGATTTTTTGATAGAGTTTTTCTAAGCAAAACTTTATTGAGACAGTGATCTTATTGCATGACACAACTGGAATTTTTCAGCCATTGTTGCTATGGAGCTTTTGACAGCTATAGAGTCCAATGCAAAACAAGTTTCTACCTCCTTATATCCATTTTTTAAAATTTTAATTTAAAATTTATTTCTTTGTCATTTGGCAACTAAGCTACTTAAGAACTCTCAGCTTGTGCTTTAGACTTCTAGGTTCTAGCCCTTCTCTTGAGCACCCACTAGAAGTTTTCCTCCCAAAATTGATAGTAACATGGATGCTCTGTAATTTATAGGGAAGATTCTGTTTAATCCTGTTTCACATTTCTAAACATTTTATGGAGCCACCCATAGAGGACAAATAGGAGCTGGACGCTTCCATGAAATGGCATCCTTATTTACCAAATTATCTATAATTACTCTGCCTCTTTAATAGACATGCAAATCCAGAAAAATGCTCTTAAATTTTTTCAATAGCACCCACTAAAAAATTAGTTCGACCCCTCCATAGGACTACAGCCTGAGAACGAACAAAAACAATCTCCCTAATAAAGAACCAACAATCCCTAATAAAGAACTAGTTGTTGGTTTTGAAAATGAGATTTCCTTGTCAAAAATGCAAACTGCTCTTATGTATGCAGGAATTCAAGTATGAAACTGGAATCTCGGTGCATAGAAAGAATGACACTTTTGGAAGCGCTAGCCAAAGAATTGCCTGAGGGGAGCATCAGATTCAACTCCAAAATCGTTACCCTACACAGAGACACACTCTCTCCTTTCACCACGCTAGAGCTTGCAGACGGAACGTCCCTCACAGCAAAGGTAGAGCTTTCTGCTCTTGAACTATTTACTATTTTCTCCATAACAAGAAAATAAAGCTTTTCACTCAGTTTTTCTTAAAATATAGCTTCCTTATTCTCAACTATGGGTTGCAGATTGTGATAGGATGCGATGGAGTGAACTCAGTGGTTGCAAGATGGATGGGCGTCCCACCGGCCAAATCAACGGGACGCGTTGGCATTAGGGGCATGGTCACATATACAGAACCCCACCATTTAGAGAAGCTCATGGTACAGGTTTGGGGCAAAGGATTGAGGACAGGGTTTCTCACTTGCACCGACAAAAAAGTTTACTGGTTTCTAACTAGAAGATCCCATCCACAAGGTACTAGCAGGTTTTGTTATGGTTTGAATTTTCATGGAGTAATAGAGTTTATGGTTTGAATTTTCAAGGAGTAATAGAAGATTGACTCTTTTGTTTGTTAAATTTTTATTTTCGTTGTTCTGTGCTAGCTAAACAACCCTACTAATGAACTATTAAATTTAATTGAAGAAGATTAATTATCATGTATCTGACATTTTAAGAATATTGACTCAAGAAATCATTTAATGCTTTATTTTAAGATATTATGATAGTAGATCAGTATTTCAGGATTTAACTGTGTGCGTGTTTTTTCTTCACCGTTTTGGATCATACTCTATGATCCATTTACTATTTCTCTCCTCTTGCTCTATATTCTCCTGATGATGGATTGTAGAGTATGATGAAATGGTGAGACACAGTTAAAACCTGAAATACTGATCTACAATCATTATGGACTGTGGAAATTTGATGTCTATCATAGATATTATGATAGTTTAATATGTATAGATAATTTTACCATATGAATTAATTTTAAATAAAAAAACTAAGGCAAGTATTTTTAGTGTTGTTTGAATCTAACGTACTGAGAACAAAATCTTCACTTAGACAATTATTTCATGTCCATTTCCTATTTTATTATAATTAGCTTGGATCTTACCTTCAATTGACCATAATATTAAATGGAAGAAGTTCGATTATCTATAAGCTAGGTACCAATGACAAGTTAAAAATCTTCAGTCAGAAACTTTTTTCATTCTCTGTTGTTATTTATCATGACTAGCTTGCAATCTAACCTTCAATTCGATTTTTTTAGATGCAGAGATGTATGGGGATGCTGAGAGGATTCGACGTGCAACTCTGGAGATGGTTAGGGATTTCCCCGAGCCCCTTGCAGAGCTAATAAAGTTGAGCTCAGAAGAGAGCATTAATTTGGCAGATCTGAAGGTGGGGTGGGTGTGGCCATGGGAATGGGGAAGTGGGATGGAAAAGGGAAAAGGAAGCGTAACCATTGCTGGAGATGCATTGCACCCAATGACTCCTGATCTTGGTCAAGGCGCCTGTATGGCTCTAGAGGACGCTGTCCATCTGAGCAGATGCTTAGAACAAGCCATCAAATCTGTAAACATGGCAGAGTGGGGAAAAGTGGAGGTGGAAAAGATAGAGTCCTGTTTCAACAAATACCTGCAGGAGAGGAGATGGCGAGTATCTGGTATTGCAAGTGCTGCATTTGTGATAGGACATATACAGGAGGGATCCTCAAGACTCATGCGTTTTGTTCGTGATTGGATTTTCTTTCCTTTATTCTCTATGAGATATGCGCTCTACTTTGTACACTCTTGACAATGGAGCCCTCTACCCATCTCTTCATTAAAACCTACCCATCTCTTTATTAAAACTAGCAGTTGCATCATGTTGTATGTGCTCATAGGATGTTTCATAATAACAAGGGACGCATTGCGTCAGGTTCCTGCCGTTAGATGTGTGATTTGTTAGTTGATGTTGAAATTAATATTGGTAGCAATTTAAGTTTGCAATGTTTCCAAATATGTGTTATGCAAGAGAACTTGTTGAAATAATATAAAAAAATGAATAGTGTAATACTGCTCTAACATTCAACAAGAATAATTTCATTACCAATAGACATAGTCTTGATTTGAAGAATACACAATTTTCATGAGCATTACATAAGCCTCTTGAAATAGCATTTGTGCCATGTCACATAAGTTTGAACTCTAATTGGTCTACTTTGTCTGTTAACTGGTTTTGATGTTAGTTGTTAAATTCATGGAAGATTTTTGACCTTATTTCTAAATATTCAATTCATTAACTGGCTCTAGTACAAGCACTGCAGCATACAACAAACACTTAAGCTCAAAGATATTGCCTATAAGAGTTTTTTTGGCTCTTATGGTTTTCTTCTACAAGACAGTTCTTATAACCAATTTATATTTGGTTAATCTTAATGCCTCACATGATATTTAGACTGCATCCCTTGTTTATGTAAAGACTGCATAGAGGTTATAGCCTTACTCATCATGTTGTAATTCACTTATTCATTAAAAAACGAAGATACCAATATCTATGTAATCCAATTATTTTCATTGAAAAATTAGAAAATGAAAATGTATCTGGTTTAACCATTCAGAATTTTATATGAAGTGTGTATCCTAATTTGTAAGCATCCGACCATAAAGAATAGTGTGGATTCTCATTGTATAGCTATTTTTTTATAAAAATAAAATAGTGAGGTTGAGTGGCGTACCAATATTAAATGTCATACACGGAAGAAACGAAAAATTTTCTAAACTCGTCTGTTGTTCCTATCGGCGTATTCCTTGAACCTCCTATGGGTGCAAGTGCTAGTAATTAAAACTTTTGCACCATAGACCAACATAATAGGAAAACAGATGAAAGATTTGGAATTCTGCTATTAATTATGCTCTTACATTTTAAATTTTTCCTTCTACGTTCATATCTGGACATTTCCTTCGATTGAGAGCAGGATAGTTTATTCTTAGTGAATCAAATCAATTCACTATATTTTTCTATACATCCCAGCCGTTGAAAATAGCAATGATGCCTGACGTTTCATCCAAGGTGATCATTTTATTAAAGAACAATACAACCGAGAGAAATAAACAACTGGTTCAGCCAAGGCTAGGAATTCCATCGCCTGAATTCAGATATTCACACACTTTGCTAAATTTCGCAGAAGAAAATGTTAACAATTCTTAAATCAATTATTTTTTAGTGATCAGCGATGATGTCAATTAGAAATATTTCAGTTTCTGATATTAACAAATTTGAAACAGCCACAGTCATAACTTCAGTTGGTTCCATTTTAGCCCAGGAATATAAATCAACTAAAGCCAAACCAGCCGATCTGTGTAATTTTTGTGCTAATATACAAGAAAATCAAGTAAATTTTGCGGTTTGTAGGTTACAGAGAACGATGCATATCACTAATGAAAGCTCACATTCACATTCATTATTCATCACAGAGAAGAAGAAGTAAAGGACTGACAAATTCTACCAAGTTATAAAACTATGCAAGTGGATCAAGGGCATTTAGGATGTGGATGTTTCCCTACAATTCCACAAGTCAGGGGTGGCAATATTTGGTGAAAGTTCTCAAATTTGGGGTTTTAATTAGGACTACAAACTCAAAATCATGGGGAAGTTCTAGGTATTTTTGTTTGTGCAAGTGGGTGAGCGGGGTGTGCAGATGTCCAGGGACCAAAAGCAACAAATAGCAATAGCAAGAGCAATTCTAAAGCATCCTGCAATCCTACTCTTAGATGAGGCCACTAGTGCGTTAGATATAGAATCAAAAAAAATAGTTCAGGATGCTCTTGACAAGCATCGTCAATGGTGGTAGCGCATCGTCTCTCCACCATTCGCAATGCAGATAAAATAACAGTGGTTCAAAGTAGGGGAGTGATTGAAACTGGCCGACACGAAGAACTCATTCATAAACCCAATGGAGCCTACGCAGCTCTAGTGCAATTGCAGCAAGTGAGCTCAAAGCATGGACAAATGCAAAGAAGCAATAATAGTGTGAGTATTGCTCCAGCTAGTATTTTATCAGTTAATAGAAGCAGACATGGCTCCCAGAGCGGATCAGACAGAAGTAGTTGTTCAAGACATATATTTCCAGAGCAAGAAAATCTGGACGAAGAAGAATACAATGGGACAAAAAACACGAAGATGAAAGCTCCTTCTCCTTTCTTCAGGAGACATCGGGGAATAACAATATCTAAGTTTTGGATTGGATGACAAAGAGCAGACTAAAGAATAGTGAAAATATTATTATAAAGTGAACATGTGCAAGTCTATTAATTTAAGACTAGAGAGTACTATCATGAACCTTTCACTATAATGTCAGTAAGGTCAAAAAGTAGCCAAAGGTGCAGGCCCCACAAAGCCTATTATGCACTATTAAGGGGAAATAACTTGACAATAATGCAATCATCCACTACTCTATAGTCAAATGAACATATGAAATTATAATGCATGTATTGATTATAGTCCAAAGCCGTGAATCTAAAAAAAAAATTAAAAATTCTATCATTTTGGCAATAGTGGAAACAATAATAAGTCCAATTGCTTACGTCACTCTAATAAGACTATTACACACTGTGGTCCAATAAAATATCAAATAAAAAGACTTTAATATATTGGAAAATATTGTGAAAAATAATATACATTAGAAACTTTAGTCAAATGATTTTAATTCTGCTTTTTCATTGGTCCATTGAATAAAAATAATAGAAGTTGCATGAATGCATTAGTATTCCTACCTACCGCAGGAACTAATAATATGATTTAAAAAATAAAAATCTCTTTAATAGGAGCATTTTATCTTAATCTTATGTTTCCAGACACATAACTCTATATAATTTTGGCTGCAATTGAAGATGAGGCCACAAAAACACTGTAATGGATTTAAATTAGTATTTATGTTGGAAAAGACCTATGATAGATTGCAGTTGTGCCTATTTGTAACAATTTAGTTCTTATTGCATTCTAATGATTTATTTAGTTCGATTTTCTTTGTAAAAGTGTAATTGTAAATGTTTTACATGGTTGAGTTTGGACTTCTTTAAAGACAATAGTATTAACCTATGTGTATTAAATTTTGAATAGTTGTAGATCAATTTATAATTGTTTAAGCATATATGTAAGGACCCGCTTGATCCAAACTTGAATTTTCAAAAATTTTACTTTATTAACAAGTTCTTATGAGATATATCAAGACTTCCATTGAGTACTCAGGAAAAACTTCAGCCAAAACGTCCATATGTTCAAAACAGAACATATATTTCGGCCAAAACGGGCCATATGTTCAAAATGGAACATTCTTAAGCCAACCCGGGCTCTTCTATCCTTTGGGAAAATAGGTTCATACGGAATCAGGTCTAACGGACCTTATCGCTACCCGAAATGGGGTAGAACAAATGGTGGCAAAATGGCCTGGTGGTCAAATAGACCAAGACTCTATCCAATATAGGATAAGTAAACACAACAGCCAACTGGGCTAAATAGGACAGGAATCATTATGCTCTGGCCAGAGACTTCTGACTCCCTCAGGACCAATATAGGTTCATGAGTCACTTCCTGGGGACCACAGTCTGCCCAGACACTGTACTGAGGATGTCGACCAGGGAACACATAACATCAACTTGTACTCACCTTAGTTTACGGCAACGCCAGGTACAAGTAATCCACCCCGGGGATTCTTCTGAGTACTAGGAGAGTTCTTGAGTTACCTAGATAACCTTTTATCTAGAGATCGAGATTATGAAGTTGACTATTAAAGAGTTACCCTATATCCGAGGGACCTGAGTACTGGGGGCATCCTTCGTCGTCCAGACTGCCTACATACCCTGTATCCACGGGATCAAGGCCCTCTACGGATGCGAACTACACGACGAATGCGAACATGTAGTTTTGTCTTGCACTATGTTTATGTAACTGTGGTTGGTACATAGTTCTTCACCGACTGACCACTCACTCAAGTGATACAGAAACGAAATTCCAAAGAAACTAGTATTGCAAACACACCTCCCGGGAGTGTTTGGCGTTTAAGTTTTCAAGTGTGAATAATTTACCTAGATCATGCATATTTCCCCAATGAGGTCTTCCTGTTGATTGTCCTACAACAATTTTTTTATAGTCTCACCTTTTTCTTTTTCTTAATCTTTTTAGTCAGGTATCCGAGGAGATTTTCCCTTCCTGCGGATTTAACTTATAGATGCTCCTTATTTCTCCCTGACGATTTAGAGGGACGGTGCCCAGACGTCATTGTTGCAGCTATGTTAGGCGCGAGGTACTTGGTTCAACGCGACGACATTACCCGTAAACATGACCCAGAGATACCGAATACTGCGATTGTTTGAGTTTGGATGTTTAATTACAAGGTTTACCTTGCTAATAGAAAAACTTTATCTATATCAAAATAAATAAAAAGATAAAGGGAACATGCTTGATAAATTTGTTTATGCAAATTGAATAGGCCTAGAAATGATACAATTACTGCCATTAATTCATAATTGTACATGCATAATTAGAAAAGATATTTTATCAATAATGCACATAAGGATGCAGTTTTAAGAGAAACAAGGGAATCTTATTTTATCATGTAAGTAAAGAATTGATACAATTCCTTGCATAATCATTGCTTACTTTCTTTTACACCAATAAGTCATAAAACAAGGTAGACATCTTCAACAAGAGTATTATTCCCATAACTTGAGTAAAATTAATAAGGTTCTCATTAACCAAAACTCGTCAATAGATATTCTAATTATCCAACCAATTTAAAATCTACATAATTTATGTTCATTTGAATTTAATACACTTGTCCTTGTAATTTACATGCTCAAGAACATGATGGTTCATTTAACCTTAATGTTTGTTTAAGTCATTTTAGTGTGCTTTTACCTAAGGAAACATAAGTATTAATTTAAGATGACATTTTTAATTGTATTCAATTTTCCTAACATTTAGAAACTTAATAACATGGATACTCAATCATAGAGGTTCTTTGTTAAATAGGACATTCCGCTTGCATCTATATGGTCAAAAGTTAATTTTCAAGTTCATAGATGGTTGCATTTATAAAGTTGTCGATAATTTTGTATTATTGTTTGATTAGTGAGTTGTGTATGAAATCAGTGAGTGTCTAGTTAGGTTTGTGTCAACACGATTCACATGATTCCAAGGAAGGATCCTTGACATAAACCATCCATGTAACAATTGTATCAAGAAACTCAACGAAAGTTTTCAAATATAGTTCAATTGTCAAAATATAGTAGTTATTACTCAAACAAATTCCAATATCTAATTTAATAATTATTTTTGAAATGCACATGCTATTATTGATTTTATAAATAATATTATTTAAATATAAGTTCATGACCCACTAAACAATTATGCAAGATTGATGATTTACCCTCTAAGTCCAAATAAAACCTCAAGAAGCAATAAATCCTTTCATGAATAATTACATATGATCTTAATAAGATTAATAATATATCAATAATATAGTAATTTGTAAAGGAAATTTATTATTTAGTTTATAAATATTAAGACTTAATATTTTATTATTATATTTACATATACTATAAATTTATATTTGACAAGTAAATGCATTTATTTATTCAATCCTACCAAGAGTTGTGTGCCAAATAAGGTGATTCTTTTTTCCTACTTTAAAGGTCTCAAAATATTTTTACAAAGCAAATTCCATTATGGAGGTTATTTTACCGAACAAAATTGACAAGTTTCCAACTTCATCAGTTCACATTTGCCCGCTTATTCCTAGTCAGTGCCAAAACGGAAGCTTTGGAATAGGTTATGGACATTCATCAAGACATAAAGGAAATATGAATAGGGCATTGTCATACATCAGAGAGTAAAGAAAAAGTGAATTTCATTGGATGTTATAATTGCAAATGCCCCGGTAAACATGCCTACAAAATGTGGAAGCGCATACAAGGCGTGTGATCTGTTTCAGAAAATGAAATGATTGTAGCACATGCACAAAATGGATTTGTTGAAAAGGCTTTAGAAACTTTCAAGCAAATGAAATTTGGTAGCCAGAGTCACAGCTTTTGCCAACGCCCTCACTGCCTGTGCACAAACCGCATAACCGAAGGGAAATTTGGCAGATATTACAGTTGGAAATGTTCTGGTAGACATGTATGCAAAAATGACTGTGCACAGACAAGGCCACGTCAACTGTTTGACAAAATCCCTCATAGAAATGTTGCCTTATGAGCTGCAACGACTACAGGATGTGCACATAACATATTTGATGAAAAGGCTTTAAAATCAAACTTTCAAGTAAATGAAATTGGCAGGTGTAAAACCAAATTCCACAACCTTTGCTAACGTCCTCCCTGCCTGTGCCTACATGGGCTCTGGAACAGGGTATGGACAACCGTCCAAGCATAAAAAGGGGATTTTTGTATGATATTATAACCAGAAATGTTTTGGCAAACAAAGATGCAAAATGTGGAAGCTCAGATAGGGTACGTGAACTGTTAGAATGCCAAAAAATGAGTACAGAATTGCACAGTTTTGAAGAAAAGGTTTTGAAAACATTCAAGCGAATACAATTGACAGATGTAAAGTAAAATCCCACAACCTTTGATGGCGTTCCCCTTACCCGTGCCTGCATGAGACCTTGAAACATGATATGGATCTCTATCAAAGCAGAACGAAGGGGGAATTTACCAACTGCGGTAGATGCAAGGGTCCTAGTTGATGTGATTGCAAAATGTGGAAGCACAGTCAACGTATATAGCAGTCCAGCTGAACGCCCTAAGGAGACGTCAGCTCATGGAATGAAATGATGGCAGGGTATGCACAATTAAAACCAGTTTGTTAAAAAGACTTCAGAAGTTTTCAAGCAGATGTAAAAGGCTGTTGTAAAGTCAAATTCCACAACCATGCCATCGTTCTCCAGGCATGTGCCAAGATGAATACTAAAGGAGAACAGGGTATGGACGTCTCTTGAGTACAATGGAATTTTTATCAGATGGGGTAATTGCAAGTTATCTAACAATAAAAATGTGAAAGCACAGACCAGGGATGTGAATTGTATGAACCAAGGTTCAAAACCAGCAATGACAACTTCATAAACTATCAATAATCACCGTTAAACTTATGCATCAATTCTCTCTTAATATAAATCTAGGCTAGATAAATACTGTAAACAAAAAGCATACTAGTAAAACAATTCATCTTAATAATGAATAAAAAATGCAAAGAAAAGGAAACAGGATTGGGGAGAGGAGAGTTCTTACAGTTTACTCCAGCCCTTCAAACCAGAGATGAGTCCCTTCTTCCTCATAATTCTAGGCAATTTATAGAAAATTACAACCTTTAATGCATCCTCCACTTTTGTTTTTTTTAATGATAATGCATCATCCACTCTTGTTTTTAATGATAATGCATCCTCCACTCTTGTTTTTTAATGATAATGCATCCTCCACTCTTTTATTTTAATGATAATGCATCCTCCACTCTTTTATTTTAATGATAATGCATCCTCCACTTTTTAGTGGATTTGCAAATCTTATCCTCAATTGTTTATTATTTGTATTTTTAAATGAATATACATTTTATGTTTAGTTTTCAAATTTAGAATTCAAAAATTGAGTTGTGACAATATAGATGATAATTCAGTAGGAAATTACATTAATTCAAATTTATAAATTTTGGACTCTTTTAAAATAAATAATATGGATACCATCAATAAATAAATAACTAAGGTTTCAGGTGCACATTATCAAATATGATGCCACATCACCATATTTTTTTTTAAGGTGTCCAAAAAGATTCAAAGAAAAAAGAGTAGACCAATAGTTGTGCATTAAGTCAGTTTTGTTGGTGCACTAATGTGGCATCACATGATTTGTTGCTTTTTAAATGTAAAAACACATTTCATTCAATTATAAGTACTTATAGTCAACACTAACAACCTTAAAGTCACAACTACTAGTGCTAAACTTTTAAAAATATCAAGCCTTAAATCCACAACTACTAACACAACTATTGGAACATGCTCGACTATTGGGTTCTCTCCCCTAGACACCTGAAAGAAATTACTGATTCTAAAGATTTTGCATCACCTCTCAATCAACTGCAAAATCGAACATGATCAATGCATTGGCTTATTTTTTTCTATTCTTCGATCACAAGAATGGCAGGAAATTGTCATCGAAACAAATGGATACCATCTTCTTCAATATGTTGCTATGAATGCAACGAAGTAATGTTGAATGAACGCTTCCCTAGTAAGCAAGTGCAAGAGGGAATTTGTTCATCTGCACTACGAGCCTTAATCTGTCCAAAGTATAACCACTAAGAATGAGATTGTCAAATGCAGCACAATATCCTTTTACACTTTGGCTGGGCCCACTTCCATTCTATTTAAACATCATCTATTTCAATGGTCAAATAGTCAATAATAATTTTACACCTCATCTTTTATCCTGTTTTTATTGTTCAAAATTAAACTTTGACTATTAAAATGAATAATGTTGACCTCAAAGCTAAATCAAGGCTAAATCTCCGCTTTTGACCACTTTGCATAGCACATTGTGGGTGCCTTCTTGGACGAAATCCATATCACCGTTACCCCGCTTATGTCTAAATGAGACAAACAATCAAAGTAAGTTTATCAATGTCACCATCGTAAATAATTCAAATCCCGGCGGTCAGACCGACTCTCACAACACCATTTCCAGAAATCAGACACTTTCTGCCAATATAAGGCCTATCGGCTGATCAAGAGTTTGTCCTCCCACCATTACCATGGAAAAAAGAGGAGCTTCATATTCATTTTATGAAATGGACGGTTGCCAAATGAATTTTATACAATCTAGAAGATGTAATGCATGGGTGGAAGTTTGGTTATTGGCAGAGCGTGCATTGTTTGTTATGATTTAGCATTTTCAAGTTTTAAAGACAACTAATCGTCTTAGATGTAAATGTGAATGGCAACCAAGATACAAAGTTATTAGAAGGAAATAAGAAATCGTACATTGTCTTCTATTTAATTGAAGTATTTTATAACAGTAGTTATTAAAATTAAAAGTCAAGGTTGGTTGAAGGAAATTTCTTTTAATCTAGAGGTAAGTGTAATGGAGAAATTAGTACATTCTTGTCATTTTTAATTTAGTTTTTGTATTTGTTTTGATGGAATGTTTTTAATAGAATTACATATCAATAAGTGGTATGTTGTTATGTTAGGTTTGGCTTACACCACGATCCTTGTCTATCTCTATTTAATACCATTTACATTCATTTCCTATATTTCACCATTCACCCCCCATTTATTAAACCTCATTCACACTCACTTCAATACCTTCACTCCTTGCCTCAAGACTATCACTTCCTTGCCCAAGTTCATTTTTGCACTACTCAAGATCAATCCCATGGCAAACAAGAATGAATCTGAAATTCAAATTCTAACTTTCTCATTTATTTCACTAGTCATTGTGAGCCAACTTGGTACACATTTGTGTGACATGGTGTTATGTCTTGGTATTTAAAGACATTCAATGTGGCATTAATTAACACGTAGGATTTTTAGGAATAAAAAGACAATCTAGAGTACATTTCAATTTTCTAAGGGACAAGGAATCAAAGTCTACACCATCTACATATAGGCCACATGTATGCTTATGTATGATATTTTCAAATATTTTCTCAGATTCGTTAAGAAAATCAATCCAGGTGTCTAACTTAAGAGAACTTGACTCTAGCAATCTAGCAAATTCCCTTAAGGTATTTATAAATAATATAGTCCTTAATAGCTCATCGAACATCAGAGATCAAGTAAAATAAAGTTTCAAAAGTCTACATTTTACCAATTCAAATCCACAAATCAAAGACCAAATCCACAACAATCTAGATCAAACCTAGAATGCTCGAAATTGACCCTCAAAGTTTTATGTCCATGTACAAATTTTGTGAAAACCATCAAATGAGAGCAATAAATTTCAATATCTTGGGGAATAATTCCACCATGATGTTAGCATCAATCTTCATCATTGTTCCTAGAGCTAAGTACCTAATTCGTCTCATTTAATTGTCACATTTATTATTCTTCATTTATTGACCCAACATTAAAATTACGCTAGGTTAATTATGATTAATTGTTTGCACGTGTTTAATTAGCCTAGATTATTTATGTAAAGTGATTTATTTCTTTATATTTTACAAACCTAACTTTCCTTATGTGATCCATGGTTTCCCCATATGATTTTCATATTTGTAATTTTTGATTAATATACCTTGTTTTCATATTTGACTAGGGTTTGATTCACTTTCACATTTGTGCTTCATAGTTATATCCTTATTACAGGGATTGAGCTCCATTGCTTTTACCCATCCTACAATTCATTATTGGTATATTTAGGGTTTATTTTCATATATGATTAACGATTTCTTTTCTAATTTATATCAACCCTCACCTCAAACCACTTATTCACTTCAATTAGGCTTTTGAGTGTCTATTGCATAATCTTTTGATCCATAATCTGACTACCTTTAGATTAATTTTCATTGTTACATGTTTACATCATGGACTCACAAGGTCCATTATTTTTTACTACTTTTCATGCTTCTATTATAGAGATTTGTGACATGCAAGATTTTTGTTCTTGATTTGCTAATGAGATTTTATCATAAGGATGGGATCACAATATCTATGAAAGCATTATATCATCATATATGTGGAAGGAAATGAAGATGAACCTCTATATCTAATGCATTGCAAAAGAAGTAGAGTTTAACCTTTCTAATTTATACTAATTAAACTAACAATTTCAATTTACTTCCTTTTAAAAAAAATAAGAAAGCAATAAGCTTATATTAACTTAATTAAATACTTTAAATCTTTGTTGTGCATAAAGTCTAAGCTACTTTTAGAAAAGAAACTAGATTAATCTAGTAAGAGAAATATGCTAAATGACAAAGGTGAGAAAGTGCGTCCCTGGTTACAAAGGTTGATAATTCAAATGCTAAACAATGACCACACAATCTGTAGTAGTAAAGAACATATTCTAACAAACAATAGGTATAGAGGACTCCTCTACAACTGTGATAGAGTCCATCTAGTTGTGGTCACATCCTTCAATCATACAACCTTTATATTTTTAGAGAAAGTGTGTCTCAACCTATAGAAACTCATGATGCTTGTAGGAGTGAAATCTAATCTATGTGTAGAGAGAAATGTATATCCTAGGCCTATATCTAAAACATGAAAATTTATTGGGACTATTTGGGAACCTGCCTCAATCAAACCCTTGTTTGGTGTATTTCAACCCTTGTGTAGTTTGAAAGGATCAAAAGTGTGTGTTTATCTCAGTGTACTATGTGCTAGGAAGGTAGACATACATTTGTAAAAAACTATAAAACCTATGGAGCTTTTATAATGTGGGCAATGTTGTGTGTAGGGGATTGGGGAGATGAATGCCACCAAAATGCCAAAAAGGAAAGGGAAATAAGATTAATCTTTTAAGACTATATAGAGGAGCTAAAAAATAGTACAAGAAACTATGAGAAGAAATAGGAAGAAGAAAATTGGAAAGAATGTTGTTGAGGAGAACAAAATAAGAAGTAGGATAATGAATATGATAGGAGAACGTCTACTTCTAAAAGCTAAGGGATATATTTTTTAAAATAAATTAAATTAGCCATCGGGAAAAACCCAAAAAAGCCACAAAAGTTAGATTTTATTCATTAGATGGGGTAAGAACCAAGATTTGGTGCTTGTATGGTCTATTTAAATTTTGAGGATGCTACTGCAAAAGTAGAGATGTAACTGCAATTACAAGGGTGTCTTAATAGAGAAGACTTTAAAAGTACAAGAAGCTGGTAGGAATAGAAAGAGGTGGAGCTTAGCAATTGGTAAAGAAAATATGCTCAAGAAATAGGATAAATGAGTCCTAAAAAATGATATGGGGATGGACACTAATGAGTATAATACATAGACTAGAGATTACAAAGGAAATAATTTGGGACTCTACAATATGTACCTTCTCTTCTAACGATTTGATAATTTCTAACTCTACAGTAATAATTTTACACCTCATCTACACTAAAATGTGATATTTCTCAACACTAAATCTTCAATTTTAACCCCTTTGCACAATTCTTCAAACCTTCTTGGAAAAATCCGTATCACCATTACCAGTACCACACTTATGTCTGGATGAGACAAATAATAAAAGTAAGTTTATCAATGCCGCCATCTTAAACAATTCAAATCGCAGCGGTCCACGGTGAAATTCAATGGCAGAAATAGGCTGACACTCACGATGCCTTTCCTGGAATCAGACACTTTTACGGGAGCCATTCCCAATCTCCCAATGTAAGGCCTATCGACTGATTAAGAGTTTGTCCTCCAACCTTCACCAGAAAAAAGAAGAGCTCCATATTCATTTTATGAAATGGACGGCTGTGCCGCTACCGCCAAATGAATTTATTACAAACTAGAAGATGTAATGCCTGGGTGGACCGTGGAAGTTTGGTTATTGGCAGGGCTTGCATAGTTTGTTATGATTTAGCATTTTCAAGTTTTAAAGACAACTAATGGTCTTAGATGTAAATGTGAATGTCAACTAAGATACAAAGTTATCCTACATTGTCTTTTATTTAATTGAAGTATTTTATAACAATAATTTAGTTATTAAAATTAAAAGTTAAGGTTGGTTGAAGGAAATTTATTCTAATTTAGATGTAAGTGAAATGGAGAAATTAGTACATTCATGTCATTTTTCATTTAGTTTTGTGTCCATTTTATGGAATGCCTTTAATATAATTATACATCATGAAGTGGTATGTTCTTGTGTTAGGTTTGGCTTACACCATGATCCCTATCTATCTCTATTTACTACCACTTACATTCATTCCCCATATTTTACCATTCACCCCTCATTTCTTACACATCATTCATACTCACTTCAATACCTTCACTCCTTGCCTCAAGACTATCACTTCCTTGCCCAAGTTCATTTTTACACTACTAGAGATCAATCCCATAGTACATGAGAATGAATCTCAAATTCTAATTCTAACTTTCTCAACTTTTTTCACTAGTAATTGTGAGCTGAGTTGATACGCATTTGTGTGACATGGTGTTATGTCTTGGTATTTAAAGACATTCAATGTGCCATTAAATAGCATGCAATATTTTTAGGAATAAAAAGACAATCTAGAGCACATTTCATTGTTTTAAGGGACAAGGAATCAAAATCAACACAATCTACATATAGGCCACATGTATGCTTATGTATGATATTTTCAAATATTGTCTCAGATTCATAAAGAAAATCAATCCAAGGGTCTAACTTAGGAGAACTTGACCCTAGTGATCTAATAGATTTCCTTAAGGTATTTTTTAGCAAGAATGGGTGCCAGTCTGTAATTCTTTCTTCCACTTATCGACGGTTATCAGATAATCTTCTATAGATATGGCCATTGTTTGAGTTGTGGCAAGATTAGCAGCACCTTCTCTTTTAATGGGGAAACTAACATCAGGGGGAAGAGTATTAATAAAGAAACACTTTAATAGAGCATCACCAGGTCTCACATTAGCAGGGATTCTATTCACAACTTTATTGAATTTAGCTACAAATTCTCTCATTTGTTCATGTAAGGTCTCCTTTTTCATGGAAGACAACTGGGCTACTAATCTATGCTCATTATCAGTTGTTTTGAATCTATACTCAAACTATTGTATCATATTTGTCCAATCTCTAATAGATCCATTAGGCAAGTGATAGAACCATTTTGCTATAGCATCAGTAAGAGACTCAACAAACAATCTTACTGACACATCTTCGTGTTGGACCCCCAGAATGGAACATGTAGCAAAGAAGGCGTTAATATGCTCATCTGGGGTAACTTTTCCATCTCCCCTAAACTTAGGTATTATCTTACTTGATCCCGTAGGCAAATCATGCAGTTGCAGCCCTAGACTCAGAGGACCTATAGTTGTTCCCCATGGGACAGGAAGTTGTTGAGCCATATTGGCTAGGTTACGGACTGGAAAGTTAACTTGCAAGGGTAAGATAGTATCGTCAAGGATAAGAGCTCGACAAGAGGAACTAGAGGTATCTCTTTGTGGAGGAGGAGAAGATGGTCTACTAGAAAAATTGACTTAGTGAGTAGGAGGAAAGGCAACAAAGTTTAAAGATTGCAACAAATCAAAATCTGAATCAGTAATCCTCTTCTTTCTATCACCCCTAGTGTATCTCTTTGAAGCCAATTTTCACAAATACAAAAAGTTAAAAAGTAGAGTCATCAACCACTTACTAGTTATTATGAGGATGGTTTTGTTGATTGTGTACTTGATACCTATTTGCTCGATTTCTTGGTTTGTTTGCGGGGACTACATGTATCTGAAGGGGTCTCTCTCTTCTAGGCACCACAACTACGTCTTCTACAAAGACAATTTTTTGGGCTTCACCAAAGCATCAAGTGTTTTCTCTTATTACATCTCTAAGTTTTTCTTCTTCTTCAAGCACTTCATTCACTTGGTGAAACTGTTGGGTTCTCCTATTCTGCCAAGCTAGATTCCATAGACCAGTAATGATATCTTCTTGTTCACCAGTAAGCCAGTCTACATTAGGCTGGAGGACCAGCTTGATTCTTTCTCAAGAACCATATAAAAACAATTAATAAAGCACCTTAATATATATATAAACAAGTTTCCCCAGCAAAGTCGCCAAAAATCTGTTAGTGTACAGATTTTGTCACCTAACTCTATATTCTCACACCCAAACAAGTGACAACTGGACCAATAGTTGAATCAACTACAATGATATTTTACAGTGATTCTCTGCTTATTTTAAAAGGCACAGCTACCTTCAAATGATATACAAAGAATGGAAACAACGTATGCTTTTCACCAGAAAGTAGAAAAGGTGGTGCTTTTAACTTGAAAGCATTAAAAGATAAGAAATCTCAATATGATCTGAAAACTAAGAAGTACAAAGACTTTGATTACTATTATCTCATCCACACCATTAAATAATCACATCAACTTATCATACAATCACCAGTGTAAATCATTCATCAAAAGATAAACATCCACTACAGTGAGCAAGAATAAATTTTTCCAATCACTTCAATATAGAACGGAGAATTAGTAAATCAACATGTTCAACATAAGAAGAACAAACATTCATAAATCATAACACAAAGTTTATGAACTTTGAATTCCACTGCAACAACTTCAATTCATATATTTCAAAGTAACTGAAAATAGAAACACATCAAAATTGACCTTCTACCAACACAAAGTTTGCCAAAAAATTCTATGCATCGACAAACTTTAATAATATATAGCCCTGCCAACCATAACTGTCTTTAAAATCATGTAACAGCTTCTTAGGGACAGCTGATTTAAAGATATTGAAAAAAAAAGAAACATTAACTTAGGGTAAGTGCAAGAAGATGGGAGGCCAAAAAAGGGTCTTAAGTAGCCACTTTTTTTTTCTGAAATCAGGAGATGCTAGCCTTGGATGAGAAATTGAGCATAGTTACACTCAAAATTTGAAGATGCAACCAAAACAATGTTCGTAGTGCTCCGAGTCTACTTTCTAAACTACTAATTTTTAAAAAAAATGGTATAGATTAAGGGGTTCAAAAGAGGGAGCCACAGAATTTGGTGTTATTTCTGTCAAAAAACATAACATAGCATGTTTTGCGGCTCCCTCAAAAGGTTAACTTTTTTTTGGTATTTTCAAAATCGCTTCAGTGAGAAATTACCTAACACCATGTAGTTTATGCCCAATTTTTTCTGATAATATTTTGATGATTATTTGATTTTTTACTAATTTTCAAAGTGGACACATCCTAAAAAATAGAATTTTGGTCGTGCTACCCCTATAAATTTTGAAAACTAATTGAAAATCATTTTTTTTAATATGTGTAGAATGGAGTCTAGTTTCTAAAAATGTATTTTTTTTGAAATTTCAATGAACGGCTAATTTACAATGAAAAAAAGACCAAACACTGGTTTTTGCCCAAAAACGGACACACAAACAAAAGAAATTTAGCAATGTGTATAGCCACACTATCTAGATCCTTGAAGCTAGTCCACATTGGAACACATGTTGGATGTGCTGCATAAACTTTTATGCCTCGTTGATTTCCTATTCCTATGTACATGACTCTAATGTGGATGGTGTACAATAGGATATGTCAAGGGATGCTTCCTATTGGAACCCAAGACATGTCTAGAAAGGGCTATGCCTCATAGAGTTGTGCAGAGCATTTTTGTAGGAATGTTAAATGCAAAGGATGTTGTCATCTCAAGTGTGGAGGTGTGCACTATTATAGATGCACATTAGATGCACAAAAATGCAGTTGACCACTTCTATTTATCCATATAACTATATGTGGAAATATATAAATTGATTTAGTTGCATATCTAACATTGTCCACAAAATTTACCAAAAGTGACTAACAAAATGATGGTCATAGTAAAAGATAATGGATGTGGGTAAGCTAAAATGGACCCAGACATGGGTGAATAAAAGTGGCACAATTATATTTGTCATGGTGAGACTTTTCTTGCAAGCAATCATGATGGTCATCTTGGAGAATTCATCTACCACAAGAAACATAGAGTTACACCAGTGCTTTGTCATGGGTAGTCTTCTTAATAAATACATGTTAATGATTCCCAAGGTGGTGTCAAAACTAAGAGAGGGGTGTAGAGTCCAAGCTTCCTATTTGCAATATTTTGCAATGCTACAAAGAATGAGAGACTTGATGTGGTTCTCGATGTTTGCACATATGTGAGGTCACTAGAAGTATTGTTCAAGTGTTTCTAGTGTTTTAGTAATGTTGAAGTGTTGAGTTATTTAGGCATAGTATGCTTCCTAGATGAGTCTCTAGTGTGGTGTGGTGTTTAAAACATAGAGATACTTGAGCTTGCAGAGAAGCTTGTTAGACATGTAAAATTCACCAACCTATTTGCCTTGTAAGAGCTTGGTGTAGATCTATGCAAAGTCCAAGTCTGGTGGGTAGAGAGGTTCCCAGTCAAAGAAGTTGTGACCACATGAGTCCAACATCGTGGTGAGTGCATGAACTAGCTATTAGCTTAGGTAGTCAAATACCTTTTTGTCTTTTCTCTTCTTGTGATTGATAACTAGAGGGAATTGTTGTAGACATGTCATCCATTTCATGTGGTGCACATTTTCCAATTTGTTCTGAGTTTGCAAGAATTGGAGTGGCTTGTGATCAAAGTGGATGATTGGACCTCCTTTCCCAAGATTTAGTGAGATCATTGCTTGATGGCTTGCATGATGGTATACAACTCCTTTACAAGGGTGGAATAGCATTGAACCATGTCATTTAAAAGTCATAGAGTGGTACACAAATCTTTAACTGCATATTTCCTCTCAGAGGATTCCAAACCTTTGACATTCCAACTGAAACATCTAAAACAATCCATAGAGGCTTAGAGGTACGGTGCTAAACTAGGCACAAATTTGGGCGCTAATTTGCACCTAATTTAGCGCCTACTTGTTCTGATCGGCACAAAAAATGCCAAAAATAGCGCCATCCCAATAAATAGCGCCAACTTTTTCAAAAACTTAGAGAAAAATACATTAAAACAGTGGGTGGAAGCAAAAAGGGAGCTAATCACAGGGATTTGTTGTAGTGGAACCATTTGAAAATGAAGGAAGTTGATAGCATGAATGATCACATTACAAAAATAAAGAATTTGATAAATCAACTTGCAATGATGAAGGTGGAATATGAAGATTTAGAAATTGTAGATTTTTTGATTGAAAGTCTTCCAAATGAATATCATAATTTCATACGCAGATTGGAGCTAACTAAAAAATTTGACAATATGAAACTAGAGGAAGTTTATGAGACTTTGTTGAATGAAGAAGATAGGCTTAAAAAGTTTATAAGTGAGTCCAATAAAAGTTCTCAAGCATTTATGGCTAGAGGCAAATATAAGAATTACAATCAAGGCAAATCATATCAAAATCAAAGACAACAAAATCAAGGGAATCCACACAAAAATAATCAAAGGCAATGGAATCAACAAAGCCATAATTTTCAAAAGGGGCAAAATGAATGGAGAAATCAGAAGGACAGTTTTAAAAAGGAAAAAACGTCGTGCATGTTACAATTATGGAGAAGGGCATAAAAGTGATCAATGTGGACTACCAGGAAATCACATGTAGGAGGGCAAAGAAAATATTATCAAAGAAAACAATCATTTTTTTCTCAAGAAGAAGCTGATCATAATATATTAATAGCCTCTTTAGCTACTCAAGGAGATTCAAATATCACATGGTACATTGATTCAGGGGCCAATCAACATATGACTTATAATAAGAACTTCTTTGGTTCTTTAGAAGAAGTAAAAGATGCAAGGATATTTATTGGTGATGATAGTTCACATGAAATTGAAGAAATAGGTTCAATTCCAATGAAGGGACATGATGGGAAAAAATTAGAAATAACAGATGTGAATCTTGTACCTAAGGTAACAATAAATCTTCTATCAATAAGTCGAGTAACTCAACATGGTTATAAGGTGGAATTCTACTCAGATAAGTGTATAATCAAGAACATTAATGATGGACTTAAAATTTTGGCTACAGGAGTTGAGAGTGATAGTATCTTTAAATTTTTAGCATCTGTAAATAAGACAACACACATTACTATAGGTTCCTCTACAATTTAGTTGTGGCATCAAAGATTTGGTCAAATATCACATGGTACATTGATTCGGGGGCCAATCAATATATGACTTATAATAAGAACTTCTTTGGTTCTTTAGAAGAAGTAAAAGGTGCAAGGATATTTCTTGGTGATGATAGTTCACATGAAATTGAAGAAATGGGTTCAATTCCAATGAAGGGACGTGATGGGAAAAAATTGACTTCCTGGTTGAGATAGAGAATGCCATTCATTCTCTTCCGAGTAACGTAGCCGAGATTCAACAAGATTGTGCTGTGACCCTTAGACATGCTAAACCCCCTAGATGGAATGTTCCCAAAGTTGAGTTCGTTGCCTTCAAGAAACTTGTGAAAAATAATGACATTGTCATTGTTAAAGCCGACAAGGGGAATGCCACTGTCATCCTTGACAGGAAAGATTATGTTTCTAAGATGCTTGACCACTTTAACCAACAGTGGAAGTTATAGAGTCCTCCCTTTGAACCACATCTCTAAGATCATGAGGAAGGTCAAAAATACCATCACTCATTCTTCCTTTGATGACGTTACCAATAAACATCTTATTCCAAACAAAGAAATCACCCCTCGCATTTATGGCACACCTAAATTCCACAAACCTGGAATTCCTCTTAGACCCATAGTTGATACCACACGTTCCCCCACCTACAATCTTGCTTCCTTACTTGCTAAGTTGATCTCTCCATTAGTAGGTAAGACTGATTCCTTCATCAAAGACTACCCATTTTGTTGATTTTATACATGACAAAAAGGTAGATGATGATGATATTCTGGTCAGCTTTGATGTAGTGTCCTTATTTACCAAAGTACCTGTGACTGACTCCTTGGAGTTGATTAGGCACAAAACCAATGATGAAATCACCTCTCTTGTTGAGTTGTGCCTTCATTCTACTTTCTTTACATTCCAAGATGTGGTCTATGAACAATCTAATGGAGTAGCCATGGGTTCTCCTCTATCCCCGGTGGTCACCAACCTTTATATGGAGCATTTTGAGAGCTTAGCCTTGAACTCCTTCCCCTCAAGCCTAGATGGTGGAAATGCTATGTAGATGACACCAACATATGTTGACCACATGGTCTCGAACAATTGGAGCTCTTCCACTCCCATTTAAACAATTTGGTCAATTGCTTTCAATTTACCAAAGAGTTTGAGTCCAACAACCAACTTCCCTTCTTAGATGTCCTTATCATTAGGAAAAATGATGGTTCCCTTGGTCGCCAAGTCTATAGGAAATCCACCCACACTGATCTTTACCTCCATGCTTCCTCCCATCACCACCCTAGCCAAAAAACTAGTGTCCTTAAGATGCTAGCAACCTGAGCTTATCGCATATGTGATAATGAACACATTGACCAAGAGCTCTCCCACCTTTCTAAAGTTTTTAAACTTAATGGGTTTAGCAATAAATCCATCTCTAGAGCCTTTACTTTTGCCAAGAATCACGTTCACCCTCAACCTAAGATGGAAACCTCCAACTCTTCCTTTGTTACCACCCTTCCCTACATAGAGGGCCTATCTAATAAGATCTCCAAAATCTTGTGTAAGAAAGGCCTTTCATGTACCTTTAAACCCCTCTCCACTATCAGGAATCTCATCCCTTCTGCCAAAGATCCTAGACATGATATGCTCAATCCAGGAGCATATAAAATTGTTTGTTCTGTGGGACCCCATACAGAGGAGAAACTAGACATTCCATCAAAACTAGGATCCAAGAGCATAGTGCTGACATAAGGCATGATTGAACAACCAAGTCTGCCCTCGCAGGGAACTCACACCAAACCAAACACCATATCTGTCTTGAAGACACCCAAGTTCTCATCAAGGAAGATAATTTCTTTAGGAGAAAACTCCTCGAAGCCATCTTTATTAGAAACCACCCCTCCAATCTTAATCGGGATGAAGGCTGGCATTTAAACCTCGCTTGGCAACCCTTGTTGCACTCCCTTCAAACCGACCCTCATCTTGAATAATTCCCCTCCTTACCCTCCTCCCACCCCCATCATCCTCCTTTGGCCTCTTCCTCCTTCCTCTCCTTATCCCATCTCTTTTTTGGTTTTCATCCCTCTTTGGCATTTTTGCCTCTTATTTTTTATGTTCAGGTGTCTAGGTGCGTATTGTAGTTGGATATATTTTTAGGTATTTTTGTTATATGCATTAGGTATGCGCATTCCTTTCTTTTTTGTTTTTTGATTTTGTGTGTTTGTTGGCATTTTTGGGTTCTTGGTTTCTCCTGGTTTCGTCGGTTTTATTGTTATTGGTCTTCCTTGGTTTGTCTTCTTCCATCTTATTCTTTAGCCTTTAATTTTGTTTGTTTTAATCTTCATTCTTTGTGTATATTATTTTTACTCTCTTATGTTTTCTCTTTATTCATTTGGAACCGTTTCTATTCTTTACTTTATTTTTGTAATTTTGTCTTTTTTATCTTATTTTACACTCATTGTATAATATTTCATTAAATATTATACATTTTACTTTCTTTATCATGTTTACTAATTTTTCTATTTCTAATCTACATGTTTCTTTTTCTTTTCATACACTTATTATTTAATACTTATTGCCATTTTATTAATTGATAAATATTTATTATTTTCACTTTATCTTTCTCTTTTTTATGGTTTCTATCTTTGTTTTTCTTTATTCATTAGGGACCTTTTTTTTTACTATGCTCTAATTTTGTACTATTATCCTTTATATTTAATACTACATATTTTTAAGATTATATCTATTTTTCTATGATCATTTAATCTTGTAGTGTCTCGTCTTTTTATGCATTTAATGTCTTATACTTATTATTTGACAATTTCAATGCTCTTATTTTATTTATATATTGTTTTGTTTTTTGTTTTTATTATTTTTAATTACTCTCTTATGTTATTCTCTTTATTCATTTGGAACCGTTTCTATTCTTTACTTTATTTTTGTAATTTTGTCTTTTTATCTTATTTTACACTCATTGTATAATATTTCCTTAAATATTATACATTTTGCATTCTTTATAATTTTTACTATTTTTTCTATTTCTAATCTACATGTGTCTTTTTCTTTTCATACACTTATTATTTAATACTTATTGCCATTTTATTATAAATATGATGTTATAATCCCCCTTTTTATTATATTTAATTATGCCCCCGCTCCCCCTTGCATGGTATTTATTATTTTCACTTTATCTCTCTCCTTTTTACAGTTTCTATCTTTGTTTTTCTTTATTCATTAGGGACCTTTTTATGACTATGCTCTAATTTTGCACTAGTATCCTTTATATTTAATACTTAATGAATATTATATTCAGTAGTTACATATTTTTAAGATTATATCTATTTTTCTATGATCATTTAATCTTGTAGTGTTTCCTCTTTTTATGCATTTGATGTCATATAGTTATTAATTTGACAATTTCAATGCTCTTATTTTATTTATACTGTTGTTTTGTTTTTCGTTTTTATTATTTTTAATCCTTGGCTCCTTGTCTTTTTCATATCTTCTAATATTTTCACACCTGTCACTTAATTACCATTCCTATTAGTTTTTAACATACTTTTTCTTTGTCTCAACTAACCCTAACCCCCCTC
Organism: Cunninghamia lanceolata; assembly: GCA_027924645.1. Classification (NCBI taxonomy): domain Eukaryota; kingdom Viridiplantae; phylum Streptophyta; class Pinopsida; order Cupressales; family Cupressaceae; genus Cunninghamia; species Cunninghamia lanceolata. The sequence continues at coordinate 2,283,620 of BSBN01000780.1, forward strand.
CTCCTCATCCTTTAAAAAGTGAAAACTCACAATCCAAATCATAAGAATCCTCTTCCTGATGATGGATCACTGAGTGTGATCCGAAATGTTGAAGCAAAGAAATACACACAGTTTAATCCAAAAGCACTTACACTTCTACTGTGGACTGTGGAAAACTCATGCCTACTATTGGTTATTTAAATTATCAAAGTTTGGCTATGCTTACAAAATTGAATATGGTTGATCTAGACTTCCTTGGATAAAAGTAAACACAAATGTGCCTATAGGATGCATGGTTGGCAAACCACATAGAGACAAGTTTGAAAGGTCTACATGGAGGGCAAGTAAATCTTTTGAGCTATGTATGGGGACTTTGAATATGGGTGTTTATTATTCCTCTCTTGGAGACCTAGGGTCACTTGTAGGATATTCTGATTCAGATTGGACAGGTTGTGTAGATGACAGAAAATCTACCATAGGTTATATTTTCTCTCTTGGTTTTGGCCCAATTTCATGGTGTAGTAAGAAGTAATCTACTATTGCTTTATCAACTATGGAGGCATAGTATACAACAACAAATGAGGCGGCTAAAGAAATAACTTGGTTACGGGCTATTCTTTTAGTACTAAAACAACATCAAGAAGGGCCTTTTTTACTTCATTGTGACAATCAAAGTGCCATTTTGTTGTCCAAGAATTCGGTGTTTCATGCTAGAACAAAGCATGTAGAGGTCTATCACCATTACATCAAGCATCTCATTCAACAGCAAGTGATTCATCTTCAATATTGCAGGACATAGGATCAAATAGTTGATCTTTTCACCAAGGATTTAACTGAGACTAAGTTTGTTTATCTTAGAGATTGCATGTAATTTCACACTCTACTTGGTACTCACTTTAGCATTCCCTTCCCTTTAACCTCTGTGTTGACCTCTTTCTGCTTGCCTAAACCCAAATATGCAAAAGTGCCTTAACCCTAACAATGTCCCAAGCCAACACAAACTTTTAAGACATGAAGCTGCCTAGACTGGAGTGCTAGGCGCAGACATCTGTGCCAAGCACTGGCATCCTAATAGTGTCTTCTAGTTCATCAACTCATTTTAGAAGGTGCATTTTTGCTTGCATGATATTCTGATCTTTTTTATATGTCTATCTGTGCCCAAACGATTCTTTGCCCAACTTTTCGCCCTCCTTCCTTTTCTATAAAAACCCTTTTACTTTTCCATCCAAAGGATCACAAATTTTTATAGCAAAGCTCTGCCAAATTGATTACTCACTCTCATACTTCTTCCACCATTGCATTGGCATGTTAGCTATCTATTGCAAGTTATTAATTTCATGTGACTGACTCTGTTTCTCTTCGCACTCTCGCACATGATTGCCATCCTCGAAGAATAGAGTCATTTTGTTTTCTAACACGATAGCCTTCCAAAGAATCTCTCGTAACCATCTCTTGCACATTACTTTAATTTCATTTAGATTAATACTAGTCTTTATAATTTGAAGTATTTTATCATTTACCTTGAATACATTATTGTTTGTCACTGCTCACCGCTATTCTAGACACACATAGGATACAAGAGCACACACTTTTTATCATTATTTATTAATTTGACTGTCATTGAGGTAGAAATACTAAAAACGGGGTTTGACTGAAGCAAACCTCCATACAACCCAACCCCTTCCCTCTTTTCTTGCAGGTTGAAGACTGAGTAAAGAAAGGATCGCAAACTCATGGGTGTTTGTGCATCCCTTCCCTCTCCTTATCTTTATTTCCTTTGCAATTATTTCTCTTAACATTCGATTTCTATACACTAATCTTTGTTTCTATTGTCGACAAGATTCATTGGAACTCATGCAAAAGCCGTACGCATAGAGATTGCAATTTTCAAGGTTGTACAGACTACATTGCCCAGCGCAGATGTCCGCGCCAAGCGCTGGTGTCCCTGGCAGTAAGCTCCAAATGTTGGTGCCAGGTTCCTCGTTATCTGCTATTTCAGCTTCTAGATCAGTTTCTCTTAATTTAGTTCTATATGTTTGTTTACCTTTCTGTTTCCGCTGCATTTAGTTAATGTCGTTAGTTTAATTAGTTCCTTTTCATTTCAATTGCAACAAAAAATCCAACCCGAATAGTTTTGTTCTTGCTATTTAGACAACAACAAGCAAGATAGACATCTTGGTCGGTTAAGATTCTGATGTGTGTGATTGAAGTTTGTTCTAACTAGCAATAGTTTAGTTAGGGACACTTTTTCAACATATCACATTAAGATTGAGAAAAGTCACATAAATATTTGATAGTTGTCATTCAAGATTAAATAAGAGAATCAATGAGAGGGTTTGTGTTGAGTGCATTTTTTAATGCTATAAATATGTATCATTCCATGAATACAATTCAATTCAGTTTTTTGGTTCTTCTCTAATAGTGATCCGTTCGGACAAGAAACTATTAATTCTTCAAATGTCGCTGGGTAGGTAAATGTAGTTCTCGGAAGAAAATGTCCAGTGTTGACTCTTACGTTGTCGTGGCTACAAGGAGTAAAGATGAGATTAAATAACTCGTTTGAAATTTTCAACAAATTCTATACATTCCACAATTCTGCAAAGACTGTCGTGAGTGCGTCTGCCGAGTGGATACGTAGATTCTTGTTTTGTGGCCCGGTATATTATTATTTAAATCTTCTGGGGAATGGAAAAAGATTTCTGGTATAGTTGAACCCTTGACATATATATGTAGTTCAGTTGTATTTAAAAAACAGAGGCTCCAGCAATAGCTACAATGGGCGAAGAAGAAGATATTGTGATTGTAGGAGGGGGCGTTGCAGGGATAGCCACTGCGCTTGCTCTACATAAGTAAGTAGTTTCATATTCTGTATTTAATTAAACGATTGAGTATAGTATAATCTCTATACTTACAGCGCCAGTGTAAGTGTAAGTGTAGGGTGGGAGTGAAGAGCCTGGTACTTGAAAGCGCTGATTGCCTTCGAACTGCAGGCGCTGCCTTTGTCATGTGGCCTAATGCCTGGAAAGCACTTGATTCTCTTGGCGTATCAGATGCCATTCGTCCACTTTACTCTCAACTTCACGGGTAATTTACCTCTTCTCCTTCACCTCAGGAGTAATACAGAAATTCATTTCCAAGATGTGGGTGTGCAGGATTCGAGGCCTTACAATTTCCACTGGAGTCTGCAAGAATGTCCGTCTGAAAAGTGGAGGCAAAGGGTAAGGAAAATGATGTTTCCTTGAAAAAGGGGAATATGATCATTCTTTTAATTTTCTCCAACTGTTAATTGACAGAGTTGTAATTGATCATGCCATTGTATATCGTGGAAATTTCATATGATTTAACTTTAGTACGGCAAATTTATTTATAGGGTATTTTAAGGATGCCTAAGAGCTTAAATAGCCTGCACGTGAAGGCCCCAGGTAAACGCTGATTCACTGTAAACAGCTGGCACGTTGTCGTGCCGATTGTTTATCAAATGTTCGACACTGGAAAACTTCGACCAAATTTTCGACACTGCAAATCGTGTCTCTGTCGACCTTTTCAACTGTACTGCTTTTTCAGCTTAAGGTCGCCATCCCATAGAGGAGGCTCTGCTCTTATATTTATTTATGGACTGGTCTAAGAAAATATTTTGGCAAGAACAAAATGAATCTATTCCTTGTAAAATTGGAGCCTCCCAATGTTTTGATAGCATGCTTTAGGCGCTGCTTTAAAGGTAGGGCTGAAAGTTTCCTCCACTTGTTGAAGGATTCCATTGGATTTTTTGATAGAGTTTTTGTAAGAAAAACTTCATTGAGACAGTGATCTTATTGCATGACACAACTGGAATTTTTCAGCCATTGTTGCTATGGAGCTTTTGACAGCTATAGAGTCCAATGCAAAACAAGTTTCTACCTCCTTATATCCATTTTTTAAAATTTTAATTTAAAATTTATTTCTTTGTCATTTGGCAACTAAGCTACTTAAGAACTCTCAGCTTGTGCTTTAGACTTCTAGGCTCTAGCCCTTCTCTTGAGCACCCACTAGAAGTTTTCCTCCCAAAAGTGATAGTAACATGGATGCTCTGTAATTTATAGGGAAGATTCTGTTTAATCCTGTTTCACATTTCTAAACATTTTATGGAGCCACCCATAGAGGACAAATAGGAGCTGGACTGGCTTCCATGAAATGGCATCCTTATTTACCAAATTATCTATAATTACTCTGCCTCTTTAATAGACATGCAAATCCAGAAAAATGCTCTTAAATTTTTTCAATAGCACCCACTAAAAAATTAGTTCGACCCCTCCATAGGACTACAGCCTGAGAACGAACAAAAACAATCTCCCTAATAAAGAACCAAGAATCCCTAATAAAGAACTAGTTGTTGGTTTTGAAAATGAGATTTCCTTGTCAAAAATGCAAACTGCTCTTATGTATGCAGGGATTCAAGTATGAAACTGGAAACTCGGTGCATAGAAAGAATGACACTTTTGGAGGCGCTAGCCAAGGAATTGCCTGAGGGGAGCATCAGATTCAACTCCAAAATCGTTACCCTGCACAGAGACACACTCTCTCCTTTCACCACGCTAGAGCTTGCAGACGGAACATCCCTCACAGCAAAGGTAGAGCTTTCTGCTCTTGAACTATTTACTATTTTCTCCATAACAAGAAAATAAAGCTTTTCACTCAGTTTTTCTTAAAATATAGCTTCCTTATTCTCAAGTATGGGTTGCAGATTGTGATAGGATGCGATGGAGTGAACTCAGTGGTTGCAAGATGGATGGGCCTCCCACCGGCCAAATCAACCGGACGCGTTGCCATTAGGGGCATGGTCACATTTACACAACCCCACCATTTCGAGAAGCTCATGGTACAAGTTTGGGGCCAAGGATTGAGGACAGGGTTTCTCACTTGCACCGACAAAAAAGTTTACTGGTTTCTAACTAGGAGATCCCATCCACAAGGTACTAGCAGGTTTTGTTATGGTTTGAATTTTCATGGAGTAGTAGAGTTTATGGTTTGAATTTTCAAGGAGTAATAGAAGATTAACTCTTTTGTTTGTTAAATTTTTATTTTCGTTGTTCTGTGCTAGCTAAACAACCTTACTAATGAACTATTAAATTTAATTGAAGAAGATTAATTATCATGTATCTGACATTTTAAGAATATTGAGTCAAGAAATCATTTAATGCTTTATTTTAAGATATTGTGATAGTAGATCAGTATTTTAGGATTTAACTGTGTGTGTTTTTTCCTCACCGTTTCGGATCATACTCTATGATCCATTTACTATTTCTCTCCTCTTGCTCTATATTCTCCTGATGATGGATCATGGAGTATGATAGAATGGTGAGACACAGTTAAATCCTGAAATACTGATCTACAATCATTATGGACTGTGGAAATTTGATGTCTATCATAGATATTATGATAGTTTAATATGTATAGATAATTTTACCACATGAATTAATTTTAAATAAAAAATCTAAGGCAAGTATTTTTAGTGTTGTTTGAATCTAACGTACTGAGAACAAAATCTTCACTCAGACAATTATTTCATGTCCATTTCCTATTTTATTAGAATTAGCTTGGTTCTTACCTTCAATTGACCATAATATTAAATGGAAGAAGTTCGATTATCTATAAGCTAGGTACCAATGACAAGTTAAAAATCTTCAGTCAGAAACTTTTTTCATTCTCTGTTGTTATTTATCATGACTAGCTTGCAATCTAACCTTCAATTCGATTTTTTTTAGATGCAGAGATGTATGGGGATGCTGAGAGGATTCGACGTGCAACTCTGGAGATGGTTAGGGATTTCCCTGAGCCCATTGCAGAGCTAATAAAATTGAGCTCAGAAGAGAGCATTAATTTGGCAGATCTGAAGGTGGGGTGGGTGTGGCCATGGGAATGGGGAAGTGGGATGGAAAAGGGAAAAGGAAGCGTAACCATTGCTGGAGATGCATTGCACCCAATGACGCCTGATCTTGGTCAAGGCGCCTGTATGGCTCTAGAGGACGCTGTCCACCTCAGCAGATGCTTAGAACAAGCCATCAAATCTGTAAACATGGCAGAGTGGGGAAAAGTGGAGGTGGAAAAGATAGAGTCATGTTTCAACAAATACCTGCAGGAGAGGAGATGGCGAGTATCTGGTATTGCAAGTGCTGCATTTGTGATAGGACATATACAGGAGGGATCCTCAAGACTCATGCGTTTTGTTCGTGATTGGATTTTCTTTCCTTTATTCTCTATGAGATATGTGCTCTACTTTGTACACTCTTGACAATGGAGCCCTCTACCCATCTCTTCATTAAAACCTACCCATCTCTTCATTAAAACTAGCAGTTGCACCATGTTATATGTGTTCGTAGGATGCTTCATAATAATAATATGATTTAAAAAATAAAAATCTCGGAGCATTTTATCTTAATCTTATGTTTCCAGACACGTAACTCTATATAATTTTGGCTGCAATTGAAGAGAGGCCACAAAAACACTGTAATAGATTTAAATTAGTATTTATGTTGGAAAAGACCTATGATAGATTGCAGTTGTGCCTGTTTACAATTTAGTTCTTATTGCATTCTAATGATTTATTTAGTTCGATTTTCTTTGTCAATATGTAATTGTAAATGTTTTACATGGTTGAGTTTGGACTTCAATAGTATTAACCTATGTGTATTAAATTTTGAATAGTTGTAGATCAATTTATAATTGTTTAAGCATATAGATGATAATTCAGTAAGAAATTATATTAATTCAAATTTATAAATTTTGGACTCTTTTAAAATAAATAATATGGATACCATCAATAAATAAATAAGGTTGGTTTTAGGTGCACATTATCAAATATGATGTCACATCACTATATTTTTTTTGAGGTGTTCAAAAAGATTCCAAAAATAAAGAGTAGACCAACAGTTGTGCATTAAGTCAGTTTTGTTGGTGCACTAATGTGGCATCACATGATTTGTTGCTATTTAAATGTAAAAACACATTTCATTCAATTATAAGTACTTATAGTCAACACTAACAACCTTAAAGTCACAACTACTAGTGCTAAACTTTTAAAAATATCGAGCCTTAAATCCACAAATACTAACACAACTATTGGAACATGCTCGACTATTGGGTTCTCTCCCCTAGTCACCTGAAAGAAATTACCGATTCTAAAGATTTTGCTTCGCCTCTCAATCAACTGCAAAATCGAACATGATCAATGCATTGGCTTATTTTTTTCCATTCTTCAATCACAAGAATGGCATGAAATGTCATCGAAACAAATGGATATCATCTTCTTCAATATGTTGCTATGAATGCAATGAAGTAATGCTGAATGAACGCTTCCCTAGTAAGCAAGTGCAAGAGGGAATTTGTTCATCTGCACTACGAGCCTTAATCTGTCCAAAGTATAACCGCTAAGAAGAAGATTGTCAAATGCAGCGTAATATCCCTTTACACGTTGGCTGGGCCCACTTCCCTTCTATTTAAACATCATCTATTTCAATGGTCAAATAGTCAATAATAATTTTACACCTCATCTTTTGTCCTATTTTTATTGGTCAAAATTAAACTTTGACTATTGAAATAAATAATGTTGATCTCAAAGCTATATCTCAAGGCTAAAATCTCCACTTTTGACCACTTTGCATAGCACATTGTGGGTGCCTTCTTAGACAAATCCATATCACCGTTTCCCCGCTTATGTCTAGATGAGACAAACAATAAAAGTAAATTTATTAATGTCACCATCGTAAATAATTCAAATCGCGGCGGTCAGATTGACTCTCACAACACCATTTTCAGAAATCAGACACTTTCTGCCAATATAAGGCCCATCGGCTGATTAAGAGTTTGTCCTCCCACCTTTACCAGAAAAAAAGAGGAGCTTCATATTCACTTTATGAAATGGACGGTTGCCAAATGAATTTAATGCAAACTAGAAGATGTAATGCATGGGTGGAAGTTTGGTTATTGGTAGAGCGTGCATAGTTTGTTATGATTTAGCATTTTCAAGTTTTAAAGACAACTCATCGTCTTAGATGTAAATGTGAATGGCAACCAAGATACAAAGTTTTTTTTTTATTGAAAGAAATCAGAAAATTACAAATTACTGTCTAAGATACAAAGTTATTAGAAGGAAATAAGAAATCCTACATTGTCTTCTATTTAATTGAAGTATTTTATAACAGTAGTTGTTATTAAAATTAGGAAAAGCACCAAAGGTGTTATCAAATGGTCAATAGGCACAAATATTTATAGGCCTATCAGTAAATATTTTGCATGATATATGAATAGACTTTGATTTTCAATTTGTGTGGAATGTGTCTACAAACAAACTTCAATGATGTTCATTGTGAGTCTTTGTGTGTTTGAATGAATTTTGTCTTTCATTGTGTGTGCGTGAATAAATTGAACATTCATCGTGTGCATGTTTGAAAGTTAACTTTAGCATTCACTTCATGTGAAGTGTGTGTGTTTGTTTGAAAGTTAATTTTATCATTCAATTTATTACTTTTGGCACTCACTTTATGTGTGTATTTGTATTTTATCATGTTTAAAATTTAGTGTATGTGCCAAGGTAGGCAAAGTAAAAAGGTTTGTCAAAAGAGGCCCATTTATCAAGTTGAAGCTTAGGTCAATAGTTCTAATCCTAGAATATGTCCCCAACACAAGAGGAAGAGGACCTTCTAAGACTTTGTGTGATAAATTCAAATAGGTTAATCTTAAAAACAACGATGTATCATTAGGCAAGGAACTTGTAAATGACTCAAATCAAGCATTTCCAAGTCATTCCCCTAATTTTGCATCACAGACAAAATTTCAGATAAATTGTTGTTTCTCAAATCCACAATTGAACAACTACCAATTTTATTGGCAATACACAATAGTACATTTGAAGAAAGATTGAGAGTGTTAAGGGTAAGTTCTTTTGTGGAGTCTTAACTCTTGTGAGAATGAATTAAACCATTAATTTTAGAGGAAAGGAAAACAAAGCCTTAGAGACATAATATTAGAATTTTTAAGTGTTACATATGTGTATTAGTATTTATCAAAAGTAACAAAATAGCCTAGTCTACACGTCCACAGAAATTATAATAAATCTTAAGACAAAGATGTATCCAAGAAAGCAAACATGTCTGACCAGTCTAGCTTCTGTTAATCAGAAACTACAAAGGCCTGACCATAGCCTTCACGCTCTTGGATACCATACTTGAGCTTTTCTTCCAATGGAAGTCTAAAGAAACCTCTCACAGCTCCTTTCATTTGCTCCAACATAGACCCAAGAATTCTATGATTAGTTACCTGGCAGTACCATAGAAAGTTTGCCTCAATACAAAATGACTAACCCCTTACAACACCAGGGCTGCCATGGTTAGGCCTAAGAGGATTTTTTTTTTCAAGTGGAATCCTTGGTCAAAGGATGTTTAATCAATTTTAATGTGTAATCAATCATATGGAAATTCCAAATTCAAGACATTAAAGGTAATTTTAATAAATAATGATGAGCAATTTTTATAATTGCTTGTTCAACACCTTGTATGTATGTGCATCGTGGTCCACTCATTTGACCCATCGATGGGATTATAACACCCACACCCACATTGCAGAGTGTTCTCTTAAGAAAATCTAAATTCCAATCCAATAACTACTGTGTCCCAGCTTTAACTATCATCATTCTTCACTCACACCATCCCATTGGAATTCATTGTAACTTGAGATATTGAGAATGGCAATAAATCACAATAAAATTAAACTTCTGTATTATACAGCAGAGCATAAATTATTTGCATGGAAATTATTGCACCTATCTGTATATTTTTCCAAGCAAAAGATAAGCATATTGTGATTTCATTATCTCAGATCTGTGTTACCAGAAACGTGATAGGAAGGCCGCGTTTCTGTTGTGGACGGGCGAAACGATGTTTCCATAGCCAACGACCGTTTCTTCAGTTTCCTTTCTATTTCTTCTCCTTGCTCAGAACCTTCGCTGAATAATTTTTTATAACACTATTTTTTTATTAGTTTCCACCCACGTTAACACTTTCTGCAACGTGATATTATATTCTCCCTACACCGGAGATCCGTATGGACTATGGACTATTGTCTGGTAGCCTAGTCTACATAGAGTATATGGATCAGCCTTTTGACCAATAAACAGACGACAAGAATTTTTTTTTTTAAATGAAAGCTTAAAAGCAAACAGCGATATAATATTTAAGTTTCTAAAGTGCAATCTTCAAAGTAATTAACTTTGATTATTTTCTAACATTAAAACAAATAGATACCATCTTATTCAATATGTTGCTATGAATGCAATGAAGCAATGTTGAATGAACGCTTCCCTAGTAAGCAAGTGCAAGAGGGAATTTGTTCATCTGCACTACGAGCCTTAATCTGTCCAAAGTATAACCACTAAGAATGAGATTGTCAAATGCAGCACAATATCCTTTTACACTTTGGCTGGGCCCACTTCCATTCTATTTAAACATCATCTATTTCAATGGTCAAATAGTCAATATTAATTTTACACCTCATCTTTTATCCTATTTTTACTCGTCAAAATTAAATTTTGACTATTGAAATGAATAAGTTGACCTCAAAGCTAAATCAAGGCTAAATCTCCACTTTTGACCACTTTGCATAGCACATTGTGGGTGCCTTCTTGGACAAATCCATATCACCGTTACCCCGCTTATGTCTAAATGAGACAAACAATAAAAGTAAGTTTATCAATGTCACCATCGTAAATAATTCAAATCGCGGCGGTCAGACCGACTCTCACAACACCATTTCCAGAAATCAGACACTTTCTGCCAATATAAGGCCTGTCGGCTGATTAAGAGTTTGTCCTCCCACCATTAGCATGGAAAAAAGAGGAGCTTCATATTCATTTTATGAAATGGACGGTTGCCAAATGAATTTTATACAATCTAGAAGATGTAATGCATGGGTGGAAGCTTGGTTATTGGCAGAGCGTGCATAGTTTGTTATGATTTAGCATTTTCAAGTTTTAAAGACAACTAATTGTCTTAGATGTAAATGTGAATGGCAACCAAGATACAAAGTTATTAGAAGGAAATAAGAAATCTTACATTGTCTTCTATTTAATTGAGGTATTTTATAATAGTAGTTGTTATTAAAATTAAAAGTTAAGGTTGGTTGAAGGAAATCTATTTTAATCTAGAGGTAAGTGTAATGGAGAAATTAGTACATTCCTGTCATTTTTAATTTAGTTTTTGTATTTATTTTGATGGAATGTTTTTAATAGAATTACATATCAATAAGTGGTATATTCTTATGTTAGGTTTGGCTTACACCACTATCCCTGTTTATCTCTATTTAATACCATTTACATTCATTTCCTATATTTCACCATTCACCCCTCATTTATTAAACCTCATTCACACTCAATTCAATACCTTCACTCCTTGCCTCAAGACTATCACTTCCTTGCCCAAGTTCATTTTTGCACTACTCGAGATCAATCCCATGGCAAACGAGAATGAATCTGAAATTCAAATTCTAACTTTCTCATTTATTTCACTAGTCATTGTCAGCCAACCTGGTACACATTTGTTTGACATGGTGTTATGTCTTGGTACTTAAAGACATTCAATGTGGCATTAATTAACACATAGGATTTTTAGGAATAAAAAGACAATCTAGAGCACATTTCAATTTTCTAAGGGACAAGGAATCAAAGTCTACACCATCTACATATAGGCCACATGTATGCTTATGTATGATGTTTTCAAATATTTTCTCAGATTCCTTAAGAAAATCAATCCAGGTGTCTAACTTAAGAGAACTTGACTCTAGCAATCTAGTAAATTCCCTTAAGGTATTTATAAATAATATAGTCCTTAATAGCTCATCGGACATCAGAGATCAAGGAAAATAAAGTTTCAAAAGTCTACATTTTACCAATTCAAATCCACACATCAAAGACCAAATCCACAACAATCTAGATCAAACCTAGAATGCTCAAGATTGACCCTCAAAGTTTTATGTCCATGTACAAATTTTGAGAAAACCATCAAATGAGAACAATAGATTTCAATATCTTGGGGAATAACTCCACCATGATGTTAGCATCAATCTTCATCATTGTTCCTAGAGCTAAGTACCTAATTCCTCTCATTTAATTGTAACATTTATTAATCTCCATTTATTGACCCAACATTAAAATTACGCTAGGTTAATTGCAATTAATTGTTTGCATGTGTTTAATTAGCCTAGATTATTTATGTAAGGTGATTTATTTCTTTATATTTTATGAACCTAACTTTCCTTATGTGATCCATGGTTTCCCCTTATGATTTTCATATTTGTAAATTTTGATTAATATACCTTGTTTTCATATTTGACTAAGGTTTGATTGACTTTCACATTTGTGCTTCATAGTTATATCTTTATTACAGGGATTGAGCTCCATTGCTTTTACCCATCCTACAATTCATTGTTGGTATATTTAGGGTTTATTTTCATATATGATTAACGATTTCTTTTCTAATTTATATCAACCCTCACCTCAAACCACTTATTCACTTCAATTAGGCTTTTGAGTCTCTATTGCATAATCTTTTAAACCATAATCCGACTACCTTTAGATTAATTTTCATTGTTACATGTTTTCATCATGGACTCACAAGGTCCATTATTTTTTACTACTTTTCATGCTTCTATTATAGAGATTTGTGACATGCAAGATTTTTGTTCTTGATTTGGTAATGAGATTTTATCATAAGGATGGGATCACAATATCTATGAAAGCATTATATCATCATATATGTGGAAGGAAATGAAGATGAACCTCTATATCTAATGCATTGCAAAAGAAGTAGAGTTTAACCTTTCTAATGTATACTAATTAAACTAACAATTTCAATTTACTTCCTTTAAAAAAAGAAATAAGAAAGCAATAAGCTTATATTAACTTAATTAAATACTTTAAATCTTTGTTGTGCATAAATTCTAAGCTACTTTTAGAAAAGAAACTAGATTAATCTAGTAAGAGAAATATGCTAAATGACAAAGGTGAGAAAGTGCGTCCCTGGTTACGAAGGTTGATGATTCAAATGCTAAACAATGACCACACAATCTGTAGTAGTAAAGAACATATTCTAACTTATAATAGGTATAGAGGACTCCTCTACAATTGTGATAGAGTCCATCTAGTTGTGGTCGCATCCTTCAATCATACAACCTTCATATTTTTAGAGAAAGTGTGTCTCAACCTATAGAAACTCATGATGCTTGTAGGAGTGAAATCTAATCTATGTGTAGAGAGAAATGTATATCCTAGGCCTATATCTAGAACATGAAAATTTATTGTGACTATTTGGGAGCTTGCCTCAATCAAACCCTTGTTTGGTGTATTTCAACCCTTGTGTAGTTTGAAAGGATCAAAAGTGTGTGTTTATCTTAGTGTACAATGTGCTAGGAAGGTAAACATACATTTGTAAAAAAACTATAAAACCTATGAAGCTTCTATAATGTGGGCAATGTTGTGTGTAGGGGATTGAGGAGATGAATGCCACCAAAATGACAAAAAGGAAAGGGAAATAAGATTAATCTTTTAAGACTATATAGAGGAGCTAAAAAATAGTACAAGAAACTATGAGAAGAAATAGGAAGAAGAAACTTGGAAAGAATGTTGTTGAGGAGAACAAAATAAGAAGTAGGATAATAAATATGATAGGAGAACGTCTACTTCTAAAAGCTAAGGGATATATTTTTTAAAATAAATTAAATTAGCCATCAAGAAAACCCAAAAAAGCCACAAAAGTTAGATTTTGTTCATTAGATGGGGTAAGAACCAAGATTTGGTGCTTGTATGATCTATTTAAATTTTGAGGATGCTACTACAAAAGTAGAGATGTCACTACAATTACAAGGGTGTCTTAATAGAGAAGGCTATAAAAGTATAGGAAGCTAGTCATAAATAGAAAGAGGTGGAGCTTAGCAATTGGTAAAGAAAATAGGCCCAAGAAATAGGATAAATGAGTCCTAGAAAATGGTATGGGGATGGACACTAATGAATATAATACATAGAGTAGAGATTACAAAGGAGATAATTTCGGACTCTACAATATGTACCTTCTCTTCTAACGATTTGATAATTTATAACTCTACAATAATAATTTTACACCTCATCTACACTAAAATGTGATATTTCTCAACACTAAATCTTCAATTTTGACCTTGCACAACAGAATGTGGATTCAAACCTTCTTGGAAAAATCCATATCACCATTACCAGTACCACATTTACGTCTGGATGAGACAAATAATAAAAGTAAGTTTATTAATGCCGCCATCTTAAACAATTCAAATCGCAGCGGTCCACGATGAAATTTAATGGCAGAAATAGGATGACACTCACGATGCCTTTCCTAGAATCAGACACTTTTACGGGAGCCATTCCCAATCTCCCAATATAAGGCCTATCGACTGATTAAGAGTTTGTCCCAGGCCTGGAATTTGACGGTCACCCCTGCCTGTCATATAAAATTTTTATGACGGCTTGGTCATTTAACTACCTTTCAATTGACGTTTTATGAAAATTACAAGTTGTCAAAAAAATGTTGAGTGAATTTTTTTTATTTTAAAAGAATGCAATTACAAAAAATAGTCTAAAGACTGTGGAAAAAATAGTAATCAACAACACAACCACAAAAAAAACTACAAATAACAAGACCAACAACTCCCAACTATTTCAACAACTGAAAAATGAAAATGCCATAAAAAAATTATAGCCACCTATTGTCATTTGAAGGTAGAATGTTTTTTTTTTTTTTGTGGACATTGAATGCTATCAAAAGGGACATAAAGGCATATAAATTCATTTCTATTGTGTAAATTGAAGCCCTAAAAAATCAATAACTATAAATTGAAAAGAAACATGAAAGATTTTTTTTTCTTCAATCAAACACTCCAATACAATTCCCACTTGCAAATTGCAATCATTCAAACCCATCCACTCCACAAACCAACTTACCCTCCTTTTGAACTTTGAGAGAACTTTCAATTGCCACACTATGCTTAGGAATTGACTTGTCCAATTGTATCACTGCTAAGAACATTTCCAATTTGGCTCTAACATAGACATCTTGGTGCATTGATAAAAAAGGTGACCTTGACAAATGGAATGACAATGGTGCACTGATAAAAAAAGTGACTTTGACAAATGGAATGACAATGGAGGAAGTAGCAACAATTCTTTTTTATCCTTCCATTTGTAAATCAACTCTTAATAATAGCTCTTCTTAATAGGTGTAATTGTAATTTGTAAAGTTGTACTTATTCCTTGTATAATAAACAATGAATAACATATTAACAAGTATAGAGAAAGGAAATATTTGTTTCTAAATTGATTTTTAAAAATAAATAACAAGTATACACAAAGCAAATATTAGTTTCTAAATTGATTTTTAAAAATAAAAAACAATAAAACAAAACAAAGATTTATTTCTAAAGTGATTTTTAAAATTTATTGAAAATAAACATTATTTGAAAATATTCTAATTTAATATATATCTCTATATCAATTATAAAAGAAAACATCACTTATATTTCTATGACAAATTATTATAAAATAATATATATTATAAATAAGAATCTTATATTATATTACCCTATAATAAAATTTTACGGTTTACGAATAAATTAAAGTGTCATATATACAGTTATGTAAAAATTTACCAAGTCAAGTTATACGGTCTAATAAATTTGAAGGTTGTAAAATACAGTCTAAAATGCCAAAAACGGTCAAATAGACCATCAAATTCCAAGCCTGGTTTGTCCTCCAACCTTCACCAGAAAAAAGAAGAGCTCCATAACCGGCAAATGAATTTATTACAAACTAGAAGATGTAATGCATGGGTGGACCGTGGAAGTTTGGTTATTGGCAGGGCATGCATAGTTTGTTATGATTTAGCATTTTCAAGTTTTAAAGACAACTAATAGTCTTAGATGTAAATGTAAATGTGAATGTGAACTAAGATACAAAGTTATTCTACATTGTCTTTTATTTAATTGAAGTATTTTATAACAATAATTTAGTTATTAAAATTAAAAGTTAAGGTTGGTTGAAGGAAATTTATTCTAATTTAGAGGTAAGTGAAATGGAGAAATTAGTATATTCATGTCATTTTTCATTTTGTTTTGTGTTTGTTTTATGGAATGCCTTTAATATAATTAGATATCATGAAGTGGTATGTTCTTGTGTTAGGTTTGACTTACACCATGATCCCTATCTATCTCTATTTACTACCACTTACATTCATTCCCCATATTTTACCATTCACCCCTCATTTCTTACACATCATTCATACTCACTTCAATACCTTCACTCCTTGCCTCAAGACTATCACTTCCTTGCCCAAGTTCATTTTTGCACTACTGGAGATCAATCCCATAGTACATGAGAATGAATCTCAAATTCAAATTCTAACTTTCTCAACTTTTTTCACTAGTCATTGTGAGCCGAGTTGATACACGTTTGTGTGACATGGTGTTATGTCTGTGTATTTAAAGACATTCAATGTGCCATTAAATAGCATGCAATATTTTTAGGAATAAAAAGACAATCTGGAGCACATTTCATTGTTTTAAGGGACAAGGAATCAAAATCTACAACATCTACATATAGGCCACATGTATGCTTATGTATGATATTTTCAAATATTGTCTCAGATTCATAAAGAAAATCAATCAGAAGGTCTAACTTAGGATAAATTGACGATAGTGATCTAATAGATTTCCTTAAGGTATTGTTTAGCAAGAATGGGTGCCAGACTGTAATTCTTTCTTCCACTTATCGACAGTTATCAGATCATCTTCTATAGATATGGCCATTGTTTGAGTTGTGGCAAGATTAGCAGCACCTTCTCTTTTAATGGGGAAACTAACATCAGGGGGAAGAGTATTAATAAAGAAACACTTTAGCAGAGCATCGCCAGGTCTCACATTAGTAGGGATTCTATTCACAACTTTATTGAATTTAGCTACAAATTCTCTCATTTGTTCATGTAAGGTCTCATTTTTCATGGAAGGCAACTGGGCTACTAATGTATGCTCATTATCACTTGTTTTAAATCTATCCTCAAATTGTTGTATCACATTTGTCCAATCTCTAATAGATCCATTAGGCAAGTGATAGAACCATTTTGCAACAGCATCAATAAGAGACTCAACAAACAATCTTACTGACACATCCTCGTTTTGGACCCCAGAATGGAACATGTAGCAAAGAAGGCATTAATATACTCATCTGGGGTAACTTTTCCATCTCCCCTAAACTTAAAGGTATTATCTTACTTGATCCCCTAGGAAAATCATGCAGATACAGACCTAGTCTCAGAGGACCTATAGTTGCTCCCCATGGGACAGGAAGTTGTTGAGCCATATTGGCTAGGTTATGGACTAGAAAGTTAACTTGCAAGGGTAAGATAGTATCGCTAAGGACAAGAGCTTGACAAGCGGAACTATAGGTATCTCTTTGTGGAGGAGGAGAAGATGGTCTACTGGAAGACTTGACTTAGCAAGTAGGAGGAAAGGCAACAAAGTTTAAATATTGCAACAAATCAAAATCTAAATCAGTAAGCCCCTTCTTTCTATCACCCCTAGTGTATCTCTTCAAAGCCAGTTTTCACAAATACAAAAAGTTAAAAAGTAGAGTCATCAACCACTTACTGGTTATTATGAGGATGGTTTTGCTAATTGTGCACTTGATACCTGTTTGCTCGATTTCTTGTTCTGTTTGTGGGGACTGCATGTATCTGAAGAGGTCTCTCTCTTCTTGGCATCGGAACTACATCTTCTACAAAGACAATTTCTTGGGCTTCACCAAAGTGTCAAGTGTTTTCTCTTATTACATCTCTAAGTTTTTCTTCTTCTTCAAGCACTTCATTCACTTGGTGAAACTGTTGGATTCTCCTATTCTACCAAGCTAGATTCCGTAGACTGGTAATGATATCTTCTTGTTCACCAGAGAGCCAATCTACGTTAGGCTGGAGGACCAGCATGATTCTTCTTCAAGAAACATATAAAAACCAATGATAAAGCAACTTAATATATATATAAACAAGTTTCCCCAGCAAAGTCACCAAAAACCTGTTAGTGTATAGATTTTGTCACCTAACTCCATATTCTCACACCCAAACAAGTGACAATTGGACCAATAGTTGAATTAACTGCAATGATATTTTACAATGATTCTTTGCTTATTTTAAAAGGCACAGCTACCTTTAAATGATATATAAAGAATGGAAACAACGTATGCTTTTCACCAGAAAGTAGAAAAGGTGGTGCTTTTAACCTGAAAGTATTAAAAGGTAAAAAATCTCAATTTCATTTGAAAACTAAGAAGTACAAAGACTTTGATTACTGTTATTTCATCCACACCATTAAAGAATCACATCAACTTATCATACAATCACCACTGTAAATCATTCATCAAAAGATAAACATCCACAACAGTGAGCAAGAATAAAATTTTCCAATCACTTCAATATAGAACTAAGAATCAGTAAATCAACAGCATGTTCAAAATAAGAAGAACGAACATTCATAAGTTACCATAACATAAAGTTTACGATCTTTGAATTCCACTGCACCAACTTCAATTCATCTATTTCAAAGTAACTGAAAATAGAAACACATCAAAATTGACCTTCAACCAACACAAAGTTTGCCAAAAGATTCTATGCATTGACAGACTTTAATAATATATAGCCCTGCCAACCATAATTGTCTTTAAAATCATAACAGCTTCGTAGGGACAGCTGATTTAAAGATGTTTAAAAAAAAGAAGCATTAACTTAAAAGAAAGCTCTCCACAACCAATAGTTTTTGCAAGAAATAAATATCAAAGCTTATGAAAAGGCATTAATTAACAACCGTCAAGTCCTCCTCCTCTGCTGCTTCCTTTTGTCTCACCTCCTCTTCCTTGTTGTGTCCATCTCCTAAAACTGAATCGACCTATGCCATTTGAGTTGCTAGTGCTCGTAGCTTCGCTTTGCATCCTCGGTATTTGCCAATGATTGGAGTTAACAATTTGCCACTTGGATTGCCAGTGATATTAGCCTAGAGCTTCCATTTACTTATCATACGATCTGCATTCGCCACCCTTTTATGGATTTCTTTGATTTCACCCTTGAAGATTTCTAGACACATCGACACTCTTCCAAATTTTCCTATTGATTCACCAATGACTGTGTCAGTAGCCAAAAGCTTCTCATTAATCATTTTCTTGAAATTTTGTTTTATTTCTTTGATCTCAAGCAATTTATCTTCATCTTCACCGAAGGCTTCTATGTCTAGAATTGCAAAATTACTCATGAGATCAGTTAGATCAGTGAAATAATGAGTTAATGTATTCCTTATTTCCTCTTCCACTACTCCCAGCACAAGCATTCTCTATTTGAGTGTATCTAGCCACACTGTAGATTCATTTTCCCTGGGGTCATTTAAGATCTTTTCTGCTACGAGGATACTAATGTAAATATTGGTCATTTCTTGGACTTCTTTAGAAACCATGAAACGACTACTATTATCTTTCCTAACAATTTGCAAGTCCGCATCCAATGTTTCCTATTTGCTAGAGATTGAGATGTACAACTTTGCAGCTTCCTCAATATAAAATAAACCATCAAGAATAGTTTTGTCCACCCATTGATCAACAACATTACCTATAGTTTTGCACTATTGATTTGTTGCAACAGGGTGGGATCCAGACCATCCATAGTTATGCTCGACATCTTATTTGAAGGTTGAGCAGTAATCCTCAAAATAGATTGAATGAATGAAGTCAAAGACCTCACCTGAGCTTGTAGTTTGGCCTTCTCATGTTGCTCATTTTTTACTCTTTTTGAAAAAGTGCTCACAAAGAACTTAGCATGACAAATTTCACCTTCGACAATGGAAAGTCCCATATCAACTCAGCTCATGTTAAAATTGGCCTCAATGACTTCATCTTCATTTTTATCGCCAACACGATCTGCAATTTCCAAAATATGATGTCCAGTAGAAGGATCCGCCACCATTATAGACATCCTCTTAGCCCTCTTGGGCTTAGGCATATCTTGTAACAACTTAGCCACGGTGTCTATGTTTGTATCTATCATGGGGGCATATCTCTTCTTTTTTCCAACAACCTTCTTTAACCATGAGGGGGAGGGGGAAATAGAAACACTAGCATTGACATTAGTATTCAAAACAACACCATCTAAATGCACAAGAGGAGTAAGTTATGTGTAACATCACTTTCCATATTGCTCGAAATCTTAACATAAACATTAATCATAATCAAGAGATTAGTTAACCTTTTGATTTCTCAAATCAAATTTTACTAAATGAATCATTTTCATTTCAATAATTAAGCATAATATTCTAACAGAATATAATCAAGCTTACAAAACAATGTTCATTTACATATCCTTAGTGATTAACTATCACTATTCATGAACAAGTTATGCCCACGGCATTATAAATTATCTTGTACATATCAAAATTATAAATTACAATTGACCATCAAGTCATAAAATAGAATCACTATATCTAAAACATTTGACATCCATCTTCATAAGCCTCGGCTTGTCTCATGCTTGGGAAGGAGAGCATCATCTAGGTGCTTTTCCACCAACCACATACAGGCGGTCCCCCATACACCTTCCTACCTGGAAGTGGCCCGACCCTTCATAGGGAAATGATAGATATCAGGAACTGATAGGTTAGCCATCTAAGTATCTAGTGTTGTGTCATTCATAATGTCTCATAGTCATGCAACTATAGGTTCCCTCTAACTATGCATGACACTACTGGAGACCATTATGCCATTTGGAGCACTATGGACTGACAATGCATGCATGGATGGATGCATTACTTTGGCCAAAGTTTCATATACATAGACATTACATCATGAATATTGTCATATGTCCCCCACCCTGACTTGACTTATAAGTTGTCATGTCCTACAGTAAGTTAAGTTTGACCTTTCACTTTAGGTCTAATGTAAGTGGGATCTATTCGATTTGTAGTCCATACCCGTACAATCGATTCCCTGATTAGGCTCGGTTTCATCCATTAGGTTTACATCATAACGAGAGTTTAGTGACTCCTCTCCACTTCTCTCCTTGTAAGACAATACACCATTTCAACCTCGTTTTCTATCCTTGGTTCATCGGGGTTCTCTATGTTTAATTAGTAATTTATATTATAAGAAAGAATCATATACATACTATCATGGCATCCTTGTCTTTGTTAAATAATATAGTTTACCTTGAGTGGTATATCAAACCCCTTTCAAAGTTAAGATTACATTCTTACTTATTAAAGGAAAGAGTAGTTCTCCTACTAATGACCACATAAGATAATTATGGTTCTGAAAGGAAGCTAGGTGTGCGGAAATCGCTTCCTACACTAATCTAATGAGGAAAGGGCTATGCAAATTCAAAATAATCCTTATAATTACAACAACATGAAACATATAAATGAGATATTGCAGCAATACACATGAACCAGAAAGAAGACAGAAGAAGAGAGACAAAGATATACGGTGGGGAAAACCCTTATCGGGTGAAAAACCCCACACTCAGAAACCTGCACAATGTATTACCAAAATTGAATGTTGTTTACAATACACTTGCAATGCAAGCTTCAATGGTCTTCAACACTCATGTCTGGAGTCAATTCGGCAACATAACAGTACCTGTCAATCCTGTAATACATCTCCTCCTCCAAGCACCTGTTTATATAGAATATACAAGGCAAAATTGGTCCTATCTTGAGATGGGCGTCCAACTTGGCCTCATGGCCCAAAACCCATGTGTAAGGATACTTGGTCAACATTGTAGAATGCATCTGACACTTATCCACAACTCCCATCCCAAAGAGGTCACCTATTCCCAAAATGGGTTGTGACAGATGCTCTTACGACTCTTATGACCATCATAGAATCTATCATAGTTGTCATAACTTACTTCTGTAAGAGAATATGTCATACATAGGCTATAAATAGCATATTCTCTTACAACATGTCATAGTCCACCTTGGGGCACCCAAATATGCCTTTTTCAAAGATGCTTCATGACACGTCTTCACCTGTCTTACAAGCTTCTATTTCTGACTCTTACACGTTATAACTTCGTCATAGGAATCCATCATAACCGTTTCAGTCAACATTCTCTTACACAACATCCAAGATGCCAACACATGGCAAAATACTCCTACCACAAAGTGGGACACCTATCTCCTCATGTGAGGACGAAATTACAAGTTGTCATCTTCCATGTAGGATGACACATCACCATGCCACATCCCACAAAATGACAATATGGAATTTACAATTAATTTAAAACATAGGCATTGAATTAATAAATGCAAACATAAATAATGCAAGGAATTACGAAGGTTGAGACACCTTAATTCCCAACAAGTTCCACATATATCACCTTCTCAATCGAAGGGATTAAGAAAGTTATAATCAATCTTTCCCCATTACTAACCCCATTCGGCCTTATACAAAAGCTAACATATAAATGAGAGCTACAAACCCTATTTAACATATGGCTGAATTACGGCCCTTTGACATCAATAACCTAAGTTATGAAGTGTAAACAACATACAACATTTGGGCTTCAGCCATAATAGCTTCGATCCCTCCACAAAAAGAGTCCCATAAGTATGTATCGGCCTTCGTGCCCATAGAATATGTGACTAATACATTTTATACTATGGTTCGGCTTTAACAGTTGTAACCATATCCATAGTGTTGGTTCTTTCTCTCTGGACTGGCAGAGGGTTTGCCAGTTCCTATGCACAGGCAGATCCAGCCAACAAATACAGGAGGTTGCGTGAGCTGCCTCCCATTCACTTTCGGTTCTGCCGCACCAAGGGGGTATCCCTATTAGCTAAAGATTTGACATTTGACTCACCCAATGATAGACAGATTTAGTTTACAATAACAGGCAGAATACTCTCATGTAAGGACCAAGGTTTGAATGATAGATCACAAGGTTAGCAACTTTCTTGGACATATCTAACTGGTTGAGGATGAGAGTATGTAGGGGTCCTAATCCTACTGGACTACAAACTAACAGGTTGGAATAATGAAAGGATTTGTATTAAATTTTGGATGCAAGACAGGGGGTTTTGGAAACATAACTACTACAGAAGAAGCAGATTGGTGCCTATCTCAGGGCAAGGGGTCAACTAGACGTATACAAAAGAATGATTTGCAACTGGCATTCAAGTTTCAAGGGGTTAGGACTAGTATTTGCCTTACAAATACCACCCAAGGATAAGTATTTAACTGTCTCTACTTACAAATATCCTTGCTGACATACAATCTTCTCCATACTTAACCTAAAATAGTTTAATCCACTCCTTGAATGGAAGTCACAAATGAAGCTTGTGATACAGCAAAACTATATCCTAGAATCTAAGAAACCCTTAGCAACCAGATTCAAAAGAAGGGATGCATGCAACAAATGGAGACAGACAGTTAGACACATGCAATAAAGAATTTTTCATATTAAATGACTATGAAACTGAACATATGTGCAACCTGCATTCGAAATGCAACTCATAAACTCCTAAAAGAAATAGAATAGCCCAGAAAATGCTTTGTTTTTTGTTATTTTTCCCCCAAAAATGCCCAAGTCTTCAACAACCACAAATGAGTAACACCATTTGCATTTTATAGCAAGAGTGTGTACTCAGCAACAATTACAAGGCATTTTCAAAATTTTTCCATATACATTGCACCAAAGATGGCGCCCAAAACATGGAATGCAACAGGAGGAAAAATAGGTGAAATCAGGGAATGTGCAGTCGTTTGCAGATTTTCCTCTTAAAATTTGGTAGTTGGCTAGTCATTCCATTGACCAATGCCTCTGTATTTCACCATTAATGCCAACCTACTGATGGGATGCAGCAGTTGCGCGCTTTGGAACCTTTCCCGCCTAAAAAGATGCATCGAACATACAGAAATCCCCTTCGCTGAGATTTTGAACAATGACCATCGATCTCCTCCCTATCGCCAAGATCTACGGCCCCAAAACACTTTGAAAAGTCACCAGCCAATGAAATCGTGCCACATAGGCACCCTGTGCTCCCATCGCTAACTTTTCTGCCATCTATTTTGCCTTTTTCACCTTGTATATGCAAAAGAACATGCATATACATACAACAGTCTGCATACAAAGTGCAAACCCCAAATATTTATAGAATAAATTGCAATCTCATTCGGGTCTGGCTTGTATCTCCTCCTTTTGCATATCACTTTATATATTGCATATACAAACGCAATATACATGTCGCGGACCCCGAACCATTATGAAGCACATTGAAAACATATTCGGGTTCGGGCCTTGCATCTTTCATCTTTGTATATAACCAATGTATGTCGCATATTCAGGTCCGGGCTTCATCTTTTATCAACCGGAATGTATGTTCACTTCAGATCCAACTTGTATATTAGGAATGTCTGTTCGATTGTATGTGCAAACATACAATCGCAAATATATGCAATCGGCGGGCACCACCCTTTGGTTCTTGCCTTGCATGCATCTTTTCTTTGTATCTCTTCTCTTGTATGTCCGAATGCATATGCATACATACAATTGGCGGACCCCACCAATTTTGCATGCATCTTTTCTTTGTATATCTTCGCTTGTAGTTTATTTTTGCATTATTTATTTATAGATATTTTATTTTAATCATGTATTGTTTATTTAATTAACTTGCCAAGAAGTGTCCTTTAACATCTTAGCTATCTTATTGTTTCGTAGAGTGAAAGCTTATTATATTCTTTGCTTATGCGTATCTTGAAATAAGTAAAATCAATGTGGTGGTTGTTTTGTTATATTCTTTGCTTAGGCGCATATTTATGGATATATAGTGGGTAGTTTTCAATCCATTTACAGGGTGCGCGTCACCTTATGTTTCTCAAAATATAAGATTGGCTCACATTAGTTAGACTTTTTGGAAAAGTCATTGATTCTAAAAGACATTCAGCGTTCATTTATTGATATCATACAAGCTTTTCATAATTATCTAATTTAAGTGTAGTTTATGATATTTAGCTAATGCATTTACTATTACATTTGTTTTGAATACACTACTCAAATCTGCCCACATTAAGCATTTAATAGCTAGTGCTGACATTTAATAAACACATCCATCTTCTTAATAGTTACACTTAATTTAAAATCCAATTTATTCACTTTCGTCTCCGTATTTCTCTTTCAAATTGTGGTACTTGTGTCCGTCGGAGGTCCAATTTATGTAAAAGTCTATAGTGAAATCATTATTTAAATCATGATCACTAGGATAGAATATTTTTATTTATATTAATAGTGTTATTTTATTAAAATTATAAAATAATAATTATTAAATGAATTTACATGAATTTTGAATGATAAGTTTCAAATATTCAAACTTATTAATCTACCCTTGTCTTTTAAATTTGTTTTTTGGTTTTTGATTTTTAATTAGATTGTTTAATTATTTAATGATTAATTAGATTATTTATTTATTGTTTTATTATTCCCAGCGAATAACATAAATGGATGCTGCACAAAATGAATCAGAAATCTCAATTACAAGCCCAGTTATGTCAAACGAATCTATAAGTTCAAATGGGGTTGTTGAAACACCCATAGAAAAATTATCAAAATCTATTACAGAACACTGCAACAAAATAATCGATGAAATTGAAGACACGAGCTTCCTTGTTGTAGCTGTTGAAGAAGAAGAAATCTTCCAAATGGAAGATATTGCAAAAAAAAATTATGACACAGCCAGAAAAGTCGCTGGATTTTCTACTTTTCTAAAAGAAATATATCGTGATGAACAACACGAAGAAGGTCATTCTGATCACATCGTTGAAGAATTTAGATTGTATTTAAACAATATGCTATAGTTATGCCATGATTTTGGCTTCACATCATTGAAGAATTTATATTGTATTTAAACAATATGTTATAGTTATACTATGATTTTGGTAAATGCTATGTATATTCCTCCTTGAAAACTTTTTATGTCTATTCTTTATCAATTATCAAGCATGTATGTTTTTTTTCTAATATGTGTAAATTATCAATAATGTATGTTTTTCCTCATATATGAAATCTATTTGATAGTTCTAGATTAAATTAAATGTATATGAAAGGGTATTTAACAATTCTAAATTAAATGTTTTTTATTTTTTTTAATGGTATAAATCAAATAAACTCATTATACAAATAAATATATCTAATTATTTGTAATTATTAATAATATATCAAATTTTAAAAAATTAGTTGCAAAAGCATTAAATTTAAAATGTTTGCAACTGAATTCAAATGAATAGATAGATGAAAAACTAAATATTGACAATATTTTATCTGCAGACAGTGTTAAAGTATCCAATATAATTATAACAATATTTTTTTCTGGTGAACCTCTAAGCTACAACAAAGTGGGTCTACTGTGAAGACAGGTAAATACTACTATTAATTTTTTTTTCACTTTTATATAAACATTCATACACATGAACAAACTAATAGATTTTTGGAAGGAAAAAATTATTTTATTTATTTTCTTACTTTTAGAATACAAGATTTAAGAATATCTATCCTCTCTAAACTTCAAGATTTATTTATTTATTTTCTTTACCAAGGTAGGGATAAAAGTTTTTAATTAATGTTTTTACTTGAGTTAGTATACCATTTTAAATGGCCTTAGAGAGATGGATTAGAATATAGAGTTTATTTATAATTAATCAGTTAAGTTAAAATTTTAATTATTTACTTATTTAAATTATTAATGGTTAGACACTTAGAGAGACAAAAAGTCACCTATGGACAAATATTCTTGAATGAAACTTGTTTATTTTCTTTAAATGGTACGGATAAAAGTTTTTAATTAATGTTTTTACTTGAGTTAGTATACCATTTTAAATGGCCTTAGAGAGATAGATTAGAATATAGAGTTTATTTATAATTAATCAGTTAAGTTAAAATTTTAATTATTTATTTAAATTATTAATGGTTAGACATTTAGTAAGACAACCGTCTTGTTATTAGGAAAAAGTCACATATGGACAAATATTCTTGAATGAAACTTGTTAAACCTTTAGTCAATTAAAAAAGGACTTAGGATGAAAATTAGAAGAGATTAATAAATAGGATTAACAAAATTGTTGCAGATGGGACCATAGTGCACAATAATGATTTAACTTCCTTCCTACTCGCATCAACACTTAGTCTAATAAATGTTAAGAATGCTGAAAATGACAATCATCTTTTAAGGACATGATATTTTCACAGTCCATCTGAATAATATCAAAATGTTTCTGGAGAAAACCGTGTAAAGCTTTTTTTGCATCAACGTTTTGGATCACACTCCATGATCCATCATCAAGAAGAGGATAAAAATTGATTATTCCATTAAAAATATATTAGGATTAAAGTTTGTAATATTAACTTAATATTAAAAATATATTAGGGTTAATATTTTTGAAGTGAGCACAATTTTAAGACTAAAAATTACTTAACTTATTCTTTTAGTTATGTTTTGGACTCATTTGATAAATATTTTTGTAATTTGGTTTTCAAATATTTAGCTTACAAGAAGAAACATTTAATAGAGATACATTTGGATTGTATAGATAATGGTTCCACCAAAGATGGATTTTGAATCTGAGGAGCAAGAAAGGGAATATAAAAGAGCATATAACAGAGAATATCAAAGGGAATATCGAAGACGACAAAAAGAAGAAATGACAGATGCAGAAAGAGTGGCACAAAATGAGGTGAGTAGGGAAAGATATCATAAACGTAAGGCTGAATTAAGAATTGAACAGTTAGAAGCACAAGATCGACAACAATATAATATGGCAAGAAGAAGTCATGCAAAAACATCTGAACAAGTCAGTAACTCTAAAAGAGAAGAAAAACAAGATCATCAAACAACTGAAAGGTACTATCCTCAACCAAATGCAGGAGACTTAAATTCTATGGAGTATGTTCCTGAAACTCCAAATAATGCACCTCAACATGAAATGAATGTCAATGTTGGAAACAATGGAGAAGATACACTCAATCCCAATGAAATGCTCTACACAAATTTTAATACTTTTCAAATGCATTATCGACATGCCCTAGATAGCTTTGTTTCACCAAGCATGTGTTATATTTGTCAAGAATGTTACCTTGGAATAAAGGTATCTCGCACACCTCAAGGTCCTATATGTAATAGATGTCGACAAGAGAAAGCCAATAATCAATTTTTGGCATCAAATAATATGGATCCAGGACCACAACCAGAAGAACTTGCAAACTTGACACAAGTGGAGGAAATGTTGATAGCACGAGTCAACCCAATCATACAAGTGGCACATGTAATTGGAGGTCAATACAAATACAAAGGACACACAATCAATTTTCCACAAGAAGTAAAAGATATTTCAAAGGTTTTGCCACATCGTATAAAAGATTTGCCAATTATTATTGTTTAGAGGAGGGATCAACGTGGCACGAATTACAATTTTACAGTCAATAAAGAGCGAGTGTATAAGGCGCTCAAGTACAAAATTGAACATGACAAGTTCTATTCTAATGTTCAAATAGATGAAGTTGCTCTTAGTGAACTTCCATCAAACTCTGATGAAAATATCTTCAACAAGCTAAACTCAGTGCACATGGAGTGTGATTCAGATAAAAATGAAATTGTATTTGTGGGTCCATTGATGGAGATGGATGAAGGAAATATTGTTGATCACACAACCTCAATGGCTTCTAGACCACCTAATGCTCAAAAAGAGACGGAATTAATCCATGCATGGGTTAATAACCCTGATGCAGATCCAGGAACACTGATTGATTGGCCAGGAATTGGTGCATCTCCTATTAATGAGTACTCCACATTAGGCTTGCTTGATATGGCATTTCCGACATTATTTCCTGATGGTAGATGTGATTGGCTAGAACCACGCATGAGACGAGTACATCTACATGAGTTTGTCAAACATCTATTTCGATATAGGGATCACCATTTTGGTCGACACCCACGATTTAGATATTACATGATGAACATGATCATGAGACATCGTGCACAAAATTCATCTACAGTGTTTGCAAAAATAAGTCTTCAAGATATGTCGATCACCATCAACGAGTTGCGTGAGCATATGGAAAATGTGCCCCACTCTTGTCTAGCAGATCGCTTGATGCAGTTTGGAACAACATTAAGGGGTACAAGGTCATATTGGGTAAAATGTCGTGCAGAGTTAACGAACATGCTTCAACAAATTGGTTCACCAACAATATTCTTCACTTTGAGTGCAGCAGACATGTATTGGCTAGATTTGCATGCAATTATGCCTGGAACGCCACCAACAAATCCATGACAAGCCCAAATTTGGAGAAAACAAAATATTATTGATTATCCTCATATAGTGGCACACTACATGCATCTACGACATACTATTTTTGGGAAACATATACTAGAAAAAGGAATGAATGTAAAAGATTATTGGTCTAGATATGAATGGCAACACAGAGGTTCACCACATGTGCATGGATTTTTATGGATAGATGGAGCACCAAATATGGATAATCTTGATTGGCAAAATGCTCAGGAAAGAAAAAATGCAGAGAAATACTTCCATTCAATTATTCATGCATGGAATCCTAGAGAAGATCCACATCAATGAAACATACAAGTATGTTTCATTAATGTGTTCTTAAAATTTATAATTATATATAAACTTTATGTTTTAGTGTAACTAATAAATATTTTTTTTTTTAAATGATAGGTATTCCAAAATTTTGTTCAACATCCATGTCTTCGAAATACAAGGCATCTTTCACAAGTAGATATGGAACATGACTATGAAGAGATTCTAAATTGTGTAGAACGTCATACAATGTGTAGAGAGGGTGCATGCCTACGTAAGAAAAGAGGACGGATGGTTTGCAGGTAAGATTTTAAATCTTAGAAATTTTTTTTATAGAATCAACATGAAATAAAATTTACTATAATGAAATAAAATTATGTTATTATGAATTCTAGGTATAATGCTCCATGGCCATTGAATCTCGGGGGATCAAAATTATACGAAGATTCAAAGACAGGTGAAAAAAAATTTGAACCTGCAAGAAATGATGATAGGGTTAATACACACAATCGCTACATACTTCAATTGTGGAGAGCAAATATAGATTGGCAACCTATTCTTTCTAAACATTGTGTAATTAAGTATATTGCCAAGTATGCAGCCAAGGCAGAGAAAAGTTCAGAAAGCTATCATCAAATGTTGATGCGACTTGCAAACATGGAAAACCCTGATGATTCAGCCTCAAGAGCATATAGGAGAGTTCTTATTGAATCAATTATAGAAAGAGACATTGGGGCACAAGAAACATGTCACATGCTATTAGAACTTCCATTAGTAGAGAGTAGCAGAAAATTTGTCAATCTAAATGTCTCACGTGAGGTATTCAAACCTATAGCTAAAGATAATGAAGACAATTACGAAGAACATACACAATCTTTTATTGATGGATATAAAAGCAGGCCATTTTGCATGGAAGGTGTTTCACTTATAGATGCCGCTAGATCATGGATATATAATCCAAGAAGAGTTAGAGATAACAAATGGGAAGCAAGGGAAATGGTAGCTATTGTGAGAGTATTTCCGAGGTTTGTATCAATTCCTGAACGTGAATCAGATAAATGGGTTGATTTTTGTTGGTCTGAGCTCTTACTTTACAAACCATTTCGTGATATAGAAAGAGATATTGGTATTCATAATGATGAAATAATATCAAATTGGGAGTCATTTAATTATAATCCTTGGCATGTGGAACGAACAACTGTCTTAGAAGATGTAGAAAATAGAAGTGATTCTGAAATTGAAGATAATGAACCTCTTCAAGGAAACACAACAGAACATGAGTGGGAAATCATTTCGAGGCTCCATCATAATCAGATTATGGAAGTATCTGAAATAGATATGCTAGGAAGAAGAGATGTTGATAGACAAACACCATGGTTTACTGAATATCAAGGTGAAGAGTACACAAATAGGGCAATAAAGTTCATAGGCACCATGAAAGAAAATGGATTTCTCATATGTGATGATATACCGCAGAATATCAATTATTCAGCATTAGGTGACAAACAAAAAAAAGCACTTGATATAATTATGACACATTATCATGGATCTCAAAATACATTGCCATTATTCATGATAATTCAAGGAACAGCAAGAACATGAAAATCACATCTAATTGGTGCTATCAATCAAGCTCTCCATAATGCAACATTCCCACAGCATAGTCCACTTCTATTACTTGCACCAACAGGAGTAGCAGCATTCAATATTGGAGCTTCAACAATCCATTCAATACTTCGGATCCCAATCACAGATTTTTCCCAATTAGAAGGAACAAGACTGACAACTTTCCAAGAAGAGATGCGACACATAAAATACATTTTGATTGATGAAATGAGTTTCATTGGACAGAATTTGCTCGAGAAAGTGGACTCTCGACTCCATTAAGCATTCCCTGAAAATGGAAACATGAGTTTTGGAGGTATATCTTTATTTTTTGTTCAAGATATGTATTTTATTTCTATTTTAAAACATAACTTCATTATAATAAAATTTAAAAATTAATTCTACACACTAATGAAAGTCGTTGTTTTTTAATATTTTCTAGGTGTATCTATGATTCTGGTTGGAGATTTAGGACAATTACCTCTTGTTAATGATAAACCACCATATGACAATAACAGGCGTGGTAAACTATTATGGGAAGAATTCAAAACTGTTGTTACTCTGGATAAAATATTTAGGCAAGAAGGAGAAAGTGTTGAACAACAAAGGTTTCGTCAACTTCTCATTAATGTAAGAGATGCAAAGCCAACTATTGATGACTGGAAGTTGCTGATGACAAGAACTATTATTGGCATCGATGCAACAACCAATGAGGAATTTGATAGCAGTGTTCATTTATTTGCCACAAATGAAAATGTGCATAGCCATAACAAAAAAAAACTATTCTCATTGAAGCAGCCCGTTGCACGTAGCATTGCAACAAAAGTGGGTAGTGTAAATGTACCAGAAGTAGGTCAGAATAATGAACTTGATTTGGAGTTATTAATTGCTAAGGATGCAAGGGTCATGCTAACTTCTAATCTTTGGATAGAAGTAGGTCTTGTAAATGGATCTCTAGGGTATGTTCAAAAAATAATATACAAACCTAGAAGTACACCACCAGAACCACCTACATATGTTATGGTTGAGTTTGATAATTACTTGGGAATACCATTTGAAGATCATTCTCCATGTACAGTTCCAATTACACCAATACAAAGGGGCCGCACGATCCAAAAACCATTAAGATTGGCATGGGCATTAACAATACACAAATCACAGGTTTTAACTCTTTCAAAAGCCACTATTGACATTGGGCAGAAAGAAAGAACATGATTGACATTTGTGGCTATATCTCGTGTAAAATCATTACAAGGTCTCAGAATAATGCCACCATTTACATATGACCGTTATGAAAAGATGAAAAAGGGAAAACAACTCTCTAAGAGAAAAGTTGAAGAACAAAGGCTACAATTATTAGAAGATCAAGTTATATAGAGCAGAGCAGAGTAGTAGAATAGCAGAGAAGAGTAGAACAAAGAATAGTATGGCATGCACTATTTCTATATTCTATCAAGGGTATTACACATTTGAAAAAAAAGAATGAACTATCTTGTATATTTGTAACACAATTTATACAGATGAATATATACATGGTGCTCTCTTTTTCTAGTCAATTTATGTTATAATGGTGTCTGAATATTTAATTTTGTGTTATAATGGTTTGCTGGTTTTAATTATTAAATCATATCTAATTGATCATGGTCACAATATTTATGTTATTCTCATAAAAAAAATATCTCAAATTTGCATGCCTCATACCTACTTTAATATCAAAGTTGAATGACTATTAAAACATTATTTATTTGTAATGTTATGTTCTCTAAATCTAATGAAGCAAGCCATGGAATGGTTTTACATTAAACTTAAAAAAACATGCATCTATGCACTTCACTAAACTAGACAATAAAATACTCTTAATTGTGCAATTATGCCTTAAAAAAATGCCACCAAATTATATCTTTATTTTTTATAACATCTATTTGGTTAACATTTAGTATCATATATGTGGTTTTGTAAAATGAGTGGCAATGTATATCTTTTGGTATAGTAAAAATGAGTAAACTAATAATTTTTTGATGCAGGTGAGCAAGATGTCACATAATGCAGATACATGGGTGTCAACTTGGTTGTCCAACTATCATTGGTATCTTCCATGGAATGTCATCCTTCGTATAGAGGAATTGAGTGTTCGTTATTGGTTGAGGGAGAAGATGGTTAAGCGAATTAATGCAAATGGGCCAATAACCATTGGAAGAAAATTTCAAAATTATGCTGAGTACTTTAACTTTCTGTATGAATCCAAGGTGACAATGAGCTTGGATGTAAAATTTTATAATCTACAAATAGAGATTCAAGATTTTCATGACTGGTTAGTTGCTCTATACCATGAGATTCGAGATCTCTACCTTTCTGGATGTATTTGGATGGTCACTATTAGGCCAACAGTGATCATCAACAAGCACACTCTTTCTAATGAGCTTGGTATGAAATTCATGAGATTCCTTAAGGGACGATCACGAATTAGTTTTCACATGGGCCCAATTGAAGAGTAGTTGCTTGCTGTTTTAAAGTTCAAGTACTCCATCATATTCGAGGTGCATCAGGTCATTCCATCATTCAAGTTGTTACATGCACACTATGGTATACCTACCTTGTATGTTGTGAAGTCTAACATGACTATCAAAGTTCGACGTAGTAAAGAGTTGTTACCACTGCATAAATGGCTCACTACATGATGGAGTTTAAAAACTATTTTGTTATGGCATAAAATATATATGAAATATTTTTGACAAATTTTTATAGACTATTTACACATTGTATCCAATTCAATCATGAAAGGTTTCATGTTAAATGTTGTTCTAATGGTGCTAATGGGTATGATAGCATTTTCTGATTTCTATCACACATTATTGTCATCAATTTTATAAATTAAATATGTATTGAAACTTTAAAAAATTAGACTAATTGTGATTAAGGTTTAAAATAATAACTTATATTAGATATTGTGTTCTTAAATTTCTATTTTAAAAATTCTAGCCTATTTATGTTAGATTTTATAACGGTCAAGTAAAAATTTTAATGACGATTATCTGCTCAAACTTGCCCTTTAAATACTAAGACATATTTTTCACAAATATATTTTACAATATAACAAATATAACTTAAATAATAATATCACAAATAGTTCTATAAAAGGTTAGAAATATAAATATGATAAGAAATAATATATTTTTAAAAGGTTAGAAATATAATATTATTGCATTATATAACGTATAGGGAACTTATATTTATACTATTATATTTATATTATTACATTTTAAAATATTATTACAATCATGTCATCAATTAGGGGGTTAAGGTTTAAAAGAAATACTGTAGGGTTTAATAGTTTAAATAATTAGGGTTAAGGTTTAAATATATTTAGGGTATAAAATAATTTGGATTAGAGTTTAAAATAATTAAGGTTTATAATAATCTATAAATATAAATATAATATTATTATATTTAATAATGTAATAAGAAATTAATTATACATTAATTATATAATATTAGGATTATGGTTTTTATTTAATTAGGGTTATGGTTATGTTCATAGAAATATATGCTAAATATAATGCTAGCACAACTCAAGTCATAAATAAAGTCATAGAATTAGGGTTAGATATAGAATTATGATTACAATAATTCTAATTCTATCCCTAACTCTAACTTTTATTTTAACCCTAACCCCAACCTTAACTCTAACCTTAAACCTAATTCTAACCCCAACCTTAATTCTAACTCTAACACTAATTCTAACCTCAACCCTAATTCTAAGCTTAAACTTATATAATTCTAACCCTAATTCTCTCCCTAACTATAATACTAAGCCTAGCCCTAATTCCAAACACTAATTCAAGTCATAATTATAATTGTAATCATAACCATCACCTGTATCCTAACACTAATGTTAATCCTAACCCTAATTTTAAATCTAACCCTTTGTACCTCTCAAAGATGCATATAATTAAATATATCCTCATAACATTAACCCTAGATATATTGTATTCAACTTATATAATTTAGTTAAGTATAGGCATACCACTTAACAATTAAAAAATTATTGAAAATATTTTTTAAATTTAGATATATTTTTTTGTATTTTTTAAGTACATATATAATTTACATAATTATAAAAAATAAAAGAAATTTATTGATAAATAATTTGGATTAGAGTTTCAAATAATTATGGTTTGTAATAATTCTATAAACCATAATTATATTATCATTATATTTAATAATGTAGTACAAAATTAATTATACATTAAGTATATTAATGTCTTATTATATGATATAATTATATATTAATTTAATTAATGTTTGTTTATAATAATGTAATAATAATAATAATAGTTTAATTAGGGTCAAAGATTATTAATATTATTATAATTAGTCTTTAATTAATTATATTAAATATAATATTAATTTTATATTTAATTAGAAAAATACTAATCCTAATATTATTATATTAGGGTAAATTTTAGGGTTAGGGTTAGTGTTATGGTTATGATTATGCTTGCGCTCCGAATGCCACTAGCATATTTATATTAAATATAATATATTTAAAGTACGCTGAGAGATATCCTTCTCGAGGCACCTATTTTTTTAATCACTAATCTTAACATTAGGCACCTCGAGAAGGATATCTCTCGGCGTACTTTAGATATATTATATTTAATATAAATATGCTAGTGAGTATAATACATAGAGTAGAGATTACAAAGGAGATAATTTCGGACTCTACAATATGTACCTTCTCTTCTAACGATTTGATAATTTATAACTCTACAATAATAATTTTACACCTCATCTACACTAAAATGTGATATTTCTCAACACTAAATCTTCAATTTCGACCTTGCACAACACAATGTGGATTCAAACCTTCTTGGAAAAATCCATATCACCATTACCAGTAACACATTTACGTCTAGATGAGACAAATAATAAAAGTAAGTTTATCAATGCCGCCATCTTAAACAATTCAAATCGCAACGGTCCACGATTAAATTTAATGGCAGAAATAGGATGACACTCACGATGCCTTTCCTGGAATCAGACACTTTTACAGGAGCCATTCCCAATCTCCCAATATAAGGCCTATCAACTGATTAAGAGTTTGTCCTCCAACCTTCACCAGAAAAAAGAAGAGCTCCATAACCGGCAAATGAATTTATTACAAACTAGAAGATGTAACGCATGGGTGGACCATGGAAGTTTGGTTATTGGCAGGGCATGCATAGTTTGTCATGATTTAGCATTTTCAAGTTTTAAAGACAACTAATGGTCTTAGATGTAAATGTAAATGTGAATGTGAACTCAGATACAAAGTTATTCTACATTGTCTTTTATTTAATTGAAGTATTTTATAACAATAAATTAGTTATTAAAATTAAAAGTTAAGGTTGGTTGAAGGAAATTTATTCTAATTTAGAGGTAAGTGAAATGGAGAAATTAGTATATTCATGTCATTTTTCATTTTGTTTTGTGTTTGTTTTATGGAATGCCTTTAATATAATTAGATATCATGAAGTGGTATGTTCTTGTGTTAGGTTTGACTTACACCATGATCCCTATCTATCTCTATTTACTACCACTTACATTCATTCCCCATATTTTACCATTCACCCCTCATTTCTTACACATCATTCATACTCACTTCAATACCTTCACTCCTTGCCTCAAGACTATCACTTCCTTGCCCAAGTTCATTTTTGCACTACTGGAGATCAATCCCATAGTACATGAGAATGAATCTCAAATTCAAATTCTAACTTTCTCAACTTTTTTCACTAGTCATTGTGAGCCGAGTTGATACACGTTTGTGTGACATGGTGTTATGTCTTTGTATTTAAAGACATTCAATGTGCCATTAAATAGCATGCAATATTTTTAGGAATAAAAAGACAATCTGGAGCACATTTCATTGTTTTAAGGGACAAGGAATCAAAATCTACACCATCTACATATAGGCCACATGTATGCTTATGTATGATATTTTCAAATATTTTCTCAGATTCATAAAGAAAATCAATCCGAGGGTCTAACTTAGGATAAATTGACGATAGTGATCTAATAGATTTCCTTAAGGTATTGTTTAGCAAGAATGGCTGACAGACTGTAATTCTTTCTTCCACTTATCGACAGTTATCAGATCATCTTCTATAGATATGGCCATTGTTTGAGTTGTGGCAAGATTAGCAGCACCTTCTCTTTTAATGGGGAAACTAACATCAGGGGGAAGAGTATTAATAAAGAAACACTTTAGCAGAGCATCGCCAAGTCTCACATTAGCAGGGATTCTATTCACAACTTTATTGAATTTATCTACAAATTCTCTCATTTGTTCATGTAAGGTCTCATTTTTCATGGAAGGCAACTGGGCTACTAATGTATGCTCATTATCACTTGTTTTAAATCTATCCTCAAATTGTTGTATCACATTTGTCCAATCTCTAATAGATCCATTAGGCAAGTGATAGAACCATTCTGCAATAGCATCAATAAGAGACTCAACAAACAATCTTACTGACACATCCTCGTGTTGGACCCCAGAATGGAACATGTAGCAAACAAGGCATTAATATGCTCATCTGGGGTAACTTTTCCATCTCCCCTAAACTTAAAGGTATTATCTTACTTGATCCCCTAGGAAAATCATGCAGTTACAGACCTAGTCTCAGAGGACCTATAGTTGCTCCCCATGGGACGGGAAGTTGTTGAGCCATATTGGCTAGGTTATGGACTAGAAAGTTAACTTGCAAGGGTAAGATAGTATCGCCAAGGACAAGAGATTGACAAGCGGAACTATAGGTATCTCTTTGTGGAGGAGGAGAAGATGGTCTACTGGAAGACTTGACTTAGCAAGTAGGAGGAAAGGCAACAAAGTTTAAATATTGCAACAAATCAAAATCTAAATCAGTAAGCCCCTTCTTTCTATCACCCCTAGTGTATCTCTTCAAAGCCAGTTTTCACAAATACAAAAAGTTAAAAAGTAGAGTCATCAACCACTTACTGGTTATTATGAGGATGGTTTTGCTAATTGTGCACTTGATACCTGTTTGCTCGATTTCTTGGTCTGTTTGTGGGGACTGCGTGTATCTGAAGAGGTCTCTCTCTTCTCGGCATCGGAACTACATCTTCTACAAAGACAATTTGTTGGGCTTCACCAAAGTGTCAAGTGTTTTCTCTTATTACATCTCTAAGTTTTTCTTCTTCTTCAAGCACTTCATTCACTTGGTGAAACTGTTGGATTCTCCTATTCTACCAAGCTAGATTCCATAGACTGGTAATGATATCTTCTTGTTCACCAGAGAGCCAATCTACGTTAGGCTGGAGGACCGGCATGATTCTTCTTCAAGAAACATATAAAAACCAATGATAAAGCAACTTAATATATATAAACAAGTTTCCCCAGCAGAGTCACCAAAAACCTGTTAGTGTATAGATTTTGTCACCTAACTCCATATTCTCACACCCAAACAAGTGACAGTTGGACCAATAGTTGAATTAACTGCAATGATATTTTACAGTGATTCTTTGCTTATTTTAAAAGGCACAGCTACCTTCAAATGATATATAAAGAATGGAAACAACGTATGCTTTTCACCAGAAAGTAGAAAAGGTGGTGCTTTTAACCTGAAAGCATTAAAAGGTAAGAAATCTCAATTTCATCTGAAAACTAAGAAGTACAAAGACTTTGATTACTGTTATTTCATCCACACCATTAAAGAATCACATCAACTTATCATACAATCACCACTGTAAATCATTCATCAAAAGATAAACATCCACAACAGTGAGCAACAATAAAATTTTCCAATCACTTCAATATAGAACTAAGAATCAGTAAATCAACAGCATGTTCAAAATAAGAAGAACGAACATTCATAAGTTACCATAACACAAAGTTTACGATCTTCGAATTCCACTGCACCAAATTCAATTCATATATTTCAAAGTAACTGAAAATAGAAACACATCAAAATTGACCTTCGACCAACACAAAGTTTGCCAAAAGATTCTATGCATCGACAAACTTTAATAATATATAGCCCTGCCAACCATAATTGTCTTTAAAATCATAACAGCTTCTTAGGGACAGCTGATTTAAAGATGTTTAAAAAAAAAAGAAGCATTAACTTAAAAGAAAGCTCTCCACAACCAATAGTTTTTGCAAGAAATAAATATCAAAGCTTATGAAAAGGCATTAATTAACAACCGTCAAGTCCTCCTCCTCTGCTGCCTCCTTTTGTGTCACCTCC
Source organism: Cunninghamia lanceolata (assembly GCA_027924645.1). Taxonomy (NCBI): domain Eukaryota; kingdom Viridiplantae; phylum Streptophyta; class Pinopsida; order Cupressales; family Cupressaceae; genus Cunninghamia; species Cunninghamia lanceolata. The sequence continues at coordinate 2,323,103 of BSBN01000780.1, forward strand.
TCTTCCTTGTTGTGTCCATCTCCTAAAACTGAATCGACCTATGCCATCTAAGTTGCTAGTGCTCGTAGCTTTGCTTTGTATCCTCAGTATTTGCCAATGATTGGTGTTAACACTTTGCCACTTGGATTGCCAGTGATATTAGCCTAGAGCTTCCATTTACTTATCATACGATCTGCATTCGCCACCCTTTTATGGATTTCTTTGATTTCACCCTTGAAGATTTGTAGATACATCGACACTCTTCCAAATTTTCCTATTGATTCACCAATGACTGTGTTAGTAGCCAAAAGCTTCTCATTAATCATTTTCTTGAAATTTTGCTTTATTTCTTTGATCTCAAGCAATTTATCTTCATCTTCACTGAAGGCTTCTATGTCTAGAATTGCAAAATTACTCATGAGATCAGTCAAATCAGTGAAATAATGAGTTAATGTATTCCTTATTTCCTCTTCCACTACTCCCAGCACAAGCATTCTCTATTTGAGTGTATCTAGCCACACTGTAGATTCATTTTCCCTGGGGTCATTTAAGATCTTTTTTGCTACGAGGATACTAATGTAAATATTGGTCATTTATTGGACTTCTTTAGAAACCACGAAACGACTACTATTATCTTTCCTAACAATTTGCAAGTCTGCATCCAATGTTTCCTATTTGCTAGAGATCGAGATGTACAACTTTGCAGCTTCCTCAATATAAAATAAACCATCAAGAATAGTTTTGTCCACCCATTGATCAACAACATTACCTATAGTTTGGCACTATTGATTTGTTGCAACAGGGTGGGATCCAGACCATCCATAGTTATGCTCGACATCTTATTTGAAGGTTGACCAGTAATCCTCAAAATAGATTGAATGAATGAAGTCAAAGACCTCACCTGAGCTTGTAGTTTGGCCTTCTCATGTTGCTCATTTTTTACTCTTTTTGAAAAAGTGCTCACAAAGAACTTAGCATGACAAATTTCACCTTCGACAATGGAAAGTCCCATATCAACTCAGCTCATGTTAAAATTGGCCTCAATGACTTCATCTTCATTTTTATCGCCAACACGATCTGCAATTTCCAAAATATGATGTCCAGTAGAAGGATCCGCCACCATTATAGACATCCTCTTAGCCCTCTTGGGCTTAGGCATATCTTGTAACAACTTAGCCACAGTGTCTATGTTTGTATCTATCATGGGGGCATATCTCTTCTTTTTTCCAACAACCTTCTTTAACCATGAGGGGGAGGGGGAAACAAAAACACTAGCATTGACATTAGTATTCAAAACAACACCATCTAAATGCACAAGAGGAGTAAGTTATGTGTAACATCACTTTCCATATTGCTCGAAATCTTAACATAAACATTAATCATAATCAAGAGATTAGTTAACCTTTTGATTTCTCAAATCAAATTTTACTAAATGAATCATTTTCATTTCAATAATTAAGCATAATATTCTAACAGAATATAATCAAGCTTACAAAACAATGTTCATTTACATATCCTTAGTGATTAACTATCACTATTCATGAACAAGTTATGCCCAAGGCATCATAAATTATCTTGTACATATCAAAATTATAAATTACAATTGACCATCAAGTCATAAAATAGAATCACTGTATCTAGAGCATTTGACATCCATCTTCATAAGCCTCGGCTTGTCTCATGCTTGGGAAGGAGAGCATCATCTAGGTGCTTTTCCACCAACCACATATAGGCGGTCCCCCATACACCTTCCTACCTGGAAGTGGCCCGACCCTTCACACGGAAACGATAGATATCAGGAACCGATAGGTTAGCCATCTAAGTATCTAGTGTTGTGTCATTCATAATGTCTCATAGTCATGCAACTATAGGTTCCCTCTAACTATGCATGACACTACTGGAGACCATTATGCCATTTGGAGCACTATGGACTGACAATGCATGCATGGATGGATGCATTACTTTGGCCAAAGTTTCATATACATAGACGTTACATCATGAATATTGTCGTATGTCCCCCACCTTGACTCGACTTATAAGTTATCATGTCCTACAGTAAGTCAAGTTTGACCTTTCACTTTAGGTCTAATGTAAGTGGGATCTATTCGATTTGTAGTCCATACCTGTACAATCGATTCCCTGATTAGGCTCGGTTTCATCCATTAGGTTTACATCATAACGAGAGTTTAGTGACTCCTCTCCACTTCTCTCCTTGTAAGACAATACACCATTTCAACCTCATTTTCCATCCTTAGTTCGTCGGGGTTCTCTATGTTTAATTAGTAATTTATACTATAAGAAAGAATCATATACATACTATCATGGCATCCTTGTCTTTGTTAAATAATATAGTTTACCTTGAGTGGTATCTCAAACCCCTTTCAAAGTTAAGATTACATTCTTACTTATTAAAGGAAAGAGTAGTTCTCCTACTAATGACCACATAAGATAATTATGGTTCTAAAAGGAAGCTAGGTGTGCGGAAATCGCTGCCTACACTAATCTAATGAGGAAAGGGCTATGCAAATTCAAAATAATCCGTATAATTACAGCAACATGAAACATATAAACGAGATATTGCAGCAATACACATGAACCAGAAAGAAGACAGAAGAAGAGAGACAAAGATATACGGCGGGGAAAACCCTTATCGGGTGAAAGACCCCACACTCAGAAACCTGCACAATGTATTACCAAAATTGAATGTTGTTTACAATACACTTGCAATGCGAGCTTTAATGGTCTTCGACACTCATGTCTGGAGTCAATCCGGTAGCATAACAGTACCTGTCAATCCTGTAATACATCTCCTCCTCCAAACACCTGTTTATATAGAATATACAAGACAAAATTGGTCCTATCTTGAGATGGGCGTCCAACTTGGCCTCATGGCCCAAAACCCACATGTAAGGATACTTGGTCAACATTGTAGAATGCATCTGACACTTATCCACAACTCCCATCCCAAAGATGTCGTCTATTCCCAAAATGGGTTGTGACAGATGCTCTTACAACTCTTATGACCGTCATAGAATCTATCATAGTTCTCATAACTTACATCTGTAAGAGAATATGTCATACATAGGCTATAAATAGCATATTCTCTTACAACATGTCATAGTCCACCTTGGGGCACCCAAATATGCCTTTTTCAAAGATGATTCATGACACGTCTTCACCTGTCTTACAAGCTTCTATTTCTGACTCTTACATTTCATAACTTCGTCATAGGAATCCATCATAACCATTTCAGTCAACATTCTCTTACACAACATCCAAGATGCCAACACATGGCAAAATACTCCTACCACAAAGTGGGACACCTATCTCCTCATGTGAGGACAAAATTACAAGTTATCTTCCATGTAGGATGACACATCACCATGCCACATCCCACAAAATGACAATATGGAATTTACAATTAATTTAAAACATAGGCATTGAATTAATAAATGCAAACATAAATAATGCAAAGAATTACGAAGGTTGAGACACCTTAATTCCCAACAGGTTCCACATATATCACCTTCTCAATCGAAGGGATTAAGAAAGTTATAATCAATCTTTCCCCATTACTAACCCCATTCGGCCTTATACAAAAGCTAACATATAAATGAGAGCTACAAACCCTGTTTAACCTATGGCTGAATTACGGCCCTTTGACATCAATAACCTAAGTTATGAAGTGTAAACAACATACAACATTTGGGCTTCAGCCATAATAGCTTCGATCCCTCCACAAAAAGAGTCCCATAAGTACGTATCGGCCTTCATGGCCACAGAATATGTGACTAATACATTTTATACTATGGTTCGGCTTTAACAGTTGTAACCATATCCATAGTGTTGGTTCTTTCTCTCTAGACCGGCAGAGGGTTTGCCAGTTCCTATGCACAGGCAGATCCAGCCAACAAATACAGGGGGTTGCGTGAGCTGCCTCCCCTTCACTTCCAGTTCTGCCACACCAAGGGGGGTATCGCTATTAGCTAAAGATTTTACATTTGACTCACCCAATGATAGAAAGATTTAGTTTACAATAACAGGCAGAATACTCTCATGTAAGGACCAAGGTTTGAATGATAGATCACAAGGTTAGCAACTTTCTTGGACATATCTAACTGGTTGAGGATGAGAGTATGCAGGGGTCCTAATCCTACTCCTGCAAACTAACAGGTTGGAATAATGAAAGTATTTGTATTAAATTTTGGATGCAAGACAGGGGGTTTTGGAAACATAACTACTACAGAAGAAGCAGACGGGTGCCTATCTCAGGGCAAGGGGTCAACTAGACATATACAAAAGAATGATTTGCAACTGGCATTCAAGTTTCAAGGGGTTAGGACTGGTATTTGCCTTACAAATACCACCCAAGGATAAGTATTTAACTGTCTCTACTTACAAATATCCTTGCTGACATACAATCTTCTTCATACTTAACCTAAAATAGTTTAATCCACTCCTTGAATGGAAGTCACAGATGAAGCATGTGATACAGCAAAACTATATCCTAGAATCTAAGAAACCCTTAGCAACCAGATTCAAAAGAAGGGATGCATGCAACAAATGGAGACAGACAGTTAGACACATGCAATAAAGAATTTTTCATATTAAATGACTATGAAACTAAACATATGTGCAACCTGCATTCGAAATGTAACTCATAAACTCCTAAAAGAAATAAAACAGCCCAGAAAATGCTTTGTTTTTCGTTATTTTTCCCCCAAAAATGCTCAAGTCTTCAACAACCACAAATGAGTAACACCGTTTGCATTTTATAGCAAGAGTGTGTACTCAGCAACAATTACAAGGCATTTTCAAAATTTTGCCAGATACATTGCACCAAAGATGGCGCCCAAAACATGGAATGCAGCAGGAGGAAAAATAGGTGAAATCAGGGAATGTGCAGTCGTTCGCAGATTTTCCTCTTAAAATTTGGTAGTTGGCTAGTCATTCCATCGACCAATGCCTCTGTATTTTGCCATTAATGCCAACCTACCGATGGGATGCAGCAGTTGCACACTTTGGAACCTTTCCCGCCTGAAAAGATACATCGAACATACAGAAATCCCCTTCGCTGAGATTTTGAACGATGACCGTCGATCTCCTCCCTATCGCCAAGTCGCCAGCCAATGAAATCATGCCACATAGGCACCCTATGCTCCCATCGTTGACTTTTCCACCATCTATTTTGCCTTTTTCACCTTGTATATGCAAAAGAACATGCATATACATACAACAATCTGCATACAAAGTGCTGACCCCAAATATTTATAGAATAAATTGCAATCTCATTCGGGTCTGGCTTGTATCTCCTCCTTTTGCATATCACTTTATATATTGCATATACAAACGCAATATACATGTCGCGGACCCCGAACCATTATGAAGCACATTGAAAACATATTCGGGTCCGGGCCTTGCATCTTTCATCTTTGTATATAACCAATGTATGTCGCATATTCGGGTCCGGGCTTCATCTTTTATCAACCGGAATGTATGTTCACTTCAGATCCAACTTGTATATTAGGAATGTCTGTTCGATTGTATGTGCAAACATACAATCACAAATATATGCAATCGGCGGGCCCGACCCTTTGGTTCTTGCCTTGCATGCATCTTTTCTTGATATCTCTTCACTTGTATGTCCAAATGCATATGCATACATACAATTGGCGGACCCCACCTCTTGCATCTTCTCCTTGCATATGCCTCTTCATCGGCCCATCGGAGAGAACTTTAGTTTGGCCACCGATGTATCTTTTGCTCAGCGATGCTACTTTGAATCGGGGAAACCTTGAAATGAGTTGTCGATGACCATTCTCTTGTCGAAGGAACCCTTTGTATATTCTGACATACAATCTGCTTTGTACATTCCCAATGTATGTTTCCTTTGTATGTGCCATCGGCCATCGGGGGGACCCTAGGATGAATAGTCGATGAAGCATGTCATGGCGATGACCCTCTCACTGTAGCAAATGTATGTCAGCCTTTGTATATTGACTTTGCATATCCTCCTTGTATGTCGTCGATGTATCTTTTGCTTGCATGTTTCCCTTTGTATCTAGCCATTGTATATCTAAACATACAACATAAATATATATGCAAACCTTCACATACAAGGAGGGAATATTCCCAGAATCTACAACATATAAGCAACCATTTCTGTACCTTTTGGAGCCGATTGATCATACAAACCGCCTTGTATGCCTGAATGTACATTCGAACCTGCATGTATATACAAATGGCCTTGCACATACAACTATTTTTTGCATTTTTCAACTGAGAAGGCCGAAAGCCTTAGAATTTTTTGGATTTTTCTAAAAAGCGCCTGCGGATTCAGATGCACAAAACCCAAACTACAAGCAGGCACCAACATTGGCTCTGTCTAGGGATGCATGCCTTCTGCAAGCATGGCGAGAACCATAGATCTCTAGGATGCAGACCAGTCCCTTATCCATTGGGCAACAGAGTCAAGGCTGCACCAACTTGCATCACAAATCACATTTTTTGAAAAATTTACTTGGTGGCCCAAGGCCACCAAAAAGGAAAAACCAAAATTTTCCTTTGTCAAATACTTTGTTTTCATCTGAAATCACTGGATCAGGCCTGAAAATGCTGCCATGATCAGCCCACAAACAAACCTTGTCATTTGCACATTGAAACATCTCATTGAGCTTGCCCCTGTCAACCTTATGCAAACAACCATTAGCATCAAGCAACATAAACGATGCATATTCATCAAATAATGCATTCTCATCTAACATATAACACTTATTATCATCTGTATCAGCAACATGCATTGTAAAATGATCTCCTAGCTGGACTGAAAACTGAAAGCACTCATAGTCCACCTTATAACTAGGATCATCAGGTGTCATTTTATCATATGCTGGCATATCAAAGAAGAATCCTTCATATTCATATTCGTGCACTTCATGCAAACAACTTTCAGCTGCACCAAACAAGAATAACTCAGACTCTGGCATCTCCCTGCAATAATCTTCATGATATATGTTGGTTTCTCTTACATCAGGATGAAAATCATAATCCTCATCAATAACAGTGGTTAGATCCTCACCATACTCAAACAGATCCTCCTCAGTGTATGCATCAAAAAGGGTTGATCCAAGTATTTCAGTTTCATTATAGTATGCCACTGGTTCATGGGTAGCCAAACATACATTTTCATTATCAATGAATTCTTTGTGTGGAGGAGTATCACCCTGTGCGTCATAAACAAAACTATAATCAAATAAAGAACAATCATGCTCAGCACTACTACTTGTTTCAATCTCTGATTGCTCTTCATCATCTCCATGTGTCTGAATGAAAGGCAATGATTCAAACATGGAATTGCTCCTTTGTTTGCTTATTTCTTCTCTATCTTGTGCACAATACTCACAATTATCTCCACAAACCCATTCAAACAAGTATTCACTGTTGTCCATAACCTCATCATTATTTTTAGAACCAGATACCTTAACCTCAACTTGGGAGTCATCATTGATCCTCTCACTGGCATCCTTCATTGTTGAACAACCTAGTTGAGCAATGTTGTCAGCATTATGTTCAAACATAGCATTCTCAATTGTTATATTTTCATTTTTACATTTATCTTCAAATGATGCCCTAATCACTTGGTTATTTGGAGCTACACAATTGTTATTCACATCAAAACCTATGGACAGGGAATTCTACATGTGCTCATTCCTCATTTTTTTCTGTATTTTCTAAAAACTTGTATGCCATCTACACACTTGTTATCTTGAATTCCCTCAACAATGCACTAGAGCCCTTCTCAAAAGCTTCAAAATATATGCCAATGCAGGTTGAAGTATCAAGTCTAAAATCTTCAGGGATTTGTGAAAGGGCTACTGCAAATCTATGACTAAAATCAATACTAGGCTCTTCATCTTGTTTTCTAATTTCCATTAATCTTGCAACAAGATCAGCAGGTTCTTTTGCAAATTCCCTTCTAAAATAGTCAACAAGTTCATCCCAACAGGCAAAGGATCTCTTAGGGAAGCTCAAATACCAATCTCTAGCTCTAGCACTAAAGGATCTAACAAAGAACCTCATCCACATATCCTCATCTATAAATGAATGTTTCTCCATGAAGCTGTGAAAGTTTTGGATATGTGCACTCCCATCACACACACTGTGTCCACTAAATCTAGGCATCTGATTGTAAATCTGAGCAGGCATACTTTCAACTTCATAATCAACCCATGACAAATCTAATTGGTCATACAAAGGATCAAAAGAGCTAACAAGAGGTTTAGTATTTTGACTACCAGACATAACAGGGTTACTATTTAACTGAGCCTGTCTAGCCTCTAAGGATATCAACCTATTCTTTATCTCTTCAATTTTTTTACACAACATTTCATCCCCCTCTTGGCTAAGCATGGGTGAATACATATTTGGATTAATGAAAACTTCACTCTTGGACATCTTATATCCACCTAAGACCTAAGGCTTCCCCTTGGCATTTAACTTATGCAATAAAACAAATAAAAGTGGGAAGAAACTAGGTACCTTTTCTCATCCAAATGCTGAAATCTTGAACAGAACATTCTTAGATCACAACAACATACATCAGCCCTTCATGTCCATTAAGAACTTTTTTGCAGAGTCACCACCTCTTCAAAGAGGATAAAACTTTCAAACAACTAAAAGCTCATCATAGAATAAATATTTTTCTGAGTTCATTCCACCAACAGAGCACCATTATTCACATGAAAGAACTGGATATGCAGCAATGATTTCACACTATTCGACTCTTGTTCCCCAGCAGAGTCACCATTTTGTTGGTTCTTTCTCTCCGGACCGGTAGAGGGTTTGCCAGTTCCTATGCACAGGCAGATCTAGCCAACAAATATAGGAGGTTGCGTGAGCTACCTCTGATGGAGTCAGGTTGTCATTGATGTCAAAAAAGGTGTTCTTTCAGGTTGTCATAGATGTTGGGATTGATCTTCATATCAGGACATCAATATCATCAAGATAGCCAGGAGTTATGAAGAATAATGTTAGTTAATGTTTTGATAAGATCATCATCATGTGTAGGGTTGATATTGGTAAACATTTGAGTAGGAGACATTATCTCATGTGTTCTTTCTATTGTCATATCATAGCTTGTTCAGTATGGTAAAGTGTTGTGTCATTCAGATTGAGTTGATGATAATATTGATCTGTGAAAATGTTGCTTTAAGGATATCAATTGTGTTTGTGCAAAGTCTTCTTGAATAGATTCTCAAGATTGAGCTACATCAGGATGTCAGTGATGTGTTTGAGGATGTTGATCATACAGGAGCTCAAATGGGTTACATGCATGTTCATATTTATGTAGATTGATCATGTTGGTGTTACAATGTATGATTGATCTTGGCTTGACAAAGTTCACTTGCTTTAGTTTTACAAGACCAGTGCAGATCAGGTATTTATGTTGGAGGGTTCACTTTGTGGTACTTGATCAAGTCATTATAATCATATTTATGAGAGGGCTTGTTTCATTCTCAAGGTTACATTATAAAGTAGTATTGATTGCAAGAGATGATCAATCATTTCACAGAGATATGTTTTTGGAGATCATTTGAGGTTTTCAATTGTCTAAGTTTTTATTATGATGGAGGTGATCTCAGGAGCTTAAATCGTATATGTTGAAGTATTAAATATTTTTGCTCATGGCTCAAAAGGGTTTATCTTTTCAAGGGTGCCTTGAATTTGATGTTTAGATGATGTGTACTGATATCAATATTGCACCAGACATGCTCGAGGGTAAGGTGATCAGTATGATGTGATGTTTTTGACATTGCAATAAGGATGACTAAAGATGTATTATCTACTCTAAATCATTATTTATTTCTAAGTCTCTAAACCTCCTACCTGTCATACACTTTTAAATTTGTTTGGAAGGTGACTTATGATAGTGGGTTTACAACTTAATTGTTACCGCTTGGAGGGTCCTCAAGTCATGGTGTTAACCGGCCCTTCTCTCTAGCAAACTAGTAACAAAGGTGAAGTGATAAGCGCATGGGCGCCAACGCCTAAATCTAAGGTTGAGTTTAAACTTGCAAAGAGCGCGCAGGGTCAATCAAACGGTTGACATTTAAATTTTAAGCCCAACTCCTATGTCCTAAACTTTGACGTTCCGGTGGACATTTTTGCTTTTTAATGCATTTGGAAAGTTTCCTTCAAGGTGGAATTTGTGCCCGATTGCAAAGGATTTTTGGTGGAGTTGTTCTTAGAAGTTTCTTTGGAGTTTAGTGGGTTTGTTAGAAGTTTTTTTGAAGTCTCTTTCATTTTTCAAACATCTTTTCTTCCCGGATTGTGGAGTTTTAAAAAGGATTTTTTTTTTTCAGAATATTGTGAAGTAGAAGATCTTTTGAGAAAAGAAAAAGAAATTGATTCAAGATATTTTTTATGAGAATTTGAATGGATTTTTTTGGAATTAGATTTTTATTGCAGGAGATTGTCTTTTGAAGATTTTTTTTAAGGAAGACTGACAAAATTTGAGAGAAGACAAAGAGATTTTTTGAAGATGAACAAAATTTTTAAGGAGATGAAATGTTTAATGGAGATAATTGTCTTGTGAGAAAAAGCAAGAAATGATTTTTGAAAAGATTTTTTTTTGAAAGATTTTTATACAGGTGGTCACATGAAGATCATGCTTCAATTTTTGACAGAGAATATAAAAGATGCAGAATGATTTTTCTTGAGAAGAGGATCAATTTTTGAAAGAGATTTTATTCTCTCTCACAAGGGCAGATTCAAAATACATTATTTAAGATTTCATAATATTGTAAATTAGATTTTTCTTCTTGCAGATGGATTTTTTATTGTGCAGATATTATTTTTGTAAGATGTTTGCAGAGAAAAAGAAAATGAAAAGACAATTGAAGAGAATCAATGTATCAAAGATTTTTATTTTTCTCACAAGGGAAAATTGGATAAATATTTTTTTTATAGAAGATTTTCTTTGGCATAGAAGATGAAGGAACAAAATGTTTTTATCAATTATTTTGTGAGCAGGGCATTGGATGAAGATATTATGAAAAGATTTTTTTTGAAGACATTGAAGAAAATATGAAGAGGATTTTTGCAGAGGAAAGGAATATGAAAAGATATTCAAAATTTGTATATAATGGTTTTAAAGTACATTGACAGAGTGAGTGTGTGTGGAATGAGATATAGAAATGAAGACATTTCCTAATAAATCCTTTTGAAGAGAAAAGAATAATGATAAGCTTATACTGAGTTTGTAATGCAGAGATAATCAGATGAATTGTTATGCAGTGTTGTTGAGTGTATCCGGATGTCAGATTGTTTTTAAATAGAATGGGCATTTGACAGACATATGTTTTGTATTGAATGGAAACAGAGTGTCCCTCTGACCTTGTTTATTACTTCCAGTGAAGATTCAGTGTGCCAGTGAGGCCTTGTATTAGCCAATGAGGCTTGTAGGTCAGTGAGACCTATTTGTTTACCAATGAGGTATATTAGTTTTGGAAGTGGGTGCTTCTGTTTGGTATTGGAGTTGGTGCTCCATAAGGAGTTGGTGCTTCTAGATACAATTTGTATTGCCAGTGAGGCATGTTTTTCAGTTAAGCCAGTGAGGAAATTTTGGAGTGGTTTTTCTACCCCTAGAGGGTTTTTCACTCGTGTAATTCTTGTGTCTTGATCTTCTCTCTGTGGATATATGTTTTACTCATGAGTTTTTATTTTTCATTCTTAGTTATGTGCACATGTATGTGAGAAATCAATGATAGCTCTCTCTCCTTGTACTCTACAAGTTAAAGTTTGTAAAAAGTTCAAAAATTTCACACAACACTGATTCACCCCCCCTCTCAGTGTTGTCCTTGACTCCTACAGCCTCCCCTTCACTTCCGGTTCTACTGCACCAAGGGGGTATCCCTATTAGCTAAAGATTTGACATTTGACTCACCCAATGATAGAAAGATTTAGCTTTACAATAACAGGCAGAATACTCTCATGTAAGGACCAAGGTTTGAATGATAGATCACAAGGTTAGCAACTTTTTTGGACATATCTAACTGGTTGAGGGTGAGAGTATGCAGAGGTCCTAATCCTACTCCTACAAACTAACAGGTTGGAATAATGAAAGGATTTGTATTAAATTTTGGATGCAAGACAGGAGGTTTTGGAAACATAACTACAACACAAGAAGCAAACTGGTGCCTATCTCAGGGCAAGGAGTCAACTAGATGTATACAAAAGAATGATTTGCAACTGGCATTCAAGTTTCAAGGGGTTAGGACTGGTATTTGCCTTACAAATACCACCCAAGGATAAGTATTTAACTGTCTCTACTTACAAATATCCTTGCTGACATACAATCTTCTCCATACTTAACCTAAAATAGTTTAATCCACTCCTTGAATGGAAGTCATAGATGAAGCATGTAATACAACAAAACTATATCCTAGAATCTAAGAAACCCTTAGCAACCAAATTCAAAAGAAGGGATGCATGCAACAAATGGAGACAGACAGTTAGACACATGCAATAAAGAATTTTTCATATTAAATGACTATGAAACTGAACATATATGCAACCTGCATTCAAAATGCAACTTATAAACTCCTAAAGAAATAGAACAACCCAGAAAATGCTCTATTTTTTATTATTTTTCCCCCCAAAATGCCCAAGTTTTCAACAACCACAAATGAGTAACACAGTTTGCATTTTATACCAAGACTGTGTACTCAGCAACAATTACAAGGCATTTTCAAAAAATTTCCACATACATTGCACCAAAGATGGCGCCCAAAACATTGAATGCAGTAGAAGGAAAAACAGGTGAAATCAGGAAATGTGCAGTTGTTCGCAGATTTTCCTCTTAAAATTTGGTAGTTGGCTGGTCATTCCATCGACCAATGCCTCTGTATTTCACCATTAATGCCAACCTACCGACGGGATGCAGCAGCTATGCGCTTTGGAACCTTTCCCACCTGAAAAGATGCATCGAACATACAAAAATCCCCTTCGCTGAGATTTTGAACGATGACCGTCGATCTCCTCCCTACTTCCAAGAGCTGTGGCCTCAAAACACTTTGAAAAGTCACCAGCCAATGAAATTGTGCCATGTAGGCACTCTGTGCTCCCATCGCTGACTTTTCTACCATCTATTTTTCCTTTTTTGCCTTGTATATGCAAAAGAACATGCATATACATACAATAGCCTGCATACAAAGCACGGACCCCAAATATTTATAGAATAAATTGTAATCTCATTCAGGTCTGGCTTGTATCTCCTCCTTTTGCATATCGCTTTGTATATTGCATATACAAACACAATATACATGCCGCAGACCCCAAACCATTATGAAGCACATTGAAAACATATTTAGGTACGGGCCTTGCATCTTTCATCTTTGTATATAACCGATGTATGTCGCATATACAATGCGAACATACAAGCAAAACATACATACAAACAGCGGGCTTCATCTTTTATCAACTGGAATGTATGTTCACTTCAGATCCGGCTTGTATATTAGGAATGTCTATTCGATTGTATGTGCAAACATACAATCGCAAATATATGCAATCGGCGGGCCCCACCCTTTGGTTCTTGCCTTGTATGCATCTTTTCTTTGTATCTCTTCATTTGTATGTCCAAATGCATATGCAAACATATAATTGCATACATACAATTGGCGGACCCCACCTCTTGCATCTTCTCCTTGCATATGCCTCTTCATCGGCCCATCGAAGAGAACTTTATTTTGGCCGCCGATGTATCTTTTGCTTATTGATGCTACTTTGTATGTCTCATCGGCCATCGGGGAAACCTTGAAATGAGTTGCCGATGACCATTCTCTTGCCGAAGGAACCCTTTGTATATTCTGACATACAATTTGCTTTGTACATTCCCAATGTATGTTTCCTTTGTATGTGCCATCGGCCATCAGGGGGACCCTAGGATGAATAGCTGATGAAGCATGTCATGGCGATGACCCTCTCACTGTAGCAAATATATGTCAGCCTTTGTATATTGACTTCACATATCCTCCTTGTATGCCGCCGATGTATCTTTTGCTTGCATATTTCCCTTTGTATCTAGCCATTGTACATCTAAACATACAACACAAATATACATGCAAACCTTCACATACAAGGAGGGAATATTCCCAGAATCTGTGACATACAAGCAACCATTTCTGCACCTTTTGGAGCTGATTGATCATACAAACCACCTTGTATGCCCGAATGTACATTCGAACCTACATGTATATACAAATGGCCTTGCACATACAACTATTTTTTGCATTTTTCAACTGAGAAGGCGGAAAGACTTAGAATTTTTTGGATTTTTCTGAAAAGTGCCTACGGATTCAGATGCACAAAACCCAAACTACAAGCAGGCACCAAAAAATAGTTACATAATGCATGCAAGATAATGCTCGGCCACCCTGGCCTAGAACTGGTTCATTACACTAACAAGTCATTATACGACTCTTGCCCTTCATGGAGATAAGCAGAAAGATTCACAAGAGCATAGTTTTATTGCCATTCAGCTTCTTGGGGTTGCAAGTAGAAAAATAAAACTTAAGGTTCCGGAGGCTCTTCAGCGCCCACAATCTGAGCTAGAAGATAAAGATTGTCTTAAACAATATATGCAATAACATTCAGCTCGTAAGGCCATTAATGTATTTAAAGGCCTCATTACATTCATGCTCGGCTTCCATGCCTTGAGCGAGGTATAAAATTGATAAGTATAAATAATTGGACTCGACCACAGGCCTAGAGCAAGACTATTACAAAAAGATATACTACTAGTATGGCTCAGCCTTCAGCCTCGAGTGCACCATACCGTCAAAGATTAAAAAAAGTTTAAGGCTCGGCCACCCCTTGGCCTGAGCTCACGCTACTATAAAGAAATAAACATATGGCTCGGCTTTCATGCCTTGAGCCTCATGACACAGTTAAAAAGGAAAAGAAAGATTTCTTGGCTCGGCCTCTGGACCGTGAGCCCCATAACACAACCGAAGGTATAGAAATGCATGGCTCAACTTTCATGCCTCAAGCCTCATACTATATACATAGTCAAAAATATAAAGAATGTATGGCTAAGCTATCATGCCTTGAGCCTCATACTAAATACACAGTCAAAAATATAACTGGCCGTAAGGCCTCGAATTCAATAGAGAAGAAAAGATTTCTAAGAGATAACCAAATTCACAATACACTCATTACCTGAGCGCACTTCTCTCTCTACGGAATTGCACAATGCAAGCTATTGTAGATGGTCTCCTTTTCCCAATACAGTGCAGCCTCTTTCTATGCTCCAAGAATTCTCCTTTCTCCTCTCTTTTTCCTTCTTTTATTTTTTCCCCCTTCTCCACTCACCTAAGGCTTTCGCCTTATCCTCAAAGGCATGCCTATATTCTTGGGAAACTACCATTCTCCACTAAGCTGGTGAGAGTGGCTTCCCAGCTCAACCAATCACCTTATGAAGGTCCACGAGTAGAAAAGATTACCTTCCCTACGGTGAGCTCAATGCTCCCAAAAATAATATCAACAATAATAGTAACAAGCTTAATTCAGGGTTAGCTATGGAATATTGACTCTATATCAAATACTTTAATATACACAACTATTAAAATATAGTAAACATTTAAATAACCATGTTGACGATAATCGACACCCATTTATAGGGAAAAGGATCTGTCGAGTGATTTAGGGATTAAGCGTCGGTCTCCCTTCTTCACTGTGATCAACAAGGTAAAATAAAGTAAGGCTAACTCTCGACTCGATTTGACGATCCAAACCCATCATTAGTTGAGCTAGAACTAATTGCTGATGTGACTAAATTGACTACTCACTTAAAAAGGAAAAACAACTTATTAAGTGAAGTGAAATTTACGCAAACTTGCGGGGCTCAAAAGGACAAAATATATCTGATACTCAAATGGTTGTCGACCCCCGTTTCTTGACATCTATTCCTTCCTCCCGTATGATACTCTCCTTCTGTCTCCAGAAGATGATCTCTTTTCTGATCCAACTCACAATCAAAAGACCATGATCAGTGCATCATCATATAATTGATAAATCATAATAATCAAATAACTATTTAAATCTAGAATCTCATAATTAACTATCATATGTTAGAAGTAATGATTAATCTGATATTTTCCACAAACATCATTAATCCAATTATAAACTAATCCCCCTGATTACCATATAAAAGTAGAGATTAAGATAATCACAAGTTGGGGATGTAACATATCTCCCCCCATAAGAATCATCATCTTCGATGATTTACTATCTTAAAGTCAATTTAAAATATCAAGAAAATGTTCTATGAACATAATAAACAAATGTCTCAAAAAAGATGAGGAAATCTAGCATGAAAGTCATCATAATTTTCCCAGGTGGTGTTTCCCTCTACATATTGGTCCCACTGGACCTTGCACTGTGTTATTTCCTTGTTTCGTAAGCGTAGCTTACATGTTTCGACCACCTTGATGGGCTTGCTCACCACCACTTTTGGGTCCTTCACATGTAGAGTATTCCAATCAAGCATAGGAATTTGATTATTAGTAGAATTAAACTTTTTCAAATATGAAACATGAAACACATTATGCATCATGGCCAGGGCTGGTGGTAGAGCAATTATGTATGCCACTGGGTTGACTTCCTTAAGAACTTCGAAAGGGCACACATATATTCGTGCTAGTTTGGACATATTTCCAAATTTGATGGAGCTTTTTTGAGGTTTTACCCTTAGGAGAACTTTATCTCCCATAGTGAAATGCCTTTCAATATGCTTTGCATCTGCATAACTCTTTTGCCTATCATTGGCTTCCGCTAGACTTCTTTTAATCAGATGGACTTGTTCTTCCATCTCTGATAGCATTTCTGGACCAAGGCTAACCCTATCTTCTAGCTTATCCCAACTTATAGGGGTTCAGCACTTCCATCCATATAATGCCTCAAATGGTGCCATCTTAATAGCTGAGTGATATGAGTTATTGTAGGCAAATTCCAATAGAGGAAGATAATCCTCCCATTTTTATTGTTGATCCATGCAATACATCCTCAACAAGTCTTCTAACACTTGGTTCACCCTTTCATTTTGTTCATCCGTTTTAGGATGATAAGCTGAGCTTATGTTCAACTAAGTACCAAGTGCAAAGAACAAGGTTTTCCAAAACCTTGATGTCATCCGTGCATCCCTATCTGAGATAATCTTCTCCAGAATGCCATGCAATCTAAAAATCTCTTGAAAAAAATTTTGATCAATGACAGGTGCCCCATCCGTCAAGTTTCCAGGTATAAAATGAGCATCTTTGGTGAGTCTATCCACCATAACCAAGATAGCATTGTGCCTATTCCTTGACATAAGAAGCCCTTGCACAAAGTCCATGCTTATAATTTGCCACTTCCACTTAGGAATTTCATGAGGGTATAATAATCCTGACGGGTGTTGGTGTTCCACCTTCACCCTCTCGCATTCAATACAAGTAGCTACAAAGTTTGCAGCATCCCTCTTCATTTCTTTCCAAAAATATAAAGGTTTCACATCAACGAGTAACTTGGTTACTCCAAGATGCCCAGAATATGGTGCAGAATGAACCTCTTTCCATTCCATATTCCTTAACTCTGCTAAGTTAGGTACATAAATCCTTCCTTTAAACCTTAATAATCCATCTGGTTCAAGGTTGAATCCCTCATATTTCAGATTCTATGGATTTCCTCAAGGGCCTATTTTACCTACTCGTAAAACTCACTCCCTTAGATTTTTGTAGCACCTGATTTCTAAAATCAGAATGTATGGAGATCATGGAGGAGATGTCCCTTCTCCTACTCAAAGCATCTACCACTCAATTTTCTTTTCCTTGAATATATTTAATCTTGAAATTATAATCCAAGATGAATTCCAACCATCTTCTTTGACAAGCATTAAGATGGGGTTGAGTGAATAGATATTTGAGTCCCTGGCAATCTGTTTTCAACTCAAAAGGTGTCCCAAGCAGGTAGTGTCTCCACATTTGAAGCGCATGAATGACTGCTGCCAGTTCTAAATCATGTGGGGCATAGTTTTGTTCATAGTTTTTTAGTTTGCGCGATTCATACGCGATGACTAGTCCATCTTGGACTAGTACACCACCTAAGCCTTCCCCTGAGGCATTGGTAATGACTACAAATTGACCTTTTGGGTCAAGTACTTTTAATATTGGGGCTGAAGTCAATTTTTCCTTGAGTAGGTCAAAGGCCTCCTGACACTTTTCTAACCATTCAAACCTCTTGCCCTTTCTTTGCAAGGAAGTTATAGGATAAGAAATTTTAGAGAAGTCTTTCACAAACTTTCTATAATAACCAACAAGGCACATGAAACTTTGAATCTCATGTACATTTCTTGGTTCTGGCCATTCCAAAATAGCCTTAATCTTAGCTGGGTCCACAGCTATACCCTTAGCTGAAATTATGTGACCCAAATATTGTACTTCTTTCTGAAAGAAAGTACACTTAGAGAGCTTGTCATATAACTTATGCTCTCTCAGCCTCTGTAGAACAATTCTCAGATGCTGCATATGCTCTTCCTCATTCTTGGAATAAATCATAATGTCATCAAGAAATACTAAGACAAACTTGTCCAGGTATTCTCTGAAGACACTATTCATAAGGTTCATAAACGTCGTCGGTGTATTCATTAATCCATTTAAGGTAGAACAATGAATTCATAATATCCATACCTGGTTCTAAAGTCTGTCTTATGGATGTCTTCATCCTTAAACCTCAATTGGTGATATCCAGATCAAAGATTGATCTTGGAAAATACTGTTGTACCCCTCATCTGGTTAAAAAGATCATCGATGCGAGGTAGAGGGTATTTATTCTTAATGGTTTCTTTGTTTAACATGCAGTAATCTATGCACAACTACAAAGTGCCATCTTTATTTTTCACAAAAATGATAGGTGCTCCCCATGGTGACACACTGGGTCTACTCAACCCTTTATCTAGCAACTCTTGCAGTTGAGCCTTTAACTCCATTAGTTCTATTGTGGTCATTCTATAGGGGGCTTTAGAAATAGGTTCTGACCCAGGAATAATATCAATGGCAAAATCAAAGGCTCTTTTAGGAGGTAACCCCAGTAGCTCATTTGGAAATACATCCTCAAAATCCCTAAGGAAAGGATACATGTCCATATCTAATCTTTCCTGACCTATGGACTCCTTCATCCCAAGTTCATTAAGTTTCTGGGATTCATAAAACATTAAGTCATCTTGGAAGTAGTTTTCCTCTGATTCATTTATTTTATCCATCTTGACAACAAAAAGTTGCAATACCTTTCTTTGTGCCCTTTTCATTTGCAAGGAGGATATTTACCTTAGTTTGACTTCCCTAGGTTTCCCTTGGAGAAAGACTTTGTTTCCTAAATCATCCAGACATTCAACTGTTTTGGCATAACAATCTACTTTGGCTTGATGTCTCCAATCCCTAGGATAACATCATACAAGCCTAGTGGGGCTACATAAAGATTTACTTCTGTGGAAAAGATCGAAAGTTCAACCCTAGCCTCAAATAGGCATTGCTCTACCTAAGCCTTGGTGTGATTTGCATATTCTACAGACCAAGTGTTTTCCATGAATCTTGCCTTTCTAGGTATTTTATTTACAATTTTGGGAGAATAAAGCATTTTGTAGCACCAGTATCAATAAAAAATGAAATCAGAATTCCAAATAAAATACATGTCTCTACAGGAGTTATTTGGTACTCGTCTTGCCGATTGTCCAAGGCCGCATGGATACGTTGCTAGAATGCCACTTGCTGAGAGGATAGAGAGTTTCCTCTTGGTTGTGCTCCCTGTGATTTGTTGGGACACTGATTGGTGTAGTGATCTCTGCCACAAGTGTAGAATCCACCTACTAGTCCTCGCCTCTCTTGAGGTTTACCAGAATTATTTCCATTCTTCCTGGAGTGGTTAGTCCCCTTTTTCTCTCTCCTTGATTCAATTTGTTTATTTATGGCCCCTTTGTCATTTTTCTTGGTATATTCCTGTTTCTTTCCCTTTTTCCTAGAGGGTTGGGAAGATTAAGACCAATTATATCTCTTTTGATTTCTTTCTATATAATCTGACATAGCCTTCAAGTTTTGTTCTTGTCTGACGGCCTTCTCGTAGACCTATTCTATAGTAGTAGGACCGTGAACATTAACCTCACCCCCAATCTAGGTATTCAACCCCATTATAAACTTTCAAACACAAAATTTCTCATCTTGTTGATACTGCAACACATACTTCAATAGTCAAGTAAATTTTTCCCAATATTCATTTACAGTCATATCATCTTGTTTTAGGTTTTGAAAGTCTATGAGTTTCTATGATAAAATAGTTGAGGCAACCATCTTTGCCTAAAACATTCTATGAACCTATCCCAAGTAAGGCTTGTGGACCTCAAACCAAGTTCCATCTTTTTGTCCATCCACCATGTGGACACTTCACCTACCAACTGAAATGCTCCCCACACAACTCTAGTAACCTCAATATAGTTTTTGATTTCAAAATACTTCTCCATTTCCGTAAGCCATGCCTCTACAGCATCTCCACTTACAGATCCATCAAATTTAGGTGGCATGAACTTTTTCATGTCATAAGACAGTTCCATAGCCATAAGGTTCTTCTTATCCCCTTCATGTCTAGCCACGGAGTTATTTTCTCCATGCTCACTTTGGGTGGTGTCATTATTGTGTTCCTCACCATCACCCCCATCATAAGCATCTCGCTTGTGTTCTAACCGACCTCTTACTTCATGTTCGAGAGTTTCTACCCTCGCCCTTGTTTCTTTCAACAAAGTCAGGATTTGGTCTAATTTAGACTTAGATTGCCCTGAAGGTGCTCCTTCATCTCGTTTATCCTCCATTCTGGTTCTAATCTGAACCTTTGTTGCAGTCTACTTCTTCATGAAGTTTGCAGGTTAATCCTGGATTAGTTTTTCCATGTTATTCAATTCATTCATTTTACAAATCTATTCACATTCATGTAATCTTTAACAAGAAAGGAAAGATTGTCAAAATTTTCCATTGCATTACAGTTTCCATCAGATTACATATAATCCACCAAAATTACAAAATTATGTTTACACCTTGCTACTTCAAGTCCTTTACAATTTAGGATAGCTTACCATATTCATTGTTTCTTTTCATTCTTAGGAGGTGAGGATACACACTGGTACTCCTTCACATCCTCTTTAAGTACATTACAATCTTTAGGGTTATTTCCCTCATCTAATGCTTTAGGGGTAGAGGGTGTCTCTAATGCATCAGTAGAGTTAGGGGCAGCCATCCTTTCTACTTTCCTTAACTCCTGCTTGATGTGTTTCACAACATCAGCGAAAGTTTCCTCATCAAATAACCATGCTCCTACCAGGCAACCAATCTGTTCAAATTTCTTCATCCTTGAGGCTCGTGCCTTCAAGATATTTTGTTGGTGTAGGTAACGTCCATGTTCTATTACCTTCTTTCGAGGTGTTGTTCTAATTTTTACCATTCTGGCATAGAACATCCAAACATTAGCATACTTGATGTTGGATACAAATAATCATCAAGTAGTGAGCCCATAGGTCCATGTAATGAACCTAGTAGCTCTGATACCATATGTAACATCACTTTCCATAGTGCTCAAAATCTTAACATAAACATTAATCATAATCAAGAGATTAGTTAACCTTCTAATTTCTCAAATCAAATTTTACCATAATGAATCATTTTCATTTCAACAATTAAGCATTTAATATTCTAACAGAATATAATCAAGCATACAAAACAATGTTCATTTACATATCCTTAGTGATTAACTATCACTATTCATGAACAAGTTATGCCCAAGGCATCATAAATCATCTTATACATATCAAAATTATACATTACAATTGACCATCAAGTCATAAAATAGAATCACTGTATCTGGAACATTTGACATCCATCTTCATAAGCCTCGGCTTGTCTCATGCTTGGAAAGGAAAGCATCATCCAGGTGCTTTTCCACCAACCACAGACCAGCGGTCCCCTGCACACCTTCCTACCTGGAAGTGGCCCAACCCTTCACGAAAAGGATAGATATTAGGAACTGATAGGTTAGCCATCTACGTATCTGGTGTTGTGTCCTTCATAATGTCTCACAGTCATGCAACTATAGATTCCCTCTAACTATGCATGACGCTATTGGAGACCATTATGCCATTTGGAGCACTGTGGACTGACAATACATGCATGGACAGATGCATTACTTTGGTCAAAGTTTCATATACATAGATGTTACATCATGAACATTGTTGTATGTCCAACACCTTAACTCGACTTATAAGTTGTCATGTCCTACAGTAAGTTAGGTTTGACCTTTCACTCTAGGTCTAATGTAAGTGGGATCTATTCGATTTGTAGTCCATACCCGTACAATCAACTCCCTGATTAGGCTTGGTTTCATCCATTAGATTTGCATCATAACGAGTTTAGTGACTCCTTGCCACTTCTCTCCTTGTAAGACAATACACCATTTGAACCTTGTTTTCCATCCTTGGTTCATCAGGGTTCTCTATGTTTAATTAGTAATCTATATTATAAGAAAGAATCATATGCATACTATCATGGCATCCTTGTCTTTGTTAAATAATATAGTTTACCTTGAGTGGTATCTCAAACCCCTTTCAAAGTTAAGTAAAGATTCCATTCTTACTAATTAAAGGAAAGAGTAGTTCTCCTACTAATGACCACATAAGATAATTATGGTTCCACATATATCACCTTCTCAATCGAAGGGATTATGAGAGTTATAATCAATCTTTCCCCGTTATTAACCCCATTCAGTCTTATACAAAAGCTAACATATAAATGAGAGCTACAAACCCTGTTTAACATATGGCTGAATTACGGCCCTTTGACATCAATAACCTGAGTTATGAAGTGTAAACAACATACAATAGTTGGGGTTCGGCCATAATGGCTTCGAGCCCTCCACATAAAGAGTCCCATAAGTATGTATCGGCCTTCCTGGCCATAGAATATGTGACTAATATGTTTTATACTATGGCTTGGCTTTAACATCTTTAACCATATCCATAGTTACATAATGCATGCAAGCTAATGCTCGGCCACCCCAGCCTAGAGCTGGTTCATTACACTAGCAAGTCGTTATATGATTCTTGGCCTTCATGGCCATAAGTAGAAAGATTCACAAGAGCATAGTTTTATTGCCATTCGGCTTCTTGGGGTCACAGGTAGAAAAAAAAAACTTAAGGTTCTAGAGGCTCTTCGGCCCCCATAGTCTGAGCTAGAAGATAAAGATTGTCTTAAACAATATATGCAATAACATTCATCCTGTAAGGCCATGAATGTATTTAAAGACCTCATTATATTTGTCCTCAGCTTCCATGCCTTGAGCGAGATATAAAATTGATAAGTATAAATAATTGGACTCGACCACAAGCCTAGAGAAAGACTATTACAAAAAGATATACTACTGGTATGGCTCAGCCTCTGGCCTGGAGCGCACCATACCGTCAAAGATTAAAAAAAGTTTAAGGCTCGGCCACCCCTTGGCCTGAGCTCACAATACTATAAAGAAATAAACATATGGCTCAGCTTTCATGCCTTAAGCCTCATGACACAGTCAAAAAGGAAAAGAAAGATTTCTTGGATCAGCCTCTGGACCGTGATCGCCATAACACAACCGAAGGTATAGAAAATGCATGGCTCGGCTTTCATGCCTCGAGCCTCATACTATATACATAGTAAAAAATATAAAGAATGTATGGCTATGCTATCATGCCTTGAGCCTCATACTATATACACAGTCAAAAATATAACTGGCCGTAAGGCCTCAAATTCAACAGAGAAGAAAAGATTTCTGAGAGATAACCAAATTCATAATACACTCATTACCTAAGTGCACTTCTCTCTCTATGGAATTGCACAATGCAATCCACTGTAGATGGTCTCCTTCTCCCAATAGAGTGCAACCTCTTTCTGTGTTGGACAAGAATCCTCATTTCTCCTCTCTTTTTCCTTCTTTTATTTTCCCCCCTTCTCCACTCACCTAAGGCTTTCGCCTTATCCTCAAAGGCATGCCTATATTCTTGGGAAACTACCATTCTCCACTAAGGTGGTGAGAGTGGCTTCCCAACTCAACCAATCACCTCATGAAGGTCCGCGGGTAGAAAAAATTACCTTCCCTACAGTGAGCTCAATGCTTCCAAAAATAATATCAATAAAATAATCTCAACAATAATAGTAACAAGCTTAATGTGGGGTCAGATATAGAATATTGACTCTATATTGAATACTTTAATATACACAACTATTAAAATACTGTAAACATTTAAATAACTACGTTGACGATAATCGACACCCATTTATAGGGAAAAGGATCCATCGAGTGATTTTAGGATTGAGCATCGCTCTCCCTTCTTCGCTATGATCAGCAAGGTAAAATAAAACAAGGCTAACTCTTGACTCGATTTGAGGATCCAAACCCATTATTAGTTGAGCCAGAACTAAATTGTTGATGTGACTAAATCGACTACTCGCTTAAAAAGGAAAAACAACTTATTAAGTCATGTGAAACTTACGTAAACTTGCGGGGCTCAAAAGGACAAAATATATTTGATACTCAAATGGTTGTCGACCCCCGTTTCTTGAGATCTATTTCTTCCTCCCGAATGATACTCTCCTTTCATCTCAGGAAGATGATCTCTTTCCTGATCCAACTCACAATCAAAAGACCATGATCAGTGCATCATCACATAATCGATAAATCATAATAATTAAATAACCATTTAAATATAGAATCTCATAACTAACCATCATATGTTAGAAGTAATGATCAGTCTAACATTTTCCACAAGCACCATTAATCCAATTCTAAACTAATCCTTCTGATTACCATATAAAAGTAGAGATTAAGATAATCACAAGTTGGGGATGTAATATTATGTCCTGGAGGATCGCTTAAACCAATAGAATTAGGATTGCCAAACAAAGACTAAAAAACATTGTCTTCACCAATTTGATTAAAAATTAAAGAATCATTATCAGTTACCAAAGGAGGGGAAGGAGGCACATGGTCTTCTTGCAACTATTACGAAGCATCCAATCTCTTTTCATTTTCTATTCTTGTGGATACAGATTGACCATCTTTCTCACATGCATTATCTTAACTCGTTGTAGTTCTTAGAGTATGAGACACCTGAGACCTATTTTGCTCCTTAGTGGAAGATTCTTTTGGTGCTAAGGAACCAACATGTTCCCTCAACTTCTTATTAAGCCACCTTTCAGTTCTTCTTAACACATGAAAGGAATAAATCATAACATCCGTGACTTCCTTCTCCAACCAACATACCTGAGGAAGTGGTTGCAAAATAGCACTATGATAGCCTTCATCTAAAATGTCAGAATTATCATCTATACCCTCTGGGACTTGTAATGGCAAACCAAAATCCTGGACTTGGTCAATTGTTAATCTCATCCAACCCCTTCATTGCACTTCCTTTTCATCCACACAATCTTCCCAGTAGTCCTCAAGATGAGGCCTATGCAGATACAGGCTACCTCCATGCATGTTCTTTTTCACGAAGTTTTTTCTATCAAAGGCTTGCCTCACAAGTAGTGAATGAAAATTGTACTCGTCTAAAATCTTCTTGACATTTCAGGTACTATCATTGCTCTTGTAAGAAAATAAAGATAAAGACATAGGGAAAGAATACCCTTTCTTCTTCATGCCATGGTACTTATTATTCACAATCGCTAGATTTGGTGACAGACTTCCAAAAGAACTAGAAAATCTAAAGGATATCTAGGAAATTTTAACAAGGCATTTTCAAAACCCCCAATTCTTAAATAAGAAAATCTATCAAACTGGATGTAAAAACTTTTGAACTCCATGATTAATGTAGCTGCTTCAAGAGAAATTCTTTTCTCTAATGAACCTTCAATTTTCTTAGCAGAGAGCATGAGAAAAGCATCATTTACCCTGTAGAAGTCTCTCATCCCAATATCTTTTTGCAACTGCAAGAAATAACAATACTTAGGTCTATCTAGGGTAAGAGACCCTTGGTTTTTCAAACCAAACCAAACAACCTTTTTGCTAGCTAAAATATAGACCAGAAGAGAACACGTGTGAAATGACACCTTCTGTGGAAAATTCATTAACTGCTCATGTATATGTTCACTTATTAACTTCACCGAGTCTATATTTTAAGATTCACTATAAATCAGCAAAATGAATTGGCACACCCAGTTCTCAAAAGACTTTGACTCAACACTCCCGATGACACGATGTAACAGAGTGTTCATGTCAGAGATCTCCTCTTTGAAATGCCATCTTTTTAAACTGGTAGGAAGCTGAGATTTAGCCTTCCTCTCTATTTTCAGCCAGCTCTTAGTAATACGGGTTTGACACCAGTTTTTCTTATCCTAGAAGTACGCCCAACTAGTGGTGACAGACACATCAACAAATTCCTCATGGTCTGCTAGCTTCAAAGCATGTACTACAACTTGAGAGTCAATCTTTGTCATTACAGAGCTATCATAGGCTCATATCTCCTGCGAGTCAAGGTAATAATTATTTGCACAAGAAATAACCAAATCTGGGCATGACACGGCAGGCGCGAAACCTCCAGCTCGGGCTAACCCACTACTCACAATCTTCTCTACAATTGAGGACCTAGTTTCTTGATGCATTCTCTCCCAGAAATGGCCCAAGTCCACATTCTTGAGGTTTGTATCTTTTACATTTGACAAACCATTCTCAATAACCGGGGCAATTAGAGACCCCTGGTATTTGTACTTCATCCCAACTTGTTTGAAAAACCAAAGAGTAAATACTTTTGAACAAGTCAAGGATGCAAGAGAGGTCCACAAGACATTTGGGGAAAATGAGCTATCTAGACTCATGAAAGGAGAATTGCTTTTCCCAAACTAAATGAATCAAAGATGGCAAACTGTCACAATAAGAGAAACAAGGAGAAAAGCCAATTATTCTGACCTATTTGCGAAGAGTTCTACAAATTTCCCATTAATGGCGTGACTTGGAGCTCCTTCAACCTATTCTCCTTGTAGTGCAAAATGAGACTTTTACTTACAAGGTGGAAAATTTGGCCAAAGCTTCGTATCAAATCTTATCAAATCCTCCATAAATTTCATTTAATTTAGGCGGCGAATTGTACTGTAGAATTCATAAATGGTCCTCTTTATTTCCCTTTAAAAAATGTGTAAACATCTTTTCCAACATTCCAAATTTATCATAAACTGACAGGTTTTGTTTCTTCGTACACATCAATAGCACAAAAGGATGACACTTTGGGAGCAAGGAACATGTTTAGTCGGGGTGTCGGGGGAGTTAAGAACAAATTTCAAACCGACTAACCAAGAGTTTGAAAGTTCAAAGAACTTCCAACTTTCTGACTACAAAGGGTCTTTCAAAGGATTAACGCAAGGCCAATGGTGGATATTAAGATATTCATTTTTGTTAGGAGTCAGGGGATTAGGAGGTTTAGGAACTCTTGAGCTTTCTGACTAAGGTACAAAAAGACATGGGATCGCTGACTATGAATGAAAATGACTAAGTAAAGGGCCGCAACTTATAAATAAGGCACAAACAAAAAAGATTAAGGAAGGGGGTCCACAACTTAACATATGAATGACTTAGAAAAATTTGAAAATTGGGTAGGGTCATCCCACAATGATGGGTTACACTTTTTGGCCAAACTTGACATTGAAATCAACATTTTGAACTAAATTTTCACTTTCTGACACCTATAGCCACTAAACCGTTAGGAATTTGAAGATGACATCTATGAACTAGTGATTTGTGAGATTTTGTTTGTAGATTCTAAATATATTTTTTTTAAAAAATTAGAGTTAAATTCTAAAAATTTTTGCATCTCCTTTGATAACTAGTTTTTAATAGTAAACAACATTTTTGTAAAGTGATGTGTATTCCGTAGCACATAACTTTTTTTCTACAAAGGATAAAATTCTAATTCTTTTGAATTTAGATTGGTAACACTGATATATAGGGCATGCATTTGGTTTCATAATGTTTTGTTGAATACTTTTTTTAATTAAGTTTTGAAGTCAAACCAATTATAATTTAGGCATAGGTGTATTCCGTAAAACATAACTTTTTATGTATGTATCGAAAATCATTTTTTTCTTTTTTCTTTTTAAACAAGGACATCAATACCTAGGGCATAGATATTTTTCAAAAAAAAAATTCACTAATTTACTATTTTTCCATGTGTGTAGAACAGAGAACGTGATGTTCGGTGAAAAACCTACATTCATAAGAAATAAAAAATAAATATAATAATCAAATTAAATATATTTAAAATTATACTTTTTGGGAAGCTTATAATAAGGATTACATACTTACAAAACATAAATTTTAAATAAATTCATTTGATCCCCCAAAAGGTAAATCAATAGTTTTTTATTAGCATTTTGATAGGTGTAGAGGAGACTCCATTATAGGTATGGTTTAAAACTAGTGTGGTTATATCCAAGGGGGTTTTAATCTAAAGAGGTTTGATCAAACCCTCTTCAATTAAAATCTTTTAAATGGAACCTTTCAAGGCTTAAATCATTATATTTTCTAAAAATATGTGATTTCAGCAAAAATCAGGATGTCCCAGAAAGTGTAACACATTATTGTGGCAACACCCAGTAACAAGTAGCATCTTCTTAATTTTTATCTACCATAGGCTCAATAATCTCTATAAATTGGTGCCTTGAAGAAGGGTCTACCATTAGCCTAGACATCCTTTTAGCCTTCTTTAGTTGATGGGTGGTTTGAAGCAATTTGGCTATCGCATCAAAACCAAGATCGATCATTTGAGTGTATTTCCTTTTCATTCGAATGGCCTCTTTCAGCTAGGGTGGTGATGGTAGAACTATTTGGTCATCAGGAACTAAGGGTGGTAGAGTGGTATGTGGAACAAAATCAGGAATCACATTACATACTAATTGTTGTTTAAAAGGAGAAGGCGGAGGAGAAGGATTGACATTAACATGGGAAATAGATGGTAAAGTGGAAATTATTATTTAGATCCAATTAGTAAATTGATATTTTTGTAATGGTGAAATTCGCATACTCACATGTCAATTCCCATTTTGTACTTTGGGCCCATTTTGAGAGAATGTGTTAATACAATTACATGGTGACATGTAGGATACTCTTGTGTTAAGTTTAGCTCCATCCTAGATCCTTTACATCCCTTGTTTACTCTCTCCTACAAAAATTTCCATGCATTTACCCTTGTCCTTACCCCATTTGCACTTATTCCCACACATACGACTTGTCATGAGCCTATATTTCCATACATCCATTCTTGATCTTTAGATTTTGCATTCCATGTCTTGAAACACTTTAATTAGAGCAACAAGAAGAATCTATTAGTATTTGAGCTCACATCCTACAACATTTGGACTTTTGCTTGTTGTTGTTGGTTGGTCATGAAGTCAATCATTTCTAGGGGTTTACCTTGGAGAACTTTTAACTAAGTAGCAATCCAATGATCTCCCCAAGGTATTTCTAAATACCACTAGTCCTTAACAATCAACAAATAATAGATTAAGAGAGAGTGCTTCTGGATTAAACTGTGTATGTTTTTGCTTCAATGTTTCGGATCATGCTCAATGATCCATCATCAGGAAGAGGAGAATGTGTAGTTTGGATAGTAAACTTGAGATTTCAAGGTGGAGTTATATAGCATATACACAATAGATACCTAGTAGACATATTTCTTCTTACTCTTGCACATCTTCAATAACTCACCTTATAATAATATGCATAGTTCAACTTCTTGTTTTCCAATCTCATTCTACCACTCTTGAACAACCTCAAAGTTGGTTTTTGGTCTTATGGTCTCATTGTTTGGGCAGCTGAAAACTCTTAACACATTTGGACCTATCATGGTGCAAAAGTTTGAAAGAATTGCCAGAATTGTTTGGGCAGCTGAAAACTCTAACACATTTGGACCTGTCATGGTGCAAAAGTTTGAAAGAATTGCCAGAATTGTTTGGGCAGCTGAAAACTCTAACACATTTGGACTTGTCATCGTGCCAAAATTTGAAAGAATTGCCTTCTAGCTTTGGCCAACTTGAAGCTCTGCAGAGATTAGAGTTCAGTTTTTGTACGAAGTTAGAGTCAGACATTTGCCTGAAGGATGACAACATCAAAATTGTACAGAAAAGTGAGCATTTCTATACCGATTGTCGGAAGGACAAAACATTGAAAATTTACAAATAAATGATCATTGTGTGGGTTGTATTGCAAGCACAATACTGTACACAGGATAGAAGTAAAAATTAATGATTCTTTAAAAAAAAAATTCTAATTAGTATCTATCTTAATTTGATGTCAAAGTAATATAAGGTAATGATAGTTTTTAAGTTGCCATTAAAATAAATATTAAATTAGGGTACAGACTTTTGTAGTATAGGTTTACATCATGTTATTTTTATCATTTATCAAAAACTAATCTATTTTATAACTGTTGTTTTTAAATCCGTAAATAGTTTCATTTATCACAAACTAATTTATTTTAAAATGTGTTTTTGTTGATGTGGCTCGTGGGGGGCATTACAAATTATTGAAAAGTTATTGTCTGTTGTTATCTTAGAAACTTCAAATTTTTCAGTCATCCTTCTTAAGCACTCCTCTAATTGCGTGATGTTCACTCCATGGTAAGCGTTCTCATGAACGTGTTATTTTCTCTTAATTTAAAGCATCACATTCTTTCTAGTTGTAGATTGCCACGGTAAATATAATTATATTCTGTATAGTTCAAAACAAAGGCAATATATTCGACTGTCATTTCCTCTGCAAGAGAGTGCTTTGTAGGGATTTACCTTCAATGATTTGGCCCTCATTTTTAGAATCATCGTAGCTTCAGTTAACTTCACATCATGAGACCTAATCTTCAAGCTTATAGTAATGTCTACAAAAGAAGAGTTTTTAGAAACCATGATAAATATTCATAATATTAGGCTATGAACATGTTATGATTTCTATTAGGGTTCCAGAGATGTATTATGAATATTTAAGCCTCGTGTTATATTATATCCCTTGTATGAATCCCCTTACCTTAGCCTACTGCCTATGCAATCTAAATCCACTATACATTATCCACCGAAAGTGTGGCAATCAAATGTTCCCTTAAGATCTAGCACACATTTATAGTACATTCAACCTTATACATGGTGGTAGGACGTCTAATAAACATAGTTCCCTGAGGATGAATCAAGTAGGGGCTCACTTATGTTTTGGCACAAGTCATAGATCTATTTACTCTATATATTGAAAATGTTGAAACTACACTAGCTAATATAGAAGTTAAGTTGTGTTTGAATGAGATAGAATGATTTGTTGCCATAAGCTTGTGCCTTGATCATATGGGTAACTAAGTCTAACTTTAGATTTCAAATACTAACACATATGTAAATCCTTATAGGGAGAATTGGGTATGCATTTGGAATCTCAAAAGTGTGGTTGTATAATTACACTTGGAATATACCCCCAAATACTAGAAACATTCATAACTAAACATTCTTTAATAATCCATAACTAAATGATAAAATCCCATATGATGCATCAAAAAAAATTGTTCAAAGCATAAATACACTTTGAAATAGTTTTATACAAATTGTTCCAAGGACTAACTAATTAAAAGAAACAATCAAAAGTCATAATCAACCCAAAGGCTAGTTACATCTATCAAAGCACTAGACAATGCATTCATAAATGGCTTAAACACTAGTAGCAGGGAAATATCACATACAAAACACTATCAAATCACCATTTAATGTTATGATACACATTATTGAGGGTTGTCATGCATAAGGTCATTGGTAACAACCATAGGAGGCCTAAAAGTAACCTCGGTAATAATAAATTGTTGTTACAAAGCATCTAGGATAGATTAGGCATGTATTCAAACTATTATACCAACATATGTTGGTTATGCTAAACAATCTCATCACAAGGACATTATGACACATGATTGGTAGGTCATCATAACAATTATGAATTAGCAAAATTCTTATCAAGAGGCCATAAGATGGACATAACAATCTATGATTCTTAAACCTACACTTTGGTCTAAAACTAAAAAAATACTCTCTTTAAAATAAAAAATTAGTACACAAAATGTTAGAAAGTAAAATATTAAAAAAATGTGAACATCAAAATGTTTTTGAACACAAATGCACACTAAAAATTGTATTTGGTGTCTAGGATTCCATGCTAAATAACCTCATTCATAGACCTGGGTAGTCAAAAGCATGCAAATGTAGAATTAAAGAAATAAGATTGTCAATAAAACAATTCCAAAAAATAAAAAAAATAAGAATCTCACTAAGGTGAAGATTGTCATACCTGTCCCATCTGGAAGTTTATATGCTAGTCAAGCATACCTGAGGGGTCATCTCTTACCTTCAGAGTATCCAATATTGCTTCATGATTAGTATTACTAATTTTCCATAGTTCTTTTGTTTTTTGTTTTGCATGATGCTTCAAACATTTGTTGCTTCAACTAGATGCAAATACATGAGTATGGTTTTGTGCTTCTCAAAGACTTCAAATCTAAGTATGCCATTCTTTCTAATCATATATGTTCGCAACCAAGTCCCAGAAATAACAACTAATCCTATAGGATATGTGAACCCATCATCATTTGTCATAGCCTGTGTTAGCTTCTATTTTCCTTGTACATATCATGTCAACCAATGGTCTAATCTCTATTCATTCCCACGTAGTGCAACAACAAAATAAACATGACCTAGTTATACAAGGTCTGAAAGATGTTCATAGTCAAATAAGCTCTCCATGTCACTGAGTAGAGATGAATGAGCTTGAGATAAAGGGGTTAGATGGACCATGTCATCCATGTATCTACCCACTCACTTGACTCACAGTTATCCCAATCACATTTAATACAACTCTGATAAAAACAAGCTAATTCTCATGCCCAAATAGTCCATGTACTTGCATCTGAACATTGAAATGAATTCATAATGCACTTTGATGATTCACTAATTCTTTGACAAGGGTAAGTGCAGGAAGATGGGGGGCCAAAAAGTGGTCTTAAGTGGCCACTTTTTTTCTGAAATCAGGAAATACTGGCCTTGGATGAGAAATTGAGCATAGTTACACTCAAAATTTGGAGATGCAACCAAAACAATGTTCGTAGTGCTCCGAGTCTACTTTCTAAACTACTATTTTTTTTTTTAAATGGCATAGATTAAGGGGTTCAAAAGAGGGAGCCACAGAAATTGGTGTTGTTTCTATCAAAAAAACATAACATAGCATGTTTTTTGGCTCCCTCAAAAGGTCAACTTTTTTTTTAGTATTTTTAAAATCGCTTTAGTGAGAAATTAGCTAATAGCATGTAGTTTATGCCTGATTTTTCTGATAATTTTTTGATGAATATTTGATTTTTTACTAATTTTCAAAGTGGACACATCCTAAAAAATAGAATTTTGGCCGTGCTACCCCTATAAATTTTGAAAACTAATTGAAAATTATTTTTTTATTTTTTTAATATTTGTAGAATGGAGTCTAGTTTCTAAATATGTAATTTTTTTGAAATTTGAATGAATAGTTATTTTACAATGAAAAAAAGACCAAACAGTGGTTTTTGCCTAAAAACAGACACACAAACAAAAGAAATTAAAGATGAAAGGCTTAACATTGTTAAAATGTGAAAAAAATCACATCGTCAAATAGCTAAGAGAAAGCCTAACATTACCCATGTGTTCGATTTGTTTGACCTTCAAACACGTGCACATCTGAGGGTTAGCACGAACGAAATTATGTGAAATTTTGTAGAATATAGAAAAACACGTCTGTGACTGTTCATAAGGCACTCCAAGCCTTTGGGTTGGAAATCCAAAGCAAATCCCAAGCCCAAGGCTTGGGATTCCCAAAGCAAGAAATAACGCGCTCGCGTTATGTTTTGCCTTGCATTTTTCTTTCCCGCAAGTATGTTGTTTGTCATGTTTGACATAACGCGAGCGCGTTATAACGCGCTCGCGTTATGTTCCCCTCAAATTTTTTTACATTCAAGGCTATTAATCATGAGGGTTAAGGGATAAGGGATAGTGTTGGAGGGTTTAGGGATAAGGGATTAGCGTTTAAGGTATAGTATCAAGCCCGTTGAGGGTCTAGGAATAGGGATAGCATTTAGGGTTTAGGGATGAGGGATGATAGATTAGGGTTGAGGGTTTAGGGTTTAGAGATAGGGTTGAGGGTCGAGGGATCAGAGTTAAGGGTTGAGGGATTAGGGTTTGACATTGAGGGTTGAGGGTTGAGGTTCAAGGGTCAAGGGTTTAGGGTCGAGGGATTAGGGTTAAAGTAGAGTGTGGAGGGTGTAAGGATTAGGGATAGGGTTAGAGGGTTTAGGGATAAGGGATTAGGGTTTAAGGTATAGTATCGAGTCTGTTGAGGGTTTAGGAATAGGGATAGCATTTAGGGTTTAGGGATGAGGGATTAGAGTTGAGGGATGATGGATTAGGGTTAAGGGTTGAGGGATTAGGGTTTAGGGATAAGGTTTAGGGTTGAGGGTAGAGGGATTAGGGTTTAAGGTATAGTGTTGAGGGTTGAGGGTTGAGGGTTTAGGATTACGGTTTAGGGTTGACGGATTAGCATTTAATGTCGAGGTTAGGGTTAGAGTGTCGAGGGTAGAGGGATTAGGGATAGGGTTTAGGGTTGAAGGTTTAAGGATTGAGGGTTGAGGCTTTAGGGATGAGGGTTTAAGGCTTAAGATATAGTGTCAAGTGTTGAGGGTGTAGGGATAGGGTTTAAGTTTTAAGGGTTAAGGGTTGAGGGATAGGGATTAGGGTTTAAGGTATAGTGTTGAGGGTCGAGGGATCAGAGTTAAGGGTTGAGGGATTAGGATTTGACGCTGAGGGTTGAGGGTTGAGGTTCGAGGGTCAAGGGTTTAGGGATAGGGTGAGGGTCGAGGAATTAGGGTTAAAGTAGAGTGTGGAGGGTATAAGGATTAGGGATAGGGTTGAAGGGTTTAGGGATAAGGGATTAGGGTTTAAGGTATAGTATCGATTCTGTTGAGGGTGTAGGAATAGGGATAGCATTTCAGGTTTAGGGATGAGGGATTAGAGTTGAGGGATGACGGATTAGGGTTGAGGGTTGAGGGATTAGGGTTTAGGGATAAGGTTTAGTGTTGAGGGCTGAGGGATTAGGGTTTAAGGTATAGTGTTGAGGGTTTAGGGATAGAGTTTAGGGTTGAGGGATTATAGTGAAGGGTTGAGGGATTAGGATTTGACGTTGAGGGTTGAGGGTTTAGGGTTAGGGTTGAGAGATGAGGGATCAGAGTTAAGGGTTGAGGGATTAGGGTTTGACATCGAGGGTTGAGGGTTGAGGTTCGAGGGTCAAGGGTTTAGGGATAGGGTTGAGGTTGAAGGGATTAGGGTTAAAGTAGAGTGTGGAGGGTGTAAGGATTAGGGATAGGGTTGGAGGGTTTAGGGATAAGGGATTAGAGTTTAAGGTATAGTATCAAGTCTGTTGAGGGTTTAGGAATAGGGATAGCATTTAGGGTTTAGGGATGAGGGATTAGAGTTAAGGGATGAGGGATTAGGGTTGAGGGTTGAGGGATTAGGGTTTAGGGATAAGTTTTAGGGTTGAGGGTTGAGGGATTAGGGTTTAAGGTATAGTGTTGAGGGTTGATGGTTTAGGGATAGGGTTTAGGTTTGAGGGATTAGGGTTTAGGGTTAATGAATTAGGGTTTAATGTTGAGAGTTGAGGGTTGAGGGTTGAGGGTTGAGGGTTGAGGTTGAGGGATAGGGTTAATGGTCGAGGGATTAGGGTTAAATAAGAGTGTCGAGGGTAGAGGGATTAGGGTTTAAGGTATAGTATCGAGACTGTTGAGGGTCTAGGAATAGGGATAGCATTTAGAGTTTAGGAATGAGGGATTAGAGTTGAGGGATGACGGATGACAGATTAGGGTTGAGGGTTGAGGGATTAGGGTTTAGGGACAAGGTTTAGGGTTAGGGTTGAGGGATTAGGGTTTAAGGTATAGTGTTGAGGGTTTAGGGATAGGGTTTAGGGTTGAGGGATTAGAGTGAAGGGTTGAGGGATTAGAATTTGACGTTGAGGGTTGAGGGTTTAGGGATAGGGTTGAAGGTTGAGGGATCAGAGTTAAGGGTTGAGGGATTAGGGTTTGATGTTGAGGGTTGAGGGTTGAGGTTCGAGGGTCAAGGGTTTAGGGATAGGGTTGAGGGTCGAGGAATTAGGGTTAAAGTAGAGTGTGGAGGGCATAAGGATTAGGGATAGGGTTGGAGGGTTTAGGGATAAGGGATTAGAGTTTAAGGTATAGTATCGAGTCTGTTGAGGGTTTAGGAATAGGGATAGCATTTAGGGTTTAGGGATGAGGGATTAGAGTTGAGGGATGATGGATTAGGGTTGAGGGTTGAGGGATTAGGGTTTAGGGATAAGGTTTAGGGTTGAGGGTTGAGGGGTTAGGGTTTAAGGTATAGTGTTGAGGGTTGAGGATTTAGGATTAGGGTTTAGGGTTGACGGATTAGAATTTAATGTCGAGGTTAGGGTTAGAGTGTCGAGGGTAGAGGGATTAGGGATAGGGTTTACGGTTGAAGGTTTAAGGATTAAGGGTTGAGGCTTTAGGGATGAGGGTTTAAGGCTTAAGATATAGTGTCAAGTGTTGAGGGTGTAGGGATAGGGTTTAAATTTTAAGGGTTAAGGGTTGAGGGATAGGGATTAGGGTTTAAGGTATAGTGTTGAGGGTTGATGGTTTAGGGATAGGGTTTAGGTTTGAGGGATTAGGGTTTAGGGTTGATGAATTAGGGTTTAATGTTGAGAGTTGAGGGTTGAGGGTGGAGGGTTGAGGGTTGAGGTTGAGGGATAGGGTTAATGGTCAAGGGATTAGGGTTAAATAAGAGTGTCGAGGGTAGAGGGATTAGGGTTTAAGGTATAGTATCGAGCCTGTTGAGGGTATAGGAATAGGGATAGCATTTAGGGTTTAGGGATGAGGGATTAGAGTTGAGGGATGACGGATGACAGATTAGGGTTGAGGGTTGAGGGATTAGGGTTTAGGGACAAGGTTTAGGGTTAGGGTTGAGGGATTATGGTTTAAGGTATAGTGTTGAGGATTTAGGGATAGGGTTTAGGGTTGAGGGATTAGAGTGAAGGGTTGAGTGATTAGAATTTGACGTTGAGGCTTGAGGGTTTAGGGTTGAGGGTTTAGAGATAGGGTTGAGGGTCGAGGGATCAGAGTTAAGGGTTGAGGGTTAAGGGTTGAGGTTGAGGGATAGGGTTAATGGTCAAGGGATTAGGGTTAAATAAGAGTGTCGAGGGTAGAGGGATTAGGGTTTAAGGTATAGTATCGAGCCTGTTGAGGGTCTAGGAATAGGGATAGCGTTTAGGGTTTAGGGATGAGGGATTAGAGTTGAGGGATGACAGATGATAGATTAGGGTTGAGGGTTGAGGGATTAGGGTTTAGGGACAAGGTTTAGGGTTAGGGTTGAGGGATTAGGGTTTAAGGTATAGTGTTGAGGGTTTAGGGATAGGGTTTAGGGTTGAGGGATTAGAGTGAAGGGTTGAGGGATTAGAATTTGACGTTGAGAGTTGAGGGTTTAGGGTTGAAGGTTTAGGGATAGGGTTGAGGGTTGAGGGATCAGAGTTAAGGGTTGAGGGTTGAGGGTTGAGGTTGAGGGATAGGGTTAATGGTAAAGGGATTAGGGTTAAATAAGAGTGTCGAGGGTAGAGGGATTAGGGTTTAAGGTATAGTATCGAGCCTGTTGAGGGTCTAGGAATAGAGATAGCACTTAGGGTTTAGGGATGAGGGATTAGAGTTGAGAGATGACGGATGAAAGATTAGGGTTGAGGGTTGAGGGATTAGGGTTTAGGGACAAGGTTTAGGGTTAAGGTTGAGGGATTAGGGTTTAAGGTATAGTGTTGAGGGTTTAGGGATAGGGTTTAGGGTTGAGGGATTAGAGTGAAGGGTTGAGGGATTAGAATTTGACATTGAGGGTTGAGGGTTTAGGGTTGAGGGTTTAGGGATAGGGTTGAGGGTCGAGGGATCAAAGTTAAAGGTTGAGGGATTAGGGTTTGGCGTTGAGGGCTGAGGGTTGAGGTTCGAGGGCCAAGGGTTTAGGGATAGGGTTGAGGGTCGAGGAATTAGGGTTAAAGTAGAGTGTGGAGGGTATAAGGATTAGGGATAGGGTTGGAGGGTTTAGGGATAAGGGATTAGAGTTTAAGGTATAGTATTGAGTCTGTTGAGGGTTTAGGAATAGGGATAGCATTTAGGGTTTACGGATGAGGGATTAGAGTTGAGGGATGATGGATTAGGGTTGAGGGTTGAGGGATTAGCGTTTAGGGATAAGGTTTAGGGTTGAGGGTTGAGGGATTAGGGTTTAAGGTATAGGATTGAGGGTTGAGGATTTAGGGATGAGGGTTTAAGGCTTAAGATATAGTGTCAAGTGTTGAGGGTGTAGGGATAGGGTTTAAATTTTAAGGGTTAAGGGTTTAGGGATAGGGATTAGGGTTTAAGGTATAGTGTTGAGGGTTGATGGATCAGAGTTAAGGGTTGAGGGATTAGGGTTTGACGTTGAGGGTTGAGGGTTGAGGGTCAAGGGTCAAGGATTTAGGGATAGGGTTGAGGTTCAAGGGATTAGGGTTAAAGTAGAGTGTGGAGGGTGTAAGGATTAGGGATAGGGTTGGAGGGTTTAGGGATAAGGGATTAGAGTTTAAGGTATAGTATCGAGTCTGTTGAGGGTTTAGGAAAAGTGATAGCATTTAGGGTTTAGGGATGAGGGATTAGAGTTGAGGGATGATAGATTAGGGTTGAGGGTTGAGGGATTAGGGTTTAGGGATAAGGTTTAGGGTTGAGGTTTGAGGGATTAGGGTTTAAGGTATAGTGTTGAGGGTTGAGGGTTGAGGGTTTAGGATTAGGGTTTAGGGTTGACGGATTAGCATTTAATGTCGAGGTTAGGGTTAGAGTGTCAAGGGTAGAGGGATTAGGGATAGGGTTTAGGGTTGAAGGTTTAAGGATTGAGGGTTGAGGCTTTAGGGATGAGGGTTTAAGGCTTTAGATATAGTGTCAAGTGTTGAGGGTGTATGGATAGGGTTTAATTTTTAAGGGTTAAGGGTTGAGGGATAGGCATTAGGGTTTAAGGTATAGTGTTGAGGGTCAAGGGATTAGAGTTAAGGGTTGAGGGATTAGGGTTTGACATTGAGGGTTGAGGGTTGAGGTTCGAGGGTCAAGGGTTTAGGGATAGGGTTGAGGTTGAAGGGATTATGGTTTAAGGTATAGTGTTGAGGGTTGATGGATCAGAGTTA
Organism: Cunninghamia lanceolata; assembly: GCA_027924645.1. Taxonomy (NCBI): domain Eukaryota; kingdom Viridiplantae; phylum Streptophyta; class Pinopsida; order Cupressales; family Cupressaceae; genus Cunninghamia; species Cunninghamia lanceolata. Next base: position 2,362,412 of record BSBN01000780.1, read on the forward strand.
AGGGTTGAGGGATTAGGGTTTGACGTTGAGGGTTGAGGGTTGAGGTTCAAGGATCAAGGGTTTAGAGATAGGGTTGAGGTTTAAGGGATTAGGGTTAAAGTAGAGTGTGGAGGGTGTAAGGATTAGGGATAGGGTTGGAGGGTTTAGGGATAAGGGATTAGAGTTTAAGGTATAGTATCGAGTCTGTTGAGGGTGTAGGATTAGGGATAGCATTTAGGGTTTAGGGATGAGGGATTAGAGTTGAGGGATGATGGATTAGGGTTGAGGGATTAGGATTTGACATTGAGGGTTGAGGGTTTAGGGATAGGGTTGAGGGATTAGGATTTAACGTTGAGGGTTGAGGGTCGAGGGTCGAGGGATCAGAGTTAAGGGTTGAGGGATTAGGGTTTGACATTGAGGGTTGAGGGCATTTTCTATCAAGAACTTGATTATGAGGGCTTGCCCCTTCATTGTTATGCCTATCATATGGCGGAGCATCTGGCAAGCCCTTGCAGGAAAAAGATGTGATCAATGCAAAGGATGTGATGAATCTATAGCAGGACAAAACGCGAGCGAATTATAATGCGCTCGTGTTTTGTATTTCTATTGAAATAGTAAAAAAGTGGTTACCCCCATGATCCAGGCCCACATGCTCTATTTTCTTACTAATTCTGCGTGTGCTCTGATAAAAAAGATGTGCTTTCATGCTATTGGGAAGTTCACATGCACATTTGACACATTGTACCACCTTTGCATGAACTTTCCACCACCTTTTCTGCTTTGCCAACTTGAGAAGGAGGAAATAACATAGTTTTCACACCAAGTTTGATATATATCTATTCAAGTTTCAATTTTTGTAGTGTTTCAATGTTAATTGTGATTCAATTTTAAGAATTTAACATTGAAAAGGAAGCAAGTGGTGAAAAACTCAAATTGTTGAGGAGTTTGATGCAAGAAGATAAAAACACTAGATAATTGGGTACTCTCTCCATTCAAATCTTCATTTTTTCGGTATGTCAAGTCTATACATGCATGTTCTTTACATTTTCCTTATTTCGGATTGAATTACTTTATCATGCTTTATCATACATGTTTAAAATAGACACATTCCCAATCAAGAAAGCAGCCTACAATCTCACATGATGCCATGTATATTTTCTACACTTGGGCTCTTTAATAATTATGTGTAATAAACAAACCTTAACATACCATGATGTCAAACTATACAAGAATAAATCCTTACAACATAAAAAAAAATACAATCCCACTATTATCTTGTATTCATTTCTTAGGAACTAATATTGGTCTCTTTATCATGCTACAGACAAATTCTCCTTCATGCTGAGGAAATGATCAAGAATTAAACCAACACAGGAAGAGATAGAAGCTAAAAATGCAAAGAAAGCAGTGGCTATGAGGGAACTTCGTGAGAAGAGGAAATTGGACACGATAAATGAAGACATACCAATTGAAGAGGAACCACAACCATCACAAAGAGATATGGTATTGGCGGCACAAAGAGAACGAATGCAAAAACTTCGTGGTACGAGAGATTTGAATACCATAGTTGGAGACACATCCTTTACCGCAAGTCAACATGTAGGGACACCATCTACCACATCTCAAGTTGAGAGTACATCATCACTCACATGTGATGAAGGAGGTACGCCATCGTTCCCACCTCAACCTCAAGGTATGTCATCTATTCCATCTTCGATCGAAGGTATGCCATCTAACCCATCTCATTTAAATATTGATGAAATTCCTAATGTTGAGATGAATTTACCTAACTTGACACCACCTAGAATTTTGCATAGAAAGCCAAAGTATTTGATTGATATTGATGAGAATATTTTGCAGCCAATGGAAGGTAAGATTCCAAAATGCACTTGTAGAAGATATGCTAATAAGATTTGGAGATTGTTCTTTGAAAAGTTAAATGAGACTGCAAGATGTCAACTATTCATTGAAATGATGCGAAGTATAAAGTATAGGTCTATCATGAAGATTCTTTGGTTGAGAACATCAAAGGCTTCAAGTGAAAAATCTATTGTCAAGAATCTAATGAGTGCGTATGAGAGTGTGGGTAACACCTCATGCACAAAAGATAGTAATGCAACACGGCGTGTGATTACATCGACTATAGTAAGTAGTCAAACAAGAAAAGCTCATCTCATTAGAAAGACAAGTCAAGAATTGAGAATTAATAGGAAAACTTTATCAAGAGCCGTTGGAAGACGCTAAAGAATTGAGGACACTAATGCCAATGAATTATGGGCATTCTCGGGGAGACTACCATGAAAAGATAAACTAATTATTGAAGCATTGAGATCACTAATTAAAGACTTTTGGAAGAATTACACAAGGGTATCTCCGAATCAAAGGGATGTGGTAAGAAGGAGAATCGGTAGTCAGAACTGCGAGCCACATCCAAAGCATTTTTTGGATGAGACTCAAACACAGTTTTATGGTAAATTTCTAGAGAAGTATCCTCAAATTAAAATTTGTCAAAGATAGTTTGATTTGCTAAAACCTTTCTATGTTAAGATAAATCACACATGCACTACTTGTTGTTGTAGATTACATATTGAATTTTCTAACCATTTTGATGCTTATAGGTCTATATGTTTAGATATGCATACTAACAATGATTTGCAGGGTTGTGCCATATGTGCCCCACCAACATCTTCAAGAGACTTCATATCAAGAATTTTATGTGAAAGAGAGGAAGGTCAAATATTCTACAAGAAATTATGCTTGGATGGCACATGTCATCATTGCGGTGGCTTGCAACATTTGCCAATATGTGAACATATGGAAATAACACATGCGGTTGGAAACAAACTAGTAGAGTTTGGTAAGTATAAAACAGTGGCATACAATACAAAAGATGGTAAAGAAGCAAAGAGGTGTGAATTAGTTATTGAAAATATTCCAGTGTATCAGTTTATGCCTATATTTCGTGACAGCATAGTGTATGAGTATGCAAGACATGCCCATAGAGCTCGATGGTTGGACTTGCAATTCAAGTTATGCAAGGACACATTTCTGGTTGGTAGCATTGTTTCAGTCGTCAACTTTGCAGAGAACTATAGTCTACAGCCACAGCGTGAGGTGCAATCACAATATTACAACTCCACACAGGTTTCTATATTTGTGCACATCGCATTCATTCATGCGAATGATAGTACAGAGGATGACAGAAAGATCATAAGGGAGTATAATTTCTATATTAGTGATGATCACACGCATTCTCTGGAGTTCGTGCAAGGTTGCTTTCAGGTGTTCTACAATGATTTGGCTAGAAGGGGCATATCGTTCAGTCAGCATATCATATGGTCGGATAATTGTGTGTCACAATTCAAGAACTCACAGAATTTCTATTGGCTGAGTAGGAGGCATAATTTTACAGGTATTAAATATATGTGGAACTTTTGTGAGGCCGGGCATGGAAAGGGGGAGCATGATGGTGCAGGAGCATTATCAAAAGAGCCATAGCACGAGAAGAGTTAAAGTATAAAGACAATGCAAAGTTGACAGATGCAAAATTGATTGTCGAGTGGTGTATGCTTCCATGGGTCCAGGTAATGAAGGTAAGTCTTTAGTTCATAGATTTTTTTGGTTGATAGATGATACTAACATTGCACCATATGAGGATTATTGTACACTGACAGGATCAAATGAGATGCACTCTTTCAGAAGCTCAATTGCAGGTTCATGGAGTATCCATACACGAAAGATGTCATGCTTTTGTTCTTCCTGTACAATTCAAGTCTGGGATGAGTGTGAGTCAAAGGAGTGGGTTGACGAATGGCAGTTAAGTTATCTTAGCCCACTTGACACATATCGACCCCCAACGGCACTAGAACTAACATAGATGGAATCGTCAGTTGACTTTGACCACATATCAGATTTAGTTCAACCAGGTAATATAGGGCACATATATGCATCTAATTTCATCTAGTTCAACCAGGTAATGTCATCTTACTTTGTAGTGTTTTTGTAATGTTGACTAATTTCATCTAATTTGCTACACATATCAATGTAGGGCAAGTATATGCAGTTATTGCAGATGAAGATAATGAAGAGGGAACAGATTATTACTTATGTCATTGTGTTGAGGCCAAAAAGAAATTGGAGGCCCCTGTTACAGATGGAGAAAACATCGAATACCCTATAGGATCAGTGGTTATTACTGGAATATGGCTTAGAAGGTACCCACATAAGAGTGTTAATATTTGGCTATTTCAAGACTTTGACATGCATCGGAAGATTCTTCATTACTCGAACCTTGTCGTGGCATCCAATGTTCATTTGATAAAGTATCGAGGTAGACCTTTGAACAAAATATTGTGGAAGGTGCGTGAGTCTGACCATGAAGCAATACTTGACACAATAAAGAGTAGAGCAAACCCGGATGGTTCATTGGATTAATTTGTAAGTATTCACATTGATTTTTTAAAGTTATGTTACATTGAGTTGTAAGTATGCACATTAATTTGTAAGGTTTGTCTTTTTTTATTTCCTCCTGCATTTTTACACATATGTACACATTTTTACATCATGATGTTATGCATTTTTGGTGTCCTGCTCCTAATGCGACCAAACTCATAACTCACCCTACTTCCTCTAGACACCATTTGATGATCTCTCCAACACTCTGGATCCAAGGCACCCAATCATGATGATGACCTATATACCATTCTCCCAAGGTGCTCATAATGAATGAAAAGAAGACCAAGGGCACCCAAGATTAATAGACTTATTTCTTTCAATTTTGATGATCCAAACTCTTGCAATATGACATCCACTTTCATGCCTTTAGATCTTCCTTCGCTTATAGTGTGCCAAATCAAGTTGAAAAATCTACATAAGGGCGCCAAACTGGATGAAAGGAGACATGAAATGCGCCTTAGGACTCCATGCTAAGGTTTGAGCCATTAAAGTCTCTTGATATTAGGCGCTCATGATGATGAAACTTAGAGCTTTTTCCTTTCCTATGCGCTCATCTAAGATGTTTGAATGATAAGGAGCACCTCGACCTCTATAATGTACATTGGGCACCAAAATCAAGGTGATTTTAAGTCACTTTGAGTCATTTGGGGTCAATTTAAGTCTTTGAGTCATGTTGCAAAAAAGTGTCAATGTTGTCAAGTTGCACAAAGAAACTTTTGCATTTTTGGTATCCTGCTCGTGATGTGACCAAACTGACTGTTCCAATGCATCCGAATGGGTACATTTATGCTAGCATGGTCCTTTTTTTCACCCAAACATGTCGAAACAGTCTGAGCTACATTGTACCGACGATATCCCTGAAGAGTCCAAAGTGCAAAAAGGCAGCAATCTTTGATGAGATGTTACTTGAAAATTATGTCACTTAGAAATATTTCGTCTAAGGCAACATGATCATGTAGAGTGCCTCTACAATAACCTCTCTCAGTTTTTTATATCTCTAAGGCGTTTGCCCGTGGTGAAAGGTTTTCTGCTGCCCCAAAAATCGTCAGAAGGAGGCAGTGTAAAGTTGCAAAGGGGTGTAACTTTCATCCTGCTCCTGATGCAACCAAACTGATTATTCCAACACATCCAAATGGGTACATTTACGCTAGGCATGGTCCTATTTTTCACCCAAACATGTCAAAACAGTCTAAGCTACATTGTACCGACGATATCCCTGAAGAGTCCAAAGTGCAAAAAGGCAGCAATCTTTGACGAGATGTTACTCAAAAACTGTGTCACTTAGAAATATTCTGTCTGAGGCAACACAATCACGTAGAGTGCCTCTACAATAACCTCTCTCAGTTTTTATATCTCTGAGGCATTTGCCCGTGGTGAAATGTTTTATGTTGCCCCAAAAATTGTCAGAAGGAGGCAGTGTAAAGTTGCAAAGGGGTGTAACTTTCGTCCTACTCCTGATGCAACCAAACTGACTATTCCAACGCATCCGAATGGGTACCTTTACGCTAGGCATGGTCCTATTTTTTACCCAAACATGTTGAAACAGTCTGAGCTACATTGTACCGACGATATCCCTGAAGAGTCCAAAGTGTAAAAAGGCAGCAATCTTTGATGAGATGTTACTCGAAAACCGTGTCACATAGAAACATTTTGTCTAAGGCAACGCGATCATGTAGAGTGCCTCTACAATAACCTCTCTTAGTTTTTTATATCTCTGAGGCATTTGCCCGTGGTGAAAGGTTTTCTACTACCCCAAAAATTGTCAGAAGGAGGCAGTGTAAAGTTGCAAAGGGGTGTAACTTTCGTCCTGCTCCTGATGCAACCAAACTGACTGTTCCAATGCATCCGAATGGGTACATTTACGCTAGGCATGGTCCTATTTTTCACCCAAACATGTCGAAACAGTCTGAGCTACATTGTACCGACGATATCCCTGAAGAGTCCAAAGTGCAAAAAGGCAGCAATCTTTGATGAGATGTTACTCAAAAACTATGTCACTTAGAAACATTCTGTCTAAGGCAACATGATCACGTAGAGTGCCTCTACAATAACCTCTCAGTTTTTATATCTCTGAGGCATTTGCCCGTGGTGAAAGGTTTTCTGTTGCCCCAAAAATCGTCAGAAGGAGGCAGTATAAAGTTACAAAGGGGTGTAACTTTCATCCTGCTCCTGATGCAACCAAACTGATTGTTCTAACATGTCCGAATGGGTATATTTACGCTAGGCATGGTCCTGGTTTTCACCCAAACATGTCGAAACAGTCTGAGCTACATTGTACCGACGATATCCCTGAAGAGTCCAAAGTGCAAAAAGGCAGCAATATTTGATGAGATGTTACTCGAAAACTGTGTCACTTAGAAACATTCTGTCTGAGGCAACGCGATCATGTAGAGTACCTCTACAATAACCTCTCTCAATTTTTTATATCTCTAAGGCATTTGCCCGTGGTGAAAGGTTTTCTGCTGCCCCAAAAATCGTTAGAAGGAGGCAGTGTAAAGTTGCAAAGGGGTGTAACTTTTGTCCTGCTCCTAATGCAACCAAACTGACTGTTCCAATGCATCTAGATGGGTACATTTACGCTAGGTATTATCTTTTTTTTCACCCAAACATGTCGAAACAACCGAGCTACATTGTACCCACGATATCCCTAAAGAGTCCAAAGTGCAAAAAAGTAGCAATCTTTGACGAGATGTTACTCAAAAACCGTGTCACTTAGAAACATTCTATCTAAGGCAACCCAATCACGTAGAGTGCCTCTACAATAACCTCTCTCAGTTTTTTATATCTCTGAGGCATTTGCTCGTGGTGAAAGGTTTTCTGCTGCCCCAAAAATCGTTAGAAGGAGGCAGTGTAAAGTTGCAAAGGGGTGTAACTTTCATCCTGCTCCTGATGTGACCAAACTGACTGCTCCAACGTGTTTGAATGGGTACATTTACGCTAGGCATGGTCCTATTTTTCACCCAAACATGTCGAAACAGTCTGAGCTACATTGTATCGACGATATCCCTAAAGAGTCCAAAGTGCAAAAAGGCAGCAATCTTTGACAAGATGTTACTCGAAAACCATGTCACTTACAAACATTTCGTCTAAGGCAACGCGATCACGTAGAGGCCTCTACAATAACCTCTCTCAATTTTTTATATCTCTGAGACATTTGCCCGTGGTGAAAGGTTTTCTGCTGCCCCAAAAATTGTTAGAAGGAGGTAGTGTATTAAGTCAAGATGAAAGCCTATTCACTCTAGGCACCTGTTGTGACCAAATCACACATTACGCCAGAGAATCCCAAACATGTGCCTTGAACAAGTGATGCTACAAGTGGTGAACAAAATGGGCGCCTTGAAGAATTGAGCCCTCCAAGACATCTTGCAATTGCCTAAAAGTCCAAAATTTACATAAGTGAGTTAAGGCGCCATTTTCCATCTCCAGAGCCTCCTTTGAGCGCCTTAACATGGAGTGAATGTTTTAGTCTATGAAAGATTGCGCCTAAAGAATATAACAACCCCTTGAGTCACTAGGATGAATTAAGTTAACAAAATAAACTTCATTGAGGGAGGTGCACTTGTGCATCTAGACAACTCCAGTTTAGCGCTGAGAAAAAGCATGTTTAGAGACACCCCTTGAATAAACCCTCTAGAACCAACAACCATAGCTCAAGATCCATAACCATGAGAAGATAAAGCATTAAAAAAATTTATCTAAAGGATGGGAAATACCTCTTAGATGATAGTCTGCCGAGTAGACCAAGAGTGAGGAATGAGAATGCTCCTCGAAGATACACCAAGCCACAATGACTCTCTCCAATAAGAATCTTCTCTAGGTCCATAATTAACTCATGCCCATATCCAAGTGAAAGTCTCCTTGGTCTTCCTGCTAAAACCTCTAAAGGGTAACCATCCCAACAATTGTCTCTAATCCCAAGAGAACTCTAGCCTCACCCAAGTCTCGAAGTATGTATGAGAACCTACAACCAATCAATCCATGTTAAGCTCCAAATGCAACACCACATTATCATGAAGCTCCCAAGCACATGACCAATGTACTCAATACCAAGAGAACCAACAAGACCACTGTCAAAACTCCAACTACAAAATTAGGTATCCAAACATGACATCATGATCTAACATCTCCTCCTAGAAGATCACATGCACCAATACAGAGAATTCTAGGGTATTATCTGACCAAAAACATTGATGGGTTCATGCAATGTGTATCATTGATATTTTGCACTCATATTTATTATTAATCCATGAAACTTATATGGGTATCCCTCAATCACAATCATGTCATCATAAACACAAACATAGAGATCTTTTGGAGGATATTTTAATTTTATTAACATAGTAGTAGAAAGCCTTAATACATTACAAAATATCAATTACATGACACACTTCCAATAGATTTCCATTGTCTAGGGTCTCTAGGGGTTCCAAGTCCTCCAAATATTGCTCCAATAGATCTACATGTTAAAAATAGCCCCTCTCCTACACAATCTTCTTCTAGCAAATTCCCTAAATCTTTTCCATTAGTGTAGAAAAAGAAAAGGATGGGAAACTATAGAGCAAAGTGTGGGAGGACAAGATTATGATCAAAGGCCTTGTGAGCAACTTTAACAACCTCATTAACTTCTCTAGTTGCTTCTACTACACTTTTTATCACATAGCCATCACATTGTAAAATTGTAACCCCTTCTCTATGATAAGACTACAAATATTTAAAATCATTATTTACCACCAAACTTCTTGTTGAACTATAAGCTTTTCTATATAATAGGACTACATAAACTTAAAATTGTAATATACCACCACACTTGTTGGAGGATTCTGTAAAGGGAAAATAACAATATTTGTAAAAACTATAAAATACCACCACACTTGTTGAAAATTTAAATTTCCTTCAATATGCTAAGGATAGAGATATCAATTGAAAAATTACCATGCTGCAAAATTGGAACTCCTAAATGCTAAGACTACATAAATTTAAAATTTTTGTTTAGCACCACACTTGCCATGGAATTACAATCCCTTTTATATGCTAAGACTACAATGAATTAAAGATGTAATAATCGTTACGATTTTTTATGATCAACAAACCTACCCAAGACCAAATGCCTACAAGCTAATCACAAAACCAAATGAATAGAATAATTGCTATTCTATTTTCAATATTATGAGGCAAAGTTACAATCAGAAACATACATATATATAGGCCTCTTGGATGCATGAATCAAGGAGATGACATGCATAAGAGGTATGGGTTAACTCTCAATCACTGTCAATCAAGAGGTGAGTTAACTCAACCTAACTGAGAAGTTAAGAGTTGAACTGCTAATCAATGGATTAGTTCACTCAACTTGACTAAGAAAGAAGTGGCCTAGACTGAATATAGGTGGCACCTAAATATCATCAATCAAGAGTTCATGAGGTAGTGGTGGCACTTGTGTACCTCAAGTCAAAGTGTACCCATGCATTTATTATCTACTTAGGTGAGAATAATTAAAAGTTCATATTATCCTAAGTAAACTTATTAAATAGGTGTAATATCACACTTAGGATATATAATATATCCAAGGTGAATAAAATATTACACCATCACCCCGCATAAGTGAAACTTAGGAGAAATGAGAAATGATAAATGGGTTTTGGCTACTAGGCCATGTTGATGCTGAGATATGCCACAATCAAATCAAGAGTCCTAGGCCTAACTGAAGAATGTGACTATCCAAAACCTAGGGGAAATGGATGTAGAACATGATCCAAAGATAAAGATGATACAACAATAGTGATGGAACTATCATAAAAGAGGATATGATGTCCTCAATGACATCCTCCAAGTATAAAAGATGGGACTCACAAAACAAACATGCAATGTCTATCAAGTACTCATCCCAAGTAGCTATATCTAGAAGATGATGAAGGTCCTACTACACTGAATCACTAGAAGCTCCATTCAAAACAACACTAAACTCTGAAGAAGCAATAGGATATGGAGGAGATGGAATGTCAACAAATGTATCTAGAACCCCATTTGATAAAAGAATACCAAGATTCAAATGACTATACTGTATCTCCTCAAAGGTGTCCACACTAGATGCTTGAATGTGAACATCGACCAAAGGAACATCAATAGAAAAATGTGAGAAGGTGTACAATCTAGATCAATCATTTACCTCCCCAGTTGCAACAATAATATCTCCACTTTGCAAATCTTGAATGAGCACAACATCTAGTGTGAACTCAACACTCTTCCTTGTCCCACTATGTGTGACTTGATAGATAAAAAAGAGATTAGTTGATAATGAAGGTATGAAAAGGACATCATTGAAGGATCTCTTAGTCATGTCAATAGACCCTCACCCATGAAAATGCATATATGTGTTATTACCCATCAAGATATGTGGTGTTAAACAAGTCTCAAATGAAGAAAACATACTCTGTAATGAAGCCATATGATGTGAGGCTCCAAAATCAAGGATCCATCATTTTGATGTAGAATTTGCAATTACAACAAGTGCTTGCCCCTTTTATTTCTCTAACTTTGAATGAGAAGAAGATGATGAATTTGTTGAAGGTAAATTTGTCTTTTTTAGAATATCCTTTTTAGATTTCCTCTAAGGACTTCTAGTGGAGGAAAAATCTCAAACTAGAAATCACAAATTCAATTAGCGTACCTCTCCCAAGCCTATCCAAAAGTCACATAGTACCATGCATATCCATCAAACACCACAATGCAATCAAAATCCTAACAACATGCCCATGATCCAAGATCAAGTGCAATCATGCAAAGATATTATCAATCACAAGCCTATTAAGAATGAACTAGAGTCTTCTAGTACCATACTTTTCCATCAAACACCATCATGTAATCCATGGCCTATCAAGCCTATCAAAGAAAATGCAAACATCCTATGTAATACAATCAGACTTTAAATATTTGAAGTAGCCATCTACAAATATCCATTCAAACGTGGATTTATAATGCAAGTATGGATGCCATCAATAAAAAAGATTTGTATTAACCAAATATCCATATAGGCATACATCAATATCTGTCGATATAAGTATAACATATATACAAAATAGCCATATAGGCTTACAAGAATGCCATATAGGCATATAATGTCAACTATGTACAATACAAAATATATGTCCACAAATGCCATATAGGCATACAACAAAGGAACACAATAAAAAGTCATTCCCCCCTGGCTGATGAAGAGAATAAATCACGAGCAGCCTTTGATCTTCTAGGGGATGGAGAAGCGCATGTGGGTGGTCTACTATGAACCTGAGCGCTACTCCTCCTATTTAGGTCTTCCTGCATCTTTACATGTTACAATAAAAAGTATAGACATTAATATATAGAAATTACATGTTATAAAAAATGAAACATTTAGCAAAATAATCACTTACCGCTAACATATAATCTGTCTCCTCGCTTGCCTCAGTAGCAGGAATAGGCCCTGGTGATGTCATGTCCTATAGAAACCATCCAGATAGAAATTAAACTTCAAATCAATAATCATTTGATTTTTCAAAAAAAGACAACTATAACAATGAATGTAAATTGAAATTTACTAATCTGCCTCATACCCCTGTCAATGCCATGGAGCTATGAATCGCAGAGGCCACACCCTGCTCCATTGCCCTATGAACATGGGGAGGTGTCTCCGCAGCCTGCATCATCTGGAAATAAAACAACATTATTCAATTACGAAAACTATAATAGTGATGCAAATCATGGCTCCTAACATACACACATGTTCATCTAAACATGGAAGTACACACAATAAAGCACACAAATCACATACAAAAATTTAGTAAGTACAATTCATTCATTAAACTATTTATTTTATTACCTCCGTAAAGCTTTGAAGTCCACCACCGCTGGCAGGTGTTGCCGTGAAATCTACAGTATTAACCTATTCAACATCCAAAATTAGAAATTAGAATACCATTCATATAACGATGCTATTCACATGTAATATTTATAATTGTTTACTAGTTACATACCTCGACAGTAGATGATCTAGTGAAAAATGCAGGTGGAGAACCACTGAAAACTGCATCGACGCTATGACCCTGAAATTTCATTAAAATCATCAATTTAAATTAGTTAATCTTGTATTTCAAAAATAAAATTTAATAAATTAAATTCAATAAACTTGCTAATATTTACCTAAGTATCAAGGCTAAAAGTCTCACTCAGGAGGGTATCTGTTATCACCATCTACTCAGCTGCAGATGTAGCCTGTGCACCTGCGTCCTGACTGTCCATGGGGTCATAACCACAGGCTGACCCGCAAGCCTGGCAAGTATGCGGTGGGACCCTACTCCTCGCACTATCTCCCAACCCACTCTGTGTTGCAGGACCGGCATGCTCTATGATGCTTTGGGTCAAGGCACTAATCGACTAAAGTGTATCAACCTCAACACTCTCCTTCACAATGGAAGGGATAGAAACATGCTCGTGGGTTGGTCTGCTGATTACTCGTCTCACTACTCGCTGTGGGTCAAGACGTGCCCCTGGTCTATCTTGTGCTGACCCCCCACCTCTACCCTGGAAGTCCCGCATATCAAAATAGTTTGGCACTTTATTGAGGACAAACTCGCAGTAGAGTTTCCCCAAAAAGTATTGCGGGACCTCATAGTTATTGCATGGAGGATGGTCAAAAACCATCCACCACCTCTACCCAAAATTATCCCTTATCGCTTGGTTGTTGCACCAATGGATAGGGAACCTCTTGCATGTAATGGATGGAGGTTGATTTGTTTGTGGGTTTGTGAAAATTGAACACAAGTCTAATTTTGTAATTTGTAATTTTTTGACATCTTGGTATGACAACTTGTCTGCATAGTAATCTGTAAACTCTCTTTTTTTATCCGTCCAACTAGTTATTTGCTTGCTAATTGAATCTACATTTGATAACATAGACTCAAGAGATTCGGCAAGCGTGGACCTATGCAAGGTTGAAGTGGAAGGATCTTTCAACCTTGCAATTATATCTTCAATTTCCTTTTTGTTGTTTTCAATTTGCCCCATTATATTATCTAGTGTTCCAGGGGCATGTCAAGGAATGAATGGAGGAGGTTGTTGTTCTGCAGGTATTTCCTCCTCAGGATTTTGTGGATTTTAAGGAGGAGAAGGAGGAGGAGGAGGAGAAGGAGGAGGTGCATTAACATTTCCTGACAATTAACGAAATATACATCAAAAATCAACAAAAACCTACCTATTTAGAAAGAAATTCAAACAAAAAAACAAAGATAACTCACCCCTTTGGCGTGCTCGACGTCGCAGTGGCATTTTGGCGATGAATCGATAAGCTTTTTGTGTTGATTGGTGTTTTGTAGAATGCGAGCGTGTTTTTGAGGGTTTGGCAGTCGCAGGTAGAGGAGAAAATCAGAAAGAAATAAAATTGGATTGCCTTTTTTTATTTATACTAGGTCATAACGCGAGCACATTATAACGCGCTCGCGTTATGGCTCGGTAATGATGAACCTAAGGCTTGTCATTACCAAGCCATAACGCGAGCACTTAAATTTTTTTGAAATTATTTTGGCCACTTTTTGGCCCCCCATCTTCTTGCACTTACCCACAATCCAATTTCTCTTCCATTGTCTCCTCATCAACCAACCAAAATAACCTACATAATTCTAAATCAAGTGCCACTCCTTTTCAAAATGCATAGTTACACCACTTAACAATAGAATTTGCATTGCTAAATGTAGCACTACATTGAATCTTTAGTTGTTATTTAATTAGAGCTCTCTTCACACATGTTAGGTTTCAGGAAGATCAGAGCAATAAACACTAACAATTATATGCAAATTAAATAACCCAAATCTAACAATGAAGAATAACACAAAAGAGATCAACACAAAATTGTAACATGGTTCACTCAAAATGGGCTACATCCACAAAAACTCAGCCATCCAATGATTTTATTATCTAGTGCAAAATAGATTACAATCTCATGAATTCAATCCCACAACATACATCTGAGCTGCTTATAACAAGCTTTTCGAAAACTTCTAGAATTAGGTTTACAATGTCATTTTTCATTTGTCGGTTAACAAAAAATAACTACCGACCCCGAACCCCAGCAAGGATACGTTACAAGTGTACAATATTTGCATGATCATTCGCCACATACCAACAATCTCCCACTTGGAGACTGATCTTGGACGACACTGTTGCACTTGCAGCTCCCACTGGATTACAATTCTAGCTGGTTTCTTATATCCACCATTATCAGTCATGAAGGCCAATGGAAACTGATGAGGAAATTAGTTTCTCCCATGTAACTGCCTTTGTGAACATATCTGCAGGATTCTCACTTGTGTGAATTTTCTCCAGCTTCAACTGGCCATCCTCCAAAACTGACCAGATGAAGTGGTATCTGAGCTGTATGTGCTTAGTTTTTGAATTCAGAGTTGAATTCTTAGCAAGATGAATGGCACTCTGGCTATCAGTGTACAAAGGGCTATCTTCTTGTCGTTGTCCCAATTCCTCCAGAAAATGTTGTAACCAAATCATCTCCTCATTAGCTTTCGTAGCAACAACATACTCAGCTTAAGTGATTGAAAGCGCAACAACCTTTTGCAACATTAAAATCCAACTGACTACAGTACCACCTACAGTAAAAACATACCCTGTAGTACTCCTCCTGCTATCAATATCACCCGCTAGATTAGAGTTAACATATCATTTTAGAGTAGAATTTGTTCCTCCAAAACATAGTTTCTTTGAAGTAGTACCTCTCAAATATCAGAGAATCCATTTTACTGCATTCCAATGTTCCATTCTTGGATTTCTCATATACCTACTCACAACTCCCACTGCATGTGCAATATCTGGCCTTGTGCATACCATTGCATACATCAAGCTACCAACTGCTGATGCATATAGTATCTTAGACATTTTGTCTTCCTCCTCTTGTGTCTTTGGACACATCTCCTTAGTCAACTTAAAATGACTAGGTAAAGGTGTACTAACTGCTTTTGCATTCTGCATGTTAAACTTTTTCAACACCTTCTCTACATACTCACTTTGAGACAAAAATAATTTTCTATTTGTCCTGTCCCTTGTGATCGTCATACCAAGGATTTGTTTTGCTGCACCCAAATCCTTCATAGCAAATGAATTTTCTAATTTCTTCTTAAGTTCATTAATATATTGCATGTTAGACCTGGCAACAAGCATGTCATCAACATAAAGCAACAAGATAATATAGCTGCCATTAAATCCAATTTCTTAAAATAAACACAATAATTAGAATGAAATCTTTTGTAACCTTGTTCATCCATTAAACTATCAAATTTCAAATACCATTGCTGAGGTTCTTACTTCAGGCCATACAAACTCTTCTTTAACTTGCACACAAATTGCTCCTTTCCCTTGACCTCATATCCCTATGGTTGTTACATGTATATTTCTTCTTCCAAATCCCCATGGAGAAATGTTGTTTTCACATCTAGTTGTTCAAGATGCAAGTCTTTCGCAGCCACAAGACTTAGAATAGTTCTAATAGAAGTCATCTTTACAATCAGAGAAAATATTTCATCAAAAACTATAACTTTTTTCTGTGCAAAACCTTTTACCACAAGTCTGGCCTTATATCTTTTCTTGCCTCCATCTTCTTCCTTCAACCTGTAAACCCATTTATTTAGCAATGCTCTTTTACCTGCAAGTAATCTGACTAAGTCCAAAGTCTTATTCTGCAGCAAGGAATCCATTTCCTCTTTCATGCCTAGATCCCACTGCTTTTTGGTATCTACCTGCATTGCTTCTTCATAACCTTCAGGTTCACCAGAATCAGTTAATAATATAGAATATAATGATGGAGAAAATCTTTCTGGAGGTCTAGTTATCCTTGTAGAATGTCTAACACTTGCAGGAGTCTATGGGATAACTTGTTGTTGCTGAGCATCAGGTACCACTGGCATTTTATTTTCTAGAATCTCATCCAGCACCACATATTCCTTTTTGGCATGATCATGCTTCTTTTCTTGTAGTTGTCCTTATAGATGACCTTCTCATTTTATGATTTTCATAATCCCATAACCGATAACCAAATTCATCTATTCCATATCCAATAAGGTACATTTTTTAGACCTAGCCTCAAGCTTGGTTCTATTTTCAATATCAACATGGACAAAATCTTCACAACCAAAGGTTTTTAAAAATAAATAGTTTAACTTTTTACCCATCCATGCCTCCTCTGGAATGCCACCATCCAAAGGATTTGAAGGTTCATGTTTATAAAATAAACAACGGTATATACAACATCTGCCCAAAAGTGTAAGGGTGGTCCAACATGCAATCTCATGCTCCTTGCATGCTCCATAATGGTCCTATTCATCCTCTCAGACACACCATTTTCTTGTGGGGTTCCAGGAACCGTTTGCTACCTACAGATTCCATTAGATGAACAGTAATTTTTAAATTCTCTGCTGCAATACTCAACACATACCAACAACACATGCACCTTGTCTCTCTTTTGGAGGGTAGTTTTTTTCTCATAGGGTTTTCTACCTTTCTCCACTTTATGAGAGATTACTTTGTACATGGGTACCTCACTAGGCCTAGTAGTCGGGACCCATCTCTTCTTTTACCCACCTAAGTGTGTTAGTGTATATTTTACCCCACACACATGGGTAAAATACACATCATATTTTACCTCACACATGGGTAAAATACAAGTTGCATAAGCCTAGTTACGTGTCTAGTTAGGTGTCTTAGTTTGATCAAGTCAAACTGACACCTCTAGTTGAGTGTTGAAGTTGACTTCTAAGTTGACTCAACCTCTACTCCTATATGTACACACTTTGATTTATCAATACTTGATTTTGATGCCAACATTATATTAGTTGATTCAAGTGTTTCTTAGATTGGTGAGGTAAACCCTTCGAACTGGCTTAACGACTGCTAATAGTCACACAATATAGTGCAAAGATGTGTGAGAAGAATAGCACATCAATAGAATCTGGTCCCAGATCTATGGTTGTACGTTTCTTATGAAGACCAACTACACATCAGATTCAGGTAGGGCGTACAAAATCTGTGAAAAAAGAGAATAGAATGGGTCTGTGAAAGTAACCTAAGGCCCAATGCTAGCTTGGAAATGCTATAAGAACTAGTTTACTAATTGATCAAAAGAGAGAATAGAATGGTTAGGAAGTGATCAAAACCAATCCAACGTCGTATCCTTAAGGGAATGGGGGAATAGGTTTGCTAAAAGAGCATCCTAAAATAGAAAGTTATTGCAAAGAGTAGTGAAAGCAGAAATATGAGTATTCGAATCATCCTTGCTTGTATATTTTTCAAATCTAGGGGCCTCAAAAGCATGTGGAAATGGTGTAGCTAGATTAGCAAGAGAGAGAGGATTGTGTTGACAGTAAGTAGGCATAAGGGGTTGTGTTGATGAAGTGGACAAAGAAGCAAGTTGTTGTAATGTACCAACAATTTCCAATAGTTGGTTTATCACAAGACTAGTGGTATGTGAGAGTGGAGGAAGTGGAGCAGAAATAGGGGGTTGTGAAATATGTTGAGAAATTATAAGGTTACTGGGAGGAAGATTAAACTGTAAAGGCCTCAAGGGTGACGGGAATCTATATTGATTACTAGGATCCAGTCCACTAGAAGATGAGGCAAATCTAGCATTGCAGAATGAGCACAATTGGTGGTCGTGTGTACAAAAGTATAAGTGTGAATACTTACGGTAGGTAGAGGCAAGGAGACCTGATTGCTAGGGGTGTGAGACTAGGAGTTCTAAGCACCTAGAATACAACTCACCAATGGCAGGGTTTCGCTATGCACAATGTGAGCAACGCCCCAAAGAAAGTGAATGCCCTAAGGATGATTATTTAGCATGATGCAAAGAGCATCAACCAAAGGAACAGTAGAACCAAATATATCCTCATGAGAAGAAATTTTGAAAATCACCTAACTCACGATCTAATGCATTAAATTTTTCTTATGGGACAAACTCAAGTATTGCTTTGTGGTCAAAAACTTGCTCCGCATCATGAAATGATGTCATCGGCACAAAACAAGAAGAAGAGGGAGATGAATGAGACACATTAACTTGTTTAGAGGAAAGTTGAGAGAAGTCAGGAGCCAAGCAAATAGGGGTGGAAGGATTAGCAAAAAATTCCATTGTGGTCAATTTCCTTAAATTTCTTTTACTGCTACACACCATGTACTATGAATTAGAAGATTGGGTCATAAAGCTCATAAACTACATCCAGGCCTTACAACACACAGTGCTAAGTGATGAAAATAAAATTTTGTTTTTGTTTTTGAGAATGTGCTTGTTTAGAATAGAGGGTTCACCATAAATGTAGGGTTCACCATAGCTAGGAAGAGAAGGTTTTAAAATATTTAGAATATGTTGGGTTCACCAAAAATGTAGTGTGGGAGAATTACTTATCAATCTACTTGCTTCAATTGAGAGAACTCTCCACTACAACTACACTTGGGTTCTCCTATCTAAGGTGTCAGATGTTAACTAAATCTATCCTAGATCACTGCAGAACCACAATGCATCCCTAGCAAAGCAATGCGACCTAAACAGGTGATTAACAATGGACAGAAACAAATAGAATCCATACAAATAACTACTATAAATAGAATCTGAAATAGACAATTACAAAAATGAAATAAGGTAGGAAAGAGGAACATGGGATAGAAAGGAGAGGGTCTCAGCCTCAGATGATAGCGCACCATGAGGACTTCTACGCTGGGTGCTAGAGTCCAAAATATATGCAAAATAAAAACTGATAGGTCTAGATGAACCTATAGCATCTGCACAACAAAAATTCCAACATAGATTATACCTAGTGATATTTGGTTGAAATAGAAATGAAAAGGAAACTAATTAAACTAAAGTAAATGAAGAGGGACAAACACAAAAGGAAGTAATATGAAACCTTCGTGTAGATGTAAGGTCTTTTCTCCAAGGAACCTACAAAAGGAAGAGGAAAAATGGTGGAGCTACTTGGGGACTTGCCTCAGTCAAGTCCCTATGTTGGTATTTCTACCTTCACGAGTAGAAATTCAAGATATGGCATAGAAATCAAAAGGAAAATGTGCATTCTTATCCTAAGTGTATCTAGGAAGGTAAGAACAACAAATAAACAAGTAAAACAATAATAGTTCCTTCCCTAGTCTACAGGGAGAGAAACCCACAATATGTAGCTTGTGCAACAAATAATAGGTGGTCTACACCCAACAAAAATGTAACAGTGGTGGTCTACACCAAGCAAAAAAAGCACAACAATGGTGGTCTACACAATACATATTCAAAATAAAACTATTCTAAATACAATAAAGAACAAACTTACCAATGTCAACACCAAGAAGAGGCAGCAAACTCCCCAAGGGCTCAAAGAATAAAGGTAGCTTCAAACCCCAGTGAAGAGAGCATCCTCAAAGGGCACCAAATAGAACCAAAACCTCCAAGAGCCAATGGGAGTGATCTTGCAATGCCAAAGAGCATCAAAAATCACCTATAGCTACTGTAGAAGTCTAGTTTATACTAGAAAATAGTAGAGAGTTGTATGAGAGCCAAAATATGTTTAAGAATGAGAGAGAGAATGAATGTATGTGAGAATGAATTCCAAACTCCTTCCAATACACTTCCAAGAGGTAAGAATCTTGAAATATCATGCAAGGAGTCATTCTACGACCTCTAGAGACGTTACCAAGAATCCTCATGATCACCCAAGGTGTGTTGTAATGCCCAAAAATGGATACATGTCAGAAAATAGATACAGGACACTAGCGTAGCACGTCGACATCCATGCGGAGCACTCAGGCCCAGGTAAAACTAGCGCCTAGTCGTACAAGGCACCTTAGGACTTATAAGCACCAAAATCACGCACAACCTCCACGAGGACCGCATGATGACTCATAATCCTTGTCACATCCATGTAAGCATGAAATAATACCCTCTCAATAGTGATTCTCTTGGTAACATATGGGTTTTCACTTCTCTTTTTTGTTTCCCCTTTGTTGTACTAACCTTTCCCCCGCTTTCGACACTTTTTGACACTTGTCACTTTCTGTGCTTGCAACTTAGTCTCTAAGCCTTTTATTCATCTATTTGTTGTAATTTGACCTTTTCCTAATGTTTTTCATCCAATCCAACCCATAGGAGCCCTCTATAGTACCTCCCAAGCCATCTCCAACTTTCAATTTTCAATTATGCTCAACTAGGACAAATCTCCCCCTATTATTTCAGGATCTACCCCGAGAGATTTGACATTTGCAAGTGGAGATTTGCTGTTTGATCACCTTTCGACTGGTTTCTAGAGGTAGTTCACCTCCTCATCACCTAACTAACCATCTCCCATCATGCATTTCAACCCATGTCCACTCCTTTGTGGGTTGCCCATGGGTCACCCCCAGGCAATTTGAATTGGCAAAAGGGGTGACCCATGAGCAACCCTGCTGTCATTTCCAACCACAGAAAAGCTCAAGTTTTGGACATGAAAAACCTCCATTTTGACCCATTTTTCTTCCTGTTTGCATGATTTTTTGGTAAACATAGAATTAACTATTCCAAGCCTTCAAGCATGCATAATTAGCTCCTTTTAATTATCTATACTTGTCATCTCATGTACTCTTGAGGACTCCATTTTTGCTTCAATGATAAGCTATCTTGGCTTGTTCACTCCCTAATTAGCCTAGTTCACTCCCTAATTAGCCCAATTCACTCCCTAATCAAATGAGTTAACTCTCCAATCAAGGGAGTTAACTCTTCAATCTCTCCCACCTTTCATGACCCTTTTCAACCTATAAATACCCCTCCCCTCTTCATTATTTTTCAAGTTAGAGAATGCACTTCTCATCTTCACAAGAATTTTCAAGCTTCTTCACAGGCCTTTGAGCCTCTTTCTTCATTTCTTTCTTTAGTTTACTAAAGCTTCAAATCTTTCATTAGTTTTCATATTGCATAGTTTAAAAGCTCTTCTTTTTGGGAGGTAATTTCAATTGTGCATCCAATCTTTTCAAGTTTTTACTCTCCACATAGAATCCATATGCTCATACAGGACTTACGAGCCTATTATTTTATTGTTGTTTCATCCAAACTTTGCTAAAATCTTCTCATCACGTCATTACGCTGCCGGTTTGTAAGCCACATGCTCTTTTAGCTCACATTGAGCTCACATTTCAAGCTTTCTAAAGCTATTTTGCATCCCTTCCCTATTATTGCCAAGAGGAGATCCCCAATGTTGCAAGAGGATGAAGAGGTTTCTGACACAATGATTCCTGAGGGTAGTGGAGGCTCATGCGTCTCACATTCTAGGTTCTTTAGTGCTTTTTTCATTGTGATAGTAATTTAAAGCTAATCTTAAAATTGCTCTTAGGAATAGTAATTAGATGTTGCAATTTCATTGATAGGATAAATAGAATTCTTTTGTTAGATTAGTTTACTTCAAGTACTTTGCATCATTATTTTAGTCTTTTTAAAGAAATTTTATTTCTTAGACTGATTAGATCCAAAATATCAAGAAAAACCAAAAAAAAACATAGATCAGATTGCATTAGGTAAACCCATTTTAGATTACATACATATTTCAAATTCTATATTAAAAAAGCACTTTCCTTTCATAAAAATCTACAAAAAGCACAAAAATATCATCTTGCATACACATAGGCTACATACATTCAAAAATAGAAAAACAACAAAAACACAAGCATCACACGAAGATTCCAAACCCTCGATTTCATCACAAGGTCAACACTAGTCAGTTCACTAGTCAACCAATGCAAAGCAAAGTAAGTTAAACCTTAGGTCATAAACCCTAAGTCAAATCAAGGTCAACACCAACTAACTCTCTCAGTTTGGGCTCACAAATGTGTCATGGGCTTAGAGGTGAGTGGGTGAGAATGATCCTCAAAGAGATTGAGTAGATACACCTAAGGCCACAACATGATCAATTGAAGATCCATGAACAACAACATAGGCTAAGGTTACTTCAAACATGAGTCATCATACAACATTTGAAGAGTGACTCCAAGTTGATAGAAACATAAACAAAAATAACCAACAACCAATTCAACATTGGAATCTTCAAATCCAAATAGGAGAACAGTAACTAGTGACCTTCGGGTCATATATAGTTATTTCAACTATAACGGTCACATAGCACTACATAAGAAATAATACCCAAGAAAGGTTTCTACTCTTATCAAAAATTCATTATGATGCTTAAATGCTTACATGGTCTTGTACACTCAAAAACATGACTCGGTTGCATGGGGCAGTCGAGTCGGCTTTGATGAGCACACGAACCCTTCTCCTTGTCATGGGGTGTACCTCCATGTCACTCTCGCTCTCGTGGAAGTAGCTAGTCAAGAGGAGGTGAAACATAGGGGTGGTCTTGCTCGCTTGAGAGCTAGACTTCGCGGACAACGGTCGACCGGTCTTGGGGTAGCATGAAATTGCAAGGGTATGCAATTTTCTATGTTACATATATTAGTTGGCATGAGTTAGTTGTCCTAGGGTAACTTTAACATTCTTAGTGCCTATTATGATAATACATATCTTGATATGACTTAGTTGTTATCCTAGGGAGAGAGAGAGAGAGAGAGAGAGAGAGAGAGAGAGGTTAAGTGATCCTAACTGACCTTAGATAACAATCCTCTAGGCTATCAAGTGACATGAGTTAGTTGTCCTAGGAGAAGAGAGAGAGGGTTATTAATTGGCATGAGTTAGTTGTTATCCTAGGGTTACTTTGAAATTATTAATGGTTGTTATGATAGTCCAAATCTTGATATGGCAGTCCACATCATGATATGACTTAGTTGTTGTCCTAGAAAGAGATTGACTCTTATCTTTAAGAATATAACTATCATCAAGGATATATGAGTGTCTTTTTCCAACATAACTATCCTTTAATGTAATAGTCCACTATCTTTGATAGTGAAATCAGTGTTATCAAGACCTTGATAACTATCTTTTTGAAGACTTGATGATACAATTTTGTTTATTATAGTTTTTAGAGGTTGATGATAATGTTTAAGTTAAGATGACTATTCTATAAACCCTAGGACATGCATTTAAAATTAATGATGACAACTTTAGGGGATAATATTGTTAGGATTAAGGTGCCATCAACCTTGTAAATCCTATGTAATTAATTACTTCTAATATTGTTTGTAAATCATTCATACGGGATGAAATATTCACCAAGTAGCGATCTTGTTTCAGCCGCATGTTTGATCCTAGTGCCTGATGGATATAGGTTATCTGGGGGGTTGCAAGGGGTACCCTTATGGGGTCTAAAGGCTGCGCGCCCTGGTGGGGTTCCAAGGGCAACGCCCCTGGAAGCCACATTTTATATATAAATCACCATTGTAAATCTAGATTGTTCATCATTAGGTCACAGATCTGACGGTAGAGATTTATTTGGCTTGTCTTGCACTAGAAGGAAACCCCTTTATGAGGATATTGTATTAGGGCTTTGTATGAGAGAGTATTACAGGTGCTACTAAATTGAAGACTGGAGAGGAGATTGATATGTTGTATTGTAAACTCTGTAGCTAGGGAAAATTAGATTTAGTGTCAAAAACAACAAACTAAACTAAACCCTAACAAGCACCATAAAGCACAAACTAGAATGAAAATGAAAACATAAATATAAAGCAAACCAATCTTCAAGCTAGGTTTGATTTATCTCCATGGCTCTTCTCAATCTCGCATAAGAATGTAGGATGTCAAAGGATTGTTGATTGCTCGATGTTGCAGCATAATAGAGCTCAAGCATTGTATGAAAATGATTTGTGTGAATGAGTGAGAGAGTGAGTGAGTAAGAAAATTTGATGAGGAAGTGTGAGCATTTGAAATGGAAAATGAAGTTTGCTTTATAGAGGGAAAGGGAATCAAATGAATGGCTAGGATTGAAAGCCATTTGTGTGATGTGGATGGCTAGGATTAAAAGGTAATTTTAGTTCTTATGACACACATTAAATGGGTATGACAGGAGGCCAAAATTAGGAGAATAGTGGGAATAAATGGGATTTTTTATTTATTTTGGAGAGGAAGTCCTTATGATGCACAATGAATGAAGATAAAAATAGGATGTGAGTGGGAATAAGTAATTTAAATAATAAAATTATTTAAATCATGAAAGATAAGTGGCATTTAAATAAATATTTGTTAGAATCTGAAAAGATTAATAACCCAGAAAACTAGTGCAAACGAATAGAGATCTAAACTATGAATGCAAATGATACGAAAT
The DNA here is from genome assembly GCA_027924645.1 of Cunninghamia lanceolata. Taxonomy (NCBI): domain Eukaryota; kingdom Viridiplantae; phylum Streptophyta; class Pinopsida; order Cupressales; family Cupressaceae; genus Cunninghamia; species Cunninghamia lanceolata. Next base: position 2,387,092 of record BSBN01000780.1, read on the forward strand.
CAAAATAGCAACATAGAGTCAGTCTCGAAGAGAGTAATGCAAATGCTAGAAGCAAAATAGCATTAAGAGGATACAAAAGCAAAAGATGCCAAATACAAGACAGGTAGCATGCTTATATAGACTAGGAAGAGGGAGGAGGTGGCAACACCGACCAATCAAGAGCAACCATCTATCGGACTAAAGATAGAAAAGTATCTTCCCAAGATAGCTAATGGATGCTCACATGTAGGAAGGTGACACCTCGCAACCACTCACCTAATAAAACATGCTTTATTAACCTAAGCGAGATTAATAGAAGTGTAGGAAAAACCTAGGAATATAGGGAAAAAATAAATAACCCTCTAGGAAAATAAAAACCTACACTAACACCCCCCATAAGCGAAGCTTAGGTGGATGTAGAAATGGGTCTTGGCAAATCAAGCTTGATAAGGTACCCATGTACATAAAAGTCCCCCTCAAAGAGAGAGAAATGCCCCCCCAAAAGTAGAGTTAGGACTCCGAGTGAGAGGAAGAAGCCCCCCCAGAAGATGAAGCATCCCGCATCCCCAGAAAAGCTCGCAAATGAAGGAAATTGCTCTCAGTGAAGGGTTTGGTGAAGATATCAGCAACTTGCTCAGAAGTCAGACAGTAGCGAAGGTCAATGACATGGCCATGGATGAGCTCCCGGATGTAGTGCATGTGGACCTCTATGTGTTTGGTCCGCTGATGATGGACCAGATTCCGTGAGATCTGAATGGCACTCTAGTTGTCACAAAATATGACTGATGGCCATCTGATCTGGATACCAAACTCAGTGAGAAGATTCTGAAGCCAAATGGCCTCAGTGGCGGCATTCACAACCCCCTGATACTCAGCCTTAGTAGAAGATAGAGCAATAGTAGACTGCTTCTTGCTCGACCAACAAACAAGACCTGAACCAAGTGAGAAGCTATAACCTGAAGTAGACTTGTGATCTTGAGAATCACCTACCCAATCTAAATCTGTGTAGCCCACCAAGTCAAGCTCAATGCCCGCTGCATAGTGAATCCCAAAACTGTGAGAACCCTGAATGTAGTGAAGGATCCGCTTGGCTGCTTTCCAGTGCAGCTCATGAGGCTCCTGCATGAATCGAGAGACCATGCCTACAGCATATGAAATGTCAAGTCTCGTATGAGTCAGATAAATGAGACTCCCAACAAGCTGTCGGTACAAAGTGCCATCAACAAGTGGAGAAGAACACTGAGCCTCAAATTTGACTCCAGAAAGAAAGGGAGTCAGAGCAAGCTTGCAGTCAGCCATATGAAACCGTGAGAGCAAATCTAGTGCATACTTGGACTGGTTGATGGTGATCCTGGAAGCAGACTGATAGATCTCAATCCTGAGAAAGTAATGCAACAAGCCCAAGTTAGTCATCAAAAACCTATCATGAAGGGCAGTTTTGACAGCCCCAATGGTGGATGAAGAATTCCCTGTGATCAACAAGTCATCAACATACAGAACCAGAAATAGGAGTGAATCATCCTGCTGCAGAATGTAGACATTAGGATCAGAATGGCACCGAGTGAACCTAACTGATAGAAGGAAGGAGTCCATCTTGGCATACCAGGCCCGAGGAGCCTGTTTGAGGCTATAGAGAAACTTCCAAAGATGGCACACAAGTGAAGAATCCTGAAGGAACCCCTGTGGCTGCTCCATGTAGATCTCCTCCTGAAGGTCACCGTGAAGAAAAGCACTCTTCACATCCATCTAGTGTACTTCCCAACGATTAGCTGAAGCAATGGCAAGAACAAGTCGGATGGAATTCATTCGGGCAACTGGCGCAAAAGTCTCAGAGTAGTCAATCCCAACAACCTGGGAGAATCCTTTGGCGATCAAGCAAGCCTTATGCTTGTCAACTGACCCATCTACTACAAATTTTGTTTGATAGATCCACTTACATCAAACAAGTTTTCTTCCCTTAGGAAGAGGGACAAGATCCCAAGTGTGGTTCCTCATCAAGGAACTATACTCCTCCTGCATAGCTGTATCCCACTCAGGAATACTAGAAGCCTCATGAAAAGACTGTGGATCTAAGGCAATAGCAATGAAGACATGTGGAGCATCCTGGAACTGTGATCGAGTCCTCCTGGTGTCTGATGGATCCCCAACCCAATCACCTGCAGACTGTAAGGTCTGTCTAGCCCAAAGTGGACCGAAAGTTGGAGAATCTGGAGGAGAATCATCAACCTCTGAATGATGACTAGGAGAGGAAGGAGGTGAGTCCTCTAAATCACTCTCTGCATCAGAAGTGGAGGTAGAAGATTGTTCAGGTGAATCTGACTCATCAGAAGATCTGTCATGTATCCCAAGTGACTCCAATGTCAAAGTAGAAGGAGTTGGAGAAGTGTTAGAAAGTGAGCTCGAAGAGCCCTCCTCAAACTGAACACTCCTCTCAATGAACAACTCATGTGTAGTAGGGTGGAGCAACCGATAACCCTTCACACCATCAGGATAACCTACAAATGCAAGGTCTGCTCTGCAAATCCAAGGCCTTGCATTTCTCTACAGGAATGTGGGCCCATGCAGGAGAACCAAAAATTTGAAAGTGCTTAACTGATGGTTTCCGACCGCTCCAAGCTTCAAAAGGAGTGACTCCCTTCAAAGCTCGGTGAGGAACATGGTTCTGGATATAACAAGCACAGTTAATGGCCTCTGCCTAATACTGTGGTGCAAGAGATCTGGAGTGAATCATGCAGTTTGCCATTTCCTTCAAGGACCTATTCTTCTGTTTTTCTACACTGTTCTGTTGAGGATTGTATGGAACTGAATGCTGCAAATCAATCCCCTCTAAAGTGCAAAACCTATCAAACCAATGGTTGACATACTCACCACCATTGTCAGTGCGCAAAACTTTGATGGCTTTCCCAGATTGCTTTTCTACAAAAGTCTTGAAGCCCTGAAAGTGATCAAATACCTCAGACTTCTGTTTGAGAAAGTATACCCAAGTATATTAAGAAAAGCCATCAATGAATGTGAGGACATATCTAGCCCTGCTGAAAGAAGGATGCTGAAATTGACCAGCCAAATCACTGTGAACTAACTCTAGTATCTGTGAAGCTCTCCATGCCTCACCTTTGTCAAACTTTTCCTTAGGATGCTTACCAAGAATGCAACCTTTGCAAACACCACCTGAAAACTGAACTAAAGGCAACCCTATGACCATGCTCTAGTAGTTGAGCTGTTGCAAGTAGCGGAAGTTAAGATGGCCAAACCGCTCATGCCATAATCTACTCACATCATTAGAATGAGTGAGCAAAACAGTCAAAGGAGGATCAGGAACAAAGTGAGAAAATAGATAGAGCCGTGACTGATGATCTGTTTTCCCAACTACAACTGTAGAACCACTATGCAACTCACGAATCTCCACTGAATCAGGAGTGAACTCAACCCGCTTGCCTAAACTTGTGTGAGTGATCTGGTATACCAATAGGAGATTAGTTGATAATGAGGGCACACAAAGAACATCATGGAATGTTGCATCCCCCACATCAACAGACCCTCTCCCACACACCTCAACAAGAGTGTCATCACCTATCAAAATAGAAGGCATAGTACACGGCTCCAAAGATGCAGGTTCTTCCTTAGATGAAGCCATGTGGTGTGAAGCACCCGAATCAAGAACCCAAGTGGATGGTGAAGAAGCAACTGCAACAAGGGCCTTGCCCTTTCCTTTCCCCTTGCTGTTTTCTTTTGCCTTGTTAAACCCCTCATTAGAACTCTGTTTGATAGACTCAAGAACACTTATATTATTCTTCTCAAGAATGTGTGTCAAGTGATCAATTTGTTTCTTCAGACATTTATGTTTGTCATGACCAGGTCTTTTACAGTAGGCACATTGGACCCTCTCTTTCTTAGGCTTATCACCCTTAGAAAATTGGGTCTCATTAGTTGCTTTTGAAGCAACCAATATCTGATCCTTTTTCTCCTTGCTATTCTTCTGTTTCTTATCCTTACTATTGTTGTTACTACTTTGTCCTTTTTGTTCTTTTGTGTCTTGGTTGGCAGCCAAGGCATGTGACTTAGAGGACTTAAGAGTGCCCATCTGGATTAGCTTGTCCTGTTCCCGAGTGAGATTGACAGCAAAATCATCTAAATATGGCATGGTGAATTGAGTACCAAGTGCACCCTTAGTAGCATAGAAAGTAGAAACAAACACAGAATATTCTGAACTTAGCTTAGAGAGAATACTAAGAATCAATTGTTCATCTTTCTTTTCAATTCCACATTGTTTTAACTGCAGCCTTAGTGATTTCAATTTGGTGAAGAAATCCTGGATTGTGTTGAAATTGCCTGGACTTAAACTAATTAGTTCATTTTCCAACATATGACCCCTCATTGAATCTTATGTGCCAAATAGTGTTTCTAGCTTTGTCCAGATTTTATTTGGTGTATTCAAAGACTCAATGTGAAAGAGCAAATCAGGAGAAACAGACAAACATAATGTTTCATATGCCTCATCACATTTGTTAAACCACTTAGGCTTATCTTCATCTTTAGTAGGTTCAGTTTCAAGTCCCATAGTTATCCTATTTAATCCATCTTTCCTTAAGTGAATTGTCATGCATGATTTCCACTCAAAGTAATTGTATGGAGTTAGGATGGGCAGATTTGTTTGATCCATGATGAAGAAATGCAGAGAAGAAATGTCGAAAAGAAGAGAACACAACCAAGACAACCCCCCCTTTTCACTCAATCAAAGAACCCCCCAAGAAAATTTGATTTGGCACTTTATATTAGTGCATTTACAACTTCCACTAGCAAGAAATACTAAGTGGTCTTGATTTTGATGCATTACAAAACCCTCACGAAGAGCATATGCTGAAAATACAACTTTGGCACAATACCCAAGGAAATAAACAGCACCACTGCGATCTACTCGAAAAATCATGCACTTTCAAAAAAAGAATCGCCTCGATACGAGGTCGTATGTGAAGGTTATGATCCTCCGAAGTTCCCAAAACAAGAACTGTACAATGTCACGATTGAGAATCTGCAATTTCTGAAAAATCTTGGCATCAAAATAAAAAAACATCTGCACTAGTGCATAGAGCATGAAAAAATAGCCAAAATCAGAAGAAAAAAATTCGTGGGAAAAGGAGTCCGTATGAGCAAGAATGGAGCATTTGAAAACTGCCTTCAAAATTGCAACTGCCAATGGAGAGGGGTCCTGCTATAGCTTTCTGAGCGCGTTTCTGCAAAATATACAAACTACATGCAAAAACGGAAAGATACCCAGATGGTTTTTCTATGCTACGAGAAAAACTCATAAGGCGTTCTTTTGCAGATGTATAGAAGATGTTGCTCCAATGTAAACAGAATGCCTTTAGCTACAAAAAATGACCCTAGCAAACAAAAAATGACATGCAAAGGCTGAATCAGATGCTAGAACCTGCAATATTGATTCAAAAGACCAAATATGCAAGCTAGTTGTCAGATTTGAGCTCGAAACCCTGGTTCCGCAACTGTGTATGACGATCTCCGATTTCAGTGAAACGAAAGCCAAATCTGACTTTCTCAAGCCTCCTGGATGCGTTGGAACAGCCAGAAATGTTGCCAGTATAACCAAAAATGCTACAATCACCCAGATTTCATAAAAGAAATGTGCAAACCCCAGAGATTAAAAAAGTTTCCGTCAAACTTTTTTGATTCTCAAGATCATCCGAAGATACAAGAGAAGAGCATACTGGGTTTTTCAAAAAACTGCAATAAGATTTATTAGCGCCCCCCCCCCCCCCCGAATCTCTCAAATATGGAAACTAAAATCTACTCTTGCACATAGAATGGCTCTGATACCATGTTAGAATTTGAAAAGATTAATAACCCAAAAAACTAGTGCAAACGAATAGATATCTAAACTATGAATGCAAATGATACGAAATCAAAATAGCAACATAGAGTCAGTCTCAAAGAGAGTAATGCAAATTCTAGAAGCAAAATAGCATTAAGAGGATGCAAAAGCAAAAGATGCCAAATACAAGCCAGGTAGCATGCTTATATAGACTAGGAAGAGGGAGGAGGTGGCAACACCAACCAATCAAGAGCAACCATCTATCGAACTAAAGATAGCAAAGTATCTTCCCAAGATAGCTAATGGATGCTCACATGTAGGAAGGTGACACCTCACAACCACTCACCTAATAAAACATGCTTTATTAACCTAAGCGAGATTAATAGAAGTGTAGGAAAAACCTAGGAATATAGGGAAAAAATAAATAACCCTCTAGGAAAATAAAAACCTACACTAACAATATTTAATTTATTTAAATTGGATGATGGAGGAAAATGAGATTACATAAATAAGATTTATTTAATTTGGTACAAATAGAGGACAAATGGAGGGGAGACCCTATGGTGAAATGGTGGGGCTTCTTGCCTGTAGTGCCAACAACCAAGGTTCAAACGTCGCGGGGTTGCCCTCTACCATGCCAACAATTGATGGACCTTACCTAGGGGAGATCCTATTGTGAAATAGTGGGGCTTCTTGTCTGTAGTGCTAACAACCTAGGTTCAAACCTCACGAGGTTGCCCTCTACTGTGTCAAAATTAAGGGACCTTACTGTTGTTATATGGAGCCTAATCAGACTCAGAGGTTAAATTTACCCCACTTTTATCAGTGCAATTTCCCCCCAAATTCCTACGGGGTCAAGGGGCAGCGCCCCTTGCGGGGGTTTGGGGGCAGCACCCCCAAGACAGGGTCAAGGGGCAGCGCTAAGGGTTAGGGTTTCTATTGATATTGTATTGTAGCATTTGCAATGGTATTGAGTTGCAGGGATTGTTGATTGTAATCGGTTTGATTTACTGGATAATAATATTGGACTCTCTATTTGGTGGATGTAGCCCAAGTTTGGGTGAACCACGTTAAAATTGTCTCTAACTGTTATTATTTCTGTGTATTTTTCATTCCTCTATTTATTCTTTATTTGCATTTAATTGATATCTTCTGCCGACTAACCCTAACACTTACCCCCAATTTTAGGGGAGACCTTGTGGTGAAATGGTGGGGCTTCTTCCCTGTAGTGCCAACAACCCAGGTTCAAACCTCACGTGGTCACCCTCTACCGCGTCAACAATTGAGGGACCATACCTAGGGGCGATCCTATGGTGAAATAGTGGGGCTTCTTGCCTGTAGTGCTAACAACCCAAGTTCAAACCTCACGGGGTTTCCCTCTACCACATCAATAATTGAGGGACCTTACCCCCAATTTTATAAAAAGAGGAATTTTAATTTCTGAGAAAAAATGGAGCAAAATCATGAAAAAAAGCAAAGCAATAAGGAGCAGAATGAGAAAGAGCGAAGCGGCAACGATGAAAATCCCTTGGGGAATAGGAGCGAGGTAGTGAAAGAAAACCAAAAAAGAGGCACAGTCCAATGCGTAGAGGAAGATCACTTGGAATGAATGGTGGTCGATCTGACTGAGGAATCAAAAATTGATCAAGAAATGATGAATGATCTGGCAATAATCTGTAGGATCATCAGACCAAAATACCCTAGAGAGAAAATTAGGGCATGGATATCGAAGAATTGGCCAGAGTAGAAGGTGATAAATTTTTTTCCCAAAGGTTTCTTCATGGTCTTCTTCACTTCAAAGGAAGAAAGGGAGAAGGTTCTTCAAGGTGGCTTATGGACGATGGACAATAATTCGCTCTATCTTCAAAAATAGCAATCAAATTTCAATCCTATGGATATTGATCCTTATGACCGTCCAATTTGAATCAGGCTGTATAATTTTCCCATAGACTATTGGTCAGAGGAATGCTTGGAAAAAATTGGTAGATCCCTTGGAACCCTAAAGGATATGGATGAAGAATTAATTAATGGTGATTCCTATCCATATGCCCAGATCAAGTTGGCAACCATAAAGAAAATGCCAAATTAAATTTTATTATGTGTCAATGGGGATCACTGGATCCAGAAAATAGAGGTGGAAGAAGAAAAATACTTCTACTTGAGATGTGGAGGGAGAAATCACATGGAGACTACATGCCGTCGAAGGAGAAGAACGGTCAAGAAATGGATTAACAAACCTCAACAAGACTTAGAGAGGGCTTCAAAAGGGGAACTGGGAGATGTAAACATGACGATCAAGCCAAGGCCAAGAAATCATCTTGAGAAAAGCACTACTGAGGTTCGCAACTGTGACAAGGGCCCAATCTCCCCCCCAATCTAGGAAGATCCAACCATGGACCCAACTGTTCCATCCACGGAGACTCCAGAGGAGACACATGCGGAAACGGATGACCAAATCTTGGAACAAGGGACCTTCTTAGATGGTTTGGAATCGGATCAAGAAATGTCAGATGAAGATGAGCTTGGAGAGGTTAGGATCAAGCAGATCAACCAAATGGCTTTAAATTCCCTCAAAAAGCTTGTCAAGGAACGGGGAAGGAAAACAAACAATCAAAGGAGGGAAAGGGATGCTACAGAGTTAGGTCTGAAAAACATAAAGGAGTTTTTTGTTAAAACCAAGGGAGCCAAGGTCTCCCTTGGAGGAAGATGAAGCTCTTAACTTGGAATGTCAAGGGCCTAAAGGCCCTTGACAAAAGACACTTAATAAAGTGTCACTTGGAGAAGATAACAAGTGATATTGTGATATTACAAGAAACTAAGCTATGCAAAGAGGAAGGTCTCAAGTTTGCCAATTTCTGTAAATCATGGTCTAGTTGTTTCCAGGATTCCATTGGTTCGGCAAGGGGCATGAGAATCCTTTGGAAACCCTGCTTTATGAATATCAGATTAGTAGACTCTAGATAAAATTGGATATTATGCGTAGCTAGAAACCTGTTGTCAAATATGGATTTTTTCCTTCTCAACATATACGGGCCCACGAAAATAGAAGACAAAGTTGCGGTGTGGACAGAAATTGTGGAATGCTCCAAATCTCTGGACCATGCCAAGTTAATTATGGGAGGGGACTTCAATGCGATCCTGGACTTCAAGGAGAAGAGTGAAGGTCTGAAGAGTATGAATAAAGTAACGTCAGATTTTAGGGATTTCGTCCAGAGTACGGGACTGGTGGATTGCATTCCTAGGAATGGAAGATTCACATGGACAAACCGAAGGGAAGGATTTACCAACATCACAGAAAGATCGGATCGATTCTTTGTAGGCTCCTATTGGATGGTGGATCAACACTTCTGCGACTCAAGCATCCTACCACTCGCGGCATCAGATCACTTCCTGGTCCAACTGGAAATCTGCCCAAGTGAAAAACTGATAAGAGGATATTTTAAGTTTGAAAATATGTGGTAGAGAGATCAGGATGTCAAAACTAATTAGAGGAGTGGTGGAAAGAAAGTGTGGTTATCAAAGGCACGATTAGCTTTCGATTCATGAAAAGATTAGGATTTATCAAAAACAAGTTGAAGATCTAGAATAAATCATGTTTCAAAAACATATTTGTGGAAAAAGGAAGAATTGAGAAGGATTGAAACTACTCAATAGAGAAAGTAATAGAAAAGGGCATGTTTGCTGAGGACTTTAAGAAGGAGAAGGACCTAAAAGATCAATTAGTAGAACTATTGGCAAGAGAAGAGTTGTTCTAGAGAGACAAGGCTCGAGATATTTGGCTCAAAGAAAGTGATAGTACTACCAAATTTTTTCATGCTTCGGCAAAAATTCATAGAGAGAGAAATAGAATCACATCTATCACATGCGGAGATGGGTCGATTGCAAATGATAGAGACTCCATTAAAGGCGAAGCTATCAGATTATTCAAAGAACTTTTAGGGAATGATCATGGGAGGGAAGAAAACTTGGATTCTTCTTTCCTATCATGTATCCCCTCACTCATAGAAGAGGAGGATAACAAAAATCTATTAGAACCTTTCACCATGGAGGAGATAAGGCAAGCCACTAATCAACTAGGAGCAGAAAAGCACCGGGTCCAGACGGATTTACTACCAAATTTTATCAGCAATGCTAGAGTTTCATGGGTCGTGATATTTGGGAACTCGTAGAGGAATTCAGGAAGAAGAAACGGTTCATTAAAGACATAAACAACACAACAATCACTCTAATCCCTAAGAAATCTAATTTCCACTCCTTTGACTTTAGACCGATTGCACTTTGCAATGTTATATACAAAATCATCTCAAAATCAATGTCAAACAGAATGAAAGTTGTATTAGAAAAGATAATCTCTGAAGAACAAAATGGATTCGTGTCAGGTAGGGAGATCATAGAGAGTATAATCATGACCTCAAAAGTCATTCACACATTGGTTACTGACAAACAAAAAGGGATGGTAATCAAGTTGGACATCAGCAAGGCTTACGATCGAGTGAAATTGAATTTCTTATTAGAAGTTTTGAGCAAATTTGGTTTCACCCCAGATTGGATCGACATGATTTGAGCTTATGTCTCATCTCCTAGATACTCTGTCTTTGTCAATGGTTCAATGTGCAGCTTCTTTGAAGCTACCAATGGACTCAGACAGGGGGACCCCCTCTCCCTGTTTCTCTTTGTTATTATGGCTAAATCTATGGGAAGACACATCAAAAACCTGAGAGAAAATAAAATTTGGAAAGGCATCTTGGTGGTTGAAGACTCAAACCCAATCTCTCATAGCCAGTTCATGGACGACACCACCCTCTTTGGTAAGGCCATGATTGAAGAAGCTGAAGTTATTAAGGTGGCTTTGAATAAATATGCAGTCAATTTGGGACAGATTTTCAACTTGGAAAAGTCTCAGATCTTTTTCTTTAACACCAAAAAGGTACTACAAAGAAGGATTGCCAAAATCTTAGGTTTTTCGATCAACCACCTCCCATCTAAGCACCTTGGAGTGCCTCTTTTCACAGGTATATGTAGATCAAGCCACTGGGAAGAAGTCCTTAGTAATTGTAACAAAAAATCAGAAGCCTAGAAAAACAAATGGCTCTCCTTGGCTGGAAGAATAACGATGATCAAAGCAGTGCTTTCGACAGTACCTGTCTATCTAATGTCATGCCTTAAGATGACACATAAAGCTATTGTAGATCTAGAAAGTAAGATGAAAAGGTTTCTCTGGGAAGGATCCAAGGATGATAAACAAATCCCCTTACTGAATTGGGAAATGGTGTGCCTCCCTAAAGAGGTAGGGGGTGCTGGAATTAGAAAGACGTCTCCACAGAACCTAGCGCTGGGGGTGAAATTAGCCTGGCAAGTTTTCAAGGAACCTGAGAAATTATGGTGTAAAATTTTATAGAAGAAATACTTAGAGCGTGGGGAGCCTAGCAGGATTCTTACGACTATGAATATCAAAGGGGGATCAGCCATTTGGAGATTCATCTCGGAAGCTAGAACAATTATAATAGATCACCTTTCATGGAAGATAGCTGATGGTAGACAAGCCCAATTTTGGCGCGATTCATGGAATGGGGAGGAACCAATCGCTAACCTCCTTCATGCACCAGCTTGGATCGATGAGGTGGAATTAGAGTGGTGTATCTCGGTCGCTGACCATGTGGAAACCATTGAGGGAAGTCTGGGTAGTAGGTTTAGATGGAAACAGATAGCAGACACTAGAATACCTAAAGTAAATAGGGCCAGCCTTGATAACATACTTAGGGTAAGGCAAATATTTCTCTCCTCTCAGGTGGATGAAATAATCTGGAGTGGTTCTAAATCAGGCAATTATATGGTGAAGTTGGGATACATGATCCAAATCCACTCTCAGGTTGGAACAGGATGGCCGAAGAATCTGTGTTGGAACAAATGTTTTCTCCCCAAAGCTGGGGCTTTTCTTTGGACAGATTTACATAAGAGAATCTTAACTGGGGAAAGATTACAGTCTATAGGAATCATACGGCCTAGCAGATGCCCATTATGTGAAAATGAAGAAGAAACGGTGGACCATCTTCTATTAAACTGTAAGGAAGCTGCACATTGCTGGGATTAGTTACAATCCTCAATAGGGTGGCAATCAACTAGACAGAACGACCTTAAGGAATTTCTTCTTAGCTGGCCAAATTTAGGATCCAAATCATTCTGGGGTGATGTCTGGACTGTTGCCCCATCTATAGTGACCTGGTACATATGGAAAGCAAGAAATCATCGTATCTTCCAAGATCAAAAGATGAATATGGAAGAAATTATAAAAAAGGTTCGAAGGGGTATTTGTGAGGTAATAAATGCTAAAATGATCCCTAACCAAAATCGAGCATTCACACTTTGGGATGAACAGTTAAGAAGGAATTGGCCTAAATTAAAATGCCCCACTTCTTCTATTACAAAAAAGGAGGATCAAAGAGCAGTAGTCCGATGGTCTAAACCTCCCTCGGGCCGATTCAAGTTGAACTTCAATGGCACATCTAAAGGAAATCTGGGGGCTACAGGAGGAGGTGGGATAATTAGAGATGATGCTAGCAAATGTATTGGGGTAGTCACCAGCCACTTTGGAACAATGACAAACAATGAGGCTGAGTTTGAATCCCTCCTTTAGGGTCTTCGGCTATGTGAGAAGCTAAACATCAAGGATCTAGACATTGAAGGGGATTCCCAGCTTTGCATTAATGCAGTGAGGAACAATCAAGTCTGTAACTAGAAACTTAGAGGTTGGTTGGAAAAAATACAAGCCGCACTTGAAGGCCTGGGAAACTACTCCATCACCCACATTTACAGAGAAGCTAATTGGCTAGCGGATATGTTAGATAATTTTGGAGCTTCATAAGATGAACCAGATAAAATTTATGACACTGCAAATCTGGATGTACTCATTTAGCAGAATTGATAGATTCAGAGAGGGCCCCATAAAGTATCAGACCCTATTCATTGCTAATGTTGTGATATTCCTGAATAAGGCTCTAGAAGTACAAGTGTGGACACAGATGGTCAGAATCTAATGGAACGAGGTGACAGCGTAGGCAGCTCCCTCTAAATGGTTGTTGTACTTCTAAGTTGTGGTGGCATCACAGTTACCTCTAACGACGTAAGGAAACAAAGAATTGGATTCTAGGATCTCTATGAAGAAGATTGCCTACAGTCAGATCAAGATTGGCACTAGATGAAAAGAAGGCAAGTTATTTATAGACCATTGGATGGCTAGTGAAAATAGACAACAAATCATGAGTTTGAGATACTCAAAACTCGCAGATGACCAAACTGACAATGGTATCAAATAGTTTGATGGGAAAGATGGATGTAGACATGTTTATTTAAAGCCCAATGCAGATCAAAAATGCAAAAGATGGCTCGAGCTATGGCCATCATGCACGATATAATGTAACAGCAATAGATATTTTGCTTAATATGTAATAGCTCGCCAATTATGGCCTTGCTTAATATATAGTTGCTGGCCTATTATAGTGGCCTGCCATTATTCTATTTGCTCTTCTTTAAATAAAATGGGAGCCATCCCCTTGATGGCACTTACCAAAAAAAAATGGAGGACAAATGGAATTAAATAAATAAGATTTATTTAATTTGATGAAAGAGAAGGATAAATGGATGAGAGGAATTAGTTGAATAAATATAATTTATTTAACTAATGAGAGTGATGGAAGGGGTCATGGAAGAGGACCTAGAACAAAATATGTGGAAATGTAATGTCATGAGATATAGTCAAATTTAGGTGTCTACATTTTGCCCCTCTTTGAGATGATGTTCGAGATGATGAGATTTATGTCAAGTAACATCATTTCAAAGAAGTTAAGGTATGGATAGAAGATGAAAGGATATGATGATAATGCCCCCTCGAGAGGATAGGCGGGTTGGACAAACACAGGTAGGGTCTCGAAATGAAAGGGATTGGTCAAAGAGAAATATAAGGGAATGGATAGAAGAAAAGGGAAGGATGTGTTATGCTGCAATGAAGGTGAGCAACCATGATGTTTGATATAGCACTAGACATTATGCACCAAGGTATAAGGACCAAGGTGATGATGTGTCTTGTGCCCCAACGCAATACAACCTTGTCTAGATACAAGATATGAATATTAGTTGGGAACTATTCAAATTTGATACAAATGCAAGATAAAATGATAACACACACAAGCAACCAAGCAAGCAAGCATGCACAAATGATTTAAAAACAAACAAGGTATTGCCCCTGTCAAGCTGTAAACCAATGATTAAGTGATTGATTGATGATGATAATGATTGATGATTGATTTATAATGTTGTTGATGTGGGAACGATTTATCCCGGGAACAACGTGAGGATTGTGTTGTTGATATGGGAACAATATATCCCGTGAACAACACTATGATTGGGAATGATAAATCCTGTTGATTATGATGATGATTGATTGATTTAGTTGACAACAAGATTGGAACAAAACCAAGGATGTGATTGGATGATGTGTGTCAATTGGTTTTGACTAGATCAGTATGGATTAGGAGTTGACTTGCATTTAGATCATTGCTTGGATTGACTTGATTGATTTGATTTGATTGAATAATGATGATGAATTGAATTGATTAGAAGAAGTGATTTGATAAAGATTGTTTTGATTGATTGAATTGATTGGAAGAATTGATTTGATTGATTGAATTGAAAGGAAGAATTGATTTGAAGAAATGATTGATGATTGGGTTGATTTTATTTGCTTGGATTTTTGGAATGTTGTATTTTTTTTGGATTTTTGAAATGTTTGATTTTTTTTACTTTGAAAATGTTTTGATTTTTTTGGATTTTTGAAAATATTTTGATTTTTTTGGATTTTTGAAATATTTTGAGATGGCATTGGATAACAATTTGGGTAGCCTTTATGCTTGACACCAATGACAAGGGAAAACCAAGTCTAGGTGCAAGGAGGTAGGTGGGATAAATGAATGGGAAATAATAAATGAAGTGGAAGGCCCATGATAGGTGAATGGATAAAAGAATAGGCCATGGAAAGTGCATAATGCATGGATAGATAAAAGGATAGTGGTAGTGGAATGGATGTGATCTCCAAAGACTATGTCACATAGGAACAACATGCCCCATTCTATTTAGGATTTGTCATGACAAAGCTTATGACAATAGGATGATAAGATGGATTGGTTTGGAAATTATGGAAAAATGGGTAATGACAAGAGGGTAAGGATAGGATTTAGTTTGGAAAGAATGAGGTATGTTAAGAGATATCCAAAACATTTGTCAATAATTTGCCCCTATATCTTTATCAAGATCAAAAGGAAGAAGGAAGGATGAATGGATTCAGTAGGCTAGGTATGGTAGGATAGGATATGGAAATGGTAGGATGGGAAGATAGGATAGAAATGTTAGTGTGGATGAGACAATGTGCCTCCAAGTGTAAGTGACATAGAAGATCATCCTACACATGATGCCTGTTTGCCAGGTTTTCATCATGGTACTTATCCAAGGCACCACCAAGGGTGGTTTTCACCATTGGATGAAGGGATTTCTCTTTACTTTTTTTTTATTTTTTTTGTATTTTTTTTATTTTTTGACTTTTGAATGGGAGACGTGGAATAAGGATAGGAGGGACTCAAGTGTCTAGTTCCATGAAAAGTGATAGTGTCCCATTAGAGATAAATGTCTCACATGGACCATGTCAAATGTCATTATGCTTATAGATGTTGGTAAGGGATTGCATGAGAGGAAGTGGGATTAGGTAGATGGTGGAATATGATATGGACTACGTAGGGAAGATAGTGGACTATGATGTGGATTATGAAAGGAAGGACAATGGATGGGGAAAGTGGATTATAATGTGGATTATGTAGGACATATATAAAGATGGATGAAAGACTTACGCAAAAGCATGGACCCTAGGAAGATGATGGTGAAGATATGTAGGATAATAGGTGAAAGATGGGGAGATGGAGGTATGTGGAATTGTTTTGGAATGAAAGGGAACCATGACCAATGGTTGGACACGCCTTGATAAACATTGAAGTTTTTGATTTGGATGTGGTGTAGGAAGCAATGGAGATGTTTTCTTAGGATATGGTTGACGAAGTGCTTTAGGTACCCACATAGACTTAGTATTTTTATGATTTTTGTTTTTCTTGTGGGATTTAGGAAATTAAAACTTTTGATGGAGTGGGACTTTTGGATGGAAGAGGATGGTTGGGATTTTTGTGATGTGGATGCCTCATTTGATTTGCTTTCTTTTTTCTTAGGTACACAAACCATTTTAGTTTTAGCCTTTTCTTTTGAAGGTATGGACTTGGATAGCCTTTTAGATGGATTTTTTAATATACTTTGCTTTGGCTTTTTGAATTGATGTCCTAAGGCATTAGGACCCTTAGGATTTTTGACTTTATGTGTAGAGGCATCCAAATGTTTATTTTTGAATCCCATGGACATGGTGGAAGCTTTATGTTTAGATGATGTGTGCATTGATTGGCAATGACTAAGAATTTTAGGGAATGTGTAAATGGATGGATTTGGCGTTGGGAGAAGTGGTGGTAAAGTAGATGGAGGGATATTAGGAGTTGGAAGAAGTGGGGGTAGATTGGATGGTGGAAGGTGTATGGTCACATGCTTTTGACATTTGTAGGATAATGGAGGTTGAATGGCAACATATGTTTTGGGAGTATGATAGGATTTATGATAGAAATTGGTGGACTTAGGAGGAATGGAGGAATTACCAACATCTTTAGATTGTTTACCTTGGGGTGTATATCCAAGGCCATATGAGCATAGAGGGACTTTGACGTGGATTGGCTCCAAAATACCTTGTTCATGAAGGCCTAAGCCTTTACCTTGGTAGTTCATGTTTTGGAGTATGCGGTGGACAATGGGACTATGTGTGGTTGGAATACTAGACTTGAGTTCATTATTGGATGAAGAAGGTGAACTGGTGGATAAAGATTGTTTTGTTCCTATGGAGGAACATTCATGAATGAAGGTGGATACACCAAGTGGATATGAAAGTGGACTTGGAATGGGGTCGATAGTGGATGAAAAAGGATCATTATGATCTTGAGTATAATTATGTTCACTAAGATCCAAGTTATTTGTTTTATCTTCTATGCTTACATGGGAGGCATGTGTCTCATTAAGGGAAACAGATGTTGTGGATTCATGGATAGGGGTAGGTGGAGTGATAATCTCTTGATCATGAAATGCATAAAGTTTGGCTAAGAGGATCATCATGGTTTTCATGATCATAGATAGAAACTTGATCATAAATGGGAGCAGAAATAGGATTAAGTGTGTTATAAATGGGATAAATTTGCTCCTGAATAGGGTCATGATCATAAATAATATCTTGATCATAGAAAATATATAGGTCATGGATGAGTTGAAATTAGAGATGCTTTGATCTTGATTTGGATGAGGGCTTGATATTTCCACATGCTGAGGATTGTGATCTTGACATACCTCTTGGTTTGCTTGAATGGAAGTGGATGACTCTTGGGTAGGCTCTTGGTCATCAACATGAAAGGGCAATGAAT
Organism: Cunninghamia lanceolata; assembly: GCA_027924645.1. Taxonomy (NCBI): domain Eukaryota; kingdom Viridiplantae; phylum Streptophyta; class Pinopsida; order Cupressales; family Cupressaceae; genus Cunninghamia; species Cunninghamia lanceolata. The sequence goes on from BSBN01000780.1 coordinate 2,404,441, forward strand.
GTTGACATGGACTCATGGGAGAAAAAATTTCAATAGGCTCGAGGGGTTTTGGACCATATGACGGGGTTGAAGAAGTGGACATGGCATTCAAATGTTCTTTGGTAGGCTCATCAATGGGTGCTTGACATGGGGATGGTCTATTCTGTGCTAGTAGTCCTTAGAGAAAATTTCCAAAGGATTCTTTGGTTGATGGATTAGAGCTTGGGATTTTTGATTGTGGTGACTTGGATGAAGAGGATAAGGTGGATGGATCAATATATGAGGCATATGGTTGGGTCATGGCATTGATTGGTGAATAATGAGGTCTATGATATGGTCTTTCTAATAAGGGACAATATTCAAAAGGATTTGGGTCAGCATGGATGGTAACCTCCTGGTCATTAAATGGAAATTTGATGCATCTATGATGGGTGGAAGGAACAACCCTTATGGCATGAATGCATGGGTGTCCTAGGAGGATATTATATGGGAGATCAAGGTCTAAGACTTGACACATGATTTCCACTAAGGCTGGACCTAATTGAACAAGCAATCAAATAGTACCTTTAGATCTGCTTTCAATTTCAGCATTGGCTTTAATAATGATAGAATGGTGTTTTTCAATATCCTCAGTGGAGTATCCCAATTGTTTAAAAAACTTTAGAGTGCACAAGTTTAATCCTGAGCCACAATCTACTAGGACCCTTTTGACTAAATGCCTTTTGATTATAACCTCTATGTAAAGGGGTTCATTATGGGATGAATCATTGTTGAGCATGTCCTTTTCGGTGAAGACCAAATGATTAGGGGATGCAATATGTACAACCATGGCTTGAAATTGTTCCAAAATACAAATGAGTTGTAGCAGATAAGGATTATGAGGATGTGGATATAGGATGGATTTGATGACAAGAATTGTTAGGATGATGTGGAATGATTAGGATAAGATTAAGATGTGATTTAGGATGAAATTGATTGGACTGTGATTAGGATGAAGTTGATTAGACTAGAATGAAGAGGATGATGTATAATGATTAGGATATGATTAAGATGATTAGGGTGACTTGTCTTAGAGTGGATGCGTTGGAATGAATGTTTAGGAAGAAGTGTTTATGTGTTTGGATGAGATTGACAATGTTTATTTTTGAACACACGCAAAACACTACAGACAAAATATTCTAGATGACTCTGATATAAAATCAGAGTAGAAGTCTGAATGGGGGCCTAGATTAGCCCCAAAAAATTTCACTGGTCTTGATAAATTTAAAAACACTTGTAAGCATGCACAACCTAGGCTGGAAAGAGGATACTACTTGTTGAGTCCCCACTTAGATTTTTCCATATAGTGAGACAAGGCAGACAGCTAGAGATATTGGTGACACTGGCTCCCCCACCACAGCACGAGCACACCAAATCTCTTACCCCAAAGATCCAGAGATCTTATGAATCGAGGGATTTTCTATCTCTACCCTGAATAGTACGTATAGGGAGGCTTCAGAGGTCTGACCTCCTATACCAGCAAGCAAAAAAGGATTTTAGCCTCTACAACAAGTGGTTTCTAGTCAGTGTTTCAGGATAATATGGTGCCGATACATGCAGCAATTCGCTCATTTAAGAGGTCTCCCAGCCCTCAGAAAGGGTTTTCACGCATCTCATGGATATTGTGGGAGACTTCCATTGGTATAGAACAATGGCACTAGGTAATTGATGACTTTCATCACAACCACAATTATTTATATAGGGGACCGAAACAAAAGTACTACTTGGATCGTTCCCTTTCACAAATCGGGAGGCAGACCCTCTAAGGGATTAAAAACATAAAAGAGATGGGTCTGGCTTCTGATTACCAAGTTTGCACAAGGTGAGAGCATACACCTACCACCTTACAAGCACAACAAACAATGATTAATTAACCCCCTAGTTAATCTATTTACAAATAGACATTTGAAAAAAGATATCTAATCGATGAAATCCCTGCAAAACCACCGTTAGTAGTTTGAATTTCTAGTCTTCAACAAATGAGATAGCTGCAATCAAAGTGTTAGCACAAAACCAAATCCCTGAAAAAAATTAGAAAATAATGTTATAATGTAGCCATAAAAAGATTAGCTCATCAAAAGATTGCAATTTCAAATACATATTTTTTTTAGATAGTGACATAGATTTGATCATTTTGAAACATTTTTGACCTGAAAATTAAAAACTTAGAAAAGAGACCCCTACTAATTTTCTAAGACCTTTCCAGAAATGTAAAAAACTCAAAAAAATTCCCTGATTTACACCTAGAAATGTGAATTTATGAAAAAGCTACTATCGGCAAAGATCTGATCATTTCGTACCTTATTTTACCTCAAAATTAAATTTGTAAAGAATAGACCCCCATTAAAATTTCAAGATATTTCTAGAAATGTAAAAATTTCTAGAACATTTGCTAATTTGTGTACAGAAATGTAGATTTATGAAAATCTAAAATCATTATAACTCATGTAAAAATAATGATAAACACGTGATTTTTCTGTTGTAGCTTCTTGAGATGATCCTTAAACTTCTTTTAAAATCTTGTAGCAAAATTCAGAGCCACTTGAAAGATATGATGAAATCTTTAAAACCTAGGGTTTTATCCAAAAAATGGCATAAACCTACAACAAAAAGTTAATAAAACCTGCAAAAAGCAAGCTAGATCAAGGGAAGTGAGTCAAAGTGAGTTAGTTCACATCGGGTTCACCATTTTTTAGCTAGTTAAAATTAGATTTAGTGTCAAAAACAATAAACTAAACTAAACCCTAACAAGCACCATAAAGCACAAACTAGCATGAAAATGAAAACAACAATATAAAGCAAACTGATCTTCAAGCTAGGTTTGATTTATCTCCATGGCTCTTCTCGACCTTGCATAAGAATACAGGATGTTGAAGGATTGTTGATTGCTCACTATTGTAGCATAAGAAAGCTCAAGCATTGTATGAAAATGACTTGTGTGAGTAAGTGAGAGAGTGAGTGAGTATGAAATTTTGATGAGGAAGTGTGAGGGTTTGAAATGGAAAATGAAGTTTGATTTACAGAGGGTAAGGGAATCAAATGAATGGCTAGTATTGAAAGCCATTTGTGTGATGTGGATGGCTAGGATTAAAAGGTAATTTTAGTGCTTATGATGCACATTAAATGGGTATGACAGGAGGCCAAAATTAGGAGAATAGTGGGAATAAATGGGATTTTTTATTTATTTTGGAGAGGAAGTGCTTATGACGCACAATGAATGAGGATAAAAATAGGGATGTGAATGGGAATAAGTAATTTAAATAATAAAATTATTTAAATCATGAGAGACAAGTGGTGTTTAAATAAATATTTAATTTATTTGAATTGGATGATGGAGGAAAATGAGATTAAATAAATAAGATTTATTTAATTTGGTGCAAATGGAGGACAAATGGAATTAACTAAATAAGATTTATTTAATTTGATGAAAGAGAAGGATAAATGGATGAGAGGAATTAGTTAAATAAATATAATTTATTTAACTAATGAGAGTGATGGAAGGGGTCATGGAAGAGGACCTAGGACAAAATATGTCAAAATGTAATGTCGTAAGATATAGTCAAATTTAGGTGTCTACAAACTTTATTTGAAGTTAATACATATTGGTGCATCTCTTATTGTGTGGAGTTTTTCCCTGAAAGGGTTTCTCCACGTAAACATTGTGTTATGTGTTTGATCTTCTATTTTGTTATTTCTTTGTGTTGATTTCATACTATCTCCATTTTGGTTTTGTACTAGATTAATAGTTATAGTTGTAATCATTTTTCCATTCTATAGTTGTTCACCTTCATTTCTAACAAAGACTATCTTTGGTTTGTATGAGTGATTATCCATGATTTGATTTGATGAGAATTATTGCGTCAAAGTTTGGCATTGTGTAGTATGGGAGGATTGGAACACTTAGAGAATGCAACTACGCCTCCAATAGCATTCATCTACCCACCTTGACATGTTTGTGCCATTGCTTCAATATCTTGAGGTGTAGAATGAAAAATATGACTATTGGAACCCTTACATTGAACATAAATGGGGCATTTACAAGAATGCATTCGTTGATGGCATGATCAAGTAGTTTGGAGTTGATGACAACTAAGATAGGTTATTGTAGATGGACCTAACATCCACCTATAGGTGTAAATGAAACATTCCTAGGTGCCATAGATTCTAAGAATTGTTGCATCAATGTTTGGCACTTTTTGCTCTTAGGTTTCTTAAGAGACTTTGTCAAAATTGTGTAGCTTAGAAGGATCGGGACACCTAGGGAATGAAAGAAGATCTCCACTAGAATTCACCTACCCATCCTAACATGTTAGTAATAGCAATTCATTCCCACAAGGTGTATAATGAAATATGACTATTGGAACCCTTACACTGAATGTAAATGAGGCAGTTTTCAAGAATGCATTCATTATTGGAACAATCAAATAGTTTGGAGTTGACAGAAGCTGAGATAGGTTATTTTAGATGGACATGACATCCACCCATAGGTGCAAATAGAATATGTTTAGGTTACACAGATTTTGATAATCACTTCATCAAAGTTTGGTACTTTTTTACTCTTAGGTCTCTTAAGAAACTTTGTTGGAACTATGTAGCCTAGAAGGATTAGAACACCTAGGGAATTAAACGATGCATCCACTAGCATTCGTCCACCCACTTGAGTGTGTTGGCACCATTAGTTTGGTCCCATGAGATGCAAAATGAAAAATATGACTATTGGCATCCTTACACTAAACGAGACATTTTGCAAGAATGCATTAATTGTAATCACAATCAAATATTTTAGAGTTTTCAAAATCTAAGATAGAATATTGTAGGTACAAATAAAACATCCCTATGTGCTAGAGATTATAAGAGTTGTTGCATCAAAGTTTGGCACCTTTTTGCTCTTAGGTCTCTTGAGAGGATTTGCCAAAATTGTGTAGCCTTTTTTAAAATAAATTGTTCCTACTCAAAAATCCCTCTGAAAATCTATAAAAGGATCATTTTCCTCTCATTTTCACATCCACGATCAAGGTTTCCTCTAGCATGTTACTACTTTGATGAATTTTTGGAGCATGCCTTCTAGAGTCTTAGAGCCTTAGAGCCTTACAATATTGATACATTGTTGGAGCATCATCATGAAGCTTCTAGATGGCATTTTGTAGCATTTAGAAGCTTTGGCATAGCCATTATAGAGCTCTCTATCTCTCTCTCCTCCTCCTTCTTCTTCCATTCCATTGTTGGGATTAAGGTGCCATCAACCTTGTAAATCTTATGACATGGTTTCCATTGTTCTTGGAAAGTTCAAAGGTTCTTAGAGAGTTCCAACATCCTTTGAGATATGGTGTTAATTTTGTAAATTTATTCATAAGGGGTGAAGGTTTCACCATCAATAGTAAATTATTTTTACTGGTACAGTAAATAATTATTTACTCGCCTCAGTAATTAATTGGTTACTGGTAGGTTGTTACAAAGTTAATTTTACTACTCACAGAATCTTAATAAATAGTAAATGAGGTGAGGTGGAGAATCTTGGTGCCCATCTTTGGGAGGTGTCTATTTGGACTATTATGATGTGTTTCATAAGTTTGTAAGAGCATATAAGATAACTTACAACTATCATAAGGTGTAAGAGATTCTATGACAACATATGACATCAATTATTGTCTTGTAACTGCCTATTCTTGGATCTATGCATCCATGTTGGGAAGATGTCTATGATAGGTGTAAGGGAATCTATAAGAAGATGGTTTTGGAGTATCCCAAGATAGGGACACTGGATTTTGTCCATCTCCCATGAATTTGTTTGATGGTTACTCATTTTGTATAAATATGAGACTTGAGAGTGAAGGTTGTAAGTAACAGTAAGAGTTGTTTTGTACACAAGTGCTATTGGATTGAAGACTGTAGAGGAGATTGGAAGGGTTGTATTGTAGTCTCTATTTTGAAGAATAATACAACTTGGGCCTCTCTTCCCTCAAGGTTTTCTCCATGTAAACATTGTGTTATGTGTTTAATCTTTTGTTCCATTGTTACCTTGTGTTGTGAGATCTTGCATTCTTATGTTTCTGATTTATGTCCCTTTGTTGCTGCTATCTTATGGTGATGTTATTGTTGATTTAAGTTCATCTAAGGTGGTTATATCCAGAATGTTAAAATTGGTTTATTTTAGCTACATAAATAAGTTAATCTCTTCATGGTATTTCAATGATTAAGAAAACTTAATTTTGAGATTTGCATATAAATTTCAGATTTCTATTTTGTAGTAGTCAAAGCCTTGTATCTCACCAATTCTTATCATATCTTAGTGATTCGATTATTAACAATTGGATTAGATATTGTTCTTTTATTCTAACAATTGTTATCAGAGCTTATGGTTGTTCCATGGCTTGCATGTGCTTGTATGTGCTTGCATGTACTTGCATGTGAGTTGCATGGACTTGCACATTGCTTACATGTGAGTTGCTTGTACTTGCATAGACTTGCATGTTGCTTTCTTGTGGTTTCATGTGATGGAATCATGGGTAATTTGGTTCTGGGTATTCCTCCATTTTTTAATTTAGCTTGTAAATCTTGTGAGAATCTATTGGAAGGAATTATGGAATGTTGTAGGTTTTTTGGGCAGCAATGGATGTTTTGTATGTTAACATTATTTTGCAAATTTGTGAAATTGAAATCCATGGCATCTAACTCTCGGATAGATATTGTTGAAATGAGATCTATGGTTGTCATTATAATCTCATGGTTGAGGATCTTATTTTTCACAAAGTTGCTCATGTGTTTGTTCCTTACAAGGTGGTGACCTGGAGCTCTAGTTTGGCAATATGTGAGTATCCTCTTGTTTGGTGGTCTTAATCCTTTACCTTGTGGTCATGTGAATTGAATGTGTGTTCATGTTGGATGGTTGATTTTGATGTTGATTTTGGTGCCCTGGTCACATGGAAGAACATTTACTATTTGTACTATTGTATGGAGTGTTTATGTTGGGTTCACGGTTTTAGTCCCTAGTTACATGAAAGCACTGGATGATTTTCCACTGGTTACATGTGGGTTGTGGACTTGGTATTTATGTGATATGGACACTCTTGAACAACCTAGTTTTGCCTTTTTCATATTCATGTTATTTTAGATATGTAGGTTTTACAGCTTTCCTATTTAAAAAGGTTGTGGATTTACATATCTATGATATTCCATTGTTTCATATGACATATTTGATGTTGTACATTGGTGTGAATGTCTGGATGTTTAAGTGGTTTCAAATTTATAGAAAGATGGTTTTGCAGGTGTGATCAGTGAAATCAACTGAAGATAATAACTAATCTAATGCATAAACAAACGATTATACCTTCATGAAGACCTCATAAATCCATGCGGGAAGAAGCTTGCACCCAACAGAGCTCCTTAGATGTTTCCCTGATTCGTGTGTATATGTGGATTGCTCAAATGCTCACAACACAATGTAGATGAGATTGGATAGGATTGGGCCAAGATTTTGGCAGAGGTTTGATAGGATTAGGAGATTGGATAGTGATTTTGACAGAGTTCTGTTACATTCAAGTGGTCTCTCTGGAGAGATTTGGGCAGAGATTTGGTGCATGGAATGGTCTCTCTAATGGCCTAGAGAGGGGTCATATTTATAGGATTTTGGAGAAGAGGATCAATGGTGATGATTCAATTGACAAGATCAAGGGCTAGGAATAAAAGTGATTCTTTTATTCCTTAGTGGATGAATTAAAATTTCCCATTTTGGGAAGAGTGGAGGAGTGGATGAATAAATAATTCATCTTTGGGGAGAGTGAAGGATAATGGGGGACAACTGAATATTAAATTCAATTTAGTGGATGAGAGTGGGGGACAACTGAATATTAAATTCAATGAGTGGATGAGAGTGGGGGACAAGTGAATTTTAAATTCAGTTTAGTGGATGAGTAGGAGACAAGGTTAATTAAGTGTTTTCTTAATTAACTTAAGTTTAGATTAATCAGATAATTAGGATTTATCTAATTAATCAGGGATTAGGAAAATGGATAAATCATCTAAATGAATATTAGGAATATTCATTTAATTGATAGGATAGGGTTGTAAGGTTAAATGGATCAATTAGGTGAATTAATTGATCACCAGGGATATGCAGATTGGGGGAGTAGATGAGTGCAGAGGTACGGCCAATTGGTTTGCAGAGCAGTCCAATTTTAGGTGTCTACATTTTGCCCCTCTTTGAGATGGTGTTGCGGCTAAGCAGCATCATTTCAAAGAAGTTAAAACATAGAGATGGATTGGATAGAAAAAATATTTTGGTTTGGAAGAATAGGGCTTGGGGATAATTGGTAAGGGTGATGCCCCCTCGAGAGGATAGGCGGGTTGCAAGAACACGGTTGTGCTCTCGAAATGGATGGGACAGATTGGTAGATGATCATTGTGCTGAAACTAAATTTGAGCAATTCTAGGTTTGATATAGCAAAGTGGATATGTTCACCAAGGTATAGAAGACCAGGGTGGTGATGTTTATCTAACATTTGCATGGACTAGACATGCAGACAAAGGGATGATCCCATGCATGCCCAAGATAGTACAACCTTGCCTTGACGAGGGAAGGGGACTCATAGCATAAGCTCTTAGTACAAAAAGGCATGATGAACCTTAGATGCATAAGGAGATCAATATGCTAGAACCGACCCTATATCAATCAAGATATGAATACTAGCTTGGAGTAATGAGACCAACCCACAAACACAGCATACAAAAGCAAGACTATGCCCCATTCTAGATGTTTTTGCCACATACCATGATATAGTAAGATCAAGGTAGCTTTGATGTGATCTTCGAATAAGACAAAAGATAAAAATCAACAACAAAAAGACCAACGAACCAAACAACTGACCATTGTATCTTTTGCCAAAATGGATGATGATGTGATAGATGCTGTCTATCGTAGGAAAGATATATCCTAAGGCAAGAATCGAGTGATGATTGGATAGATTCTGCCTATCATAGGAAAGATATATCCTAAGGCAAGAATCGATTGATGATTGGATCATGTTTTGGTGGTGTAAGATTGGCTCAAGATATGACGGTGATAAGTTACGATTGATGTTGATTTGATAGTTGATGATTTTTTATTAAGGACAATGCTTTGATAGGTGATGCGATGCTTGGATCTGGTGCAAGCTTATTAATGATAGATGTGATGACGAACAAATTATTTTTGGAATTTTGTGTTTTCTATTGTTTTGGTATTTTTGATATTTGTGATGTTTTTGGATTTTTGATTTTTTGATGTTTTTGGATTTTGTGTGGATAGCCTTTGTGCTAAATACCAATGACAAGGGAACACCAAGTGTAGAGGTGAAAGTGGATAAGAAATAGATGAATGATATGGAATGCAAGATAAAAAGATGACACACACAAGCAAGTCAGCAAGTATGCACAAATGATGCAGGCACAAACAAGGTATTGCCCCTGTCAAGCAGTAAACCCATGATATAGATTGATGATGTCTAGTTTCAAGAATGAAGTTTGTCGTATAAGACTCCAGGTTTGGTTTCGACAATGCAACATCCTGTCTAAGACATATGATAACGATATACAACAGTGTTGTCATGGCTGGGAGTGATGTATCCCTAGAGCAACACGAAGGATAGTTATGACTGATTGATATGGTTTATGACCGGACAAGGATCAAGACCACTGATTGCGATTGGATCATTTGTGCAAGATTAACTTGACTTGATTGGTATGGATTAAGGATAGACTTACAATTAGATATGGTATGGATATGGAAGCAGAGCCTCGGGGGCACATTGATAATGGCCTTGCCTACGTGATAGCTCAGAGGCGACGTAGTTCGACAAGAACTCGAATCGACCCAAGAAATGGATCAGATGAGACATGATATGGAACAGATATGGATCAGATGAGACACAATATGGAACCAATATGGATCAGATACAGGTACCAAACCTCTGTCCAAATCTCTCCAAAGAGACCATTTTCAGGTACCAAACCTCTGTCCAAATCTCTCCAAAGAGACCATTCCATGCACCAAATCTCTACCCAAATCTCTCCAGAGAGACCACTTGAATGTAACAGAACTCTGTCAAAATCACTATCCAATCTCCTAATCCTATCAAACCTCTGCCAAAATCTTGGCCCAATCCTATCCAATCAATCATCCAATCTCATATACATTGTGTTGTGAGCATTTGAGCAATCCACATATACACACGAATCAGGGAAACATCTAAGGAGCTCTGTTGGGTGCAAGCTTCTTCCCGCATGGATTTATGAGGTCTTCATGAAGGTATAATCATTTGTTTATGCATTAGATTAGTTATTATCTTCAGTTGATTTCACTGATCACATTTTGGCACACCCGCAATCGAATCCAATCGTCCATTTGAGAAGGTTTTGTTGTCAAAATCTTCTTTTTCTAACAAGTTTTATGAAGTTTTGGTGAGGAAGTCTTGGAGGTTGTGTCCTAGGTGAAAAATGACCTCATTTTCGCACTCAGGACGTCAATTCCGTGAATTTTGACTATAAACTTCACTATATTTTTTGAAAAAAATTTGAAAATTTTTTAGGGGCCCTAGGCCGTACCGTACGGATCCCGCATCCCCCCCTGTGCACTGATTTTTCACTTGCTTCTCTAGTTTGTTGCAGGTTAACATTTTTTTCATGCTGGTTTAATGGTTTGTTGTGAGGGTTAAAAGTTTTACTTACAGGTTTTTATTGGGCCGCAGCCCCCCGCAACCGCTCCACCTCCAGGATCCCGCCACCACTGCTTTAAACCCCCGCTGCCCCTGTCGCCGTTCACGAAACCCTTATACCTCCTGTACAGCGCCCGCCAAACCACCTTCCACTCCCCGGCCGACCACTTCCCACTCCCCGCCTAACCGCCTCCGCCTGGCTCCTCCCATCCTCCTGCCGCCCGACTCCCGCAACTCCACACCCTTCGCTGCCTCCCCTGTTCGGCCTCCCTCGCAACACCACACCGCCGCTCGCACCCCCGACACCCCGCTCACTCCCTCCACCTCCCCCGACCTCCTGCCCTTGCCGCCGCCCTCGGCTAACCCACCATCTCCTGCTCGCCACCCGACCCCTTCCAACAGTTCTCCCGCCACCTCCCCTGCTCGGCCTCCCTTCGGCTAACCCTAACACCACACGCAGGAACAACACAAAGCAAAACAAAAAACCAAACCCTAAACTCGGCCCCCTCAAGTTCTTTTTTTATTTTTTTTCTCCGAGTCCGCCCCTGGTCATATGGATGACTAGGGAGCTTAGAACACTAACTGCCCAATCCCAACCCTAACCGCCAGTGAACAATCAGCACATATGACCAAAACTGGTGGTAAGTGTTAACAGTTTATGCCAACAATTAAGTCTACCTCTTCCTCCTTAGGCCACAAAGAGGCATTTTTTTTCTTTTGATCATAACTTTCGCATACGGAGGCAAAATCGCGCAAACAAGGACTCGTTGGAAAGAGGACTCCGCGAACCTTGCAGTTGTGAGGTTTTCATCAGGTGACTATACCTTTTTCCTACCTATTTTATCAGTCAAAGTCCAAATTGCATCTAAACTTTAAATCGTCATATCTTTTGCAATTTTGATTGAATTTTCACGAATTGTTTTTTTAAATTGCATAGAATTTCGTGTAGAATCTGTTCCTACACTTATTTTTCTTGTATCAGTTCATATTTCATCAAATTTTCTCAAATTCTCCTTTTTTGCATCACAATCTATTTAGCTAGTCTACTTGCTCTATTTTTGGTTTCGTGACTTGCAGGAGATCATTCGGGACTGGACAAACATCAGGAGCTGCAAATACAACAATTTGGACAGCGAATTAATCAGGTGCACTCATCCTATTTCTCATTCCATCCTAATCTTGGTTGCATCACACATTTCAATTTGGGCTCATAAAACAAACGTTTGTCTTCAATCACACATTGAAATCAGGCTTAAAATCAACCATTGTTTTCTGTCACATTTTGAAATTGGGGCTAAAAAGAACCATTGTTTGACTTGTTTTCATCACATTTCAATTTTCTAAGGTCAATTCATCAACTGCAAGTTTGAATCCAGTGAGTGTGTGTATGCTCTCTCCTCGCACCGCAAGGTGATCTTGGAGATCAAAAACACCTCACTCAATTCACTTTTGTCAATCCTTTCCTAGGAGGCTACTAGGGGATTTCATCACCCCTAGGGACGACCTCATTCAAGGCTGAATCGAAAGACACCCTCTTTGAAATCAGAATCCTGTTACTCTTGGCTAAGCCCTAAAGAACTTTCTACCTTTGGGAAGTGAAGGTGAAGGGTGGGTTACCCCCTTCTCCCGGCTGTGTGGCAAGATTTCATTTTCAAATTCCTAGTCAACCTCGTCAAAACATTGACCAAACCCAACTGGCCATACCTTACATCAAACTAGGCATTAGGGCATGTTGATTTGTGTTGCAAGTGTGCTTGTTTAATCATTATCATATTCTTCCAATTCAAAATTCAAAGTTGCTTGTGTCTTGTGTGAGTGCTTTTTGTTTATACATGTGATCATTTGCTAAACATTGCCAAATCAAACTACAACATCAATGGCAAACAAATTTGTCATGTCCCTATAATGATTTATAATTGAATCGTTTATTTAAATAATAAGTTATCTTTATATAAATTAAATATATAATATATTAATTTAAAATATATTATTAATATGTATTATTTAATAAATAATATTATTAAATTAATATAATATAAATATTATAAACAAAAATATTATCCTACGATATATGCTTGTGAATAAAACAAGATAAAAGAGCTACCAGTACTTAATAACAAATGTATTTATTTATACTATATATATTATATAAATAATATACTTTAATATATAGTATATTATATAAATAATATAATATATATATTATTCAAATTAATATCACTCCTTAATATGTGAGGAAGGAGGATATTTATAACTGCAGCAATTAAGTTGGTTGACACCAGCAATCATATTAATAAATAATATATTATAAATATATCTAATAATATAAATACAAATATTATTATTATTATCTTATATTGTAATATAAATATAAATAATATAATATAAATCATATATCATTTATTATGATATAAATGATATAATATAAATAATACAAAATAAATAATATATCATTTATTATAATGATATAATATAAATACAAATAATATAAATAAATAATAAGATAAAATAAATATATTTTAACCTATCCTCTTATGATAAGGGAGTTACGTATGGTTAGAATAGTTTTACCACAAAAGGGAATTAATATAAAGTAATAAAAAATATAAGAGGGTAAGTATGTCTTTACCACCAAGCATAATAAGAGACATACCTTTTCGAATATATTCCTTGAAAGAGAAATAAATAAAGGTTGTGAGATAGAACGAAAACATTATCGGAAGAAAATATAAAAAGAGTATAGGATAAATAGATATATTTAGATCTGCATTATATATAGATATATATATTTCTGATTCATAAGTAGGAAAGATGTCATAAATTAATATATAGAGATATGTACATAGCAGGAAAAGGGAGTGAAATATATATTATAAAATATATAAACGGCAACAACAAAATAATAAAAATTATATTACGACAGCATAGGTAGAATTCCAGGTAAAGCTACAGCAGGCAAGTAAGTATTTATATTTAATTTGTTCAATCTATAATTGGTAAAAATAAATAGTAAGATTATTATATATTAAAGAATAAATATATATATATGTATGCGATCCCTATATCAAAATAGTAAGATTATTATATATTAAAGAATAAATATATATATGTATGCTATCCCTATATCAAAATAGAACTATACTATGTGACCAAATAGTTGATTGAAAGTACATTCTTAAATAAAGAAACATGATTGAGACATATATGAACATATATATACATTATGAAAAGAAAAACATAACCATCCATCACTTCCATTTCCTATAACTATAGGAGAGGCGGTCTTGTTAGGGAAAGGCGGGGTAATTCCATCACGATGGATTGGAGAGGGTTTAACGCACCCTAGACAAGGATGCTAGGGAGAGGCGGAGTAATTCCATTCCCAATTGCATTGGAGAGGGTTCAACACGCCCTAGACATATAATTTCCCCATCCATGGTTAAGGAATAGAAGGAAGATGATATGGGAAGATGAACTTAGATTATTACTTCTATATTTCTCTATTACTTCATCCTTAAAGGAATGTTAGGTCTTGTGGGGAGAGGCGGAGTAATCCCATCCGTAAGAAGGCCCGTAGGCTGGGACAAAGTCTCCCGTAGGCTGGGTCAAGAGATAAGCCCGTAGGTTGGGACATAGTTCCCATAGGCTGGGTCAAGAGATGGTTTCAGTGCCCCGATACATATAAAGCCTAGTTCCATGGGGAAAAGTAATAAGGAAAATATGCATGATTGAATTATGGAATGTATTATAGAATAGTTATCAATAATAAGTAACAATTGTGAAATGAATAATCCGTCAACAAGGAATGATATAATTATATTATCATTGATCTTATCATCGAAAATTATTAATCTATAATATTTCTAATGTCTCCTTGAGAATCACTTTGAATGGAGATTCAGGTTTAAGTGTTTCTTCTAGAAAGGGGACATTTAGTGGTATCAGAGCAGTCATCCTGCCATCCTGTGAATAATAGTTAAATAAAAATAAAAAAATAAAAATAAAAATAAATCAAAAAGCAAGAATCAATGAAAATCGTAGGTATGAATTTGTTGGAATAATGGTGTTTAATACATTGATAAAATATTTCAAATATATAAATGTAACATTAAAAATTGAAATTTACTCTGATGCAACATTAAAAAAAAAAAATTTAAAATTTATTACAAATATGTAATAAATAACGAGTAAATAAGGTAAAAAAATAAACAAGAATAAAATAACTCTTAATAACAATAATATTACATTAAGTAAATATACTTAATGAAATAGTCAAATAAAGTAATTAAAATATAATTTATAAATAAATATGTAGTAAGATATCTCTAAGCTCTTATAAGTAATATATTTTACAAAGTTATTTCATCTATGGCTAACCTACGGTGGGGTGAAATGGGTGAAAAAACAAATTAAAATATATGCAAACAATTAACCCAAAGTATTTATGGTGTACATAAACCTTAATAAAATATAGCTATAAAAAAATAATTTATAAAACGTAGTGCTGAAAATTTAAAAGGGTCAATCCAAATTTATAAATTATTATTTTTGGGGTTATTTTATATTATTGGTGAGTGTAATATTATTTTATAAGGGAAACCTAATTATAGTTGCTTGAGGACAAGCAAACTTGAGTGGGGAGGGTTGTCATGTCCCTATAATGATTTATAATTGAATCGTTTATTTAAATAATAAGTTATCTTTATATAAATTAAATATATAATATATTAATTTAAAATATATTATTAATATGTATTATTTAATAAATAATATTATTAAATTAATATAATATAAATATTATAAACAAAAATATTATCCCACGATATATGCTTGTGAATAAAACAAGATAAAAGAGCTCCCAGTACTTAATAACAAATGTATTTATTTATACTATATATATTATATAAATAATATACTTTAATATATAGTATATTATATAAATAATATAATATATATATTATTCAAATTAATATCACTCCTTAATATGTGAGGAAGGAGGATATTTATAACTGCAGCAATTAAGTTGGTTGACACCAGCAATCATATTAATAAATAATATATTATAAATATATCTAATAATATAAATACAAATATTATTATTATTATCTTATATTGTAATATAAATATAAATCATATATCATTTATTATGATATAAATGATATAATATAAATAATACAAAATAAATAATATATCATTTATTATAATGATATAATATAAATACAAATAATAGAAATAAATAATAAGATAAAATAAATATATTTTAAACTATCCTCTTATGATAAGGGAGTTACGTATGGTTAGAACTAGTTTTACCACAAAAGGGAATTAATATAAAGTAATAAAAATTATAAGAGGGTAAGTATGTCTTTACCACCAAGCATAATAAGAGACATACATTTTCGAATATATCCCTTGAAAGAGAAATAAATAAAGGTTGTGAGATAGAACGAAAACATTATCGGAAGAAAATATAAAAAGAGTATAGGATAAATAGATATATTTAGATCTGCATTATATATAGATATATATATTTCTGATTCATAAGTAGGAAAGATGTCATAAATTAATATATAGAGATATGTACATCAGCAGGAAAAGGGAGTGAAATATATATTATAAAATATATAAACGGCAACAACAAAATAATAAAAATTATATTACGACAGCATAGGTAGAATTCTAGGTAAAGCTACAGTAGGCAAGTAAGTATTTATATTTAATTTGTTCAATCTATAATTGGTAAAAATAAATAGTAAGATTATTATATATTAAAGAATAAATATATATATGTATGCGATCCCTATATCAAAATAGTAAGATTATTATATATTAAAGAATAAATATATATATGTATGCTATCCCTATATCAAAATAGAACTATACTATGTGACCAAATAGTTGATTGAAAGTACATTCTTAAATAAAGAAACATGATTGAGACATATATGAACATATATACACATTATGAAAAGAAAAACATAACCATCCATCACTTCCATTTCCTATAACTATAGGAGAGGCGGTCTTGTTAGGGAAAGGCGGGGTAATTCCATCACGATGGATTGGAGAGGGTTTAACGCACCCTAGACAAGGATGCTAGGGAGAGGCGGAGTAATTCCATTCCCAATCGCATTGGAGAGGGTTCAACGCGCCCTAGACATATAATTTCCCCATCCATGGTTAAGGAATAGAAGGAAGATGATATGGGAAGATGAACTTAGATTATTACTTCTATATTTCTCTATTACTTCATCCTTAAAGGAATGTTAGGTCTTGTGGGGAGAGGCGGAGTAATCCCATCCGTAAGAAGGCCCGTAGGCTGGGACAAAGTCTCCCGTAGGCTGGGTCAAGAGATAAGCCCGTAGGCTGGGACATAGTTCCCGTAGGCTGGGTCAAGAGATGGTTTCAGTGCCCCGATACATATAAAGCCTAGTTCCATGGGGAAAAGTAATAAGGAAAATATGCATGATTGAATTATGGAATGTATTATAGAATAGTTATCAATAATAAGTAACAATTGTGAAATGAATAATCCGTCAACAAGGAATGATATAATTATATTATCATTGATCTTATCATCGAAAATTATTAATCTATAATGTTTCTAATGTCTCTCTAGAATCACTTTGAATGCATATTCAGGTTTAAGTGTTTCCACTAGAAAGGGGACATTACAAAATTAGAATATCTTGAACAAAAATTTCAATCTCTGATAAGGCAAGCAAACTTAGGTCCCTTGCCCCAAGAGTGTATAGCAATTCTTCAACAAATGGATGCCTTACAACAAGAATTGACAAGCTTGAAAGCTGAACGGGCCAGTACTAGCTATGCCTCGTCCCAAAACCATACCTTCTTTTCATGTCTTAATGATACTATCGACAAAGCAACCGCCACTTCAAGAGGGAAATCATATATCACCCCGTCCACTAGTCCTCCTTCACCATACTTTAAGACACCTATTCCAAAACATACCAGTCCTACAACAACACCACCATCTAGGTCCTCAAATTTTAAAGGGCCAACCAAGGAAGCCTCCGCTAAGTTTTGGGAAAAATATTTTGGAGATTTACAAAGCAAAAGAAAAGCTAGGGAGAACTCTAAATCCACTCCTCCATTACCTCATTCATCTACCCATACACCTACGAAGGATGTGATCTAAGGACTATTAGCTGAGAGTCAACCATGTCCCCAAAGTTTGGTCCTTGACCTTACCATAGATTCTTCCGATGTCTTGTCAATGCCTACAACGCCTTCATGTCATCTGGAACCCCTTGAGCCTATCCAAGAGCCCTCAATTAACATTCTTAGCTCTTCAAGCCCATCATGTGACCAACAAGCCATCAAACCTATTCAAGGGTCTCCTATTATGAATCCAAGTCAAGAGTCATCATGTTCTCATGTTGTTGACCAAGCGCCTTCCACTTCCATTCAAGCAACCCAAGAGGTATGTCAAGAGTTTAATCCTAAGCATGTGGAAACATTAAGCCTTAGTCCAACTCAAGATCAAATCACTTTTATTCAACCTATCCATAATATGTGCCTTTTCTATGATCAAGATGATAGCCATAATGATGAATCTATCCATGAGCCACTTGATCCTATTCATACCCCCACAACTATCCATGAACAAGACACCCAAGACCTACATGCTTTATCTGATGAAAGTCTTGTTAACCTACTTCAGCATTCACCCCGTTTCATGGCCTTCCTTCAAAGCAAAGCGATCTCTTCCTCTAGCCATGATCCCACAACATCCACTTGTCATGATGAGACACTTGTCCCCCAAGTAAGCATAAAAGATCAAACAAATAACTTGGATCTTAGTGAACACAATGCTAATCACGATCCTAATGATTCTCCTTCACCATCCATTATTGACCATGTGGTAAATTCTGCACCATATATCCTTGGTCTTACTACCTTCATGCATGAATGTTCTTTCTTAGAACACCAACAACCATTATCCACTATCTCACCTTCTCCCTCCAATAAAGAACTTGTGTCTAGTGTTCCACCTACACATAATCCCACTATCCACCGCATACTCCAGAAGATGAACTATCAAGGTAAAGGCTTAGGCCTTCATGAACAAGGTATTTTGGAACCTATCCATGTCAATGTTCCTCCACCTTCATACGGCCTTGGATACATACCCCAAGTTGCACAAACTCAAGATGTTGGTACTTCCTCCACTCCTCCTAAGTCTACCACTTTCCATCGTACACACTATCATATCCCCAAAACATATGTCACCATTCCACCTCCATCATCCTACACATCCCACAAGCATGTGACCATACACCTTCCACCATCCAAACTCCCTCTGCTACTTCCAACTCCTAATACCCCACCATCCAATCTACCTCCGCTACTTCCAACTCCTAATACCCCACCATCCAATCTACCTCCGCTACTTCCAACTCCTAATACCCCACCATCCAAACTCCCTCCACTACTTCCAACTCCTAATATCCCACCATCCAATCTACCTCCACTACTTCCAACTCCTAATATCCCCCCATGCCGTTTACCACCACTGCTTCCAACACCTTATCCATCCATCTATAAATCCTCTAAATACCCCAATCATGGCCGACAAATGCACATATTGTCTCAACAAGGAGCTTTCACCAACCTCACTTCTACCATCCCATGGGGATTCAATAACAAAGATGTGGATGCCTCTACCTATAAAGTAACAAATCCTAAGAGTCCTCATGACCTAGGATATAAAAGCCAAGAATCAAAGAATTATCCATATCAAAAGCTACATGTACCCATACACATCAATGCCAAATTGAACAAGATGTGGGTCCCCAAGCAACAAATGATTAATCCAAAAGCTACACAAAAGCTGCATACACCCAAACCCATACCTTCACAGGTACTATCTAAAAAAAATGGTTTGGGTACCCAAGAAAAAAGCCCTCAAGATACATGAGGCATCCACCTCTCAAGAATCTCAACCATCCACTTTCTCCCATTCCATCCACAAGTCTGAAATTCTTCCATCCCACATGGCAAACAAAAATCAGAAAACTACTAAGTCTATGTGGGTCCATAAATTCCTAAATCATTCATCCACAAGCAAAAGTCTTTGTTGCCTCCTACACTACTTTCCCATCACCAGCTTCAATGTTTCCCATGGTATGTGCAATCGTTGGTCATGATTCCCTTCCATTCCACAACATTTTCATATACCTCCATCTCTTCTTCCTTCTACTATTATCCTACATATCTTCCTCATCCTATGCCTATGGTCCATGTTGTTGCATAAGCCTTCCCTCCATATTTGGCATCATAATCCACTATCTACCTATGCCATATCACTTTCATGCAATCCCCTACCAACATCTATGAGAACACTGAACATGGTCCATTCGACAGTATCTATCTAGCGGGACTATCACCTTTCAAGGAACTCTATACTCGAGTCTTTCCATATCCACCTTCTCCTATCTAAATATTCAAAAAAACAAAAAAAAAAATGAAAATGAAAAAAGTAAAGAGAAATTCCTTCATCCAATGGTGAAAACCTGGCAAACGGGCACCTTGGATAAGTACCATGATGAAAACCTGGTAAACAGGCGTCATGTGTAAAGTTGATCTTCTATGTCACCTACACTTGGGGGCACCTTGTCTCATCAACATATCACTCTTCTCCTACCAGTTTCCTTTCATACCATTTCCTATCATGTCCCATCCATCCATCCAAACTTCCTTTCCTCTATTCTTTGGTCTTGATAAAGATTAGGGGCACAATGATTGACAAATATTCTAGATGTCTCTTGACATACCTTACCCCTCCAAAACATGCAAATCCTTCATCCTCCTATCATCCTAAACATTTCCATAAAAAATCCTAAGTATTCTACCTACAATGGGGCATGTTATACTTATGCGACAGTCCTTGGAGATCACATCCTTCGTTCCTTCTACCTACCTGTTCCATTCACCCATACATCTACCTATCTGTGGTGGTTCCTTGTTATTAGTCCTACCTGTTCCATATCGGTTCCATACCGTGTCTCATCCGATCCATATCTTAGGTCCATTAGGGTTCTTGTCAAACTACGTCGCCTCTGAGCTATCACATAGGCAAGGCCATTATCAATGCGTCCCTGAGGCTCCACTTCCCTATCCATCTCATATCTTGTCATCTATCCTCTATTACATCCATGGTCCACGTCCTCGAACTACGCTGCCTCTACGTTGTCACGTAGGCAAGGCCATTATCAATGTGCCCCCGAGGCTCCACTTCCCTGTCCATCTCATATCTTGTCATCTATCCTCTATTACATCCATGGTCCACGTCCCCGAACTACGTTGCCTCTGTGTTGTCACGTAGGCAAGGCCATTATCAATGCGCCCCCGAGGCTCCGCTTCCCCATCCGTCCCATTTCTTATCGTCTTTCTTGTTGTCTTTCTTCTAGTCCATCCATGTCTTGTCGTCTGTCCCACCAATAAGGATTGTGATACCTTCTGCTAGACAAACAAGAGCAACAAAGTCCGCTTCCAAACAAAAATCTCTCATCATCTTCAATTGATACACAGTTGAGCATCTAGAAACTCTCAAGTTAATTGAGCTACCATTTGTCGATGTCTTCCGAGACCTCTTTGATGTGCACCGTTCAAACATCAGATAAAGACCTAGAGGAAGCTAAAATGGACCTAGGAGGTTCTTTACCTTGAAAAAGATGCATACGAATCTCCTCATTTCTATATTCCAATTTACACATAAATTCACAGCTTTCTCTATCCTCTATGCACTCTTTACAGATCTCTGGTTGTGTTCTTAGAGTATGGATTTTACTCATCTTACACTCCTGATCATCAACATTTAAGTCCTCTATTATTGGCACTCCCTTGCAGCTTCCATAAATATCATTTGCTTCAGAATTACATCCAAACAAAAATCTTGACGAAAAACATCAACCTGTCCAAGGCAAAACAGAGCACCATACTGAAACACTCAAGCTAAATCTCATATCAATTATGGCAAGAAACAAACACATCTAATGCCAGAACGTTTTGTGTTGGTTAGATTAAGAGTCTTGATTTATGCTATCATGCCTTTCTATGCTACTCGAGGATGCCAAAAGCTAGAGATGCTATGATGGGGGCATGATTATTTTCTTTGTCTGCTGCTTGTGGATTAAACTTTAGTAATGTGATGACTTTTATCTAATGACATGATCAGTAAAAGATCATCGAGGACTCCGAGGTCTAAACATGAAAAGGGGCAATCCTTGTCTGTTGAAAAATCCATGTAAGTAATACTCAGGTCATCTCGGTTCCATTATACCTAGATGCTTGTATTTTCTTACAACATAATAAAGCCCAATGATGAAAGCGCTTCAAAATACTTGCTATATCAAGGTGACAAATATTCATATCCGTATCCATCTCTATATCATATCCAATTGCATCCCGTATCTGTACTCATATCCATATCCATACCGTATCCAATCACATATCCATATCCATACCATATCCAATTGCAAGTCTATCCTTAATCCATATCAATCAAGTCAAATCAATCTTGTCAAATGATCCAATCACAATTAGTGGTCTTGATCCTTGTCCGGTCGTAAACCAACTCGATCAGTTAATCAATCAATGGTCTTATACAGGATGTTGCATTGTCAAAATCAGACCAACACACGCGTCTTACACAACATGCTTCATTTCCTAAAACCAGACACTATCCTTCGTGTGCTCTAGGGATATATCACTTCCTGCCATAACAACACTATCGTATCAAATGTCTTAGACAGGATGTTATATTATCGAAACCAAACCCGGAGTCTTATACGACATATTTCATTCCTGAAACCAGACATCATCGACCCATATCATTGGTTTACCGCTCGACAAGGGCAATACCTTGCTTGTGCATGTGTCATTTGTGCATACTTGCTTACTTGCTTGTGTGTCATCTTTTTATCTTGCATTCCATATCATTCATCCCTTTCTTCTACATTCAACCATTTCATTCCTGTCAACATATCTTCCCCCAATCTGCATATCCCTGGTGATCAATTAATTCACCTAATTGATCCATTTAACCTTACAACCCTATCTTATCAATTAAATGAATATTCCTAATATTCATTTAGATGATTTATCCATTTTCCTAATCCCTGATTAATTAGATAAATCCTGATTATCTGATTAATCTAAACTTAAGTTAATTAAGAAAACACTTAATTAACCTTGTCTCCCACTCATCCACTAAACTGAATTTAAAATTCACTTGTCCCCCACTCTCATCCACTCACTGAATTTAATATTCAGTTGTCCCCCACTCTCATCCACTAAACTAAATTTAATATTCAGTTGTCCCCCATTATCCTTCACTCTCCCCAAAGATGAATTATTTATTCATCCACTCCTCCACTCTTCCCAATCAATTGTAGATGAGATTGGATGCTCAACCGTGTATCAATTGTAGATGAGATTGGATGATTGATTGGATAGGATTGGGCCAAGATTTTGGCAGAGGTTTGATAGGATTAGGAGATTGGATAGTGATTTTGACAGAGTTCTATTAAATTCAAGTGGTCTCTCTGGAGAGATTTGGGCAGAGATTTGGTGCATGGAATGGTCTCCCTAAATGTCTTAGAGAGGGGTCAATTTATAGGATTTTGGAGATTAGGATGGATTGATTGGTTCATCATTTCATTAAATCCCTATATTCTTCTAATGTCTCAAATCCTAAATCCACCTCACAAAATCCACCTCATCCCTTCCACCTCACCATGTTGCACATATAATTAAATATTCTTAATATTTAATTAGCTAAAATCCAAAATTGAATTCTTAATTCAATGTCCCTCATTATTCTCCACCAAATTGAATTCTAAATTCAATGTCCCCCATTATCCTCCACCAAATTGAATTCTAAATTCAATGTCCCCCATTATCCTCCACCATGGATTTTTAATTCAATTGTCATAATCCATTATCCTCCACCAAGGATTTTCAATTCAATTGTCATAATCCATTATCCTCCACCAAGAATTTTCAATTCAATTGTAATAATCCATTATCCTCCACCAAGGATTTTCAATTCAATTGTCATAACTCACTATCCTCCACTCTGAATTTTTAATTCATCCATTATGAATTAAAGATTCACAAATAATGAGGACCATTGATCTCATCAGTTGATCCTCACCCTCCATTGCATTTTCAGATGATCTATAAATAGAACCCTCTTCTAAGCCATTTGAGAGACTCATTCTGGCATCGAATCTATACCTATCCAATCACTATCCCTAGCGATCAATTAATTCACCTAATTGATCCATTTAACTTTACAACCCTATCCTATCAATTAAATGAATATTCCTAATATTCATTTAGATGATTTGTCCATTTTCCTAATCCCTGATTAATTAGATAAATCTTGATTATCTAATTAATCTAAACTTAAGTTAATTAAGAAAACACTTAATTAACCTTGTCTCCCACTCATCCACTAAACTGAATTTAAAATCCACTTGTCCCCCACTCTCATCCACTCACTGAATTTAATATTCAGTTGTCCCCCACTCTCATCCACTAAACTGAATTTAATATTCGGTTGTCCCCCATTATCCTTCACTCTCCCCAAAGATGAATTATTTATTCATCCACTCCTCCACTCTTCCCAAAATAGGAATTTTTAATTCATCCACTAAGGAATAAAAGAATCACTTTTATTCCTAGCCCTTGATCTTGTCAGATGAATCCTGACCCTCCATCCTCATCTCCAAAATCCTATAAATTGACCCCTCTATAAGCCATTTAGGGAGACCATTCCATGCACCAAATCTCTGCCCAAAGCTCTCCAGAGAGACCACTTGAATGTAACAGAACTCTGTCAAAATCACTATCCAATCTCCTAATCCTATCAAACCTCTGCCAAAATCTTGGCCCAATCCTATCCAATCAATCATCCAATCTCATCTACAATTGATACACGGTTGAGCATCCAAAAACTCTCAAATTAATTGAGCTACCATTTGTCAATGTCTTCCGAGACCTCTTTGATGTGCACCATTCAAACATCAGATAAAGACCCAGAGGAAGCTAAAATGGACCTAGGAGGTTCTTTACCTCGAAAAAGATGCATATGAATCTCCTCATTTCTATATTCCAATTTACGCATAAATTCACAGCTTTCTCTGTCCTCTATGCACTCTTTACAGATCTCTGGTTGTGTTCTTAGAGTATGGATTTTACTCATCTTACACTCCTGATCATCAACATTTAAGTCCTCCTCTATTATTGGCACTTCCTTGCAGCTTCCATAAATATCATTTGCTTCAGAATTTTGAAATTCAACCAGAAAACCAGCATAATAAATCATGCCATTTTCACACATCCAAAAAATCCAAAAATATCACAAATATCAAAAATACCAAAACAATAGAAAACACAAAATTCCAAAAATAATTTGTTCGTCATCACATCTATCATCAATAAGCTTGCACCAGATCCAAGCATTGCATCACCTATCAAAGCATTATCCTTAATCAAAATCGTCAACTATCAAATCAGCATCAATCGTAACTTGTCACCGTCATATCTTAAGCCAATCTTACACCACCAAAACATGATCCAATCATCAATCGATTCTTGCCTTAAAATATATCGTTCCTACGATAGGCAGAATCTATCCAATCATCAATCGATTCTTGCCTTAGGATATATCTTTCCTACGATAGGCAGAATCTATCCAATCATCACTCGATTCTTGCCTTAGGATATGTCATTCCTACGATGGGCAGAATCTATCACCTCACTATCTATTTTGGCAAAAGATACAATGGTTACTTGTTTGGATCGTTGGTCTTTTAGTTTTTGATTTTTATCTTTTGTCCTATTCGAAGATCACATCAAAGCTACCTTGATCTTACTATATCATGGTATGTGGCGAAAACATCTAGAATGGGGCATAGTCTTGCTTTTGTATGCTGTGCTTGTGGGTTGGTCTCATTACTCCAAGCTAGTATTCATATCTTGATTGATCATAGGGTCGGTTCTAGCATATTGATCTCCTTATGCATCTAAGGTTCATCATACCTTTTTTGTTCTAAGAGCTTATGCTATGAGTCCCCTTCCCTCGTCAAGACAAGGTTGTACTATCTTGGGCATGCATGGGATCATCCCTCTGTCTGCGTGTCTAGTCCATGTAAATGTTGGATAAACATCATCACCCTGGTCTTCTATACCTTGGTGAACATATCCACTTTGCTATATCAAACCTAGGATTGCTCAAATTCAGTTTCAGCACAATTATCATCTACCAATCTGTCCCATCCATTTCGAGAGCACAACCGTGTTCTTGCAACCCGCCTATCCTCTCGAGGGGGCATCACCCTTACAAATTATCCCCAAGCCCTATTCTTCCAAACCAAAATCTTTTTTCTATCCAATCCATCTCTATGTTTTAACTTCTTTGAAATGATGCTGCTTAGCCGCAACACCATCTCAAAGAGGGGCAAAATGTAGACACCTAAAATTGGACTGCTCTGCAAACCAATTTTCCGTACCTTGCACTCATCTACTCCCCCAATCTGCATATCCCTGGCAATCAATTAATTCACCTAATTGATCCATTTAACCTTAAGTGGAAGGCTCTTGGATAGGCTCTTGGTCAACAACATGAGAACATGATGACTCTTGACTTGGATTCATAATAGGAGACTCTTGAATAGGCTTATGGCTTGTTGGTCACATGATGGGCTTGAAGGGCTAAGAATGTTAATTGAGGGCTCTTGGATAGGCTCGTGGTCAAGAATATGAGGGTGTGACAGACCTTGACTCTGGTGCATGGTAGAAGGCTCTTTGAGAAGCTCAAGGGGTTGTGGATGACATGAAGGGGTTGTAGGATTTGACATGGTATTGGAAGAATCTGTGGTAAGGTCAAGGATCAGAGTTTGGGGACATGGTTGACTCTTTGCTAATAGCCCTTGGAGCACATCCTTCACGGGTGTATGGGTAGATGGATGAGGTGATGGAGGAGTGGATTTAGAGTTCTCCCTAGCTTTTCTTTTGTTGTGTAAATCTCCAAAATATTTTTCCCAAAACTTAGCGGAGGCTTCTTTGGTTGGCCCTTTAAAATTTGAGAACCTAGATGGTGGTGTTGTTGTAGAACTGGTATGCTTTGGGATAGGTGTCTTAGAGTATGGTGAAGGAGGACTAGTAGACAGGGTGATATAAGATTTCCCTCTTGAAGTGGCGGTTGCCTTGTCGATAGTATCATTAAGACGGGAAAAGAAGGTATGGTTTTGAGACGAGGCATAGCTAGTACTGGCCCGTTCAGCTTTCAAGCTTGTCAATTCTTGTTGTAATGCATCCATTTGTTGAAGAATTTCTATACACTCTTGGGGCGAGGGACCTAAGTTTGCTTACCTTATCAGAGATTGAAATTTTTGTTCAAGATATTCTAATTTGTTTGCCATGGACACAAGGCTAGAAAAGCTTACTAGTTTGGATGTGCAAAAACAAATGCGTCACAAGTCGAGACAAGTGTGCTTGGAAGGATGAGTTGAATGACTTGTCTTATGTGTTTGATGTTTAACTTGATTTTGGCAATATTTAGCAAATGATCACATGTATAAACAAGAAGCACTCACACCAGACACAAGCAACCATGAATTTTGAATTGGAAGAATATGATAATGATTAAACAAGCACACTTGCAAAGCAAATCAACATGCCCTAATGCCTAGTTTGATGTAAGGTATGGCCAGTTAGGTTTGGTCAATATCTAGACGAGGTTGACTAGGAATTTGAAAACGAAATCTTGCCACACAGCTGGGAGAAGGGGGTAACCCGCCCTTCACCTTCGTAGAAAGTTCTTTGGGGCTTAGCTAAGAGTGATAGGATTCTAGTTTCAAAGAGGGTGTCCTTCGATTCAGCCTCGAATGAGGTTGTCCCTAGGGGTGATGAAATCCCCTAGCAGGCCTCCTAGGATAGGGATTGACAAAAGCGAATCAAGTGAGGTGTTTTTGATCTCTGAGATCACCTTGCGGTGCGAGGAGAGAGCATACACACACCCACTTGATTCACACTCGCAGTAGATTAATTATCCCTTAGAAAAATGAAGTGTGATGAAGACAAATCAAGCAGTGATTCTTTTTAGTCCAATTGCAAGGTGTGATTGAAGACACTGATTCGTTTTAAGCCCGATTTCAATGTGTGATTGAAGACAATGTTCATTTTAATGCCCAAACCGAAGTGTGTTTTGCAACCAAGATTAGGATGGAATGAGAAATAGGATGAGTGCACCTAATTAATTCACTATCCAAATTGTTGTATTTGTTGTTCCTGATATTGCTCCAGTCCCGAATGCTCACCTACAAGTCACGAAAACAAAACCGAAGCAAGTAGACTAGCCGAATAGATTGTGATGCAAAAATTGATAATCTGAGAAAATTTGATGAAAAAAGAACTAATACAGGAAAATTGAATGCATGAACAAATTGTACGCAAAATTTTATGCGATTTGAAAAAAAAAATCACTTAAAACTGATCAAAATTGCAAAAGTTATGAGGGTTTGAAGATTTTAAGCAAGTTTGACTTTGACTGATAAAAAAAGGTAGGAAAAATGTACCTTAACCTAACAAAAACCTCACAACTGTGAAGTGCTTGGAGTCCTCTTTCCGACGAGTCCTTGTTTGCGCGATTTCACCTCCGTATGCGAAAGTTATGATCAAAAGAAAAAAATGCCCCTTTGTGGCCTAAGGAGGAAGAGGCAGACTTAACTATTTGCATAAACTGTTAGCTGTGTGGAAGTTTTTGGTCACATGCTGGCGATTTGGTCTGATGGCAGTTTGATGTTGTGTTGGTGGTTAAGGTATGAGCCCTTGGTCACCCATATGACCAGGGGCTAGATCCGAAGAAAAAAAAATAATAAATAAAAAAGGACTTATGAAAGAGGGGGTTTATACTATGGAAGGGGCTTAAAAGCCCTAATCGCTTAACTGCATCTGGTGGCAAGGAGGCTCTAGCTTGGGCGGCGGCTTCGACGGGGGTTAGGGCAGGTCAGAGGTGGCCGCGGCAGAGCTGTGGGCGGGAGGATGGAGGTGTGGACGGAGGGCGGTGGGATGGCTCGACGGTGGTAGGAGTTGGGTGTTGCTGGAGGTGGCGACTGCGGAGGTGGTGTCGACCAGGGGTGGTCAGCAGGTGGCGACGGGTGTTGGCGGGAGTTAGGGTTTGGAAGGCGGCGGTGGCAGGGGAAGCCGTGGCGAGCGGCGCACGGCGGTGTGGTGACCGGAGGCAATGGGGGTCTACAGGGAGGTAGCGGTCGGGGCGGAGAGATAGTAGAGGAGGCGGGTAGGCGAAGGCTCAGGCGGCGGTGGCGGAAGCGCTGGTTCGGTGTTGTTCAGGCGGCGACGGGTAGTTTGAAGCGGCAGTGAAGCGGTTGTCAGGGCGGCGGTAGTTTGAAACAAGACCTGCAAACACAAATCATTAACCCTGCGAAAAAAAAAATTTATCCTCTGCACACAAATGCAAAATCCATGATCAGTGCACAGGGGGCCGTGGAATCCGTATGGTACGGCCTAAGGCCCCTAAAAAAATTTCAAAAAAAATATCGAAGTTTATAGTCAAAATTCATGGAAAGGACATCCTGAGCGTGAAAATGAGGTCAGTTTATGTTCAAAATGAAACCTGCAACACTTTCTCCACAAAACTTGATAAAAATTGTTAGAAAAAAGGGTTAGAAAATGAAGATTCTGCCAATGAAACCTTCACAAAACGACGATCAGATTCGAGAACAGTACGGTGGGCGCCAAAATGTGAATGGGAAAAAGAGATAAATCTATAAAGATGAATTAACCCAAACAATAATGAAATGTGCGAATAACAAGAATAAACAACAGAAAGCATGAAACTTACAACCTTGTTACCCTGCGGCTTCCATTGGTCGCCTATTCTCTCTCGATCTTGACTGATGAAGGTTGGCCCTCAGAGAGACTTCTTCTGGCATCGAATCTATACCCAATTTTCTCTAGGATCTTCTTCTTCATACCATCGTAATGCAGGAATCATATCACATAGCCATTTCCCCCTTGTCATCTTGAGGAATCGAAGCAAGGAAGCAAGCTCCCTGAGGGCCAACCTTCATCAGTCAAGAT
Organism: Cunninghamia lanceolata; assembly: GCA_027924645.1. Lineage (NCBI taxonomy): Eukaryota > Viridiplantae > Streptophyta > Pinopsida > Cupressales > Cupressaceae > Cunninghamia > Cunninghamia lanceolata. Next base: position 2,434,281 of record BSBN01000780.1, read on the forward strand.
CGAGAGAGAATAGGCGACCAATGGAAGCCGCAAGGTAACAAGGTTGTAAGTTTCATGCTTTCTGTTGTTTATTCTTGTTATTCGTACATTTCATTGTTGTTTGGGTTAATTCATCTTTATAGATTTAACTCTTTTTCCCATTCACATTTTGGCGCCCACCGTGGGGCGTGCCAAAATGTGATCAGTGAAATCAACTGAAGATAATAACTAATCTAATGCATAAACAAACGATTATACCTTCATGAAGACCTCATAAATCCATGTGGGAAGAAGCTTGCACCCAACAGAGCTCCTTAGATGTTTCCCTGATTCGTGTGTATATGTGGATTGCTCAAATGCTCACAACACAATGTAGATGAGATTGGATGATTGATTGGATAGGATTGGGCCAAGATTTTGGCAGAGGTTTGATAGGATTAGGAGATTGGATAGTGATTTTGACAGAGTTCTGTTACATTCAAGTGGTCTCTCTAGAGAGATTTGGGCAGAGATTTGGTGCATGGAATGGTCTCCCTAAATGGCTTAGAGAGGGGTCAATTTATAGGATTTTGGAGATGAGGATGGAGGGTCAGGATTCATCTGACAAGATCAAGGGCTAGGAATAAAAGTGATTCTTTTATTCCTTAGTGGATGAATTAAAAATTCCCATTTTGGGAAGAGTGGAGGAGTGGATGAATAAATAATTCATCTTTGGGGAGAGTGAAGGATAATGGGCAACAACCGAATATTAAATTCAGTTTAGTGGATGAGAGTAGGGGACAACTGAATATTAAATTCAGTGAGTGGATGAGAGTGGGTGACAAGTGAATTTTAAATTCAATTTAGTGGATGAGTGGGAAACAAGGTTAATTAAGTGTTTTCTTAATTAACCTAAGTTTAGATTAATCAAATAATCAAGATTTATCTAATTAATCAGGGATTAGGAAAATGGACAAATCATCTAAATGAATATTAGGAATATTCATTTAATTGATAGGATAGGGTTGTAAGGTTAAATGGATCAATTAGGTGAATTAATTGATCGCCAAGGATAGTGATTGGATAGGTATAGATTCGATGCCAGAATGAGTCTCTCAAATGGCTTAGAAGAGGGTTCTATTTATAGATCCTCTGAAAATGCAATGGAGGGTGAGGATCAACTGATGAGATCAATGGTCCTCATTATTTGTGAATCTTTAATTCATAATGGATGAATTAGAAATTTAGAGTGGAGGATAGTGAGTTATGACAATTGAATTGAAAATCCTTGGTGGAGGATAATGGATTATGACAATTGAATTGAAAATTCTTGGTGGAGTATAATGGATTATGACAATTGAATTGAAAATCCTTGGTGGAGGATAATGGATTATGACAATTGAATTGAAAATCCATGGTGAAGGATAATGGGGGACATTGAATTTAGAATTCAATTTGGTGGAGGATAATGGGGGACATTGAATTTAGAATTCAATTTGGTGGAGAATAATGGGGGACATTGAATTAAGAATTCAATTTTGGATTTTAGCTAATTAAATATTAAGAATATTTAATTATATGTGCAACATGGTGAGGTGGAAGGGATGAGGTGGAAAGATGAGGTGGATTGATGAGGTGGATTTTGCGAGGTGGATTTAGGATTTGAGACATTAGAAGAATTTAGGGATTTAATGAAATGATGGACCAGGGGCTGAGTGCCTTTGGAAAAAAGAAACACAGGTTGGTTTTTTTATTTGTTGTATCTTTATTTTCCTTTTTGTTTTTCTTTGTTTTTTAAAAAAAAGTGGCAGTGGTGTGTGTAGGGTGGTGGTGGCAGGGTTGTGGAGGTGGTGACGGAAGCGCTGGTTTGGTGTTGTTCAGGCGGCGATGGGTAGTTTGAAGTGGCGGTGAAGCGGTTGTCGAGGCGGCAGCAAGTTGAAACAAAACCTGCAAACACAAATCGTTAACCCTGCGAAAAAAAAAAATTATCCTCTGCACACAAACACAAAATCCATGATCAGCGCACAGGGGGCCGTGGGATCCGTATGGTACGGATCCAAATGGTATGGATCCGTACAGTACGGCCTAAGGCCCCTAAAAAATTTTCAAAAAAAATATCGAAGTTTATAGTCAAAATTCACGGAAAGGATGTCCTGAGAGCGAAAATGAGGTCAGTTTCTATTCAAAATGAAACCTGCAACACTTTCTCCACAAAACTTGATAAAAATTGTTAGAAAAAGGGTTAGAAAACGAAGATTCTGACAATGAAACCTTCACAAAACGACGATCAGATTCGAGAACAGTACGGTGGGCGCCAAAATGTGAATGGGAAAATGAGATAAATCAATTAAGATAATTAACCCAAACAACAATGAAATGTGCAAGCAAAGGAGATATAAAGAACTAACAAATGATACTTACAACCTCTACCTGTCGGCTTCCATTGGTCGCCTATTCTCTCTCGATCTTGAATGATGAAGGTTGGCCCTCAGGGAGCTTGCTTCCTTGCTTCGATTCCTCAAGATGACAAGGGGGAAATGGCTATGTGATATGATTCCTGCATGACAACGGTATGGAGAAGAGAAGAAGAAGAAGATTCCTAGAGGAATTTGAGCATAGTAAGGATGCTAGAAAAGGTCTCCTAAAATGGCTTAGAAGAGGGTTCTATTTATAGATTTTCTGAAAATAGAATGGAGGGTCAGGATCAACTGATGAGATCAATGGCTCTCATTAATTGTGAATCTTTAATTCATAATGGATGAATTAAAAATTCAGAGTGAAGGATAGTGAGTTATGACAATTGAATTAAAAATTCAAAGTGGAGGATAGTGAGTTATGACAATTGAATTAAAAATTCAGAGTGGGGGACAATGGGTTATGACAATTGGATTAAAAATTCAGAGTGGGGAACAATGGGTTATGACAATTGAATTAAAAATTCAAAGTGGAGGATAATGGGGAACATTGAATTAAGAATTCAATTTTGGATTTTAGCTAATTAAATATTAAGAATATTTAATTATATGTGCAACATGGTGAGGTGGAAGGGATGAGGTGGAAGGATGAGGTGGATTGATGAGGTGGATTTTGTGAGGTGGATTTAGGATTTGAGACATTAGAAGAATTTAGGGATTTTAATTAAATGAACAAATCAAATAAACTTTGAATATTTATTTAATTGATAGAAGAAGATAAGAATTAAGATAAATATCAGAATATTTACTTAATTCGACCTGTACCAATTTTAGGCTATTACATTTTGCCCCTCTTTGAAGCAATGTGTTTTATCACGTTGTTTCAAAGAATAAATAGTCTAATAATGATGCATGCCCCAATTTGGCCCTGGTACTGGGCGTGCCAAAATGTGATCAGTGAAATCAACTGAAGATAATAACTAATCTAATGCATAAACAAATGATTATACCTTCATGAAGACCTCATAAATCCATGCGGGAAGAAGCTTGCACCCAACAGAGCTCCTTAGATGTTTCCCTGATTCATGTGTATATGTGGATTGCTCAAATGCTCACAACACAATGTAGATGAGATTGGATGATTGATTGGATAGGATTGGGCCAAGATTTTGGCAGAGGTTTGATAGGATTAGGAGATTGGATAGTGATTTTGACAGAGTTCTGTTACATTCAAGTGGTCTCTCTGGAGAGATTTGGGCAGAGATTTGGTGCATGGAATGGTCTCTCTAATGGCCTAGAGAGGGGTCCTATTTATAGGATTTTGGAGAAGAGGATCAATGGTGATGATTCAATTGACAAGATCAAGGGATAGGAATAAAAGTGATTCTTTTATTCCTTAGTGGATGAATTAAAAATTCCCATTTTGGGAAGAGTGGAGGAGTGGATGAATAAATAATTCATCTTTGGGGAGAGTGAAGGATAACGGGGGACAACTGAATATTAAATTCAGTTTAGTGGATGAGAGTGGGGGACAACTGAATATTAAATTCAATGAGTGGATGAGAGTGGGGGACAAGTAAATTTTAAATTCAGTTTAGTGGATGAGTGGGAGACAAGGTTAATTAAGTGTTTTCTTAATTAACTTAAGTTTAGATTAATCAGATAATCAAGATTTATCTAATTAATCAGTGATTAGGAAAATAGATAAATCATCTAAATGAATATTAGGAATATTCATTTAATTGATAGGATAGGGTTGTAAGGTTAAATGGATCAATTAGGTGAATTAATTGATCACCAGGGATATGCAAATTGGGGGAGTAGATGAGTGCAGAGGTACGGCCAATTGGTTTGCAGAGCAGTCTAATTTAGGTGTCTACAGCAGGTTTTACATGTTAACCAAAATTTGTGGTTTTTAGATCTGTGGAAAGATTGTATTCAGACTCTTAGAGTATTCTGGATGGAAACAATTACATATTTGCAAGGCTACTTGTTGGGTTCTTATGATCTATGGTTACTCTAATGTGGATTTGTTTGGAAAATCAAGTCTAGCATTGATCCTGGTGTTTGAGTCTTGGAAATCTACATGTTATACCTGGTTATCTTTGTTATGCATGTTATTGATGTGGGGTTGAATTATTTTATTTAGTTATTTGAAATTGGAGCACTGACCATGCTTTTCTCCTTTGAGATGTTGCATTAGTGTAGATCTTGTAAATTGTCTGATGAGGATTCTGTTTGGTTGACCTCTTCTTGGTCACCTTTATTGCATTGGTATGCTTATTGCAGTGAGATAAAAGGATTGTTTGGAGTACCTTATATAGTTGTTCTTTAGAATCTATAGAAGTAAGTTATGGTGTATGAGAATCTCTATTCACTTTCAATGGAGTTTTGGTAATGATGTCGATCATGATACCATGCATAGCTCAGTATCACTTTCAGTGGGAGTTTTGTGCAATTACATAGTGTGTTCTATCTTCTTTGTTTTTAGGATTTTGATTCTAAGTTGTTGCAGTGTGTATTGAGACATGGATAATCTTTGGTTAGAAGATGGATGATCTTTTGCAATGGTAGTTGGTGTTATAAGGAGCTCCTAGGTTCTGCCCTTAGGTTGCAATGAGGTTTTATTGATATCTTTGGTTCTATTGACAAAGGATGCTTGATCTTCATGTTATTTGAAGAGGGACTAACATCTTGTTTCATGGAGGACCCTTAGAGTCTTTGGAAAAGGTGTTATTGTTCTTCCTTAGGAGAGGATGTAGTTCTCTTTGGTTTTGAGTATTAATCATTAGCTTGGAGCTTCATGATTTTACAAGTTGCATTTGAAGTTGGCATGGATTGATTGGTAGGTGTTCATGGATACTAGAGAGACTTGGGTTAGGTTGGATATTTCTCATGTTTAGAGATATGTGTTGGAATGGTTACTTGTTATGAAAGTTTTTCAATAGTAAAGACTAAGGAGCCTACACCTAGAAATGTATGTGAGTCCATCATAGACCTGATGAGAAGGTTGTCTTTATTGAAAGCTTATATTGCTTGGTGTTGTATGCACAGGACAATCTTGTATCACACTCTTGGTCTACTCGATAGGTGAATGATCTAAGAGGTGTTGCCTGCTTGATTATTAGATGCATTCTTTATATGTATCTTGTCTTCTCTTGTGTATTAGTCCTGAATGTTGAGTTTTGACGGATTGTTGAGAAGGAGATGCATGATTTTATGTTTTTCTGTTGTTCTCCTTGTAATATTGAACTTGGGTTAGTTTTGAGGATTTGTTAGAAGAGGTATAGGAGATGGTTAGTGGATTTGGCCATATTCCCTTATATTGTGGGAAGGTTTGGCTAGTTTGATCTACTTTCTGTGAGAGTTTTACATCTATTGCTTACATGTTTCATCATAAGTTGAATGGTTAGATGTTGATATCCTTTCAGTTTGGGAATGTTTAAGGAGATCTTACTTTACATAGTTTGGCACATGTTAGTGTGGTATAAGGACATGGTTTGATTTAAAAGTTCTCTCTTTCCTAGTATATTGTCTTCTTCCTCAAGGTTCTTGTGTTTATGGAGTTGAGGTTTTTGAATGGATTCAAGTGTCGTTTATACTTCAATGTTTTTGGCAACAGTTTGGTAGCTCCTTGATCTCTTTCTTCATTGTTTTGGAGGACATGGGAGAGTTATTTGGATTGGAAATGAGAGAGGTATTTTTCATATCTGTGTGTGCTTCTTTGACACTATGATAGAGGAGTTAGCCACATCCTCTATGTGAAGTGTTATAGGAGGACTTGTTAATGCTATGATCTTGTTTTTAGATTTAACATTACCCATGTAGTGGGCGATCCAGAAAGTAAATGTGTTACGTATGAGGGGGGCACCTCTCTTGGACTGGTTACACCTTAATGCAGTGAGTTATTTTAGAGGTTTTTTTATCGCATCTCTATGTGTGTTATTACCTTGGAGTATTCTTTTGCAGGATGGTGGATATACAAGGACGTGTTTGCATATTTGGGTTGTTATGTTGATAGCATGAAGTTCTACCTATGATAGTTTGTTTACCCTGATTTGAGGTATGGATAGTTTGGATGAACTAGCAACTTGATGTGGTTGCTATTCCAATTTGGTATGAGTATGCCAGTCACTCAGAGTCATTTTGAATTTGATGCTTATGTTCATGTATAGATTGGTGCAAGTGTAAGTGACAGTTAATATGTTTCACCAAGTGGCATGTTCCTTGTCATATCATGGGTGACATGATGTGAGGAGTTCTTTCTTGGAATAGTGGTTATCATGGTTATTTTTTGTAGGTATCTTGTTGGAGCACAAAAGCATGTTGAAGAATTAATGATACATGGTTGGCTAAGGGATATTTTTCCCTTGTTGATTTTTCCTATGGATATGTATTTACAATACGTATGATGTTAAGTGGGAGAATATTTGGATTTAGGTGTCATCAACCTTGTAAATCCTATGACATGGTTTCCATTATTCTTGGAAAGTTCCAAGGTTCTTGGAGAGTTCCAACATCCTTGGAGATAGGGTGTTAATTTTGTAAATTATTCATAAGGGATGAAGGTTTCACTATCAGAAGTAAATTATTTTTGCTGGTACAGTAAATAATTATTTAATGGCCTCAATAATTAATTGGTTACCAGTAGGTTGTTACGGAGTTACTTTTACTACTCAAGGAATCTCAATAAATAGTAAATGAGGTGAGGAGGAGAATCTTGGCGTCCATCTTTGGGAGGTGTATATTTGGAATGTTATCATGCATGTCATAAGTTTGTAAGAGCATCTCTGACAACTTACAACTATCATAAGGTGTAAGAGATTCTATGACAACATATGACAGCAATTATTGTCTTGTAACTGTCTATTCCTGGTTCTAGGTGTCCATATTGGGAAGATGCCTATGAAAGGTGTAAGGGAATATATAAGAAGGTGATTTTGGAGTTTCCCATGATAGGAACATTGGATTTCATCCATCTCCCTCAAATTTGTTTGATGGGTACTCATTTTGTATAAATATGAGACTTGAGAGTGAAGGTTGTAAGTAATAGTAAGAGTTATTTTGTACACAGGTGTTGTTGGATTGAAGACTAAAGAGGAGATTGGAAGGATTGAATGGTAGTCTCTATTTTGAAGAATAATACAACTTGGGCCTCTCTTCTTGGTGGAGCTTTTTCCTGCAAGGGTTTCTCCACATAAACACTGTGTTATGTGTTTCATCTTCTATTCCATTGTTACCTTGTGCTATGAGATCTTGCATTCTTATGTTGTTGATTTATTTCTTTTTGTTGTTGCTATCTTATGGTGATGTCATTGTTCTTTTAAGTTCATCTAAGGTGGTTATATCAAGCGTGTTAAAGTGGCTTATTTTAGCATCATAAAGAAGTTGAATCTCTTCATGGTATTTCAAGGATTAAGCAAACTTAATTTTTAGATTTGCATACAATTTTTAAAGTTGTATACAATTTTCAAATTTCTATTTGTACTAATCAAAGCCTTGTATCTCACAAATTGTTATCATATCTTGGTGATTTGATGATTAACAATTGGATTAGAGATTGTTCATTTATTCCAACATCCATATCCCTTCTCCTTCCCCTTTCCCAATGTCTTTACCAATCCACACTATTTTTTCCCTAATTCCCTATTTTCTCCTCTCCATTCCATCCCTTTTCAAATCCATATTAGTTTTGTGGCCTATTATTTCCATCTGGCCCTTTATTTTCTTCTCCCACCAAACCTTGGTTCCCCTTCTTTCTATTTCCATTGGCAAGCACATTAGGGTTTTAGTTTTTATATCAATTTGCAAGTGTATCATAGATTTGTTTTTATATTATTTTTGACATTATCATTATCATGTGGATTTATATTTGAACTACCCATAAGGGGGTTGCCCGAGGCAATTTCCCCTTTAACCTGACTACCTTGTAGGGTTTCCATTAGAAAAGTATTGCTTGCAAGTGAATGATGAAAAAAATCAATGAGGATTAGGTAGTCAGACTAGTTATATGAAATGGTCAAGATGTCAAGATGAACAATTCCTTTAAAAAATAGGAGATTTTGAGCCTAAATAGTTGTGCCCCTACACTAGCACTGACACTTCTACCCTAAGACAATAAACTAGTGCCCCTACACTAGCACTGACACTTCTACCCCAAGACAATAAACTAGTGCCCCTACCCTAGTAATAACACATCTGACCTTACTAAAATATCAACCTATTAACTTCCAAATTTAATATTAAGGAGTTTTTTAACATATACAAAGCTCATTTCTTTCTTAACTTTCAGTCTTTTATCAGAACTAGGGTTTTAAGTTTTAAATTTTCCTTCTCCCACTTGCATGCAATTTCCTTCATTAATTTAAACTAGGTATTCACAACATTTGTCTATTTTTTCTTCTATTTGTGTCACGGCCTCAATGGATCAATCATCTTTGTTTTAGTACCTGACATATCTAAATGTTTGAATAGATTCTAATATACAAAAATAAATCAATGCCCCTACCATAATACCAATATAGGTGCCCTAGGTTAGTTATGCCCCTACCATAGTAAGGACACAAGTGTCCTACCTTCTTTTAGCCCAAAACTTTACCAAGAACTCTATCTCAACATCCTATGCATTTTCCAAAACTAGATTGACTATTCTTAGATTGATTTATACCCTCTGCTTTTCTATTTTCAATCTATAGTCTTAGTCTGAAATTGCTTATTTCATATTTTTAAATCTATGTTTTCAGTCATGTTATCAATCTCAACCCTTGTGTGATTAGATTCAATCAAATTGAGGTTGATTTACACACTTCTAAATATCTTTTATTTAATATAATTTATCATACATATTAAGAAAGAATATTTTTCAATCTTTATTATGAAGCATGATCCAATTTTAAATTAATTTTTTCTTTACTATTCAAATCTCTGCTACAAAAATGTATGGTTTATGAAGCCTTGAACCTTGAATCAAATGTTCTACATGATTGTTTTATCTATAGTCAATATCGTAACCGAGAGAACCCATTCCATTTGTGTACTAACTATATTGCAAATTTATGCTACAAAAAGGTATGCTATAAAAGAATACTATAAAATGGGAAGATTAGGCATCTAGTGACTAGTCAAATTCCATTGGCTTATCTAAGGATTAGGCATCAAGATGAGCTCTCCCCTACAAAATTAAAATTATTTTATGGCCTATGATTTCCAATCAACATTTGAAGTTTGAATTCCAAGCTATGATGTAATAATATGAGCCTAACAAGTGAAAGTACCAAAAAGAAACAACTCCTATAACTATTTTTAGTCTTCTAATAATTTTGTCTCTCTTTGATTATCGATTTCTACTTCTGAGAGAGACACAAGTCACAACTAAGTGGATGACTCTTTCGTTCTCATCAAAAACCCAATTTACTATTTTAAGTAAGTTTTTAATTTTTGTATTGAAAAGCTATATAAAATAGGTGAATTTTAATCATTATTTCAAATTTCAATATGTACATCAATCCTAAAGAGATTCCCCTCATTGTATGTACTCTTAATTAAAATGAAATCCTAATTTATCCAACAAGTTATTGTAATTCTCAATTCTATACATTATTGCTTAGTTATTGTTTTCTTAATATTCATAAAGCTCCATCGCTAATGTATTGTCCCCTAGCTTACAAACTTAATTCAAGTTATCATTTTTTAGGCTTCTCAATGTGCATAGTAGACTATATTTAGCCGATAGGCTTTTTATAAGTGGGCTTTCACTTAACCGGAAAATTGTCTCACATCGGAAAATTTTCTAGACTAGTCGATTTTTCTCACATTGGGAAAAATCATGTTATAAAAAGGCTCATGGTGTTTAAATGTCCCCCACCAGATACTCTACGAAAATAGTTGAAAGCAAATAACTCAAGAGTGCATATCAAATTGCAATATTTGAGGTGCGCTGAAGGGGAGCGCGAACAAAAAACAAAAGAATCACCTTTTGTGGAATCAATCCAAGGTCATGGAGGAAATCTTTTATTTTTAAAAAGGTTTTTGCATCAGTTCTTTATTTTTCTAGCACAAATTTTTTTAAAAAAAATTGCAATTTCATTAAGCATAGAAAAATTGAAACCCCATTACTACCTTTTTAAATGTTTTGGCATATCATAGAGTTGTGTAACTCATCTGTAAGCAAAAAATTTAGTATTTTGAGAATTAATTTGAACTCTTAATTCAATACAATGCATGCCTTAATTTCTTAATTCTTAGGGATTCCTCTGTAATTCTAAAACTTTAGCAATAAGGAGAATTTTTTCAGCTCTAATTGAAAGTCTGGAATGTGAAATTAGTAACCTTTAATTTGAAGTCAGCATGGTTTAAAATGTGAAATTGGTTACTCAATTTTAAAATTGTTTGTTGAATTTTACACTTCATAAATGTGTTGGAATGAATCAAGAGTCATGTTTTCCATACATTTTAACGGCTCCACCCACCACGGTGGTGGCTTCATCCAAGTATTACTTGCTCATCATTGTGAACAAAGGTGTTCCCAACATGGCCGAATGGATTTGCTTCATTAATTAACACTAGTGTATTATTATGAATTGCTCTGAGTGGTTACTAATATTCTTTACCCACTCTATTATTACAGAAATTAAAAAAAAAAAAATTAATCATCGAAGTCAGAGGGATAGAGGGGTGATCGATGTTCAATGCATTCTTCGGGGGTGTCTAATGACAACTATTCACCGACTTTCATGTATGTATATATGGACCAATTTCAAATTACAAATATGGAGTAGTTAGTTTCTAATTAGAGATATAGATTAATTTCAAGATTACAAATTATTTATACCAATTTCAAGTTTCATTGATGTGATTTTGGTTTGTTGTATTTGCAATTATTTTGTTGTGGCAAATGCATTGGCATGTGGATACATTGTGCTGTCAAAAGTCATGTTTTTCTCCAAGCTCAAGAAGTTCTTTATTTTCAGTACACTTCTTCTTGCTATTATAAATTAAGTCAAAGGGACAGAGGGGTGATTGATGTTCAGTGCATTCTTGGAGGGTGTGTAATGACAACTATTCACTGACTTTCATGTATGTATATATGGACCAATTTCAAATTACAAATATGGAGTAGTTAGTTTCTAATTAGAGATATATATATGTTCTCTATTTTTTGTTAGATGACATGATTTTAACTTTGTAAATCAACAACAAAACTTATGGAGATATATGTGTTGGTAGAATTTGTGACGCAGTCAAGAATGGAGGGTCCAATGAAGGAATATCTAACCATGTATCCTTAACCATGCAATCTCACAATCTCAATAGAAAAAAATGGAAACACACACATAACATAAGATCCAAAAGCATAGAACATAAGATTTATCCTAGGAAAAACCTCAAGGGAAAAACCCAACTTCCTCAGATCACTTCTCATTATATTAGCTTTTCAAATCTCATTAAATATGCCTCTAAGGCTTTTCATGTGCTAGGACGTTGCCTAGACTTACAAGAGGTCTATAGAAACACAACACAACATCTCTTCTACATCATTCTTCCATGTCCTTTGTCTTCCCTCTTCTCTTTTCTTTATTCTTTATTATGCATCTTCTTCTACTCTCCGCTCTATCCTCTACTTCTACCTTGCCTTGAAATGATCTCAAGTCTTGCTTATATATATCATTCTGGAGTCCTCCAAATCATCCATGTTAGCTTCCTAGATCATTTGTGTCGTCCTCTGGGTGGTGCATAACTCTATGTTACATGAAACGTGTAGTTGGCCTTGTATAAGTCGGTCCTAAATCATATGCGGTGATGTAGAATGAGATATCACCATGTGTTTCACACCATAAGGTCTACTGGACCCAATTTAGCTCCACACAATCTTAGTTCTTGGGGCACAATCCCAAATCACAGGCACAAGCTCCTAGACTTCTATACAATCATTCTTCATGCAACTCGGTAATGCAGACTTCACTCTGTTGCCTCTAGACAATTGTCTAGTAACTCAAACCCCTTGAAACTTGAATCAAACATACCTCCCAACTAGTTTTATTTATCCTCCCAACCATAAGATCAGAAAGTTAACTGCAATGAAATGTGGTGGCTCCTAATGACATCCCTGTACTTGATTCTAAGAACACCATCCTTTGAGAGATGGCTAACCTTGGGGTTCACATGCAAGCTTCATAGACCAATACAACTAGTCCCTCATGTGCTCCTAGCAGGGTTCCTTCTCATTCCCATAGGACTCATAGAGTTTTTGATACTAGTAGTCATGGGAGGCCTAGAAGTAGAATCCCTAAAGGCTTAGTTTGTCAGAATCGTCCTTGAGGTTCCAGAGAGTCTTAGATTTCTAGTTTTCCCCTTGCATGGGGAGACTTGCATACTTGAGTGCACTTTTGTTTATGAACTCAAAGTTTTTGTTATATACTCTAATTTGTCTTCAGATTAATGTCACATGGCCCTGGATCTTCTATCTTTTGTGCACTAGGAATGTTGAAGTTTTCAGTTATTAACAACATAATGAAAATGCAATGTTTTTGGTCTTTTTTGGAATATATGATGTATGATATGCATGGATGCAAGTACATATGCAATTATGAGTGTAACACATTTTTATTTCAATGTGATGCGATGAGCTATGACATGAAATTATTGCTTTTGATTTTTTAAAAAAAAATTGGCATGTGTGCGTGTAGAACAAACAATGTGACTACTCTTAAGTAAGATTTTTGACCTAGGGGATTGCGAGTTAACTTAGTATAAGGAAACCTATTGATCTTTAGGATAAGATTAGGGACTCAAGTGAGAATGAGGAGGATATGGAATGCTTTTGATTTTGGCTTCACAAAAGGCTAAACATTGATCCTTATTGGTGCAATTATGGATGGAGGGTCCTAAGAAGGGATTGTCCAAACCATGCAGCTGGAGTAAACACAACGAAAACAACACAAATATAGAATGCAATGGAAGTTTCAAATGCCCAATATATCAGATAATCAAAATGCTTATATGCCAGTAACATACAGGCTATAATCAAAGGGCTCATAGGTCTGCTTTTCGGGTTACAACATACATGCAAGATATGGCATTGAAGTGCCTCCCAGAACAAAATTCTTTATCTAAACTATCACAACTACTAACTGACTTCCTAATGAATCTAAGAGATCTATATATATCATCTTCAAGCTCATAGAATCCTTCATGTCGGCCTTAAGAGGTTACAATTTCCATCAAATGATGAAATGTGTAGAAACATGTAGGTCAGCCTACAACATATGGTATTGCTTCGCAAATGAATGAAACTTGGTGCAGACCTCAACGAAGGTCTATCTGGTCCTCCTTTGCCATGTGATATGTTCTTTTGGCTACGCAAGTCACAAAAGTGCTCTACAAATCTTCTCTCAACTGAATGTCAGATTGCTCTACTCTATGAAAGTTGATGGTCTTCTGCTAGCGATAACTTTCTGTAGATGAATCCAAATCTTCTGAAATCTAAATATGATGTAGATGACATGGAATAGAAGATAATTCCTGCTTCATGAGCTCTGATATGAAGATGCGGTAAAATGTGGTAGAAAATGTTGAACTATAAATTACTAAACTACAACTGAAAGAAAAGAAAAGAAAAGAATGTTTTTGGATGATGCAAGATTTCTCTACAATCTGGGATGTTCTTGGATCATGTATCTAGACAAAATAATTTGACAAGATTTCAACTTATACAAGCAACAAATTTTATTAGCACCTTCTAGACTTACATCAAAGATGGACAACAAGATAGACCTAGGGTAAAGGAAAGGCTTCAAAGCAGAAGATGGCCCTAAGGATAGCTAGACTCTTAGCTTTGCTCAGCGAATGCATGTGTGTGCTTTGTATTTTTTCACTTTTCTCTGATAGATGTCACTCTCGTAGCTTCAATCTTAGATTTCTCTCCACTCGAGAGTATGAACATCAACAATCTTCTCCTTCTCACTTTTTTTTGTATCTCTCTTTTGTGTATTTTGTAATGCCTCACTTGAATCTCTTGCTAAATTACTTAGTATTTTTTGGTGCTTTTTAACTTTCGGTGCTTTGGTATTCTACTGCCTTGATGTTCTTTCTCATAATTTCTCTTTTTCTCACACTCTTATTTTTTTATTCTCATTTTTTAGTTACTCGTATTTTTTTGATTGCTTCCTGCAGAGTTATGATCCTCCTGGCATTTTTGGCTAGGAAAGATAAGGGGTTGAGCACCATCAAGGGTTTTCACTACCTAATCAGACTTCCCTTCTGCTAAGGATGAATGGGGAAGGTCTACTTGCAAGCTTCTATTGAGTACCATGGGTTTGAATACTAACTTTGCTTAGACTTAACAACATGGTTCGTTAAGATTGATATTAGTGTATAGCTAAACACTAGGCTTTGATTAGAATCATTGGGAAATTAAATAGGGGAGCAGTGATACACGATGAACATGATTTATAGGGGATCTCAAAGGTTCAAAGGGACCAATTATACCTAAGAAAACTTAGACTCCTTACTAAGATAAAAAATCAAGCAAGAGCACATCACTCATAAAATGCATCGTGGAACAAAATGAAGAATGCAAAAAAATTGCTTTTTTTATGATTTTATAATAATTTTTTTAATTTATTTTATGATTTTTCAAACATAATATTTCTTGAGGTGGAATCCATTAACCCTCTCACCAAATTCTTCACCTTCCATTGTGCACAAAAGGTACACACCATTTTTTACATCTTCTTTAACCATGTATGGGCCTATGCAATTTGACTTGAATTTACATCCTTCTCCAATTCTTTTGTCAATCAAGTTGTCAATTCTAAGTACCAAATCTCCAACTTGGAAATTCCTAGGAACAACTTTCTTATTGTATTGTTTTTTTATTCGTGCAAGATAGGAGCTATGCCTCTGCACAACTCTTAGTCATTTTTCGTCTATCATTTCGAGTTCCACTAGTATAACCGCATGATATTCTTTATTATCTAACAAACATTGCAAAGACACCCTTAAGCTTGGTAATTTAACCTCTAGAGGCAGGACTACATCTAACCCGAAAGTGAGGGCATATGGGGTTGTCACAATAGGCGTGTGTATGCTAGCTCTGTAGGCTGAAAGAATAGGGTATAATTGCAAGTGCCAATCTCTTTTGGAATCCTTCACAATTTTAACCAAAATTACTTTTAATGTCTTATTGGTTACTTCTTCTTGTCCATTCCCTTGAGGATAGTATACCAATGTTGAGTTGTGATTGATGTGGAATCTCTCACATAACTCTCAAACTTGTGGATTCTTAAATGATGAGGCATTATCTATCACTATTACTTGAGGGATTCCAAACCTACATATGATCTGATTCAAAATTAATTTAGCGATTATTGCTCCTGAAATTGTAGTTAAAGGCATTCCTTCCACCCATTTGGTGAAGTAATCTATTGTTGTGATGATAACCATGTGTCCATCTGTCAAAGGTGGGGAGATTTTTTTGACTAAATCGAGTCCCCATACGGCAAAAGGCCAAGGAGTGACTATGGGTTGTAAATCTCTTGTTGGTGTGTGATGAACATGCACATAGATTTGACATTTCAGACATCTTTTGACGAATTTAAACACATCTCCTTCTAAAAAAGGCCAAAAGTAACCTAGTTGATGTATTTTCCTTACGGTAGCATGACCACCAAAGTGTCCACAGATTTTTCTATGGAATTTTTCTAAGATTTTGTGCACTTCTTCTTTGTCTATGCAATGAAGTGGGATTTCATCTAACACCCTTTGGTATAAAACATCACCAATCAGGACATACCTTGTAGTGAGGACACATAAACATCTCTTTCCCAGAGGGGTCATATTTCTAGGATAAACTTTGTTTTCCAAGTAATTGACAATATCTCTGCACCAATATGGAGAGGCATATTTTTCGAGGTCAATTGCACATATTTCCTCATCTAGGAAGTCTTCATTTATTGGATCCTCTTGGGGAACTCGATTATCTACCAACCAATCAGCAATTATTTATCCTTTGATAGATTTATGGTTGACATAAGTTAATTCACTCAACAATGTTAGGAACCACCCTACTCTTCTAGACAACATAGGTTTATTTAAGAAGGTTCTTAGTTGTTCTGACTGTATCATGACTCTCATTTCTTGATTCAACATGTAGTGGTATAGTCTCCTTGTAGAAAAAATTATGGTCAAGCATTCTTTTTCATCCTGAGTGTAGTTTTCCTCATATTCTAATAACTTTCAACTGATAAAATATATCACCCTTTCTCTTCCATTATCATCTTCCTAAGCCAGCATACAAGCTAACGAGATTTTTGTAGCACTAAAGTAGAGGATAAAAGGAATATCATGTCTAGATGGAATAAGTGTTGGTGGAGGTAAGAGGAAATTTTTCACTTGTTCAAAGGCATTTTGACAGTCTACCATCTAGGTTATCTTGGCTTGTTTATTTAACAATTGATTGATGGGATGAATTTTGAGAGTTATGTCCGGTATAAAGCATCATATCACACCCAATTGTCCCAAGAAAGTCCTTACTACGGTTTCACTTGTCAGTGGAGTGGCATTCAACATTGCTTTTACTTTGGCAGGGTCTACGTCAATTCCTCTTCAAGAAACTATGAAACCCAGCAACTTTCCTGCTATCACCCCAAAAATGAACTATTTTCAGATTTAGCCTTACCTTGTACTCATGTAACCAGGTGAAAATCCAATGAAGTTCTTCGATGTGTGTTGATCATTGTTTAGATTTGGCTAGTAGATAATCTACATAAGTTTTTATTGTTTTATGGATGATATCATGGAAGAATCAAGATGTGAGTCATGGCTCTTTGATAAGTTGCCCCTACATTTTTTAAACCAAATGGCATTACCACATAATAGAAGATTCCCCAAGGGGTAGTAAACGTTGTTTTATTTTGGTTGGCCTCCGTAATCTTGATCCAATTGTAGCCTGAGAATCCATCCATAAGGGAAATCATTTTATATCCTATAGTTGAGTCCATAATTTGATCTATGAATGGTAAAGGAAAGTCATCTTTAGGACAGGCTTGATTAATGTCTCTAAAATTGACATATCCAAATTTTCCCATTTTTCTTCAAGACTAGAACAATTATTTAAACCCAATCTGAATAGTCCACTGGTTTAATGAATCCGACATTCAATAACTTCTTCAACTCATCTTTTACCATTTCTACAACTTGGTGTTTTATGGGCCTTAGCTTTTGTTTGATTGGTTTTGCGTTTGGTTTTGTTACTAGGTTGTGCACTATGATTTTCAAATCTAAGCCAGGCATGTCTACATATGTACAAGCAAAAATGTCATAGAACTCAATGAGGAATTTTATGTATTCTTCTAATTCTTTATCATCCAAATTTGCCCCCAAATTCAACATCCTTAGTTTTTCAAGGGTTCCTATGTTGAGATCAATGGTATCACAAGTTAGTGAGGGGTGTCCTTCAAATTTTTGAGGAGATGGAGGTAATTATGATTTTTTTGCGCTTCCAAGATTTCTGACTCACCTCCAAAATAATCATCGAGATGGGGAAGGAGCATGTATCTCTTTTTTTGATAGACTCTTGAGAGACCATCATAAGCATGTAGGTATTCTAAGATGGCTTCGTCATTTTTGACATAATCTTTGGTTGGCATTTTCGTCTTGTCTTCTGCATAGGTTAGACTATTTGGTAAGTCATCATTTTATAACAATAGGCCTCCACATACTGATATGATGAATTCCAAATTCTATAATTGAGTGTGAGGTGTGAACATAGTAGTTGAGGTGGTCATTGAATTTGTTATCTAATTTTCTTCCCTAAGTATAGCTTTTATTGAGAAATAATCAAAGAATTAGATTAATTTTTAGATGGCATCTTTGTATGTCTGTAACCATTCTTATTTTGTTTCATAATTCTCTAAAACTTGGCTGATTATCAGAAGTCTCTGAATATTGCAATAAGGTCAGTGGGTGTTGCACTTCTTTGTGTCTCGTCATTTCTCAGAATTTCACCTCGTGTGTTTTCCATTTGTTCTCGTTGTTCTTCTCAAAGAGCAACTTGCAAGGCCTCTTGAGCATCCTTGGCCTCTTGCAAATATTTCTCCAAGCGTCTCACCTCATCATCTAGATGGGTGTTTTGATTACTTGTTGAAGTTTGGTCTACTTGGTGAATCTATGATCTTCCTTGCACCCTTCATGCTCTAGTTTGAATTATTGAGTTTTGTTACCATGAAGGGTTGTTGAATGTTGACAAGTGCCTAGGTTCTCTTCTGTCACCTTAAAAATCTAAGTCTTCATAATCATAGAAATTTGATATGGGTTTCATTGGGTCAGGAGGCAAGTACCTATCAAAAGAGGGAGTTTTAGGTTCCCTTGAAGGGAAATTCCCTAGGTGCAGTTTTGGTTTTGTCATATTTGGGGGTGTCATGGACACCTTAGAGTAAATGGAATGAATGAAACGAAAGATAAAGAAGATCGATGAAATGAGAGAAAAAATGGCAACGAAATCGAATGTGAATGTGAATGGAAATGTGAAAATGATGTGTGAAGTGAAATTTGGATTGTTTAACAGAAACGTAAAATGCTCTACCAAAAATGTTTTGCTCTTCACGTCAGTTTCACCAAAATATATACTATTCGAAATGTGACACAAGCACAAGTGTGTATGAGTCAGCTATGATGTAGCACATGGACCCTCTCCTTACTTCAGGAAACATCCAAGTCACTCTCGCTCTCGTGGTAGAAGACTATCAAGTAGATGTGAGACCCGAGGGTTGTTTTGTTCACTTGGGAGTAGAACCTCGCGAAGAGCAACCAACCTAATCAGGGGCCTATTATTGTTTTGGATTTTCCTCATTCTTTCTATGGAATTTGTTGTTGAAATGATGATATGACCCAAAGGGTCACTTGTGGTTTGTCTCCTATTAGGGTTTCTAAGATTCCAACACCTAGATGAATCTTGATTTGTTTTGTTTATGTTCCTAGCATGTTGTAATCTAGCCTCATGGTCCTGGAGGCATTGTTGAATCTGTATGTCTTGTTCTAAAACTCTAATTATGTGGTGTTTCTCTTGTATGAGTCATGGTCTTGGGTTTATTTCCTCTAGTTATTCTAGAAATGCCTTGACCCACTCTCCTCTAAGTCCTTGGCACATTCACTTGTTTGTTCTAAGAGAGTTGGTGTATGTTTCACTTTCTTTGACCAAGATTGACTTAGAGGTTTTGAGTTGACCTAGGTTGACTTTTGATTGCTTTGAATGGTTTACCTTGTGATGTTATCAAGGGTTTGCCTCTAAAGTGAATGTGAATACCTATTACCTTGTGATGAGATCGAGGGTTTGAATGTTTGGGTTTCTCCTAATATTTTTGGTTTTCTTGTATTTTGTGTATGAATGCAACTATATGATATGCAAGCTATTTTTTTGTATTTTCTTTGAATGAATAAGATAATTCTATATGAATGCAAATTATAATGGTGTTTACCTAATGCAATTCTATTCTATGTTTTTGTATTTTTTGATGATTTTGGAATCTACTCTAGGAAAGCAAGAAAAGATTTAACTAATAAAAGAAAGTGAATTAATCTATTAAAAGTAAATACTCTCTAATCTATTGCAATGAAATGAAAGCAAACTATGAATTCATATTAAGAGCAAAATAACAAGTTATTTTCCTCAAGAGCAAATTTGATTTTCAAATTTCTACAAAAACATGAAAAGGAACCTAGAATCACTTGGCACATGAGATTTGCACTACCCTCAAAAATCCTTTTGTATGGCAACCTCTTCGTCCTCTTGCAACAGTGGGGTCCTCCTCTTAGCGGCAATTGGGAAGGGGAAGCAAAAGAATGGTATGTTGGAAAGCTTTAAATTGAACTCAATATGAGCTAATTGCATTATGGCTTGAGAATAGGTGAGCGTAACAATGCTATGAAGCATTTGAAGGCTTTGGCAAAATAAAAACAATAAATAAACGGCACCTATATTCTGCAGTGAGCATATACATGCTAGTTGGAGAAAAAAAGCCAAGCAAAAGATGGATTGCAATAATGAATTTGCCTCCTCTATTGCTTCAAGGAGGGGGGTACTTATAGGTTGAGAGAGCACATGAAGGGTGGGGATGATTGAGGAGTTAACTCCCTTGATTGGAGAGTTAACTTGCTTGATTGATCAAAAGACTGAATTGATTGGAGAGTGATTTGAGTTTGAAATCTTATCACTCATGGAGGAATGGTTGTTAGGAGGAGTTAGGGAGGAGTTAAAATAGATCATATGAGCTAAACTTAGTTGATTGGGAGTGTTGAATGAGTTAATTATGGCTTCCTCTATGTTTAGCTCGAAATTGCATGCAAGTTGGGCAAAAATGAAGTCTTTTTGGCTGAGATCAAAGGAGAAACTCGTTCAAAATCTGCAAGGGTCACTCTAAGGTTGCCCTGGGCAACCCTAGGGTGACCCACAAAGGGTGGTACCTGGGTAAATTTTATCAGTTGTGTATGCTTAATGAAACCCTAAAAGGGGGATCTGGCATATTAGTCAGGTTGTATGATGACAAAAAGTAGGGTCACCTGGGGAGATCCAGCCATTAATAGGGGTGACCCACAAAGGGGGAAAGTTGGGTGAAAATAGAGACATGGGTTTGGTTTGTTAGGTTGTCAAAAGGTGGAATTAGCATGAAAAGATGAAAACTAAGCATGTAGGAAAGGTAATGAAGGTGACAAAAGAAGAATCAACAAAGGGGAAAAGAAGAATGGTTAGGAAATTGAAGAATCGACAAGGGAAAAACCAAACAACACATGTCACCAAGAGGAGTACTGCTAATCACAGGCACTATTATTCACACTTTTGTGTATGTGATTAGGATTACATATCATCATGGGGTCCTTGTGTAAGCTCATGTGTGTTTTTAGTGCTTACAGGACCGAGAGTGATTACTAAACTAATTTCACCAATGGTTCAGATGTTTTGATTGTCATTCACTCTGAGGGTCAAGGAATCTTGTGTAATATGCATTTTATCATATCCCATTATTTGGAGGAGAGAAAGTGGAAGAAGATTAACTCTAGCTCTTTCATCTATGATGACACATTTAATAGTAATCTCCTAGACTTTAATTTGCAGGTAAGGACGTAACATTGAATCTGATAATTTGTAAGATTGAAAGCCAAGATGCCTTGTTCTTCTTAAACATGGCATCCTACTTCCAAGACTTAAAGAAAGTCTTTTCAGTGGGTAGGTGATTTTTTGAGTAAGTTTATCATTTATGTGACAGTGGTCTTGATGACAACATGGTTTGGATGGTCTAATCTTTGGATGACATACACTTCCTGAGGTTGGTCCAATTCCACATGACTTAAAGTGTTTTGGTCATGAGTTTTTTGAGGTCTGTGTGTTGGTTTATCTTTCTTTTGAGATTGGAGGAAGGTCATGAATTTTTGATGTTGCTCATTGGAGAAATTTAAAATAGATTTATTGAAAGCATAACAAGTATTTGTTTCATGTCCATTGGTATTCTGAAATAAGCAATAGTTGTTGGGCTCTAAGAAGCACAATCCACCTGTAGACATTTTTTGCGATCTTTGGTAAGGTCCTTCATTGTTTACTTGGTTTTTAATAGTGTTGAATTTTTTGTTTGGATATTGACTATCTTTTGTAGTCCTAGAAAGGGTGCCTTCCTGGTTGTTGTTCCTTTGAGTTATCAAGTTTCCATTTGAGTTGTAAATCTCTCATCTACTATCAATGGCGGCCTATTTGATTCATAGCACACTCTCTAATGTTTCCTCATAAGACTTGTAAGGTAGTTTCTAGACTTCCTCTTAGGTGTCCCTATTAAAAGCATGTAAGAAGAGGTCACATAGTTCTCTGTGGTCCATGTTTGGGGCACTTGTCGATAAATAGAGAACTTGTCTCCATTGTGTGATGAAATGTACAACTAAATCATTCACGTCTTGTTTCATCGTTATGAATTCACATATTCCAGTCTTAATAAGTTTGTTCATGTCAAAATCCATGACAAATTTGCCTATAAGTTGGTGGAAGGAGTAGATTGAAGCTTCAGGCAAGTGATAATACCAATCTACTGCAATCTCCTCAAGTGTCTTTGGGAATATTCTTGTCACAACTCCATCCCAAGGGAGTTCTCTTATAGTTGTGGTATACACCTTGATGTGTGAATTGGGATCTCCTTCACCTTTGAACTTTGGCCAGTTCAAGAGAGGTCTTGGTAGCATCACAATACAAATTGTGTGATCTAAGGGTTCTTTTAGGTATTCCAAATAATTCCCTAAGAATGCATTCTGAGATTGTAACAGGTTTGAGAGTATCAACCCTGTTAGCGAAGTTTGTTGGATTTGTGCTTGATATATTGGTATAGTGGGATAAATGGCCTGATAATTTTGTGTTGGATGGGCTCCACTTGGAAATGTATCATTGCTTCCATTGCATGAAAAGAAGCTTAGATAAGAGGGATTTTGAGATGCCCCCTAGTTTTGTTTGGTTCTCATGTTGTGTGAATTTTCATTCAACTCGATTCTCTTATCCTATAGAGGTTTCTCTACCCCCGCTACCTCTAAGGTCCTGATCCATTGGAAAAACATTGCTATGAGGTCTACAAGAGTAGTTGGCCCTATTCTTTGTGTTTCCTCACTTTGTAAGTTTCTGAGATGTGTTCCAACCGCTTGTTCTCTTAAAGTGTTTTCTCTTTATTCTTCTTGGGAAGCGACATGTAAGGCTTCTTGAGCCTCCCTAGCCTCTTGTAAGTGCTTTTCTAAGCATGCTACCTCATTATCTAGGTGTGTTGTTGAGTCACTTGTCAAGGTTGATCCACCTAAAGGATTTCTGATCACACAAGCATTTTAGGTGCTCTAGAATAGGCTAGTCGGATGACTATTCCTTGTTCCCATGCAAGATTGTTGGATGTGAGAGAATACCGAGGTTCTCTCCTATTATTTTTGTACTCAGAGTCTTCATAGTTGAACCAAATTTTTATAGTTGCCAAAGACTCAGATGGCACATATCTATCAAAAGACGGTGTTTTTGGTTTCTTTGAAAGAACAATTCCTTTATTTTCCCCTAATTCCATCATATTAGGGGGTGTCGTAGACACCATAGAATAAATGGAATGGATGATGAAGATGGTGAGTGTTAAGATGAAGATGAAGATGAAAATGGTGGAAGTTAGGATCAATGGAAAAGTGAGAAAGCTCAACCAAAAAGGATTTTTCTCTTCACATCATGTTCACCAAAATTTGTGCTCCTTGAAATGTGACTCAAGCACAAATGCGAATGACTCAGCTTTGATACAACACATGAATCATCCCCTTGCTAATGGCGAACTCCAAGTCACTCTTGATCTCGTGGCAAAAGCTAGTTGAGTGGAGGCATAACCTAGTGGTGGTTTTTTTCTTGTAGAAGCAAAACATCATGGAGAGTGGTTGCCTAGTCCTAGGCCCTGATATGTGTTGATGCTTGTTCTTCTAAGACCATGTTTGTAGAGATAACCCTATGACCTGAAGGGTCACTAGTTATCGATCTCCTATTTGAATTCCTTAAGTTTCAATGCCTAGACGGATATCGATTTTGTTCGTTGATAACTCTTAGGCATTCTATGTTGTTGTCAAGTTCTAGTGTGACTTGGCATTTGATTTCTGCATTTTGGATAATCCAGAGAGTGTGTTTGTGCTCTTCTACCATTTGAGGTGTTTGTTGTCTAAGATGTATCAACTCTATTTCTTCAAGGATTTCCATAACCCACTCACCTCTAACTCCTGGGCACATTCGTGTGCTTAGTTGAGAGAATTGATTGGAGTTTACTAAGAGTTGACTTTTTGTTTAATCTTGACTTTGTGACATGATGAAAGGTTTTCTACGGTTTCACTATCTATGTTTGACCTTATGATGGTATTAAGGAGTTTTAAATTTCAAGTTGACCTCATGGTGACATCAAGGGATTTGTGTACTCACTTTGTTTTGATTTTTTTTAATGTTTTTGGGTTTTTGATGTATGCAAGCTAAATGTATGCAAAGCAATGCTCTTTTTTGTTCTTTTCTGATTTGATAAGATAATTTAATTACTATGAATTGAAATATGGGTGCAAACTTAAAATGATTTTTCTAGTGCAAATCTTACTATGTTTTTATTGTTTTCGAGATAGATTTTGGAAACCTATTCTAATAAATCAAATAAAAATTAATCTAGTGCAAATAAGGAAATTCAATCTATGAAAGCCAGTAACAACTAATCTAATGCAATGAAAGGAGACTATACTAACAATGCATAATCTATCAAGAGTAAAGCAACAAAGTATTACTCTCCTTAAGAGCAATTTGATTAGCTAATTACTATGAAAGCATTAAAGAACTTATTTTGAATCCGGTGCATGAGCTTTGTATGATCCTCAAAAATCCTTGTATGTGGCAACCTCTTTCTCCTCTGCAGCAACAGGGTCTTCCTCTTAGCAATAGGGACAAAGAGAGCAATTAATTTGAAATGGATTGAGCTTTGAAAGCTAAAAATGAAATTGAGAGAGCTTTGGGAGCTATAAATTCTATGAAAGCACTATGTGAGCACAAAGGCTATGAATTGAGAGCATATCGATGCTATAGAAGCTTTAGAAAGCTTGAAAAACTATCCTAAACATGAAAGAAAAGGCACACAAGTCCTACAATGAGTATCAAGATGCTAGTGGAGAGCAAAAACATTTTTTTCAAATGGCTGCAACAATGGATTCACATCCCTTATTTCTTATGGGAGGGGGTATTTATAGGCTAGGAAAGTGTTAGGAATTGCATGCAGAAGATATCAATTAAATGCAAATAAAGATTAAACATAGGAATGAAAATACATAGAAATAATAATAGTGAAAGACAATTTTTAACGTGGTTCACCCAAACTCGAGCTACATCCACCAATAGAGAGTCAAATATTATTTAGTAAATCAAACCGATTACAACCAGCAATCCTTGCAACTCAATACCGCTACAAATGCTACAATACAATATTAATGGAAACCCTAACCCTTAGCTATTTTTATCAAGACTTATGTCAGTTACAAAATAGGGATTTTTATGTCGGCCAATAGAAAAATAATTCCTGATGCCTTTATAAAATAATAGGCAATTTTTTCTTTAGGAGTGTTGCCCTCGAGCCCCCCGTCGAGGGCGCTGCCCCTAGTAGCCCCCGCTGGGGGCATTGCCCCTAGACCCCCACCATGGGCTCTGCCCCCAAGCCCCCATCAGGGAGATGGCCCCCTGAGCCCCGCAGGAGGGGCTCTGCCCCCCTGCACTCCCCCGTTAAATAATTTGGGGGGAAACTGCGCATAAAAGTGGGGAAAATTTAACCTCTGAGTCTAATTAGGCTCCATATAACAACAATCTCCCACTTGGAGACTGATCATACTCCACAACAAATCATCTCCCACTTGGAGATTGATCATAACACCGTTGACCCTGTAGCTCCCACTGGAAATAAACACCCTGGACCATGTTGTTCTAATTTTATTGTTTTCAGTCTTGAAGACCAACCGAAGCTGAAGAGGAGATCAGCTTCTCCCTTGTCACTACCTTCGTAAACATATCCGCTAGATTTTCATCTGTATGTATCTTTTCCAACTGTAACTATCCATCATCCAACACCGACCGGATGAAGTGATACCTTAGCTGTATGTGTTTAGTCTTTGAATGCAAGGCAGAATTCTTTGCAAGATATATGGTACTCTGACTGTCTGTAAACAAATAATTGTTAGCCTGTTGTTTGCCTAATTTTTCCATGAAAGATTGTAGTCATATCATCTCCTTTCTTGCCTCTTTTGCAGCTACATATTCTACCTCTGTGCTGGATAAAGCAACCACCTTTTGCAACCTAGAGATCCAGCTGACCACTGTCCCACCTATAGTAAAGATATAACATGTAGCACTATGTCTAGTATCAATATCCCCTACCAAATCTAAGTCCACATAGCCTGCTAAATCAGTAATAGAGCCCCCAAAAAATAAATGTTTATTCGATGTACCTCTCAAATATCTGAGAATCTATTTTACTACATTCCAATGCTCCAATCTAGGATTACTCATATACCTACTTATGACTCCTACAACATGTGCAATATTCGATCTTTTGCATACCATGGCATACATTAAACTTCCTACAGCTGAAGCATATGGTACCGTGGACATTTTTTCTTCCTTCTCTTATGTCTTAGAACACATCTCCTTAGTCAATTTCAAATGACTAGGCAAAGGTGTGCTGACAGCTTTTGCATTCTCCATATGGAATCTCTGCAACACCTTTTCAACATAATCAGCATGAGATAGAGTCAATTTTATGTTCTTCCTATCTCTACAAATTTTTATTCCGAGAATTTATTTTGCTGCCCCCAAATCCTTCATAGCAAATGATTGTGCTAATTGTTGTTTTAACTCTCTTATGTGATCCACATTAGACCCTGCTATAAGCATGTCATCAACATATAAACATAAAATAATGTAGCTGGCATTATCCAACCTCTTAAAATAAACACAATGGTCAGAATTACACCAGTTGTAGCCTTGATCAGCCATAAAACTATCAAATTTCAAATACCATTACTGAGGTGCTTGTTTCAAGCCATATAAACTCTTCTTCAATCTGCACACCAATTTATCCTTACCTAAATCCCTGTGGTTGTTCCATATATATCTCCTCCTCCAAATCACCATGGAGAAAGGCAATTTTCACATCTAGTTGTTCCAAATGCAAATCTTCAGCAGCCACAATATTTAAAATAGTAAGAATAGAAGTCATCTTAACAACCAGAGAAAAAATCTCATCAAAATCAATACCTTTTTTTCTATGCAAATCCTTTTACAATTAACTTGGCTTTAAATATTTTCTTACCTCCATCTTCCTTTTTCAGCCTATAAACTCATTTGTTTGGTAAAGCCTTTTTTCCTACAGGAACTTACATAATTCCCAAGTCTTATTTTTCAACAAGGAGTCCATTTCCTCTTTCATTGCAAGCTCCCACTGAACCTTTGTATCCACCTGCATAGCTTCATCATACCCTTCTAGTTCACCAGCATCTGTTAACAAAATAGAATACAAAGAGGGAGAAAACCTTTCAGGAGGTCTACTTAGCTTTGTTGACCGTCTAACATTCACTAGATTTTGTGGTATTTCTTGTTGCCATTGCAGAGCATGAGGAACCATTGGAACAACATTATCTGGAGTATCATCCAACTCCACATAATCCTTTTCTTTCTTCTCATGTTGCTGCAACTGATCTTTGTACAACACCTTCTCATTGAATATAACATCCCTGCTTCTCACAATTTTCAAATTTTCAACATCCCAAAGCCTATAACCAAATTCATCAATGCTATATCCAATAAAGATACACTTCTTTGATTTTGCATCCAGCTTGGTTCTATTTTCAGAATCTACATATGCAAATGTTTCACATCCAAAGGTTTTGAGAAAAGAATAACTCACCTTCTTACCTGTCCATGCTTCCTCTAGAATACCACAGCCCAAAGGAACTGAAGGACCTCTATTAATTAAATATACAGCAGTATTGACAACTTCTGCCCACATGTTTAAAGGCAACCCAGTATGCAATCTCATGCTCCTTGCATGCTCCATTATTGTCCTATTCATGTGCTCAACCACTCCAATTTCTTATGGAGTCCCTGGAACCGTTTTCTGCCTATGAATTCCATTAAAGGAACAATAATCCTCAAATTCTTTGCCGCAATACTCACCACCAATATCAGATCTGAAACATCTCATTTTCAACCAAGCTTCTCCATTTCTTAAATGTTTCAAATACATCAAATCTGCCTAAGGAAATAAATCCAAACCTTCCTAGTTGCATCATCTATGAATGTAACATAATACCAGGAGCCACCGAGAGAAGATACCTGAGTTGGTCCCCATACATCTGTATGCACAAGCTCTAACTTGTCATCTTTCTTTTGCTTCCCATCCTTGAGAAAACTAACTCTCTTTTGTTTTCCATACACACAACTTTCACAAAAATCCATATTAATACATTCTAGACTTGGTAAAACTTTCTTAGAATGAAGTACTTCATACCTTTTTCACTCATATGCCCAAGTCTTTTATTCCACAGTGTTGTCTCAGAACCTACAGCAACTGTTTGAGTCTATTCATGCAAACCCGCAACAACTGTTCCTGAACCTGTTTATTTTTTCTCTGCAACAACTAAAGTACAAGGAACAGTATGACCTGTACAAAGATATAAGGTGCCTACTTTCACACATTTTTTTACTATTAAGGCACCTCTTAAAACCTTCCAATTTTTATCATTAAAAGTAATTGTGTAACCTTCATCACTTAGATGCCCTACTAAAATTAAATTCCTACTCAGCCTTGGAACGTGCCTTACCTCTTGTAGTAGCCAATGATTCCCATTCTGCAACTTAATCTTAATTCTTCTCTTTCCAACAATCTGACAAGGTTCATTATCTCCCAAATAAACCAGCCCAAATTCCCTTGGACATAATCAAGAAAACAACTTCTATGGGGCGTAGCATCAAATGAGGCCCCTGAATCTAAAACCCATGAATCATCAGCATTATCTAGGGAAAGAATCAAAGCATCATCGTCAAATTTATTACTTACCACATTTGTCTCCTTATTGCCTTCTTGTTTGTCTCCTTTATTCTTCCAAGACGAGCAATCTTTCTTCAGATGACCTGGTTTCACACAGTACCAGCAATTCTTCTGTCCTCTAGATTGGGACCTCTTGTCCTTTGATTTTCTTCATGACTTCCCATGACCTCCAGAACCTTTTCCTCTCTCCTTTGATCTGCCCCTACTTTCTGCATTCAAAACACAACATGATGTGGACCCTCCTAATCTTTTCCATCACATTTCCTTGCTAAGGATAACACCAACAACATCATCAAATTTTAAAGTATCTGAACCAGAGACAGAGTTACTTACAACCATTACCAAGTTATTCCAGCTTTCTGGCAAAGAACATAAAACCAAGAGAGCCCTCACCTCTTCATCAAATTTCACTTTTACAAAAGTTAACTGACTAGTAATCAGATTAAACTCATTTAAATGATCTGTCACAGATCCACCTTCAATCATTTTTAGATTAAACAAACGCTTCATGAGAAATATCGTATTTGAGGCTGAGGGTTTTTCATACAATTTAGCCAACGCTTTCATCATTTTATTTATTATCTTTGCTTATGTTATATTGAATGCCACAGATGGTGTCAGGCACAACCGAATGGTTCCCAGTGCCTTTCTATCCAGAAGTTCCCAATCCTCATCAGTCATTGTTGCCAGTTTCTTGGTTATTCCTTCCAACAGCCTCCATAAATCCTTCTGATAGAGATGATCCTCCATCTGCATCTTCCATAACTGATAGTTCTGTCCATTGAATTTATCTACCTTTAATTTTCCCTCATCTGCCATTGCTCCCACTTAACCGTGAGACTCCCACTCAACCGTGAGACCTTCCTGCAGATGATAATCAAACACAGCCCACTTTGATACCACTTGTTAGGAATTGCATGTAGAAGATATCAATTAAATGCAAATAAAGATTAAACAGAGGAATGAAAATACACAGAAATAATAATAGTGAGAGACAATTTTTAACGTGATTCACCCAAACTCGGGCTACATCTGCCAAAAGAGAGTCCAATATTATTCTCCAGTAAATCAAACCGATTACAACCAGCAATCCTTGCAACTCAATACCGTTGCAAATGCTACAATACAATATCAACGGAAACCCTAACCCTTAGTCATTTTTTATCAAGACTTATGTCGGTTACAAAATAGGGTTTTTTATGTCAGCCAATAGAAAAATAACTCCCGATGCCTTTATAAAATAATAGGCAATTTTTGTTTCAGGGGCACTGCCCTTAGCAGCCCCTGTTGGGGGCAACGTGGGCTCCACCCTTGGGCCCCCGCTGGGGGGATGGCCCCCCGGGCCCCGCAGGAGGGGCTCTGCCCCCTTACACTCCCTTGTTAAATAATTTGGGGGGAAACCGCACCAATAAAAGTGGGGAAAATTTAACCTCCAAGTTTGATTAGGCTCCATATAACAACAGAAAGCTCACAAGAGGTGGGATTGATTGAAGATTTAACTCAATTGATTGATGAGTTAACAGGGTTGATTGAGGAGTGAACTGGGTTGACTAGATAGTGAACTAAGCTTGATACCTTATCACTCATGGAGGAAGGAGAGTTAGCATGAGAAGAAAGAGAGATAAGAATAGCTCAATTGGAGATAAGAACAGGGTGATTGGAGTGGAGATAAAGTTGGAAATAGACTAGGTTCAGTTAGAGTCGAATTGGCATGCAAACTAGAGTCAAAAAAAATTTTTTTAAATGGAGCTAATTTGGGCCTAAATTGAAGAGGAATTCATGTTTGAAATATGACTAGGTCACTCCTTGTAGCAAGGCAGGGCACCCCTAGGGATCAGGAAATGACAAGGAGCAACCCACAAGGACAAGGTTCTACAGGTGAGTTTGAGGGCTAGAAATGGTCAGAAGGGACTAAGGATGGCATCATAAATTGGAGAGTGACTGAAAGATAGAGAGAAGGTGGGTCACCCCTTGTAGCAGGGTAGGTCACCCGAGGGGATCAAGAAATAACAAGGGGTGACCTAGAAAGGAAGAAATGGGTGACAAAAATGATGATGGGGAATGATCTGGGAGGCCAATTGGAAGCCTCTGAAATGTTGAAATGGATGAAAGGAGCTTAGGGAAAGTGTATTTCCCATCTTGCAACACTAGGGTGTTAAATCAACAAAGTTAGAAAGCAACAAAAATGAATTGCTGACAAGGGGTGAAGGATGAAGAAGAAGGACCTAGGAGGATTAGTTAGGGGATTGGGGAAACACAAACAAGATGAAGAACTTTGATCTATGTGTCACCAAGAGGAATACTATTGAGAGGGTATAATTACACATTTACATGTATGTGTTTAGGATTATAGCTCATCATCGGATCATTGTGTGGGCCCATGCATGTTTTTAGTGCTTATAAGACCATCATGTATCTCATTAGGTGGATGATAGTTTGGAGTTGTTGAGGGGTTTAGATTTGATAAAAATTAAAAATTAATGAATCAAAACAAATGCAAATCAAAATTATTTAATTTTAGATAAAATTACTAAAAATTTGAATGAACTTACCTCTTGCATGTCGTGGTGGCATGATTCCTTTGATGAAATTGCTCTAAATCACCCAAAAGGTGCTCACGTGCAATAACATAGTTGTGTTCTTGTAAAAATTGGCAGAAATGGGTCACAACTATTATATTTTCTTTTATTAAGGTTAAAACATGAGCACATTATAACACACTTGCATTTAGGCTTGGTAGTGAATGATTCTTGAGCTTGGCACTACCAAACCATAATGTGATCATTATAACATGAGTGCATTATGATTTTTATAGTGCAATCACATTATTGATTATTTCAACTCCAAAAACAATCTTTGGCCACTTTTTTTCCCCATCTTTGTGCATATACCCCATCACTAGTCAAATATACAAGATCAAAAGAAAGCATATGTGTAGTTAAAGCAATATCCATCCTATCCATTTGCTCAATATGGGCGTCATGATCAAATGTCTCTTCTCCATTAACTTGAGTATTATTATTCAAATTATTAACCATGTCATTCTCAACTTGATTCATAGTCATTGTGGGATTCAAAGGACTTCTTCTTAAATCAAAGTGTGGAGGACAATGAGACCTTAGCATACACTCACAAAAGAACAAACACTAAAAGCCAATAGGGATCAGATATAAGTTTTAGATCTGATTTAGAAATTAGAAAACATGTGGATCTTAAAACAAAATCAAAAAATAAACCCTAGAGGTGTAAGATCAATTAGCTTCACCAATTTAAGTGAGAACAAAACAACCCTATACAAAATATCTAAGGATAAAACAATAAATCAACAAAGA
The DNA here is from genome assembly GCA_027924645.1 of Cunninghamia lanceolata. Classification (NCBI taxonomy): domain Eukaryota; kingdom Viridiplantae; phylum Streptophyta; class Pinopsida; order Cupressales; family Cupressaceae; genus Cunninghamia; species Cunninghamia lanceolata. The sequence goes on from BSBN01000780.1 coordinate 2,466,582, forward strand.
TAAGCAAATAACCCTAGCTAAAGAGTTGAGATAGTAACACTACACAAACATACTTTTGAAATTGATAAAGAGGATAACTGTACTTAGCTTTGTTTGTGAGTTGGATATATTCTATTGTAGATTGTGCTCAATAATCCAATCTAGCACTTTGTTATCAAATTTGAAATAGTAACTCTCTGACAGATTGCAAGATGATACACATTCTTCTTTGATTCAATCCTATAACTACATAACTAATCCCCACACGTGCAACTTCAATGGACCAAATCTATAAATTCAACCTTTCGTTGTGCAACTTCAACCTATGCACTCTTGATCTTTAGAAAAATGTTTGCCTCTAATTTATGGGATTGTTGGTATCTAAAGATATTGTTAGAGTTTATTGTGTTAGGATTTTACCCTAGTCAAACCCCTAGAATTGATTTAATGATTTGAACAAGTTTGAAGACAAGTCAAGTAGCCATGCAAGATGCCTAATCTATCCTTATCAATGCAGATAGATGTTGATGCTCTAGTGGTTGAATGATGCTTTGATTATGTGATAAAATGTATAGAGGAATCGATTGATTGGATAGGATTAGATGTCTAAAAGAAACCAAGGTTTGTCCTTTCATACAAAGTCCTAGCCTACAAATTGAACATTTTGTGCTCAATTCGGTAGGTAATTACTAGTTAGAAGAGGTTCAACTTGGATCCATAATTAAATTTGAACTTTGAAAGTTCAAGGGTAAAAACTACAACTACAATTCTAAAAGAGGTTTAGAACTACACCTGTGAATTCGATCCAGGTTAGGAAATGTGGAATTTGTAAATTGGATCGAGATCCTTAGGGCTTGTGTAATCAAATTCAATCAAAGCTTTAGTTAATTGTTAACTTTTATGCAAAAATATACCACGTATATACTAGTCATTACATATGAGACAAATAAATTGACATGAATCCAAAACAAACAATAAAAAGATGAAAGTTATGCATATTTTATCCTTACATGCATAAATATTATAATATAGTCATCAAATTTAACCCCTAAATTGTCTTACAGACAAATCTGGTAAAAAAATGTTAAAAATGTTTTCTTCTTCGTCATCAATAAATAAACAAATTACATCACATTCATTTTCAAACTTATTTTAGAACTTGTGATTCCAATTGTCGATTCATATGTTGTCGTGACTAGAACAAGAAATGATGCGAATAATTAATTTGTGTGGAAATTATGAACAAATTCTATGCATTCCCCAATTCTGCAAACACTGTCATGAGTGCGTCTTTAGAGTGGGTAAGTAGATTTTTGTTTTGTGGTGTATACGTATTTTATCTTTTATTTTGTATTTCTATTCTGTGGCAGCTTAATGGAAGGAGATTTCTGATAACATATCAGTTGTATTTGTAAAAACAAAACCTCCATCAATTCCAACGATGGACAAATACGAAGATATTGTGGTTGTAGGAGGGGGCGTTGCAGGGCTGGCTACTGCGCTTGCTCTCCATAAGTAAGTAGTGCTACAATTTTTCTTCAAATTCTCCATTTAATTAAACGATTCAGTATAATCTCTATTCTTACAGCGCCATTGTAGGGTGGGATTGAAGAGCCTGATACTTGAGCGCGCTGATTGCCTTAGAACTGCCGGCGCTGCCTTGGTCATGTGGCCTAATGCCTGGAAAGCACTTGATGCTCTCGGTGTAGCAGATTCCCTTCGCCCATTTTACTCTCAACTTGAAGGGTAATTTAGCTTCTTCTCTTTCACCCCAGGAGTAATATGGAAATTCATTTCCAAGATGTGGGTGTGCAGGATTCGGGGACATTCAATTTGCTCTGGAGTCTGCAAGAATGTCAGTCTGAAAAGTGGAGGCAAAGGGTAAGGGAAAGGATGATAATTGTTTTAATTTTTCTCCAACTATTTAATTTGAATGAGTTGTAATTGATCATGCCAGTGTAGATCTAGGAAAATTCGTATGATTTAACTTTAGTACGGCAAAAATATTTATTGGGTATTTTAAGGATGTCTAAGAGCTTAAATAGCCAGCAAGTTGTGCTCAGTATATCTATTATTTAAATAGGGAAGGCCCCAGGTGAAGGTTGGACTGTTTACTTTCAGCTTAAGGTCGCCATCCCATAGAAGAGCTCCTGCTCTTATATTTATTCATGGACTGGTCTAAGAAAATATTTTGGCAAGAATAAGATGAATCTTTTCCTGTAAAATCGGAGTCTTCCAATGTTTTTTATAGCAGGCTTTAGGTGCTACTTCCCAGGTGTGGCTGAAAGTTTTCTCCATCTGTTTAAGGGTTCCATTGAATTTTTAATAGAGATCTATAAGAAAAATTTTGTTGAGACAGTGCTCTTATTGAGGCTGCAGTCCCATGGAGGAGGGCTTCCTAAATTGTCTCAGCAGTGTTGCTGAGATTTTTTAGGAGCATTTTAAACAAGGGGTATCATGAATTTTGCAGTTTCAGGTAGGCTTAAATTTTAAGCTCCGAAATTTATGGAAGTTGATGGTCTCATGAGACTTTTTTTAACAATAGTTTAATGCTGAATGATTTAGCAGAGATTTTTTAGGACTAAATTAAAAATGGTTAAATAAAAAAATTTACTTCCAAAATTTTTGCCACTCAAAAGAACTGGTACAAAAATCCCTAAGCTGGTGGAAGAAAGCTTCAACCCCATCCCAAATGCACCTGCTCAAAATTAACAAGCTAAAAATAGAGAAAAGAAAAGATTATAATTTTTGGTTTCATAAGACCCCTTGCTCCACAAAAATAGATCCTCTAACAGCTCCATGGAACCCTTCCTGAGTGGCACACCTCTCAACCAGTGTTGCTATGGAGATTTTTACAGCTATATAGTCCAATGAAAAACAAGTTTCTCTCTCCTTAAGTCCAAGTTTTTTAATTATAATTTAATATTTATTTCATTGTCAATTTGACAACTAAGCTACTTAAGAACTTTCAGCTTGTGCTTTAGATTTCCAGCCCTTCTTGTGAGCACCCACGAGATGTTTTCCTCTCAAAAGAGCTAGTAACATGGATGCTCTGTAATTGATAGGGAAGATTTTGTTTAATCCTGTTTCACATGTCTAAACATTTTATGGAGCTACCCATAGAGGATAAATAGGAGCTGCAGTGGCCTCCATGGAATGGCATCCTTATTTACCCAGTTATCTATAATTACTCTGCAACTCTTTGATAGACATGCAAATCCAGAAAAATGCTCTTAAATTTTCTCATATTAGTACCCACTAAAAAAATTAGTTCGAACCCTCCATAGTACTACAGCCTGAGAAGGAACAAAAAACAACCTCCCTAATAAAGAACCAGTTGTTGGTTTTGAAAATGAGATTTCTTTATCAAAAATGCAAACTGCTCTTATATATGCAGGGATTCAAGTATGAAACTGGAACTTCGGTGCATAGAAAGAATGGCACTTTTGGAAGCGTTAGCCAAGGAATTGCCTGGGTACAGCATCAGGTTCAACTCCAAAATCGTTACCCTGCACAGAGACACACTCTCTCCTTTCACCACGCTAGAGCTTGCAGATGGAACATCCCTCACAGCAAAGGTAGAGCTTTCTGGTCTTGCACTATTTTCTCCATAACAAGAAAATAAAGCTTTTCACTCAGTTTTTCCAAAAGCTCTCTTTCTTAAAATATAGCTTCCTTAAGTATGGGTTGCAGATTGTGATAGGATGCGATGGAGTGAACTCAGTGGTTGCAAGATGGATGGGCCTCCCACCGGCCAAATCAACCGGACGCATTGCCATTAGGGGCATGGTCACATATACAGAACCCCACCATTTCGAGAAGCTCATGGTACAGGTTTGGGGCAAAGGATTGAGGACAGGGTTTGCTACTTGCACCAACAAAAAAGTTTACTGGTTTCTAACTAGGAGATCCCATCCACAAGGTACTGGGGGTTTTGTTAGGGTTTGAATCTTATTACTTAAATTTTTATTTTTGGTGTTCTTTGCTAACTGAACAACTCTACTAATGAACTACTGAATTGAAGATTAATTTTTGGGGTTTTGTTATCGATTTTTTTAGATGCAGAGATCTGCGAGGATGCTGAGGAGGTTCGACGTGGTTCTCTGGAGATGGTCAGGGATTTCCCGGAGCCCATTGCAGAACTGATAAAGTCAAGCCCAGCAGAAACCATTAATTTTGCAGATCTGAAGGTGAGGTGGGTGTGGCCATGGGAGTGGGGAAGCGGGATGGAAAAGGGAAAGGGGAGCGTAACCATTGTTGGAGATGCTTTGCACCCAGTGACACCTGATCTTGGTCAGGGCGCCTGTATAGCTCTAGAGGAAGCGGTCCATCTGAGCAGATGCTTAGAAGAAGCCATCAAATCTGTAAACATGGCGGAGTGGGGAAAATTGGAGGTGGAAAAGATAGAGTCCTGTTTCAACAAATACCTGCAGGAGAGGAGATGGCGAGTATCTGGTATTGCAAGTGCTGCATTTGTGGTAGGATTTATACAGGAGGGAACCTCAAGATTTATGCGTTTTGTTCGTGATTGGATTTTCTTCCCTTTCTTCTCTATGAGATATCTTTTCTACTTTATACGCTCTTGACAGTGGAGCCCTCTGCCTACCTCTTCATTAAAATTAAGAGTTTATCCTCCCACCATAGCTAATTAATCCATTTTTCGTTCCCTTGTTCAAGACCAGAAAAAACAGGAGCTACGGTTATGCGTCTGCCGCCAAATGAAGACGGAATGCATGGGTGGAAGTTTGGCTATTGGCAGTTGCGTGTATAGTTTGTTATGATTTAGCATTTTCAGTGAATGCATGATTTAGATGTAAATGTGAATGTCTACCGAGATAGATAGCTATTGGAAGGAAATAAGAAGTCTCCTCAATCTTTGTAATGTCTCAACTTTTCGCTCAACATAATAAAAAAAATTGGATGAACAAATTTTTCTCAATATAAAAATGGGAATAAGCAAGCCATGCTACACTTCTATGTGTCTAAGGTGTTATAATATGTAATCACACACTTAGCACGCATATCAATGCATAATGTAAGGTGACACAAGCGGATAATTTAACAGCGCCACAAGACAAAACACCATGGTTAACACTGAAAATGAGATAAGGAGAAGGTTTGGGGACTCCAACGTCGCTTAAGAACCCTTACGAAGGCCTATTGAACCACCCCCTTCGATATCTTGGAAGACGAAAAGCACAAGAACAGAACTGCAAAAAGTTCAAAGTTCAAGGAAGAACTTGCACTGGCTCAAACTTCCCCTTCGAATTTGCAGCTCAGCAAACCCTAATCCTCCTATTTTGAACTCAACACTTGTTTAATTTTGATCTCTATTAGCTCACTTTAGTCAAGTTACATACTCAACTCATATATCTAGTGTGTCAGTTTTAATTAATTTTATTCATTTATACACTTGATAGATTTTAAAGTGCATGCTTTAGTTCCCTTGATTTGGTGAACTTGTACCTTAGTACCTTACATGCCTAGCCTTTAGGTTAGATAATTCTAATTTTATGAGTTCAAATCTAATTATTCTAATTTTTCATAAGTGCTACATAGAGTTTGGGCTTTCGTTGTTTGTTAACATTTAGATTCCCACGTGTTGACCCTATCTTGATTTGTTCTTCATTATTAGATCTTTCATTATGAATTGTAACTAGACCCTATCATTGCCATATCTTCATTCATATATCAAGGATCTTAATGTGTTTTTGCAATTTATTGCATCTTATCCATCGATCCTTGAGGATATCATTTACCTCTACCACATAGATGGTGCTTCATGTTCCATGGGAGCATTGGTTCATCATGTCTCCACTTTTTCATCCTTCATGGAACTTTTTATTTATTCTAGATAATCTTACTTCATTTGTCTGCATGATCCATTATGAGTACACTCTTTGTATCTCAAATGATGATGATGACTTGCCCCTAACTTCTAATGTTACATTCTTCTACTCCTAAGAGAACCTACACATCTCCCACCCTAAACTCTACCTTCATTATCTCCAAATATTTTACCAAGGCTCTGTAAGATTCATTCTTTGATCACAAGCCTAAATGTTGTTGTTTTTTACAATGTGCCTATGCACACCTTGTGAACAAAGCTTACATGGATTCCTCTATAGAAAAGTTTGAGTGTTTCAATCATTGGTGGGAAGTTAGTGTTGAAGATAGAAAACATGGGTTGTTAAAATAAAATGAATTATAAATTATAAAAAGATCAAGAATAACCTAAGGGTGTTTGGGCTTTAGGAAATATCTCCTCTGTTGAGTTTCTTTCTTTGTTAAAGATGGATTTTGATGACCCCTCTACTTGGTCCTATTGTGTGTAGCAACAAGGATCTCCTTCAAATGGATTTTATGTGGTGTTGAGTAATGTCACAACTTTTGGGGCAAAGGTGTCCCCCTTTTGTGATGGAAAGTGTGGGAACACTATGAAGGGGAATTTCTTTAAGGCTCCTCTAGTATGTAATACTCATATTTCCAATCTTTAGTCAAATCATAAGGAGATAGTAGAAATAGAGATAAAAAACAAAAGGTTTGTACTTTGGATAATTTTGAAGCATTTGATTTTTTTGCTAACACTAAAGATAGATTTTAAAATCCTTCATTTTTATGTACCACTTTGAAGCCTATTAATCTAGGATAGAGAGTTTCTTCTAATAATGAGGCTCGTTCTGAGTCAATTAAGATTGTGGATTTTGGGATGGATATTATGGAGGCTAAAGAAATCCATATTAAGTATACTATGATATATAAGTTTTATAATTTTTTGGCCAATCTTGTTGATTTGAATGAGTGGATCTCAAAAACTGGAAGCCCCTTTTGGAAGAACTTTTTATCTACCCCTGTGTGAAAGGATTTTTTTCTTGTGATCTAAAATTTTCTAAGGATAAGAAAAGGTTTCTTTAAGGGGCATAGTCTTGGGGAAAATATTCCTTATGTTTGAAACTATGGTAACTAGAATTTAATCCTCTTATAGCTCGATGCCTTCAATAACTTTGGTTTGGGCTAGATTGCCTAACCCTCCCCTACAATTTTAAATCTCTTCTAGCCTCTTTTCAATTGGAAAACTCATTTTAATCCTAGGAAAATTCTAACTTCATTCTGATTTTCAACATTTGCTTCGATTCTTCTAGAAATGGATTTACCAAAAAAAGTATTAAAAGAAATTTGGCTCAAGGTTGGTAACATAACTTGGAAGCAATAGTTGGACTATAAAGGAATTGCTTTTAGGTGTAAATTGTGTTTATTCTAAGAGCCACATAGTGGACACTTGCCAAAAATATTGCTTTGTAAAAAAGGATTAATTAAGTGAAGCAAACAACTTGGTAGAAAGGGACAAGACTACGACATCAATATATTACTCCTAACAATGTTTTACTAGCTCCTATAGTCATTGTTTCTTTGGAGACTAAAGTTTCTTCTAAGGTTCCTCTATCTTTAAACAAATGTTCTTAAAAAAAGAAATCTCCTTAAAAAAAGTTAAGGATCAATGCATGATGATTCTTTATTCCTAAGCTAAGAAGGGTTGGTAAGGTTTTTGTATAAATTAATGTTTATTGGGGATGGCCCTATCCAATTTAGAAGGGCTTCTTCCTTAATTAGATTCTTGAGATGTTGTTCAAACATGATTAAAACAAGTTCAAAAAATGTTTTATTGTAATTTTCTTTAATAATTAATTTAAAAGGCAAGAGACCTAACTCCCTCAATTTACAATTAAAAATAATAATTATTATTAAATTAATTAAATATAAATTAATTTTAATTACATTACAATATAATAAATCAATATTATAAAAAAATATTTAATAACATTAACAAAATAAATATTAGATTAATGTGAGAAGAAATTAATATCAATAATATTATTAACATATTTTAATAGTCAAATGAAAAGTTTCTAGTTTAAACTGTGTTGCTTTTTTTGCATCGACGTTTCGGATCACACTCCGTGATCCATCATCAGGAAAAAAATGAGAACGAGAGTAAATTTGCACACTTAGTTTATCTTAAAAAGAGAGAGAGAGAGGGGGAGTCTCATGGCACGGAGTGCTAGGTTGACATGAGCTAAGGAAACCAGAAAATAAAGAAAATTGGACAATTATAAATCCACCAAACTATTTTGGTGGATTTATAATTGTCCAATTTTCTTTATTTTCTGGTTTCCTTAGCTCATGTCAACCTAGCACTCCGTGCCATGAGACTCCCCCTCTCTCTCTCTCTTTTTAAGATAAACTAAGTGTGCAAATTTACTCTCGTTCTCATTTTTTTCCTGATGATGGATCACGGAGTGTGATCCGAAACGTCGATGCAAAAAAAGCAACACAGTTTAAACTAGAAACTTTTCATTTGATTATCATGGACTGTGGAAATATCATGTTTACTATATTTTAATAGGTTATATCAAAGGTTGAATTTAATAGGCTACACAAGGGATGCTATAGCAATTGATTTTCAATTGAGAATGAAATCAACCAATCATTTGTTTTCATTATTTCCTATTCAAAGTCCATATTACAAACTTTAAATCTTTATTGGCTACCTAAATTATTTCCCATCTTATTAGAGCCTTCACTTTGAGGTTTCAATATTATTGTGATTGGTGAGACCATTTATTATGATTGTGATCATTTATTTTTTTTAAATTTCTTATGCCATGCCCATATACAAAGCATTTCTTTCAAAGCGTGACATTAGAATTTGTTATTACTACATTAAATTCATACCAATTCAGTGCATTCCAAAACTTTATCATGTAAAATATTCACAACAACCAACAAACATATAAAGTGGTGGATAAGAGCACTAGGAAGACTTTGCAATAATGCACCCAACATATGCCACCTCTCGATCACCTGAGCTTGCCTCTACACTTTCATGTCCCCATAAATAAACTAAAACTTGTCTAGTGTTTTTTTACTGCTTACAAATTTTAAAATTTATGGTATGGAGTAATTCAATTCATAGGAGAGAAGTTGGGGAGCATAAGTTCTAGGTAATTTTATGCTTTGAGTTTATTTTTTCTTTGATATGTGTTCTTCATTATATGTCATGTATGTTTTATTTGTTGGTTATGTGGAATATAGCACTTAAGCACCAACAAAAAATTTATTGTTTTACTTTGAGTCAAAGAAAAAAAAATCATTTTTAAAATTTATTATGGTTATTTTCTATCCTACTACTATTGTATGGTAATTAGATTTAAATTTGAAGTTCTTATTAGCAAGAGACACTGCTCTGCAGAAGACTTGAATGTTGTCATTGATGGCAACAAGGCAAAGAGAATCCTTCAGCATGGAAAAGAGACACTACTCCGGCAGACAATCTTGAGTTGGCAACAAGGCACAAAGTATTTTGGTCCGAAAGCCCAAAATGGCTAAGTGTGGAAGTATTTTGAGTAAGGGGCAGAAAGTGAATCAGTATGCTTCCGCAATTGAAGACTTGCAGATGCGGTTCAGGTATAATGTTTATAGCTACCTATTGTTGTTATATTCCAGTGATCAAGATCTAACTTCCTCCGGAAGTCATCTGATGAAAAGTCTGAGTCCAGGTGGATAGTGTTAAGACAGAGACAGTGAACAGTATAGAGTAAAATGGTTCACATTCCTCTGCAATAGCATACTTTGTTCTGCGGTTTTGAAGTAAGATAGAGATAGGTCATGACTATCAGAATCTAAGTTTGTAGCTATGAAAGTGCAACAGATCTTACTCTACAGGCTCTTCGATACCAGCATCCAGTATGACAGTGTTACAGTGTGACAGGGCAACAGTTCTAAGGTCCGCATTTTGGCATACAGATTTATCTTTTCTGCGGAGTTGAAGACATGTTAACAGATCAATAATGATTGTTGAATATGATTCATGAAGTCCCATTTGGTCTGTAGCATGAGTTGTGATGTGACAGAGGAACCTATCATATATGTTATTAAGAAACAAGTCGACAGGCTGGTTAAATCCTTATGCTGAGAAGAAATATGAGCTGGATGATAAATGTAAGTGGTTGTATGATTAGAGCCAACACATATGAAGACATGTACATGATGGTTTGGATTCGCATTGAAGATTTAACACAAGAACAAGCCGACAGGATATAACACTTGGTATACACGTTTCACAGTTTGCTTGCCGACCTGATCATGAGAAAGATTTAGTTGCAGATATAAATAGAGGATGGATTTCGATGTTTGAATGTTGAATGGAATGCGATGTGATGTATGTGGATGTGAAATATGCGAATATAGAGTGGCCACAGCAAATGAAGGGAGATCTTGAGCATATGTAAGAGCAGAGCAGAGGAACAAGGGCAGACTGAAATGAAGAGTTATGAGTCTATGTTTATAAGTTTAATTGGAATTGTAACCATGCATATGTAGATGCAATCACAGCAGTTCATCTTTGGCAATGAGCCACCCTTCTTCTTTCTTCTTCTAATTGGTAGTGAGCCTTTTCTCTTAAGCAGTGAGCCTTTTCTCTTGAGCAGTGAGCCTCTTGTAACTCGGTATTGTGCTATAATAATATATTGTGAGCTAACACTTACCGTGGTTTTTCACTTTTTGGGTTTTCCACATAAAAACCATGGTGTTGATGTGTTATATCTTTGTGGTTGATGTTTCTATGCTTATTCTGCTTTCATATTATTAACTTTGGAATTTGGGTTAATAAACTTATTAAGAAGTGGTTTTGTGGAGTACTGATTCACCCCCACCCCTCTCAGTATTCCTTGCTATCAACAATTGGTATCAGAGCCAAGTTCCTTGGAAGAAGTCTAACAGCTTGGGGAAGATTTGGGGTAGTGTAATCATGGTAGCAAGAAGATTTGGAAATTATGAAAGCAACAAGGAACTAGAAGCAACCCTTATGGATCTTGAAAAATCTGAAGCAGAAGTCAAGGATCTGAAGGAAAACTTGCAACAAGCTGATGAATGTATCTCAAAGTTAAAAGAACAAGTCAAGAAATTCAAAGACATACAAAGAAGTTAGTGATCAATTGATATCAACGAATGAAGCCCTGAATGATTTGGAAGCAGAAGTTATAGAAAGAACAAAAGCAGAAGAAGATCTGAATTTAATTGTGAAAAGCAGATCAGAAGATTGTGCCAAATTTGAAAAAGAAATTGTGAGTCTAAAAACAGACCTGGAAAAGGCCAAGAGCTATGAAGAAAAGTTCAAGATAAGTACTGCAAAGCTTGATGAAATGATTGCTAGTCAAAAGAGTGTTGATGACAAGCAAGGTTTGGGATTTGAGAAAGGAGAAAGTTCAAAATCTGGTCAAACAAACACTGAGTCAAAGCAAAATAGAGGAAACCAGTTTAGAAATCAAAGAAGAAGACCTAGAAGACATCTAGTCAGATAGCCAAATGCTCAAAGGTACCCATCTTTCAATGGTCACTATTTTAATTGCAATAAGTTTGGTCATAAAGCTACTCAATGCAAGAGTAGAGTTAATCAGAATGTTCCATTCTTTTATGGTCAATGTTTCAATTGTAAGAAAATTGGTCACAAATCAAATGAATGCAGAAATCTGGTAAGAAATGGGTTTTACAATCCAAGGAATAATCAATCATTCAATGGAAAGTGTTTCACATGCAATATATTTGGACACATGGCTAATCAATGCAGATCAAGGATGAATTTTTTCAGAGGAAAGAATCAAGGACAAGGAAACATTATATGCTTCAATTGCAACAAATTTGGACATGTTGCAAGATTCTACAGAAGCAAGAATATGAAGAGAAATTACTATGTTGAAGAAAGGAAAATAGAGCAGAGGAATGATAAGGGAAAAGAAAAGGTTGATCAGGTTGAAACCAAGAAGGAAATGGACAAAATCTAGGTCAAGAAATAAGTAATTAAAGAAGAGGATAGATTTGCACCAACATCTGATGCAGATACTTCCTACGAGAGGTAAATTAGGTTCTCTAGCTCAGGGGGAGCAGTGTTGAAAATCCAAAACCCCCAGCCAGAAAGTGGGTGCCAGAATTTGGCACAAAGGTATATAATGGAATTTAATGTGACAAATCTCTTAAAAGAAAAACTGGAAGAAAAGAAGTCAATGCGGCACATTGCAGAGCAATCTTGATCGACTGTATATATCAAAGAAGACATGCAGGTTTTTGGGAATGAGCATTTATGAAGACTTAGGTCAAGTCATGCGGAGGATAAAAAGGGACTTGTTTGATTTCAAAATCAATTTGCATTCAAGATATCAGACATCCAGGAGAGACTAAGGTGAAACTTGAGTGACAATAATTAAGATCTGAAGGATTCATAGTGATTCACATAAAGGAAACCCTAGCTCGGTGGAACAAGGTATTTTCATTCAAACCCCATTTGTGAGTCAGTTGAAATTCTAAAATGGCAACTCTGCAAGTCGTTGATGTCATTGAACGACCTCGGCCTAAATTTAAGAAACACCCATTTAAAGCAACAGAAATGGATCCAATGGGTGTGTTTTCAGACATTCCTCATGGAGTTCTGTATGTTGAGGATGTTAGGGCAAATATACATGTTGCTCTAGACGAGCACAGGGACGGGAGATTCATAGAATTATTTTTGAACCATCTATGTGATGATCAATATGACTTGAAGCCGGAGTATAAAGCCCTAAAAGAAAACAAATTCATCCAATATGTGCACTTCCTTATTTTTGCGGAAGATGAATGGGTCTGATACATGCTTAGAAGAATGCACAATGAATTCATGTGGCTAAGACAACCCTTCAAGATCACTAAGGAAGAAATCAAGGCAGTAACTAGATTGAACTCCACCGGAGGCGTGCCCTTCCTAAAGGCCGTCAAAAATCAAACTGTCTTAGAGGCCACCGGAGACAAATTTGACAAAAGGGCATTAACGATCAACGATATTACAGACCATGGTGTGAGATTTTCCTCAATCGTTTTAGGCTACAAGGTCTACTTCTCCAACCAGGAGAACTTTGTTTCTGGTACAACAATTTATACTGCCTATCAGATGATAAAGGAGAATGCAGACTACAACCTATGTGAGTTGCTGCTAAATCAATTAATGGAGAACCTGAGGAAGATAAAGGAGAGCAAGAATTATCCCTTCAAGTATGGTAAGTTGGTCATCTGTTTATTCTTCTATTTCATGAATGAGCTACCCGACATGAATAACCTGTTCTGGACAAGTGATAGACCAGTGGATGTGCAAATTAGGGATCACTTGAATAGTCTAGGAAGTTATGATGTGCAAAAGGCAACTTTGTGGGGGTATTTCAAAAAATTTCAAAGCATGATGCATTCTAGGGAAAAAATCCCTAAGGGAATTGTTGAGAAATATAAGGATACAATTTGTTTCATGGTCACTAATGATCAATGGTTAATGGAAGTTGTGGAACCAAAAACTATATGGGTAATGCCCATGGGATATGAGGTAGATGGACAAATACTGGAAAACTATGCCCAACACTTGCTCAGCAAACCTAGAAACACTAAAGAAGAGAGGTTTGGGACTTATGAAGAACTAAGTTTAAAACTTCATGTTGAATTCAGAAAGCCAGAATCCACCAGGAAGGTGAGAAAAGAAGTAGAAGAAATTGCTGCGAGATATGGGTTCACAAAAGAACAAGTTAAAGAATCAAGGGAAAGAGCGGAGAGAGCAGAAAAAGAAAAACAAAAGAGTGAACCGGTACAAGTTCCGAAAGAATCTCAGATGAAACAAGACAAGCCTAAAAAGACTCAGAGGTCTACTAGGAGCTCTGCTACCTCCTCTGGTGCCACATCATCAGTGAGTATGGAGCAAACATCAAAGAAATATGTTGTCAAATATACAAAGAGGAAGAAAATGAAGGGGAGAAGACTGTATGTTAGTGTAGGGAGCAAGGATGAAGAAAAAATTGAGTCTGATGAAGAGGTGAAAAAGATGAAGGTAGAGGGCATCAAGGCCTCCAGAAGCACTAGAGAAAAGTACTCTGGAAGCGAGAAAGCCAGTAAAAGACAAAAGATAGAGGAGCCTTACATTGAAAAGGCTACAATTTCAATTAAGGATGTATTGAAATCAGTCGCTATAGATGGGAATCTGAAGCCCATGATTGAATTTTATGATGTGTATAATGATGCTAATAAGAGAATCCTTGAAGATGCTATAGTGGAATACCTGAACATATACAATAGAGCCCTTATTGAGATCATCTCTGATCTCCCTGAAAGCCTAGCTAACATTTTAACTATCAGAAAAGAGACTGCTAGGGCAAAGGATATTGAACTGAGACATCATGTATTAACCAGACTATGTCTGGAGATTACTCCCAAACAAGAGGCATTAATCTCTAAGGAGATCAAGGATGAGTTCAAAACCAAGAAAAGAATGAACTCTTTAATGCTGGGAGAAATCGACAAGATTGTCAAAGAAACAGAAGAAATCACTTTGAAAGTTTTGAAGAAATATAATCTTCCTTTCATCTATGACCAAGATGAAACATATGGTGAAGTTCATACATCTGTTCTGAAAGTCAATGTTGAAAAGGAGACAGACAAAGTTGATGAAATAGCTGAAGAAAAGGGAACACTTGCCTCTCCGAAACATCAAACAGAAGACAAAACTGATGGTGAGAAGTCTGAGGAAATAGAAATACCACCTACTAAAACTATATCCTCGCCGGAACACAAAAGTGAGGAGAAAACTGACAAGGAAAAATAGGTTGAGAATAATCCTCCACAAGAGCAGAAGGATGACACCAATAAGGCCATGGACTTAGATCCTCTGGAGCAGGAACAGAAAGATGAAGTCTCTGGTGCAGCAAGAGACACTACAAATGTGGTGAAAGAATTTTTGTAAAAAGAGAAACAAGTTCTAGATGAGCCAGAGCTACTTCATGGTCCAATAATCTTGGACACCATGTCATCGGTACAAAAGCTCAAATTGGCATCAATTGTTCAAGCCAAAGAACAGAAAGAAATGTTTAAATCTCATATCCAAGATAGTAAGTTGATCAATGATGCATCCAACATTCTGGAGAATATGATGCCAACATTCCAAAAAGATAGCTCACTATCCTCAGTTGGTCAACTCAAGGGTCTACTAAACTCAATAAGTACACATTTTGAGTCTTTTGAAAAATCTGCAGAAGGCTATAAATTAAAAAAGTTCACAAGCATGTAATTGGACTACACTTTGAAATGTACAACATAGATAATAAAACATTGATATATATCCTCTCTTTGAAGAGACCAAATTAAATGTTCCATTAAATTAATTATATTGAGATAATAGTTACAATTCCAACAAGAAATTTTTAAAAAAACACATGTAGTAAGACAAATTTTACAAGATAAAATATACATGCAATATTTTTGAAAAGTGGAGTATGTTAGAACTTTTACATTTCCACATGCAAATGTTTATTTTTTAGTTTTTAGTTAGAAAAGAAAAAGACGAGCATGGAAATATTAGGTTTGGCAAGAACTAGTGATTGGAAAAATCAAAACCTTCTCCAATCCACCTTCCATTAGAATATTGATTAGCACTTTCCCATCTTCACACCTTGCATTGATTTTTTCCCATCCACACTATTAATTCTTTATGCCATGAACCAAATGCGAAATTGAAATCATTAATTGCAAAAGAAATTGAAATAACCAAGCAAGAGAACAATAGAACTTTGCAACTCATTTTAAGCATCTAAAATTTAAAGGGAAACAACATAGGAAATGAAACTTTGCATTCTAGAAGATATTGAAACCAAATTTATTTCTAAATACAAAAAGAAGTTAAAAAAACAAGGTCGCGTTGCAGCGAAGTTCCTATCGGATGCTGCCAGGTCAGTTCTGTCAAGATTGCAACGATTTTGCCTTATCAGCATTAAGTCAAGAATGCAAAATAGGAAAATAGAGTATTTGCTTAGAATTATAGAAGTTTAGTAAGCTAACAAACGTTTTACTAAAGTACAGAATACCAGATTTTTAAATTTATTTCTTCTTAGTCTATCTAATTCCAAAACATACATATATTCTCATAACATTAGAAGATAACTCAGCAAATCAGCAAGTTAATCTTATCAAATTTCACAAGTGATTACATTTGAGTCTTTAAGATATATAAAACAACAAGTACATCATGCTCTTGATACATTAACATTAAATCTGAAATTTGATTTTCTGTTTAGTAGCTCTGATCAAGAAATAATGTATCCAAAACCTTCAAGATAATGTTAATTAGAATAGATATTATCTTCAAGTTCCCAACAAAGTGCAACTAGAAAATATAAATCTTTCTCATCATATTACCTCAATTCTGAAAAGTGGCAAATGCAAGTATAAGTAATCGATGCCATACTATCTGTTGGGACCTAAAATTTCATACCAATTTTTGCAAAATCTTAGGTCCCTATGATGACAAAAAAAAAAATCAGTTCCAACACCCAGAAATACACTTGAAAGTGTGTCCCAGTAACTTACTTTGGAGATTCATATGTTGAAGCATATTCACTATGGAGCCAAGTAAGTCTTAACAAATTGGTTTCTGAAAATGGATAAATGAAAGTGATGATTATTGGGAATAAACTGAACCCTAAATATACATTGAGTTTCGAGAAATCTTCATCAGAGAGAAACTATGCAATTTCCCTTCCGATATAAAACCACAAGTTATAAAGTTCGCAATGCCAATTATAAACTATGTTAAATAATTTACAATATTCTTAGAAGGCAAGTCAAGCAAAAGGTTTTTGGTATGCAACTTTTAAGAAGGAAATAAGGAAAATAGTGCCCATTTTTGCCATCTCTAATATTTGGTGAAATCATATTGAATGATAGCATTCAATTTTTATGATCAGTCTAGTGTTGACAAGGTTGATGATGTAGTTATAAATTTCCTAATCCATGTAATAAATAACAAAGGAGATTTTGATTTAGTGGCATGGCTTTCATACAAGGGTAAATGACACGAGATCAAGATCCTATTTTGTGCTATGGTGGAATGTGTGCTCTTGGCTTGGCATATCGTGGAATGTCCAATAACAAGGCATTCGATGCCTTCTACACCATGTTATCTCAAGGGTAAGTAATGATGTAAGGAGAACTGCAGCATACACCACACTCTAACGAAGAAAATCTTGAACTAACTTTGGATACATCAAATAGTATTACTGTGGTTGATGGTGAGAAAGCAAATTCACAAACAGTTGCCGATGCTTGTCCAGTGTCTGATGCAAATTACAAAAATATTCTCCCAAGTGACTCTTCAAGTCCAAATATTCCAATACTTCTGATACCTTCAATACTAGCTAGTTTTGTTCGTGCCTTGAGAAATGTTTGCATGGAAGGGCTATCAAATCGAGGATTTTTCACAAAGGATGCTGCTTTACCAAAAGATAGTCTACCAGTCTTTCCGCAAGTTGTAGGTTCCACTAACGACATTACTTCTCTGTATCCAATGAAAGTTGTGGTAAAGCATGATGTGGAAGACGAAATATTGGAGAAATAAACAAGCTTGAACATGCTAGTGAATGGGATACTCAAGAATGCCTTTTGTGATTATTCTCAAATCCAAACAAGTGCGAAGTTGACAAAGCCAACATCAACCAACCATTGTTTTCATGACTCTGAAAATGCTGTGTTATAGTCCCATACTGGTTTGGGAGACATACATGGTGTTAATATAGATTCTATGAACAAAATAGATAAAAGCGATATGCTTTCCAGTTCTCAAGTGCAGTGTGTATCATTGTTGCTTCGAGTACATTCATTTTTGTTCTTTTATTGGTGAAACATTTTTTGAAGAATTGCTGGAATGCAGAAGGAAATAACTCCAGCATAGAGAATGCCCATGATCTAGTCACTTCATGTACAGTAAACATACCTACAATTGTTGCATAGTTTTACATAGTGGGAGCATGAACAAGAATATGTAGATAATGATGAGAAGATACAAGACAATTCTCATAACAATTCAAAATAAGTGCTAATGGTTGTGCAGCCAGAAGAGCATAATATTATCAACACTGGATTTGTGTACCCTTAAAAGAATTATATGCAGCATGAACAGTCCAGAAGATTCTAGCATAAATTGATGCTGAGGGAGAATTTTTTAGAAGTCTACAAATAAGACAACAAGTTGTTACTGTTGAAGTAGAGTGGAGGGTGACGCCGATGGTGAAGGTCTTCTGCCATCAAATGCCCGTCAATTTTGTAGCATCTTGCAAGAGTTGGTTCGACCCAATGCTCTTGAAAGATTTATCAAATATAAAGATGATAGAGAAACAGGTCTACTGAGATACAAACATTAAAATACTTATCCTGCTACTATTTTATTTGTTTGGAAGTGAAACGTGACTTCTGAACTGATAACATAAGTACATAAACGAAGAGCGAAATTGAAACTGAGATCAATAACTGGCAGCTTTGGGTAGCGAAAAATTCTAACGAAGACACTGGTATATCTATCCCTTTCTTTTTCTACATTTTGGGTGCAATGGTTTCTAAAAGCCTTCAATGTCACTGAGGCAACGGCCCAGGGCTGTATGCTATGATGAGAGACATGGCAATTCTCACGAACCAGACACCATAATCGTTGCCGAACATCTTCCGTGCTCAAGCCAAACAAATAGGGCAAAATTGGAAAACAAAAAAGAAACCCTAATATAACTCATCAGCAAGACCAAACAGATCGGAGCAAACTTTTTAGATCTCTCCGATGATGTACATTACACCGATGGGGTGGGCCACCAAAAATACATTTGGGAAACATTGTGTGAAAACTATAAAATTATACAGGACAATAAATGATATTTCAAAGTGGGCACTTTTCTATAATATTTTCCTCAAGGAATTACTTGAATGCTAAGTAAAAAATGAAGGCAGAAATAAACATTGGCAAGAGATGGATTATCGGTCAGCAAACTTTGTGTCTTCCCGACTTGTAACGTCAGCCCGATGATAAAATGATGGTAATCAAAAGATATAATTAATCTGCCAAAGGAAAGATTTAATAATTAAAATTGGAATTTTTCACTTGAAGATTGAATATTTTCACTAAGGGAGTTGTAAGAGATATTTTTCACCGAGGAGAGTAATAAATTGAAATGAGCATCCTGAAATATTTCAAAATGCAGATTTATTAAAATATAAATATTCTTTTGGGACGTGATGAAATAATATAAAATATTTCCACTAAAATGTGAGATATTTTACCAAGAGCCATTAATTGACAGATATAACTATTCTATGGGTGAGTAATTATTTCCTGCTCAAAATGGATATAAGATGGTCTGCTACTTTACCCAAGAGAAGATTTTTTATGAGGAAAAGATGTTTTTTAACCAAGAGGTGAATATTTTATGGAGTTGTAAAATACTTTCAACTAAACATGAAATATTTTTACCATAGGGAATACAAGAATGCAGTTATGGGTTAAATGTCTCCAATTCGAAGGTAAATATGAGCATGAACATTGGGATTAATGGAAAAGTAATAATTATTGTTTTCACAAAAATGTAAAGGACATGGGGACTAATGTTGGAAAAATTTGATAAAATTGAATAAACCCTAAGGAGGAGTGTTACTTCAATAACTCAAAATATTTTCCCAATGAGTTAAGTAAACAGTCAGAGGAATACTTCACGAGTGAAATTATTGGAGGATATTTTATTAAGTGCAAAGAGAAAAATTAAAATTTTGTGGAAGATGATATTTTTTAACCTAACTAATATCTCTTGGCAAGCAAAAAGACGCACAGGATGAGTATGAAGGGTTGTAACCCTAGAATCCAAAGGATATTTATCGGGGAAGAAGAAACAAGAAAAAGGAGGAATCAGTAGATTAGAAGAGAGCCGTAGGTTTAGGGTAGCAGTAGGAAATTATTTAATTCCACTCCACCCATTCGCCTGATCAGAACTTGTATATACACATTTTTCATTAATGGAACAGAATGTTTCAATTCAGTTATCTATTTTCAGTGTTCAGCTGTAATGTTAATATTAAATCCTAAATATTGTAATGTTGTCTCCAGAATGGTTTTCCCATATTATTTAAATTATCATATCAAGAATATTGTTGATTTATCTGGTCACATTTGTCGATTCAGTGTGTTCGAATTGGTTAGTTTCTGTAAAGAAGTTGATCAGAATTGTCATAAGGTCTCTGCCAAGAGGTAAATCCTTTCTACAAAACAAATCTGATCTAAATTCCCTTCTTACTAGAATTAAACATCCTCTCAGTTGTTCACAATAATACGGGGAATATCATTGGGATAGTATAAGAAGAGTATTATAACTGACATTCTTGCACGTTTGCATAAGGTGCAAACATCCCATGTGCCTTACAAGTTCGAGTTAAACTGTGAAGTAGATCAACTTACCTCATACATCTGTTTCCATTAAATCTTCATCCATTTACTGACTCCATAGCCCAATAGAAGTAGGCACTAGTCATTACTATTCAAACTCATATTCAAAATATTTCTATTTCAAGTTAGTACATTAGGAGTAGGAGATAATCTGTAGACTGCATCTATTATAGATTTACTAATCCAATCAAGTCATATAGTGTTCATTCTGCTTTAGTTACAAAGGTACACTCGCCTAGGTTTGCAGGACCTGAAGTGTAGGGAGCTAATAGCTCTGTCAATTGGTCCAAAAACGTTGCAAATCCAAACATAAAGTCTGGCATCCTCTTAGGGTTAGCAACCTGCATTTTTGGGAACCAACACTGTCCTTCTCAAGACTAAAAATAGAGGTTTTAAATGTGCACTGAATAATCATTTTATAAAATTCCTGGAATGTGCAACATTCAAAAGCTAATTGAAATATGCCTCAGTGAACACCCAATTGGTAGGGCAGACATTAGAGGGTCCTAACCAATTAGTTACAAGAAGAAACTATGGCATTTAGAAAAATTAAACTGCAAAATGATATGCAAAACTCGGATCTTTCTTAATTTATACTCAAGAAAGGAGGTAAGTCCTAATTACATAGTAACATAAACACTTAACTAACACTCGGTTATTCAAACATAACATTAAATCCTAAGACTAATATTAAAACTATCAGCTTAAAGACAGAATCACCCATTAACATAATGTTGATAATATGTGGTGTCTAAATAGTAAAATACACAACAAGCTATTGTCATTCATGGTATTCTCTTCTTTGCAGTATTTGTATCTATTACATGCATTAGAAAGTTTTTAACAGTTGAATTGAATTCAATCAGTTATCTTATGATCAACTTCAAGACAATAGTGGCAATCTATGAATCATGAGACCAAATCAAATGAGAAAACACATCTTCAAATATAAACCTAGTGATATGGGCTTGCTTTGTTGCCTTGTGTTAGCCTTTGCACTCACTTGGTTGAGACTAGTTGAAATCAAAGTCAATATTTAAAAAATAAAAAAGCATAAAAGTTAGCTTGACCTGATTCTTGAGGAATTGATTTGTGAACACCTAAATTTGAGGAACTCTTGAAGAACTTATATCTATTTGATTCTCTAGATGATAAGAAAATCCAATGATAACATCGCAAATCAAAAATACAGAATAGATACAAAAGCATACAAATCAATTTCATCCCCTGTGAATTCCAACAAGAATACAAAGAAGATGAAGATTCTCATCTTTAAGAGTGGCCTACCTTGGCATATATTTTGAATAGAATATTGTGAGTATTACATATATTTTTCAAATAAAATCAAAGAAAAATCTATCGCCTTGTTAAGGGAGATATTTTCTTAAGAACTTTTTTCAAAAGGAATATAATTATTGCATTTTTAAGATAGAAGTCCTACATAAGGAAATTGTAAAAACAAGGTGACAAGGGAATACGGTATGGAACTACTAAAAGCACTATAGCTTTGTCTTCTAATATGCCCATGAACCTTTTGTTTTCATCTTTGAGCACCACCTATTATAGAACCCAAAAACACAAAGGATTTGGACCCCATACAAATTCTAAGGTCTAGCTTTTGAAGTTCTAGAAACGAGCTGTCTCTTTATCCCTAGAACCATTTTAGTTGGACATGCAAGACCTTGTAAAACTACCTTTAGTCTAGATATA
The DNA here is from genome assembly GCA_027924645.1 of Cunninghamia lanceolata. Classification (NCBI taxonomy): domain Eukaryota; kingdom Viridiplantae; phylum Streptophyta; class Pinopsida; order Cupressales; family Cupressaceae; genus Cunninghamia; species Cunninghamia lanceolata. Next base: position 2,488,579 of record BSBN01000780.1, read on the forward strand.
AAGTATGAAATCCTACGAGGATTCTCCTTGCTTTTCAAAGAATGCTTTAAATTTTTCTGACATGGAAAATAGTCATGGAAACTTGTCCCAAAAATAGGAGTATGCTACTATAGTGAATAGCTCGTAAATTAAGGGCATCAAGCATGTAAATTAAGGACAAAATCCAGGAGCATAAAATTTAAATGATAATGAAAAGAAAACCTAGAGGGGGTCTCATACAACAAATTGGCTTGTGGCTTGGTAGTGGCCTAAAAACAACATGTAATACTTTATAGATAACAAGTAAAATCCAATCTTGCTTCCCTCTTGACAAAGCTGATTTTGATGTCGTATTGTTTCCAAAACCATTTTTCCAAACTTATCCAAGACTGTACAATCAAAGCCCAGAGAAGCAAGCCTTGTCTCAAGAAGACCTAAGGTGATTCTAGAGGATGGTACCTACTGATTTGGTACACTCCTTAGACAACATACAACATTTTAACTCTAAACCTCAACAACATGAAATCAGTTTTTTTTCCTTTTTAAAAGCACAAAATGAGAAAGTAGTGACTGACCTGAAAAGAAATTGTAGCCAGAGGGAGACCCATGCCCTTATAGAGAGCAGAAGGCCTTGTTGAATTCATGGGTTGCTACAAATGAATTCTAAGAGTATCAAGTGGGTGCCCTACAAGAGCACCCGCCATCCCTCCAAACCCACCAGCAACAAACTCTCTTCCCTAGCTACTTGCAAGAAACTCTGGCCAAAACTCCATTCTGAGTTATATCCCTTCTCACCAAACCAAATCGCATTCCCTATGCAAAGCTCCTCTGTGTAATCCCAATCTCGAACACAACAATCTCAATAAAAGAAAGGACTTGCTGATTCTAACAACAGAATGACAAAAAGATCTTATAAATCCAATAGATTCTAGATAATGTGCTCCAAATTCAAAAAAGCAAAAGTATGTCAATGATAACAAAAAATACACCCATTTTTAATATAGCACCCATTGCCCACCATTGAGTTCTACATCTCTCCACGCATCACACACTTATCCATCGAATTCCAAAACATAGAAAATAAAGAAACCCTAAATTTGCCACCTCACTGCAAGAGCAAACGACATTAATTTCTAGCTCAAAATTCCCACCATGAAATGGCCAGACAATTCTAGCATCGATAAGTGGGAGATATTTTTTGCAGCATGTCAAATTATGAATTTTATTTCAGGGTTTAGCATGCAAATGGGGTAGCAAACTAAGTGGGCTTGATCTTGGGGGAAAACTCCATGGTTAAGCGCGCTTGAGTCAGAGTAGTACTGGGATGGGTGACCTCCCAGGAACTCCCGATGCTTCACCCCTGTGTGCATCACCTAGATGCAATGACTGCTAAGTGGACCATTCATTCACATGAGAGATGGGTTCATGTGAACCACTACTCATGAAATATGGGTCATGTGTTTGACTCAAAAACTACGCAGTTAAACCCTGAAATAAAATTCATAATTCTAGCATCCTCAAAATTCACACCTTCTCGTGCATCGTGAAACCCCCAAGCTCTTCTAGCATACTGCAACCATCAACATGGACAAATAAGACTACACCAAACGTGCTAGCCCTTATCCTCCGAGCATGTTTCTCGTGCAAAACTTTACACTACATATTACCTACATAGAAATCTGCTTCATGATTTGCCCAGAGCAGTGAATTTAATAATAGGTTAAGAACAACCCCTCCGCTATAGTTCCACGACAAGAACTAATAACGTGAGAAATTTATAAAATAGGGCAATTCCCTCATAGGTTAAAAGGAAAAAATAGAATTAGGAGGTGAAAAGAAGGGAAAAGGATCTAGGCATATGCTTCCAATGGTTTAAACAAAGAGCTAGAAATCGACACTTTCCAGACAGGGGGTCTTGAGGGTTTGAAACTGGTAAGAAACATGTCCCAAAAATGCACAAGCACTTAATAACCCTAGGTCTAGGGCAGCTAATCTCAGTTGTTCTTGGGGCAACAGATGGGCCCGGGTCATAGTATTCTAAGCCTTTGGTCAAGGATTGTTTTAAGGAGAAGGGCATCCCCGGGGATCAACCCCTCCAACTTTCACTTACACCTACAAGGCGGGGTCGTAACTAGCAGGTTGAGAACACTAAGAGGGTTGAGGGTTCGCTCTCACCAAGGTTTTGCCAAGAGGGGTTGGGGGTAGCAGTTGAAAGGTTGGTCTTTGTAAACCCGAAGCAATATAGGGGGATCTTAAGACGTAGGTAGATTCAGAGGTTGAGACACAAGAAACTTGAATCATGATCCTGCCGAAAACTACAAGAAATTATGCTCCAGACACAGCTAGAATGCAACGTCTAGTAGGTGAATAGGCAGAAATAGAGGATGTTAAAGGTAAAGAGAAGGGGTTTTCTTCGACTCAAGAGGAAAGTGTTGCAAAGCAAAGCAAACCCAGAACTATCTTAGCAAGCAAACAAACAAACATGGAGGAGCAAGTTGGGGGTACTGGTAAGATCCCAAACAACAAAGGCCAATTTATAGCCCCACATCCTTGCCTTTGTTGTGGTCTTTGGAGTTATACGTAACCGAGCTCATGAACATGAAAAGAAGAATTGAAAATATCGAATCAAATAAGCAGCAGAAAGAGATTAAGCTAAATGAAATGTTAGAAGCAGGTTGGAACTTAGATAAGGAAAACAGGTGACTCAAAGAACAAGTTTTAAACCTTCAAGGCAGCTTGGAAAGAGGGCAGCAGGAGCTGTTCACTTTAAAATAGGAGTTAAAACAAATAAAATCGGCAGACATAAAGAGTTCAGAGATAAGGTTTTTAGAGGAATCAACTTAGTTGGAAGGAATTCAATCAACTTTGGCAAACATGGAAATCTAAGAAAGCCAGTTGAAAGAACAATTAGAAAAGACCAAATCTTGTGCACACGTAAATGGATCAGCAAGTGAAGAAATCATAGAAAAACAGATAAAGAGGCAGATGAAAGAAGAAAAAGACAAGCATGACAGGGTTGTTAACCTCATCATTAAAGGTTTGAAAGACTTTGGGGAGGAGAGAATAGACACCCTAGCAAGAGACTTCTTTAAGGACAAGCTGAAATGGTTAGGTATTATTCATCAAGCAAGTAGGATTGGATGGAAAATAGAAGAAGGAAGGGATAGACGTGTTAGAATTGTCTTGAGGAATATGGAAGACAAGCACACGATCCTTAAAAATAGAGGGATGCTTAGGGGAACTCGTATCTTCTTAGATGAATATTTGACACTAGCCCAACAAGGAGAGCGAAGGAAGGAATGGGAGAAAGTGAAAACAACTAGAGGCAAGAAAGTGGGTTTGGTTGAAAAATGGGAAATCTCAAATCAGCGAGCGGTTTCCACACAAGAAATAGGAATTCAGGGTCCTAAACGAGTATCTACAATTGGTAAGATGGAATTGTAGAGGCTTCCCTTGGAGGAGAGGTCTGGGGTTGGGGCCCATTATGGAGGGGAAGGACATCATTATTATTACTGAGACTCATGAGCATGATGGGTGTAGATTCCCTGATTTTGAAGGCTATAGCAAATTTTTAGTTTGGAACAAAGGGACAGAAACGGGGAAAGTGCATGGAGGGGTTACGGTGCTAGTCTAAGAAACCTGGAATGGTATTGTAAAAGTCAAAAAAGAAGACCCAAATAAATAGTTCATATGGCTGAAAAAATAGATAGAGAAACCACAATAAGGGTGGATGCGTGTTACTTTGCCCAAAGAATTCAAAGTTCTATAAGAAGAGAAATCTTGATAGCGAAGACCCTTTTGCGACATTAATGAAGGACATTTGTGTCTTCAGCATTTTAGGGGACATAATTTTTTACTTGGGAACTTCAATGCTAGGACGGAAAACAATCAATGCTTGCAGCTAGGCAGCAAAGATGGAGAGGACAGCAAACCCCTATGGCTTGAGGAGAATGGGGACATGAGTTGGATCAGAACTTCTAGTGATGGTAATGAGAGTGTGACTCATTTTGGGACTGAGCTTCTTGGTCTTTGCAGCTTATATAACTTGGTTATCTGCAATGGTATGCGGGATTGGCTGAGATTAGGTGGTGTCACTTGTAAAACTTACAACGGGTAGAGTGTGGTGGACTATGTTATCTGCTCTCAGAGTTCTCTGTCCAGGTTGTTGGAGTTCAAAATTGGGAGTTGCCCCTTGGGGCTAAAGTCTGATCATATGTCTCTATATGTTAAATTTGGCTTTCTTGAAAACAACTAGCAAAGAGGGTAGAGCCAAAACATAGAAAGGGAGGCCCACGTTTAAGGTGAAATCATAGTGAGCCAAGATAATCAAGAACTTTTCACTGATGCCCTTGAACAACACCTTCAGATGGAGAAAAACAACACGGTGGGGAAAGAAAACAGCGAAACTAGTGATTTTATTGACAGTAGTATGTTGATTCCTATAATCCATAAAGCTTTAAAAGTTTACAAGAAAGCTCAGCCTAAAAAGGGGGTTTCAAATATTTTCCCAGCTAATCCTTGGTATGACGAAGAGTGCAAGGCTGCTAAACGATTCCTCAAAGAGGAGAAGTCTAACAAAGGCAGCAAGAGAAAGTATGAGCAGCTGGTCAGAGTCAAAAAAGAGAGCTATCTGATCTCAAGAAGGAAAGAGTTAATCTCTTTGGGAAAGCATAACCCGAAAGGCTTTTGGAGAGAGCTGCAACAAAAGATAAAACAAGCAGAAAACAATATCATAGGGGACCAATGGTTAGAATATGTGAAGATCTTGTATGAGCGGTCTCAGTTGACAAATAACTCGCCCATAATTATCACTTTGGCCGAGATCTTCTCGGTGGAAGATATCAAGCAGGGGATAAAGAAATTAACGAGTGGCAAAGCTCAAGATATTGATGGGCTGCAAGTTGAGTTTCTAAAGTGGGGGGCTAATCTCCTTGCACCTCACATCAAGTGTATATTTAACAGCATCACGCAAGTGGGCTTTCTAAAGGAGTGGACAACTAGTGTTATTGTCCCTCTTTTTAAGAGTGGTGACATCAATAACCCCTCTAATTATCACACTATTATGATCAATCTTCTTCTAGGAAAATTGTTTGGGAGCATGTTAGAGCGCAGAATTAGTAGTTGGGCTGAAAGAGACGGAAAAAGAGCAAAAGGGCAGGCTAGTTTCATGCCTAAACACTCTACCATCAATCACTGCATGACTCTTAGGCACTTCGTCGAGAAGGTTCGGGACACCCAAGGGGGGAAGCTTTCTGTTGCTTTGTTGATTTTAAAAAAGCCTTTGATACGGTGCCTAGGGACAAACTTTGGAGCAGGATGGAGGAACCCGGGGTTTCGGAGGAGTATCATGTGGCAATGCATAAGCTTTATGACCAAGTCAAAGCTAAAATCAGAACTAGAGAGGGTATGTATGAATGCTTTGGTAGTGACATTAGGGTCAAGCAGGGGCGTCCTTTATCCCCCACCTTATTTGGTTTATAAATTGATAAACTGGAAGAGTGGTTAAACAAAACTAGCGGAGAAGGCATTTTGTTGTCTTGTTACGTGGTCAAGTTGCTTTTGTACGCTGATGATCTTATTCTAATGGCAAAATCTGCCAATGGTTTGATGGCTCATTTGAAGGCTCTTGAGCTCTTTTGTCAAGAGGTCGAGATGCAGGTGAATACCAGCAAAACCAAGGGGTTGTCCTTTATGGGTGTGAGGTTTGGGGGAGTAGCATGACGAACCACAAGTGGAAACAGCTCGAAAGAATTCAAAAACATCTTATTACCAACAATTTCAAAGTCAAATCCACGGTCCCTTACGAGATCCTTTTAGCTGAAATGGGTTCTTTCCCGTTAGAGGTGTCGACTATAATAAGACTTTTAAGCTACTTAAAAAAGGTGGAAAATATGGATAAGTATTGCTGGCCCAAAATGGTGATGGGGGAGAGGCTTGACCACATGAAAAAAACGTGGATGAAGCAAAACAAAAAGTGGATGGATAAGTGGGACATTAGATTACATGATTGTCCTATCATTAAGGAAGAAATAAAAAAGTTTGTGTTAGATAAATTCAGGACTGCCATGTGGTCAAATTAGATTGGTCGAAAAAAAGAACTTTATGTTAGAGAGTTCAATCCTTCGAGGGAGCATGGTGAAAAAGAATATATGTGGGCTGCTCTCAAGGCAAAGGCGAGGATTTTAGTGGCTTAGCTAAGGATCGGGTCCCATCGTCTTAGATGTGAGACAGGTAGATGGACGATTCCCAAAGAAGAATGGGCTGAAAGAACATGCATTTTTTGCGACAAAGGGGTGGTTGAAACTGAATGGCATTACATCATTGAGTGTGTTGTGTATGCAGATATTCGTAGTCAATTTGATAACAACTGGAATGTGGACAACCTCAGTGAGTTATTTGAGGAGCCTCGAATTCTCGATACGGCTAGTTTATTGGTCAAGATCCATAGTAGAAGATCGGATCTCGAAAGGAGACTGAAAATATCTTGAGGGGTCATTTCCCTGGTCCCTTAGGTTGCTTGGCCTCGTGGACGTTATTAAAATCTTTCATTCATTCATTCAATGAACATTGCCATGCATAGTTTTTGTGTGCAAACAGTTTTGAAAAAAAAAAATTGTATTGAAATAATGTGAGTATACAAATATAAAAGCAGCAGAGCTGCAAATAAAAGAGAACATGCACAGCAAGAACAACTACAAAGCAGTTAAGATACATATATCAAGCAATTTACAAAGCGGGTTTGAATCAAAACAGCGCTGAAGCTTCCAGCTAAACTATAAAGAGCAAAACAGGAGTGCCCAGCCATGAAAAATAGAACATGCACAGCAAGAATAACTACAGAGCAGTTAAGATACATATATCAAGCAATTTACAAAGCGGGTTTGAATCAAAACAGCGCTGAAGCTTCCAGCTAAACTATAAAGAGCAAAACAGGAGTGCCCAGCCATGAAAAATTGTCACTAGCCGGCCCAAAAAACATGGTATAGCAAAACAGGACTGCCCTTCCATGAAGGTTATCACCAATCAGAGTCACCATAAAATAGCAGCTGATCCTGGAAACCAGAGAACTGAAGAAATACCACTAAGGAAACAAAACATCCCCGGTAACAGATGTGAGACAGGCCTCAAACCGTGTAAACAGGCAAAAGAGAACCCTCCAAAAAACACTTAGTTGCATATGCAAGACTCAGAACAGAGTCACCCAACAGAATGCTCAAGGCACCTATGAACATCATGTATCCAGCAGAGGTTCAAAGGACCCAAGAAACAACAACACCAAAGTCGTTACCCTAAAGTCGTTGCACTTGAATGGTTATTCAGATTTTTGCAATCTTTATATACCTGTTTTTCTTGCGAAGCATTTGCCTGACCATGTGTAAGTGTTGTCATCGTGTGAGGGAGAGGAATTCCCTCCTGACTTGATGCAGGAGCATCAACATCCACGTTGTGGAGACTAACTTTGGCGTCAGTTTTTTCTTTAGCTTTAACTTTTGCTCTAATTTTGGTGCGAGTTGCTGCTCACTTTGTCAGACATCTTTTCCCACTCCACTTGGTGGTGTTGAACCTGTTACAAAAAATAGTCAATCGAATCTGTTGTTATTATTTATTGATTTTATTGCTGGTGGTTTAAATTTTTGGCTGAGTGGTGGCAGCAATGGGTTTTAACTCCTTCCTATTTTGAGTATGGCGGCTTCAGCAGTGGCGGACCTCCTCAATATCTATTTTTCTTTCGCTGGAAGATTCGGTGGGGGCTTTAAGATAGAGGGCATTGCATCCCTTTAAGGGTGGTATCCAGTCATTTCATGACCAGGGGGTGTTTGCTGTTGAAGTCATTCGTAGGAGTGGCTAGAGACTTTTCTGTGTGTAGGAAAGTCTATTATTTGAGGCTGTACGTGTGAAACCTGTTGTTGCAGATCCTGACCATGATCATTTTTGAATTGTAATTTGTTGTTGATCTCTTTGAGGCTTAATAGAGAGTGAAGTAGTTTGTTTTATTCTATTCCTTCAGTGTTTGTTAGTTTTCTTTTACTGCATCATGACTCCACCTAAGGCTTTGACATCTGTAACCTTCTTCCCAAGAGGATCGAAGCCGCCTTTGTCCTTCATCCTTCTCCTTTACGTTGCATCTCTTCTTTATTTTCTATCACTCCTTGCTCTCTACCTTCGCTCCATCACTATCACAGACTGTCCACAAAGACTGGAGAAGATGAGATAAGATTTTTGTGTGAGTTTTCCCAGATGCCTTGAATTTTTGTTTTTTTCATTTTAATTTTCCACTCCTGATGCCCATGAATAATGAGACTATTGAACAACTTCAAATCTGGAAAATGACAAGCAATAGACGCCAAAAGGAACCTGTAACAGTATTCTCCAGAGGCCAGCCATGAGACAACATAATTCCAAACCAATGATGCTCGTAGTAACAAAATATCTTATCTGCCCAGAAATAACAATCAAACAAAAGAGTAAGCTCAAACATTAGTAGTCTTCAAAATAGGCCTCAAACCCTAAGTAACATAAGAGCTCTTTTTGTTCTATAGCTGTATAATCTGCTGCTTGATTTGTCAAATTTGAGAGTCCATCTTCATATTCCTCTTTGTATCCTCCTGAAACTGTAAAAATAAAGAAGCAAGCCGAAAGAAGATATAAGAGTAAAGCTTTAAAAACATAGTTTCCTATGATGATTATAGTTATAAAAAATTGCTTTACATCTGGATTTCCAAAAGAATGGTTTGTCTAACCGCATCAACAATCACATTATTATGCAAACCCACACCCAGTAAAGCCTCTTTCCAGTTTAGATTATGTTCAAGGCAAATAATTAAACAGAGCCTCCCAGAGTTTTCTAGCATGTGAACAACCCAAAAAACATGCCTCGTGTTTTCATTCTTTTGACAAAAAGGACAAGAAGCAGGCTGAATCATGATGCATTTTAACCTATTCCCAAGGGGAAGTTTGCAATGCAGTATTTTCCACCAAAAATTTTCACTGAATCTGCAATTCCATTTGGTATTCAAACGTGACTTTAAACGTAGACTGGAAAGCATATGAAGATATATATGTTTTAAAGGAAAGCAAGTAAAAGGATAAGATGACAGACAATGCCAATCTTTGAGAAAATTGCATTGCAATGGGGTACATAGCTTCATAGAAAGATCTAATGGCACCAAGGACTGCACAAAAGTAATAAAATGTTCATATTTTTTACTCAAACCAAAGCAATTTTTAGAGACCTGCCAAGGTAACCATTTCAATGAAGAGATCTCCCAGATATCTCCAACATTACAGACACCTTTTTTTAAATAGATAATATGCCTATTTAGGGAAGCTTATGGCAAGGGGCTGACGTTGATAGAGGATATGCTTATTCCACCAGATAGATGAAGAAACAAAACTGAAGCTTCTCACGACTTTAAAAACTGAGAGATATGTTGCCATTGGCATGGTGGCTTGATGAGAAATTGAAAATGCCTCATCCAACCACACTCCTTTTGTCGTATTCCTCTACAATGAAATAATAACTCATATGGCTCAACCCACAAAAATTTCTACAATTTATAACACCACTTGTATAGTAAAAGAATTTCTATGGCCATGTCATGGCCTATCTTTAGTAGAGGAAAGACAAAGCTCTTCGAAAGTCTAAAATCTAATAAACCAAAGTTTGTGTGTGAAATCTATGCATGCATAATTTTTATATTTTTCTTTTCTCTTGGTCAAGTATCATGCTTTAGGGAATCTACATGCAGTATGATGTTGGTAATCAACTAACATGTGGCAATGCAATGGTGAGTGGTTAAGTTGACACTTTAGAGTAGGTGAGGCAAAGATAAAACCAAAAGAGACGAGTTGAATAAAAAAATGTATGCTTTAGACATATCTTAAATAAATGTTTTATTTTTTCATTTAATTACACTAACAATTGGAACTGTTCACCTCAAAAAATCTAATCAAACAATTATGAGAAACAAAAAGCTAAAAGAGTCTAACAAGAAAAACAACTATTGATAGAAATCTACTACTATTATTTTAAACATTAGAATAAGAGGTTTGATATTTATCTGAACCAATTTCAACACATTTTATTAAGTAAAAGTGAACATTATAGTCCATTGTGAAAACGGGGATTAAAATGAAAGGTTAAAAATTAACTTTATTTTTTTTAACATATAAGAAAAATTATAGAATCAAAATTGAAGATTTAAGAATACAATGTGTTAGGAAAAACTATAGAATCAAAATTGAAGATTTAAGAATACAATGTGTTAGGAAAAACTATAGAATCAAAATTGAAGATTTAAGAATACAATGTGTTAGTAAATAGTACACTTGAATGTACTCATTATGGATTAGATTAAGGTAACATTTTTTTATTGTTAATGAACAATTTAAGTTATACACAATGACTATTTTATTATCTATTTTCTAAATTGTATATTTTAATGGCAAGAACTAGTGGCTAACAACACATGTCAAGATTAAGGCAACATTTTTTTATTGATAATGAACAATTTAAATTATACACAATGACTTTTTTTTGGTAATGAAGAATTTTAGTTATACACAATGACTTCTATTTTCTATTTTCTAAATTGTATATGCAATATTATATTTTAATGGCAAGAACCAATAGCTAAACAACATATGCCAAGAAAATTTTCATGGCATTTATCCCTTCAACGTCAACCTTCAAATACTAAGACAATCCATAATTAAATAAAGGAAGCTGAGAAATTAGAGATAGATATAACTATTCTTTAGGTTTTTTCAATCTACCCAAACCTTGTCCTTTTATGTCAGTCTCATAAAAAATAATTGTATTGAACAACATAAATATAGTTATATGGCCATCAAATCTTCTAGACAAATTTTTGGCCTTAAAACTTTGTTAAAAGTCATTTCATGATTACGAAATATAACTAAATTACATCCACGTTCATTAAAAATTGCAATTTAAATAATTTTTTGATATTCAAGATAGTCTGTCGACTCTCATGCTGTCGTGACTGCAACAACTAAAGATGCGATTAATCAATTTGTTTAAGAACTACAAACAAATTTTATTCATTCCACAATTCTCTGCAGAGTGGATTGTTGTTTTGTGGTGCATATTATTTTTGTTTCTCTGCCTCTGCCAAATTCAGGAAGCATCCATCGATAACTACAATGGGCGAAGAAGAAGATATCGTGATTGTAGGAGGGGGCGTTGCAGGGCTAGCCACTGCGCTTGCCCTCCATAAGTAAGTAGTGCTACAATTTTTCTTCAAATTCTCCATTTAATTAAACGATTCAGTATAATCTCTATTCTTACAGCGCCATTGTAGGGTGGGATTGAAGAGCCTGGTACTTGAGAGCGCCGATTGCCTTAGAACTGCAGGAGCTGCCTTCAATATGTGGCCTAATGCCTGGAAAGCACTTGATGCTCTCGGCGTAGCAGATTCCCTTCGCCCATTTTACACTCAAATTGACGGGTAAATTTAGCTTAATTGTTGATTATATCTTCTCTTTCACCTGAGTAGTAGTACAGAAATTCATTTCCAAGATGTGGATGTGCAGGATTCGGGGCTTTTCAGATTGCACTGGAGTTTGCAAGAATGTCAGTCTGAAAAGCAGAGGCAAAGGGTAAGGAAAAGGATGATCACTTGATCATTTCTCTCTCTGTAAGTTGAACAGCTGTTCTTAAACATCATCCACTTCAATAGTCAAATGTTAATTTTGGCCAATAAAAATAGGATAAATATTTACCACTTTTTCATATGGATGATGTGTAAAATTGCTATTTGATTGTTTCACCATTGAAATGGATGATGTTTAAGTAGAGTGAAGCTGAACTAGCTGTAATTAGTCATTCTAGGAAAACTTCATATGATGTAGCTTTAGCACAGCATAAAGAGGCTAAAACCTTTACAGGACATTTTAAATTGACCTAAGTTGTAATCAGCATACCTTAAACTGCCTGTAGGTTGTGTTGAACATAAACATACCAACTATTTATTTGGGGATTGTGTCCTGCTCTTATATTGATTCAGGGACTGGTCAAGAAAATACTTTGGCATGAACAACATTAATCTTTTCCTTGTAAAATAAAGTCCCAGTGTTTTGATAATAGATTTTAAGTATTACTTGGGAGGGGTGATTCTTAACCATCATCTATTTCTTTAATCAAACGTCAATTTTGATCAATAAAAATAGGACGAGTATTTACTAATTTTTGTTGTGGATGAAGTGTAAAATTGTTGACTGTTTAACCATTGAAATGGATGATATTTAAATAGAGTGCTTGAGAAGTGGGGTTGAAAGCTCCCTGACTCATTTAAAAATTCCATTGAAATTTTAAAAAAATTGTAGAAAAACTTTGCTCAAACAGTGATCTGGTAGAGTAGCACACCTGAAATTTCTTGGCCAGTGTTGCTATAGAGTTTTCACAGCCAATGAGTCCAATGAAAAAAAAAGTTTCTAGTTTTTTAGTTTTATTTAAAAATAATTAATCATCAAATGACAAAGGCTGCACTTATCCAGCACATACTTTCAATTTTTTTTCTGTGCATATATACCAATTTTGCTGGTACATTCTGAGCTGGCAACAAAGCTACTTAAAAACTCTCAGCTTCTGCTTTAGACTTTCAGCCTTCCTCTTGAGCGCCCACTGGAAGTTTCTCTCTAAAAACAGATAATAACATGGATGGTCTATAATTGATAGGGAATAGTTTGTTTGATCTTATTTTACATTCCCAAACATTTTATGGAGCCACCCAAAGAGGATAAGTAGGAGGAGTTGTTGTCTCAATGGAACAGGCATCCTTATTTACCCCTTCATTTAAAATTGCTCGGCAACTCCTTAATAGATTTGCAAATGCTCTTAATTGTTTTCAACAGCATCTGCTAAAACAATTTAGGTTGCCCCCTCCATAAGATTATAACCTATGAATAACAAAAATAACCTCCCTAATAGAGAACCAGTCATCAATTTTCAAATTGAGAATTCATGCCAAAAATGCAAATTTCTCTTATGTATTCAGGGATTCAAGTATGAAACTGGAATCTCGATGCATCGAAAGAATGGCACTTTTGGAAGCACTAGCCAAGGAATTGCCAGAAGGGAGCATCAGATTCAACTCCAAAATCATGTCCTTACACAGAGAGACCCTCTCTCCTTTCATCACACTAGAGCTTGCAGACGGAACATCCCTCACAGCGAAGGTAGTGCTTTCTGGTCTTGAACAATTTACTCCATAACCAAAAAAAAAAAGCTTTTTGAACGCAGCTTTTTTCCATAAGCTCTCTTTCTTAAAATATGGCTTCCTTATTCTTAACTTTTAAGTATCGGTTGCAGATCGTGATAGGATGTGATGGAGTGTACTCGGTGGTTGCAAGATGGATGGGCCTCCCACCGGCCAAATCAGTGGGACGCACTTCCATTAGGGGCATGGTCACATATACAGAAGGCCACCATTTCGAAAAGCTCATGGTACAGGTCTGGGGCAAAGGATTGAGGACAGGGTTTGTCACTTCCACAGACAAAAAAGTTTACTGGTTTGTAACCAGGAGATCACATCCACAAGGTACTACTGGTTTGAATTTCTTGAGTGCTAGAAGATTGGGTAATAACCAAATAACTTCGCCAATAAGTTATTAAACTAAAGATGATCAATTAACCATGTATCCAATTCCAATGAAATGGTGCAAATCCTTACTAAAAATATACTCCATACCCTATACCTAATGCATCCTAATTAGCTTGAATCTGCCCTCCCATTCACCACAAAAATCTTCACTCAGACAATGATTTCATGCACTATTCCTGTTTCATCATAATTAACTGGGACCTCACCTCCAATTGAACACTACATTAAACTGAAGAAGTCAATTATCCGTGCATTAAATAGCAATGACAAGATAAAAATCTTCGGTCACAAAAAATTTCGATGCTCTGTTTCTATGTATCATAACTAGCTTGCAATCTGACTTCCAATTGGGTCTTTCAGATGCAGAGATCTGTGGGGATGCTGAGAATGTTCGACAAGCAGCTCTGGAGATGGTTAAGGATTTCCCTAAGCCCATTGCAGAGATAATAAAGTCTAGTCCAGCAGAGACCATTAATTTGGCAGATCTGAAGGTAAGGTGGGTGTGGCCATGGGAGTGGAGAAAGGGGATGGAAAATGGAAAGGGAAGCGTAACCATTGTTGGAGATGCATTGCACCCAATGACGCCTGATCTTGGTCAGGGCGCCTGTATGGCTCTGGAGGACGCTATCCATCTGAGCAGATGCCTTGAACAAGCCATCAAATATATAAACATAGCAGACTGGGGAGAAGCCCAGGTGGAAAAGATAGAGTCCTGTTTCAACAAATACCTGCAAGAGAGGAAATGGCGAGTATCTGGTATTACAAGCGCTGCATTTGTGATAGGATTTGTGCAGGAAGGATCCTCAAGACTTACGCGTTTTGTTCGTGATTGGATTTTCTTCCCTTTGTTTTCTATGAGATATCTTCTCTACTTTGCAGACTCTTGACAATAGAGCCCTCTGCCCATCTCCATCCCCAGCCATGCCACAAATCTGAGCTCTTTCATAAAATTTAGAGTTTTTCCTCCCACCTTAGTCATCCACTTTTTCTTTTGTTCAAAACTAGAGAAAAGTGAGCTCCATATTTCCTTTTATGGACTGGACGAGGTGCAGTTCCCATTAATTTATTACAGATTTGAAGAGACGACGGATGGCACGGGTAAATGTTTGTTTTGTTGGCAGTTGATGTATATAGCTTTTTGCAAGTTTTAAAAAAAGCTATTGTGCATATCCATGACAATTCCACCTTAATGGATTATATGTGATATATTTTTGTGTTAAGTTTGGGTTATTCTTATATCTCTATCTATCTTCATTTATTTCTTCTTACACATAATTTTATATATTTAATTTTATCTCATTTATTTTCATTTACATGCATTTTCATTTATTTGATTTTATCCCCACCCTATGTGGACATGTCTTCACACATTCGTCTAATTATTAGCATATATTTTCACATATCTATTCCTAATCCTCATCTTAGGTCAATCTCACAATGTGTGGGAGCAATCTTGCATGGCGCTAATCTAATCTAAAATTCAAATTATCGACCCCTACCCTTTCCAACTAGTCATTTGGAGCTAACTTGTTGCTCATTTGTCTGACTATTTGTTATATATTGGTATTTAAAAACATTTATTTAAACATCTAAACACATTCGAAAATCATCAAGCAATCTTAGAGCATTTGCATTTCAAGGAACACTTTATTCATAGGAATATTTTGATTTGGAGATTTGAAAGGAATCAACACTTGTATCAAAATCATCTAGAACATTGCATGCTTGAGTCCGTTGTCTTTGATATCTCTTTAAAGGTCATAAAGCTAATAAATCACAAGGTTGATCAAGAAGAATGTGGACCCACACAATCTAGCAATTTCTTTTAGGTATTTCTAAATATTGTCAATTCTTACATTTCAACAGATAGCAAAGAAAGGGACAATCTAAGTCACAAAATACATAGTCTATCAAATCAATCATGTGGGTTACAAAGTAGGACTACGCATCAAAACATTTTCACGGAGCATGAGTCTAACCTGCACAAAATTTTGTGCATGTTACACTTCCCATATAGCAAGTACGAGAGCTTCCATTTTTTAATCTAAACAACTAAAATTTGTGTCACATCAATAAATAATTCATTATACTTCCAAAAGCTAAATACCCTTTCTTTCCTCATTTTATTTTTAAAAGAATTATTTATTGCAATTATCTATTCTCAACTAATATTAATTAATCTATATTTTAGTGTGCATTTACTTATTTAAGTAAACTAACATGAGAAATTATATTTTTCATTTACACTTAGAGATAAATGTGAATGTTTTGTGCACATCTTATTATAGTTAAAAAGTTGTAAGATTCTAAATTGTTTGTTGTTTTTGAAAGAGATGATGATGTTGTAAACAATTATGGCCTTGTTGTTTGGACATTTCAACTTTTGACAATTAAATAATTTAAAAAACTTCTTTGATTTTTTTTTATGAATAAAACGTTTATATTGCTTATAAAAAAGATAATATTACTTGAAAGCATTCTTAGAGTTGCTTCCTAGAGACTTTGATATCCTTTGCCAAGGCATCATTTGCAAGAGCTTTAAGTATTGCTCATTTTTATTAGTGAACTCTCAAGGTAGACTTACATGTTTCTTGTAAAGCACGCAAGTGGAGTCTATCTTGAAAAGGAATATGATTTTTTATTCATCGTATGGAGGCAGAACATGGTGGTGAGTTGATGTACTACAATTTTTTTTTTTTAATAATATATATGTATTATTTTAGTTATAAGATACAAGGAAAAAATTCAATAGTTGAGTGTATTTTAATAGTTGCGATGACATTTATTATATTATGATTTATTAATAAAATATATTGTCATTATTGTTTAAATATAAAAATTTAAATAAATATATAATAAAGTGTCATTCACTACCATTTAATTAGTTAGTTTAGTTTAGCATGACACATGTCATTAGAAATGTGTTGAGTTACTCATCCTCTTGTACTAAAAATACATGTAATAGTGGTCAAAATGTAGCTTCACATGTGACATAAGTCATCTAATTTATTGTACATAAAGATTACATATTAAAATATTATGTTATTACAATTTAAAATATTATGTCTTTATCATCACATTGAATAGTTTAAGTTTGCACATTTTATACAACTCTTTTGTCCAAACACATAAAATATGATTGTCAACATCATATTAAGTGTGTCAAATTAAATGCATACTTGATAATTTACAAAACACATTAGTGTACAACTGCTAATCCTAAACCAAATAGAAATTTGTTTTTTTTTAACAATATATGTTCTTAACTTGTGAAATTTAAAATTTGTGATTTCTAACAAGTGGTTCATTTTCTTCCAAATTATATGCAATTAGTACCTTTTTGGAGACCTTAAACACTAGATATTCAAGTACCTGCAAGATAGAAAGGATATGTACATATCTCACTATTTGGTGCATAAATCACATTTAATACAATTGTTTTATATTGCATAGTAGTTCATAAAAAGGATTACAATATACTAGCCACCAACCATGATTTGAGTTTCAATAGCCTTTTCAAAGCAACTTCAAACTATTGAAAAGACATCCCCCTTCACTATACAAAACATGGGGGTTATACAAAAAGAGCTAATAATATAAATAACAATTCTTAAAGCCATTGTTCAAGGGTCAAGTTTTAATGTCCACTCTCTTATGCATCATTCTTCAAGTAGAAATAATAGTTTTGGATTCAAATTGCTTAGTAGCTACATTTCTCTCATGATTAAGGGTTAGATGTTCAACCAAAGATAAACCAACATTACGATCTTGAAATTCATAATCAAACCACTTCCCAATTTTTTTAGTTAACTGATCATTACACTTCTATATTTCTTCGTTTTTATAAACATCTTTGGAACTACTAAGCATATATGGATCTTTAAGAATAGCTTGTGTTTCTTAATTAGAATAAAATTGTAGCCACCATTCAACTTGCATTTTATCACTTTTTTTCCAAATTAATGGTACCATTATTCATTAGTTCAAAAAATAATTTATAGAAATGTGCAATAATATCATAACCTATGACAAAATAACATAAGAGGTGACTTCATAATATAAGTTAGAAAGTAGCCCCGTTCTACCCTAAACAACTCATTATTTCTAGCTCTGCAAATAAACAATAATACTTCAATGGATAAGACTAACTAGATTTACACTTTTTCCAAACCTTTGGTATAACCAAAAATAATATTAGACCATGAGATACACCCTTTCATTGCCCCAACTTTTATAATTGTTAATAAAAAAGCACCATACTTTCTTAGTAAAAGGACAATTGAAGAATAGATGACGATATGTTTATTAGACTTAGGGCATACAACTGAGAGGGGGGGCGGGGTGAATCAGTTGTGCGAATCTTTCTCCTATTTAAACACTTGAATCTTCTTTAGTGATTAGCATAATATCAATCATGAACCATAAAGCATTAAATCTGAAGCAGAAACATAACAACACATATAACACCAAGATTTTGACGTGGAATACCCAGTTAAGGGAAAAACCATGGGGTGATTAACCCAAGAAAGTATTCTCTGTTAGAAGAATAGAAAGAACAAAATGGCACATGCCAATTAGGGCTCACTGCTCGAGCACACTGCTCACAAGAGGCTCACTGCCTACAAGAGACACACTGTCCACAAAAGAATAAGTATCACCTTTATGAACTGGAGAATAGCATCTTCAGCATGCTTGAATCAGTTCCATTTAAGCTCAGTACTTCTGCTCTGCCTTTCGCACTTTTCTTTGCTACCACACTCTCATCACCGCAAGACACACTTCAAAATGAATTCACAATCCCTTATTTATACAAGGCATCGACTTAGAAACAATCATCTAAGTCGGCAAACAGCTACAAGATCATTCGCAAGACGTGTAATACATCCAGTCAGCCAGTCTCAAGAAGAACACCAATATCCGTGGTTATTCTTCAAATGCAGACTCTAATTTCAATGCGGATCACCATCATTAACTGGACATGATCCAATGATCATCATAACCTTCCGTGAATCACCAAACACATCCGCACTTCATCATCCTACTGGAATTCTTCTCTCCTTTATTCGGAGCTACAAGAACACAGTCTGTCATCACTGTCATAAATGAATAGGCACTTCCAGACCTTCAACCCATGAACTAATCTAGTTGATACTTCACAGGGACGTCCTCAACACTTCCTCAGATCCGCAGAACGGGATAATGAAATACCGGATCTCACCGGACCTTTCTGTGGCCCTCTGTCACCTCTGAACACCTGCTGGAACTGGTTCTACTTGAGCGACCATAACTTCTTCAGATCTTCATGCGGACCTCTGAAATCTTAACTGGAGAATCTCAAGACTTATATCTACAAACCCTTTAAACTGCATCCTCTGATCCTCAATCTATTGAGGACTTTTACCTTCTTGTCATCACAGTTCTTAATTGTTCCTGATTAAGACTTATTTTATCAAAATCATCAGCACACAGCTCATCTAATCCTTCTCATTAATGCAACATGAGTATGTTGACATCAATGACAACACCAGTTATCCTCATACTTGCAACAATCTCCCCCTTTGTCATTGATGGCAACATATGATGTGAAAAACCATCAAGACAAGAACTTCTTTCTGTCACAGCTCCCCCTATCAGCAATAACCCTTCACATGTCTTCTCTTCCTTTACTGCTCCCCCTTTGATCATCAACCACTTGTTTTTCACATGTCATCTCTCCCCCTTTGACATCAATGGCAAAGGACTCATACTTGCAATTCTAACACATCAAAATCATACCAGCTGCTCCCCCTGAGTAGCAGCTCACCATCATCAATCTGGATCATAAGATATGATTGTGATATCCACCGGACTGATGCACATCAGTGCATCCTAGTTCATCACCGGAGGGGCAATAACCCCTGACTTCTCCCTGAGATACTCAAAAAAGTCCTTGGGAAGAGGTTTAGTAAAAATATCTACAAGCTGATCCTTGGAGGGCACATACTCCAATCTGACTTCACCCTTGTTCACTTGCTCTCTCAGAAAGTGAAACTTGATAGATATATGCTTAGTCTTAGAATGCAACACCGGATTCTTAGAAATATTTATTGCACTTGAACTATCACAGAAAATTATGATAGGCTCCTCATATTCTACTTGAATATCTCTTAGCATCTGCTTCATCCACAAAAGTTGAGTGCAACTTACTGCTGCTGCAATGTATTATGCTTCAGTTGTAGATAGGGATATTGCCTCTTGTTTGTTACTTAGCCAAGAAACCAACCTTTTTCCCAAAAAGAATGCTCCTCCACTTGTACTCTTCCTATCATCCACATCTCCTGCCCAATCTGCATCTGTATATGCATGAAGAGAAAAATTATGATCTCTAGGATACCATAGACCATACTCAACTGTTCCTTTTAAGTACCTAAAAATTCTTTTGATTGCCATGACATGAGATTCTCTGGGATCAGCATGGAATCTTGCCACAAGACCAACAGCCTACATTATATCTGGTCTGGTCTGAGTGAGATACAATAATCCTCCAATCATTGATCTGTACTTGGTCTGATCTGTCTTAGGAGAGTCATCATCTTTGCTCAACTTACATCCGGTTTCCATGGGAATGTTCATTGGCTTTGAATCTTCCATTCCAAATTTCCTCAATAATTCTTTCACATATTTGGTCTGAGAGATAAAGATTCCTTTCTTTGTCTAAGTAATTTGCAGACCCAAGAAGAAATTCATTTCACCGAGCATTGACATTTCAAACTCACTTTTCATTTGATTTGCAAAGGTTTTACACATATTGTCTCTTCCTCCAAAAATGATATCATCAACAAATACTTCAACAATCAAGATGTTTTCATGATCAATTTTGAAATATAGGTTACTATCAGCAGTACCTTTGTTGAAACCAATCTTTAAAAGATGTTTGTCCAACCTTTCATACCATGCTCTTGGGGCTTGCTTTAGACCATACAGTGCCTTCTTTAATTTGCAGACCATATCACCATGCTCAGATAACTGAAATCCATCTAGTTGTTCAATGTACACTTCTTCTTCTAAGTCACCATTCAAAAAAGCAGATTTGACATACATCAGATACACTTTGAAATCCTTGAAGGCAGCAAATGCAAGAAATAGTCTGACTGCTTCAATTCTTGCCACTGAAGCAAAGGTTTCTTCAAAATCAATCCCTTCTATTTGAAAGTAGCCTTTGCAGACTAATCTGGCTTTATTTCTGATTACTTCACCAACTTCATTTAGTTTGTTCCGGAAGACCCATTTGGTTCCAATCACATTCTTGTTTCTAGGTCTAGAAACAAGATCCCAAGTGTGATTTTTCTCAATTTGCATCAACTCTTCCTCCATTGCTTTGGTCCAATTTTCATCATTGCAGGCTTCATTTATTGTCTTAGGTTCAATCTTTGAAATCAGACAACATTCATCTGAATTTTGAGCAATTTTCCTTCTAGTTTGCACACCTTTGCTTTTGTCACCTATGATCTGATCTTCAGAGTGGTTCAGTCTTACATACCTTAGAACTTTGGGAGTTTCTTGCACTTCTGCTTCTTGATCAGGCTCATTCAGACCTATCTCTTCTTCCTGATTTACCGGATCAGTCTGAATCTGACTTTCAGGAGAGGATTGAGCTCCTTGAACCAGAACACTATTCTGATCATCTTCATCATACTCATATACCAAATTAAACATCTTGATCTTAAACATCTTGCAGATCTTCCAAATCTTAACCATAGTTTATTTGGATGTTTCTCTTATGAACCCTTTAATCTGCAACACTTCTTGTGCCAGTTTCGGCACAAATTGACTGGCTGGGGGAACAAGGTTTTCTTTGTCTCCCCTTGAGCCAGAGCTCACTTTTCAATTTCTGGAAGGAATATCAGCACCAAAGTCTGGTGCAGATCCATCCCCTACATTCTCTGTACTTTTCTTCACCCAAATCTTGTTCATCTCACTTTGAACTTCATCCGCATTCACCTTTTGTTTTCCCTTATCTTGATTCTGATTATGATATACCGGACCTCTTTTGTCTTTGATTCTTGCTTCTATAGAATTTTGTAATATGACCGGATCTATTACAAATTTGGCAAACAACATTTCTTTGCATATTTGATCGATATCCTCTTGATCTGCATTGATTAGCCATGTGACCCATTCTATTGCATGCAAAGCATCTACCATTGAATGAATTGTTCATTTGCATATTTCTGCATTCATGAGATTTGTGACCATACCTTTTGCAGTTAAAACACTGTCCGGAGAAGGATGTATTAGTCTAATTTAGTCTCTTTCTACACTGATTAGCTCTATGACCAAAGTTATTGCAGTTGTGGCAATATCCATTCAAGGATGGATATCTTTGAGCATTAGGCTGCCTTACCGGAGGTCTTCTAGGCCTGTTCCTTCGATTTTCTGATCTAAGATTCTTCTGACCGGATCCGGAGCTTTCTCCTTTCTCATATCCCAAACCACACTTGTCATCTACCCTCTTTTGACTTTCAAGAAGAACTTCAAGTTGAGCAAAACTTATCTTGAATTTCTCTTTATATTCATTTGCTGTTTGAAGATCCCTTTTAAGAGAGATAATTTGATCCTTAACTTTTTCTTCATTATCTTTAGCATCTTCAAGATCAGATTCAAGATGTCTGATAATTCTATCCATCTTGTGGCAATCTTCTGATTTCTCCTTGAGAGATTGTCTTAGATCATCTTCAGTTTTTCTTTTCTCTTCAACCTCTTGGGTAAACTTCGTAACTCCTGATTCCATTTCATGTCTTACCATAATGATTTCTTTTGATAACTTTTCACATAACTTGGTTTTCTCCTTCAGATCTCCATTTGTATCATTGGCTTCACCTTAACTTGCCAATTGTTGAAGTAGCTCCTTTCTCTTTTTCATAGAGAGACTTAATTTGTCTTTTAGTTCTTTTATGAAATCATTAGCCTAAGTCTTTCCTTTAATTCATTGACTTCAGAGTTTGACTGCTCAAGATCATCAAGGGCAGTCTTGAGTTGCTCCCTTATACCATATACATCTATTTGAATTCCCAGATCTTCCTCAAGCTGTTAGACTCTATTAGGAGGAGCTTGGCTCTAATACCAATTGTTAGACTTAGGGCATACAACTGAGAGGGGCGGGGGGGTGAATCAATTGTGCGAATCTTTCTCCTATTTAAACACTTGAATCTTCTTTAGTGATTAGCATAATATCAATCATGAACCATAAAGCATTAAATATGAAGCAGAAACATAACAACACATATGACACCAAGATTTTGATGTGGAAAACTGGGTTAAGGGAAAAACCACGGGGTGATTAACCCAAGAAAGTATTCTTTGTTAAAAGAATAGAAAGAACAAAATGGCACATGCCAATTAGGGCTCACTGCTCGAGCACACTGCTCACAAGAGGCTCACTGCCTACAAGAGACACACTGTCTACAAAAGAATAAGTATCACCTTTGTGAACTGGAGAATAGCATCTTCAGCATGCTTGAATCAGTTCCATTTAAGCTCAGTACTTCTGCTTTGCCTTTCGCACTTTTCTTCGCTACCACACTCTCATCACCGCAAGACACAGTTTAAAATGAATTCACAGTCCCTTATTTATACAAGGCATCAACTTAGGACCAATCCTCTAAGTCGGCAAACACCTACAAGATCATTTGCAAGACGTGTAATACATCCGGTCGGCCAGTCTCAAGAAGAACACCAATATCCGTGGTTATTCTTCAAATGCAAACTCTAACTTCAATGCGGATCACCATCATTAACTGGACATGATCCAATGATCATCATAACCTTCCCTAAATCACCAAACACATCCGGACTTCATCATCCTACTGGAATTCTTCTCTCCTTTTTCCGGAGCTACAAGAACACAGTCTGTCATCACTGTCATAAATGAATAGGCACTTCCAGACCTTCAACCCATGAACTAATCTAGTTGATACTTCACAGGGATGTCCTCAACACTTCCTCAGATCCGCAGAATGGGATAATGAAATACCGGATCTCACCGGACCTTTCTGTGGCCCTCTGTCACCTCTGAACACCTGCCAGAACCGGTTCTACTTGAGTGACCATAACTTCTTCAGATCTTCATGTGGACCTCTGAAATCTTGACTGGAGAATCTCAAGACTTATATCTACAAACCCTTTAAACCGCATCCTCTGATCCTCAATCTATTGAGGACTTTTACCTTCTTGTCATCACTGTTCTTAACTGTTCCTGATTGAGACTTATTTTATCAAAATCCTCAGCACACAGCTCATCTAATCCTTCTCATTAATGCAACATGAGTATGTTGACATCAATGACAACACCAGTTATCCTCATACTTGCAACAATGTTTCATTTACTTTACACACTACATGATACATTAACAAAACCATAGGACTCAAAAATGACCCCACCACAATTTTTTGTAACAGTGACCATCTAAAGTAGGTTTTGGGGGTTCTATCCATGGAGACCACACATATAAACACTTTTTACTCTATTCACTTTCAGTTAAGTGAAGACTTCATCTATTGTTCAAATAGGTAAATATCTCATGGGTGAAAATCAAGCAATCATAGATCATTTTGCTTGAGGCTTTATTTAAGGTTGTGTAATTGATCCATGTGATATTGTTCCTTATTTCAATATTAAAGTTCATTCAAGTGGATCAAATAGTAAACTCTTAGAATATTTCCTTGTAATGGAGAAGGTTCTTTGTGTCTGAGATAACTTAATTTGTTTTTCAAGTCCACCCAAGCCAACATTTGATTATTTTTTAAGATGTTCCCAAAATTTTGAATACCTCTAAAAACCCTTCTCTAGAGGAACACCCCTAGATTGGAACATGAGGCCTATTTTTATACTATAGATTTCACCATATAATCTAAAATTCTAGATATTGTCATCATTCTTAAAATAATTTAATATAGATTTCAAATATGAATGTTAAATATTGACACACAAATTTCAAGATGACTTTCTCTCAATCCACAACAACCCCTCTCAACCAATAGAATTCAAGTCCATGGATCAAACAAGTTACAAATTTAGGAGGGAAAAAAATTTATAAATTGAAAGAAAGATCAATAAACCATTTCCATTTAGTGTGATCTAAATATGCCCAAATTCTTTGTCATTGCAAAGAATATTAGACCTACATAGCTTGTCAGATTGTTAAGCTATACAACTTAATAGATTTTATCTCATTTATAATCAAATCAAGTATTTATATTATCTCTACACTATATCCATGTTTTTTTATGTATTTTATATTATCTATATTAGAGAAGGTTGATTGCATTATATCCCATATTTTATTCATAGTGGAGCATCAGGTAAGTAGAAAGAGAATGTTTGAGTGCTTGCACATTGAGATGTTATCATTGATCAAAGAGATGTTTGCATCATAGTCATCGGTATTGGAATAGTTGGACAAATAGAGATAGGGCAAGTTAAAATCCCAATGAATTCTATTTAACACTCATGTTGTGTCTGCAATGTCAAGTCATCAAAATAAAGTCAACCATTTTAAAGAATTATGCCATGTCCTTTGGTCTTTCATGACTTACATAATCACCAAGGCATCAGACATATATGGTAAACATAGTATAATCCTATAATAAATGCTACTATGTAAACATTTACCATGTGTCATTGTTGTTTGCCTCATGACTAGCACATAAAATGATCATAAATACTCAAACAATACTTGCCAATTCAAGTTTAAACCATTTGGTCATTGTCTTGTGATCATGCCAAGTCACTAATTTAAATGCATAACATGGTAGGCAATGACAATCCCCTACACATGAAATAATGTGCATTTAATATGCATAGTGAGGCATGAGGCGAGTAAAAAGATAGCATTTGAGTGTTTGCACATTGACCCATTACCATTGTAAAAGCCCTCAAACCATCACAAAAGTAAAACGAAGTAAATAATCCACTTAAATACAACATCATAAGAAATGAAAGTAAAATGATGTAATTAATCCGCAAAAGATAAAAAGGTGTAATTAATCTGCTTAATTACAATACAAAAGATGAAAAGGTGTAATTAATCCGCTTAATTACAATATCACAAGTAAAAGATAAGTCCCATAAATAAGATTCAATAAAGTCAATCAATCTTCACAAAAGAGAAACCCCATAAATAAGAATCCATAAGATTCATTAAATCTTGCAAAAGATAATCTCATCAATATAAATAAAGTCATTAAATCTTACAATTCGCATGCTCATTCCAGGTAAAAGCACTATAAAATAATATTCAAGAGTTGTTTTTAACAGCAAGATGCTCAATTTTGAAGAAGAAGAAGAGGTCGATTTTTAGTAAGAGACTGAATTGTATCAGCAAAAAGAAAGTTTGCGATAGAAATAAGAATTTATGTCTTCCAGAAATTAATCTATTAACTACCAGAGTTTTGGTTAACTATCGTTCCAACGGTTATATCCAGATCAAGAAGGAGGGCAATTTACTTAACTTAAAAATAGGAATACAAGAACAACAAGACAATGAATAAGAACAGCAGATCGAATCAATTTCAACATCGTGGTTAAAGAAGGCTAGGAGCAAGAATGTAATAGAAGGCTGGTCAATCAAAGTAAAAATGGAGGGAAAAACAGTAGATAAGGAGTTTGACAAGAACTTGCATCAGGAAGAATTTTAATGTAAAACATGAGAAGGCCGTCCCAAATTAAACGCAGACCATACACATGAATCAAATGCAGGTTTGATTTTACTATGTTTAAACAGGCATATACAACCAATAATTATTGCAATTAAAAACCAAGAAAAGTGCCCGTTTAACTTGCTTGTAAAAGGGGTCGAAAGCTTGTTGTGGTTGGTGTTCCAGTCGCTGCCCAGAAATTAAAAAAAAATCACGTCCCCTTCTTTTGCAAGCTGCTCATTAAATATTACGAATATCTTTAAATGCTTTCTGGGTTTTGTTCTTCTCTTCCTTAGCTTTCCAAAATAGTTAATGGTTTTGAATTTTGTTTTGAAATGACAAAGATGTCATCGTTTTTCCATGATTGTTCTTGACTATTTCTGAAAACGCCTTTCTTCTTTTTATTCCCAATTTTTCTCTACCTTCAATGCTCAAAAGAAAATAACTCTGCCAATTTCGTTGGGTATAGAATCCTCTACCTCCTTGTATTCATAAAAAAATCTCTTCTTAATTTTAGCGTTAGAGAAATTTAGGTTTTGAAAAGTGAAGTTTAATTTCAGTTTGCATGTGTTTTTGGCTTCACAAAAGCCTCTCAAAATAAAATAGAAAAAGCTTTATTAGATAACAAGAGTTCACCTTTGTTTTGCATGAGAAATTCCTTTAGAAAAGACCTCAAATTCTCTATTTAATTAAAAAATAAACAACTTTTAATTAGCTTTCTAAATATAATAATACTATTATTAACATAATTTAACTATTTTTACTAAAACACAATCACTTTAAATAAATCAAGAAGTGAAATAATAAAATAATATATATATATATATATATTTATATTTAATATAATTGTTTAAATCTAATTAATATATATTGTCTTCCAAACATCCATACTCATTAAATAGAAAATATTTATTATTATTTATTTAAATAGATAAAATACAACCATATGTACATATATTCACTATTTAAAAATACAATACACTATTTAAAATATAATTCGAAAAGACATTAATTTTCATAATCAAATCATGCATTTGAAAAGGAGTTTCCTAACAATTAAAAACACAATAATTTTCTAAATATCAAATCATCAATCGCAATTATTATCCACACAATGATGCATAAAAATAAGTCATTCAAAATGCAATATGAGACTACGTGAGTGTGTGATTGCATCAGAGTTAACCATCCCAAATAGTTCTTGCCAAGTGGCTAGAACACCTCTACCTCAACCATGTTCTCATCTTCAACGAGTACCTGCATTCATTCGCATTCAAGTCAACGTCAATAGGTTAGTTCCCCAAAACATAGCCGAAGCAAAACATTATAATCACATTGATAATATTTAATATTTAAATCAACTTTCCAATTTACGCAAATATAACTTCATGATAATTACCTTTACACATGTGGAACTTACTCAAAGTAAAATAACCATAGTAAATGTTTGCTAATCTAGAATAATTATATGGTCCATAAAAATGAGATGTGACAACCATTGATCAAAGAGGTGTTTGCATCTTAACTATCAACATCATTGTGTTGTTTAATTGTAAGTTGTAAGTTGTAAGTTTGTTGATCTTATAGTTTTATAAATAAGGAGATATCATTGTGTTGGTCAATTGTAAGTTGTGATATTATCCACATTTGATTCAATGGTTTAAGATTATATACATGTTTGGATCAATAGCATCAGGGCAGCAAGCAGACATCAAAATGCTCTTCCCTTGCTCAACCTATTATCCCAATTGTTGGAACTTTGGTGTGCTATTCACATACAAAGAGTTCTTGAGTGAGAGAAGGTTTGGAACTATGCAAGTTCTATTAAAAAGTTTGATTTTAAACCAATAAAAAAGTGTTGGAAGCCTATGTGGTAAAATGCAGTAAGAGTTAGACTTTGTAGTATGGCATGGAGGTGTTCACCCATTGTTGGCATGGTGCAATTGCATGTAGTCTGGTTGATAATTGGTTACCACATCATGAACAAAGTATGTTATTGGATTATGTATATGTTAGAGCATTGAATGTTTATTAAGTGTCCACATTTTTATAAGTGGGCCTAAAACAACATTTATAAGCCTCTAAATATAAGGTGTAGACCTTATTATACAAATATGAATATGGCATATTATAAAGATATTTAATTAATTAATAATTGATTAATATTCAAAAGAATTATCTTTATATTAACTAATTTATCAATTAAATAACAAATACATCTTATGAAAAGGTTTAATAAACTCCTGAATGGGTGTGACTTACATTTTCACCCTATATCTTAAGGAATCCCTATTATGGGTTAATGTGTGGAGAGAATTAAATACGTGAATATCTAGATATTCACTCTTCATAAGAGAGGTTTGTGCAAGGCCATTGAGAAGGAGGAGGAAGGGATTGTGAAACCCCAAGTTCTTATTTCTATAATTGTATAGAAAGATGTTGTAAGTTTCCTAATTAATGATGCTTATGAAGTTTTTTACCTTTATAGTTTTCACCACCATACATCTAGTGTTATTGTGTTCTTTAATTTATTTAATTTACTGCATTACACGATTATTTGTTTGCACAATATATTTTTCATAAACTAATAATCACACCTAACTATCTAAGGTTCCTAACATGGTACCAAAGCTTCCTTTACGCTGTGGTAATTTTTGTTCACAAGAAAATAGAAAATAGAATAAGCATAGTTATAGAGAGAAAGGAGAAAAAGACAATTGCATGCATTTTTACTACCTTTTTTAGGATTTTTTATAAACATACCTTTAGGGTTTCACTATTAATCAAAATCTACAATACCAAAGCATTAGATTTGGGTAGTTTTTTTAATATGCTTTTTGAATCACCCTTTCACTATCTCCAAAGATTTGGGTGTTTTTAATTTTTTTTTTGTATATTTTGTAATTTCAACATTTTTCTTACTTGTCAATTGAAAATTGCATTGATGTTGCAAAATATTCAATGAATACATTATAATTCAATGATCTAGGTGCACATATCCTTGGCCTATTTCTATCTCTTAAGATATTTGAATTTTATTGTTCTTGTTACATATTGGACAAAGGCTCTCTAGAACCGACATCATTTCTATGCTATTTTTAAGTGAATGCTTATAAGAAGTTTTATAATTTTCTTTTGGTCATTTTTAAGGGGTCATCTTCATAATCTATTTCTATATTTTCAAATT
The DNA here is from genome assembly GCA_027924645.1 of Cunninghamia lanceolata. Lineage (NCBI taxonomy): Eukaryota > Viridiplantae > Streptophyta > Pinopsida > Cupressales > Cupressaceae > Cunninghamia > Cunninghamia lanceolata. The sequence goes on from BSBN01000780.1 coordinate 2,518,045, forward strand.
TAAAAATGTCCATTATTGTAATGCATTATCACCTTGAAGTTGGCCTTAATGCTTTCTCCAAAATTATCTAACATTATGAAGTAATTTTAAAGGAAAATGGATCTTCTAGGAACTACTTGATGCATGCATGATGAAGGTACTTGTGATGCATTGTTCCCTAAAATGTTTGACATTTATGTTTTTTAAATCCATTGAAGTTTTTTTTTTCTTATAGGGAAAATCATAATGCTATACAAGTTCTATTATGTGTTTCGTATGGATACAAATAGAATATTCTACAAGTTATAAGCAGGGCATTATTTGTACTAGTGTTTTTAATTTTTCACTTTTTGACATGCCTTATACTATAGGGAATTTTATATAGGTATTGCATTTAATTGTTGGATTTTATTAGAATGAAAATGTATGTGGATCTCCGAATAGATTTTCATTATGTCAAACATTGGTATTTCCTCCCTTTTATTGCATACCTAGCTATTGAGATAGGAATAAATCATGCCAAGATGCATATTTTTTTCTTATCAATGTCTTAAAGTAGCATTTTTACGGTATCATTGAAGGCTTGATTTAGTTTGGAAAACAAATTGAAATTTCAATTTCAATTTGTTTTCCAATGTACACTAGACTGCATTAATATTGATTTATTATTTGATTTTGGTAAGTGAATTTGGTTTTTTTGTTCTTGTAGCCTATAGCTAAGTTTTCTTGTTGTCATGTTTGATCGGCAGTTACATTTGTTTGTATATTACAAATCAAACATGCTTTGTTATGTTATGTTACTTGCAATTATTGTATATTGAGCTTGGCATGTTGATTTTTGCTTTGTTGAATTGTCATATTGTTTAATTCAATGGATTGTTAGTGTAGGTGTTTTATTTTCCATAGTTAGATATTATGTATTTTCCTACACATTTAGTTTAGCTTGCTTAGTTATAGTGACTGGGTCATTATGAGGGTAGATGGCAACTTCCATGAGTGTAACTCCCACCTCTTTTTGGGTAGTTGAGGTTACTTTTCTCATTGGTCAGTTTTGCCTCTTCTCTTTCTATATATGTATCCACTCCTCTAGCTTGTTACTATTCATGTTATTGTGAGATTTCTTAATGCTATTTTGTTTCTTGAGCATTTGCATATCTCTTTGTGAAAACTATCTATGTTCATCTATTTTAATTTTAGTATCAATTGCTACAATAGTTCCATTATTTCTATTTCATGTACTACGTTTTAGGTAGCTTCAATTTATTTATAAATTTAACATGGTATCAAAGCTATATGGTGCTTTGAATAGATCAAGTAGTTCCTTGTTTCTAAGAGATTTGGAGGGCTAATCACTTTGAATGAAATTTTCCTTAAAACCTAGTACACTCTTCTTTTGCATCTTCAAATGATCTAGAGAATTACAAGGGTTTAACAGAAAAACTAACATCTTTGGGGTTTCATTCTTAGTTTTATATATTTTGAGTGTTTGTAACTTTTTGGAATCTGAATAATAGTTTTGCTATTCCATTATGTCTAAGAGGCTCAAGGAATTCAATTTTGACAAGTTATTTTAGTTGAATTAGAGACTAGGAAGCTAATTTACAACAAAGAGTTTGATCATGGCCATAGGTGAACTACTAGTTTTTTGGGCATGTTGGGTCTAAACAGGTAGTTTCATTACATCTAGAAGGCATCAAAACCCTAAGGACAACTATATTTTCATTGAAATCTAAGTCGAGAGCATCTGAGGAAATTTATTTTTGTTTTATTAGTCGTAAAGTCACACCACACAAAACTCTAAAAAAATTCAAAAAAAATATGTGGAGGGTCAAGAAGCTTGGTTGTAACCTAAACAAGTCACTCATGACCCAAAAATGGATCCACAAACCCCTTCAAGGCTCAACCCAGCCATCCCCCTTAGGCTTGGACCAACCCAGGCTCGACCCAACCAGCTCAAGTTAGCCCAATCTCGACCATTGCCTACCCACTCTAGGGTGTTGCCCACTAACTAGCGCACAACCATTTATTAACATCTACCCCACGACTTGTGTTTCCACTATAGCCTCTACACAACCATGGCACCACTCAGCTATTCAACCACCACTACATGACCATTCTATTTCCCAACCTCAATCAAACCTCCACCATCCTTCCACCTCTACCAATGGCACCACCATCCAAATGCCTACTAGCCATAGGTGCACCACCAGGACAAGGACCCCCCTCGCACTGCTCTTTTCGAATTTGGAGGCTAGTAACTTTGGGAGGCCATAACTTGCTCATACAAAGGTAATTTTTGTAAGCAATTTTTTTGAAATAGAGAAAAAAATTGTGCTCTTTAGTGGTATAATTATTTTTCAGTTTTGACTTCCTAGTTTACTAGAAAATTATTTTTCTCATATATTTTGTTGTTTAGTCGTGCTTTTGGATCCTTTAAAAGTTCCTAACTTTCTAAAAACAACTCCTTTTTTAGCTCTTTTTTAAGTGAGTAATTTTTCAAGATCTACAATTTTATACTATTGGTTTGTGTTGGACAAACCGGATACTGAGAGGGGGGTGAATCAGTATTCAAACAAATCTCAAACCCTCCAGAGAAAATTAAAACTTAAACTTTACAGCATTAACAGAAACATGAAAGATCAACACAATGCACAACACCACATAACACTAGATATACGTGGAAACCCCCAAAGGGGAAAAACCATGGTGAGGATTAACTCACAATATATGAAGCTCACTGCTATAAAAATTACAACTTTCTTTTAGGGCTACAACCCAAGGAAGCCACTACTCCCTGTAGACTTTGTTTTAGGGCTTCAACCTAAGGAAGAAACTACTCCTGGAAGAAAGGTTTTAGGGTCACTCTGAAGGAAGCTACAACTCCCTAGTGACTTTGTTTTAGGGCTTCAACCCAAGGAAGCAACTACTCCCTGAACTAAGAACAAACTCAAAAATGATTACAGCATGACAGTCCTTCTACTATCTAAAACTAACAATGAAGCTCACTCCTTTTGATGATTGTAATTCTACTTTTTCACTCCTCTTTTGATGATTGCTCTTCTGCTTTGACAATTTCTGCAACTTCTTTTCTGTAGCTTACTAACTCACTATTTTCAGCCTTCAAGAAGTTATGCCTTTGGCTCACTGCCTCTAGCAATCAGTTAGGCACACTCTTTCTTCCCTTCTGTCTCAAAAATATCTTCAAGATGAATCCGGACAGGATCTATCACTTCTGCTCATTCTCCTTCAGTCGCACATCATAATGCATTACACATTCATATTTGCAATCATACCTCACCTAAATCAACTAGGTTTATAATATATACATGATATTACATTGATTACATTACAAGTCAGCCAGAGACAACAAGAATATTACAATTACAAGTCGGCCAAAGATCAAACAATATGAAACATGTAGAGGACAAGCCCTAAAATGAACCACACACAACACCAGGAAGAAGATCACACCTTGAGGATTCCAACACATGATTAACCTAGTCCTAAACATCCTTCACAACATCATCCTTCATAGAATAACATCTGCATGCATCACACAATTGAATTAGGTCGCCCTTAAGCAAGAAGACATGAATCTTGTAACACATCGGCCATTATAACTTGGTGGTACTCTTGGAAGATAAAACATCACTTGTAATTCTTGCAGATGAGTCAACATGACTCATACAACATCTCCAAACACTTCTTGAACTCTGCACAACAAGGATTTTGTGCCGCACACCTTCAACATACCTCAGTCTGCTAGGAAAAAGCATTTAACCTAGCAACACCTTTATTCCAGACCATAGTCTGTCCTGGAGAAACCAGAAAACACCTTGTGGAGCTATAGGAAACATCACAAGATCATCAGGATCATTCTCCATCAGTCAATTCACCATTTCATGCAGCAACAAGTTGGCACAAGCCAACAAACACTGAAACTAGCCACCAGACAATATAGTCCTGCACTCTGTCACTTACAACTTTCTCTGCTGAGGAACAAATGATGTGAAACTTTTAATGTAGCACCTTCACAACCTTCTGAGCTAAATTGTTGAACCACATGAGCATATCTTCAAATGCAAAGGAATGCAGAGCATTCTCCCAAACAGTCTTCAAAGCAATTTCCTGCAGTAGAAACCTTCACCAACATCCGAAGACCAGAACCTCCTTGTAGCAACACATACTTTTTTAGGATCAGCAGAAAAGAGCATACAACATGCTACAAGGCATAGGCAACATCTTCTCAACATCAGTATTACTTCTAATCCTTATCTTGATACTTCTAATTCTCATCTTAATGCTTCTAATTCCCATCTTAATATATCATCATGATATCATCTCTGTTGACAACAAGAATACTCAATACAACTCAAATTGACATTAAACAAGGCATGACAACCAACCATGAACATCAGTAACATCATTGTTAGCACACCATCAACATAAGCATCAATGACAGCCCAAACTGAGTGTCCAAACTGAGTATTGACATCAATGACAACCACAACAGTGACAACCTTAGATAACATGTGTGCAACCATTTGTTTCCTAATCTATAGCATACTTTACTTTCAACATTATTGGCCATTTTGAGCCTTGGAAAACTAAAATTTACATAGCAAATAGCATTAACATAAAGTGTCAAACTTTGTTATTGTTGGGGGTCACTACTGCAACTAGTAACAGGGGGTTGTCTTGTGTTCTCTTATTTTTCCACATTCTTGCATTTATCATTATGCATTATGGATCAATTGTTAGTTTCTATGCTTACTACATATAATTACTATGAATGGAAATATAAAATGTTAATCATGTTCAGAAGCAAAGGATAATTTAGAATAACTATGGGTATAGAGGTAGAGCCTATCGAAGATGTAGAGAAAATCAAATGGTTTAATAAATGTGATGAGGCATATGGTTTGTTGTGTTTGTATGTATCTCTAGACCTTCTCTTCCATATTGACTCTTTGAATTGACCCAATCAGATTTGGACAACTTTAGCTAGTCCGTTTGGAGGTCAAGATGTCATGAGAGGTCATTAGTTGGAGAATGAGTACATCAATTTAATCTTTGATAGTTTTGACACTATTTAGGACTTCTTCACTAAGTTGAAATCATTGAGACTATAGTTAAAATAGTGTGGGATTGCAAAAGAGGACACCAATTCATCTTTAGTATTCTCTCCAAACTTGGTTTAGACTATTCAGTCTTTGTTTAGACTACCTTTTATGCGACTAAGAGTGCCCTAGGAACTCAATTCAATATGCCATCTCTAGATGACTTTGATATTACTCCCACCAGGGAGCAAGATAAGCTCATCTAGATGGGTACTCTAAAATCCTTTAATTTACATGCTTTGGTTGCCAACCAAGACACAAAAGAAAAAAATTGATCAGGCAATAAGGATAAGAAATATAAAAACAAGGATAAGGAGAAAAAGGATAAAAAACCTATTGCTTCCAAAGTAGCTTCTAAGACCTCCTCTTCGAAAGGTGACAAGTCTAAGAGAGAGAAGGTCAAATATGCCTATTGTAAAAGGCTTGGTCATGATGAACATAAGTGTTTGAAGAAACAAATGGTCACCTAAGACATATTCTATAAAAGAATAACATCAATGTTCTTCAGTCAGTCATATAGAGTTGTTCACATGAGGGGTATTCTAAGGTAAAAGATAACAACAAGGAGAAAAGAAAGGGTAATAACCTTATAGTAGTTGCATCTCCACCATCCACTTGGGTACTTTATTGAAGTGCTTCACACTACATGGTTTCGTCTTAAGATGGCTTCACATCTTTGGATCCTTATACTACACTGACTATTTTTATGGGTGATGACACTCTTGTTGACCTGTGTGGGAGAGGGTTTGTTGACATGGGTGACAACTCATTTTTGGATGTTCTTTGTGTGCCCTCATTGTCAACAAATCTATTTTCTATTTACCAAATCACTTTCACCAATTTAGGCAATCATGTTGAGTTCACTCTCAATTCTATGGTTATCAATGAGGTGTATAGTGGTTCTACGATTGTAATGGGAGAGAAGATCATTCATCTTAATTATATCTCTTTTCTCACTTCATTCCTGATCCTCCTTTGACTATTCTAATCACTCATTCTAATGAAGTGAGTTAGTTATGGCATGAGCAGTTTGGCCATCTTAACTACCACTACTTGTTGCAACTTAGCCAATAGGGCATGGTTATGGGTTTTCCTTCTGTTTACATAAAAAAAAATTGTTAGAATTATATCCTCAACAAGTATCATGAAGAGAAGTTTGACAAAGGCAAGGCATGGAGAGTTTCCCAGATTCTAAAGTTAGTTCATAGTAACTTGTTTGGTCCATTTCACTATACTACCTTTAGTAGGGCTATATATGTTTTGACCTTCGTTGATGACTTCCCAAGGACACTTGGGTGTACTTTCTTTGACAAAAGTATGAGGTCTTTGAGATCTTTTAGGTCTTTAAGTATTTTGTGAAGAAATAATTAGAGAAAGCCATTAGGATTTTGCACACATATAATAGTGGTGAGTATGTTAACCATTATTTTGAGTTTTTGCATATCAAAGGGGATTGATTTGTAGCATAAAATGCCTTATAGTCCTTAGTAGAATATAAGAATAGGTCTTTGGAGGAAATGGTTAGCTACATGATATACTCCAAATCCCTGGTACCTTAGTATTGGGCATAGGCCATTAATTGTGCATGTTATATCTAAAATCATGTTCCATATCAAGCCTTGATGGGAGTCATTCATTTCAAACCTTAGAGTAGTCAAAACCTATAGTTAAGCACTTTATGGTTTTTTGTTCTCCAACATGGTCCCACATTCCTACAAAGAAACACAAACCATGGCTCTGCAAAGAAAGCCTTAAATTTTTGTAGGTTATCCAAATAGTGTTAAGGGTCATTGGCTCCTCATCCTACCACACATGAGTTATACATTGAGAAGAGTGTTCACTTTAAGGAGAGCTCTTCAAGTTACATTATTGACACTTCTCATCCTTCTACATTCAAATTGGATTCACTAGGCATTAACGAAAGTTCTAAGGACTTATATCCACCTAGGCATATTCTTGATGATGACTCTTCTTCCTCCGCTTATATGTTAAGAGTGATGATGAGGAGTCGCCTCATCCCTCTCTTAGTCATCATTCAAAGGTTGAGGAATCTCCTCCAAAATATCTAATTACAGGTTCACTTTAGGCTTGACAGACTTTACAGGTTGTAGGTGATTAGGTTAGAGATCCATCAGACTCTAGGAAGAGACAATCATAGTTCCATGGACTTCCACATGTTTTCATTGCTTTTGTATCCAATCCATAACCTTTTAGAAGGCGTGTAGCAATCTTGAGTGGGATGCAACCATGTAGGAGGAGTATAGTTCCTAAATTACGAACCACACTTGGAACTATTTTCCTATTTTTCCTTCAAGATAAATCGACCAAAGATTCCCCTAAATCCTGCATTCCTTCCATCAGATAAATCCAATCTAAGACACCTTAAATGGAAGGAATTTTTTCCTTAAAAAATCTAAGAAATTTCTAAGTATTTTCCTTTTAAAGTGCAAGGAAGAAGCCCAAAAAAGATAAGTCCAAAGTTTCCTCACTTTTCCCTTGTATTTTCTGCCTTTTCAGGCTTCAGAGTTTCAGGGCTCTCTCTTCCATCATGCCATGCCTATCAACTCCAAAGGCTCTGCTTCGAAGCTTCAAAAAATTGCCTAAGTGTTTTAGGCATCGGAGCTTGGGAGGTTTCTCTTCCTTCTTCTTCCAAGTAGGCAATAGGTGGAAAGCCCGATCATTGAAGTATGATGAAGCTTCAAAAAATTACCTAAGTGTTTTGAGCATTGGAGGTCAGGAGGTTTCTCTTCCTTCTTCCGTGCAAGCAGTTAGCGAGAGGCCTGATCGCCAAAGTCTGATGAAGATCTTCAAAGTTTCTAAGTCTTTCAGACGCCGAAGATCAGGAGGTTCCTCTTCCTCTTTCCTTTTTTGAAGGCAGAAGGGTAAAGGTTTGAGGCCCAATCCCCAATGATCTTCAAAGCATTTTAGAATGAGGAGTCAAGCGGTTTCCTTTCTTCTCTTCCAAATGCGCATTGCCTAGTGAAGGCCATATCTCTAAAGCCTGACAATTTCCCTTTGTTCCTTTCAGACTTTGGAGATCAGGATTTCCTTCTTTGCCCTTTTAGATGTCAATTGCTTGGTGGAAGCCTGATCGGTCGGCGCCTGACTGTTTTTCCTTCTCTTCTCCTTTCACTATTCAGAATATGATGGGTCTGCTCAGCGACCTTCTTAGCCATCATTAATGCTTCTTTAGAGCCTGATTGCTTATGGAAATAGATTTCCTGCACCCCCATGCCACTGTAGCTCCCTTGCATTAAATTTATTGTACTCAGGACATAGGCGGATGTTCTTCTTCAACATATTTCTAGGGCAAAGCCATGTGGGTACATGCCAAGGACACATAGATGAATTTATTGCAGCATGGGTGACTAGTTTTCCTTGTTGACCACTCTTCCCCATGTCCATGGTTGTTATAGTGATTTGAAAAAGCTATATATGCATGTATTAAAGATGTATTTCTGTTGGTTAGTTGTTTTCCTGGGTCACTACACAGGCAAAAGGTTCTTTTGCAAGTTCGGACCTTGTGGTTTTCTCTAGAACTGGGTAGATTTGATGGAGTTTGCTCTCTTATGAGCCTCTCATGTCTCTGTATCAGTTCAACAATGAAGGCAAGCCTATCATTTTGTGTCTATTTCTCCTGCAATGAATTTTTCTTCTTTTGTAATGGTTATTTAGCCTCTATGATCAATATAAACTAATGTTTTGCCTATATCATTGTTCTTACACTGGGTTTATTTGATAGATGCAAGATGTGTATTATGGATAAAATAATCCCTTTCATAGTTTATGTTTCTTCCTTAACCTCTATTTGAACCTGCATGAGTCTATGTGAGTTCCCTCCAGCATTTGAGATCATTACTGTGCTATGTTAGTTGTAGTTAAACACCCTAAATCTTGGTGCATCACCCCCTTTCCTTTTTAGTTCTCCTTCTCCCTTTCCCTTGGTGATCAGTAGCATAGGTTTAGTTATTTTCTCTAGACCTTAAGTCCAGAAAGAGGAACTAGCCTTCTCTGGAGGTCTGATCTCATCTGCAAGGTCCCACACCTTGAGATCAATCCCATTGTGTCATTGGAATGCTTGAATAAGCTTCAAGCAGGGTGCAATTCCAGGTGATAATAGTTTCTGGCACGCCTGGTGGGACTCTCATCTCTAAGTAAGAGTTTTGCTAAGATATTTGGTACTAATCTTAGCATTTGCAGTCGTGAAAGCATCATCAAGAAGCACTTGGCAACTCTGTAATTCCTGGATTCAAGCCAATTCTTAAAGTTCATGCCAAGAGTGCAGACCAGAGCTTCTTCTTCAAGTAATTTTCAATTCATAGAGCTCTATTTTGTTGATTCAAGAAGAAGAAGTAGATTATCTAGGTCTCCTGTGAGGGGAAGTAATAGTGTTGTTTCATCTCCTCCAAGAGCCCAATCCACCCCTCTTCCGATTAGATTCCAGTATTCTAGAAGTCTGCATATTTCTAGAATAAATTTGAACGTTTTAAGCATGGACCAACCAAGAAATAGAGATTTTATGGCCTTCAATAGGAGAAGCCCACTTGACCTAGCCCAGTATGATGACATCCCAACCTCAGCTCTGAAAGCCATTCCTTTCTTCACTGGTGAAAACTCAATTACACTCATAGAACATATCTAAGATATTGCTAGTGTATGCTCAATCCATAATGTCATTGAAGATAGTGTTTTTGTGAGACTTCTAGCATCTTCCTTCAAAGGAAAAGCACTCTAATGGTACAAAGGTCTGCCAGCTAACTTCATTCATAATTGGGATGATTTAGGGGATAGGCTATGTTAACATTTTGAGGATATGAGCAACCACTTATCTTTGATGGAACAACTGACAACAATTAAAAGAGACCCCCATGATTTATGGTAGACTTCAACTATAGGTTTCAAAAGACTTGGGGTAGGATTCCTTTGTTGGTGAAGCCCTCTCCTAATACAACATTCTTATATTATTTGAGGTCATGAAATAGTGATATTGATGTCATGATTCAATCTATGGGAGGGACTTGTTGCCAAATGCATATGATATAGAAATAAGGGCATAAAATAGTCTAATTAAGGTTGGAAAGATTGCTCCAAGGCCACCAATGCCCCTATTTCCAGAGGCCTCTATCATCCAGCCAAGTGTGGCTCCAATTCCTACAACGGTCACCCCTACAACCTCTTTGGTTACTCCCTCAAATGAATTGCACGAGGTTAAGACCCTGCTGCAAAACTTTGGAAATGAGTTACTGGCACTGAAAAGGCAGCAAGCACAATCTAGCAAGCCATATCAGCCCTTCAATCCAACCTAATATCCTAGCAGGCAGCCTTATCGGGGAAATGTACAAAGACAGAATGAACCTAGCTATGCTAGGCCTCTAAATGTCATCAATCCCAATGTTGCAAGCACATTCAGGCCTCTTATTCCTATACAAAATAATCTATCTCAAGACAGTGATTGGTACTATCCATGTAATCAGCCCCACGTTGATCAAAATTTATGCCAAAGCAGACAGTTTAGTCAGGCTTTGATAGTGCAAAACCCATCAATCCTTTCAGAACAACAAGCTGGTTCTAGTCAAGAAATCATGAGCGGGCAAGAACAAATGTAAGACAATTCTACCTTAGTGAATTGGACACAAGATGAGTTATGTGGTACTAATCAGGGCAAAAATCTAGTAGCATACAATGCAAGGTCAAAAAGAAGAGCGACTGAAGATGCATCAGTTCCTACAGTTGGTCAAGCATCTACCTCTCATGTATCCCCACTGGCTACAAATGAAAGTGCGGCAGCCAAGACTCTTTCAACACAAGCAAATCAAGTTGTTGGTAGAGTAAATCTAGTGCTAGAACAACAGCCCCAAGTCGGTCAACAATCAAAAGTTGACACTATTGTTACAAAGGTATCCGAGAATATTAGTCATATCCCTTTCAACATAGTTGATCAGATGAAAAGGAATAACCTGAAAGTCACTATGTGGGAGGCCCTATCTATTCCATCTCATAGGGATTTGCTACAGGAAGCCTTAAAAAGATTCAATCATCTTGCCAAAGAGACAGCAAAAGAAAAAGCAGCCGCTCCAGTGAACCTGTTCCAACCAAAAGAGGAGGCAAGCACAAGCAAAATCAGTAAGCCCCCTCCTTTCTATGTTTCCCTAATCATTGGCAATAATTTGTTACATAATTGCATGGTTGATTCCCAGGTGGGTAGTTTTGTCATGCCTAAAGAAATAGTTGTTTGGTTAGGTATCAAGTATGAACCTGTGAGTAAAGGGGTAGTGCAACTAGATGGTATTACTGTTAAGATAGTAGTTGTTGTTAAAGATTTGAAGCTTACCCTACATGCATGTCATGGCTGCTCTATTTTACAAGACATTTTAGTCATTGATCTCCCTGCATACTTTGGTATATGCTTGTCTAGAAATTTCACTGCTAAAATAGGTGGATACCTATCTTCTAATTGGTCCCATATGTTGTTTAGGACAAGGTATGGCACTAAGGTGACCATTAAGGTTGAGCCTACTGCCAAAGATCATATAGAGGCTTATTCCCCTAACCCTATCAACATGAACTACACAATCCATAATTTGGAGGTAGATGACATCAACATGCATGAAGTTGTCACACCTAATAAAGAAATTCTAGAGATATTGCTTGATGAATGGGAAAATTGTTTTCAATTTGATACTCTTTATCATATAGAGGAAATAGGGCTGGGTACATATTGTATCCATGATGAATATGCCATCATCCATAACCTTGTGAAGTCAAAAGAAGATTCAAGTGGGGTATGGCAGATGTATTTTGATGGTTCCTGAAGCAAGAATGGAGTAGGTGTTGGTGTAGTGCTGGTTTCACCCCAAAACGAGAGTTATTTCTCTGCTTTCAGATTTTAGTTCAGTTGAACCAACAATGTGGCCGAGTATGAGGCCTTGATTCAAGGCATGTAACTGGCACATAAGAAGGGAATAAAAGTTCTACAGGTGTTTGTTGACAGTGAACTAGTTCTCAACCAAATTAGATCACAAAGTGCTTCAAAAAATGACTTGTTAAAGTCATATAAACACAAAGTCTAGGATTTGATTGAAGACTTTGATGCCTTCAATATTCAGGCAGTGCCTAGGGAAAGAAACAAAGATGCTAACAGGCTAGCTGCAGTTGGTGCTCAGTTTGACATTCCTAAGAATGTCAAACAAAACTTAGATCAGCATGCAAAATTGTAGTAAGGCTAGCTATTCCAAATAATGTCACAAGCTGGTAGGTATTTAAAAATGATCAGCAGATTGTTAATTTATTGCAAGAGGAGGTAGAGTTTGTTGCTAGTAGTCAGTCAAAATTGCAGGAGCAATATGGTGATCAAGTGATCTAGCTAAAGACAAACAAGTTTCCCAAGGGATTGATTGCCTTAGAAAATATATTTGGTGTTGATGATCAACCCAAAAAGAAAAAAAGTGAACATGACAGTTAAAAAAGAAGATTATGAAGAGGTGGAGATTGCACAGGGCAGATTTCTAAAACATGGCAAGGTATGTGATCAAGTTGAAAGACAAGGTTTTGTCAAGCTTTGTAATGAGTTTGATGATTTAATTGCTTGGGATTATAGGGATCTAAAATGTTTTGATCATGGTTTAATTCAACATACTATTGATTTAGATCCCAATACAAAACATGTCCGCCAAAAGCAAAGGCCAATCAATCCCAAAATCGAGCCATTGATGAGGAAGGAGCTATCCAAAATCATAGAGGCCAAAATTGTCTATCCAATCAAACACTCCTCTTGGGTAGCCAACCTAGTTCCAGTTAGGAAAATGAATGGGGAAATTAGACTGTGTGTGGACTTAAGAGACCTAAACAAGGCCTCCCTTAAAGACCACTATCTGCTTCCTTCAATGGAACAGATCTTACAAATAGTGGCAGGAGTTGAAAGGTTTTCACTCCTAGATAGCTACTCGAGGTATAATCAGATTCTTGTAAAAGAATCTAATTAGTATAAAATGACCTTTACCACCAAATGGGATACCTTGGTTTACCAAAAGATGCCTTTTGGATTGACTAATGTTGGGGCAAGCTTCCAAAGAGCAATGGATTTTTCCTTCAAAGGCCTAATCAATGAAATTATTTTAGCATATCTTGATGATTTGACTGTGTATTCTAAGCATGCATCTGACCATTTAGGTCATTTAAGAAAAGTCTTTGAAATATTTTGAGAATATGGCATATCATTGAATCCAAAGAAGTGTGTATTTGTTGTCTCGGAAGGTAAATTGTTGGGACATGTAGTTTCAAAAGAAGGACTTGTCATTGACCTAGAAAGAACAAGTGCAATTTTGTCCCTTTCCCTTCCCAGTCACAAGAAGGGCCTGCAAAGCTTCTTGGGAAAGATCAATATTGTGAGGAGGTTCATACCTAATTTTGCTTCAATAGAAAAACCTCTCACCTCCATGCTAAAGAAAAATGCCGCTTTCACACAGTCAAAAGAGGGCAAGGATAGTTTTGGAGCTATCAAATCGGCCATTACACAAGCTCCTACACTGGTAAACCCTAACTATGAAAAGGATTTGAACCTTTATGCTTTTGGAGGCAAGGAGGGTATTTCAACAATTCTAACATAGCATAATGAGGAAAAATTGGAACAACCAATTACTTTTTTCAATCAACCTTTGAAAGATTATGAGCTTAATTATGATTTTGTTGAAAAGCAAGTGCTTGTTGTGGTGGAAGCTCTTAAAACATTTAGGCACATGCTTTCAAACAACAAGATACAATTGATGTTGAACCATCCTAGTGTGAAAGAGCTCCTTTTGAGCAGAGATGTCAGCGAGAAGAGAGCTGGGTGGATCACAAAAGTCATGGAATATGACGTTAACATCAACATCACCAAGTTAGTAAGGTGTAAGGGACTGTGTGAATAGATGTCAATAAACATTGGAGCTGGAAATGACACAGTGTATGCCCTTGAACAAGTCCAGCCAACTGAATTTCACAATCTAAATGACTGGTATCATGACATGGATGCATTTCTATAAACTGGTAGCTACCCATATGGATTAAGTTAGTAAAAGAAAATATATTTCAGACTTCAATCCATCCCATATGTTCTTTTTGATGGTGTCCTGTTTAGGAAAGACATCAACGGAGTTCTTTTAAGATGCATAGATCAAAATCAAACCAGCAGGGTGTTGGAAGAATTCCACAACGGCCCTATGGGTGGCCATTTTTCACCAAAAACAACTACTGTTAAAATCATGAGGGTAGGTTATTACTAGCCCAACATGTTTGGTGATGCCTATATATTGGTGAGAAGTTACAGGTAGTGTGCCTTATTTGCAAGAAAATAGAGGTTGGCAGCTCTTCCCCTACACCCAGTTCAAACTGATCAGCCATTTGTTCAATGGGGTTTAGACTTCATTGGAATGATTAATCCACCATCCAGTGTTGGCCACAAGTGGATTTTAATAGCCACTGATTACTTCACTAGGTGGACTGAGGCAACTACTTTGAAGGATGCCACTGAGGGTGTTGTTCTGAATTTTCTTGAAGGTATAGTTACAAGATTTGGCATCCCATTCACTATCATTTATGATAATGATAAGGCCTTTGTAGGCACAAAAATCAGTGAACGGGTAGTCGAATATAGAATTTACTTGAAGACATCTTCCAACTGATCAGAATCTAATGGCCTAGCTGAATCTACCAACAAAAACTTGATTATAATCGTCAAAAGAATAATTGAAGATAGCTAAAGGACTTGACATTCCAAGTTGAAAGCAGTTCTTTGCGCTGATAGAACGACTCCCAAGAGGGCCATTGGCAATTCACCCTTCATGCTTGTTTATGGAAGGGAAGTAAAAATTCCATTATCACTAGAGTTGCCTTCCCTTGAGCTTGCACAACAGTTGGAATTATTGGAAAATGATGCCATGACAGTGAGATTTGTTGAACTGATGGAGCTAGAGGAGAAGAGGGATGCTACCTGAAGACACTTAAGGCCCACCAAGATCAAGTCAAGAGAGCATTTGAGAGAAAATCAACTAATAGAGTGTTCAATGAGGGTGATTTGGTGTTGAATTGGGATGAGGATAGAGCTAAATCGAGGAGACATTCAAAGTTTGATGCCATATGGAGTGGTCCCTACATTATTACCAGCTACAAACAGGCCAATACATTTCAACTCTCTAAGCTTAGTGGTGAGACCCTTCCAAACCCAATTAATGGCATTCATCTCAAACCTTGCTTCTAGTTTGGTTTTGAGATCTTGTATATATGTTAGGTGTGTTTTCCCTTTCCCTAAGTTCTCTAGCATACGCTGCATCCTCATTAGGAGCTTGTTTTCCTTGTTTGTTCTGTGTTGTTTTATTACTGTAGGCAGTGTTCAATTCCATTTGGTTTTGTGGTTGCACCCCTTTGACTCTGTGCCACTGGATCCAAGTGTTTAGTAGGCAAACACCCCTTCATAGTAGCCAAAATGTTGTCCTATTTTGCCTTCATGCCAAATAGCCCAAAGATTCCCCTAAATCCTACATTCCTTCCATCAAAGAAATCCTATCGAAGACACCTTAAATGGAAGGAATTTTCTCCCCAAAAAATCTCATAAATTTCTAAGTGTTTTCCTTTTGAAGTGCAAGGAAGAAGCCCAAAAAAGCTAAGTCAAAAGTTTCCTGCCTTTGCCCTTGTATTTTCTGCCTTTTTGGGCTTCATAGTTTCAGGGTTCTCTCTTCCATCATGCTATTCCTATCAGCTCCGAAGGCTCCGCTTCGAAGCTTCAAAAAATTACCTAAGTGTTTTAGGCATCAAAGGTTGGGAGGTTTCTCTTCCTTCTTCCAAGCAGGCAGCAGGTGGCCTGATCGCTGAAGTCTGACAAAACTTCAAAAAAATTCCTAAGTGTTTCAGGCATCAGAGGTGGGGAGGTTTCTCTTCCTTCTTCCAAGCAAGCAGTTAGCGCGAGGCTCGATCACTAAAGTCTGCCAAAGATCTTTAAAGTTTCTAAGTCTTTCGGACACCAGAGATCAAGAGGTTCCTCTTCCTCTTTCATATTTTGAAGGCAAAAGGGTGAAGGTCTGAGGCCTGATCCTCGATGATCTTCAAAGTATTTCAGAATTGGGAATCAGGCAGTTCCCTTTCTTCTCTTCCAAATGCACATTGCCTGGTGAAGGCCCGATCTCTGAAGCTCGACGGTTTCCCTTTGTTCCTTTCAGACTTTAAAGATCACAGTTTCCTTCTTCACCCTTTCAAATGTCGATTGCTTGGTGGAAGCCCGATTGGTCAGGGCCCAACTACTTTGCCTTCTCTACTCCTTCCACTGTTCAGAATGCAACGAGACTAGTCAATGACCTTCCTAGTCACCATTAATGCTTCTTTAGAGTTTAATTTCTTGTGGAAACTTATTTCCCGTGCCCCCATGCCATTGTAGCTCCCTTGCATTGAATTTCTTGTACTTGGGACATGGGTGAATGTTCTTCTTCAATGAATTTCCAGGGTAGAGCCATCTGGGTGCATGCCAAGGATACAGAGATGAATTTATTGCAACATGGGCAACTGGTTTTCCTTGTTGAACACTCTTCCCCACGTCCATGGCTACTACAGTGATTTGAAAAAGCTATTTATGGATGTATTGAAGATGTATTTCTGATGGTTAGCTATTTTTCTAGGTCACTACATAAGCAAAAGGTTCTTTTACAGGTTTGGACCTTGTGGTTTTCTCCAGAACTGGGCAGATTTGATGGATTGTGCTCTCTTCTAAGTCTCTCATGTCTCTGTATTAATTCAATAATGAAGGAGAGCCTATCATTTTGTGTCTGTTTCCCCTGCAATAAATTTTTTCTTCTTTTGTAATGGTTATTTAGCCTCTATGATCAATATAAATTGTTGTTTTACCTCTCTCATTATTCTTGTGTATTATGGATAAAATAGTCCCTTTCATAGTTTTATCTTTCTGCCTTAACCTTTATTTGAACATGCATGAGTCTGTGTGAGTTCCCTTCAACGTTTGAGATCATTACTGTGCTATGTCATTTGCAGTTAAACACCCTAAATCTTGGTGCATCACCCCCTTTCCTTTTTGGTTCTTCTCCCTTTCCCTTGGTGATCAGTAGCATAGGTTTAGTTATTTTCTCTGGACCTTAAGTCTAGAAAGAGGAACCAACCTTCTCTGGAGGTCTGATCTCATCAGCAAGGTCCCACACCTTGAGATCAGTTCCATTGTGTCATTGAAATGCTTGAATAGGCTTCAAGCAGGGTGCAATTCCAGGTGATAACAGGAACCATAAAATTTATAATATATGGGTCAATGGATAAGTTCAAACTATGATTAGGAGCAAAGGGGTTTTCCTAGGTTCCTAACATTAATTACTCTAAGACTTTTGCACCAATTTATAAGATGAACTCTATTCAACTCACACTTGCCCTCATTATGGCACATCACTCAGAGGTTCACCATGTTAGATTTTTCTATGGGAATAGCAACCCAAAATCTAGAAACCTAAAAGCGAGCACATAAAGAAGATCACAATAAAGGTTGCAAAAGAGATCATATCAGAATAATACTAAATCAATTGCTCATAATAATATGAGAATGCATGCAAAATACAAGCTAGGTAGTGAGTTTATAAAGACTCAGGAAGAGGGTGGAGGTGGCAAAACCAGCCAATAGGGAGTGACCACCAAGTGGGCCAAAGATAGCAAGAGCATCTTCCCAAGATAGCAAATGCACCTCCCTTGTAGGACGATGACACCTGAACACACACTCTCCTAATTAAACTCACTTTGCTAACCCAAGCAAGCTTAATAATATGTGTAGGAAAAACCTTAGGAAAAGGGGAAAAAAACCTACACTAACTCCCCCTTAAGCGTAGCTTAGGTGGTTGAAAAGATGGGTCTTGGTAAATGAAGTTTGATGACGTACCCATGTACAAAGATCCCCCCAAAAAAGAGAATAAGCCCTCCAAAAACAAAAGAATAGAAGCCTCCCCAAACAAATAAAGAGAGAACACCACCCCCAGAATAAAGAGAGAAAAGAGGACTAAGAAGCCCCCTTGAAAGAGCGTTATTGCGCCCATGGTTGATGCTCAAAACTAGATGGAGAAGATGGTCCATGATCACCAAACAACATTCCTCCCCTTAGGAAGAAACAAAACCAAAGGTATATGCAGAATGTCTTCCCATTCATGAAAGGAATATGAGGGAAGAAAACTCAAGATGTATGAAATCTTTGAAAACTGCTCATGTGTCTCCATGTCGATGTCAAAAGATGTCACAACCAAATCAAGAGTCCCAGGCCTAACTAATGAAAGTGACAATCCAAAACCAAGTGGAAACTGAAATAGAATAGAATCCAAAGATAAATATATCTCCTTTGAAGACAAGGATGCCTCCAAATGTTACTCAAGAAGCCAATGCCAAACTGTGACAAAAGTGAAAAAGGAACAAGAGGGTCTGAATGTGCCCTCAAAACATCTAAAGAAGAATCAACTTAATCAAAGAGAAGATGAATGTAATCAATAGTGTCTCCCAAATCTGAAATGTGGGACTCGACAAGCAAAGATGAGATGTCTGGTAGGAATACGTCCCAAGCAACTGAATTGAGAAGACAAATGTGAACCTCATGTGTCACTGCAATGTTGAGTTCAGAAAAAGTAGGAGGAGGAGGAGAAGAAATACAAGGTTCAAGAACTAGATCAAATGTGAGAATACCTAGGTTCAAGCAACCAAAATTCTCCTCAAAATCAAAGATCACACAAGGAGTGTGATCAACATCCAAAGGATCAGAGCAATCATTAGGTGTAAAGTTTGAAAAGGAGTATAACCGAGATGCATGATCAACCATCCTAGTAGTAATATCTCTACTCTCCAAGTCTTGAATGGCAACTGAATCAAGTGTAAATTCCATAGTCTTTCCTACTCCACCATGGGTGATTTGATATATGGAAAGAAGATTGTTTGACAAATGAGGTACACACAAAATATCATTGAAAGTACCATCACCTATATCAATAGATCCCTTCCCGATTACATTCATGTAAGTATTGTTGCCCATCAAAATAGGTGGCATAACACAAGGCTCAAAAGAAGAGAACATGGACTGTGAATAAGCCATATGGTGAGAAGCTCCATAATCGAGAAGCCATCTCTGTGATCCAAGACCTATAGAAGCACAAATAGTTTTTCCTTTGTTTTTCTATGACCCAAAAGTAAAACCTACATGGCCTTTTTCCTTACCAGATCCTGACTATTTGGAATGTTAAGAAGAAGAAGTTGACTCAAACATTCTAGAAGGGAGATCAATGTTATTCTTTTTAAGAAGATGTTTCAATTCATCAATATCCTTCTTATAACAAGAATGTTCTGTTGCAAGTATGAGGTTAATCAGTGTTGTCATTGATGTCAACATACTCATATTGCATTGATAAGAAGGATTGGATGAGCTGTGTCCTGAGGATATTGAGAAAATTAGTCTCAGTGAAGAACAGTGATGAGAAGAGGGAAAAAGTACTCAATAGGTTGAGGCTCAGAGGATACGGATTAAAGGGTTTGTAGATATGAGTCTTACGATGCCCCAGTTAAGATTTCAGAGGTCCGCATAAAGATATGAAGAAGTTGTGATCGATCAAGTAGAACCGGTTCCAGGAGATGCTCCGAAGTGACAGAGTGTTACAAAAAGTTCCGGTGAGATCCGGAAGTGCATTGTTATATTCTACGGATTGGAAGGAGTGTTTGGGATGTCCTTGTGATGTTTCATCTCGATTTGTACATAGTTTGGAGGTCCAGAAGAACTTGTTTTAGTATGTCAGTGGCGATAGACTGTGTTCTTGAAGTTCCGGATGAAGGAGAGAAGAGATTCTTGTAAGTAGAGGAAGTGCGGATGTATCTGGTCATTTAGGAAAGCTTGTGAAGGTTCTTGGATCATGTTGAGATGGTGTTGTCAGTCCGCATTAGTGTTAGAGCCTGGAATTGGAAATATACTTCCGGATGAAGATGTTCTTGTTCAGGCTAGTCGACCGGATGAGTTATTCATATTGCAAATGTTCTTATGGATAATTGCCAACTTAGATGATTGTTCCTAAGTCGATGCCTTGTATAAATAAATGTTTGTGAATTCATTTCGAAGTGTGTTGAGGAGCGGATGAGTGTGGTATAGCGGAAGAGCGAAGGGCAAAGCAGAAGTATCTCGGGTTTAAATGGAACTGATCCAGACATGGTAAAGATGTCAATCTCCAGTTCAAGTTTGTAAAACTTATCATCTTGTAGACAGTGTGTCTCTTATAGGTAGTGTGCCTCCTTGTGAGCAGTGTGCTCGGGCAGTGAGCCCTAATTGGCATGTGCCATTCATTTTTCTTATTCTTCTAACAGAGAATAATCCTTGGGTTAATCACCCCGTGGTTTTTCCCTTAACTGGGTTTTCCACGTCAAAATCTTGGTGTCCAATGTGTTGATGTTTATTTGCTCCTGTGTTTATGTGTTATGCTTTCATGAATGGTTAACTGATATGCTATTAACTAACAAAGAAGAATCAAGTGTTTGAAGTTCAAGCAAGTTTTTGTACAACTGATTCACCCCCCCTCTCAGTTGTGTGCCCTAGATCTAACAATTGGTATCAGAGCTAAGTTCCTCTGAAAGGAGCTTAACCGCTTGAGGAGATCCAGGATGTCATCATACAAGAAGGATAGTCCAAAGTTTGATGGAACCAACTTCTCTCTCTGGAAAGGCCACATTAAATGTCACTTGGAGTGTATGGGAAAAGCATACTTGTCCATGGTCACAAAAGCATATGTACCCCCACAGGGTGGTCCGACAACTCTAAATGAAATCACAGATGCTGAAAACAATCTGTGGACCAAAGAGGCTCTTCTAAGTGCATTGACAGACTCAAAACTCTCAAATGTTATTGATCTACCAACTGCCTATGAGATCTGGGTTAAACTGGAACTTCTGCATGAAGGAGATGAGTTTGTTAAGAGTGTAAGGTTACAAAGTCTCAAAGGAAAATTTGAAAGATTGAAGATGAGAGATGATGAAAATATCACTACTTTTATGCCAAGAGTAAATGAGCTGGTGTGTGGAATCAGGAATGCTGGTGGAGTTCTAGATGAAAATGAGATTGTTTGCAAAATTCTCAGATCCCTTCCTGCTACCTACAAGATCAAGGTTGTTGCCATTGATGAATTCAGAGCCCATGCAACTGTCACAAGAGAGCAATTGGCTGGCAAACTGGCTACATTTGAAATGACTGAGTTTGGAGATGATCCCCCCAAGACTGAATCTGCATTCAAAGCCAGTGCCTATGTGAAAGGCAAACAAAGATTTGATCCAGGAGAAAACTCTTCAAGGAAGCTGTCATGGTATGATCAAGCAAGGAAAGACATGGAAGAGGAAGAAGCAGAAACAACTCATCTTGAAGCCCTCATTGCAAAGAGATTTCCAAGAGGATCTGGTAAGTATGAAGGAAAGTTACCTTTTAAGTGCTTCAACTGCAATAAGATTGGTCATTTTGCTTCAAGATGTCCGGAAAGATCTGCAAGGTCAAACTCTAACAGACAAAGGTTCCAAAAGAACTATTTTTATGTTCATGAAGAAACTGATAATGAAGGAGTAACAAATGATGAATCAGAGATAGGAGACAAATCCATAAATGAATGGGTGTTTATTGCCATCAAGGAAGAAGAACCAATATCCTCTAAATCAGTCAATCATAAGGTTGTAGAAAGAGCTTTGGCTACCCAAGATGAAGAAAAGGATGATTGGGTTATTGACAGTGGATGCTCTCACCATATGACAGGTGACAAGAACAAGTTCTTAGATTTGGAAAGGTATGAGGGAGGAATGGTGAAGTTTGGTGATAATTCTGCTGGTAGAATCAGAGGTAGGGGAACTATTTCTTTTGATGGAAAGAGCAAAACTGGTAATGTACTGTATGTTGAAGGATTGAAGCACAATCTTCTCAGTGTTGAATAGTTAGTAGAGAAAGGTTATGATCTCCGATTCAACAATGGAAGATGCAGGATCTTTGAAAGCTCCGAAACTGAGATTGCATCCGGTACTCAAACAAAAGGTAATATCTTCCATCTGGTTGGTTCTAATAAAAGTTGTTTGTTTTTTCAAGTGGATCAGAGTTGGTTATGGCATAGAAGGATGTGTCATGTAAATTTTGATAACATCATCAAAATAAGCAATACTCAGGGTGTAAGAGATCTTCCAAAGTTGGTGAAACCTACAAATAGTTTGTGCAAAGAATGTCAGCTAGGTAAACAGAGCAGAGTCTCTTTCAAAAGCAAGGATCAGTCCTCTACCGGATTATTGGAATTAGTTCATACTGATCTATGTGGTCTGACAAGAATCAAAAGTATGCAAGGTGATAGATATTTCATGTTGTTGATTGATAACCATTCCCGGATGATGTGGGTTACCTTTCTAAAAGAGAAATCAGAAGCCTTTGAGAAGTTTAAAATCTTCAAAGCTATGGTAGAGAATCAAACCAGATGGAAACTGAAGTGTCCAAGGTCTGATAGAGGTGGTGAATTCACATCCGGTGAATTCATAGACTTTTGTGAGAAGCATGGTATAAAGAGACAGTTGTCTGCTCCTAAGACTCCACAGCAGAATGGAGTAGTTGAGAGAAAGAACCAGACCATCCAGGAAGCTTCCAGGACAATGATGATGGAAGCAAATGTTCCTCAGATGTTTTGGAGAGAAGCTGTCAACACTGCAGTCTACACTCTCAACCGAGTTCAAATCAGAAGCAATACCGGTAAGACTCCTTATGAACTTTGGTTTGGTATAACTCCTACTATGAGATATTTCAGAGTATTCGGTAGCAAGTGTTACATCAAAAGAGATGAAGATCTAGGAAAGTTTGATGCTAGAAGTGATGAAGGAATTTTCTTGGGTTACTCCACTCAAAGCAAAGCATACCAGTGTTACAATAAGAGACTGAGAAAGATGATAGAAAGTACAAATGTGAAGGTTGATGAAGGAGTTGAGAAGCCCTCAAGTTTTATGAATATGATGAAGATGATCAGGATGGTGTTCTGGTTCAAGGAGCTCAATCCTCCTCTGAAAGTCAGATTCAGATTGATCCGGTAAATTAAGAAGAAGAGATTTGTCCAAATAAGCCTGATCAAGAAACAATAGAAAAGAAACTCCCAAAGTTCCAAGGTATGTAACTCTAAACCATTCTGAAGATCAAATCATAGGTGACAAAAGCAAAGGGGTACAAACAAGGAGGAGAATTGCTCAAAATTCAAATGAATACTGTCTGATTTCAAAGATTGAACCTAAGACAATAAATGAAGCTTGCAATGATGAAAACTGGACCAAAGCAATGGAGGAAGAGTTGATGCAAATTGAGAAAAATCACACTTGGGATCTTGTTCCCAGACCTAGAAACAAGAATGTGATTGGAACCAAATGGGTCTTCTGGAACAAACTAAATGAAGTTGGTGAAGTAATCAGAAACAAAGCCAGATTGGTCTGCAAAGGCTACTCTCAAATAGAAGGAATTGATTTTAAAGAAACCTTTGCTCCAGTGGCAAGAATTGAAGCAGTTAGATTATTTCTTGCATTTGTTGCCTTCAAAGACTTCAAGGTATATCAGATGGATGTCAAGTCTACCTTCCTAAATGGTGATTTGGAAGAAGAAGTATACATTGAACAACCAGATGGATTTAAACTGTCTGATCAAGATGATATGGTCTGCAAGTTGAAGAAAGCATTGTATGGATTGAAACAAGCCCCAAAAGCAATGGAATGAAAGGTTGGATAAGCATCTTGTGTAGATTGGTTTCAACAAAGGTACTGCTAACAGTAATCTATATTTTCAAATAGATAATGAAAACATCTTGATTGTTGAAGTATTTGTTGATGATATCACTTTTGGAGGAAGAGACAGTATGTGTAAAACCTTTGCAAATCAAATGAAAAGTGAGTTTGAAATGTCAATGCTTGGTGAAATGAATTTCTTCTTGGGTCTGCAAATTACCCAGACAAAGAAAGGCATCCTTATCTCTTAGACCAAATATGTGAAAGAATTGTTGAGGAAATTTGGAATGGAAGATTCAAAGCCAATGAACACTCCTATGGCAACCAGATGTAAGTTGAGCAAAGATGATGACTCTCCTAAAATAGATCAGACCAAGTACAGATCAATGATTGGAGGACTATTGTATCTCACTCAAACTAGACCAGATATTATGCAGGATGTTGGTCTTGTGGCAAGATTTCAGGCTGATCCCAGAGAATCTCATGTCATGGCAATCAAAAGAATTTTTAGGTACTTGAAAGGAACAGTTGAGTATGGTCTTTGGTACCCTAGAGATCAGGATTTTTCTCTTCATGCATATACAGATGCAGATTGGGCAGGAGATGTGGATGATAGGAAGAGTACAAGTGGAGGAGCATTCTTTTTGGGAAAAAGATTGGTTTCTTGGCAAAGCAAGAAACAAGAGGCAATTTCTCTGTCTATAACTGAAGCAGAATATATTGCAGCAGCAGGTAGTTGCACTCAAATTTTGTGGATGAAGCAAATGCTAAGAGACATTAAAGTAGAATATAAGGAGCCTATCACAATTTTCTGTGATAATTCAAGTGCAATAAATATTTCTAAGAATCCGGTGTTGCATTCTAAGACCAAGCACATATCTATCAAGTTTCACTTATTGAGAGAACAAGTGAACAAGGATGAAGTCAGATTGGAGTATGTACCCTCCAAGGATCAGATTGCAGATATCTTTACTAAACCTCTTCCCAAGGACTCTTTTGAGTATCTCAGGGAGAAGTTAGGGGTCATGGCCTCTCTGGTGATGAACTAGGATGCACTGATGTGCATCAGTCCGGTGGATATCACAGTCATATCTTGTGATCTGGATTGATGATGGGGAGCTGCTACTAAGGGGGAGCAACCGGTATGATTCTGATGTGTCAGAATTGCAAGTATGAGCCCTTTGCCATTGATGTCAAAGGGGGAGAGAAGACATGTGAAAAACAAGTGGTTGATGATCAAAGGGGGAGCAGTAAATGAAGAAAAGACATGTGAAGAGTTGTTGCTGATAGGGGGAGCTGTGTAAGAAAGGAAAAGTATTTGTCTTGATAGTTTTTCACATCATATGTTGCCATCAATGACAAAGGGGGAGATTGTTGCAAGTATGAGGTTAATCAGTGTTGTCATTGATGTCAACATACTCATATTGCATTGATAAGAAGGATTGGATGATTTGTGTGCTGAGGATATTGAGAAAATTAGTCTCAGTGAAGAACAGTCATGAGAAGAGGGAAAAAGTACTCAATAGGTTGAGGCTCAGAGGATGCGGATTAAAGGGTTTGTAGATATGAGTCTTACAATGCTCCAGTTAAGATTTCAGAGGTCCGCATAAAGATATGAAGAAGTTGTGATCGATCAAGTAGAACTGGTTCCGGGAGATGCTCCGGAGTGACAGAGTGTTACAAAAAGGTCCGGTGAGATCCAGAAGTGCATTGTCAACGGATTGGAAGGAGTGTTTGGGATGTCCTTGTGATGTGTCATCTTGATTTGTACATAGTTTGGAGGTCTGGAAGAACCTGTTTTAGTATGTCAGTGGCGATAGACTGTGTTCTTGAAGTTCCGAATGAAGGAGAGAAGAGATTCTTGTAAGTAGAGGAAGTGTGGATGTATCTGGTCATTCAGGCAAGCTTGTGAAGGTTCTTGGATCATGTTGAGATGGTGTTGTCGGTCCGCATTAGTGTTAGAGCCCAGAATTGGAAATATACTTCTGGATGAAGATGTTCTTGTTTAGGCTAGCCGACTGGATGAGTTATTCATATTGCGAATGTTCTTATGGATAATTGCCGACTTAAATGATTGTTCCTAAGTCGATGCCTTGTATAAATAAAGGTTTGTGAATTCATTTCGAAGTGTGTTGAGGAGCGGATGAGTGTGGTATAGTAGAAGAGCAAAGGGCAAAGCAGAAGTATCTCGGGCTTAAATGGAACTGATCCAGACATGGTAAAGATGTCAATCTCCAGTTCAAGTTTGTAAAACTTATCATCTTGTAGATAGTGTGTCTCTTGTAGGCAGTGTGCCTCCTTGTGAGCAGTGTGCTTAGGCAGTGAGCCCTAATTGGCATGTGTCATTCATTTTTCTTATTCTTCTAACAGAGAATAATCCTTGGGTTAATCACCCCGTGGTTTTTCCCTTAACCGGGTTTTCCACATCAAAATCTTGGTGTCTAATGTGTTGATGTTTATCTGCTCCTGTGTTTATGTGTTATGCTTTCATGAATGGTTAACTGATATGCTATTAACTAACAAAGAAGAATCAAATGTTTGAAGTTCAAGCAAGTTTTTGTACAACTGATTCACCCCCCCTCTCAGTTGTGTGCCCTACATCTAACATGTTCTTCATGACCAGTCCTCTTGCAATATGCACAAGTAGGCTTATCCTTCTTAGATGAGTCCTCTTCTGAAGAGGATTTGTTCTGTACTTAATCTGTGTGTGGATTTTTCTTTGATTTCTTCTAATTCTTGTCAGATTGTCCTAACTCTTTATGTCCCTTAGGATGACTAGCCAACAAAGCCTGAGTCTGTGATGGCTTAATGAGACCCATAGAAAGAAGCTTATATTGTTCATGCATTAACATCTCAGAAAAAGATACAAATGAAAGCATGGTCTATGTAGGTCCCATAGTTAGCATGTGAGTGTGAAAGCTAGAAACAAAAGCTACGAATTCAAGACCAAGTTTGTTCAGTAAATTATAGATTAACTAAATATCATTTTTTCTCAATACCACATGCCTTACATTGTGTTTTCAGATCATTAACCTTAGTTATATAATCCTGGATGTTGCCAAAGTTCTTTGGATCGAGACTCATCAAATCATTATCAATTTAATAGCTTTTGACTTCATCTGTTGTACCATACAATGTTTTTAATTTTTCCCAAGCATCATGTGAATTGTACATGCTTAAATTTGAAACATAAGATCAATGTAAACAAGGCTACGAAGACATCCAAGAGCTTTTGTATAAACATCCATTTTATCTTTTCCTTTTCATATGTAGGCTCAACTACCTTTTGTTCAATATATGGAGTATACCCATGTTGCTTTAAGGCATTCCATGCATTTTGATGCCAAGTTGCATAATTATAAAGTGTTAGCAATTGAACCTTTAAATGATCCATGTGTGAAGGAAAAGAAAAGCACAAGTAAACAGATCAAAAAACACACCAAGAGACGACCCCCCCCCCCCGAATCACTCAATCAAAGAACCCCCCAAAGCAATATGATTTGGTACTTTATGTTTAGGGTAAAATTGGATTTATTGATCTTTTATGGTTTAGATGTTAAAATCCTCCTTTCACCTTAACATTGAAGGATCTAGGGTCGAGTGGCGAGCACTATCATACCCTAGGTCACTTGCAAATGAGGGGAAGCTTGGATTAGGGAATTAATTATCAATTTTTAATTAACCATTAAAACCCTAATTATGCAAATACGATAGCAAATTGATGAATAACAGAAAAAACTCTTGCAGACGGGACTAAAATATCAAATTACAGAATACCTATTTTTGGGGTTCCAAAGCAGAACAGTCGAGGACATTGGTGCGAGCGCCCAAGTCCAAGGTACCTACTTTTTCAGGGAATATGGACCTCCTTCCGACACTAATCAGCCTTGTAACTTCTGTTTCCTGAGATCTGTCTGCAGAGGATACTTTTGCGAGTGCCCTAGTCCTAGAAGTGCTCCTTTGTCTGACTTTTCTTCAGATCATGAATCCTTGATGCCTACCACTCCTTCCTGCAACTCCACTTCTTCCAAATGCGACACCTGTAACCTGCAATCACAAGACTTGGTTTGGGGGTTGTGGTGTTTATAAGTTTGCCTCAGTCAAACCCTGTAGGACACTTAAGTCTCCAAACACTGTTATCAAATGAAGAGGGCGTGCCCTTGTGAGGCAGAGGCCAAAACTAAAGGAATCAAGGATAAAAAAACACAATGATATGTCACCTTGTAGTGAATCTTTCATGGAGGAAGATGATCTTCATGCCATGAAGGAATTGATGCTCAAATCTACAGATATCAATGCATAAAACACACAAGTCTACTCTTGCAACACAATAGAAAGCCTTGAATCACCTTTAGAATGCCTAGAGTTCACAATAACAATCTAGTTGAAATCTAGTTTACAAATGAATGCCTACATATGTTTATATGTGCATCTACAAGCATTCCCACCAAGATATTAAAAATCAAACTTTACCGTGATGGCAAAATAACCTCCTGATGGTCATAAACCGACACCCAGAAATTGGGACTGCCCCAAAATAGGGCAAGACTAGGGAGCGGGTGCCCAAGTCCTCCCCCCCTATTTTAGATAGGGTGCAGCTCAAAGGGTCCACCTAGGTCCTATTTGCCATGGGACTTAGGTCTCATTCCATTGGGATGTTAAAATATGAACTAAAATGTCCTAAATGCATCTAAAGACCCAGGAGCTAAACCTTATGAGGCAAAAGCCCCCAAGGGGACATTTTTTGACATTACACTTTATATTTAGTGCGGTTACAATTTCCCAAAAGCAACAAATGCTAAGTGGACTTGACTTCAATATATTTACAAATCCTTTAAAATGAGTATATGTTGAAAGTACAATTTTGGCACAATACAAAGTGAAATAAATAACACCACTATGAAGTACACAAAAAATCATGCACTTTCAAAAAAGAATCACCGCAATTTGAGGTCATATGAGAAAGTTATGAAGCTTTGAAATTTCCAAAATGAGAACTGTGCAGTGTCCCTCTGAGAATCTACAAATTCTAGAAAAACCATGCATCAAAATTAAAAACCATCTACACCAACACGTAGAGCACAAAAAATTATCTCAAATAAAAAATAGTTGCACTAAAGAAGGAGGTCGTGAGCCCAAGATATGAGTCTTCAAAGTTGTAGTGCAAATTTGAACCTGCCAACGGAGAGGGGGCTTGGTTTTCAAAAAGTCTCTGCCACCAAATTTGGTAGAAATGCCACCAGAAATAGGGGTCCTCCAAGTACAGAGTATCTCCAAACAAGAAAGAACTCTGTCATATATAGATAGCCTCCAAACGATTTTAGACCTCCACCAAATTTAACCTCCTACTAAAATCTCCACTAAAAGTGGGGCAACTTGGATAAAAATTGGCACAAAGGCCAAGAAAAGAGGGCACTAATTTGGAAGGTGCAGGTGCAGATTTATGAAATTTTTTTTAAAAAAAAATTGAAGGCCAAAGGCTGAATTCAAAGGGGGGTTGCAGGCTGACAGGCCTGTTGGTACCGTGGTACCAATTTTTTTTAAACTTTTAAATACAACTTTGAAACTACGATTTTTATACATACACATATATATATATAATTTTTTAAATCATAGAATAGAGATTTGTGAAAGTTTTGATGATCTTTTTTGCCTCGAAATGTGTGCTACATAGGTCATACAATTCCTTGACAAAAAAATTGCCCCAAAACCAACGTTGTCTAAAATGGACAAGTTTTATATGGAAATAGGGGTTTTTTGGGCCTTCTAGACTCAATGGCAGGGTTTTTTTGGCCTCAAAATGCCCTAATTTTGAGTAGCATGTCAGATCTTCAAGAAAACCTCTGATCTTCAAACCCTTGTAAATCTAGCCTCCATGTCTAATCTAGATGAAATAAAGGGCTATTCTGACCTTTTTTGCAGCTCTGATCTCAATGGTGATCTCATGTTTGCTCCAAGAATCTCTTGAAGCTACCTACAACACAAAGCCAATAACAAATCCTCCCTAGAAACTAGTATTTCTATCAAGTTTTTTATTCTCCAGGTCATCATCAAATGTAAGAAAAGAGCATACTCAACTTATGTGAGAAAGTTATGAAGCTTTGAAGTTCCCAAAATGAGAATTATGCAATCTCACCTGTAAGCATCTACAAATTCTAGAAAAATCAAGCATTTAAATTAAAAATCGTCTACACCAACACGTAGAGCACAAAAAATTACCCCAAATCAAAAAAAGTTGTATTGAAAAAGGAGGTCATGATCCCAAGATATGAGTCTTCAAAGTTGTAGTGCAAATTTGAACATACCAATGGAGAGGGGTCTTGGTTTTCATAAAACCTCTACCGCCAAATTTGGCAGAACTACCACTAGAAATAGGTGTCTACCAAGCATAGAGTATATCCAAACAAGAAAGAACTCTGCCATATTTAGATAGCCTCCAGATGAGTATAGATCTCTGCCAAATTTAACCTCATGCTAAAATATCCACTAAAAGTGGGGCAAGGAAAAAATTGGCACGAAGGCCAAGAAAAGAGGGCATTGATTTGGAAGGTATAGGTGCAGATTTATGATTTTTTAAAAAAAATTAAAGGCCAAGGGCCAAATTCAAAAGGGGGTTGGGAGCCACAACCTCACCCCAGACCCCGTGCAAAGGGTTTGCGACTTGTAAAGGGATCTGCATGGACCAGAGATGTCCTTGGCCTTCTTCTGGGTGTGGGGCCTGAGTCCAAGGGCTCTCGTAGAGGGCAGTACTAATCCAGTCAAGCATCATTCGAGTGGTATTTTTGGGAACATATCGAAAATATAATTTTTTAGTATTTTCTACATCTTAGTAAATTGCATTTTTGGAGGCCTTCAGAGCGGAATTAGGGCTCAAGACTTTCATCAGTTGCTTAGGACAGTAGTCACAGGCACGGTCCAAAGCAACTCAAACTAGATAATTAGTTTATCTTTCCAACGAGTCCAAAAGGTTTAAATTCTGATAAAATAGCTAGGAGTTATGACCTTGCCAAGGAGAAGATCAAAAATTTCCTAATTTTTTAAGTTTTTTTGAATTTTTGTAATTAGTTTCACCTTCCAGTAGCTCTTTTTGTATTCCAAGGGTAATGTAACCCTTCATATGATATGTAAGCCTATATATTTCAAATGGAAATGAATAAAAATCAGTTTTTCAGAGGCAATTCACAACTCTTAGCAAGTTTGCCTATTTGCAGAAACTAAATTCTTCTTTGTTTATTTTATTGAATTACAATACCACAGGCTTAGCACTAGGTATTGTCCAAACCAGTGGTATCAGAGCAGTTCACTCATGTATGTCACACTGCACATGGTTAGGCTATTGAAAGTTGGGGTTAGAGACACATGACCCATCAGATTGTCCTCCTTTGAGGTGCACTTGATCAAAAATGTCAAAATAGGGGGATCATTCAGACCCTTTTAAGGCAATGGTGGAAGAAGATTTGGAAAAACAACGTGAGGAGATGATGAATCATTTTTATCATCTGCTTCAACAAAATCAACAACCCAACATGGGTGGGGTACCATTCGGTGATAAGACTCCTTTTAAAGTGCAGGTAAATTTTAATATTCCAAATTTTGAAGACAAAATAAATGTAGATGTTGTTGATGATTGGCTATCAAAATTAGAAAGATATTTTTCTGTGAATCAATTTTCTAATGGTGAAAAAATAGCATTCACTCTCCTCAAAGCTAAGCATCATGTAAAACAATTACGGGAAAATAGACTGTCATGTAGAGAAAACCCTGATATGTAATTTGATGGAGCAACTCAAGATGAACCCTCCTAGGGGGAGTTTGTGGAACATATCAAGGGAGAATATTATCCTAAAAATTCATATAAGGATAAGTATATGGAGTGGCAGACGCTTCATCAGAAGAAGGACCAATCTGTTCAGGATTACACTAATACGTTCCATGCTCTTTCAGCAAAGCTTAGCATCATGGATACAAAAAAGCACTGAATTCTGAAGTACCGCAGCAGACTTCATCGCTATATCTAAAAAGAGATGGATTTTCTCAATATTGAGACCTTGGGGACTGCCTACAAATATATAACAAAGATCGAGGAAAATTTTAAACAAAAGGGGAAAAATGATTTTTTTCAAATAATAAATCCAAGAATGAAGGTGGTAGCAAATTCATGGGAAAACAGCCAGCAAAGGATTCCGCCTTACAAGCATCATCAATAGTAAACAAAAGTGGAAAGAAGATGTGTGAATTCCATAGAAGCCTAGCACATAACACGAAGGATTGTCGAACCTCCAAGACGTTCATGAAAGGGTTACAAGAAAAAGAAGTTGAAGCTGAACCTGAACCATTGCCTGCAGACTCTTTTGAGCAAAGAGATGATGACCAAGTAATTAAAACTAACCCCTATGACACAGTTGCTATTGCCAGGATTTTGCCTTATGAAGATGTGGAGTGTTTATTCCACTCACAAAAGTGGGTAAATGGCAAGGCCCTCCATTTCATTGTTGATAGTGGAAGTCAAAAGAATCTGATCTTTGTTGAGACTGTTAAAAGGCTGAACTTACAGACCACACCTCATTCACAACCATATCATGTAGGATGGGTAAGCAATCAAAGCCGAGATATTTAGGCAAATAAGCAATGTCACTTACCCTATTCTATCAAACCATTCAAAGATGAAGTCATATGTGATGTGGCACCATTGGATGTGTGTGATGTATTGTTGGGGCACCCATATATGTACAAGCGTCATGGTGTATATGAATCTAGACCTCGCAGTGTCACTATCAAACTAAGAGAAAAGAAGTATCGAATACCTGAGGTAAGTCTTACAAAACCAACATCTTTGATTACAGCAAAACAATATAAGTGTTTAATTGCTCATACTAGAAAATTTGTTCTATTAATGGTTTGAAATGAGAGAAAGAGGTCAGTTGTAGCCAATACCCATGACAAAATGACCACCACTTCCACTAAGCAAAAATAGATGTATAAAATATTGTCATCATATGAAGATGTTTTTGTGGGGCACCACTCCACTATCAAGTCAAGCATTCAATTGATCTAATTCCAGGGACACCATTACCAAATGGATCATTATATAAGCTATCAATTTTGGAGAATGATGAGATCAAGCGGCAAATCCAAGAGCTGATTCAAAAAGGACATATTCACCCAAGTGCTTCACCATGTGGTAGCCTAATTGTTCTTGCCAGGAAAAAAGATGGAACATGGCAGCTTTGCATCGATTATCGGGTCCTCAACAAGATCATTGTGAAGAACCGATATCCACTCACTCGCATTGATGACTTGCTGGACTAACTTAGAGGGGCCAAGTTTTTCACCAAAATTGACCTGAAATCTAGATACCACCAAGTGCTAATTGAACCAATAGATGTATGGAAAATTGCCTTCAAATCCAAGGAGGGTTTGTTTGAGTGGTTAGTTATGCCATTTGGCTTGACTAACGCCCTTGCTACCTTCATGAGAATGATGAATGATATTTTGAGACCATTCACTAATTCTTTTGTTGTTGTGTACTTGGAAGACATCCTCATTTTTAGTAAGACATGGGGTGAGCATTTGTAGCATGTTCAACAAGTACCTGTCAACCCTACAACAACATAACTTCTATGCCAGTAAAGAAAAGTGTTCATTTGGAATGGTAAGTATTCAATACTTGGGATACATTATGGATAGCAAGGGTATTCGTGTGGATCCTCAAAAGATACAAGTCATCAAAGATTGGCCATCTCCCAAGAATCTCACAGACCTGCGTAGTTTTTTGGGGTTGGCTAACTTCTATCACAGGTTTGTAGTTGGATTTTCACATTTAGCATGGCTCATGAATCAAGCACTCAGGGGAGGAGCAAGAGCAAGGTTTTGTTGGACAGAAGCACAAGAAAAAGCATTTACAGAATTAAAAAAGAGATTATGTTATGCACCAGTATTGATACTTCCTAATTTGACACAATCTTTTGAAATTGAAACAGATGCATCAGATTACGCACTTGGGGCAGTGCTCATGCAACACGGTCATCCAGTTGCCTACCATAGTGCAACATTTTCTAATATAGTACGAAGGTATCCTACATATGACAAGGAATTGTATGCCATTGTTCAAACCTACAAGCAATAGAAACACTATATCTTGGGGAAGGGGACTATAATCCACACATATCACAAGCCTCTACAATTCTTGCAGACACAAAGAAAGCTGCAAAATGATAGGCATCAAAGATGGGCTCCCTAGTTACAACAATTCCACCTCAATATTTTCCACAAGAAGGGAAGTAGTAATAAAGTTGTAAACTGCTTGATCAGACCCCCAATCAAAGCTTTAATAGTAGTACTATATGCTTGTGGCCACCAAAAACAAAATGGTCTCAGCTATATGCTTCAGATGATGATTTTCTTGATATTTACAATAGGCTAGTAGAAGGTAAACCAGTTCCTCACTTTTATTTGCAGGATGGTATTCTTTGTCACATGGGACACATCTGTGTTCCAACTAAGGAGCGACAAAAGATGATACGGGAGGCACACTACAGCTGTGTTGCAGGACACTTTGGAAAGGAGAAAACCATTGCTTTACTTCAAAGGTATTTCTATTGGCCCAAACTATGACATGATGTCATTTTGTACATCTGATCTTGCACAACTTGCGCCATTACAAAGCCTGACAATCGTAAGCAAGGACAAGACACACCTCTTCCTATAACTGCCAAACCTTGGCAATCCATTTCAATGGATTTCATGTCTAGCCTACCATCCACAAAATATGGATATGACTATGTGTATATGGTGGTAGAAATATTTTTAAAGATGGCTATCCTAGTAGCGTGTAAGAAGGGGATATGTGCACTAGAAACTGCCAAGCTTTTCTTTGAAAATATTTGGGTTCATTTTGGTCTACCACCGAGCATCATTTCTGAAGAAATAGTAGGTTTCTCAGCAACTTTTGGATAGCACTATGGGATCTAATGGATACCAAACTGATCAAGTCTACTACATTACATCCATAGACGAATGGGCAAACTAAGGTAGTGAACTGAATAATTCTTCATATTTTGCAAATGTATCACTCAAAACATCCTCTCACTTGGGTTGAGAGTCTACCATATGTGCAACATAGCTACAATCGTGCCTTGCATGGTTCCATATGGCATAGTCCATTTGAAGTGTGTCTTGGGTATCAACCATTGGCTCCTATTGATAAGGCAACCAAGTTTGTTGAGAAAATATGCCATATCCAACATCAAGTTCAAGAGATATTGCAACATACTAGCTATAAATATAAGGATAGGCATGATCAACCTCGTATACCTCATCATTTCAATGTTGGAGATAAGGTATCGCTTCACCTTCAAAAAGAGAGACTTCAAGGTCCATACAAGAAACTTCTCCCCATTCGATATGGACCATATACCATCAAACAACAAATAGGTGATAATGCTTTTGAGCTTAACGTGCCATCTTTTCTTGGGCTGCATCCTATTTTCAATGTTGAGTTATTGTGTCCTTAATTTTCACCATTATTGGATACTTCAGAAGTGGCAGAATATATCAGCAGCACAGAATTAAATTTAGACACCACTGTTCCACTCACAACTGATCAGATCAGTGATGTCTTGGTCAAGACAACAAATTCCCCTTTACCGTGTGGTTCAGGCAGGTAGACTTCCTCATCAAGGCAAGTGGTTCACCAGGGATCAAATTGACAAGCAGTTTCATCAGTCGATGCAGACTATAGATGCAATGGGGCCCATTGCCTCTCAAGGGAGAAGCATTGATCTGGTCAATGGTTATTTGAGTGGTATTTTTGGGAAAATATCACAAATATAATTTTTTGGTATTTTCTACATCTTAGTAAATTGAATTTTTGGAGGCCTTCGAAGAGGAATTAGAGCTCAAGACTTTCATCTGTTGCATAGGATAGTAGTCATAGGCATGATCCAAAGCAACTCAAACTAGATAATTAGTTTATCTTTCCAACGAGTTCAAAAAGTTTAAATTCTGATAAAATAGCTAGGAGTTCTGACCCTGCCAACGAGAGGATAAAAAATTTCCTAATTTTTTAAGTTTTTTTGAATTTTTGTAATTAGTTTCACTTTCCAGTAGCTCTTTTTATATTCCAAGGGTAATGTAACCATTCATATGATATGTAAGCCTATATATTTTAAATGGAAATGAATTAAAATTAGTTTTTTGGAGGCAATTCACAACTCTCAGCGAGTTTGCCTATTTGCAGAAACTCAAATTTTCATTGTTTATTTTATTGCATTACAATACCACATGCTCAGTGCTAGGTATTGTCTAGATCAGTGGTACCAAAGCAGTTCACTCCTATATGTAACACCGCACACTGTCAGGTTATCAGAAGTTGGGGTTGGAGACACATGACCAATCAGACTATCTTCCTTTGAGGTGCACTCGATCAAAAATGTTAGAACAGGGGGGTCATTCAGACCCTTTTAAGGTGATGGTGGAAGAAGCTTTGGAAAAATAACATGAGGAGATGATGGATCAGTTTTCTCATCTGCTTCGATGAAATCAACGACCCAACATGGGTGGGGTACCATTTGGTGGTCACACTCCTTTCAAAGTGTAGGTAAATTTTGATATTCCAAATTTTGAAGGCAAAATAAATGCAGATGTTGTTGATGATTAGCTATCAAAATTAGAAATATATTTTTCTGTGAATCAATTTTCTAATGGTGAAAAAATAGCATTCGCTCTCCTCAAAGCTGAGCATCATGTAAAACTATCATGGGAAAACAGACTGTCATGTAGAGGAAACCCTGATATAGAATTTGATGTAGCAACTCAAGGTGAACCCTCCTGGGGGGAGTTTGCGGAACATATCAGGGGAGAATACTATCATGAAAATTCATATGAGGATAAGTATATGGAGTGGCAGACGCTTCATTAGAAGAAGGACCAATCTATTCAGGATTACACTAATATGTTCCATGCTCTTGCAGCAAAGCTTGGCATCATGGATACAGAAAAGCATCGAATTCTAAAGTACCGTAGTGGACTTCATCACTATATCCAAACAAAGATGGAATTTCTCAATATTGAGACCTTGGGGACTACCTACAAATATGCAGTAAAAATCAAGGAAAATTTGAAACAAAAGGGGAAAAAGATTATTTTTCAAATAATAAATCCAAGAATGAAGGTGGCAGCAAATTCATGGGAAAACAGCCAGCCAAGGATTCCGCCTCACAAGCATCATCAACAACAAACAAGAGTGGAAAGAAGATGTGGTGTGAATTCCATAGAAGCACATGACATAACACAAAGGACTGTCGAGTTGCCAAGACGTTGATGACAGGGTTACAAGAAAAAGAAGTTGAACCTAAACCTGAACCATTGCCTACAGACTCTTTTGAGCAAAGAGATGATGACCAAGTAATTGAAGCTGACCCCTATGCCATAGTTGCTACTGCCAAGATTTTGCCTTGTGAAGATGAGGAGCGTTTATTCTACTCACAAATGTGGGTAAATGGCAAGGCCCTCCATTTCATTGTTGATAGTGGAAGTCAAAAGAATCTGATCTCTGTTGAGACTGTTAAAAGGTTGAACTTGCAGATCACACCTCATCCATAGCCATATCATGTGGGATGGGTAAGCAATCAAGGCCGAGATATTCAGGTAAATAAGAAATGTCACTTACCCTTTTCTATCAAACCATTCAAAGATGAAGTCATATGTGATGTGGCATCATTGGATGTGTGTGATGTATTATTGGGGCACCCATATATGTACAAGCATCATGGTGTATATGAATCCAGACCTTGCAGTATCACTATCAAACTAGGAAAAAAGAAGTATCCAATACCTTAGGTAAGTCCTGCACAACCATCATCTTTGGTTATTTCAAAACAATGTAAGCATTTAATTGCTCATACTGGAAAATTTGTTCTGCTAATGGTTCAAAATGAGAGAAAGAGGTTAGTTGTAGCCAATACCCATGACAAAATGGCCACCACTTCCACTTAGCAAAAATAGGTGGATAAAATATTGTCATCATATGAAGATGTTTTCACCTCCCCAACAGGGGTACCACTCCACTATCAAGTCAAGCATTCAATTGATCTAATTCCAGGGACACCATTACCAAATGGGTCATTATATAGGCGATCAGTTTTGGAGAATCATGAGATCAAGCGGCAGATCCAAGAGCTGATTCAAAAATGACATATTCGCCCAAGTGCTTCACCCTGTGGCAACCCAATTATTCTTGCCAGGAAAAAAAATGGAACATGGCGGCTTTGCATTTATTATCGGGTCCTCAACAAGATCACTGTGAAGAACCGATATCCACTCCCTCGCATTGATGACTTGCTTTACCAACTTAGAGAGGCCAAGTTTTTCACCAAAATTAACCTGAAATCTGGATACCACCAAGTGCTAATTAAACCAGCAGATGTATGGAAAACTACCTTCAAATCCAAGGAGGGTTTGTTTGAGTGGTTAGTTATGTCATTTGGCTTGATTAATGCCCCTACTACCTTTATGAGAATGATGAATGATGTTTTGAGACCATTCACTAATTCTTTTGTTTTTGTGTACTTGGATGACATCCTCATTTTCAGTAAGACATGGGGTGAGCATTTGTAGCATGTTCAACAAGTATTGTCAACCCTGCAACAACATAAGCTCTACGCCAACAAAGATAAATGTTCATTTGGAATGGTAGGTATTCAATACTTGGGATACATTGTGGACAACAAGGGTATTCATGTGGATCCTAAAAAGACACAAGTCATCAAAGACTGGCCATCTCCCAAGAATCTCACAGAACTTTGTAGTTTTTTGGGGTTGGCAAACTTCTATCACAGGTTTGTACTTGGATTTTCAGATTTAGCATGGCCCGTGAATCAAGCACTCAGGGGAGGAGCAAGAGCAATGTTTCGTTGGACAGAAGCACAAGAAAAAGCATTTACAAATTTGAAAAAGAGATTATGTTTTGCACCAGTATTAATACTTCCAGATTTGACACAATCTTTTGAAATTGAAACAAATGCATCAGATTACGCACTTGGGGCAGTTCTAATGTAACACAGGAATCCAATTGCCTACCATAGTGCAACCTTTTCTCATACAGTACGAAGGTATCCTACATATGACAAGGAATTGTATGCCATTGTTCAAGCCAGCAAGCAATGGAAACACTATATCTTGGGGAAGGAGACTATAATCCACACAGATCACAAGCCTCTACAATTCTTGCAAACACAAGGAAAGCTACAAAATGATAGGCATCAAAGATGGGTTGCCTACTTAGAATAGTTCCACCTCAATATTTGCCACAAGAAGGGAAGTAGTAATAAAGTTGCAGACTGCTTGAGCAGACCCCCAATCAAAGCCAAGGCTTTAATAGTAGTACTAGATGCTTGTGGCCACCAAACCACAAAATGGTCTCAGCTATATGCTCCAGATGATGATTTTGATGATATTTACAATAGGCTAGTAGAAGGTAAACCAATTCCTAACTTTTATTTGCAAGATGGTATTCTCTGTCACATGGGACACATCTGTGTTCCAAGTAAGGAGCGACAAAAGATGATATGGGAGGCACACTACAGTCGTGTTGTATGAAACTTTGGAAAGGAGAAAACCATTGTTGTACTTCAAAGGTATTTCTATGGGCCCAAACTACGACATGATGTCATTTTGTACATCCGAGCTTGCACAGATTGCGCCATTACAAAGCCTACCAATCAAAAGCAAGGACTATACACACCTCTTCCTATCCCTGCCAAACCTTGGCAATCTGTTTCAATAGATTTCATGTCTAGCCTACCATCCACAAAACATGGATATGACTGTGTGTATGTGGTGGTAGATAGATTTTCAAAGATGTTTATCCTAGTAGCTTGTAAGAAGGGGATATGTGCACAAGAAACTGCCAAGCTTTTCTTTGAAAATGTTTGGGTTCATTTTGGTCTACCACAGAGCATCATTTATGACAGAGATAGTAGGTTTCTCAGCAACTCTTAGACAACACTATGGGATCTGATGGATACCAAACTGACAAAGTCTATTGCATTCCATCCATAGACGGACGGGCAAACTGAGGTAGTGAACCGAATGATTCTTCATATTTTGTAGATGTATCACTCAAAACATCCTTGCACTTGGGATGAGGTATATTATTTCTGCGGTATAGCTAAAATTGTGTCTTGCATGGTTCCATAGGGCATAGTCCATTTGAAGTGTGTCTTGGGTATCAACGATTGGCTCATATTGATGTAGCAATGACAGTTATTTCAGATGCTTCTTCAGCACATGCTAAGAAGGAAGTAGATAAGGCAACCAAGTTTGTTGAGAAAATGCACCATATCCAACACCAAGTTCAGGAGATATTGCAGCATACTAGCCAAAAATATAAGGACAGGCATGATCAGCATCGTATACCTTATCATTTCAATGTTGGAGATAAGGTATGGTTTCACCTTCAAAAAGAGAGACTTCAAGGTCCATACAAGAAACTTCACCCCATTCGATATGGACCATATACCATCAAACAACAAATAGTTGAGAATGCTTTTGAGCTTATCCTGCCATCTTTTCTTGGACTGCATCCTGTTTTCAATGCTGAGTTATTGCGTCCCTACTTTCTACCATTATTGGATACTAGAAGTGGCACAACATATCAGCAGCACAAAATTAAATCCAGACACCACTACTCCACTCACAGCTGATCAAATCAGTGATGTCTTTGTCAAAACATTAAAGAGAACAAATTCCCCTTTACCATGTGGTTCAGGCAGGTAGACTTACTCATCAAGGCAAGTGGTTCACCAGGAATCGAATTGAAAAGTAGTTTCCTCAGTTGATACAGATTGTAGATGCAATGGGGCCCATTGCCTCTCAAGGGGGAAGCATTGATTGGGTCTAGGGTCATTTGAGTGGTATTTTTGGGAAAATATTGAAAATATAATTTTTTCGTATTTTCTACATCTTAGTAAATTGCATTTTTTGAAGCCTTTGGAGCGGAATTAGGGCTCAATACTTTCATCGTTTGCTTAGGATAGTAGCCGCAGGCACCATCTGAAGCAACTCAAACTAGATAATTAGTTTATATTTCCACTGAGTCCAAAAAGCTTAAATTCTGATAAAATAACTAGGAGTTATGACCCTACCAAGGGAAAGATCAAAAATTTCCTAATTTTTTAATTTTTTTGAATTTTTGTAATTAGATTCACCTTCTAGTAGCTCCTTTTGTATTCCAAGGGTAATGTAACCCTTCATATGATATGTAATCCTATATATTTTAAATGGAAATGAAAAAAAATTAGTTTTTCAGAGGCAATTCACAACTCTCAACAAGTTTGCCTATTTGCAGAAACTCAATTCTTCTTTGTTTATTTTAATGCATTACAATACCACAGGCTCAGCACTAGGTATTGTCCAGATCATTGGTATCAGAGCAGTTTGCTCATGTATGTCACACTGCACATGGTCAGGCTATTAGAAGATGGGGTTGGAGACACATGACCCATCAGATTATCTTCCTTTGAGGTGCAATTGATCAAAAATATTAGAACAGGGGGATCATTCAGACCCTTTTAAGGTGATGGTGGAAGAAGCTTTAGCAAAACAATGTGAGGAGATGATGAATCAGTTTTCTCATCTGCTTCAATGAAATCAACAACCCAACATGGGTGGGGTACCATTCAATGGTCACACTCCTTTCAAAGTGTTGGTAAATTTTGATATTCCAAAGTTTTTAGGCAAATTAAATGCAGATGCTGTTGATGATTGGCTATCAAAATTAGAAAGATATTTTTCTGTGAATCAATTTTCTAATGGTGAAAAAATAGCATTCACTCTCCTCAAAGTT
Organism: Cunninghamia lanceolata; assembly: GCA_027924645.1. Lineage (NCBI taxonomy): Eukaryota > Viridiplantae > Streptophyta > Pinopsida > Cupressales > Cupressaceae > Cunninghamia > Cunninghamia lanceolata. The sequence goes on from BSBN01000780.1 coordinate 2,559,733, forward strand.
GAGCATCATGTAAAACTATCATGGGAAAATAGACTGTCATGTAGAGAAAACCCTGATATAGAATTTGATGGAGCAACTCAAGATGAACCCTCCTGGGGGAGTTTGTGGAACATATCAAGGGAGATTACTATCCTAAAAATTCATATGAGGATAAGTATATGGAGTGGTAGACGCTTCGTCAGAAGAAGAACTAGTCTGTTTAGGATTACACTAATACGTTCCATGCTCTTTCAGCAAAGCTTGACATCATGGATACAGAAAAGCATCGAATTTTGAAGTACCGCAGTAGACTTCATCGCTATATCCAAACAGAGATGGATTTTCTCAATATTGAGACCTTGGGGACTGCCTACAAATATGTAGTAAAGATCGAGGAAAAATTCAAACAAAAGGGGAAAATGATTATTTTTTAAATAATAAATCCAAGAATGAAGGTGGCAGCAAATTCATGGGAAAACAGCCAGCCAAGGATTCTGCCTCACAAGCATCATCAACAGTAAATAAGAGTGGAAAGAAGATATGGTGTGAATTCCATAAAAGTCAAGGACATAACACAAAGTATTGTCGAGCCGCCAAGACGTTGATGACAGGATTACAAGAAAAAGAAGTTGAACCTGAACCATTGCCTGCAGACTCTTTTGAGCAAAGAGATGATGACCAAGTAATTGAAGTTGTTTCCTATGCAACAGTTGCTACTGCCAGGATTTTGCCTTGTGAAGATGAGGAGCATTTATTCCACTCACAAATGTGGGTAAACGACAATGCCCTTCATTTCATTGTTCATAGTGGAAGACAAAAGAATTTGATCTCTACTGAGACTGTTAAAAGGCTGAACTTGCAGACCGCACCTCATCCACAGCCAAATCATGTGGGATGGGTAAGCAATCAAGAGCGAGATATTCAGGGAAATAAGCAAGGTCGCTTACCCTATTCTATCAAACCATTCAAAGATGAAGTCATATGTGATGTGGCACCATTGGATGTGTGTGATGTATTGTTGGGGCACCCATATATGTACAAGCGTCATGGTGTATATGAATCCAGACCTCGCAGTGTCACTATCAAACTAGGAGAAAAGAAGTATCGAATACCTGAGGTAAGTCCTGCACAACTAGCATCTTTGATTACTGCAAAACAATGTAAGCATTTAATTGCTCATACTGGAAAATTTGTTTTGTTAATGGTTCGAAATGAGAGAAAGAGGTCATTTGTAGCCAATACCCATGACAAAATGGCCACCACTTCCACTCAACAAAAACATATGGATAAAATATTATCATCATATGAAGATGTTTTTACCTCACCAACAGGGGTACCACTCCACTATCAAGTCAAGCATTCAATTGATCTAATTCCAGGGACACCATTACCAAATAGGTCATTATATAGGTGATCAATTTTGGAAAATAATGAGATCAAGCGGTAGATCCAAGAGCTGATTCAGAAAGGGCATATTCACCCAAGTGTTTCACCATGTGGCAGCCCAATTGTTCTTGCCAGGAAAAAAGATGGAACATGGTAGCTTTACATCGATTATCAGGTCCTCAACAAGATAAGTGTGAAAAATTGATATCCACTCCCTTGCATTGATGACTTGTTGGACCAACTTAGAGGGGCCAAGTTTTTCACCAAAATTGACCTAAAATCTGGATACCACCAAGTACCAATTAAACCAGCAGATGTATCGAAAACTGCCTTCAAATCCAAGGAGGGTTTGTTTGAGTGGTTATTTATGTTGTTTGGCTATACTAATGCCCCTGCTACCTTCATGAGAATGATGAATGATGTTTTGAGACCATTCACTAATTCTTTTGTTGTTGTGTACATGGATGACATCCTCATTTTCAGCAAGACATGAGGTGAGCATTTGTAGCATGTTCAACAAGTATGCAACAACGTAAGCTCTATGCCAACAAATATAAGTGTTCATTTGGAATGTTAAGTATTCAATACTTGGGATACATTGTGGACAACAAGGGTATTTGTGTGGATCCTGAAAAGATACAAGTAATCAAAGACTGGCCATCTCCCAAGAATCTCACAGAACTTCGTAGTTTTTGGGCGTTGGCTAACTTCTATCTCAGGTTTGTACTTGGATTTTCACATTTAGCATGGCTCATGAATCAAGCACTCAGGGTAGGAGCAAGAGCAAGGTTCCATTGGATAGAAGCACAAGAAAAAGCATTTACAGAATTGAGAAAGAGATCATGTTCTGCACTAGTATTGATACTTCCTAATTTGACACAATCTTTTAAAATTGAAAGAGATGCATCATATTATGCACTTGTGACAGTGCTCTTGCAACATGGGCATCCAGTTGCCTACCATAGTGCAACCTTTTCTGATACAATACGAAGGTATGCTACATATGACAAGGAATTGTATGCCATTGTTCAAGCCTACAAGCAATGGAAACACTATATCTTGGGGAAGGAGACTATAATCCACACATATCACAAGCCTCTAAAATTCTTGCAGACACAAGGAAAGCTGCAAAATGATTGGCATCAAATATGGGATGCCTACTTACAACAGTTCCACCTCAATATTTGCCACAAGAAGGGAAATAGTAATAAAGTTGTAGATTGCTTGAGCAGACCCCCAATCAGAGCTTTAACAATAGTACTATATGTTTGTGGCCACTAAACCACAAAATGGTCTCCCCTATATGCTTCAGATGATGATTTTCTTGATATTTACAATAGGTTAGTAGAAGGTAAACTAGTTAACTTTTATTTGCAGGATGGTATTCTCTGTCACATGGGACACATCTGTGTTCCAACTAAGGAGTGACAAAAGATGATATGGGAGACACACTATAGCCGTGTTGCAGGACACTTTGGAAAGGAGAAAACCATTGTTGTACTGCAAAGGTATTTCTATCGGCCCAAACTATGACATGATTTCATTTTGTACATCCAATCTTGCATAACTTGCGCCATTGCAAAGCCTGCCTATCGTAAGCAAGGACTATACACACCTCCTAATATCCCTACCAAACCTTGGCAATCTGTTTCAACGGATTTCATGTCTGGCCTACCATCAACAAAACGTGGATATGACTATGTGTATGTGGTGGTAGATATATTTTCAAAGATGTCTATCCTAGTAGATTGCAAGAAGGGGATATGTGCACAAGAAACAACACTATGGGATTTGATGGATACCAAACTCACCAAGTCTACTACATTCCATCCACATACGGATGGCCAAATTGAGGTAGTGAACCGAATGATTCTTCACATTTTGTTGATGTATCACTCAAAACATCCTCGCACTTGAGATGATAGTCTACCATATGTGTATCATAGCTACAATTGTGCCTTGCATGGTTCCACAGGGCATAGTCCAATTGAAGTGTGTCTTGGATATCAACCATTGGCTCCTATTGATGTAGTAATGCTAGTCATTTCAGATGCTTCTTCACCACATGCAGAGAAGGAAGTAGATAAGGAAACCAAGTTTGTTGAGAAAATACGCCATATCCAACACCAAGTTAAGGAGATATTGTAGCATACTAGCCAAAAATATAAGGACTGGCACGAACAACGTCATATACCTCATCATTTCAATATTGGAGATAAGGTATGGGTTCACCTTCAAAAAGACAGACTTTAAGGTCCATACAAGTCCCATTCGATATGGACCATATACCATCAAAAATCAAATAGGTGAGAATGCTTTTGTGTTTACCCTGTCATCTTTTCTTGAACTATATCATGTTTTCAATACTAAGTTATTGTGTCCCTACTTTCCACCATTATTGGATACTTCAAAAGTGGAAGAACATATTAGTAGAAAAGAATTAAATCTAGACACCATTGCTCCACTCACAACTGATCAGATCAGTGATGTCTTGGTCAAGACACTGAAGAGACAACAAATTCCCCTTTACCATGTGGTTCAGGCAGGTAGACTTCCTCATCAAGGCAATCGGTTCACCAGGGATCAAATTGAAGAGAAGTTTCCTCAGTTGATGCAGACAATAGATGCAATGGGGCCCATTGTCTCTCAAGGGGGAAGCATTGATCTAGTCCAGGGTCATTTGAGAGGTATTTTTGGGAAAATATCAAAAATATAATTTTTTGGTATTTTCTACATCTTAGTAAATTGCATTTTTGGAGGCCTTTGGAGTAGAATTAGGGCTCAAGACTTTCATCGGTTGCTTAGGAGGGTAACCATAGGCATGGTCTGAAGCAACTCAAACTAGATAATTAGTTTATCTTTCCATCGAGTCCAAAAAGTTTAAATTCTGATAAAATAGCTAGGAGTTATGACCCTGCCAACGAGAAGATAAAAAATTTCCTAATTTTTTAAGTTTTTTTGAATTTTTGTAATTAGTTTCACCTTCTAGTAGCTCTTTTTGTATTCCAAGGGTAATGTAACCATTCATATGATATGTAAGCCTATATATTTCAAATGGAAATGAATAAAAATTAATTTTTCGTAGGCAATTCATAACTCAATTTTTCTTTGTTTATTTTATTGCATTACAATACCAAAGGCTCAACACTAGGTATTGTCCAGATCAGTGGTATCAGAGTAGTTCACTCCTGTATGTCACACCACACATAGTCAAGCTATCAGAAGTTGGGGTTGGAGACACATGACCCATCAGATTATCTTCCTTTGAAGCACACTCGATCAAAAATGTCAGAATAGGGGGATCATTCAGACCCCTTTAAGGCGATGGTGGAAGAAGCTTTGGAAAAACATCATGAGGAGATGATGAATCAGTTTTCTCATCAGCTTCAACGAAATTAATAACCCAACATGGGTGGGGTACCATTCGGTGGTCACACTCCTTTCAAAGTGCCGGTAAATTTTGATATTCCAAATTTTGAAGGCAAATTAAATGCAGATGTTGTTGATGATTGGCTATCAAAATTAGAAAGATATTTTTCTGTGAATCAATTTTCTAATGGTGAAAAAGTAGAATTCGCTCTCCTCAAAGCTGAGCATCATGTAAAACAATCATGGGAAAATAGATTGTTATATAGAGAAAATCCTTATATAGAATTTGATGGACCAACTCAAGATGAACCCTCCTAGGGGGAGTTTGTGGAACATATCAAGGGAGAATACTATCCTGAAAATTCATGAGGATAAGTATATGGAGTAGTAGACGCTTCGTCAAAAGAAAGACCAATCTTTTCAGTATTACACTAATACGTTCCATGCTCTCTCAGCAAAGCTTAGCATCATGGATATAGAAAAGCATCAAATTCTGAAGTACTGCAGCGGACTTCATCGCTATATCCAAACATAGATGGATTTTCTCAATATTGAGACCTTGGGGACTGCCTACAAATATGCAGTAAAGATTAAGGAAAAAATCAAACAAAATGGGAAAAAAGATTATTTTTCAAATAATAAATCCAAGAATGAAGGTGGCAGCAAATTCATGGGAAAACAGCCAACCAAGGATTCTGCCTCACAAGCATCATCAACAGAAAACAAGAGTGGAAAGAAGATGTGGTGTGAATTCCATAGAACCCCAAGAAATAACATGAAGGACTGTCGAGCCTCTAAGATGTTGATGATAGGGTTACAAGAAAAAGAAGTTGAACCTGAACCTGAACTATTGCCTGCAGACTCTTTTGAGCAAAGAGATGATGACCAAGTAATTGAAGCTGACCCCTATGCCACAGTTGCTACTGCCAGGATTTTGCCTTGTGAAGATGAGGAGCATTTATTCCACTCACAAATGTGGGTAAACGGCTAGGCCCTCCATTTCATTATTGATAGTGGAAGTCAAAATAATTTGATCTCTGCTGAGACTGTTAAAAGGCTGAACTTGTGGACCACACCTCATCCACAACCATATCATCTAGGATGGGTAAGCAATCAAGGCTAAGATATTCAGGTAAATAAGCAATGCCACTTACCCTATTCTATCAAACCATTCAAAGATGAAGTCATATGTAATGTGGCGCCATTAGATGTGTGTGATGTATTATTGGGGCACCCATATATGTACAAGCATCATGGTGTATATGAATCCAGACCTCGCAGTGTCACTATCAAACCATGAGAAAAGAAGTATCAAATACCTGAGGTAAGGCCTACACAACCAACATCTTTGATTACTACAAAACAATGTAAGCGATTAATTGCTCATACTAGAAAATTTGTTTTGTTAATGGTTCAAAATGAGAGAAAGAGGTCAGTTGTAGCCAATACCCATGTCAAAATGGTGACCACTTCCACTTAGCAAAAATAGATGGATAGAATATTGTTGTCATATGAAGATGTTTTTACCTCACCAACAAGGGTACCACTCCACTATCAAGTCAAGCATTCAATTGATCTAATTCCAGGGACACCATTACCAAATAGGTCATTATATAGGGGATCAGTTTTGGAGAATGATGAGATCAAGTGGCAAATCCAAGAGCTGATTCAAAAAGGACATATTTACCCAAGTGCTTCACCATGTGGCAGCCCAATTGTTTTTGCTAGGAAAAAAGATGGAATATGGCGGCTTTGCATCGATTATCGGGTCCTCAACAAGATCACTGTGAAGAACTAGTATCCACTCCCTCACATTAATGACTTGCTAGACGAACTTAGAGGGGCCAAGATTTTCACCAAAATTGACCTAAAATCTGGATACTACCTGTAGACACCCAAAATTGTCCCAAATTTGTTCATGTCTAGCAACACCTTGATAAAAATATCACTTAGACATCATGTAGCATTTTGTCCTAAATCCCACTCTTAACCCCACTTATTCCATTAGCCAATTAATTAATTAAATTTTATTTATTTAATTAAAATCGCATTCAATCCCATCCTTATCCTACTTAGCCAATTAATTAAATAAATTTTATTTATTTAATTAATTTCCACATCATATCCTAATCCCACTATCCAATTAATTAAATAAATTTTATTTATTTAATTAATATCCAACTCATATCCCAACTAATTCAAATATTTTATTTGAATTAAGTTCTCATCATAAGCCGACTTTCCAATTAATTAAATAAATTTTATTTATTTAATTAATTTATCTTATCATTTAGCCGACATGTGTGCCTCTTTCATTTAAAAAAGATAAGTGGTACTACAGCCTTTTATTTAATATCTTTTATAGGTAGTACTTTTTATGTACACAAACACACATGAGCCCTATCCTCCCTCCACTTGTCAAATGACTACAACTCCCTTGAAGAGTGGGATAACCGAATCAATCCTAGCCGTCCACATCAATCAATTAGCTTTTTAATCTCAACCATCCATTTGAACCAAGCCTTTCCTATAAATCAAACCCCTCACAAGCCATTAGCATGCATTGAGCTTCAAGTAACATTATTCTACCAAATTATCATTAGCATGCATTGATCCTCAAGTATCCACATGCTGTTGAAATATCATTAGAGCCTTTGCATCCTTCATTCTAGCATCTTCATCTTAATGTTATGCTGCAGAAGTGAGCACCCAACATTCTTCCAACAACAATCTTTCAAAATCTTGCATGCTCATGCGAGGTGGAGAAGAGCAATGGAGATAAATCGAGCATAGCGTGGAGATCGGTTTGCATTTACATTTGTTATCTTGATTTTCATGTTGTCTTGTGCTTCATTGTGCATTGCTAGGGTTTTTATCATTGTTGTTTATTCATTTGCCCTGATTTACAATTTTACCCTAACATACATTTGGCACGCCCGGTGGGACTCACTTCACTTGATCTTTTTTGCAGGTTTTTGTAGTAAAAATTTGTATTCATCTAATCCCCATTGTCAAGTTTTGCAGGTTTAATTAACTTTTTGTTGCAGATCTGCTACTTTTTGGACAAAACCCTAGGTTTTAAAGATTTCATCATATCTTCCAAACGGCTACGAATTTTTCTACAAGATTTTAGCAGAAGTTTGTCCATGATATAAGGAAGCTACAACAGAAAATTTTTGGGTTTATCACGATTTTTGCGGGATTTATCATGTTTTTATGTTTTTTCATAAAATCACAATTCTAGGCGTAAATCAGCGAATTTTTTAGAAATTTTTATATTTCTGGAAAGCTCTTAAAATTCTAATAAGGGTCTATGTTTTGCAGATTTAATTTAGAGGTCGTTTACTATGCAAAAAAATTAGATCTTTGCCGACTGTACTGTTTCCATAAATCCACATTTCTGGGCGCAAATCAGGGAATTTCTCTGATTTCTTTACATTTTCAGAAAGATCTCTGAAAATTAATAGGGGTCTCTTCTTTGATTTTTTAATTTTCAAATAAAAAATGTATCGAAATAATCAAATCTAATTCAGTTATGCATCTAAAATTTCAATTTTCCTTGCCTGATGAGCCTATTTTTATGCCTACATTATAATATCATTTTTTTTATGTTGTAGGTGATCATAAGGAGCTAGAGCAGCATTGGCATCAACATCTACAGCAATTTGGAAAGCGAAAATAATCAGATGCAATCATTTCATCTCTTATCTTCTAATCTTGTTTGCAAACACATTTGGATTTTAGGCTTAAAACGAACAACTTGTTTGCAAATTCACATCAAAAAATTGGGCTAAAACAAATCATTGTCTTCCATCACATTTAGATTTGGGCTTTAAAACAAATAAGTGCTTGCATTGTCTTCCACACATTGAATTTCTAAGGTTAATAAACCCCATGCGAGTGTGACCAAGTAAATGTGTATGCTCTCTCCTCGCGTCTCAACACGAACTTGGAGATCAAAAACATTTACTTGTGTTGCTTTTGTTTAGCCTTAGAGAGGCCTGCCTTGGTATCCACCCCAAGGGAACGACCTCAAGCGGTACTTTCATCCGGTCCACTATAAAAATCAGAGGATAAGGTGAAAGCCAAGTCTAACCGGTATTAGCGCTCACCATATAGTGCTAACTCAAAAGGAGGTGTACCTTTGTGTATATTAAAACTCCTAGTAGGGCTAGTTAAAGTCTTAAGTGGCTTGCTGGATGCTTGTGGGGTGCTGGTCCCCCAGATTTTCACTAGAACCTCCTTGTGATAGTGGCCTTGCCTTAACTAGGACTTGTTGAAGTGTCTTCACATGCTTGCTTAACCATCATCACATTCTTCCAAACTAAAACTTGCTTATGTGTCTTGCATGAGTGATTCATGTGTGTATATGCATAATCATTTGTTTGAATATTGCCACATCAAGCTCTAAACACCCAAACACATAAAGACAAGTCATCCTACACATTCTTCCAATAACATTCAAACCCAATCACTTTCATCCCAAACATAGCCACATCATTCAAACAAGCCACATCATCATCAAAATCTCTAAACAAGCGCTTGCTAAAAGGACTTAAGACAAACACTTGGTGACAACATGTTTACACTAGAGGACCTAGAAATCAAATTCCAAAGATTCCTCCAAAATATTTATCAAGGATTACAACCCCTCAACCAAGATGCCATTGAAATATTACAATTCTTCCTCCAAAGAGCTCAACCCCACGCAAGCCAATCACCTCAACTACAACACTCCATAGCCCAAGTCCAACACCTTTTAGCCACTAGTCAAGCTCGACAAGTACAACAATCCTTAGCCACTCCATACCAACCTAATCCACCTCATAGCCACATGTCATATCCATCCACTTCATATCAACTTAATCCACCTATCCACCAAGTCAATAACACATCAACCTATGAACATCCACCTAAAGCTTATCCAATCCCTCATGCCATCATTCCAATGCACTGCCAAGCCCATCCACAAAGTCATCAAGTGATATTACAAGAACAACATCCAAGTCCCAATGGCTCTTTGTACATAAATCAAGTAAGTCCAAATACACCTTTTCAACAAGACCACCAAGCACCATTGATAGATCTAAATCCACCTTTCCAACAAGAATCATATCCAAATCCCAATGGCCCCTTGTACATAAATCAAACAAGCCCAAATTATCTTATGCAAGATCTAATTACCTTTGACAAGGGAGATACCAATCTAGAGTGGCCTCCACCATCTAATCACATGCCAACACATGAGCCAACAAATCCTATCCCAACACTACCATGTGATCCCATTCCTAGTCCATTAATCCCTCTACCTTCCAAACCACCAAGCCCTCCATTACCTTCATCACCATGTCATTCTAATCCTTCACCAAAGGATGCGGCTGAGATAGTTTTACAAAGAATGCTTGAACAAAAACTCATTGAACTTCCTGAAGTCAAACCATGTGAAGAAAGTCCATATGATGAACATGATTATTGTGCATACCATAGGACGAAAGGCCATGATACAAATACATGCCCCATGTTTTTCCCAATTGTTTACAAGGTGTATCGAAATACAATAAGAAATCATGCCACATCATTCAAATCCTATGTGTCACCCCCATCTAATCCAAATCTTAGCCTATCAAGCTCAATTATCCTTCCATCTAATCAAAGTCCTAATCATAAGCCTACAACATCATCTGCTATTATTGTTCATCCATTATATTGCCCATCCACTCATACCCTCATGAAGGATATGATCCATTGGCTACTAGATAGGAATAAACTACCTCCATGTCAAACACCCATTCATGAGCCTACCAAAGAACTTCCAAAGGTCATGTCTAATCCTATAATCCCATCATGTGGTCCACCTATCCTTAAGCCTATCCAAGAGCCCTCAATTAACATTCTTAGCCCTTCAAGACCATCATGTGACCTACAAGCCATCAAGCCTATTCAAGAGTCATCATGTTTTTATATTGTTGACCAAGAGCCTATCCAAGAGCATTCCACTTCCATTCAAGCAACCCAAGAGGTATGTCAAAGGTTTAATCCTAAGCATGTGGAAACATTAAGCCCTAGTCCAACTCAAGACCAAAACACTTTCATGCAACCCATCCATAACATTTACCTTCTTTATGATCAAGATGATACCTATGAAGAAGCTATCCATGAGCACCTTGATCCTATCCATAATCCTATATCTATCCATGAGCAAGATATCCACATTGCTCCTAGTCATCCACTATCTAGCCCTATCCATAATAAGCAAACATCCACTTGTCATGATGAGGCACTTGTCCCCCAAGTAAGCATAAAAGATCAAACAAATAACTTGGATCTACATCAACATAATGCTAATCAAGATCCTAATGATTCTCCTTCCACATCCACCATTGATTCTATTTTAAGTCCACCATCATGTCCTATTGGTCTTACCACCCTTATACATGAGTGTTCCTCCTTAGGACAACAACGACCTTTGTCCTCCACTTCATCTTCTCCATCCAATAATGAGCTCAAGTCTAATGTTCAAAGCACACCAAGTCCTATAGTCCATCGCATGCTCCGAAACATGAACTACCAAGGTAAAGGTCTAGGTCTTCACAAACAAGTTATTTTGGAGCCAAACCATGTCAAGATTCCTCCATGCTCATATGGTCTTGGATACACACCCCAAGGTAAACAAGGCCAAGATGTTGGTAATTCTTCCATCCATCCTAAGTCCACTTTCCATCGCACCCCCCATCATCTACCCAAAACATATGTTGCCATTTTACCTCTATCATCCTATAAATGTCAAAAGCATGTGACCGTACATCTTCCGCCATCCACTTTGCCTCCACTTTTACTAACTCCAAATATCCGTCCATCCACCTTGCCACCATTGCTTCCAACACCTAACATACCTATCATTCATAAGTATCCTTACATCCCTAATCATGACCAACAAAAGCACACATCGTTTAAGCATAAAGATTCCAATAATTCCATCCACTCCACCCACCCCATGGGATTCAAAAGCAAAAATTTTGATGCCTCTACCTATAAAGCTAAAAATCCTACCAAAAATCCTAAAGGTCTTCATACCTTAGGACATAAAGAATCAAACTCAAAGCAAAGTTCATCTAAGCAGGCATCTAAACCCTTACCTCCAAATGCAAAGCCCAAAAGCAAAATGGTTTGGGTTCCTAAGCAAACAGCTAGCAAAGCGACTGAGGCATCCTCATCCACATCTACGAAACCATCCAAACCCTTACCTCCAAATAAAAAACCCAAAAGTAAAATGATTTGGGTTCCTAAGAAAATAGCTAGCAAAGCAAATGAGGCATCCTCATCTACATCTCAAGAATCCCAATCACCTATCTCCATCCAAGAGCCTACTTCCAGCCAAAACTTCCATTCCCTTCAAAAATCCCACAAGCAAAACAAAAGTACTAAAAATACTAAATCTATGTGGGTTCCTAAATCACTTTATCAACCATCTCCTAAGCAAACATCTACGTTGCTTCCTACACCACCATCCAATCAAAAGCTTCAATGTTTATCATGGTGTGTGCAGTCGTTGGTCATGGTTCCCTTCCACTCTGCAGCACCTCCACATAACTACATCTCCCCATCTTCCATCCATTATCCTACATATCTCCCCCATGCTATCCGTATGGTCCATGCTTTGGCATAAACTTTTCATCCATCTTCATTCCATAAGCCTACATAATCCACATCATAATCCCCTATCCTTCCATGCATGAACCTTTCATAATCCATTTCATCATCCACTATCTACCTAATCCATCTCCCATCCATGCAATCCCTTATCAACATCTATAAGCATAATGACATGGTCCATGCAAAGACATCCATATCCAATGAGACTATCAACATTCATAGCACTAGACACTTGAGTCCCTCCTATCTATTACCATGGTGAAAACCTGGCAAACAGGTGCCATGTGTAATTGTCATCCCATCCAAAAAAAAAGCAAAAGCAAAAAAGAAAGAAAAAAAAAAGTAAAGAGAAATCCCTTCGTCGAACGATGAAAACCTGGTAAACAGGCACCTTGGATAAGTACCATGATGAAAACCTGGCAAACAGGTGTCATGTGTAGGTTGATCTTCTATGTCACTTACACTTGGGGGCACATTGTCTCATCCAACCTATCCATTTCCAAACTATCTATCCCATTATATCATTTACCATCCTACATTCCTTAGCCATTACATAACTATTCCTATCCTATTGAACCCATTTATCCACCCTTCCTCTTTTTGATCTTGATGAAGACATAGGAGCAAAAATGTCGAAACATGTTTGGATATTTCTTGACATACCTTCTTTCCAAACCAAGTCCTATCCATTGATATTCATCCATCCCATTTAAACCAATCCATCATGTATCATGCAAAGAATCCTAAGCATTACCACCTAGAATGGGACAAGTTCTTCCGATGCAACATAGCCTTTGGAGATCACATCCTAGCTCCCTTATCATGATCTTCTTATAGCTTATCCCCATCTGTTTATCATGAGCTTTCCACTATAGCCTACCTATCCATTTATCATGAGGCAAGCATCCATCCCTTATATGGCTTATCCTCTTATCTATCCATCCAACTCTCATGAACCTTCCATCCCATCCAACTATCATCAGCCTTTCATCTTATTCACTATCATCCATCCTTTTATCCATCCAATCCCATTCATCCATCCTTGCCCCTAGATTGGGTTTTTTCCCTTGTCATTGGTATTTAGCACAAAGGCTACCCAAATTGTAAATCCATTGGCATTTTCCAAAACTTGTCAAAAAAATCCAAAAAAAAACACAAAAAAATCAAATATTCTCAAAAATCCAAAAAAATTAAATATCCAACAAAAAAGCCAAGCAATAAAACCTATTATCATCATCCAAAACAATCCACTCCATCAACATTCAATCAAAATCAAATCACCATCATCAGTTCTTCCTATCAATAACATTCATCCATTTCAATCAATCACTTCATCCAGTCATATCAATCAAATCAATCTAAGCAATGATCTTAAATCCAAGTCACACTAATCCATATCAAGCAAGCCAATCAATCAAGGAACATTATCCAATCACATCAACAAGTTTTTGATCCTAATCTTGTCATGAGCTCAATCAATCATCATCAATGGGATATAGTGTTCCCACATCCTTGTGTTGATCTAGGGATATAGCTTTCCCCACAATGACAACACTATCTATCATTATCAATGAAACAATCAATTATTGGTTTATGACTTGACAAGGACAATACCTTGTTTGTTTTACATCCTTTGAGCATACTGAGAACACTTGCTTATGCTTAGATTGAGTGGATACTCTAATCATCACACCATCACTATCGTCCTTCAAAACAATCCAATCATCAAAACAATTAACCTAGCAATAGCAAACATCACAACCAAAGCACATCAAGCCAACCATCAAAACAAATCCTGTCAATCATCAGCATCAACACCAAAGAAAATCAACCAAAGCACATCAAGCTAACTATCAAAATAAATCCAATCACTCCAGCAAATCAAAAGTAGCTCAATCCACCACATATCATCCCATCATCAACATTTCATCAAATCAATCTAATCATTTCATCATCTTCCAACCATTCCAAGCAATGATCCAAGTGCAAGTCAATCCTTAATCCATACCAATCAAGTTAATCAATCAAGCCAAGTTATCCAAACACAATCCATGGTCTTGATCCTAGCCTTGTTGTAAGCCAAATCAATCAATCAACTAGCTAACCAACTTAGCAAACAACCTTGTGTTGATCTAGGGATATAGCTTTCCCCGCAATGACAACACTCTCAACTATCATCAATCAAGCAATTAATCATTGGTTTACAGCTTGACAGGGGCAATACCTTATTTGTTTTTGAATCATTTGTGCATGCTTGCTTGCTTGCTTGTGTGTGTTATCATTTTATCTTGCATTTGCATCACATCCGTATCATTCCAGCTAATATTCATATCTTGTATCCAGACAAGGTTGTATTATGCTGGGGCATGAGACACATCGTCACCCTAGTCCTTATAACTTGGTGCATAACGTCTAGTGCTATATCAAACATTATGGTTGCTCACTTTCATTGCAGCATAACGCATCATTCATTTCTTCTATCCATTTCCTCTATCTTTCTTAACCAAGCCATTTCTTTTCGAGAGCATACCCGTGTTTGTCCAACCCACCTATCCTCTCGAGGGGGCATCACCAACCTATCCTTTCTATTATCATCATCATCATCATCAGCATCCCTATCAATTATCCATACCTTAACTTCTTTGAAATGATGTTACTCAACATAAATCTCATCATCTCGAACATCATCTCAAAGAGTGGCAAAATGTAGACACCCAAAATTGTCCCAAATTTGTTCATGCCTAGCAACACCTTGATAAAAACATCACTTAGACATCATGTAGCATTTTGTCCTAAATCCCACTCTTAACCCCACTTATTCCATTAGCCAATTAATTAAATAAATTTTATTTATTTAATTAAAATCGCATTCAATCCCATCCTTATCCTACTTAGCCAATTAATTAAATAAATTTTATTTATTTAATTAATATCCAACTCATATCCCAACTAATTCAAATATTTTATTTGAATTAAGTTCTCATCATAAGCCAACTTTCCAATTAATTAAATAAATTTTATTTATTTAATTAATTTATCTTATCATTTAGCCGACATGTGTGCCTCTTTCATTTAAAAAAGATAAGTGGTACTACAGCCTTTTATTTAATATCTTTTATAGGTAGTACTTTTTATGTACACAAACACACATGAGCCCTATCCTCCCTCCACTTGTCAAATGAGTACAACTCCCTTGAAGAGTGGGATAACCGAATCAATCCTAGCCATTCACATCAATCAATTAGCTTTTTAATCTCAACCATCCATTTGAACCAAGCCTTTCCTATAAATCAAACCCCTCACAAGCCATTAGCATGCATTGAGCTTCAAGTAACATTATTCTGCCAAATTATCATTAGCATGCATTGATCCTCAAGTATCCACATGCTGTTGAAATATCATTAGAGCCTTTGCATCCTTCATTCTAGCATCTTCATCTTAATGTTATGCTGCAGAAGTGAGCACCCAACATTCTTCCAACAACAATCCTTCAAAATCTTGCATGCTCATGCGAGGTGGAGAAGAGCAATGGAGATAAATCGAGCATAGCGTGGAGATCGGTTTGCATTTACATTTGTTATCTTGATTTTCATGTTGTCTTGTGCTTCATTGTGCATTGCTAGGGTTTTTATCATTGTTGTTTATTCATTTGCCCTGATTTGCAATTTTACCCTAACATTCACTACCAAGTGCCAATTGAACTAGTAGATGTATGGAAAACTGCCTTCAAATCCAAGGAGGGTTTGTTTGAGTGGTTAGTTCTACTGTTTGGCTTGACTAACGCCCCTGCTACCTTCATGAGAATGATGAATGATGTTTTGAGACCATTCACTAATTCTTTTGTTGTTGTGTACTTGGATGACATCCTCATTTTCAGCAAGACATGGGGTGAGCATTTGCAGCATGTTCAACAAGTACTGTCCACCCTGCAACAACATAATCTCTACGCCAACAATGATAAGTGTTCATTTTGAATGGCAAGTATTCAATACTTGGGATACATTGTGGACAACAAGGGTATTCGTGGGGATCATGAAAAGATACAAGTCATCAAAGACTGGCCATCTCCCAAGAATCTCACAGAACTTCGTAGTTTTTTGTGGTTGGCTAACTCCTATCACAGGTTTGTACTTGGATTTTCACATTTAGCATGGCCCGTGAATCAAGCACTCAAGGGAGGAGCAAAAGAAAGGTTCTGTTGAACAGAAGCACAAGAAAAAGCATTTACAAGATTGAAAAAGAGATTATGTTCTACACCAGTATTGATACTTCCTTATTTGACACAATCTTTTGAAATTGAAACAGATGCATCAAATTACGCACTTGGGGCAGTGCTCATGCAACACGGGCATCTAGTTGCCAACCATAGCGCAACCTTTTCTGATACATTACAAAGGTATCCTACATATGACAAGGAATTGTATGCCATTGTTCAAGCCTGCAAGCAATGGAAACACTATATCTTAGGGAAGAAGACTATAATCCAAACATCCTCGCACTTGGGATGAGAGTCTACCATATGTGCAGCATAGCTACAATTGTGCCTTACATGGTTCCACAGGGCATTTTCCAATTGAAGTGTGTCTTGGGTATCAACCATTGGCTCCTATTGATGTAGCAATGCCAGTCATTTTAGATGCTTCTTCACCACATGCTGAGAAGGAAGCAGATAAGGCAACCAAATTTGTTGAGAAAATACACCATATCCAACACCAAGTTTAGGAGATATTGCAGCATACTAGCCAAAAATATAAGGACATGCATGATGAGCATCGTATACCTCATCATTTCAATGTTAGAGATAATGTATCGCTTCACCTTCAAAAAGAGAGACTTCAAGGTCCATACAAGAAACTTCATCGCATTCGATATGGACTATATACCATCAAACAACAAATAGGTGAGGATGCTTTCGAGATTAACTTGTCATCTTTTCTGGGACTGCATCCTGATTTTCAATGCTGAGTTATTGCGTCCCTACTTTCCACTATTATTAGATACTTCAAAAGTGGCAGAACATATCAGAAGCACGGAATTAAATCCAAACACCACTGCTCCACTCACAACTGATCAAATCAGTGATGTCTTGGTCAAGACATTGAAGAGACAATAAATTCCCCTTTACCGTGTGGTTTAGGCATGTAGACTTCCTCATCAAGGCAAGTGGTTCACTAAGAATCAAATTGAAAAGTAGTTTCCTCAGTTGATACAGACTATAGATGCAATGGGGCCCATTGCCTCTCAAGGGGGAAGCATTGATCCAGTCCAGGGTCATTTGAGTGGTATTTTTGGGAAAATAAAAAATATATATAATTTTTTGGTATTTTCTACATCTTAGTAAATTGCATTTTTGGAGGCCTTCAGAGCGGAATTAGGGCTCAAGACTTTCATCGGTTACTTAGGATGGTAGCCATAGGCACGGTTCGAAGCAACTCAAATGAGATAATTATTTTATCTTTCCAACGAGTATAAAAAGTTTAAATTCTGATAAAATAGCTAGGAGTTATGACCTTGCTAAGGGGAAGATAAAAAATTTCCTAATTTTTTAAGTTTTTTTGAATTTTTGTAATTAATTTCACCTTCCAGTGGCTCTTTTTGTATTCCAAGGGTAATGTAACCCTTCATATGATATGTAAGACTGTATATTTCAAATGGAAATGAATAAAAATTAGTTTTTCAGAGGCAATTCACAATTCTCAGCGAGTTTGCCTATTTGCAGAAACTCAATTCTTCTTTGTTTATTTTATTGCATTGCAATACTACAAGCTCAGTGCTAAGTATTGTCCAAATCAGTGATATTAGAGCAGTTCGCTCCTGTATGTCACACCGCACATGGTCAGGCTATCAGAAGTTGGGGTTGGAGACACATGACCCATCAGATTATCTTCCTTTGAGGCGTACTTGATCAAAAATGTCAGAATAGGGGGATCATTCAGACCCTTTTAAGGCGATGGTGGAAGAAGCTTTGGAAAAACAACTTGAGGAGATGATGAATCAGTTTTCTCATCTGCTTCAACAAAATCAACAACCCAACATGGGTGGGGTACCATTCGGTGGTCACACTCCTTTTAAAGTGCGGGTAAATTTTGATATTCCAAAATTTGAAGGCAAATTAAATGCAGATGTTGTTGATGATTGGCTATCAAAATTAGAAAGATATTTTTTTGTGAATCAATTTTCTAATGGTGAAAAAATAGCATTCGCGCTCCTCAAAGCTGAGCATCATGTAAAACAATCATGAGAAAATAGACTGTCATGTAGAGAAAACCCTGATATAGAATTTGATGGAGCAACTCAAGATGAATCCTCTTGGGGGAGTTTGTGGACCATATCAAGGGAGAATACTATCCCAAAAATTCATATGAGGATAAGTATATGGAGTGGCAGATGCTTCGTCAGAAGAAGGACCAATCTGTTCAGTATTACACTAATACGTTCCATGCTCTTTCAGCAAATCTTGGCATCATGGATACAGAAAAGCATCGAATTCTAAAGTCCCGCAACGGACTTCATTGCTATATCCAAACAAAGATGGATTTTCTCAATATTGAGACCTTGGGGACTACCTACAAATATGCAGTAAAGATCGAGGAAAAAATCAAACAAAAGGGGAAAAAAGATTATTTTTCAAATAATAAATCCAAGAATGAAGGTGGCAGCAAATTCATGGGAAAACAGCCAGCCAAGGATTTCGCCTTAAGAGCATCATCAACATCAAACAAGAGTGGAAAGAAGATGTGTGAATTCTATAGAAGCCCAGGACATAACACGAAGGATTGTCAAGCTGCCAAGACGTTGATGACAGGGTTACAAGAAAAAGAAGCTGAACTTGAACATAAACCATTGCCTGCAGACTCTTTTGAGCAAAGAGATGATGACCAAGTAATTGAAGCTGACCCCTATGCCACAGTTGCTATTGCCAGGATTTTGCCTTGTGAAGATGAGGAGTGTTTATTCCACTCACAAATGTGGGTAAATGGCAAGGCCCTCCATTTCATTGTTGATAGTGGAAGTCAAAACAATATGATCTCTGCTGAGACTGTTGAAAGGCTGAACTTGTAGACCACACCTCATCCACAGCCATATCATGTGGGATGGGTAAGCAATCAAGTCTGAGATATTCAGGTAAATAAGCAATGTCGCTTACCCTATTTTATCAAACATTCAAAGATGAAGTCATATGTGATGTGGCGCCACTGGATGTGTGTCATGTATTGTTGGGGCACCCATTTATGTACAAGTGTCATGGTGTATATGAATCTGGACCTCGCATTGTCACTATCAAACTAGGAGAAAAGAAGTATCGAATATCTAAGGTAAGTCCAACCAACATCTTTGATTACTACAAAATAATGTAAGTGTTTAATTTCTCATATTAGAAAATTTGTTTTGTTAATGGTTCGAAATGAGAGAAAGAGTTCAGTTGTAGCCAATACCCATGACAAAATGGCAACCACTTCCACTTAGCAAAAATAGATGGATAAAATATTATCGTCATATGAAGATGTTTTTACCTTACCAACAAGGGTACCACTCCACTGTCAAGTCAAGCATTCAATTGATCTAATTCCAGGGACACCATTACCAAATGGGTCATTATATAAGTGATTAGTTTTGGAGAATGATGAGATCAAGCGATAGATCTAAGAGTTGATTCAAAAAGGACATATTCGCCCAAGTGCTTCACTATGTGGGAGCCCAATTGTTCTTGCCAGGAAAAAGATGGAACATGGTGGTTTTGCATCGATTATCGGGTCCTCAACAAGATCACTGTGAAGAACCGATATTCATTCCTTCGCATTGATGACTTGCTGGACCAACTTAGAGGGGCCTAGTTTTTCACCAAAATTGACCTGAAATCTAGATACCACCAAGTGCCAATTGAACTAGCAAATGTATGGAAAACTACCTTCAAATCCAAGGAGGGTTTGTTTGAGTGGTTAGTTATACCATTTGGCTTGACTAATGCCCCTGCTACCTTCATGAGAATGATGAATGATTTTTTGAGAGCATTCAATAATTCTTTTGTTGTTGTGTACTTGGATGACATCCTTATTTTTAGTAAGACATGGGGTGAGCATTTACAGCATGTTCAACATGTATTGTCAACCCTGCAACAACATAAGCTCTACACCAACAAAGATAAGTGTTCATTTGGAATGGTAAGTATTCAACACTTGGGATACATTGTGGACAACAAGGGTATTCGTGTGGATCCTGAAAAGATACAAGTCATCAAAGACTGGCCACCTCCGAAGAATCTCACAGAAATTCGTAGTTTTTTGGGGTTGGCTAACTTCTATCACATGTTTGTACTTGGATTTTCACATTTAGCATGGCCCATGAGTCAAGCACTCAAGGGAGGAGCAAGAGCAAGGTTATGTTGGATAGAAGCACAAGAAAAAGCATTTAGAGAATTGAAAAAGAGATTATCTTGCACCAGTATTGATACTTCCTGAATTGACACAATCTTTTGAAATTGAAACAGATGCATCAGATTATGCACTTGGGGTAGTGCTCATGCAACACGGGCATCCAGTAGCCAACCATGGTGCAACCTTTTCTTATACAGTACGAAGGTATCCTACATATGACAAGGAATTGTATGCCATTGTTCAACCCTGCAAGCAATTGAAACACTATATCTTAGGGAAGGAGACTAATCCACACAGATCACAAGCCTCTACAATTCTTGCAAACACAAGGAAAGCTGCAAAATGATAGGCATCAAAGATCGGCTACCTACTTACAACAGTTTCGCCTCAATATTTTCCACAAGAAGGGAAGTAGTAATAAAGTTGCAAATTGCTTGAGTAGAGCCCCAATCAAAGCTTTAATAGTAGTACTAGATGCTTGTGGCCAACAAACCACAAAATGGTCTCAGCTATATGCTTCAGATGATGATTTTGTTGATATTTACAATAGGCTAGTAGAAGGTAAACCAGTTCCTAACTTTTATTTGTAGGATGGTATTCTTTGTCACATGGGACACATCTGTGTTCCAACTAAGGAACAACAAAAGATGATATGGGAGGCACACTACAGCCATGTTGTAGGACACTTTGGAAAGGAGAAAATCATTGCTATACTTCAGAGGTATTTCTATTGGCTCAAAGTATGACATGATGTCATTTTGTACATCTGATCTTGCACAGCTTGCGCCATTGCAAGCTTGCCAATCGTAAGCAAGGACTATACACACCTCTTCTTATTCCTACCAAACCTTGGCAATCTGCTTCAATGGATTTCATGTCTAGCCTACCATCCACAAAACATGGATATGATTGTGTGTATGTGGTGGTAGATATATTTTCAAAGATGGCTATCCTAGTAGCTTGCAAGAAGGGGATATGTGCACAAGAAACTGCCAAGCTTTTCTTTGAAAATGTTTGGGTTCATTTTGGTCTACCACCGAGCATCATTTTTGACATAGACAGTAGGTTTCTAAGCAACTTTTTGATAGCACTATGGGATCTTATGGATACCAAACTAACCAAGTCTACTACATTCCATCCACAAATGAATGAGCAAACTGAGGTAGTGAACCAAATGATTCTTCATATTTTATGGATGTATCACTCAAAACATCCTCGCACTTGGGATGAGAGTCTACCATATGTGCAACATAGCTACAATCGTGCCTTGCATGGTTCCACATAGCATAGTCCATTTGAAGTGTGTCTTGGGTATCAACCATTGGCTCCTATTGATGTAGCAATGCCAGTCATTTCGGATGTTTCTTCACCACATGCTGAGAAGAAAGTAGATAAGGCAACCAAGTTTGTTGAGAAAATATGCCATATCCAACACCAAGTTCTGGAGATATTGCAACATACAAGCCAGAAATATAAGGACAGGCATGATGAGCATCGTATACCTCATCATTTCAATGTTGGAGATAAGGTATAGCTTCACCTTCAAAAAGAGAGACTTCAAAGTCCATACAAGAAACTTCACCCCATTTGATATGGACCATATAGCATCAAACAACAAATAGGTGAGAATGCTTTTGAGCTTAACCTGCCATCTTTTCTTGGATTGCATCCTGTTTTCAATGTTGAGTTATTGCATCCCTACTTTCCACCATTATTGGATACTTCAGAAGTGGCAGAACATATTAGCAACACAAAATTAAATCCAGACACCACTGCTCCACTCACAACTGATCAGATCAGTGATGTCTTGGTCAAGACATTGAAGAGACAACAAATTCCCCTTTACCGTGTGGTTCAAACAGGTAGACTTCCTCATCAAGGCAAGTGGTTCACCGAGGATCAAATTGAAAAGTAGTTTCCTCAGTTGATGCAGAGTATAGATGCAATGGGGCCCATTGCCTCTTAAGGGGGAAGCATTAATCCGGTCTAGGGTCGTTTGAGTGGTATTTTTGGGAAAATATCAAAAATATAATTTTTTGGTATTTTCTACATCTTAGTAAATTGCATTTTTGGAGGCCTTCGGAGCGGAATTAGGGCTCGAGACTTTCATCGGTTGCTTAGGACAATAGCCGCAGGCACGATCTGAAGCAACTCAAACTAGATAATTAGTTTATCTTTCCAATGAGTCCAAAAAGTTTAAATTCTAATAAAATAGCTAGGATTTATGACCCTACCAAGGGGAAGATAAAAAATTTCCTAATTTTTTAAGTTTTTTTGAATTTTTGTAATTAGTTTCACCTTCTAGTAGCTCTTTTTGTATTCCAAGGGTAATGTAACCCTTCATATGATATGTAAGCCTATATATTTCAAATGGAAATGAATAAAAATCAGGTTTTTGGAGGCAATTCACAAATCTCAGCGAGTTTGCCTATTTTCAAACACTCAATTCTTCTTTGTTTATTTTATTGCATTACAATACCACAGGCTCAGTGCTAGGTATTGTCCAGATCAAGTACGCCCTGGTATGCGAGCCAACATGCCTGCCGGTAATGTGGTACCAGTTTTTTTTTTAAACTTTTAAATACAACTTTGAAACTATGATTTTTATACATATATACATATATATATATATATATATATATATATATATATATATATATATATATATATCTTTTTAAATCATAGAATAGAGATTTGTGAAAAAATTGAATATTTTTTTCACCTCGGAATGCGTGTTGGGGAGACCATATGGCTCCCTGGAAAAAAATTGTCCCAAAATAAACTTTGTCTAAAATGGACAAATTTCATATAGAAATAGGGTTTTATTGGGCCTTTTGGACTCAATGGTAGGGTCCGTTTGGCCTCAAAATGCCCTCATTTTGAGTAGCATGTCGGATCTTCAAGAAAACCTTTTATCTTCAAACCCTTGTAAATCTAGCTTCTGGTGTTTGTTCTGGATGAAATAAAGGGTTATTCTAACTTTTTTGGTAGCTTTAAACTCAATGGTGAGCTTAGATTTGCTCCAAGAATCTCCTAAAGCTACCTAGAACATAAAGCCAATAACAAACCCTCCCCAGAAACTAGTATTTTTATCAAGTTTTTATTATTCTCCTGGTCATCATCGGATGCAAGAGAGGAATATACTCAACTTTCAAGAGCAGCCATGTGATCTCTAATCCTAGATCTCTCGAATGACTAGCCCTAGGCATTCACTCGCTTTGATACCATGTTAGATTTTTCTATGGGAATAACAACCCAAAATCTAGAAAGTTAAAAGCAAGCACATAAAGAAGATCACAATGAAGGATGCAAAAGAGATCATATCAGAATAATACTGAATCAATTGCTCACAATAATATGAGAATACATGAAAAATACAAGCTAGGTAGCGAGTTTATATAGACTCGGGAAGAGGGTAGAGGTGGAAGAACTAGCCAATAGGGAGTGACCACCAAGCGGGCAAAAGATAGCAAGAGCATCTTCCCAAGATAGAAAATGCACCTCCCTTGTAGGATGGTGACACCTCAACACATACTCTCCTAATTAAACTTACTTTATTAACCTAAGCAAACTTAATAATATGTGTAGGAAAAACCTTAGTAAAAGAAAAAAATATGCACTAACACACCAGATAGATGAAGAGTGATTTTCTTCATGGAGACCTTGAGAAGGAGATATATGAACCAGTTGCAAGGGTTTCTATAATATTCACCCATGATTTTTAGACTTCAAAAATCTATATATGGCCTGAAACAAGCCCCTCATGCTTGGTATGCCAAGATGTATTCTTTCATTCTCATAGTTGGGTTCTCTCAGTGTCATTTTGATTTGAACATCTACAATTTGTAGCAAGATGATTCTTTCCTATTTTGGGTTTTATATGTTGATGACCCATTAATTGTAGGGAGTTCTTCATCCATTGTGGCAATAAAATTTTTCCTTCATGATAGGTTTTTGATGACCAAATTGGGATTGTAGCATTACTTTCTAAGGATTGAGATATCTTAGTCTACTTATTAGATTATCATTGTACAATCCAAGTATGCTCTTGCTTTTCTCTCATAGTCTCACATGGCCGACTACAAGCTTGTTCCACCTCCCTTTCTTGTTGGATTCAAACTTGAGGCTTAGTGCTTTTCATCATTGGTTGATGGTACTCGATATTGATAAATTGTTGGGAGCCCCATTTATCTAGCTCACACAAGGCCTGACATTTCATATGATGTGTGCATAGTCTCTTGGTTTATGTAGGAGCCCCATGAGCTATAGTGGAAGTTATCCAAGTAGATTCTCCATTACATTTAAGGTACTCACCACTATGGGATTCACTATGTAGCTAGTATTGATATTGACTTGGTGAGGTAGACAGATTTAGATTGGGTGAGTCTCAAGATCGGTCCACTTCAACTTATAGCTTCTCACTTAGTTAAGGTCCTATATGTTGGTCAGGAAAGAAATAATTCACTATTGCTCTATCTTCCACTAACGTAACTGAGGCTAAATATCGAGGGTTGTTAATGTCACTAGTAAAGTCATTTGGCTTCAACACATTCTCATTAAGTTTAGTATCTAATTCAGATGGTCATCTGTCATATTCTATGATAACTAGAGTTCCATATAGATTTCATGGAACTCGTTACACCATCAATGGACCAAGCACATAGAGGTTCATATGCAGTACATATGAGAGCTTATACATGGACAGGTCATTAATCTCTGATACTGCTCGACTTCTAAATAGATTATCGACATCTTCACCAAACCCTTTATAGAAAGCAAGTTTCAAAAAGTAAAATTTATTGAAGTTTTCATGAGCTTTGTTGAGGGAGAGGAACCTTATCTCCTCTAGAACTCTAACTTCTTATTTGTCATTGTTATTGTGAGGAAGATTTTGATTTATATATTTAGAATTAATGAATAGCCTGTGACATTGCTCTACTATTGGGAACAATAACATTTTCTAAATGGATCTTTGAAGAGTTCAATACATCATTCACTTCAATGCTTTGCTTGTGTCATGCCCACATTTCCCATGCGGTCACGACACACAACACACGTGTCATGTCCACATTTGTCATGTGGTCATGACATGAATTACCAAAAACCTTTTTGCATGTCCCTAGGAACCCCCTCGCACGCGTTTGCATGTTCGGTGACAATACGCATGAGGCGTAAACATGTCATACAAATTCGGGGAAGTTTGTCTTCCTACGCCATCCCCTGCATGAGGAAAGTCATCTAGGGGGTATGCGACACAATGTGCGCCGCTTCTAGGGTTAGAACGGTTTTAATCCGAACCTTAAGTATCCTAGGTGAAGAGATGATTTCGTCAGGTTCGAAAACAAATCCTAACTCCAATGCATAAATGAAATCAAATAAATAAAATAAGAAAATCAATGGCATGATGGACGCGTGATAAGATCAAGTGATTAACGATAGTCGCCAAAAGGTCATAAAAATAAAACCCTAAAATCTAGGAAAAATTCGATAGCATAACGCGTTTTCAATAAATGAATTAAAAATTTAAAATAAAAATTCCAAAAAGAAATTAAAGTAAAAAATTAAAATAATTAAACATAAGGAAAAATTAAATACATCGCCAAGGCTGAATAAATCGACCCTACATCTAAATATTAAAATTTGAAAATAATTAAATGTCCCAAAATAAACTTCAAAATTAAGTCCGTTAATAAATATAATTTCGACCATTATATTTATTAACTAACTCAAAATAATTGATAAAGGGGAAAAAATAAATTACCTTTCCCCATAAAAATATTAAAACCGATTAAAATAAAAATAAAATTCAAAAGAGGTTTCCAACACAATAAAATTTAATCAGACAAATAATTAAAATGGAAACCCCAAAATAAATAACTTGCAAAGGGATAAAGCATCCCAATTAATAATTTAAAAAAAAAAAAAAAAAAAAAAACAATCCCATTCTCATTTAAAATGAGAAAACAAACCAATCCCAAAGAAAATTAAAAAAAAAAAATCAAAAAGAATTTCATCCCTAAGGAGGCAAATAATTTCAAAAAGGTCAAAATGTAAATGAGAGGGAAGTTTGAAATCTCGTGCACATGGGAGAAATGGAAAAATAAATAAAATAGCAAAACTAATTTCCTACTCACTCTCCAACTAAGCCCTGAGCTATTGTTTTAATAGTTTCCTCAAAGAAATCCCTAATCTTATTCTATTGTTTCCTTATGGCAAAATAAACGCTAACTCATTCTTTTGTTTTTCTCCTCTATTGTTTGCTTTCTCTTCTTCTCTATTGTATTTTGTTTTGTTGCAGGTTGAAGTCCTCTCCTCCATGGCTGCCATGAAAGCACACAGAGGTATATGTATTGTATATACCCTGTGGAGTTTGAGTAAACGTTCATTTCTGTTATATATATATATATATATATATATATATATATATATATATATATATATATATATATATATATATATATATATATATAGATTAAAGAATGTTGGGCAGCCAAGGACGACGACCGAAAGGCAAAAGAATTAGAGGCAATGAGGGTTAAGGTACCGCTACCGCCGCGGATCAGAGGGCGCTAGAGTTGGGGTTTACGGAGGGGAAGGGGTGTGGGTGGAGGCACGGCCTCCTCCCCACACCCCCCTTTGTTAATACAGTAGAAATAGTGGGTGGCAGCTTATGGCCACCGCTCACTGTGACATCCTTTCTTTTTAAAACAAAACCCTCCACCAAAACCCCAATCTATGGGTTCGACCCCACAACAAGGTTCAGTCCAGCATTTCTCTATTTTGAAATTCTAATTTCCCTCTGGTTTATGTTATATATACACTTTGCTCAAAGATTGCAGTATATATATATATAAACAAATCTATTTTCTAATGGCACCCAAGAGAATGAACAGTAGTATATATATATACACACAGTTAATAATAAAGAAAAAGATAGCAAATCAGATTTGCAACTTAAATAAAAACCAGTAGTATGTTTTTTTTTTTTTAAAGCAATTATATAGCAACATCACACACACACACACACACACACACACACACACACACACACATATATATATATTTAAATTTTTTTTTTCTTATCCTTGTATATAATAGAAGATTAATTAAGGCAAAATCACATATATCGATTTGAAAACCAATATTCTCCCTTCTACCAATATTTTACAGTTTAATTTCTATTTTCTGGGAACATGAAAATTAATTTGAACAGTAACTTATTTTGTTTCTAAATCCCATTTCAACAGCACTAATTTATTTGCTCTTCTATATAGAATACCACAATTCCAAACTGCAACATATACTTTTCTAATAATATATATATATATATTTTAAATACAAAAGGCAGTAATTATATTTTTTTTTTACATGAAAAGACAGCAACTATATTTTTCCTTAGGCAACTATTCAAATTCATAAAACACAACCGTGGCAAAATAATCATATTCATAACATCTCAATGAGAGGCATCTTACAATAATTTTCCTACAACCATTAGTACATTCGAAAGTAGTAATAAATTTTACAGCCAAACAATAGGGATATTTCACATTAAAATTCTTACAACAACAAAAACACAATGAGAGTAATAATTTTGACAAAATTTACAATAAGGCCTCTAAGGCCATGGCTCACATCAGCTAACCAAGATAAAGAAAGCAAGGTAAAGATGGACTCTCCAATCTTTATTTTCTCCAATAAACACCTGCAATAATCAACACAACAATGGGGAAACAAGCCACAAAGGAAAAGCCCTCCTCCCTACCATAAACTCGCTAGTGGGTCACCCCCGAGCTAGGGAGGTAGGATTCACACGTTTTGACACACACACCACAACAATGCAAGTTTTCCAAACACACATAAAATTTCCCCAAGGTTGCACAAAACTAAACTCATGAAAATGAGTTTGATGGGGGTTGGGGAGTGGACCCCTCAACTCAAGAGGTCACTCCATGATCTCAAAACCACCAAGTCTCAAGGCCTCAAGCCACAACAACATAATACATCTCTCCAAATAACTCAAGAAAAAAACTAACATGGCACTCATGCCATAAAAAATGCTCTCAATACCAAAGAAAAGCCCTCAAGGCTATAAGTAGCACAAAATAAGGAGGTGACCTCAAGGAGGTTCACTCTCCCCTACCCCATACAAGTTGAGCCTTACCTCCAAATGGAGGTGCTCCCACCAAACTCCCAACCCACACAAAAATGAAAACAACCAACAACATAAAACCACAAACACAACATAAATAAAATATACAAGGGTAAATGCCCATAGCCATGGAGCTTACCTTCAAAAGCCCTAAAAATGGAAGCATGTTTGGTGAAGAGCTTCAAACTTCTCCAAGTCTTCCAATCTCCAAATTTCTCTAACTCCCCAAAAAGAACTCCAAGAATAGAAAGCAAATATGCAAAATGCAAGAACCCCACACTCCTCTTCAAGAGGAGATAATATAGGCCTTCCAAATTGGCCTTGAGTAATGAGAAAGTGACACTTGTCATCTTCTCCTTCCTCATCCCATGCCACTTGCAAGGGAGAGGAAGTGTGAGGGTGACAAGTGTCACCCTCCAATTCCATCCCAATCCTCACCATATCCACTTGTGCTCTCACACGTGTGAGAGACCAAGTGGTGAAGTGGCATTCCCCTTTAAGCCTCCATGAGGATAGGGATGCCATATGGCATCCTCTTATTCTCCAAGATAGCCATCTCCCTCCAAGATGCTCTCACACATGTGTGAGAGCCTTGGAGGGAGATCCCACACACTTGGGAGTCTTGGAGACCTCCCAAGTCTTCTTAGTGAAGGGATCCCCAAACTTTGGGAAGGGAGATGGGTCTTTCCCAAAGCATGACTCATCTCCCACCCTTAGCCATTTCAAAATTCGTAACTTTGACTAAACCTCCGTTTAGAGTGACCAAAAGTGAGTTACTCCAAGGTTTAGTTAGTCAAAATTGACCCTAGACCCATGGGTAACCACTTAGGGTAAGTTTTGGGACACTAAGGTACACCTAAGGAGTCATAAATTCACTTTAAATGGCCCAATAATTAAAAATAATACCAAGTGGTGTAAAACAATAAAAATATACAACACATGATATAAATTACTTTAACAAAAAGGGGTACTAGGCCAAAATAATAAATCGAACAAGTACTCAAACAACATCCGATCAAACGTGATCCTCATCCCTCTTGCAAATGGATCTGTTTCATAGGGAATAACATATGTGTGAATACTACCTCTGATTTCCCGTGGCCTGGGAATATAATCCTGCACAACTAGATCAAGTGTCAATCACATCATGGATAATCATAGTCGAAGCAACTGAAATTAAATTCATGTCATTGCATATTAATCATTCACAACATAATTCAAGATTAAACTACATTTTCCATCTAATATCACATAATCATCATCACATAATGAACTATAAATCACATCAATAAACATCATCTAATATATCTCGCATGTCTAGTCTCAACATAGCATCAAAATATGATCAAATCAAATCACCATATGTCTAATCAATGTTAAATCAAAATCAGGAGATACAATCAAATTTGCATAATGGAACAACAGTCTCTAAAAGTCTGATAATGTCATCAACTGAAATGTAAAATGATCAAAATAAGGTAGAAAAAATAATCGGCCTCACAGCTTGAGAAATTGGAGTAGAGGATTATGACATTCAATCATTGAAGAAGTGATGATGTTCAACTTTTTCATGGCTTCGAGATTAAAATTGTCTCTATTGAACAATTCTTTCATGATCATTTCTTGAAGTCTTTTTCGTAGGCTCAATTGGATCTACATACTCAATGTAATCTTGCTTTAAAAATTCCAAATCAAGAGATGCAAAGTTAGATAATTTTTTTGGTTTTACCTTGTTACATAGTTTATTTAGTTTTTAATATTCATCAAGGGCCTTTTTAAGGATTGATATTTTCCATTCCATGCCCTTGGACCAGGCCTACGAGAGGTTTTCCTCAAATTTAGTAATTTTTTTTCCAATTATAAGCAAATCCTCCTTCATAGTTGTCATCTCTTGAAGATCCTTTAGTACAAATATTTAGGCTAGACCCATTGTCTATGAGCACACACTTTATTTTATGCTTGGCTATGACAACTTCCAGATGAAGGGGGTGGTTGTGCGATGGATCAAGGGAAGGAAAGTCATTTAGTGAAGGTGAGGCAATGGTCAGTGGAAAGGCGGCCAACAATGGCCTGGAAGAGCGAAGGGTCGATGATATCATGTTGTTTGTTGGAATTAGGATTGGTTGGAGTGAGGCCTTGGATGATGACTCTACCAAGTTGAGTAGTGACAACACAGTTGAATGTTTTGATTTTGATGGTTTGAAATCGTTTGTCATATTGCTCAATGTGTCCAATGACAGAATCATAGGTGTACGGGGTTTTATGGTAATGGATGGTGTTTGTGTGGGAGTCATGTCCTTGATTTTTCTTGGAGGAGCGCTGCTGACTATGTTTAGGGAATAGATTTTGATAGATCCCTAGGTCTTGATTGGGCGAGGTGTTGGATGGTCCTTCGACTTCAATCTCACTATCTATAAGATCTTGGATGTAATATTTTAATTTCATGCACTTTATTGTGGCATGAACTGTAATTTGATGATAATCAAAATATTCATCCTCCTTATACCAAGAGGGTTTAGGTTGGTTTTCATCAAAGGTTTTTGTGAGGGGAAAGGTGATCATGTTGGCTTTGACTAATTGATGGAATTACTTTGACAGGTTCACCTAGTGGTATGAATTGTCTCCTCTTTCTTTCAAGTTTGGGAGGTGCAAATGGAATGGTGATGGATGAAGTTTGTTGGATTATTTGGACATGTGTTGAATCTGTGATCCCATCATTGACTACATTCTTGTTCTTGCTAAAGAAATTAGTTTTATCATTGGAAAATTCTGATTTTTCATTTTGATTGTGATCCTTCGAATAAAGTTTAATTACCCCTTTAGCAATGAGGGCTTTTTCAATTTGAATTCCCCTTTAGAAGAACTCGTCAAAATAAATGACACATTGGACTTGTAAATGAAATGCTAATTCCAATTTGAGATTTGTGACAAAGATGTAAACAAGTTGCTTCTTTGGTATCGGCCATGGGAATCTACTAGCCAAGGCTCTCCACCATTGAAGGAATAATGAAAAGCTCTCCCTTGATTTTTGTTGTTGCATACGTCCATCATAGTTAACTCATGGTCCATATTATAAGAGAAGTGTTTGACAATTTTTCATCTAGGTCTCCAAAGGATATGATAGACCCCTTGTGTTGGTGCAAGTACCAATCAAGTGCTTGCCCATGTAGGCAACAGGGGAAAAGGCATAGTAAGTATATGTCCTCATGTACCACTTCATGGCTTGCCATGAAGAATTCTTTTACATGTTCCCTAGGATCCCCCTTTCCCTTATATTTGTCATGTTTTGGAATTTCAAAGGAGGTAGGAAATGGGAGTTGTGTGATGGATCGATCAAAAGGATAGGGACATAATACTTTGAAAGTATATGATTTTTTATGGGTCCCATTTTGAAGTCCTTTGACCATTTCTTTCATAGCTTTCCATTCTTGATCAAAAGATAAGCTAAGTGGTGGTGGAGGTGGATAGGTGTATGTTGTAGTTCTTGGGAGGGGTGAAGTGTTGGTGTTGGTTGATGTTTCCTAGGGAATGGATGTTGATCTTAGGTGGAAGCCTAAGGTCAAGAATGGTTACATTGGAAGTGGGAACATGGGAGGTGTTTTGGTTTGAGATGGGAATGGAAATGTACTCCACATGGGAAGTATGGTGTTAAGCTCTAGACTGGGTGTCTATGGTTGATGTGACTTGACCAGTGAATGGGGGATTTTGGGACTCATTGTGAAGGGATGTGTGTCTTAGGTGGAATTGATTCCTGATAGAGGGGGTTACCCCTAACGGAAAGAGATTGTTTGTCTTGAGAGGGATTGTTGTAGTCTAAGTGGGGATTGGTGTGGTCACAAGAAGGATGTGTTTTCCTTTGATGGTGAAGGATTGTGTGCTTTGGGATGTGATGTTGGGGTCTATATGGAGGTTAGTATGGTCATCGGAAGTGATGGGACTTCCCTCATGGGTATGACCATGATCTAGAGGGTTAGGGTACACTATGTGATCAAGACGGGAGAGGTCACAACTAAGAGGTAATTTAGCTCCTGATTCAATGACTTGTCTAAAGACTGAATCTTTGTTTATTTCAATGAATTTCTCCATTAAATCATGTCCTTGTTCAGAATTAATGATAGTGTACGGATCACTAGGGTACTCGAGTTGATCAGTAGGGTCCTCATCAGTTTCACTACTATCATGTGGGAGTTGGGATGACCCTCATAAGAAGGGGAATTGTTCTACGAGGGTTTGGTTATGGAAGGGATTTTCTTTAGTCATTCCCATTCTAGCAATTTGCCTAGCGATGAGAGCCATTAATCTTAACTTAGGACTTAAGGTGGTAGAGCCATGAATTGATGGGATTTGTTTTGGATCAAATGAGTGGCAAAGAGGATACCACTTTGGACTCAAAGGTTTATGGTTTGATTTGGATGATTATGTTAAGAGAGGGATATCAAATCCCAAATGGATGATGGACTTGGGTGAGCTTATGAGTGACTTTGGGATGACTTGGATAGATGACTTGGATGGATGATCTTGATGGATATAGTGATTTTCAAAGATGGGAATAGATTATTTGGATGAATTATGTGGATAAGAGGATTGGTTTGCTAAACTTGGATTAAGTCTATAACACACTGTTTTGGATCCTAAGGATGTGTTGGTGTTGATTAAGATTGCTAGAATCCATAGATAGTTGTAGAGTTCCAAAGGATGGATTATGGGCCCTAGGAGAGTTAAGGGTCCCAAGGATTATATTTTAAGCCCTATGATGGTTAAGGGTCCTAAATGATGGATGGGATGATGTTGGCTAAAAATAGATCCAAAAGTGAGACTTAAATTGCCCAAGGATTGCTAGGATAAATGATGGATTTGGATGACAATGGTTGTTATGGATAAGTTGTATGGATGAGAGATTGGTTTGAGTGGAACAAAGGATGGAGTGATAAGGACAAAAGTTTTCAACGTTTAGATTAATGTAAGGATGTTGCATGAGGACTAATATGGAAAGGGTAATGGATGGGTGTTATGGACTATGGACTTGAATGAACAAAGGATTAAGGTTTGGGAAATGGAATGAGGACTAAAATGTAGTGGATTTGTAACTATGATTGAAATGGGGATGGACTTGTTTTGATGATGGACAAGTGGAGTTATGGTTTGAACTAAGGCAAGATGAAATGGTTTTTTTGGGATGAAGGTTAGACTAAGGTTATGGATTAGAGTTTTTCTAACCTTGGATTCAATTTTTGTTTTAATGATACCAATTGGATAGTTCTTTGAAACAGGCAAAAAGGCTTTCAAAAACATGACTAGGTACAAAAGGTTTACAATCAAGCACTTTGGTATGCATAACACCCAATCAAAAAGACACAAGCCTAAAATTAATCAAGAAAGGAGTGTAATTCCTCATGGGCCCACTAATGATTCTATCTACCAAATGAAGGATAGCTAGGAAATGCAAGGTCATGGACCACCTATGCACCCCTTACCATGGAGGCCAAAGCCTTACCCACGGTGAGCTCTATCTCAACAACTTGGAAGCACATGTGTGAATATATTCTCAGACCTAATTGGTATCTGATGCACCATGAAAAAGGATGTTGAAAGGTTCCTATCTAGGCTGCACAAGCTTCTAGGGGATATCCTCAAAATACTCGAAGGTACGTGAGGCTTGATTCTATGTAATGGTGTAAGATTTAGTTGAAAGCCACCCAAGAATGCAAATGAATGAAGGACAGTAAAGCTAGAAATCAGAAATGAGAAAGAATAAATTATATTCTACTCAATGAGAATGCAAAGCATACAAGAAATGTGATGAGATGCTCATATGAGAGTGATGGGTGAGTATATATAGGAAGACTAAAAACACAAACAATATGGGATAAAGTGAAAAAGTCCCTAAGTAAACTTAACCTAGTGCAAAAAGGACCTAAACGAAGAACTAGCTAGGAAATAAACTAGTTAGATAAAGAACCCCGTTCACACTAACACCCCCTTAAGTGTAACTTAGGGGGAAATGTCTGCAAAGATGTAAAGATAGGTTCTGGCAACAAGGCCTGATGAGGTACCCATGTACAAAAGATCCCCTCAAACATAAAAGGAGAAAACTCATAGGGAAAAAACTCCCCCTGTGAGAGGATGAAGAAGGAAGGGCTAAGTGACCCCTTAGAAGAAATGTCTCGCACCTCCAAGAGAGACCAAAGATGGACATACTTGCTCTTAGTGAAGGGTTTCATGAAAATATCTACAACTTGCTCTACTTTCAGACAATAGCGCAAATCGATGACCTGCTCCTAAATCAACCCCCTGAGAAAATGCATGTGGATCTTGATGTGCTTGGTTCGCTGAGGATGGACTGGGTTTTTTGAGATCTGGATGGCACTTTGGTTGTCATAGTAGATGACTGATGGCTTTTGAAAAGTGATGCCAAGTTTAGTGAGCATGTTCTAAAGCCAAATGGCCTCAGTGGATTGATAGCCCCCGATACTCAGCCTTAGTCGAAGAAAGAGCAATGGCATGTTGCTTCTTGCTCTACCAACAAATGGGACCACAACCAAGGTGAAGAATGTAGCCAGATGTGGACTTGATCTCATCAAGATCACTAGCCCAATTAGAGTCTATGTATCCAATTAAATTTGAATCTGTGCTCGCTGCATAGTGAATCTCATACCTACAAGTGCCCTGAATATAGTGTAAAATGTATTTGTTAGCATTCCAGTGAAGCTCATGTGGCTCCTTCATGAAGTGCAAAGCAATGCCAACTAAAAATGAAATGTTAGGGTGAGTATGAGTTAGGTAGATGAGACTACCAACAAGTTGATTCAAAATGGCATCAACCAGTGGTGTGAACACTTTGTCTCAAGCTTGACTCCAAAGAGAAAGGGAGTCGGTACAGGGTCACAATTAGCCATGTGAAAATGAGCTAGAAGATCAAGAGCATACTTGGGCTACACAAGAGAGATCCCAGAAGAAGTCTGAGTGATCTCAATCCTGAGAAAGTAGTGCAAGAGACCCAAGTCATTCATGGCAAACATACCATGCAAAGCAGTCTTGACACTCACAATGATGGATGAGGTGCTCCTAGTGACAATCAAGTCATCAACACAGAGATCCAAGAAAAGAAGAGCATCCTCCTATCTCAAGATGTAGATATTTGGATCTAAGTGGAACCTAGAGAACCCAACTAAGAGAAGAAAGGAGTCCATCTTGGCATACCAAGTCCGTGGGGCTTGTTTGATGCCATAAAGAGACTTCCTCAATCTGCAAACCAATGAAGAATTCTGAACAAATCCCTGTGGCTGCTCCATGCAAATATCCTCCTGTAGATCCTCATGAATAAATGAACTCTTCACATCCATCTGATGTACAACCCAGCCTTGATGTTACATCCCCAACCTGTGATTAGCTTAATCTTACTCTTACATGGTAATCAGGAGGATTAGTTAAGAGTTTGATGATTTAATATTGTGGAAATATCTGATTTGATCTTTGATTATGAGGTTAATGGCTGATGTTAATTAGTTTTGAACATTAATTAATTTATATTATGGGATATGATAATGATGCATTGATCATGGGTTTGTGGTCCTAATTGTGAACAGGAAAATGTAATGTCCTTCGAAGAAGGGAGGAGAGTATCATCCTAGAGGAAGGGTTAGATGTTGGGAAAACAAGGTTGATTAGTCATCTGAGTATCAGTTTCTATGTCCTTCTGAATCCCTTTGTAAGTTGTCATGATCCATGTCTCTTTTCGTAGTAATTGTGTTCTTTGTGAGTCGTTTTGTCGATGGTGCTATCACGACAAGATATGACGACTAGACGACATTCTTAGAACATCGTCACAAGTTGAGAGATAGTCATGTTAAGAGATGAAGAGATCTCTTGTTGCCCTATTTTTATATGAGGCTACTAATTCTTTATTCCCAGTCATTCAACTAAGGTTTATAGTTGATTTAGAGGGAGTATTACTCAACCTCGACAATCCTAATCTAGTTGTGTATCATCTTTTAATTTCATTTCTATAGTGATAATCTTTAATAATATATATATATATATATATATATATACACACACACACACACATATTAACCCTTATCATTTAGTAAGGGTGAATAATGTTGTGACTATTTTAAAACCTACTATTCAATAATATGTAACACTATTTTGAATAGTAATAATTTTGTTGTATAGTTGGCATTGAGGAGCTAATGGGAGCTTTGAGCTCACCCTAGATAGGCACATGTCACTTTGGATGAGCCTAAGAATATGGAAGCTTGCCAAGTGGGGTGGTAGTTCCCCACCCAAACCGGCATGCCAAGAATGGCTTGATAACAAGTTTTAGTTATCTTTTGAAGAGGACCATTTTGTTTTTGAGGGTTGTTCTTTTTGGTGTGGGGTGGTGAAGCTCTCTAAGGAGGCTCGAGAAGAAAAGAACTCAGAGTAGGTTGAATGGGGACAAAACTGGGATAGCATCGCATTGAAACATTTGTTCAGGTAGAATGGTGGATGCTGTCCCTATTTACCTTCTGGTTTAATAAGTTTTATTTGTGTTGAGCTTTTCATAGTACTTGTATGGTAAAATGTTTCTTGCTTTATAATTTACATGGTGGCACAAGGCCTTTGAGGCCATGACCTTATCGATTTATAGAATATTTTATGGTTGTGGCTCGAGGCTGATACGACCGAGCTCACATTTGCATTAAAGTATTTTCATTGTAGAGGCTCGAGGCCTTATGGCCGAGCCATATCGCATTGTATTCTTTACTAAAACTAAGCTAAAGGCTATGTGGCCAAGCTGTAATGCATTGTATCCTTTATTGAGACTAAGCTCGAGGCCTTATGGCTGAGCTTCATTGCATCATAATCTTTACTATAACTTAGCTTGAGGCCTTATGGCTGAGCTGTAATGTATTATATTCCTTACAATGACTTAGCTCAAGGCCTTAATACTGAGCTTTAATGCATTGTACATCATGTTATAGCTGGAGCTTGAAGCCATTATGGTTGAATATGCATACATAATTCATCATACACTCGTCGAATAATGACGTAGTTAGAACCTAAGGTGCTCTCAGCATGAGAAGTGTCAAACGATGGTAATAATACAAGTTAATGATTTGGCCTGCATTATAACTAATACAGCCACCACGACTGTGGTGATGGCCGATATGACCTTAAACATGACTATGCTTATATCACTCAAATGAAATCTTGATTCAACTTGCATGAAAACTCGACTGTGGCTATAAAGGGGTTATTTAAATAGTCGTGACTGTACTTGTCTACCCTCAACCAAGGAGGTGGTGTGATCATTAAAGATCATAGTTTTAACATGCAGCAACTTGCATGCTTGCTAATTTATTAGTATGGAAATTGTTCTATTTTGATAACTAAGACCTATATGGTTATGATCACAAGATTTTAAACCATTTACTTTACTTATGAGTAAACAAACGAGGATAGTGTTTATTATCAAAAGCTCATAAGGGTAGTTTGAGCTATCAACTATTTTGAAACCATTCTATTTAGTTAAGACAAGGTATGCCTAGAGTATCACGAATATGATTCTAACCTATTAGATAGTTTAAATTGGAATTGTGAACCATGGATACACCTAGGTTGGTGAATATGGTTTGACTTTTGATATGATTAGAAAGTGGAATAAGGTGATGTGGAGTCACAGATTCCCTATAATAGATCTTAACTGTTAATGATAGTTATTGCATCTTATGTATTTAAAAGATATGTTGACTCCTTGTTGAAGAAGGAGAAACTGGATAAGAGGTAAGTTGTATTGCCTTGTAGGTGGCATTAAGTGCCTATCGGGTTTATTGGAGGAACTATTTGTCTTAGGTAATTATATACTTATGAGAATGAATACTATGGTTAGTATGAAACTCTTATATTTCAACATAAATGGAAGTCATCTCTTTACGAATGGCCATACTTCACGAATGAGGTATAAGATATTAAAACCCATGAGGGTACGTGTGATAGAGTCTTTCTAGTAAAACTATCTTATTAGGCTGTTATGATATAAGTCTTGTTGGAAACAAGGTAGATAACTGAGAGGGGGCGTGAATTAGTTATCTCAAATATCTTAACTTTCTTTTCTCTTTTAATAATTAGTGCAACATCAAAACATATAAGCATACATGATCATAAGAATAGAAATAAAATCATCACACATAACACAAGGATTTTTACGTGGAAAAACCTGTTAAGGGAAAGACCACAGGGTGACTAACCCAAGATTGTATTCTCTGTTAAAAGAATAAGAAGTACAAAATGGCACTTGCTAATTAAGGCTCACTGCCCGAGCACACTGCTCACAAGAGGCACACTGCCTACAAGAGACTCACTGTGTACAGAACTTATAGAAGGTAACCAGGTGTTTGAACTGAAGAGAGGTATCTACAAATTTTGGAGGCCAATTCTGGTTAGGCATAATATACTGATCTAATGCACTTCATTCTTCCTCTACTCTAGTGATGTTGCTTTGTCACATACCGGACTTGTATTGCTGCTTCCACACTTATCTCTGCTTTTCTTCGCACTTTATTTCATCATTTCTATACACTCTCTCACCTTCATACTGGAATCCATCTGGTATATATATCCGCACCAAGGATTTCAACAACTTTCTAGTCGGCAACCAAAATACTCAAGATATTTACAAGATACTGATCTGTTGGCTAAATCCATACTTGATTTGTGATGTGTATCAAAAACATAGACATAGAAGTCATCAATTATGTCAGCCAACCATGTATGATCCCTCAAATAGCTTGATCAACATTAATTACTCATCCGGATTAAAGTCTAATACTCTGTCGGCCAGTTCTTCCTCAGTCTACTCTGCCTATCTAGAACCCAACACTTAGATGTTCATATATTTTCCATGTTTTATCACCAGATGCTGAATCTTTGTAATATAGTAGTCATGGTACTCCTCTTGACTTGTCCAAGTCTGCAACTTGTTGAGTTGCATGAGCTGAGAGATCCAGACCTGATTGTCTGACCTTGCTACATGCTCTATTCTTGTTCATCAGACCAAAATAATATTTAATCTGACTTCCGGTATGGGCATACTATGTGTTACGGATGTGTGGGATAGACTTTGTTGCCATCAATGACAACAATCACAAATCCACACAGTGTCTCTTGCCAACAATCTCCCCCTTTGGCATTGATGGCAACACTTTGTGAAAAATGACTAAGTGTCATAGCAAACTCCCCCTTGGCTAATGCTCTGTCTTATGTACTGTTTTACCGGAGTTCCCCCTTAGCTAGATTCCACATTTTTCACTACTCCTCACTCCCCCTTTGACATCAATCTCAAAGGGAAGAATCCGCACACCAAAATTTGCAAAAATTAACCTATACATAGCCGCATAAGTATATATACATGTTATACTTACATATACTTAAGTATATCCGCAAAAGTGGCCTTCAACTATACACATTTTGTTGCCCAGCTCTGCTTCATCCTGTCCAAAATGGAGATGTGACCACTCAACAAAAATGCATATGCTTCTGTCCTTCTTAAGTCTATCGGATCACTGATCCGGGCTGTGGTCTGAGCATCTGTTAAGGCCTCATGCATTGCCTCTAACTTAGGGATAATTATCCCTCTAAGTTCACTCATCCTGTTTATTATATTCTTCTTCTCCTTGTCCAGCCTCTTTATTTCATTTATAATGGCAATAGCCTGGCATTCTTGATTCATTATGGATGTAGTGAGGGGATCAAAATTTTGAGATAAACTTGATAGTTTACCTTCTTGTTCTTTCACCTTCTTTCAATATCCTCTGTCACTTTAGACCAAGATAGACAAAATTTGTACATGTCCCCACCATCTTTAAGAGCATTTTCAAGGCTCTTTATCCCAATATCCAGGGTCCTCCTATCATTGGCTATGAGTCCCTGTACTTCAGTGAATCTCTTTCCCAAAAATTCTTTTCAGACCTTTTTTTCTGCCGATTTCTCTAAAGAATCAAAATGAGTGTTGACAGAGTTTACCAGAGATTTCAAGTTACTGGATGGAGAGGCCGAAGGATCCTTTTGAAAGAATGGCATGATCTTCTCCAGCATCCCAGATGCAATCTTTAACAGCTCGCAATCTTCCATGTGAGACTTCATAAGTTTTTCTTTTCCATTGGCTTGAGCAAAAGATGTTATTTTCATTGTCTGGACCAGAGGGAGGAAATCAAAATTTAGTGTCCTTGGAATAGTTCCGGTTCATCTATCTCCATCATCTCTTTATTCAAGAAATTATTCACTGCCTCTGTAGTGTCTCTTGTCTGAGACTGAGTCTACTTTTCTTTTGGAATCTTTGAACTGTCATCAAAGATCTTCTTTATTTGTTCTTTTCCCTTTACCTCCTCTTCTTGACTCACCTTCTCCTCTTTTCTTCCTTCTCCTTCAGTTTCTGAATCTGGAATGTCTGTAGTGGGATCCGGAGAAGAGATGTTAACTGCTTCTTGAACTTCCTCTTTCGGAACAGAGGAATCCAAGTCCTTAGACTTCTCTTCATCTACCTCTTTTGACCCTTCTACATTTTTGTCAGAAGATTCTTCTATTGATGCATTTAATCCTTCAACATCCATGGTGGAAGGTTCTTGTTTCCTCTATAATAGGAAGATTGAATCTTTTGAAGGCATTCTAGAGGATGTCTTCTGTTTCTCTTGCTACTTGAATAGTTTCTCCAAGCATAAGTTTGTTCATTCTTGCTTTGCTTCGAAACTCATCCTTACAGTCCTTAAAGATCATGTCCATTTGCTTTAGAGTAATAGAAGGATAGAGCTGAATTGCAATCTGTTCTCAAATCTCTGAGTCTTTTGCCTTTGCATTCTCTTTTCTTATTTCAAGTACCTTCTCTAGACTTTTGGGAATTAATGAAATAATTTCAATGAGTGCTTTATTATAAATATTTAGGTACCTAACTGTAGCTTCTTCCAAGATCCTCTTGTCAGTATCACTATATTCATCATAAAATTCTATTACTGGTTGCAGATTCCCATCCACAGTGATTGCCTTGATGATATCATCAATTGAAAGAGTGGGCTTTTCAACAAATTCTTCTGCCTCTTCTTCTTTGTTTTTACTGGAAGAGGATTCCCCAGATGTTTTCTTCTTCTTCTTCTTCATTTTCTTAATTTCTTCATTAGACTCTGTTTCTTCATCATCCTTGTGACTTGTGTAAGACCTTGTGGCTTTTGTTTTCGTTCTCTTTTCTCCCTTTCCGAATGTCTTGACTTCCAGTTTGGTGGCTTTTGAGCTCTTAGGGGTGGCTGGTGCAGAGCTCTTGGAGGATCTAGTTTGGGAGGAGGCTTGTACCGGAACACTTCCTTTTTTTGCTTCTTGTTTCTCTTTCTCAGCTCTTTTTATTTTCTCTTTGTTTGCATCAACTGCCTCTTTTGATATGCCATATCTTTTGGCAATTTCCTCTACTTCCCTTCTAACTTTCTTTTTTATCTCCGGTTGTCTCAGCTCAACATGTATCTTTACACTTAATTCTTGAAAGGTTCCAAACCTTTCTACCTCAGGGTCCTTTGGTTGGCTCAACAGGTGTTGAACATGTAGCTCCAAGATTTTCTCATCTACTTCGTAACCCATTGGCATTATCCACACTGTTCTGGGCTCAACTGCCTCCATTAGGCATAGATCAGTGTCAACCATGAAGCACACTGTATCCTTGTATTTTTCAACTATGGTTTGAGGTATCTTTTCTTTGGCTTGCATCATACTTTGGAAGTTCTTAAAGTATCCCCAAAGTGTTGTGCTTTGAGCCTGAGCATCACCAAGTCCATACATATAGTCTCTGATCTGTATGGCAACCGATTTGTCATTTTGCCAAACCCAACTACTTGATCTGGGTAGCTCATTCATGTAGTAGAAGAATAGACACAGTATTAAACAACCATACTTGAATGAGTTCTTCTTATCCTTCTTGATCTTCTGTAGGTTTTCTAATAGTTGGTTTAAAAGAAGATCACATAGGTCATAATCTGCATTTTCCCTTAACATTTGATATGCTGTATATATTGCAGTCCTAGACACAGAATTCTCTGTGCTGGAATGATAGATCTTATATCTAATTATCATAGAGGCAAATTTGACATCTGGATTTGTGATGTCTTCTATGATCATTGCTCTCTTATCAAACTTAGATCCAGTAACCTCAGTAACTATCTGGTTCTTGACAGATTTGAGTGTAGGCAACCCACCGGATGAGTGTAGTCCAATTACTACCCTAATGACATCTTTTGTTATCTTGAAGGGCTTCATTAACCACATGAAATTGTCATGTATTCTGCTAAGAACATACCGGACCCAATCATTTTCTGCAAAACAGGGAAAGTGGATGCAATGTCCAAAGTGCTTATCCCGGAGGGCCTTGTATTGAGGTTTGAGTTCAAAAATTTCATCTATTAATTGTTTATGATAGATGTCCATCAACTTAGATTCTCCAAATTCCTCAATATTGGCGTGGATGTAAACCCTAACATCTTCTACGTGCAGTACCCCATGCAGGATGCTAGAAAAAGCGCCTAATGGATCAACTTCTAGGGATTTATAGGGGTGTTTCTTGAATTTTGGGCGTGGCCTATCAGTGATCTTAACAACCATTGGAGTAGGCATTTTGCAAAAGATTCAGAGAGAGATTTTCAAAATGGAAGTACCTTTTTACGCTTCAGGGTACGAAAAAAAAAGTGCCGGAACAAATCGCTGGTTGAATTGGATTTTGCAGTTGATCTTTGAGAGAGTTGTAGACACTTTGATGTAGAGCTCTTCTTTTCTTCTTCTCGAAAGCAAATGTGCGAATAATAAGTGAATGAACCCTTTTATCTCTGCGCAAACCCTAAATTCCTTTTGTAATAAATGCACAACTTAAGTCATCTGGTTGCCTTGTTCTGAGAGAGATCTTTTAGAATCACTGAGATGCACTTAGAATCATTTTCAGTGATAATTGACAATGTATCTTCTTTCCTCCAATCATGCCATGAATCCACAAATCAAGATATTTCAATTTTGAATCATACCGGATCTGTCTATGAAAATCTTGCTTTACTACATGGCTGTCAAACTAGATCAATCTTGGATGATTAAATTCTTACAAAACTCCATGCGGATCTTTCATATTTTTACCGAGGGTTATTTGGACATTTTTCTGAGAACCCTTTAATCCACAACATTCCATGCGCCAAATTTAAGCACCAATTGACTGGCTAGGGGAATTTATTTTTCTTTGTGACTCCCCCTGAGCCAAAGCTCATCTATTTAGTTTCTGGAAGGAATATCAGCACCATATTCTAGTGCAGATCCATCCCCAACATTTTCTATA
This sequence comes from Cunninghamia lanceolata, assembly GCA_027924645.1. NCBI lineage: Eukaryota > Viridiplantae > Streptophyta > Pinopsida > Cupressales > Cupressaceae > Cunninghamia > Cunninghamia lanceolata. The sequence goes on from BSBN01000780.1 coordinate 2,603,978, forward strand.
CTCTTCTTCACCCAAATCTTGTTCATCTCCCTTTGAACTTCATGCACATTCACTTTGCCTTTTCCTTTATCTTGATTTTGATTATGATGCACCAGACCCTTTTTATCCTGATTTTTACTTCTGCAGAATTTGGCAATATGACCAGATCTATTGCAATTGTAGTAAACAACATTTCTTTGCAAATTTGACTGATATCCTCTTGATCTGCATTGATTAGCCCTATGTCCCATTCTATTGCATGCAAAGCATCTACCATTGAATGAATTGTTTATTTGCATATTTCTGCATTCATGAGATTTGGGACCATACCTTTTGTAGTTGAAACATTGTCTGGAGAAGGATGGATTAGTCTAATTCATTCTCCTTCTGCACTGAGTTGCTTTATGACCGAAGTTGTTGCAATTGAAGCAGTATCCATTGAAGGATGGATGTCTCTAAGCATTTGGTTGCCTTACCAAAGGTCTTCTAGATCTGTTTCTTTGATTTTTTTATCCAAAGTTCTTCTGACCGGATCTGGAGGTTTCACCTTTCTCATATCCCAGGCCATGCTTGTCATCTACCCTCTTTTGGCTTTCAAGAAGAACTTCAAGTTGAGCTGAGCTTATCTTAAATTTCTCTTTGTATTCATTTGTTGTTTGTAGATCTTGTTTAAGAGTGTCTATCTGATTCTCAAGTTGTTCTTCATTATCTCTAGCTTCTTCAAGATCAGATTCAGGATGCCTGATTATTCTGTCCATTTTGTGGTAGTCCTCTGTCTTCTCCTTGAGGGATTGTTAGAGATGGAATCTCATAACCCTTGATTCCATCTCATGCCTTACCATAATGACCTCTTTTGATAGCTTCTCACATAGCTTGTTTTTCTCATCCAGATCTTCATTAGTATCATTGGCTCCACTCTGACTTACTAATTTTTGAAGTAGTTCCTTTCTCTTTTTCACAGAGATACTCAATTTTTCTTTTAGCTCATTTATGAAATCATCAGCTTGTTTGAGTCTTTCTCTCAAGTTGTTGACTTCAGAGTGGGATTGTTCAAGATCATCTAGGGAAGACTAAAGTTGTTCCTTCATACTATACATATCCATTGAGATTCCCTGATCTTCCTCAAGTTGTTAGGCTCTGTTTAGAGGAACTTAGCTCTGATACCAATTATTGGAAACAAGGTAGATAATTGAGAGGGGGGGTGAATCAGTTATCTCAAATATCTTAACTTTTATTTTCTCTTTTAATAATTAGTGCAGCATCAAAACATATAAGCATACATGATCATAAGAACAGAAATAAAATCATCACACATAACACAAGGATTTTTATGTGGAAAACCCTGTTAAGGGAAAAACCATGAGGTGACTAACCCAAGATTGTATTCTTTGTTAAAATAATAAGTTCAAAATGGCACTTGCCAATTAGGGCTCACTGCCCGAGCACACTACTCACAAGAGGCACACTGCCTACAAGATACTCACTGTCTATAGAACTTATAGAAGGTAACCAAGTGTTTCAACTAAAGAGAGGCATCTGCAAATGTTGGAGGTCAGTTCTGATTAGGAACAATATACTAATCTAATGCACTTCATTCTTCCTCTGCTTTAGTGCTACTGCTCTGTCACATACCGGACTTGTATTACTGCTTCCACACTTATCTCTGCTTTTCTTCGCACTTTATTTCATCATTTCTGTACACTCTCTCACCTTCATACTAGAATCTATCTGGTATATATATCCGCACCAAGGATTTCAACAACTTTCTAGTCGGCAACTAGAATACTCAAGATATTTACAAGATACTGATCTGTCGGTTGAATCCATACTTGATTTGTGATGCGTATCAAAAACATAAACATAGAAGTTATCAATCATGTCGGCCAACCATGTATGATCCCTCAAATAGCTTGATCAACATTAATTACTCATCCGGATTGAAGTCTGATACTTTGTCGGCCAGTTCTTCCTCAGTTTGTTCTACCTATCTAGAACCCAACACTCAGATGCTCATATCTTTTCCATGTTTTATCACCAGAGGCTGAATCTCTGGAATATAGTAGTCATGGTACTCCTCTTGACTTGTCCAAGTCTGCAACTTGCTAAGTTGCATCAGCTGAGAGATCCGGACCTGATTGTTGGACCTTGCTACATGCTCTGTTCTTGTTCACCAGACCAAAACAATCTTCAATCTGACTTCCGGTATGGGCATACTATGTGCTGTGGATGTGTGGGATAGACTTTGTTGCCATCAATGAGAACAATCATGAATCCACACAGTGTCTCTTGCCAACAAGGCTTAAAGGCCATGAATTTTGAATGTAAACCTTGTGATAGGTCAACATGAAACTGTGAACCTAGGAAGGTCTTAAGTTGGAAAACTTGTTTTGGCTACTGACATTTTGAAAACATGGGAATAGGGTGTTGTGGAGTCACATGTTCCTTGTTGCAAAAGTAGCATAACATAATTGAGTGTACTCCCAAGATAGAAGTCATTGTTGGGAAAACTTGATTTGGCTATTGTCATGTTGAAAAATGGAACACAGTGATGAGGAGTCACAGGTTCCTTGTTGCGAAAGCAACCTATTATATTTAATGTACTCCTAATATATGAGATGATTGTCCTAAATTTGGACTAAGAATGAATTGAACCTACCTTTTTCTAAACCTAGAGAGGTTGAACTAAGCACACGGTAGGATGAGACAACTTCTAAGTTGAGTAAGGGTGGTGGACATACGACTACGTTCATTGTGAAACACATATGTATGTAAATATTTGGCTAAAGTAATGCATCTGTCTCTGCATGTATTGTCAGTCCATAGTGCTCCAAATGGCATAATGTCTCCAGTAATGTCATGCATAGTTAGAGTGGATCTATAGTTGCGTGATTGAGAGGCATTATGAAGGACACAACACCAAATACTCAAATGGCTGAACCTAATGGTTCCTTATATCTATACCTTATGTGAAGGGTAGGGCCGCTTCCAGGTAGGAAGTTAAACGGGGGACCGCAGGTCCGTGGTTGGTGGAAAAGCACCGGGATGATGCTCTCCTTCCCAAGCACATGAGACAAGCCAAAGATTATGAAGACAAATGTCAAGAGTTCCAGATGCAGTGCTTTTTCATTATATGACTTATTAGTCAGTTATTATGTATAATTTGATATTTGATGCCTTGAGCATAATTTTGTACAGGCATAGTGAAGGATTATTCAGTAATGAGATGTATTTGGATATTGTGATTTTAAAGATTGTTATATTTTGGTTTAGAATAACATGCTTAATTTAAGAAATGATAATGATTCATTCTTGTTTAACCCTAATTGGGTAATCATGATGTATTTTAATTCTTGGTTAAGATGAATACTTTTGTTAATTATTGAGCATTAAGGAAAGTGATGTTACACTTGAGCTGTAACAATAGCAAGTATTAGGTAAATGGCCTTCATCTTGGCAACAGGGTCAAAGGTCTCTGTGTAGTAAACACCAGGAACTTGAGAGAAACAGTTGGCCACAAGTCATGCTTTAAACTTGTCAATGGAGCCATCTGCTACAAATTTTGTTCAATAGATCCACTTACACCAAACCAATTTTCTTCCCTTAGAAAGTGGAATAAGATCCCATGTTTTGTTTCGAATCAAAGAGTTGTACTCTTCCTCCATTGGTGAATCCCACTCATCAATACTTGATGCTTCATGAAAGGACTGTGAATCTGAAGTTGTGGCAATGTTGGAATGTAGAATATCTTGGTGTTGTGACTGAGTCTGAGTATCTAAAGGATCCCAACAAGAGTGCCTATAGACTCAAGTGTATGACGAGTCCAACGAGGCATGGAAGGGGATGGAGGAGGAGGATCCTCAGCCTCATAATCTAAACTCTGTGAAGAGGAGGATGAAACCTCGTGATCAACTCTGCGAGTAGAGGAAGTTGGAGGAAAATCCTCTGAGTCACTATCATCTGAATTTGTTGTGGAGGAAGGAAGATGTGAGGATGAGACAGGAGAGCTTTCCTCAAAATGCACACTTCACTTAATGAAGAGCTCATGTGTCTCTAGATCCAAGAGTTGATAGCCTTTGACACCATCGGGGTAACCAACAAAGATACAGGGTCGACTCTGAGGTTTTAAGGCCTTGTGCTTTTTTGAAGGAATGTGTGCCCAATGGCCCATGTTGGGGAGCCAAAAAACTTTGAAGTGTCGCACAACAAGTGTCCTGCCACACTAGTCTTCAAATGGAGTGATGCCCTTCAATGCCTTATGCAAAACTCTGTTTTGAATGTGAGAAGCACAATTGATAGCTTCTACCCAATATTCATGTAGTAGAAGAATAGACACAGTATTAAACAATCATACTTGAATGAGTTCTTCTTATCCTTCTTGATCTTCTATAGGTTTTCTAACAGTTGGTTTAAAAGAAGATCACATAGGTCATAATCTGCATTTTCCCTTAACATTTGATATGTTGTATATATTGCAATCCTCGACACAGAATTCTCCGTGCTGGAATGATAGATCTTATATCTAATTATCATAGAGGCAAATTTGACATCTGGATTTGTGATGTCTTCTATGATCATTGCTCTCTTATCAAACTTAGATCCAGTAACCTCAGTAACTGTCTGGTTCTTGACAGATTTGAGTGCAGGTAACCCACTGGATGAGTGCAGTCCAATTACTACCCTAATGACATCTTTTGTTATCTTGAAGGGCTTCATTAACCACATGAAATTGTCATGTATTCTGCTAAGAACATACCGGACCTAATCATCTTCTGCAAAACAGGGAAAGTGGATGCAATGTCCAAAGTGCTTATCCCGGAGGGCCTTGTATTGAGGTTTGAGTTCAAAAATTTCATCTATTAATTGTTTATGATAGATGTCCATCAACTTAGATTCTCCAAATTCCTCAATATTGGCGTGGATGTAAACCCTAACATCTTCTACGTGCAGTACCCCATGCGGAATGCTAGAAAAAGCGCCTAATGGATCAACTTCTAGGGATTTATAGGGGTGTTCTTGAATTTTGGGCGTGGCCTATCAGTGATCTTAACAACCATTGGAGTAGGCATTTTGCAAAAGATTCAGAGAGAGATTTCAAAATGGAAGTACCTTTTTACACTTCAGGGTATGAAAAAAAAGTGCCGGAACAAATTGCTGGTTGAATTGGATTTTGCAGTTGATCTTTGAGAGAGTTGTAGACACTTTGATGTAGAGCTCTTCTTTTCTTCTTCTCGAAAGCAAATGTGCGAATAATAAGTGAATGAACCCTTTTATCTCTGCGCAAACCCTAAATTCCTTTTGTAATAAATGCACAACTTAAGTCATCTGGTTGCCTTGTTCTGAGAGAGATCTTTTAGAATCATTGAGATGCACTTAGAATCATTTTCAGTGATAATTGACAATGTATCTTCTTTCTCCAATCATGCCATGAATCCACAGATCAAGATATTTCAATTTTGAATCATACCGGATCTGTCTATGAAAATCTTGCTTTACTACATGGCTGTCAAACTAGATCAATCTTGGATGATTAAATTCTTACAAAACTCCATGCAGATCTTTCATATTTTTACCGAGGGTTATTTGGACATTTTTCTGAGAACCCTTTAATCTGCAACATTCCATGTGCCAAATTTAGGCACCAATTGACTGGCTAGGGGAATTTATTTTTCTTTGTGACTCCCCCTGAGCCAAAGCTCATCTATTTAGTTTCCGGAAGGAATATCAGCACCAGATTCTGGTGCAAATCCATCCCCAACATTTTCTATACTCTTCTTCACCCAAATCTTGTTCATTTCCCTTTGAACTTCATCCGCATTCACTTTGCTTTTTCCTTTATCTTGATTTTGATTATGATGCACCAGACCCTTTTTATCCTGATGTTTACTTCTGCAGAATTTGGCAATATGACCGGATCTATTGCAATTGTAGCAAACAACATTTCTTTGCAAATTTGACTAATATCCTCTTAATATGCATTGATTAGCCCTATGTCCCATTCTATTGCATGCAAAGCATCTACCATTGAATGAATTATTTATTTGCATATTTCTGCATTCATGAGATTTGGGACCATACCTTTTGTAGTTGAAACATTGTCTGGAGAAGGATGGATTAGTCTAATTTATTCTCCTTCTGCACTGAGTTGCTTTATGACCGAAGTTGTTGCAATTGAAGTAGTATCCATTGAAGGATGGATGTCTCTAAGCATTTGGTTGCCTTACCGAAGGTCTTCTAGGTCTGTTTCTTTGATTTTTTTATCCAAAGTTCTTCTGACCGGATCCGGAGGTTTCACCTTTCTCATATCCCAGGCCATGCTTGTCATCTACCCTCTTTTGGCTTTCAAGAAGAACTTCAAGTTGAGCTAAGCTTATCTTAAATTTCTCTTTGTATTCATTTAGTGTTTGTAGATCTTGTTTAAGAGTTTCTATCTGATTCTCAAGTTGTTCTTCATTATCTCTAGCTTCTTCAAGATCAGATTCAGGATGCCTGATTATTCTGTCCATTTTGTGGCAGTCCTCTGTCTTCTCCTTGAGGGATTGTTTTAGATTATCTTCAATTTCTTGGGTGAATCTCATAACCCCTGATTCCATCTCATGCCTTACCATAATGACCTCTTTTGATAGCTTCTCACATAGCTTGTTTTTCTCATCCAGATCTTCATTAGTATCGTTGGCTCCACTCTGACTTACTAATTTTTGAAGTAGTTCCTTTCTCTTTTTCACAGAGATACTTAATTTTTCTTTTAGCTCATTTATGAAATCATCATCTTGTTTGAGTCTTTCTCTCAAGTTGTTGACTTCAGAATGGGATTGTTCAAGATCATCTAGGGCAGACTGAAGTTGTTCCTTCATACCATACATATCCATTGAGATTCCCCGATCTTCCTCAAGCTGTTAGGCTTTGTTTAGAGGAACTTAGCTCTGATACCAATTGTTGGAAACAAGGTAGATAATTGAGAGGGGGGGTGAATCAGTTATCTCAAATATCTTAACTTTTCTTTTCTCTTTTAATAATTAGTGCAGCATCAAAACATATAAGCATACATGATCATAAGAACAGAAATAAAATCATCACACATAACACAAGGATTTTTACGTGAAAAACCCTGTTAAGGGAAAAACCACGAGGTGACTAACCCAAGATTATATTCTTTGTTAAAAGAATAAGTTCAAAATGGCACTTGCCAATTAGGGCTCATTGCCCGAGCACACTGCTCACAAGAGGCACACTGCCTACAAGATACTCACTGTCTATAGAACTTATAGAAGGTAACCAAGTTTTTGAACTGAAGAGAGGCATCTACAAATGCTAGAGGTTAGTTTTGATTAGAAACAATATACTAATCTAATGCACTTCATTCTTCCTCTGCTCTAGTGCTATTGCTCTGTCACATACCGGACTTGTATTACTGCATCCACACTTATCTCTGCTTTTCTTCGCACTTTATTTCATCATTTCTATACACTCTCTCCCCTTCATACTAGAATCCATCTGGTATATATATCCGCACCAAGGATTTCAACAACTTTCTAGTCGGCAACTAGAATACTCAAGATATTTACAAGATACTGATCTGTCGGTTGAATCTATACTTGATTTGTGATGCGTATCAAAAACATAGACATAGAAGTCATCAATCATGTCGGCCAACCATGTATGATCCCTCAAATAGCTTGATCAACATTAATTACTCATCCGGATTGAAGTCTGATACTTTGCCGGCCAGTTCTTCCTCAGTCTGCTCTACCTATCTAGAACCCAACACTCAGATGCTCATATCTTTTCCATGTTTTATCACCAGAGGCTGAATCTCTAGAATATAGTAGTCATGGTACTCCTCTTGACTTGTCCAAGTTTGCAACTTGCTGAGTTGCATCAGCTGAGAGATCTGGACCTGATTGTTGGACCTTGCTACATGCTCTGTTCTTGTTCACCAGACCAAAACAATCTTCAATCTGACTTCCGGTATGGGCATACTATGTGCTGTGGATGTGTGGGATAGACTTTGTTGCCATCAATGAGAACAATCATGAATCCACACAGTGTCTCTTGCCAACAAGGCTTAAAGGTCATGAATTTTGAATGTAAACCTTATGATAGGTTAACATGAAACTGTGAACCTAGGAAGGTCTTAAGTTGGAAAACTTGTTTTGGCTACTGACATTTTGAAAACATGGGAATATGGTGTTGTGGAGTCACATGTTCCTTGTTGCAAAAGTAGCATAACATAATTGAGTGTACTCCCAAGATAGAAGTCATTGTTGGGAAAACTTGATTTGGCTATTGTCATGTTGAAAAATGGAACACAGTGATGAGTCACAAGTTCCTTGTTGCGAAAGCAACCTATTATATTTAATGTACTCCTAAGATATGAGATGATTGTCCTAAATTTGGACTAAGAATGAATTGAACCTACCTTTTTCTAAACCTAGAGAGGTTGAACTAAGCACACTATAGGATGAGACAACTTATAAGTCGAGTAAGGGTGGTGGACATATGACTACGTTCGTTGTGAAACACATATGTATGTAAATATTTGGCCAAAGTAATGCATCTGTCTCTGCATGTATTGTCAGTCCATAGTGCTCCAAATGGCATAATGTCTCCAGTAATGTCATGCATAGTTAGAGTCGATCTATAGTTGCATGATTGAGAGGCATTATGAAGGACACAACACCAAATACTCAGACGGCTGAACCTAATGGTTCCTTATATCTATACCTTATGTGAAGGGTAGGGCCGCTTCCAGGTAGGAAGTTAATCAGGGGACCACAGGTCCGTGGTTGGTGGAAAAGCACCGGGATGATGCTCTCCTTCCCAAGCACATGAGACAAGCCAAAGATTATGAAGACAAATGTCAAGAGTTCCAGATGTAGTGCTTTTTCATTATATAACTTATTAGTTAGTTATTATGTATAATTTGATATTTGATGCCTTGAGCATAATTTTGTACAAGCATAGTGAAGGATTATTCAGTAATGAGATGTATTTGGATATTGTGATTTTAAAGATTGTTATATTTTGGTTTAGAATAACATGCTTAATTTGAGAAATGATAATGATTCATTCTTGTTTAACCCTAATTGGGTAATCATGATGTATTTTAATTCTTGGTTAAGATGAATACTTTTGTTAATTATTGAGCATTAAGAAAAGTGATGTTACACTTGAGCTCTAACAATAGCAAGTATTAGGTAAATGGCCTTCATCTTGGCGACAGGGTCAAAGGTCTCAGTGTAGTAAACACCAGGAACTTGAGAGAAACAGTTGGCCACAAGTCATGCTTTGAACTTGTCAATGGAGCCATCTGCTACAAATTTGGTTCAATAGATCCACTTACACCAAACCAATTTTCTTCCCTTAGAAAGTGGTATAAGATCCCATGTTTTGTTTCGAATCAAAGAGTTGTACTCTTCCTCCATTGGTGAATCCCACTCATCAATACTTGATGCTTCATGAAAGGACTATGAATCTGAAGTTGTGGCAATGTTGGAATGTAGAATATCTTGGTGTTGTGACTGAGTCCGAGTATCTAAAGGATCCCAACAAGAGTGCCTATAGACTCAAGTGTATGACGAGTCCAATGAGGCATGGAAGGGGATGGAGGAGGAGGATCCTCAGCCTCATAATCTAAACTCTATGAAGAGGAGGATGAAACCTCATGATCAACTCTGCGAGTAGAGGAAGTTGGAGGAAAATCCTCTGAGTCACTATCATCTGAATTTGCCGTGGAGGAAGGAAGATGTGAGGATGAGACAGGAGAGCTTTCCTCAAAATGCACACTTCACTCAATGAAGAGCTCGTGTGTCTCTAGATCGAAGAGTTGATAGCCTTTGACACCATCGGGGTAACCAACAAAGATACAGGGTCGACTCTGAGGTTTTAAGGCCTTGTGCTTTTTTGAAGGAATGTGTGCCCAATGGCCCATGTTGGGGAGCCAAAAAACTTTGAAGTGTCGCACAACAAGTGTCCTGCCACACTAGTCTTCAAATGGAGTGATGCCCTTCAATGCCTTATGCAAAACTCTGTTTTGAATGTGAGAAGCACAATTGATAGCTTCTACCCAATATTCAGGTGCAAGGGAGCATGCATGGATCATGCAACCAACCATTTCTTTCGAGGACCTATTTTTCCTCTTTGCTACACCATTTTGTTAAGGTGTGTAGGTGATAGTATGTTGAAGATCAATTCCTTCAAGAGTGCAAAATTGTTCAAAGCGATGGTTCACATATTCTCTTCCATTGTTAGTGTGAAGAATCTTGACAACCTTTCTAGATTGTTTCTCAGCACGAACCTTGAACTCCTTAAATCTATAAAAGACTTATCCTTTTTGCTGAAGAAAGTAGACCCATGTATATCTAGAATAGTCACTAATGAAGGTGAACAAATAGCAAGCCTTGCTCAAAGAAAAGGATGGAAATGGACCTGCCAAGTCACTGTGAACCAACTCAAGGACTTTTGAAGCCCTCCAAGCCTTCCCTTTGTTAAACTTGTCCTTAGGATGCTTTCCCAAGGCATAACTAGAACAAAATCTATCTAAGAAATTGATCCAAGGAAGACCTATGACCATATCCTTCATGCTGAGTTGTTGAAGATAGAGAAAGTTGAGATGGCCAAACTGCTCATGCCATAATTTGCTCACATAATTTGAATGGGTGAGCAAAGTAATAGAATGTGAATCATGTACAAAATGAGAGAAAGCATACAGTTGAGACACATGATAAACCTTACCAACTTCAAGAAGTGCATTGTCTTCAAGATCTGTGATGGTGACATAATATAGAGCGATTCAACCTTTCTGCCATTTTGGGTGATTTGCTAGATTGAGAGAAGGTTGGCTGATAGATTAGACACACAAAGAACATCTTCAAATGTACCAGTGCCAAAATCAATAGAACCTCTCTCGATGACATCCACTAGAGAGTCATCCCCAATTAGAATGTGGGGCACAAAACAAGGCTCCAACAAAGAAAATTATTCTCTAACAGAACCCATGTGGTGATGCAACCGAGTCAAGAATCCACTATTGTGAAGAATCTGTAGTAGCAACAAGTGTAGTTGCTTTCCCTTTACCTAATTTAGAAGGAGTAGAGGATTGTTGAGCAACAAAAGAAGGCATATTAATGTTGTTCTTTTTAAGAAGATGCTTCAACTCATCAATCTACTTCTTGTGACATAAATGTTCCTCATGACCAACCTTATTGTAGTAGCTACAAGTTGGCCTTTCCTTCTTTTGAGAAATCTTCAAAAAAGAGGAGTTAGAGTCTACTTTTAGGGTAGATGATGATTGTGCCTTATCTTTCTGTGACTTCTTCTTGGACTTCTTTTGTTTCTTGTTAGATTTCCCTGACTCTTTCTTTCCCTTTGGCTAAGTAGCCAACAAAGCCTGATACTAAGATGGCTTAAGGAGATCCATGAAAAGAATCTTCCCCTGTTCATGCATCAACATTTTAGAAAAGGAAGCAAAAGAAGGCATAGTGTATGTAGATCCCATAGTCAACCTATGAGTGTGAAAGCTATAAACAAAAGCTGCATATTCAAGTCCAAGTTTGTTGAAAGTACTAAAGACAAGCTGAATGTCCTTTTTCTCAATGCCACATGCTTTACATTGTTCTCTAAGGTCATTAACCTTTGTAACATAGTCCTGGATGTTGCCAAAAGACTTAGGATCAAGACTCATCAATTTGGTGTCAATTTGATCGTCTCTTACTTCATCAGTTATTCCATATAGATTTTTTTATTTTTCCCATGCATCATGTGAATTTGTACACCCATTAATTTGAAATATAATATCAAGGGAAACTAGACTCCAAAGACAACCAAGAGCTTTTGTATGTTCAAGCATCCATTGTACCTTTTCCTTATCATATGTGGGTTCAGTTACCTTTTGTTCAACTTAAGGTGTATATCCAAGTTGTATTAAGGTGTTCCATGCATTTTGATGCCATGTGTTGTAGTTGTATGGTGTTAGTAATGGAATCTTAAAGTGACCCATTTGTGAAGGAAAAGAAAGCACAAGCAAAAGGAGATGCACAAGCACAAACACACCAAGAGACCCCCTGAATCACTGAATAAAATAAGCCCCCAAAAGTAATATGATTTGACAATTTATATTTAGTGTGGTTACAATTGCCACCATCAAGAATAACACTGACTGGACTTGACTTCAATACTTTTACAAATCCACAAAAATGAGTATATGTTGAAGGTACAATTTTGGCACAATACCAAGTGAAATAAATAGCACCATTGTGAAGTACACAAAAAATCATGCACTTTCAAAAAAATAATCACCTTGATCTGAGGTCGTATGAGAAAGTTATGAAGCTTTGAAGTTCCCAAAATGAGAACTGTGTAGTGTCACTTGTGAACTGAAATTAGAAACCATCTAAACCAACGCATAGAGCACAAAAAATTAGCCCAAATAAAAAAAAGTTGTATTGAAAAAGGAGGTCGTGAGCCCAAGATATGAGTTTCCAAAGTTAAAGTGTAAAATTGAAAACTTCAATGGAGAGGGGTCAAGTTTTCAAAGTTCACCTACCGCCAAATTTGGCAGAATTGTCACTAGATTTGGTGGTTTGACAAATATGGAGTCCACTAGATACAATAGAAACCTGCCTCAGTTAGCAAACCTCCAAATAAAAATAGGTCTCTACTAATTTAAAAAATACCACTAAAGTTAGTGGAGGTGCCAAGATGGCTGCCAAATTTGGCAGAGTCGCTAGAAAGAGGCACATAGGTTGAGGTGAGGGGTTGACTCCAAAGTGGAAGTGAGGAAGATTTTGTTTTTAAAAAAATTGAAATCATGCTATGGGGTTGAACCCCATTAAAGAGGGGTAGGGACTTTAAATAGGCCCACGCCCTTTTAAAAGGGGTTGCAACCTTTACAATGGGTGTCAGGCCCTAGGAAGGCCCACAGGGCCTTGGGTACCCTACACCAGGTATAGGGCCCGCACAGGTACCCAAGTACCTTCAATTTTTTAAAATAAAAATTCACAAATGTTTTAAAAAACTTTTACACTACAATTTATAAAATGATTTTTTGATAAATTTTTGAAACTTTAAAAAATCGAAGTAAAATTTTTGTAAATTAAAAAAAAAAGTGCCTCACAAGCACTGTTCACGGGGGTCGTATGACTCCCTAGACAATTTTTTTTTTCCTCTTCGGGCAACTTAGTCCAAAATCGACAATTCAACAGTTGTTCTTAGGGTTTTTGGGCCTTTTGAGTGTAATAGCAGAGTTAAATTTGACCTAAAATACTTTGAAATGATGACTCCTTGCTAGATCTGGCAATAAACCTCTTGCTTCAAACCCTTGCAGATCTAGCCTTCAGTGTCCAATTGGGACAAAACAGAAGGCAAATTTGACTATCTTAGCTACTTTAGACTCAATGGTGAGCTCATAATGTCTCCAAGAAGCTAAAAAAAACCTGCAACTGGCAAGTCAAAATATGAACGCCCTAGAAACTAGTATTTTCTTCACACTTTTTTTATTCTCCAGACTATCTGAGATGGAAGAGAAGAGCATACTCACGTGCTTTGAAAAACAATAACAGATTTCTAAAAAAATGCTAACCCACAATTCACAATTTCTCTGGTACCATTTAAGATTTGACTGAAAGCCACCTAAGAATGCAAATGAATGAAGGAAAGCAAAGCTAGAAATAAAAAATGAGCAAGAATAAACTATATTCTACTTAATGAGAATGCAAAGCATATAAGAAATGAGATGAGATGCTCATACGAGAGCGATGGGTGAGTATATATAGGAAAACTAAAAACACAACCAATATGGGATAAAGTGAAAAAGTCCCTAAGTAAACTTAACCTAGTGTGAAAAGGACTTAAATGGAGAACTAGCTAGGAAATGAACTAGTTAGATAAAGAACGTCGTTCACACTAACAAATGGAGAAAGAGTATGTCTAAGGCTTGGTGCAAGAGGGTAACCCACTCTCCACCTTCATGATCCCAAGGTATAAAGTTCTTGGGTGCTTAGCCAAAAAATAACAAATGTCCTTTTCCAAGAGGCGTGTCTTTCGATTCACCCCCCACTTTTTATACTCTATCAGAACACTAGAGTTGAGGTCATCCCCTCAGTGATGGAATCCAAGGCAAGCCCCCTAAAAAGAAATTTGGGAAGATAATATTTGTTTATGATCCTCAAGTTCACCTAAGGGCGCAAGATGGATCATACACAAGATATCACTTCGGGATTTAAAAATACGCGTAAATTGATTAATCCAAATCCAAATGTGAAGGTTAATTTTAATCCCAATTTCCAATGTGAACAAACAAGAAAAGAAGACAAAACATACAAAAATGGAAAATGTCTATAATCAATGTCTTCTACAAAACATCCTGTAAAACCACCAAATTAGTAGTTTAAACTTGAAAATCTTCGACACATGAAAGACCATTGCACTCACAAAAAAATTAGGAACACGAAAACCCCACAAAGTTAAGACTTTTTTTTTTATAAATTTGAACTTCAAAGCAAGCATTTTTTAGAGTGAAATTTTCTCCACAAAGATAACCTAAACTAAATTTAGCACAATCCTGACACCAAGTATACATATAAATAATAAAAAGGTAACTAGATCAGGCCATACCGAAGGCAAAGCTTATAAAATATGAGACTCCCTTTCTATGTAGACGAATTACTTGACGAGGAGGTATAGATAGGGGGGTTTAATATCTGTCAATTAGGTTGGTGACACAAGGTAAGAAAAGAACATTTTATTCCATTGCACGAGCAAAGATATATTTTATTACACATGTATGCAAATTAAAAGAGGGGTACCTCACATGTCTTTCTTGAAATTATAGGTAAATATTTGGTTGTCCTTGCTCCCCTTACGCGAACTTTGGAAGACTATGCAATTAATTTTTAATGAATTATTCCACTTTGCACTTCATGCAAATAGAAAGAGCTTTCATCTCAAATCCTCTATGTTTTAACTCAAACAACTTTGAAAGACTTACCAACCAATCAGTTGCATACAACACATAACATTATTGCTCTGTCTCTCATCCAGTAATCTTTTGCAAGCTTGTACAATGTTGAACTCTAAACCTTGTATTCTGCCATGTAATTCCTGTCAAACCTAGGATGGCCTTAACAAATGACAATAGAAGTCAATAAAAAAAGAAACTGAATTAGGGCATATAGAAGGCAAAGCTTATAAAATATGAGCTTAAAGAATGAATAGTGATAATTTCTAAGGGCACTGGAAATTCCAGGGGCTATGACTTTGTAACCTTCAAGCACATGGACGTCGCACAGAGGGCTTTGAAGGAGCCCGACAAGAAGATTGACAACTGGATGGTAGCTTGTGAGATGACTTGCATGGTTTAATAAATAGTTTGGGAAGTTTAGAGGGTATGTGCTTTTTATTTATAAGATTGTAGCAGGAGCTAAGAAGATTTTTTGGAGGAGCCTACCAAGAACATTGACAACACATTCCATGTATTGTAAAAAAGCCAAAACTAGAACTTTCATCCATTAAAAGCCATAATGTTGAAACCACAAAATTAAAAGCCACATAATCACAACCACATAACTTGTGAATACAACTAAAAAAAATAGACAAACATAATAAGACACAAAGAGCTAGAATTCTAACACATATACTATAATGACATAAAAAGCAATAATATCTGAGGAATATCTAAGAAGGAAGTAAAGCAAAAAACTTCAAGGTACATACCATAAAAACCACCCACAGATTCTGAGGCATATACTTTATAAACTTTTTAGAAGAGACAAAGGAAGCAATAATGAATTGACAATAATTGCACCACTTAGAGATTTAAAAATCTAATAAAATATAGGAAAAACGTTTGCTTTTAGGGAATCTATGAATGGATCCTTACAAAGTTCCTCTGCTTTTGCACAAGATGATGTCCTACAACTTGCTCTAAATAAATTTCAAACACCTAAATCTATGCCATATGAACGAAATAGGGAAAGCTGAAATGTGAGCACAAAAATGATATATAAATTAGAGATTCTAGGCTCGGTCCCCAACAGAGTTGCGAAAGATGTAAGCAATAATTCATATTTAAATTAAGAAAACAAATGTAAAAAATGAAAGCTTTCTACTCTAAACTACCACAAACCTCAGAAATAGAAATCAAACAAAGCAAATAAAACTAATTTTGCCACCAATCTCCATATTTGAAAGTAGATTTGCTCCAAAATGATTTAGGATGTGGATGCTTCTTGCACAAATGAATACTATTTTGACAACATGTGGCTAGCATAAAAATGGATGATAAATTGAGAGCATGGAGCTCCTATTTATAGATTTTTGGGGAGAGAAAATCAACGATGGAGATGAGGTTAAAAATCAACTGTGAGTATGAATGAGACAACTTTCCTAGGATTAAGGAGAGGATGAAGGGTCAAGAATGAACTTGCCAAAAATGAAAGACTAGGATTGCACAAGAGTTTAGTGCAACCATCATTTATTCTTGGAAATGGTTGAGAGATATAACAATTTGTTTTAACTATGCAATATGTGTCCCCTTTAATCTAGGAAAAAGTGGAGACAAGGTGGAGAGAATATAGCCTTAGCCATGTGAGATGGCCATGTGAGGTGGAAAAGAGGATAATTAAATAATTAAATAATTTAATTATGTGTGAGAGGGAAAATGACTAATTAAATAAAAAGATTATTTAATTAGTATGTGGGATACATTAGGTGGGGGTAAATTAACTAAATAATTTGATCATTTAGTTAATTGAGAGCAAGGTTGTACTATGACAAATTTAGGTGTCTAAAGTAACAATTAGATTTAAGGAATAGTAGCCTCAAATGTAAGAATTTGAATTTTAAAAATCAAGAGATAAAATCTTGGTTACAATTTTGTTTATAGACAAAATGACATTTAGGATTTTGTCCTTAACAAAGAGACTAATAAAACTACTTCAAAACATAACAAAATAATATAACACCATAAAATAATAAATTAAATCTTGAAAAATAATCAAATTACATATTAAAATCATACATCCAAAACATCATCTAAAAACAAAAATTAAAAAAATTAAAATACACACCTTTTTGCCTTTTCACTATTTTAAAAAAATTCTTAACCTTTGTGCAAAAAGACACCTTTACAAAAATTTATAGGGAGAACGTAAACGTAGAACAAACATGCATACCATAACATATAAAAGCGCAACCCACGAGTACACAATCATTTTATCATATAAAAATTCAACCTCGGAGAACTATTTTTTGGGGGATTCAACCGCGGCAATGTACAATGACTAGGCATTCCACGAGGGATTACATACTCTTGCCCTCTCTCCAGATCAGCAAAGTATAAAAAAGTCCCACACCGTTAAAAATAAGCATTAATAGCGCCATACAGTTAAGTACCTAGTCTTTGGGGCCATGGTTAAAAATTGGGTAAACGTTAATAAAATAAGAAAATGGTGTTGAATAAATTGGCACTAGCATTTACGCAGAGAGAAATTTTATTTATTTTATTGGACGATTGACTGAGCAGCTGCAGTAAGACATGATAACAGTAATTGGATCTGCTGCAGTGCTTGAATTTTGAATTGAATTGAAGAGAGCCATGGGATGCACATTTTCAGGCCTGAATGCTCTCTACGACGTCGTCAATGGCGGAGGCGATGTCTGGATTAACGAAAGGCGCTTCAGAATTGTGAAGCAAATTGGTGAAGGAGGGTTTGCTTTCGTTTATTTGGTTAAAGAGCTGACATCTCTAGCCCCTGCTAAGGAGCCCAAGGATCCCTCCCACGTCTCAGGTTGTCTTTTTTATTTCTCTCTCTCCTTTCATTTGCATTTAAATTATGTTGGATCTGTGAAAATTTCGAAGGATTCAGTGCAATTTCCTGCAACCCTAAAACTTAAGGTACCGGGCAATGAATTTAGGGCACAATGCTGTTGAGCTTAAATCCAATGCAGAATGACAGGTTTAATCTCGTGTTATACCGTGGCTTCAATTTACCTGCACTGCAAGTCTTTAAGCAATTAAAACCTCTATTCAAGTTTGCCTGAGCTGCAATTTATAATTAGAGAGATGACACAAATCGTTTTGACTGTTCTCACTTATTTATACCTTCGATTTGCATTGGAATTATGCTGGATCTGTGAAAAATTGAAGAATTCTGTACCATTAATGATTATGCAACCCTGGAATTCAGGCATATGGATTGAATTTAGGGTAGACTGCCGTTTAAAGCTAAAATTCAGGGCTCAATTTGATGTTAGAAGAGAATAAGCCACACACTGAACTGAAAAGGAGCCGACAACCACAAAAGGGTCGATGGCTGAGTGGTAGAGCACCTCACCATGCATATGAGGTTCTTAGCTTGAGTCCTATCTGGTCCATGCAAAATGTCATTTCGTTACAGATTTAATCTCATGCAAAAGGTCATTTGGTTACAGATTTAATCTTATGCATTTAATGTTAACTATTGTTTTAAATTTTAGTTAATTTAGATCACACTCTGCAATTTAGAATAAGAGACAGCACAATACGTTGTTCTGTCTTGACTCTTCATTCAACTAGTTTTAAAGTTTAATTTATATTGAATTATGCCGGATCTGTGAAACATTGAAGGATTATGTTCCATTTACTGCAAATGATTGTGTACCCTAAAATTTAGGTACAGAGCAATAAATTTAGGGTAGAATTTCATTTAAGCTAAAATTCAAGATCCAGTCTGATGTTGGAAGAAAATGAGCCACATTGCAAATTGATAAGGAGTTGATAAGCAGATAATTTAAAACTTGGTGAGTACTCACGAGCCAGATCTGCTTGGTGAGTTACTTCGCAGAAACTTGGCAGGCGAGTGCTCACCAGGAACTAGCAAGCTAACAGTTTTTTTTTTTCCATTTTTATGGTTTTTTCCCCCATGTTGTTGATTTGAATGATTTTTGAACAATTTTCCTAGCTGTGCATTCTGTACATTTATTTATTATGCTTTTTAACTGTATTTTGCATGTATTTTTTGACAGATTAAGTGAGGGTTCAATGGGAGCCCTCTCCTGAAAGATAAAACTATATACATAAGGCCGACTAAATTGATATACATCCAAAAAAAATTACCAAAGACAAAGACATATAACCCCAAACAGAGTATTAAAAGCCATGAAGGTAAAACCAACATGAGCATACTAATAGGCTGTGGGATTTTCTTCCTTGGAGGAAACAAAAGCATCTGGCTCTAAAATCTCCTTCCAAACAGGCTAAAAAATACCACCTTTTGCCAAAGTTGGCAAATGGTAAGCACTGCATGTTTCCAGGTTACCTTCTTGAATGATAGCTTTCATGTTTTCAAGACATGGTGTGAGATCGTGGCAAAACAGAGCAAGTCATTTTGTCACAGAGCAAGGGACTCATACAATTTCTTCACATACACCGTCTCAGGGGACGACAGAGAAGCATATGAAGGCTCCAACTCCTGAACCTCGCCAGAACCTTCTCCACAATAAACAAATCAGCAGAGGGGATATTTCTCCCCAAAATTCATTCCCTGATTGCTAATTCAGGAGCCCTAGAAGATAACTTAGCTACAAAATCATCAGAATTAGACACACGGGTTTGCATAATCCCTGAGTTCTCCAAACCATCTGGTCCAAGAACCAACTTAATGAGGTGAACAATGGAAAAGTCGGAAATATTGAAAGTATTCCTTAATTGCCTTTTAGAAGTGGCCCCAGCCCTGGGAGCATAGAGCATGGAGCCCTTTGGTGCCATGGAAACTCTCCCCAAACACTTGCCACAAACAAACAAAGAAACAAATGGAACTGAAAATGCAGTGTGAGAATAACAATGCAGAGGAGAAGAGATAAACTTGGCCCATGCGCTAAGGTACTTACACGCTGATCCACACGCACCACCAGGTGTGAAAACTACCAGCATCAAAACAACATAATCCCTTCTTTCAAAAGAATGATTAAAAATAATCATCAGGAGTGTGAAAGCTGGGTTCTATTTGCTCCTTAGTGGATGGAGCTTGTTTCTCAAGCAGCATATGCAGGTCCCAATCCTCCGGGCATATACTAACCTTAGACGAGAAAGGTAGCAAATCTATGCCATCATTTGCCATTGCGTCTGCCACCATTTTGCCTTCTCTAAAGCAATGCTTGAACCCTATGAACTCGAACCTAGCTTGAAGAATCCAGATTCTTTAATAATGCTTTTTAATCTCCCATCTTGTAACAAATCATGTTTTAGACTTTTAGGCTGTTGATAATGAGTAGGGAATCCCCTTCCACTTCGAAACGCTTGAACCTGGAACCACACGTCAACTGCAGCCCATACAAAACTGATAATGCTTCTGCTTCATTGTGAGTTTTGCTTTTGAGAAAGAAAGAAGCACCTTTAAGAAAACTGCCATCCACTGTGCAAAAGGTTATTTCCACACCCACTGGGCCAGGATTACCTTTTCCTGCACCATCGAAGTTGAGCTTGGTATTCCCTGAATCAGGAGGAATCCAGTGAATATGCTTGCAACAAAGCTTTTTTCTGATTACACCATTGATGGGGGGAACGATATTTTGCATGTTATTTAATTTTTTTTTTATGAATATATATTTTTAATTTGTGAGTTTTCCGTGGAGTTCCTAGCCCTAGTCAAAATCTTGTGCTGCTAAGTTTTTACCGAGTCTAAGTTACAAAAGGGTTGGTAGCTGAGTGGTAGAGCACCCAGCATGCACATTGGAAGTCCTCGGTTCAAGTCTTATCTGGTCCATGCAAAGTGAGATTTGATGACAGATTTAATTCAATGTTATATTACTGTTTTAATCAGTGTTATGGAGATGTGTCCCTAGAGGTCCAGGGGACATTTTGGACGTCCATAGGACCATGGGACAAGGACAAGATGAGACCCACACACCTCCATCCCTTTTTTTTTTCAAATTATGGGGTGTCCCTAACAACCTGGGATGCTCTGACGTCTGTGGATGCCCTGATGTTTGTGGGATGGTCAAATGATGTCCCTCAATTGTCCCTAGGACATTAGTGCAAACTATTTCAAACATAATTTAAAAAAAAAGTAAATAGAATCCAGAGATCTACATTTTGTCAACTAGAGGGTCAAAGGGAGTGTTCTAACAGTTCTATTGTTTCCTTGAACTGAAATCAAGAGATCTACATTTTGAGCTTGCCTCAAAATACACTTTTAGCAGCTGAGATAATTTTCTCTTCAAAAAGTTATTAGCATTGTATGGATCCTCAAGATGGGAGCCCAGCTACATGTAAAGAGCAATAAGCAAGATAGGAAAACCGTAATAAACGTTCACTCCAAGGATTTATGGTAGCAAATATAATTTTGTGCAACAGTTCCAATCAAAGCTCAAAATGAACTCTCAACTGGACAAATTTCCTGCAACAGTTACATACAGAGATGAGAGGGAATTCCATCTTTGAAACTAAGGGAAGCTTCAAAAAATCCATCATCTGCAGGAATCTGACTTTATGGGTCCTTCAGACAATTGATCCCATATTGGTTTTGCTGGACCATTGATGCTGCAAGCAAAGTTATTGCCATTTTCATAAATCACAGCTAGCATTCTCTATTTATTTTTGCAGGTAAGCTTCCAGGAAAAACAAGTGATATTAATTTTTTCATTTTTAAATAGAAGTGAATTGTTATATATAATGCTATAATGCTCAAGGAAATAGAAACTCTTACATAGGAAGAAGAGAATCTGGTGTGCTCTCAATTGTCCTTTATATTTAATTATTACTAATTATATTTAATTTATTTGTTTTTAAAAATTCAAATGGTAGTCCAAGGGGTTGAGCTTAATTGTTTATTGAGTTCTGATTGTGAAGACCAAAGTTCAAATACCAAAGGGACATCTAATAAGTGGATTTCTAAGTTGTGACTCTTGGTCTTCCATTGTTGGCTTCTAGTATGGAGGTGGTTTCTAAATAAGTGGATTTCTAAGTTGTGACTATTGGTCTTCCATAGTTGGTTTCTCGTGTGGTTACTTGAAAGGAGCTTGTATTGGTCTCATGGTTGTGCTCGCAAGAGCTTGTATTGGTCTCATGTTGATGCTCAGTTGAACAGAATATTTGTATACGATCAACAATATTAAAAAAAATTCAAATGGTAAATTTTTAAAATTTTTTTAATAGCTATCCCTCTCTGTCCCTGAAATCTGGGAAAATTTTTACCATCCCCACCACAGCCTCACCCCCCCTTCTCCTGAAACTCGGAGACTCACTGGTTTTAATTCAGAGTTAATTTACATCATGCTTTGCAATTTAGGATAAAAGACTTAGCACAATTTGATCTTTGATCTTTGTCCTCACTCAATTAGTTTGAATTTGCATTTGAATTATGCTGGATTTGTGAAAAATGGAAGGATTTTGTGCCATTTATTATAAATGATTATTTTACCTAAAATTAGTAATAGTTGATTAAATTTGGGTAGGATGCTGCATCAAGCTAAAATTTGGTGTTCAATTTCAAGACAGATTTAATTTTATGTTGAAATTAGAGTTACATCACATAAAAGACCCAAGAGAGACTTACTGCAATTCATTCTTCTGTCCTGTCCAAAAGGGAGATGCCCTCAGAGACATCAGGGGCATCTCCCTATTAGGACTTGGGTGCCAAGGATGGCAGGGGAACATTTTGTCCTCCTCCCACTGTCCTCCGGATATCGGGCCTGGGGCCAGGTATGTGTCACTGTAGAGCCTGCTTACTTTGGATTTGTGAAAAAGTAAAGAAGTAAGGGCCATTTCCTGTAAATGTTTATGTAACATTAAAATTTAGGCATAATGCAATAAATTTATGGCATAATGGTATTAGTAGCTAAAATACAGGATTCAGTGCTACTTTGAACACAATATAAATCTTACAATGAATCTAAAGCTGTTTCCAACTCTACTGAAATTCCTAATAATAAACTTCAATTATATAATAATAATCAAACAAGGAGCTAAGCTGTGACACTTTACATTTTGATGCAGTTGTTCTAGTAATCTTTCAAAATTTGATCAGCAGTGAAAATTTAGGTTTCAATTTGTGTTTGAGTTATGCTCTCTCTGAGAAGAAATAAAATATTCAGTGAGATTTCTGGTATATGATTTTGTAATCCTAATCTAAAATTAGGCACAACACATTTATATAGGCTATAATGCTGTCTTAAAATTCAGGGCTCATTTGCAAGACTGACTGGATCTTTTATATTACAACAAGTTTTGAATTTAGAGTTACTTCACATTTTGCAGTGCAATTTATAATACCTCAATGCATTTCAGAAAAGAACTTGAGATATGACACCTGGTATTATAGCATTTAGTTGTAATAAGCAGTTAACAATAATATTTTTGGTTAATTGGTTAGTTGGTGCTTGACATGAATATTTTTGATAGTAGTTTTTCTTGATTGTAGAGGATGGAATGTATGCACTGAAGAAAGTGTTGATCCAAACTGATGAGCAACTACAGTCGGTGAAACAAGAGATACAAGTGTCATCTCTTCTAAACCATTCTAATCTGCTTCCTCTTCTTGATCACTCCATCATCGCGGTGAAGGTTGTGTCTTCAGCACTGATTTTTATTACCTTTGTCTAGCCAATTAAAACTAAATTAAGTCACAGAGATCTTTCTTGTTTTAAAATTGCATCTATTGAAATCCTTTGTTTGCATGGCCTTTGTTAGCATTTCATCAGGTTTTCTGACTATTTGCGAGTTCACAAATTGCAAATAACAATAATTAGTATTAAATTTGTTAATAATATCGATGACATCAAGCCTAGAATGAAAGATAAAATTATTGTCATACCAAGGTACAAATTTATTTTTATCGTAGATGCGTTTAATCTTGCTTGCAATTATTTCCTAAAAGCACAATGCCTGTGGAGAGTTCTCTTTCATTATGACATGTATACAGAAACATTATGGATGCTAGTATTAAGTGCTTGCCTGGAGAATTTCAGACATAATGATGCATCAGGCGGGATGTTGAGAAGATATTGTGATCAAATAGTATGATCCAGTGAAAGTAACTACTTATGTTGAGTGTTTGACTGCCAATTTGATTATTGGAATGACCTTTTGAGTGATTGCTTAGTTCTCATTTTAAGGAGACCCGAGTTACCAATAATGTCTATTAACCTCATTTACTGCACTGTAAAAATGTTTGTCTTGCAGTGCCAACAACTATTTGTCAGCTTTGTTCAGGAAGAACAGAAATAACTAATAAGCAATGAACTATGATATCATATAACTTGTTTGATATTGACTCAGGATGAATATTGCCAGCATATCTAAGAACATAGACAAAAACATTGCAAATCTATAATAACGACAATATTATTAGCACCACACCAGGAAATTGATCTTAATGCAGCTATGAACATGAATTCTTGAGAGGCACTGCAACGTTTCTAGACATTTACAGTTTGTTTTCTCTCAGGGATTCATATAATTCATATTTACCATGAGATAGGGACTGGTGCTGGTATGGGATACAAGGATGGGTAACAGTATGCTATTTTCAAAAGAATTGGGAGACGGGTACTTGGAGACCTCACCCTCACACACACACACACACACACACACACGCACACGCACACGCACATGCACACGCTCGTGCACACGCACACGCTCGTGCACACACACACGCACACGCGCGCGCGCACACACATGCGCGCACACCGGATACAAGGATGGGTAACAATATGCTATTTTCAAAAGAATTGGGAGACGGGTACTTGGAGACCCCACACACAGTTTATATATATAACTTTTTAAAGAATGTATAATAGTAGTAAATAATACTGAAAATCATAAAAATAAAAGAATTAACATTTTACAATATTGAAATAGATGTCAACAAAAGCAAAGATTAATTATATTGATATTTGATTATTATCATTATATAAAATATTACTTTAAATCATAATCACTTGGAGATGGCAGACAGAGAGTGGAAGGGAAATGCCATTAGTTTAGAAACTTGGCAGGTGGTCCTTGGAGATGACTATATTTTCAATCATGTACACATCTTTAGCCTTATTATTGTTTGTCTTCGTACAATTGCCTCTTTGGGATTTGATTAAAAAAATCTGCTTCAAAAAAACTTGTAAATGTTTATGCAAATAACAGAAAATTACAAGTCTATTAGTGTTTTTTGTTAGTTCTTTTAGCTTTTGCCAACCACATATCGGCATTTAGGAAAACCTAGTGTAATTTATATGATATATCTGAGAAACCTCTATGGGAAATTTCCTAATTTTCAAGGGATGCTTCTAGGAGACATATAGAGATGCAAAGAAACTTTATCTGAAGTCTCCTAATGTTTCTGGTATGCATCTTCATATGCGAGTCTCTAGACAGGGATGCGTTTTTGAGATGGGAGATGAGTACGAAGGGTTAGGGTATGAGTGTACAGGTAACTATGGAACTTTTATTATTATCATCATTACATGAGCCTTACATGCTCTGAGGAACCTACTTGCCATTTATAAATGTCAGCTTTGCAAGTGTGATCCATCTTTAATGCTAAAGTCAAGGCCCAAAATCAATGTTTGGAATTAAAGCTCTGTTTATGTTTTTGTTTATTTTCCTAAGGGGATTTCATAAGAATAAGTGTATGTGTACAATATTGTCCCTCTTAGCTCCATTTTGACACAATATCATCCGGTACTAGAAGTCTTCTAATTGTATTACAAATACAAATCTTAATCTTATGTGTCAATTGTAATATGCACTGTAATAAATAAAATATACGAGGTAGTCATGAGTAATATGTGAGCAAGTATTTTGAATGGTTTATTTGTAAGAGAAACTCTAAACATTAATTCCCATTCAAAATTGTAATACTCACGGCAGGATCATCACCGTGTGGGCATTGTACCTCACACTTGGCTGATAACTTTGCACTCTTGGTATCAGCATGTTTACATGAATGATATGCCACTGCTTTCATCTATGTGTTCCTCTGCTCTTTATGATTGTTTTTTCTCTATGTATTCATTATTACACAAATGCTTCATTAAATTTCGGCTCGAGAAAAAACAATCATAAAGAGCAGTGTATTCATTATTACACAAATGCTTCATTAAATTTCGGCTCGAGAAAAATGATCATTATATTTTTGACATTGTTGCTGAGTTTAATGTCATTGACTCATTTGTCATGTCCCCTCTCCTATAGACTGACGCTCATCAATTTGAAGAAGTCGATGTTTAATAAATAATATTATTATATAAATATTTTTAATATAATTAATATATTTATTATATTTAATAAACATAAATACAAATATAAATATTATAATTATTATAATTGATATTTAATAAACATAAATACAAATATAAATATTATATTATTATAATTATAATAATTATAATATATAATATATAAATTTAAATATAAAAATAATTATTAATATTAATATTAACAATTTAAATATTATTATAATTGTAATATAATATTAACACTATAAATATATATAAATATATTATAATTATGAAATAATATATATAATACTATATATAAGAATAGATATATAGTATACATTATATAAAGTAGCATATTATTAACACATTACAAAGGCAGCGAATATAATAATCTATCTCATATGATATAGTTACCTTAAGACTAAATGCAGCGATCATAACAAAGGCGGCGATGGATAAGTCTTGGGCAGTGATCAATTTCCATATATATGGAAATTTACCAAGGCAATGGATATATGGAAGGAGAATCGACTAAAAAATTCCAGTCAGCGATTATATAAGAAACAAAGTCTTAACTATGATGTTAAAGACAACTAATGATTGAGATTAAAGCATCGGCTATAATAAGAAGGGACAAGCGCTTACTAAAAGGTGGCAAAGATGTGAGGGGATGCGACTTATCATAAGTTGCAAGTGCTCGAAGATATAAAGGATCTGTTGATGATGTTTTTGTGACACCACAACAATAGAATAAAACACAGAGTATTCTATCCTCTCTTGAATAAAGCTTCTCAGATGCTGAACTATGTGATCGAATGAGACTGCTCCAAGGTTCCTTTTATGTCAGGTCTTGACTGGTGTGGGATAGACTCAGTGGAATGATGTGATTTGTTGGTAATCACGAGGACTTATGTGGAATTACTCCTTCACGAACATGGAATTCACTCCTGGGACTAGGATTGGTGGGTGAATGAAACTCCTTCGCAAATGGACAACCTGGAACCTACTGCTTCCTCCAACAGAGAGACTGGGATTTCACTGTTTCTTCCACGGAAAGGCCTGGATTTCACTATCTCTTCCAAGGAAAACAAGGCGTAGGCTCTTAGTTCCACTTCCGGATAGGGAATGATTTCTTAGCGAGGTTCCTTACGGACTATTCCTAACGAAGATCTAAAAGAAAATGCAAAAGATGAGGTAAGGGTTTAGGAATCTAATCAATGGAAATGACTACTGTTGAGGATGAAAACTGGAACCAGTCCTCTGCTTCGTCATGCGACAACAACTAGAACTAGGCAGAGATGGTGCAATCTTCTAGGGTAGAGGCAGAGATTTTCACACTGTCTTGTCATGGAACATGGAACTGATCATACAGAAACAGTCGAAGTTAAGCATGGATTACGTTCAGACTAACCATACAAAGTGATTTGCAAGCCATAGATCACAAATGGTATGAACAAATCAACTTCAATCATTCAACAAGAACATTTCCATCACATCTATCTAACAAAAGCATGAAAATACAAGAAAGAACTTCAATATCTTTCAGATTTGCTCCAAGAAATCAATAAGACCATGCCAAAAATCCAAAGAAATATATGAACACCATTCTTCAATGCATATATTATTACTTCAGAAGTCTGTATTACAACAATCCAACTGCTCCTTGGAGTTTCAGCTCAGAAAAATAGTGCAGAAATGAAAATTAGCTACTAGGGTGCTCTAGGAGCAGCAGAATGATGGAAAAAAAGAGAGAGAGAGAGATCCCTAAATGAGGTGCCCTCAGCCTATTTATAGGCTAGCTAGCAAACAAGGAGGTGAAAAAAGATCAGATTTCCTCTATCAACGTGCAAACCCTAAAAGGTAGGTGGAAGTATGTCATAAGACAAGTAGAAGGCTGCCACATGTCCTAGACGTCAGGCTGACTAAGCTGCCTGGTAGGTAGGTGAGACCGGTCAACTGCCCAGCTCGACCTGCTCCTTGGTCGCAAATTTCATGGTGTCCTGGAATCCACTTGTCCTGGTTGCAAATTCCACCTGGAACAGGATTTTGCGACCTGGAATGATTTTCTTCCTGGGTGCACAATCCTGTTCAAGGAACTTTGCTGTGGAATTCCTTCCAGGCTGGAAATCAAGTCAATCCTGATGGAATTCTTGGAGTGATCCTTCGAATTTTATCTCTGTGTTGTATACTTTGGAATTGAAATTCCATCCCTGCTGTATTTCCCTTTGGATTCCTGCACCGGCACAGATCATTGCTCTTGGCGTGGATTCTCGTTCTTCTCGATGGATGTGAACTTGAAGTGTAGCCTCTTGGTTTTCCAAGGATTGATCCTCTTGTCCGGAACTGGAATCCCTGATATTGGACTTTGAGTGATTTCCTTCACAAATCCTCGGTATGCATGTGTGGTCTTCTTATTGTCGGAACTCTTGGATCCTTGAAATGGTCATCATTTCCGGCGCTTGAACTCTCTGCATCCATCCTGCTTGCCTCGAATCATCCTTGTTCATCCTCCTCATGGAACTTATCCTCGTCTTGGATTCCTGCAAAACAAGGGAAACCTTGAATAGTCATGATGCACAAAATCCATAAATGCAATGCAATATGAAATGAAACATGAATGATTTTGCAAGTTTTGATCAATTTCACTTATAAATTCCTGAACAAACAAAGGATTTCCCCCATTCTCTGGCATTCTTCACATTTTTCCTTCATTCCAGGGTTACCAGGTATGGACAGGAGGAATTTCCAGGTCAGGGAGCAATTGGAAGGAGGGAGTAGGATTCCTTGGACTGGAATTCCTCAGCTAGGAATTCCAGGTCTTGATGAAATTTGTCCTAGGGGTGAAATCTGTTCTTTGAATGCTAAAATCTTCCTTGGAATACTTACTTCTGCCCTTGGTTTGAACATGAAATCTGCTTTTTCTATCTTGGATTTGAGTTTGAATGAATGAAATGACTTGGGCGGCCTCTTTATATAGGTGTTTGGACTCCCCCCTGCCACTTGGCCGACCTAGGTTGGTGGAATAAAAAACCTAGCCGCCATACTCCATCACCTAGCCGACTTAGTTCTTTTGTCTTTTTCTCCCAGGGTCGGTGGTCGGGGATTTCAATCGGTCGGGGCATCCACCTGGTCAGGGAATCCACCTGTCCTTGTGCGCATATTCCACTTGGTCGGGGATTCCTTGAGGTCGGGGATTCCTTCTGGTCGGGGATTCCATGAGTGACTGGATTACATAGTCCACTTGGTTGGGGATTCCTTGAGGTCGGGGATTCCTTAAGGTTGGGGATTCCTTGAGGTCGGGGATTCCTTCTGGTCGGGGATTCCTTAAGGTCAGGGATTCCTTGAGGTCGGGGATTCCTTAAGGTCGGGGATTCCTTGAGTGACTGGATTATGCGACCATGGATAACTTCTTCCTGAGTCTGGACTTCTCTCTCAGACTTTCTTTCAAGTCTTTTTGTCAAAATTTTGCTAAGTCTTGGAAATTTTCTCATGTGGAATCTCACTCAGACGGAAGGTTGCTTCTTTCATTCTGGAGAGGAATTATCGTATTTTGCAGTTTTGAAAGGGAACTGGAATCCTGTTGTCTAGGAGCGCAAATTCCATCTGGGTCAGGAATGTGCTACCTGGACAAAAAACCTCTAGGAGCGCAAATTCCAAGGGGAAGTGGATTTTGCGATCTGGACAAAAAGATCTCCTGGGCGCAGATTCCACCCTTAATTGGATAATGCGACTTGGACTTTTGAGCCTAATTTTGACTAAGGATTTGTCCTCCTGTTTCAATTTTTTGGCAAAGGGTGAACTTTAGTTCGTTTCATCAGAGGTTCAATTATTAACATGGGATCCAAAGCGAGGTGTTCACTCTATCCCCTCAGGGAATTTCAATCTCCATGGTGAAATTTTCCTAATAGACGGTGAATTATTCATTCAGGGACTCGCAGACTAGTCCAGGAACAATTTCCTGATGAGTTGCATAGTCCAGACTGGACAGGAATGTGGACAGGACAGTCCTGATCCTGGGGAGCATAATCCAGTAGGTACTGGATTATGTGACCAGGACAAAAATCATCCTTGGGCGCATAATCCAGTACCTACTGGATTATGCGACTAGGAAGGAATTTCTTCCTTGGGCGCATATTCCAGTTGGTACTGGAATATGAGACCAGGAATATTCTTGTGCATAGTTTCTAAGTCTTCCGGAGGGGGATTGAATATACAATGTTTTCGAAATTGCTTTTTTTTTTTTTTCTGAAAACCTTATTGATTGAAATTCCTCCGAGGCAAAAAGTCGCAGTTTTCAGGGTGGATCTTGGAATGGAATGATCCTTGAATTCCTTGTTTGCAAATTTCATTAAGTGAAGGAATTTTCTTGTCCAGAGGCACATTTTGGAGTGGGTCAAGGAATGTCTAGTTCAGGAATGTTCCCGTCAAGGAAAATCCAGTTCACGAATTCCTTCCTGAGGATCTTCCAAGTCTTAAGTTGGACTAGGCCTTGGGTTTTCCTGCCTTAAACTGTGGAATTTCTATTCACTCCTGATGAAGCTTCTCGATATTTGAACGAGGATTTATACCTTGGAACGAGGAACTGCCTCATTTATCATGGAATCCTTGAAGTCATCTTTGGAACTTTCCATTACTTCAAGTCAGGGATCGATGAGTTTTGCCAAGGAATGACAAGCCCTCAGTGCACTTCGGACTCTGGATTTAGAACTTTGGAACAAAAATCATGGTGGGTTTTGGAGCAGGACCCTAGACAGGAACTTAGGACAAAGACCACCGGGATGGAATCGTCAACGAGGACCTCCAGACTCTGAAGTTTGAAACAGGGATTGGAACTGTGGAATGAGTGAAGGACTTAGACCGTTTTTTATGGAATGGACTTATGCCATGGATTGGTCAGTTCTGATCGATGAATGATAGTTAGGGTTTCACTTATCCTCAGGGAATTCACTATTTCAAGCATTCCTAATGTTCCCTGTGAGCTGACTGCTCGGACATTCTTTCCTAGCTTCATGGATCAGGGCAAGAAATTGCAAGATCAAAGCAAAAAGGATGGCGAAAGCGAGAAAAAAGGGGGTCCCCATTTGCAATGGGGCGATGTGTGAAAACGTCACAACAGGATCGTAAGGAGAAGGGGAACCCAGGACAATCTACACATCATCTAACATTACACAGAAGCATCGAACATCTTCATCACTAAGCATAACACAAACAGCAATACATATCATTTAATCAGCAGCATAAAAGCAACTCAATTATTAATTGAATATGCAGATCAGCCCAGCATATTATCCAATGTATAGTAATCTGCTCTCATCTGATCACCATCGAGGCATATAAGATAGGAATTCTATTACGATCAGCAGAGGTTCAATGTTATGGACAGCAAACTATATAAGGAGAAACAGAAAATGCTCTTCAATATATATATAATGATGGGAGGACAAGTAGGCATTCGAAGATCATTCCTCAAGCATTAAATATCTATTATCAAACAGAGATTAGTATTCATGTATATATATATATATATATACACACACACATCAGCATTCCAAATATCACTTGAAGGAAGAATAAACATCTCATTTCTAAATAGATTGGATCTCATATCATCTCATACATTATTATCATATCAAGCAGAGTTATTATGTATATTACACATATATCAGCTAGTCATTCTATCAGCAATCTAGTTTCAAGAAGACAAGGTATCTTATATAGTCTCTTATACAAGCGCTTATCGCCTCTATTCCAAGCAGCAGTATATCCAGTGTTATATCTGCAATTATATCAGCTATTCCAAGCAGCCATCACAACAACTTACAAGGTATTCTTATCAGCATTACTTATATGATCATATGATCCTCATTATCAATCTAATCAAAGAATGAATATATATATATCTATATTGAGATAAAGCTATTGGAGCATGGTATTGCTATATATATATATACATTATCCATCCGATAATGATGGTGTGAATCTAGTTCCTATTGAAGGAACAATATGCATAAGAAAGTATTATCTTTATGATCCATAGGATCACTAGAATATTGTAAATCATTCAAGAAGACGAATTCATATTGGTACGATCTCTCTAACCCTATTCATGCATAGTACAAGGGGATATTGCATAAAGATCATATCTCCGTAGCCTCTATTACTTCATCCAATGAGGAATCATGGGTATTGTAGGGAAAGGCGGAGTAATTCCATCCCCTGTATAGACCCCAATGGCTGGGATATAGTTCCCGAAGTTGGGTCCTGAGATCTTGTATCGATCCCAAGGGTTGGGACATAGTTTTCCGAAGCTGGATCGGAGACTCCGTGTATAGACCCCAAGGACTGGGACTTAGTTTCCCGAAGCTGGGTCGGAGATGGTTTCAGCGCACCCTAGTCATGTAAAGCCTAATTCCTTGATGAAGGATAGGAGGGGAAGATATGGATCTTGATATATGTTTAATATTCACCTTAATGTACTTAAGAAATATATTATAGAATAGTCATCAACATTGAATGACAAGAAGGAAATGAACAATCCTTTGACAAGAATGAAATGTTTATATTATCTTTGATCTTATTAGATACCATCATTGAAATTTATTGATCTCTAATGTTACTAATGTTTCTTTGAGAATCACTTTTGAATGCAGATTCAGGTTTAAGTGCTTCCACTAAAAAGGGGACATTACATCATTGGTGGGAATGAGGAGGGCACCAGTTATGTTTTGAATTCATACAAAGATATCATGAATAATAGACGTGAATAAGAAAATTTGCAGGATTTTTTGTAAAAAATGGAGAATCATTGTGTGTAAGAGAAATGTGAGGAGGCCATTGGTTAGGATGTCTTGACAAGCTTGGTGCATGACTTTATCTTTGAATTAGATCTTTACCCTTCACTTGAATAGATTGACAAAGATGAAGTTCTCCATTCATCTTTTAAAGCTTGTCAAAGATTTATAAGGGTGGGATAGAGGTGGAAAGAAGGTAAGTGTGGCTTGGCAAGTTTCTCAAAGAGGAGACTAGGTATCTTGTTAGTGTAGATGGTGGCATGGAAGAGGACTTTGTGGGGTAGTGTTTGAATCAACCTAGGGCTTATCGCACGAAGCACAAATATGTCTGCAACAATGATGGTCTTTAGTAATAGACAATCTTCTTACATTCAATGGGAATATAAGAGGCGAGGTTGTAATAGTGCAAGTTGTGAGATCATTTGGATCATAGATGACCAAGATGATCAGAGTTATTGGGAAAATTGATCATGTTGAGAGATCATGAATAACTCCTCTTGTCCTACTTAAGAAAATAGGAAGATCGAGTAAAATAATTAGAAAAAGAATTTAGGTTTTTATTAGGTAATAGTAATTTTTTTGTGGTGAAACTGATAAATTATAAGACGATCATCTCTAATTAAAACTTCTCAAGAAGAAAATGGATATGATGGTCAAGGACAACCTTTAGAAGATGTGTTTCTTCGATGGGCTCTAACCAAATAGAAGAAGCTGAAGTCCATACACTCCACCTTATGTGAAGAAATAGTGAATAAATCCTCTATGTTGCAAAACAAGAACCATCTTTGTTTACTATTAAATTATAACACTACCAATAGCAATATAAATAGAACATAACAAATACATACCAATTGATTGTAGATGAATAACAATGATTGCTTTATTCTAGGGTAATGCTTGGACAACGAAAATGTAGAACAGGAAGGAGTAAGGACCATATATAAGATTAGATTGCCTTCCCTAACTACGAGAATCATATTTAAAGTGCCCGATGGTTTCCAGGTAGACCACAACCATTGCA
Source organism: Cunninghamia lanceolata (assembly GCA_027924645.1). Classification (NCBI taxonomy): domain Eukaryota; kingdom Viridiplantae; phylum Streptophyta; class Pinopsida; order Cupressales; family Cupressaceae; genus Cunninghamia; species Cunninghamia lanceolata. The sequence goes on from BSBN01000780.1 coordinate 2,637,956, forward strand.
ATCACTTACAAATATTTCCTAGCAACTACCCACAAGCTGACAAGTAATCAACAAATTAGTCGGCTGCATACATACTAACAAAATGTAACAAGTTCAATTTATGCTAACGACATCACGTCCCCTAAAAGAAAAGTCAGATTTCTAGCTGACAACTAGAGAACAGAATGATACATCACATAATATCAGGAAAAGTTTTCCATATTTTTGATGGCAACAAAGAAGAGGAAGGCCTGCTGACTTGTTGATGTGTCTTGTGTTCAGCTAGAACAGCATTAGCAAAACTTGAATGTTCCACAACAAAGAACTGATTGAGACCCTAGTAATGCTGATTGTCTTGTGCTGGATATAAAAAGGGAGAGTTGCTGATTGCACTATGTTGAATGTGTGTAAATTTCGGCAAGGCATACATTGAAATGTATGGTGAATGTATCTACCATTTTCTGTACAACTGAATCAATTTTTGTGAACCATACAAGCAATTTACTAGACAATTAGAGTGTGGATTAGACTCCCAAGAAGAATCTTCACTATATTGCTCATAGTTTGAAAATGCAGACTTGGCAGCCCAAAATTTTGACTCGGACTTGAGACTCGGCAAAAAACTTGGCAAAATGCGGCAAAAGAAAAACTCATAAATACACACCCCAAAAAAAGAAATTAATGCATTTAGAGAACACAAAAGTCTAATTTGACTATTTGTCATAATTCAAACATTACATGTGTCATTGATCCTCAAACTCTCAAAATCTGAAATTTCATAGTTTCAAAGTCGAACAATACACTGTAATACAACAAAATTATAAATAATAAATGTATAACAACACTTTAACTATTTACATATGATAATATGTCAAAAAGTAGCCAAATACAATCTACATCTTCCTCTTTCCTCTCCTAGTTTAACTTAATTTTTTAGGCCTTGAACTAGTAGGTAAGTTGGTATCAAAATTATGACGGATTGTTTCCTTAAAATTGTTTTCATTTTCCTCCATTACATCCAATTTTGCTGCTTTTTCTGCTCCTCTCTCCAATTCTGCAAGATCTTCATTAGTAAGTAGGACATCACTTTGTTCTTCGATAGTCCATTCGGCATAAGGATCGATGTCATCATGAGAAATACCCTCCACCTTTTTGGTTTGAGGCGAAGGTTGTACTGAACGAAGATAAAGTCATTCAGGTGCTCCTAGGTCAACTTGTTTCTCTTCTTCATGTGAATGCTCTCAAATATGTTCCAATTGCGTTCACACCCATAAGCACTATAGGGTTGGGACAAAATACAGATAGCTAGCCTCTGAAGATCTGGTGTGCTAGCACCGTAATTCTCCCACCATAAATCTACAAAAAAACATTTAAAAAATATAAGAGTTAGGTAAAAAATTTAGAGCTTGTTCAAACTTTCAAGTTTCTAGTTTCCACTTGTAGTATTGAGCTAAAAATTAAAGTATTATTTTTTACCTGGCTATTGTTTTTCCCTCCTTTGAATTGCTTGAGATGAAGAAAAGAGCCTCCCCTCTGCACCCTTGTAGACCTTCAACTCATCAAGAACTTTGTCTCTTATCTCATTGTTTGGCACCATCCTATCAATGCATAAAACAACACCTACCATGACCTTCTCATCGGCCCTAATTGTATTAGAGAAGTAGAACTTTGGGAGTAGGCCAAGGTGTGTATCGGTTGGTGGAGTTGGTTTGTCCATCTGCAATCAATGATGCGCCGAATGATTTCATATTTTCTTTTGTTTCCACCATAGTAATGCAAAATGACCTCTTTGGCCTTATCCACGGCCTCATAGAGGAAACCCATCGGCATGCCATCCCCATCCACCATACGAAGAACCTTGACCAAAGGTTCTCACTTAAAAAATTGAAAACATATTTGAATTTATTACAAAATTAACCCCCCCCTGTCACCCCCAAAAAAACAGCAAATAGATAATTTCATATAAAGTTTATGTTTGTATTTGTTACTTTCCTTGATTAACTCCTCTCAATTTTTGTTGAATAACTCATCAAAAATTGTTCTTGCAGTCTTCTCCCCTTAGACTTTTTTTGGAATATGGAAACTCCATTCAGGCATCAGACACAAACATTTGCTTGAGAGAAGGGATTGTAGTAAGAATGCTTTGCAAAGTGAGGAAGTGGCTAGCAAATTGTGTCACTCTCGATCACACAAGCTCCTTGCCATTTGTGTGCTTTCTCATCAAAGAAAGGACCCAAGTATTGTTGTAGATAAATTTGGTAACCTGTTTAGCATCTTCAACCACGCTTTTGATCAATCCAATCTTCCCAATGTCCTCTAGCATTAAATCCAAGCAATGTGTAGCACAAGGAGTCTAACAAATGGTAGGATGCCTTTCCATAATAAGTCTCCCTATGACCACATATGTTGTTGCGTTGTCCATGATAATTTGGACAACATTGTCAACCACAACCTTTTGGATCATCCCGTGCAATAGATTGCATAAATTCTCAGCATTTTTGACTTCGTGCAAGCCATCTACAGACTTCAAGATCACCAATGTGCTATTAGAAGCCAGTAAAAAGTTAAGGAGAGTCTTATTTCGCTCATCTATCCATCCATTTGATAAGATGCTGCAACCCTTTCTTTGCCATACTTTCTTTTGGTCATCAACCACAAGTCGTGTATTTTTTATGGCTTCCTCTAGCAATGCCCCACTCAATTCTCTAATTGTTGGAGTCTTAAACCCCTTACGAGCAACTGTCAATGCATTCACCAACCCTTCCCAATATGTGATGTTCACCACATTGAAGGGTAAATTATTGTAGTACCAAAAGATTGTTGTTGCCATCCTAGCCTCATGGTGTTTTTCCTTATTCCAAGTGGTATCTTCAAGCGAGGGTTGTGGTCTTAGAACATTGCGTGGAATAAAGAAATTTGGTGATGATGAAGGAATGTGGCCAAAAGTAGAACCATTAGGAGTCCCACTAGTAGAGGAAAGCGGATGACGAATGTTTGGGCCAGCAAAGAAATCTATAGATACATTAGGATTAACATTCATCATTGCTACCATTGCATACTTTGTCCTTTGCTTTTATATTTTTTTTCATTTCAAAATTGACAAGTAGGGCATCCATTATTCTTGTAATCTCTTCGAACACATTAGGGCATGCTTTCACATCATGTCCGGGTAATTTAGCATGAAATAAACACCCCCAATTTTTTTTGAAATTTTGCACTAAGAAATTGCAACAATGCAATGCCCTTAACACTTTCTGATCACCTAGTTCCTGGAATGGGCAAGGTGAGAGCATACAGTGTATAGGACCACACCCAACTATCTAAAATGCAGCATCATGAAGTTATTGCAACTAACTAAAGCACACAAGGCGATAGGGCCAGCCAAGTCGTCACTTATTCAGTGGAGTGTGTTTGATGCAAGAAACTGAAATGAAACACACTAGGTGGCAGAGTCGACCACTTCTACGCTTATTCAGCGGAGTGTGCAATTACGACAAATTAAATATTCACACAAGGCGGCAAGCCATCCTTATCTACACTTCTTTAACGGAGTGTGCATTTACATTAGAATGCAAATATGAGACCACTGGCGGTACAATCATCCAGGGTATTACAAGAAATGAATATTGGAACTAGATAGGATATAACAATAAACAAATGGCTGCAATAATATTCTTCATTAATCTGATTCAGATTGATCAACACTGCTGCAACAAATTATCAGAATAATAAGGCATTGGAAATCATTCAAAATCAATATTAAATCATACCCATTGAAGCTCAGATGTTGCAGATGATGGAGGATGCCTCAAACTCACTGTAAACACACTGAAATAATTGAAAATATTGAACTCATTGTTCTGATATAAAAATGCAGCACTGTAAAATCTGAAAATGCATAGGGAACCTAACCACCATGCCCAAATTCTTTCAAAACTGAGTAGTTCAATCCCAAACCAAAGCAAACTGACTACTATTTTGGGCGCCACCAAATAGCCAGAAATAACCATAAAAAGAGAGGCGCCTGGGCCTCAAAACATCACGCCTTCACCCTACAGCTGGTACGGCCTGTACCAGGAGCTATGACCAGCTTAGAATGCAGATTTCTCCTCAAATAAAACTTCAAACAGCAGCTTAAAACCACTGAAATCCCTGCACCTTGATCAGATGGTCATCAATGAGGATTTGCTCATCCAAATGATAAGGTACGACCAGCAGGGAAGCTTTAGAACAATACGGCCCAGCATGAACATAAAATCTTCACACAACACTACCAAAATGCATTAATCAAACACCTTCACTACCAAAACTCCTCACACAACGACAACACCAAAAATTTATCGGAAAACATCGAAAATCTCCGTTACAGCTCAATGTGATTCCTGAAATGAAACCGCCAAGACCAGCTAGGGGGTTTTTGTCCCCAAAACCAATATTTTCGAGAGGGTTTTCGTCCTCAAGAAAATTAGAGATGAACACAAGTTCTCTCAAATGCAGAAGCAAATTCTCGTAACATGTCTAACCTCAACAATGAGCTCTAGATCTCCTTTTATAACTTTTTCAAGAGAATAAAATATTACTTTATTTTTCCCTCCAAAAGCTTTTTTCAAAAATAATAATTCATTTTGTGTGCAAAGTCCCCGTATGCCCCCTTTAGCCTAGTCCCTCCTTAATGCACAACTTTAAAACCTTTTAATTAAATAATTACACATAAGTTGCCTTTATGAATAATACTTTTTTCGACAACTTAATTAATAACTATTTAATAATTTTAATTATCCACCAAAGTTGCGGAAAACATCAAAATAAATCAAATATGAATTTCTGATCATACCATAATGCTTCTGAGGACTAGGATGATGAGCTGTGTCAATTGGGTGCCATTCTAAAAATAGCCGGCTTCTCCAAGAAGTGTGGAGAGCTCACAAAAGGATGAAATTGCATTCTGAAAGAATCATGGGACTCATTACGGTCTCTTGAACTCACTGACATGAATAAAACCATTGCTTGATCATTCCTGTGTTCTCCAAGAAAGTTGGTGTTCTCCCTTCCCCAACCAATTAGCCTACAGGAAAACTCGAAAAATAGGTTGACGGTTCTCAAACTGATTATGCATAAGAAGGGGATATTATAGTCCTCCCTCCCCAAAATTGTTTGTCCTCAATCAATTGCAAATATGGATGTTTCAAAATCTGCTCACTCTCCCATGTAGCATCCTCAACTAGGAGATTCTTCCACTTAACCAGATACTCTTTGATACTCCTCTTCCTCAAAGTACGCTCCCTGAAATCAATTACTGCTTCAGAAATCAGGATGGTTTACCTTCTTCGTTCAAAGGAGGTAACTCTGAAGAAGCAACCACATTGTGCCCAAGCGCCTTCTTGAGGCGTGAAACATGGAAGACATTATGCTCTTAACTATCTTCAGGTATTTCCAACTCATAAGCCACTTCTCCAACTCTCCTTTTGTTCCTAAATGGACCATAGAATCGTGGCTTAAGTTTCTCCGATCCACTCTTTTTGAGAGTAGATTGCTTGTAGGGCTGCAACCTCAAATACACCATGTCTCCTATTGCAAAAGTACGTTCAATGCGGTGCTGATCAACATACAACTTCTGCTGATTTTGTGCATGTTGAAGGTTATCTTTTAGGATTTTAGGATGTCTTGATTCTGCTGCAATAAATCCTTGGCTTGGGGAACTCTACTATCACCAAACAAGAGATCAATGAAGCTAGGAGAGACATTTTTATTGACATGTGATAGGTAGAGTTGTAACAATACTCTCCTAAATGAAGCTATCTTATCCAAGCTCTTTGCTGTCCTAAAACATAGTTTCTTAAATAACCCTCCTCCCACTTGCTGACAATCTCTGTTTGCCCATCAGTTTGTGGGTGATAACTGGTACTAGGAGTGAGTTCTGTCCCACTCAAACTGAAAAGTTCTTGCCAAAACAGACTTAGGAACCTCCTGTCCTTGTCATTTACAATGTTCCTTGGCAAGTCATGTAGTCTAAATAGTTCTTTGAAGAACAATTCAGCCACTTGAGCTGCTCTAAAATCTGCAGAAATAGCAAAGAAGTGTGCAAATCTTGTCAACAGGTCAACCACAACATAAATACAATCCTTCCCTTGCACTCTTGGTAACCCAGTGATGAAATCGATGGAGATGCTTTCCCACTTTTGGTTGGGAATAGGTAAGGGCTGCAACAATCCAGCAGGGAAAGTGTGTTCATGTTTGTTTTGTTGACACACTTTCCTTCTCTTATATACTCAAGAACATTGTTCTTAAGCCCCTTCCATGAAAATCTTTCTCGAATATGCTTATATGCCTTGAAGAATCCTTGGTGACCAGCGAAGGGAGCATCATGGAAAGTCCTCAAAACCTTCTCTTTGAGTTTAGATTCAGGCACTAGAAGGATCCTTTCTTTGTAAAGGATCAGGTCATTCACCACTTTGTACTTCTCATCTTGCAATGATCCTTCCAAAATACTAGAGGCAAAAGAATTCTTGGCATACTCAACAAGAATTTGCTCCTTCCAATCAGTAGTTATCTCCATCATAGAACTCAAATGTGGCTTTCTTGACAAAGCATCAGCCACAACATTCTTTTTTCCCCTTACATATTCTATGTCAAAATTGTAAGCTTGCAGCTTACTCATCCATTTCTGCTATCTTTCATTGAGATCTTTTTGATTGAGGAAGTACTTTAGACTATTATGCTTTGTTTTAACAATGAACTTCCCTCCAACCAAATACTGTCTAAACTTGGCCAAGGCGTGCATGATAGCAAGCATCTCCTTATCATAGATGGAGTAACTGTTTGCTCCCCCTCTCAACTTTATGCTTTCGAAAGCTATTGGATGCTTGTTTTGCATTAGTACTGCACCAATAACTTCTTCGGATGCATCACACTCAAGCTCAAAGGGCTTGGAAAAGTCTGGGATGGCCAAAACATGGCAAGTACTCATGATTTGCTTGAACTGATCAAATGATTGCTGTGCTGTTGTAGACCATGCAAATGCCCCCTTTTTGGTGAGATCAGTAAGTGGGGCAGCCAACCGTGAAAAACATTTCACAAATCTTCAATAGAAACTGCAAAGACCAAAGAAACCCTTCAAATGAGTGAGAGTCTTTGGTGGGGGCCAATCCAAAATAGCCTTGATTTTTTCTTGGTCAACTCTAACACTCTTAGAGCTGATCACATGAACAAGATACAAGATTTCTGTCATAGCGAACTCACACTTAAATTCCTTTGCAAATAGTGACTGTGCTGCATGTGCTCCTCCCAAGTCTTATTGTAAATCAAGATGTCAGCAAAAAAAACCAAAACAAACTTTCTGAGCTACTGGTTGAAGACTTGGTCCATACAGGGTTGAAATGTTGTTGGAGCATTTGTTAAGCGAAAAGGCATAACTAGGAACTCATAATGCCTAAAATGGCATCTGAAAGCAGTTTTCTCAATGTCTTCTTCTCGAACTCTGATCTGGTGATATCCAGACTTTAGGTCTATTTTTGAAAAATAGACAGCTCCATGCAACTCATCAATCCTTGGTATAGGGCACCAATTCTCGATGGTCTTTTTGTTGAGGGCTCCATAATCTATGCATATGCACATAGTCTCATCCTTCTTTTTGACCAACACCACAGAAGATGCAAAGGGACTCTTACTAGGACGTATGTGTCCCTGTAATGTCCCAAATTATGAGCTAAGTGTGTTTTTGAGCTACATGGGAAATGCAATAGTGGAATTGTATTTTCAATTATGAGGTTGGTTTTGATTTTTAATGATTGCATATGATTCATAGCTGGCCGCCAAACATGACGGAAGGATATATTAAATGCAACATTTATTTATTAAATGATTGCATTGGATCGATGGAATATGAGGTCGATTGGGTTTGTGGAAATTAAATGATTGCATTTAATTTGATATTGAGCTTTGAAAATATTTTAAATGCAAATTTTATTATTAAATATTTGCATTGGAGCGGTTGACGGTTTTTATTAAATGCAAATATCATCATTTAATGCATGCACATGAGGTAGTTGTGGATTGAAGCAAGAATAGAGGAGCATTTTAAATGCAAGTTCATAAATTAAATGCCAAGTTGGTTATGTCAAGGATCAAGATTTTAAATGTTTTGAAGGTTATTAAATGCTTGCATTTGGATAGATTGGTTTATTTAATGCAATCGCCCAATCATTGCAAGTACTAGTTGGAGGTTAGAAGGATTTTAAATGCATTTCAAACACAAAATTAAATGCATGTAGCTGATTGCCCAAGTAAAGAGGAAGATTTTAAATGATTGCAATCTCAAAATTCAATGCAAGTGTCAAAGGCCAAGCTTAAGGAGGATCGATCTATAGAGGAGGAGCAAAATTCATTTAAAATAATTGAAGATTGTTTTAAATGAAAGCATTTCAAGTGAAGATCATTCAATATTGTTCCATTTCCTTAATTTCTATTGATGGATTTCAAAATGCATTCCAAAATTGCCAAGGATGGACATCAAAGCTTGAGGAGTTTAAATAGATGACTTGAGCTTCATTTTGCAATGAATGATGCTATGGTATGTTTTCTTTATTATTGTTTATGACTGAAAATTCCGATTTTCTAGTTATTTTTCAAGGAGATGTTCCCTTGAGTGTTGTGGTGATGATCCCATAACAATTTGTGAGATGTCATACAGATTTCATCATTGGATTACATTTGCAGGTTATTTGAAGAGTTTGGAAGTGACATTGATATCTATTTGAAGCTCTTGGCGTAGAGGATTGACTACCAAGGTAGTTTAGTGAATTTGGAGTACATTTTGGATGGTATTTTCGTGTTTTGCAGGGTCTGATTTTGCAACAGCAGAGTCTGATTTTTATAACAGCGACTTTACATTGGAATTTCTGGGCTTTTTAGGTGAATGTGATCAAGGGTTTGAAGATTGAAGAGTTGTGCTTGATAGAAGACATTCCTATGCATTCATAGAGTGCATTTGGAAGGGTTATTTCATGATATTTCATTGTAAACTCTTGGCTGGGCAAAAAGTACACTTTCAGCAGTCATATCAGCATACAAAAAGTTTTCATCAAAATTTTATTGAAGCTCTTTCAAGGGTGTTTTGTGTCCAGTTGATAGCCACCATCATTCTAGAGGCTTTGGGTTATATTTGTATGCAAAGTTTGATGTATTTGGGCTTCAAACTGACTTGTAATTAAGTCTGATATAAAATCAGACATGGACTGAAATAAATTCTAGCCACTTGACATTTCATGTTTCATTTTCATATATGCAAAGTTGATATGAGTTTGATGTGCTACAATTCATTATTCATTTGGTGAAGCTATTTAATTGAAGTGTGCAAGAAATCTTATCTAAATTTGCAAAAAAATTTCAGTCATTTCTAGAAGGGTATTTTACAGTGGTATTAGAGCATTCAAAATTTCAGTCCAATATCCATCAGGGATATTACAGTGGTATCAGAGCATTCAAAATTTCAGTCCAATATCCATTAGGGATATTACAGTCCCATATCTAGAAGCTCCTTGATAGCCTTCTCAATCTCATCCTTGTGTCTCTTATGGTGCCAATATGGAGTGGTGATAATGGGCTTTGCACTCTCTTCCAACTCTATCACATGCTCAATCCCTCTTTCGGGAGGCCTTCCAAGTGGTATGCCACTGAAAACTTTGCTATGCTTGCACATCTGGATGGTATTCTCTTTTTTCTTCATGAGATGTAGTAGGCATGATGACACATTGGGCTGCCCATTCAACTTGCCCTTGACGAAGCATTCTCTCCATCCTCTTTGCTGTGACAACATGAGGACCTCCATTGGACATCCCTCTCAACACCACCTTCCTACCATCAACTTGAAACTTTAACTACATTGTTTGCAAATTCAGGGTGATCTCACCCAAAGAACAGAGCCATTGGATGCCAAGAATAGCATCAGTATCTCCAATACTAACTACATAAAAATCATCTTCAACCTCATAGTTACCCAATTGGAGACTCATTTGTGGGATTCTTCTTGAACATGAAAGAGTGAATCCATCTGCCACCATGATGTTGAATCCTTCAAACTCCTCAGTTTTAAGGCCTCTTCGTGCTACTACTCCATCAATGAAGTTGTGTGTTGCACCAGTAATCCATTAGTGCAACAATTCGCTGCCCACACAACACACCACGGACCCTAAAAGGATCATTCTTTTGATTGCTAGAAAGTTGGTCAAATGTGCCATCATTATCTTTTTCCTCTTCAAGTCCTTCTGAAACATCTTCTCCTTCATCTTCTTCCAAATCAGCTTGCTGTTCTGATTTTTCTGATTCAGATCCATCAGCTGAATACACTTCCAAGTGATGAACTTTACCTCTCCTAGGGCACTTATGGCTCGGAGCCCATGGTTCCTTGCATGAGAAACAAAGTTTCTTCCTCAACACATTTCTCATGTCATCATCCATCTTCGAGGGGAAACTTTCGGACTGATTTGACTCCTTTCGAAAATGCTTCTTATCTTTTTTGTAAGGAAAGGTCTTTGACTGAAATTTACTTTTAGGAACAGAAAACCCCATGTTTCTTGCCTTCTAGATCGGTTCTTGGAGTGTAGGAGGATCAAAAGCTTTCACCCATCCCTTGAGTGGCTCGGACAATCCTTCAATAAACAAGACCAGAAGCCTTCTCTCCGAGATATCTGGAACCATAACAGAGAGTCTCTGGTAATCAGCCATGTAGGCATCAACTGCTCCATGTTGCCTCAATTGTGCCAACTCTCTGAACTGCAGTTCTAGGTCCTTGTCAAATCTCTCGATGAGTCTATTGGAAAACTCATTGTAAGTGGTAATGAGATTGTGGCCTTGGGTTACAAACCCATGGTACCACCATTCATGAGCTGCTCCTTCTAGGTGTAAAGTGGCAAATTTGATAGCCTCTTCTTCAGGCATGGGCTTCAAAGACAATTAGTTGTCCAACTTCTGGACCCAAGCGTGTGTTGTACTTTTGTCACTCCCATCAAAAGAAGAAAGTATTACCTTTGCCAGAGCATGATGATAATCTCTCTGACAGGCTTGACCTCTATTCTCTTGTCTTTCTCCACCTCTCTTCTTTTGATTCATAAATTGGTCAAGAGACAATATGTCTCGAATCTCCTTTGGAAGAGTTCTTTATCCAGCATAGCTAGTCAATACTTCCTCCGCCATAGGAACTTGATTTTCTTGTTCAGGTGGTGCCTCCTCCCTACGTGTGAATGTAGGTTGGAGAGGTCTTGCAGCAAAACCAACAACAATTCTGGCATAACGGTCATGGTTGCCTTGCTAATTATTTCCATTAGAAGTATTCGCTTCTCCATTCTGATTTTGTGGCACATTGGGAGTTTGATTCCTCTTATAGAGAAGTTGGGCCATCATATCAAGCATAACATCAAACTTCCTCTCTGTTCTGGCATGTGGACTTTTTGGAGTATTCGTGCCCTTGTCTCTTTTTGCCATGTTCTCTGATGTAACTTCTGTATCAACTGCGGGAAGCTGACGTGCATCTTAAACCTTTGAAAAAGTCTCTTCTAATGGGTTTCTTGGAAACCGATATTGTTTTCTCTGCTCTCTCTCGTAATATCTATTCTCTTTGATTGCCGTTCATAGAGAATAGGCTGCATAACAGGGTTAAAGTCATAGGCTAGCAAGATCACCAGCTTTGATACCACTAAAATAAACACCCCCGATTTTTTTTGAAATTTTGCAGTAAGAAATTGCAACAATGCAATGCTCTTAACACTTTCTGATCACCCAGTTCCCAGAATGGGCAAGGTGAGAGCGTACGGTGTATAGGACCACACCCAACTATCTAAAATGCAACATCATGAAGTTATTGCAGCTAACTAAAGCACACAAGGCGGCAGGGCCAGCCAAGTCGTCACTTATTCAATGGAGTGTGCTTGATGCAAGAAACTGAAAGGAAACACACTAGGCGGCAGAGCTGGCCATTTCTACGCTTATTCAGTGAAATGTGCAATTACAACAAATTAAACAGGCATACAAGGCGGCAAGCCATCCTTATCTACGCTTATATAGTGGAGTATGCATTTACATTAGAATCCAAATATGAGACCACTGGTGGTACTACCATCCAGGATATTACAAGAAATGAATATTGCAACTAAATAGGATATAACAATAAACAAATGGCTGCAATAATATTCTTCATTAATCTGATTCAGACTGATCAACACTGCTGCAACAAATTATCAGAATAATAAGGCATTGGAAATCATTCAAAATCAATATTAAATCATACCCATTGAAGCTTTGATGTTGCAGATGATGGAGGATGCCTCAAACTCGCTGTAAACACACTGAAATCATTGAAAATACTGAACTCACTATTCTAATATAAAAATGCAGCATTGTAAAATCTGAAAATGCACAGGGAACTCTAACCACCATGCCCAAACTCTTTCAAAACTGACTAGTTCAATCCCAAACCAAAGCAAACCGACTCTACTATTCTGGGCACCACCAAACAACCAGAAATAACCATAAAAAGAGAGGCACTTGAGCCTCAAAACCTCATGCCTTCACCCTACAGTTAGTATGGCCTGTACCAAGAGGTACGAACAACTTAGAATGCAGATTTCTCCTCAAATAAAACTTCAAACAGCAGCTTAAAACCATTGAAATCCTTGCACCTTGATCAGATGGTCATCAATGAGGATTTGCTCATCCAAATTTTAGAACAGTACGACCCAACATGAACATAAAACCTTCACACAACACTACCAAAATGCATTAATCAAACACCTTCACTACCAAAACTCCTCACACAACAACAACACCAAAAACTTATCAGAAAACATCAAAATCTCCATTGCAACTCAATGTGATTCCTGAAATGAAACCACCAAGACCAGCTAGGGGGGGTTTTCATCCCTGAAACTAGTATTTTCGAGAGGCTTTTCGTCTTCAAGAAAATTAGAGATGAACACAAGTTCTCTCAAATGTAGAAGCAAATTCTTATAACATGTCTAACCTCAACAATGAATGCCAGACCTCCTTTTATAACTTTTTCAAGAGAATAAAATATTACTTTCTTTTTCCCTCTAAAAGCTTTTTTCAAAAAATAATAATTCATTTTGTGTGCAAAGTCCCCTTATGCCCACTTTAGCCTAGTGCCTCCTGAATGCACAACTTAAAAACCTTTTAATTAAATAATTACACATAAGTTGTCGTTATGAATAATACTTTTTTCGACAACTTAAGTAGTATTATTCATAACGACAACTTAAGTAATAACTATTTAATAATTTTAATTATCGACCCAAGTTGCGAAAAGCATCAAAATAAATCAAATATGAATTTCTGATCATACCATAATGCTTCTGAGGACTAGGATGATGAGCTATGTCAACTGGGTGCCATTCTAAAAATAGCCGGCTTCTCCAAGAAGTGTGGAGAGCTCACAAAAGGATGAAATTGCATTATGAAAGAATCATGGGACTCATTACGGTCTCCTGAACTCATTGCCATGAATAAAACCATTGCTTGATCATTCCTGTGTTCTCCAAGAAAGTTGGAGTTCTCCCTTGCCCAACCAATTACCCTACAAGAAAACTCGGAAAATAGGTTAACGGTTCTCAAACTAATTATGCATGAGAAGGGGACATTACATAGCAAGGTGGTATTTTAATCTATTAATTCCTCATGTTATAAGAACCTTTTATTTAGTACAATGGACTTGGCCTTTGATAGCACTTGGCGTCCCATACTTCCATGCAAGGTCTTTCCTACCACTCATTTGTGTTGAACTTGACATTGTTGATTTTAACATAGAAAAAAAAATAGCAGGGTTTTGAAAAAAATTTAGCAACAAGCAAAGTGACAAACATTTATAAAAGAAAATAGAATGCAAATACAAGCTAAAAACCTTAGAAAATAAGGGGGGAGGGGAAATGCTATCCATCTCCCCTATTTTTTCAAGTTTTTTGATTTCCAAATGAAAAGATGAAAAAAATATATATACATACTAGTTTGAATCTTTGAAGGTGACTTGAAATCTCCTTTCAATCCAAAATATATATACATACTAGTTTGAATCTTTGAAGGTGACTTGAAATCTCCTTTCAATCCTTTCTCTTAGCATGCTCTTGCAATGTGGATGCTGAAGATATCCTTGATTGGGCGAATGAAGACCAAAAATGTGAAAAAAATAAGTGAAAAAATGAAAATCACGGCCTTGTTTTTCTAATTTGTCACTAGGAGAGTTCGACTTGGAAACTCGCGAGTCATAGGGCAAAACTTGGTGAGTTTTTGGAGATACTTGGTTGAGCACTTGGTGTGACTTGGCTTGGGAGTCGTGCTAATTGGGCATGACAAGAAAAAGGACTCGTGAGTTGTGGCGAGTTAGTTGAGTACTTGGCAAGTCCCGAAGCTATGAATTGCTTGCTTCCCATAGATCGTATGACTGATCAATTGTATGAATGAAAGTTGTACGACAGTGGCATAATGTTAGTTGCAGCAAAATATTTAGACCATATGGTAGAATGTGAGCATAGTCCAATATATACTTAGCAAGTAGGCGCATGGTTGAATTTGCAAATGAGTGCATTGTTGACTGTATGACTGAATCACACACCTCCAAACTTGCTCTAGAGGATTGTACGATGGCGAGGTTGGATAGCTGTTTGATGGTTGCAACAAAGTGTTCATTTCGTACATTAGTAAAATCACTAGAGGTATGGTGGCAAGAGGTTTAGGAGTAATGTTTACTTTGAAGGGAGCTTCCCTTGCTAATTTGAAGGGAGGTTTATCCTTGTGTGTTGCTTTGTTTTGTGTTGTCTTGAAAGAGAGAAATTAAAACGCTAACAGTTTCTCGCACACATCGTGGGGCACATGTTACTGAAAAGTTTTGTCTTGTAGCGAAGGTTAGTCTTGCACCTCCTATCAAAGTATCTCCATTTTGGTGGATAAAGTCTACACTAGATCACATAGGAAAGCAATTCTTTTTGATTCTTTCAATCTTTGAATTAGCTATCCACAAGTGAGGGTTCTTTTTTGTCTGTTCCTAAGCTTATTGAAGTTTTTTCTATATTGGACAAGGAACCACTCAATCATGGGGGATTGTAACAACCACCACTATGCGCCTCCACCTCCTCCTTTGCTATGGGGAAATAATATTGGTCCACTAGCATTTGAAGTTCACCACGATTTCCCTCATGGCACTAGAAAAGGATTCCCCAAGTTTCATGACGACGGTACTCAACACCTAGATAAACATATTTTAGCATTCACCATAGCTTGCAATATTCTAGGGGTATCCCATGAAGATGCAGTAGTTTGACTTTTTGTCGAGACATTGGTCAGAGCAGCAATAGAGTGATATCGCCATCTTGGTCTAGGTTTTGTCACAAGTTGGGCTCTCATGAGTGAAAAGTTCCTAACTCATTTCAAGTCGATGGAGGATGGGCACATTTTGTTCGCACAATTGTCAAACTCAAAGAAGAACTAGGATGAGCCCTTGAGAGAATTCATTGCACGATTCAACTGCCTCGTCGGAAGAATCAATGGAAATCTAAAGCATTCTTAGATATTCTCTTATCTTTCTGCTTTGATTCAAGAACAAGGTATACTCTATTCTTGTAGAGTATGATATCGTTTGCTACTTGATATTTGTCATCTTGCAGCTTGCCTTCCATAATATCAGCAACAAAGGCATTCTTAGAATATTCTACTAAGATGTGAGCTTTCCAATCAGCTGAAATTTCAGCCATAAAACATTGTGTAGGTTTTGTTGACAAAGCATCAACAACTATGTTTGTCTTCCCTTTGACATATTCACTATCAAAGTCATAAGCTTGGAGCTTGCTTACCCACTTTTGTTGCCTCTCATTGAGATCCTTCTGGTTAAGAAAATACTTCAAATTGTTGTGGTCTGTTTTAACCATAAATCTTCCACCCACTAGATACTCCCTAAACTTGGCCAATGCGTGGATGATGGCCAACATCTCTGTCATAGATTGAGAACCTTTTTTTGGAATCTTTGAGCTTCTAGCTCTCAAAAGCAATCGGATGCTTATTCTGCATCAAAATTGCTCCAATCCCTTCACCAGAAGCATCACATTCCAGCACAACAGAAAGAGAGAAATCAAGAATAGCTAATACAGGACATGAACTCATCACTTCCTTCAACTTATCAAAAGTTTGTTGTGCTGCATTAGTCCATGAGAAAGCTCCTTTCTTAGTCAAAGGGGCAACCAACTGTGAGAAACCTTTGACAAACCTTCTGTAGTAGCTATAGAGGCCAATGAAACCTCTCAGTTGAGTCAGGGTCTTAGGAGGAGGGCAATCCAAAATGGTACGAATCTTTGCTTGATCAACTTGAACTCCTTGGGCATTTATGACATGTTCAAGATACAAAATCTCTGTCATCTTGAACTCACATTTTGACTCCTTAGCAAACAATGTTTGAGCTTCAAGAATACCCAAAACTTCATCTATGTGTCTCAAATGATCTTCCCAAGTCTTGTTGTAAATGAGGATGTCATCAAAGAAGACTAAAACAAATTTTCTCAATTACTTATTGAACACTTGGTTCATGCAAGACTAGAAGGTGGCAGGTGCATTGGCCAACACAAATGGCATGACCAAGTATTCATAGTGTCCATAATGACACTTGAAGGCTGTTTTGTGGATTTCTTCACGAATTCTGATTTGGTGATATCTTCTAAGGTCTATTTTTGAGAAATATACAGCTCCATGAAGTTCATCAATTAGCTCATTGATCCTGGGAATAGGATATCTATTCTTGATTGTTCTTTTGTTCAATGCCTTGTAGTTTATGTACATTCTCATGGTTCCATCTTTTTTTTGAACCAAGACTTTAGATGAAGCAAAAGGGCTTGAACTAAGCCTGATGTGCCCCATGTCCAAGAGCTCCTTAATAGCCTTCTCAATTTCTTCCTTCTGGGATGGCGATAAGGAGTAGTGATCATTGGTTTTGCTCCCTCTTCTAGCAATCACATGCTCGAAGTCCCTATTAGGTGGCCTTCCTGGACCTATGTCATTGAAAACTTGGCTATGCTTATCCAGAATAGACTGGATGTCTACATGGTAAGACTTCTTACCATCAAAAGAAATTTTAGGATTTATCAAGCATTGGGCTGCCAAGCAACTTGACCATGATGGAAAGTTTTCTCTATTCTTTTGGCTGAAACAAATTCTAGGTGCTCCACTAGACATCCCACAAAGAACAACCTTCCCATCTGCACGAAATTTCAGCCCAATGGTCTGAAAATTTTGAGAATATTTTTCAAGTGAATGCAACCACTGAACTCTCGACACCATAGTAGTGTCTCCTATGCCAACAACATAGAAGACATTAGTCACCTTGTGGTTTCTCAAAGTGATGCTCAACTAGGAAATCCTCTTCGTGCAAGGCATGGTAAAGCCATCATCTACCATCACATTGAATCCTTCAAAGTCTTCAACCTCAAGAACTCTTTTGGCCACCAAACCTTCATCAATGAAATTGTGGGTTGACCCACTATCAATCAGCATTGTCAATCTTTGTCCATGAAGGACTCCTCAAACTTTGAAAGGGTTGTACTTCAGAGTATTGGATAAAGTGGCAAAGGTACTCTCAGCAACAACTTCCTCATCTTGCCTTTCAGGTTCATACTCAAGCTCTTCTTTCTCACTCTTAGGTTCAAGTTCTTCCTCTATGGATTCTTCATCCGAAACAACCTCGTTGTAATGAACTTGCCCTCTTCCCAAGCACCTATGGCCTGGCTCCCACGGTTCCTTGCAAGAAAAACATAGCTCGTTTCTAGCTTCTTCTTCTTTGGCCACTCTTTCTGAAATGGCTTCTTTTGCTGCTTTGCTTGTGGAGCCTTGGAATAGAATTTGTTCTTTGGAACATAAAGTTCCATGTTCATTGCTCTTTCGATGACATCTTGCAAAGAAGGTGGTTCAAAGGCCTTAACCCAACCCTTGAGGGGCTTGGTCAAACCTTCTATGAATAGAACAATAAGTCTCCTTTCAAAGACATCAGGAACCATAACAAATAGCCTTTGAAGCTCTGTCACATAACTATCCACTAACCATATTCTAAGTTACTGATCCTGGTACTAGTTCGGGTTCGGTCAAAAATATTTTTGGGTGTGGGTTCGTTTTGGGTTCGTCCATACAAAAACATATAAAAATAAAAAATATATTCATATTTGCAGCAGTAATTAAGTTCAGAATACCATAGCATCAGAATAAACAAAACCTTTTTGGGATATAGAATTATCATAAAGATACCTTTTTATTCTATATAGCATCAGATTACCTTTTTGGGATATTGAATTATCATGAACAATACCACGCTGGTGACGGACGATAAGAAATGCCATTGAAAACTACCTATTCTAATTATACTTGTAATTATCTTTTATTTTGGCAAGATGCTGATGCAAAGGGTATGGTGATACAATAGGACCCAAAATATGGAGCACGAAATATCGATGAGATAAATCAGTAAAAGGGTAATTAGAATATTTCAAATGATAATCCTCCCAAAAAAGAATGAATTCAAAAAATATTAGGTATCTTCATAAGGAATATGAGATAAAAATCTTCGAAGGTTTAAACTTTAAAGTACTTCAATATGAATAACTCAGAATGGTATCCAAAGTGAAGGCATATCTGATGCCTTGAATTAGAATTCTTTATGCTAAAAAATTCTTATTCAAATTTATATGGCATGTTAATTTCAATTTAAAATGCATATCATTTATTGTACACAGAACTGCAAAGACGCTAACAGAATTTGAAAACATACTTTCTTTGTATTCTTGGAACCTAAAGTAGCTATTGCTAGTCTTTACTGCAGACATGTGATAGTGCGTGTCTCTTCTGATGGCCACCTGCATGATCTTCTTCATTAGCTTTGTGTTTTTTTGGGGGCCCTTTGATTGTAGGGCTACTTTCATTGTCTTATGTTACAAGGTTTAACCACCTCGTTCATCTTTTGTTGTACTTCGTGTTTAGTTACTTTTCGTATCCTAGGGAATGTGTACCTAATACTTATCTTTTATAATTGATTGCACTTTATGAGTATTCTGTGTTTAACCCAGAGCTTGATAATAGAATTATCAAGTATTCTGATGCTATATAGAATAAACCTTTTTGGGATATAGAATAAACATACCTTTTTGGAAGGTTTTGTTTTTAGTTTAAACAACGATGGCAATCAATATAGGCAAAATAAACAATAAATACTCATCGTTCAATAGCAAATTCTGTTTGGGTTCTCCTGGGTTCGTCCTAGAAGAACCCACAGGGCATTTGAAGGACCTTGGCCGAATCCTCTTGAGGACCGGACTAGGACCAGGACCCGGTTCAAACCGAACTAGTACCCAGTAGTCCCCTACAAAGAACTGGTAACATAGACCATATTGCTTCAATTGGGCTAGCTCTCTGAAATGGACCTTTCTATCAAATCTATCAATGATTCGCTGGCTGAAATCAACATATGAGTCAATCAAATTGTGCCCTTGTGTGATTAGCCCATGGTACCACCATTCATGTGCTACTCCTTCCAAGTGAAGGGTAGCATATTTGATAGCTTCTCCTTCAAACATTGGATTAAAAGAGAAGTAGGTGTCCAACTTTTGAATCCACGAACATGCCATGCACTTGCTTGAACCATCAAAAGTGGATATTGATAGGTTACCTAATCTCCATTGCAAGTTTTGATGATTGTAGTTTGTGTTTCTCTCTTTTCTAGGACAATTTCTCAACTTAAAGTTACAAAAATCTTGCGAAGACAGGGCCGAATGAAACTCATTTCTCAGAGATTGGTATTCATGCAAATAATCAAAGAAATTATCACCATGCTGATTTGGTTGTTGTTCTCTACCCTTAGGGCCCTCTTCCCTTGTTAGAAACTTGGGTTGGAGAGGTCGAGTTGTAGAACCAATCACCATCCTGGTGTGGTTATTATTATGATTTGTTGACGTACTTGCTTCACCATTCTGATTTGCTTTGGAAGTATTCATGTTCAGAAAACTCTGCATCATTTGAGTTAACAAGTTTGTCAACTATTGTTGACCTTGGATAAGGGCACTGAGCTGCAAATCGGTTCTTTCCCCCTCAGTAGGAGTTGTTCTCTCTCTCTCTCTCTCTCTCTCTCTCTCTCTCTCTCTCTCTCTCTCTGCCGTATCAAAATCCTCTACCTCAAACTTTGGAATTGGAATCTTTGCCTTTGTATTCAATGGATCAAGAGACTAAACTCTCCTTTCTATTTGATAATATCTGTACTCTCTGTCACTGGGATGCATGTGAAGAACTCTGCAACAAAGAATTAGCTTCTAAATAGGTTGGCAAGATTACCAACTTGTAATAGCCTTGACTAATTTTTTTGAAATTTTACAATATCTGAATAAAACAAATGCAAGCTCTCACACTTTTTGATCACCCAGATCTTGATGCGGGCAAGGTGAGAGCATACAATGTTTTGGGAACACTAACTAAATGGATTAAAAAAATATTGGAAAAGTAAATAAGCGACATAGTCGACCAGAGTAGACAAGCGACATCGCTGACCTGATCAACGCCTAATTGGCTGATAGTATGTAGATATGCTCAAATCCACTAACAGAAACATGCAGGTCCAATCATGCTCATGATGAGCTTAGTGAAACTCAAGATGTATTCCACACAAGCCAACCAATCATCATCCGGGATCAATGATTTGACCTTTTGGCCCTTTGTGAATTTGACTGCCTCCACACACTCCATTAGTTGCTAATGACCATGGTGTTCAACGCCTCTTGCACATTCGTAAGTGGTTTCAAAATGATTGTGTATGATGCAAATCGAGTCTCAACAACCTGCTGTAGTGTAAAAAATAACAAATTAAAATTTAAAAAATTAAATGTCATATAATTTACAAATTTAAAATTAATATTGAGATTTCATAAACATACTTTAAATAACTCCAAATTGGAGAAAGTCCTGAAGATGCCTTGTGACATGATGGTTTGTCATGAGCATCTAAATCTTTTCACCCTTGGTGTATATTTCTTTTATCCACTCTATCTGTGTGCCAATCTTTTGCATCACCAAGTTGAGGGAGTGGATTGTACATGGTGTCCAAAAAATATGCTTATACCTTTCCTCAACCAAAGCACCTACTACCCTGTAATTTTTTGTGTTGTTCATTATGACTTGAACAAGATTTTCAACACCCACCATCTCAATGAACAAAATGAGGATTTTGGAAATGAAGTTTGCATCCTTCACTTGCCCCTCACAATCAACCAACTTCAAAAACAATTTCCCTTTAGGGGACATTGCAATGATTGGTTTTTACAATCTTACCATTCATCAGAATGATGGATGCTCCTATTTCAACCCATGAATCCCTGATTGGCTTTATTGATGTCTCGACAACTTTTTTTCTTTTGCCAATAAGGTGGCACACACCTCATACCAGGACCTATATAACCTGAGGGTGTTTGATTGGTTGTCACACCATTTCCCACCAATATGGTGATCTTACTAGGTTGAAAGGAAGACCATTGGCATTAATGCAATGCACAATGTATTTATCTGCATTGCCCCTTGCCTCATTCTGAAATGCCTTATCGAATGGGCTTCTTTTGTAGGAAGAAAGAGAGGGATCTTCTTCTTGGAAAGATAGTGTCTCCAAGAAAGGATGTGGGGCAGCCACTATAGATCCTTTCGTTGCTAAAGGATGAGATCTTAATTTTGCTCGCTCACACTATTAGCTTCTTCTTGTTCTCTGGTAGATGCTATAATTTGCTCCTATGGCAACCCCGTCTTGTTCTCTGATAGATGCTATAATTTGTTCCTTTGGCAACCCCTTCTTGTTCGGCTCTTGACAATCTCAAATTCTATGGCTAGTCATAGCACATAAATGAGCTTTCACTCTACTATATGAGCTCTTATACTTGATTTGGTAGTGGCTACAATGCCAAAGAAAACCCCCACTTCCTAGAAGTTGATCAATCATCGTAACACCTCTCCATAGAGGTGACGCTTGATCATATTTGAACCATCTATTTGCTTTTGGGCCCATTGAACTTGAATTAGCAACCATTTTGAATGGATTGTTATAAGAAAAATTAAAAAAATTGAAATTGTAACCCTAGTGTATGTTAACTTAGAAAATAAAACGAAAAGTAAAAAAACAACAAAAATACAACCCTACAATACTTATAAATTTAATAAAAATAAAAAACAAGAAAAAAAAAATCAAAATGTTTTTTAAAAAATCTAAAATTTGAAAAAAATTCTTTAAAATCTTGAAAAATTCTCACAAAATGCTTACCTTTGATCGATAAGTCTCCTTTGTGCAAGCTAGTTCACTCTTGTAGCACTTAGCTAATGTCTTTAGCACCTTTGCAATCCTTCACCTTCGAAAAAAAAAGCCAGTAAGCTTCATAAATGCAAAAATGGCAACTTGGAATGATATTGGATGTTTTTGTGGCTTGTGATTGTGATGTTTTTGTGGCTTCATAAATGCAAAAATGGCAACTTGGAATGATATTGGATGTTTTTGTGGCATGGCCTAGGTTCGACTAGGGCCGCCTTGAGTACCCCCTATGGGTATGTTTGGCACATACCCATAGGGTACCCAAGACAATAGGGTCGTGCCTTGGCTGTCTTGTCTACGAACCAAACCCCACTCCCGAAATAGGACCCATTTGGTCCTACAACGACACCCAAACATGAAGAACTTAGTAACATAGATCTGAAGCTCTTTGATGCATGCTATGGTTTCAAATTTTGAGCAATGGTTAATAAACTACCCCCTCAACAAGGTGGGTTATTGTTTTTTGTGTTTTTTTCTCAACATTATTCTTGAAATGCCACCTAGTTCAAACCATCAAAATGCATTGTATGAGAGGACAGGAGGGAAGGAGGAAGAAGATTAAGTCCAAATGTATTGTGAAGGTCAAACCAACGACATGGTGGAGCTAATAAGAGATTAGGAAATATTGAACATGAAGGATAATAGACATGTTGGGAAGAGCATAATCTACCACACTCGTGCCCTCATTATGTGGAAAGCAAGTAAAATTGTTAAAATCAGGTAAATAGGGTAGCCCATTAAGCATGTCAAAGCCTTTAAGGAGTTCAAAGAAACAAGAATATTGCAGTTTGAAGAGAGAAATACAAGAAAGGATATCACACCAACTTAGCAACATGGAGTAATCGAACTAAGCACCAAAGCATTACTCAATGAATTGATCAATCAAGTGATGTAGTTGGGGATTCATGGGTAGCTGTGTTGATTGTATATATCTTAGAGGTGGCATAATCTTTTGTTAAGCATGGATGATGCCTATTCATTTTGAGCCTCAATTGATTATTGTTGTCGAATGCTATTCAAAGGGGATCTAGTGATGAATGATACAAGTGTTGAAAACTTGTTAAAGAGTTGTAACAACCTCCTGATGAATGTAGTGAGTGATTATAGGATAAAATGCATCACTATTTGAGTAAGAGTATGTAATAACCCACCCCTTATTGTTTTCTGTGGTTTAGTTGAACCTGATGTGTTTTGTGTTTTTAATCATAACATAGAGTTTTTTTGCATGCATATACAAACTCAGAAAATAACACAAACTAACAATACCCAGATGCTTAAAAGAGATGGAAATGCATTGTATATCAATAATGAACAATACCCATGTGAGAAATAAGCAAATACATCAAATAACTGACATACCCATATGCTGATATGGTAAATACAGGTCTGTAGCAGCAGCTTATAGTCCACAAAACCTTCCCATACTCATCAAACCCTGAACTATTACATCAAATAGCAAAGAACAGCGGTACATAGGAGATTGACGCCTTATATGGTGGTCATAGAAACCTCAAAACCCCAAGCGCTGGACTTTATGTTGACCACGTCCCTTTGTGAGCTGGTACGACCTGTTTAGAAGTGGACAGCAGCAAAAATAATGACTGCAATGCGTCAAGATACCTCCAATCTGCTCTCTGAATACGTGAAACCTGCTGTAGATGCTCCATGCCCAAGATAGAGGAAATGACTGAATGAAAATGCTTCAAACCATACATATACTGCCTCCAAGATGTTTGGCCTGCTGCTGGAACAGTATGGCCTGGTTTGGGTGACAAAACCTCAAACAAAATGTCATCAAAATCAAAACAAATCCCTGTGATGAACTCTCATATATATCACTATAATTATCATGCCAAAAATCTCAAGTTTTATCAATGGAAAATCCTCCGCGACAAGCTCACAGTCTGCCAATGAAGCACAATGTGATCTCTGAAATAAGACCACCAATAATACCCTAGAGATGTCTTTCAATCCCGCAGGCATTCAACACTGTGAACGTTTCGTCTCCACAAGTTGCAGATCAAACCCTTGGCTCAGCCAGACAATTTCTCTTCTCATGAAAATATGCAATAGTAATGCAAAATGAGTGTTCACTTCTCTTTTATTTCCTCCTTTCCTTTCCAACGCCTCTTTTGGGGAAATAAAGTAATTTAATATTACCTTTTTACTCCTTCATAACATGGGCGCCCACACTTAGGGAATATATGACTTTATAAATCTTAATATATTTCAAGACCTCATATATTAATAAAGTCACTTTATAACAATAACACTAAGTTAAATATTTAATTTAACTTAGGTATATATCGATTAATTAAAATTAATCCAAACAGTGTCCGAAAATGAATTCCGTAGCACCGCCAAGTTGGCCAAATGAAATGGAGTCAAGACAAAGACCATTACACCGACTCCCGTCGAGCCCCGTGAGCCCCTACTGAAAATAAAAAGTTTGGCCAAATGGCCCAAATTCACTCCAGGAAGAGCCAGGAGTGACATCCCGCCAAAAGGAAACCAAACCACCCCTTCGGAAATGCTGACTGAGCCTCGAAAGAACCAAATCATCATGGGTCCCCTAACCATCCTCGTTAGTCTACGAGAACCTGAGTAGTAGACTAACCCCATAGCTGTGCTGCTTAGGAAGCTAACCCCATAGCTATGCTGCTTAGGAAGGGGACATTACAGAGTAGAAGTTGAGGACCATTGTGGATACTCTCTTGAGAAGCTTGAAACATCACCTTGCACGCTCCTCATTTCAAGATGAATGTTGAATCAAATCCAAGTAGAAACTATTGGAAGTTTGCTTGCATAGGAGATTGTTATAAGTAACCATAGGCTCTCTATTTATTTTTGCTCATTACCATCCACTTTTGCATGATCTCATTTGATAGCACAAGTGATACATGCTTGGGGAAAGGATATGTGAATGATTAGATAGGGAGGGAGCAAGTACCCCAAGGATACCAAATATACAATGTGAGTGAAGAATTAGCCCTCACTAGTTTAGAGGGAAGTTCTTTAGAGAGTTGGGAAGAGACATCTATGAGACTTGGATGGGCATTATAAGCTAAAGGTTGAAACATAGTTCAAGTCATGAGTTTAACTTGGACAATAGGTTTTCCATTGGGGGATGGAAGTGTGAGGTACTTGTTTTCACATCTAACTACTTTATGTACAAAAGTTTTTTATGAAGCTCATTTTGGGTTTAAAGATGATTTGAGATATAAGAAGCGATTATCCCTTCAATGACCTAAAAATAAGCTTGCACTTTTTTTTAGAGTGGCAATGAGACAAATGGAAGTTGTTTTTATGATAGTTATCTATATGGAATTCAAGGACTTGTTCAAGAGAACGTGAGATTTGTAAGTGGACTAAGACCAAGGTAATGTGTCTTTGTCATGAATAGGAGAAAGTTGCTAGGCCAACTAGCTTTGGATAATGGTGAGGTTGAATTTTGACTGCTAAGGAATGTGGAAGGAGTACTATCTTTTTTGGGGCATGTGGGATACTAGAGAAGAAGTCTTTTGGGTGGTTTGATGTGCATTGGGCAAATTAATAAAGGGATCATCCTCTAATTAGTGAAGAACAAGAGGTCTTCAAGAAAGTAATTTTTCTTTCATTTGGGGTACAAGAAATGGCTCACTTTGAATACATGCAAGCAATTGGAACATGATTGAACACGAGAAATAAACCAAGCTTGTTAATAATCTCTTTGGATTTGATAGTCCAAAAAAGATGATGAGGGTAATGATGCACATGGACTTATTCTTAACATATTACATTCACATGACATACATCACATTTATCATTAAATACAACTACTCCAAACACACCTTCTAACACAATAAACATGAAATGGTTTTTTGTATTATTTATTAAGAACATGATATAGAGATCATAAGACAAAGGTATTGCTCACATATGAGGTGAGTCTCTTGTATGGTCTCTCCAAGAGCATGTCTCTCTATCACTTTGATATAAGGACAAAAATGATGAGCAACCTCAAATAGAAATGAAGATGCCTTATACATGGGGGTGGCTAATAATCATTTGTACCTTGTTATATCTATTTTTTGATAGGTTTAATATATCCTCGTGTAGGATGACCTTTGACTTAGATACCCCAATTGAGGGGTGTCTCTTTCATCAAATTCAACCATGACTTGACCCTAGCCTTGTCTGTTGGGGTATGCCACACCTAGAATTGGATGTGGTAGCTTACCAGATTCAACATTTGTACATTTTTAAGAATGCAACACA
The DNA here is from genome assembly GCA_027924645.1 of Cunninghamia lanceolata. Classification (NCBI taxonomy): domain Eukaryota; kingdom Viridiplantae; phylum Streptophyta; class Pinopsida; order Cupressales; family Cupressaceae; genus Cunninghamia; species Cunninghamia lanceolata. The sequence goes on from BSBN01000780.1 coordinate 2,664,552, forward strand.
TCTCCTAGGGATTTGGACATGAGCCTTCGTTATGAAAACCCTAAAATATCTAGTTTGAGCTCCTTATATCACTAATTAATGCGATTTCCCATTAAAATTAATCTTATGCAATTGCATGACTACATGATTGGTGAACCTTTGCACAACTTTTGATGAACCCTTAGTGGAACATAGTGTTAATGCTCTGGGGAACCTTGTGGACTTGAATTTGGATCCTTCATAATGCAAGGTAGCAAAATCCTGTACATTCATCCTACAAAATGATTCTCTTATTTCTTTTGTCCTTGAAAACAATTTTTTATTGTAAATCTTTTACAATGAGACTCATTTTCGGGAAGACATCTTTCCTAGAAATTAGATTTGAGCATCTTGCTCAAGTATCATCTTTTGTTAATGATGTCAATGGGAGCTTTGGAAGTTTGAATTCCTGTTGACATGTCTGTTGAAGCTGGATTTTATACTGATGCTATTGATTTTGCACGAGCTTTAGAATCAATGCTCAATCTACATGAGTTGAAGTTAATGCCCCCTTATGGAATTTTGTTGTATTTGCATTTTCCCCCTTAGTCTTGCAGTGAATGTTTTATTTTCATTATCAATGGTTTGTTTGCCAAGTTAAACCTATCTCTTTCCTTTATTATCTACTACTTTCTTTCTTTCGCTTCTTTTGTGGCAAACTAAATCAACCAACTTATTTCTTCCCTTTCTTTATGTACTTCTGTTTTATGAGAACCTGAATTTGAGAAATAAATTTACCAGATGGCACAATCATCCATTGACTTTCTTCTAGCATGAGAAACGCCACAATGCATGGTGACAAGGTCTAAGCAGTTTTAGCAACAGTGTAGTGGTAAATTTCAGTGTAATATAAGTGTCAATAAGAATGTCCTTAATTACTTGAATGATTATCTGGACAAACTAGAATCAAACAACTACCTTTCAAAGATGTAAATCATCAAGAGGTTTTTGGGTTACGTGGTTGTTGCAGAATGTATAACTTTACCATAATAGCGAAGAGATACTATGGACAGCCTTTACCGCAATAGAAATAGATATGACAGTCAAATCAAAGTTTAAAATATAATTTATTTTATAATTAAATTTAGGTTGTCATTGATTTTTCCATGGCTAGGTCTCCTTGCTTTTTTTTTCTGTCTTATTTAATTTTAACATTTCTAAGAAGGTTCTCCACATGAAAAAGGAATGTTCTGATCTCTTTAAAACTAATTTTTATGGACTATTTTTCCATTCTGGTGATGGTTTATTAACTTTCTCATATTGTAAATTTCTGGTGCTCTCTTTGATATGAGCTCATATCTTTGAAAAGTTCAACTATGTTGCAACTTGCTGGGATGCCATGTTGATTTGTAGCAAGTAATTAAAACAAATATTGTTTGAACTTTAGAGGTTCTTTCTAGCAATGATGGTTTTTAACTACATAAAATGGGTAGACAGCATTTTGGCTGTCTATGAGGAAGCTGGCAGCGAGACAAGTTATTTTTTTTTTTAGGATATAGGGGATTGGAATATTATGGAAAGGAAATATGTGATTGATGGCAATGCCAATAATGTGGAGTATTGGGTGGGTTACATCTTCAATTAAGGCACCTTGTTTAAATTGAGAAATATATGTGTAGGAACTTATCAGATAATCTTATTTTGTGGACAAATTGGTAATTTGTCTGTAAGATCCCCTAACCAAATCTGCCTACAAAATCCTTGGTTTTTTGAATTTAGTGTATTGACATTTCATCAAACACTTGGCATTTGATTCACGAACTGAGTTTTCTGAGTATGCTGATGTTGACCAGATTGCTTATGGTGTTTACAAGATACTTTGATCACAAATTTAATACCAAACGTGATAAAAATATAAGAGCATTTTGTCATACAGTTTGCATAGAGACTTGCATCAACCGAAAACATTAGTTTAGCTGTCCAGCTTCATTGACAGGAGATGGCATGATGAAATAGATAATTCAAATTAAAGAATTGAATACTAATGCTTGCTGTTTTATACTCAGAAAATGCAATATATCAGATTACAATAATCCTGGAATGTCAACATACCAAATAGATAACAATGAAGTTGGTTGACTGCTGTAGCTGCACACAATTATTCAAGTATTCTGCCTCTTAATGCAACTGGAAGTGATTTGGAACAATGGAGGTAACCACTGGTCAGTTTGTGTTCACTGTACAAGATGTGAAGCGCCCAGCTTGTAGTGGCGGCTTCCTAGAATCTACAATCTCCTTCAAAATCCACGATAACGACAAGGAGGCGGCAAACAAAGGTTTAGATGCTGCAATAAATCTTTAAAAGGCTGCGTATCCCTTCCTTATTCCACGTGAGACTCCAATAGATCGCACCTCCTTTAAGTTTGAGTAATGTCATCTAGCATCCACCATTCTCCTTGTGACATGATATGCTCCTTAAAGGCTGCAGTTAGATAATAGAGAGAGCTGCTTCAGATCTTTGGGCCCCACATTCCACTTATAGTCAAAACTCCATGATCCTATATTTGATGCGCTTCTCTAAATTTGGTTTAGTGTGGTCTTTAGATTTGGTCTTGTTTATGTCTGCAATTATGGCAGACTTCACCTTCTCTTTTCCAGAGACTGTCCATTTTGTTCTCTCCTTCCGAAGTCTTTTCAGAGCTTCGGCTATCGTTTCCAAATCTGCTAGAGGAGAACAATTTGAATAATCATAACAAAGTCTGATCTTCCATAGTCGAATAGATACAGGGTCACGAATCTTTTTCCGGGGTGTTTTTCTTACCAATAACATCCTGAAGAAAACATCAATAACTGTTTTCAATGTTCTAAGCATGATGAGCCCCAAGGTTCAGTGTGGAACCTGGTAGCTCTGATACCATATGTAACACCCACTCTAATCTAACAAAATTATAAACTTACATCTAACAACAAAATTTTAGCGGAAAGATTAACTAACTATTATGAAAATAGTATCGAATGCAATAGAATTCAAATTTCAACTAACTTTCATTTTCAGCTGAAATAATCTTTTCTAACAGAATACATATAACCAAGAATAAACTAACTTTTGATTAACTATCTCTCTCCAATAAAATTCAAATATAAGATAGGAAGAGAGATTAAGAAAAGTACAACTTGAATAGTTTCCCGCTGATTTGTTTGTAAGACCCTCCTCTGGATTCTGGAAAAAAGAATATCAACAAGGGCTTTATCCACCCAACCAAGACCAAATGGTCTCCCGTGCTTCTTCAACTGAAGAAACCCGACCCTTCACGAGGGTGATTAGCGAGGAATCTAATAACAACAATATGCCTCTGAGCCTGGTGTCAAGAACCTATACCTCCTGATCGATCTTTTCCCTAAAGGTACCTCCTATCTGGAAAGATCACTCTGACCAGTGGTACATTTGGTACTTGATAGCTGACAGATGCCTATACTGCATCGTAACCCTGGCCAAGGATTTCTAATAATTATCTGACACTACTGTGTCGTCAGCATTCTCATCGTTGCTCGTCATTGACATTATTTTATATGTTTCTTTTTGGTTACAGGTTTGGATGAAAATCATGTATAATCCAATAGACATACTTACAGATTCATAAGAGATATGGCATAAGAACATTTAGGCAGAAAGGTATCCTTTAACTCAGTGACCGAAGTCAAATTTCTCAACGAGACTATATATATATATAAGTAGATGTAAGTATATATATAGGTATGGGTATAAAGAAAAATACTTCTGCAGATTCAAAAGATTTGGTATTTGAAAGACATACGGATTCAGGAGGTCGTTCATGAATTACAGAATAGAAAATACAGAATGACAGAATTAATTGGTAATCTTGGTTAGCTATGGCTATCCAAAATAATGTATTTCTATCCATTGCATGATGAACTATAGTATAATGAAAGGAACTATTGTCTTGCCTGAAAAAGCTTTTACAAGTCGAGGTAGAGGAATATGCGACCGCAAAGACAAATCTTGATTGATGGACTAGTTCTTACGGCCGCTCCTATGATATTGATTCTTACTTGCAACAGAGTAAGAAAAGAAAAGTAGCTCACGCACAAGAATTAGATGGTTCGGATTTCTGAGTTGCAGTGACGAGGACCCTCAAAAGAATGCAAATCAATGTTCATAAAATAGCTTACTAATCCTGCGAATGCTTTTGGAAAAAGGGTGTGAATGCTGCTTCAAAAGATTGAGTAAAGAATGACGATGAAAAGGATGAATGCCAACAAATATAGGCATGACCCCCTCCTTCCCCCGTCCGCATGCAAGAAAAAGGGTGTGAATGCTGCTTCAAAAGATTGAGTAAAGAATGACGATGAAAAGGATGAATACCAACAAATATAGGCATGACCCCCTCCTTCCCCCGTCCGCATGCAAGAAGGAACGTTTCCTTCTTGCGTGCGGGCGGAGTGGAGGAGTTACACATCAAGACTACAGCTCGCACACCACCAAGCGCTCCTCATGAGGTGAGCGAAATATATTTTATTTAATATACATAAGGAAAATAATTCTTACCAACTTGAAATATATACGTATATGTATGTGCCTTGGCCAAGGCTACGATGATATAGTTGTCTAGACTTAGACTTAGGCAATATTGTTGTTTTTTGATTCTCGTAACCACACCTCTCCCTGTTGATATCCCTTTTTCCTTGTTAATTGATTTATCCTGCAAACACTTCGACAATTAATGGAGGTTAAATCATTTCCTTGATATGAACATTAATATATATATATTATATCCATGCATACATTCATTCTCACATATAAGTGAAAAATATTCGTATAGAAATGAAAATCATTCTCACATAATTATACACATTATCCAACGAATAAATTTCATATTCACATGAAAGCAGTTATACACAACTAACAACATAACCAACGTTTCATTGTTCAGAAGAAGGGGATGTAACATTGATTGGCTAAAAATTCCTGTTGCAGGCAAGAAGGTCACGAGGACCAGTCTCCCCCTATCCTCGTGGTACCGGAGGGCGTGTCACGCCAGCGGCACCGGCCACGTGAAAAAAGTTTACCAGGCGCACTGCAGTTTATAGGGTGGCTATCCGATTCCTGCAGTCTAAAATAAAATGTGGAGTATTGGGTGGGTTACATCTTCAATCAAGGCACCTTGTTTAAATTGAGAAATATATGTGTAGGAACTTATCAGATAATCTTATTTTGTGGACAAATTGGTGGTTTGTCTGTAAGATCCCCTAACCAAATCTGCCTATAAAATCCTTAGTTTTATGAATTTAGTGTATTGACATTTTGTCAAACACATGGCATTTGATATGTCTATGAGGAAGCTGGCAGCAATACAAGTTAATTTTTTTTTAGAATATAGGGGATTGGAATATTATGGAAAGGAAATATGTGATTGCTGGCAATGCCAATAATGTGAAGTATTGAGTGGGTTATATCTTCAATCAATGCACCTTCTTTAAATTGAGAAATATATGTGTAGGAACTTATCAGATAATCTTATTTTGTGGACAAATTGGTAGTTTGTCTAGTGCCAAATTGTTAATGTAAATTTAGATTGCTTTGAACAATTTTCTAGATTTAGGGACATGAAAGCCGTAATCAATCTTGACAAGTTTTTAGTTGTTTTGACCATGTCCATTAGCAACAACTAAAGTTTGCTACAATGCAGGGAACACAGGAAGGAACTTGGAACCAAGAAGCTTATTTATTGTTTCCTGTGCATTTGGATGGGACTTTGCTGGACAACACCCAGAAAATGAAGGCGAGGAGGGAATACTTTCCCTCTGACACAGTTCTTCACATATTTAGACAGGTTTTTGTTTCTCATGCTTAGCGTGATGCTTATTCTTATTCATGCTATTGTATAATGAGAATTTTGTTGTGTTTTTTTTAAGTCCCAAACAGATGAATCTTTGTTAATATGCATTGTTGATAGTTAAACAGTTTTTGCTAAATTTTATAATGTAGATGCAAATGAATTCATTTTTCCTTGTAAATATGTATCTTTGATAGGTCAAATATATTGTGTTGAATGCTATAACACAGACACAAATGTATCATTTTCCTTGTTTGTTTGCATTGTAATATGATTTTGAGGATCAGTTATGGTGGTTGTCTTGTGCTTTCTTGGAACTGTATAATGGAGTAGGATATCTGTCCAGCAAGCAACAATTTCATGGACAATACAAATCTATAAATACAAGTATAGTGTTAACCTACCCTTGTATGTGGCACAGTTTGCTAGCTACACATCTAACCTTGTAGGACACATTCTCTCTTAAATGCAGGTGTATTGCTACTCATGTATTGCATAAATTTGCTTTAAATCTCAAGTAATTTATCAATAAATTCGTGTGAAGTATGTTGTACACATACAATTTTATTTTGTATTATGCCAAGTTGTAAACCACAAGTCGGTTGTTTCTTGGTCGTGAGTCAAATCTAAGTCCTTGTTCCTTGTAGTCATCAATGCTGTTGTCAATTTAAACTAACATTTTTTCAGGGCTTATGAGAGGAGGGTTTCAAGTTCATCAGACAAGACTAACATACAAATTTGAATATGAGGAAAGGCATTGAAGTGTTAAGGTAGAGGAATGGTCATCAGGGTGTCCAAGACTCGTCATGACAAAGGAAAAGGTACTTGAAGGCTATTTCATGTCGGTATAAAGTATATAGGTGGTTTGGAATGTACCAAAGGAAGAAAAAGTCATACCGGAGGTCCAAATCACTGGAAAATGTCTCCAAGAAGCTTGGGTGTGTCCCTTGGGGATCCAATGTCATATTGCAAGCCATAAATCACTTAAGTGATAAAGTGCTTTTTCAATGTCAATGAAAAATTAGATCATTAAGTGACTCAAAAAGCACTTCTTCACTTAAGTGACAAATGAGAATGAAGAAATAGAAGAACAAAACTGCATTTTTTCACATAAGCAACAAATGACAATGAAGAATTAGAATAAAACTGCATTTTTTCACTTCGATGACAAATCTTAACATCAAATTAGAATGAAAAAATGACATTTTGACACTTGAGTGAAAAAGGGTGCCTAGAATGACTTAAATGTCAAAGTGAAAACATAACAGAAATGTACTCCAAGGACCTTGGGCGTGCCTCTCATCACTTAAATATCAAATTGTGCAGTTGGAAACATGTCAAAAGCACACAAAATGACAAAGGTGTCAAGATGTCAATGCAAAATTATAACAAAAGTACTCCAAGACTTTGGGCGTGCCCATGAAGCCCCTCATGTCAAGATGTCAATTGAAAAATTGATCAAAAAGTGACCCCCATGCTTCTAGGCCTGCCCATAGACCTCCTGGTGTTAAATTGTCAAGATGTAAACATACTAGAAGTGCTCTACAACACCTAGCCATGCCCATGAGAGGTTGGGAGACAAAAATTAACACAAACATGAGGACAAAGCAGAAGGATGCCATAGAAGGAGAGAGAAGAGGGAAGGTGAAGTTTAAATTAGAAAAGCAAACTCCAAAAGAGGTTATAAAGTGCTCTCAGTCATTCATTCCTTCATTGCCAAGTTCATTGTGAAGCCTAAGGACACCATTGGAGCTTGGGAGAGCAGGTTGGATCACCAAAAGAGCATATTTCTTTGCCTGTATGTTGCATCCCCCCTCTCTTTTTCATTCTTGATAGGTACCCATTCTTGCTTTGCTGGTTTGGAGTATTTTCGTCATGTTTGAGGAGGATTTCCAGTAGATTTCATGGTCAAATTTCTTGATCTTTAAGAAAACTGCATATTAGGGTTTCATCTTCAAAATACAGCAGTTTGCATCCCTTAAAACAACTGATTTGGTATTTGCTTTTTTGATCATTGGGAGACCATATTTTTGATGCCTAGGGTTTCATGGAAGTAATGTTGAGATTACGGAGAGTTCCTTTAAAAAAGAATAAAACAACTCGTGTCCTCTCAAAGCAGTGGTTTTCAGTTGCAAACAACAGGGTTTTTCTATCACATAACAGCAGGTTTTTCTTCCAGGGACGACATATTTCATGGTACAATTGTCCCAAAATAATAGCAGTTTGTAGTCCTAGAACAAAGCTGTTTAGAAGAAATGAATTCAAAGAAAAACTTGCCATGATGATCACTCTTCTTGATCGAGTTGACATGACAAACAGAGGCTAGAACATTCAGGCCATGGATGATTTACATCATGAGCATGATTTGCAAAGGTGAAATCTTCTTGGATTGAGCTATCTTCATCAATGAGTGTATTCATAGGCAGTTGATTAATTTTGAGTGTACTTGCCAGTTTCATGTCTTCTTACTTCATTTATGCATTTGCAAAGAGGAGATCTTATATAGGGTTGTCAAGAGAAGAATCATTCAACATCATGCACATTTAGAAGCATTTATCTCAGCTGGAATATAGTGAATTGTTGAAACACTATAGGAGGGTGAATGATGCAATTTTGATGTTTCTAGTCAGGAAGATGGATGAAGAGTTATATATGTTTTTGGAGCAAGCAAAGGCTATTATTTCAGAGTGGGCTGATTGGTTCATCCAATTTTTGACTTTTAGCTATATTAAAGATTTTGGCTTTTCATCCTTCCCTATATGCTTCCTTGGAACCCTAGTGATCACATGGTTATGCTTGAGTTTTGTTGATAGGTAGCTGAAGTTCATTTCTTATTTAGAGACAAGCATAAGCAAGTAGTGAGTTTCTCTATCTAGATAGGTTTCTACAAATATAAGAATGCCGCTGATGCAATGGATGTAAGTGTTGAGCTTTCTAAACTTAACTTGAAAAGTGCACCTATGATTTGGCACATGTTGAGCAAATGATGAAAAAAGCACCTACGATGCTAGAGGCATTATATATGAGAAGTTGGGAACTTGGTTTCAGCACAGGCCAAATATATAGGACTTTTGGGCAAAGTATACAGATGAGTTTGAGGTAAGAAAGAGGGATCATGGTTTACAAAGAAGCAAATGATTGATTTTATCCTTGAAGAGGTGCCTGAAAACTTTTCAGTCTCAGATTCAGAAGTTGTGTCTCCTCGTTTCATTACAACAAATTTGGAACAACCCTTAAATATGGTAAATTGGAATGTCAAGGAGAGTACTTCTATCCTAGATAAGACTAAATCAATCATAGGTAGAAGTACGATGTTCTTACAAGAAAAAAAAGTCACATAAAGGGCAAAATTCAGCCAACTTCTTGCAACATCATCAAAAGAAAATGGTGCCTTCTTCTTCCCACAAGAAATGAAAATCAGCAGTTGAAGACAGTAATATAAATTAAAAGGAAGAGGATAGTTAGATTCCATGAGCAATAAGAACTTCAGATACAGCTCAGGTACTCCCAAGGTTAAAGTTGGTTGCTAGGAAGAGCACAATATCTCCTCCTTGTCATCAACTACTACTTCTACTTTGGCTTCAACTTCTGCTTCTCATGTTTCTCCTCCTAAGAATCCTTCTATTCGTTCCTATTCACCCATACTTTTGGATGTTACTTTGACATCCAAACCTGAAACACCTTCTATTCCACCTTCCATTCTTTCTCTATCCTATTTATAGGATCTTCCACCTGTTTTTCCCGTTCCTATTATCACTTTTACTTCCCCAAGTCCTCCTAGAAGTCAAGAGCAACGAAATATTTTGATGCACTTGCTTCCATTCTATTAGAGTTAGAACTTAAGAAACCAAAGAAGCAATCTAGAGTGAAAAAGATTGTAGATGGTCATTTGGTTTAGAAACCATGATTCTTCTTGAGGGAAAAACAACACATGATATGAGCCTGCTGATTTTGAGTTGATTGAGTCTGATTTTGTTGCAAGAACACACCAAGGAGATGTTAATCATTTGAATGTTGTCATAGAAAATATCAAGGAAAGAGTCCTCAAGGATGACGATAACAAAGCTGCCTTGAAAGCTGAAAAAAATAGGTTAATGAGTTCATTCCTCATCTACTACAACCTACTTCTAGCTCTAAGGGCTTTGTTCCACAAATGTTACACTCCATAGATTAGTAAAGGTGAACAGAGCAGCTAGTTGCACATGAGAAAAGTCTAGAAAAGTGGATTGATAAAGTCTACCAATAGGGGTCAAAGGTACTTGATAGCTTATATGTTTTGTTGACCAAAGCAAAGATTGTGAGGAGAGAGATTTTAGATTTAGAGCAGGGTATGATTAGTAGGGTTTCCACCTACATGGACATAACATAGAAACTTAAGCTTGCTATTGCTCTTAGACCCTTGAGGTTGATTGAAATGGATGTGGTGGCTAATGTCAAAGCAGATCAAACATTCATTGGGTCATATCAGTACAAGTTTTTGCTTCGATTTAATGATAAGGCAGTCACCACTATTTTCAACTGAATCTGCTTTTTGGGATTTCTTCTATTTTTGGATCCGCTATTTTGAGAGGGTTTCTAGAGCATCTATTTGGAGATTTGTTATTTTTAAATGACCTTTTAGAAGGTCTTTTTTTTATTGTAGTATCTATTTGAAGATTTTCAATTTTAGTTGATGTATTTGAAGACAAATTTGCCTTTTGGGCTTGCTTTGTGTGCAAGCAAACTATTGATAGCATAGAAACTTCAGTTAGCTTTTAATTATTTTTTTATGCAAAATCTTGTAAAGACTTATAAATAAGTGCCATTTGCACTTAGATTGGCAATAAAATCTGGTTTGCCTATTTGCTGCTAAAATTGTTCTTCAAAGCCTTATGTGAAATCTTGTGTATGTTTGCTTAGATAAATAGAGTGGCTTTGTTGAGTTTGCAGGCTTTGTATTGCAGTTTTCCATAAAGTTGGTGATTATGGCTTTGTACTCAATTCTTTGATTCTTTTTACTAAATTGTGTCTTTTGTCCAAATCAATTTAATACTTGTGTTAGACTTGAACATTTTTTGGTTTCTATCTTTCGCTGAAAAGTGCGAGAGTTTGTTATCATTTAAGTTTTTCGTCTTAGGAAAAAACATAAAATCTTGTCTAGTGCGGAATTGCTGAATAGCCTTGCGCTCTAACCTAAGAACAAAAAGATAGGTTTTCCTTCAGGTTTGTTTACACTGCAGACCCAAAGAATCCTGCTAATTCTAGGTTTTGTTTTTTAATTTTTGTAGTGAGGAATGTTGAACATGTTGTCATTGATGTCAAGAAGGCAGTCATGATTGATGAACATACAAGAGTATAGGAAATGTGTAAGATACCCAACTACACTTAACTAAAAACTTCACTTTACTTAGCTAAATTTTCTTGCACTTAACTCTTCAATTACTCAATTTAATTAACATCATTCATGAAAGGTAATAATGACAACTTGCATGAATCAACTTGAAGTTGGGCACTTGTATTATTACTTGATTCAAATCAATACAATTGTCTTATTACAATAGATGATGCCCTCAATGGCATGAATATACAATCTCATTCAAAGGATTACAAGAAAAAGCCTTGAAGCCTAGATGTATACAATGCTTTCAACTTCTTCACAACTAGCTCTATCTCACTCGTTGATGTTGATCACTTCAATTGAACCTAATGATGTCAACTGGATGTCAACACCTCACAATGCAACGAGGGAACATCACCTTGTCAGTTGAGGGAGCATCACCCCAACTCTTGAAACTCGCAGGCCTCAAGATCACAAGCATAAAGCTTTGCAGAGAGAAAATTCGCCAAAAGATAAGATGATCAAATGAGAGAGCCTCTCCTCCTTTTATAGTGCTCCTCAAGGCAATGAAGGCACGTTTCCCAATGCACAAGAGTAACCAAGGCACGTTTTCCAAGAAGCATTTTCATGGAGAATATTCCATCTGACAACTCAGCGTGAGGTGGCAACCTTACCCACTGAACCGGTACGGATCCTAGTGTCATCTTGTCGACCAATGAGAGTTCAAGTGCTTGTAACTTACTCTAGGCGCCCAATTGAGGCAGTTTGATCATGAACTTGCGCCTAACTGAAAAATAGGTGCCAATTGAAAGTGAGGCAACTAGAGAATGCTTCCTTGTTTTGTCTTCTTTCTCCGAAGGAAGTCTACTAGCTTCAGTGTTAAGTCAGTCTACTTGAGGCGCATATTTAGTGTTCTAGAGACTTGGTATTGCGCCTAACACCTTTGTGATGATTTTCTACTTTATTCAAGACTTCAAACATGTGTTTGTAGTCCTTGTGATGCTTCTTTATCCAAGCGCCCATATCTAGAGTATTCAAAACTTTGTCTTAGTCCTCATCTTCACTTAGGCACGCTTATTGGTAGGAAAAGTCTAGATTGGTGCCTTAGGAATAGTATAGTCTTCCTTTGTTAAAACCTCCAACTCAAATCATTTCTAAGACAAGTTCATCATCTCCTATTAAGCGCCTTTCAACTTGAGTGGATTGAAAGCTCCATTCCTTCCTAGGCGCAATTTTGGGAAAATTGGCGCCTTGCTATGCCTAGGCGCACCAGACACGACGCATGAGATGGCAACTTGAGATCCTCTTAACATTGTCAAAGACTTCAATAAAACTCATCCATATTGGCACATTGGATGAGGCGCAAGAGATGAGGCACAAGAGATGAGGTATTTGCGCCATTCTTGAATGCTCTCAAAAAACTTAACTTTGTCTCCTTGAAGATAGCGCATGGGTTGAGGCGCAAGGGATGAGCATTTTGGGCTTTGAATGAATTTGCCTCTACCTTAGGCGCACATTAAGAGGAAGTTGTGCTATGAGAATTTTGGAGGGTTATTTTGCCAAAATTCAATTCCTGTAGCATTTCCAGCTTGAGCACCAAGTGATGAATGGATTAGCCTATTCCTCATTCCCGGAGGCTAATTCCGAATGATAAGGGAATGAAATGGGTTTTGACTAACTCTGTGTCATTTTGCAGGTACAATCAAGGAGTTTCAAGTCATAATCCACTAAGTCAAGTTTAGGGCGCTCATTCCTACAGTTACACTTCAAAAATGCGCCTTGGATTTTGAAAGCAATAATCAAGGGGATGGAGTCATCTTTGGATATGTTGAACATCAATTGGGCGAATTGACTCATCAAACTTGAGTTTGGGATCATTGAAGAAGTCCAAGTGAGTTAGGCGCACTTCCTAGCTCTGATAACCCTCAAAGTGTGCCTAGTCCTCATAAGGTGCAAATCCAGGATAAAAACATGGGTGTTTGAGCTGGGATGGTTGATTGGATCAACAGGAGTGGATGAAGTGAGTAGTCCATGCAAAGAGGAGTCTTAATGCATCTAGGCGCCAATTTCTCCACCAAATTCCCAATAGTTCGCCTAGACTCTATTGCACTTCAAACAAGTGATGAACTCCTTCAAGATTGATCAAGTGAAGCCTCACCTTCAATAAGATCAAGTGGAAAGATGAAGTGATCAAGTAATGACATCTTGTTATCTAGGCGCACTTTTCCTCTAGCAACCTGTCAATGAGCGCCTAGCTATTTAGGTTACTTCTGGCACTCAATAATGGTTTTGAGATGGGGCGCTCAACATAGCTAAACTCCTTCAATAGGGCGCCTAGCTTAATGATGAAGTTTGGACAAGTATATGAGGTTTCCATGCCTAGGCGCAAACTCCATGATGCCTAGACCAAATGTGCGCCCAAGCAAGAACAGGAGATTCAATAGGTTGAATGAGTAGCACATTGATTGGTGAAACTTTCAACTTCAAGAAGCTTCATATCCTGCCAATCTGGGATGAAATTGGCCTAGAAGGCTCTAGGCGCACATTCTGACTAAAGACCTCAGCTCTGGCGCTTAGTTACAGAGTGAGTTAAAAGATGAAGTTTGAACATGTGAAGTAAGGCGCTCACTCCAGGATGAGGTATTTTACCTTCCAAGACAACAAGACTTGAAGACTTGATAGAGAAAACAACCATGCATGCAAGGCGCACTTCCTGCTTCACCTCCGAATGCGCCTAGCTAAGAAAGAGGTTTCAATCCATTCATAGTGAAAGGCGCTTGAGAGAAGATAATAATTTTGATCCAGTTGTGACTTGTAGCAAAGCAAAATCATTCTCTTCCTAAGGCGCTATAGAAGACTCAAACAAGATGTAATACTTCAGATGAGGGCGCTAGATTTCAAGTGTTTGAAAGTGTGAATTATGCAGATGTGCGCCTAAGATAGTTGCTAGTCCCCAAGACCTGTTTTGAAACAAGGCGCTCCATCAGGAGATAGCGCCTAGGGTCCAAAAGATATTTGCTAAAGTTCTAAGTTTGCATGGAGTCATCAAATTCTTCAAGGCGCATATTCAGGCCTCTGCTACCTCAGTTGGGCGCCTAGTTCCACATGGGCGCCATTCCATGACCACATTGCTTTAATTGGGCGCCTAGTCAAAGATAATGTAGTTGGAGCTACCTAAGCTCTCATTGGTTGACAGGATGACTTTGGGATCCGTGACGAGGTCTTTGGACAAGCTTGCCAACTCAGAATGAGTCATCAGATGGAATATTCCCTTGGATATGCTTCTTGGGAAACGTGCCTTGGTTCCTCTTTGTGCATTGAAAAACGTGCCTTCATTGCCTTTGGAAGGCCTATAAAAGGAGGAGCTCTCTCATTCATTTGGCATCGATGCATTTGACAAAATTCTCTCTGCAAAGCTGTTGAGCTTGTAATCTTGAGGCTTGCGAGTTTCAAGTGTTGGGGTGATGCTCCCTCAACTGACAAGGTGATGATCCCTTGTTGTACTGTGAGGTGTTGACATTCAGTTGACATCATTGAGTTGATTAAGTTGATCTAGTGTGCAAGGCATTGTAATCATCAAGGCTCCAAGGCCTGCTTTTGTAATTCCATTTGAATAAAGTGTAACTTCATGCCATTGATAGCATTATCCATGTAATAAGACATTGTGAGTTGACTGAATCAAGTAATAAAACAAGTACCCAGCTTAAGGTTGATTCATTCAAATAGTTATCTTTGATGTATATCTTTGTGTTGATAGCAAGTAAAATTGTCTAAGTAAGGAAAAATTTTGGTAGAATTAGTTGGGTATCTTACAGTCTTAGTCCTCATCTTCACTTAGGCACGCTTATTGGTAGGAAAAGTCTAGATTGGTGCCTTAGGAATAGTATAGTCTTCCTTTGTTAAAACCTCCAACTCAAATCATTTCTAAGACAAGTTCATCATCTCCTATTAAGCGCCTTTCAACTTGAGTGGATTGAAAGCTCCATTCCTTCCTAGGCGCAATTTTGGGAAAATTGGCGCCTTGCTATGCCTAGGCGCACCAGACACGACGCATGAGATGGCAACTTGAGATCCTCTTAACATTGTCAAAGACTTCAATAAAACTCATCCATATTGGCACATTGGATGAGGCGCAAGAGATGAGGCACAAGAGATGAGGTATTTGCGCCATTCTTGAATGCTCTCAAAAAACTTAACTTTGTCTCCTTGAAGATAGCGCATGGGTTGAGGCGCAAGGGATGAGCATTTTGGGCTTTGAATGAATTTGCCTCTACCTTAGGCGCACATTAAGAGGAAGTTGTGCTATGAGAATTTTGGAGGGTTATTTTGCCAAAATTCAATTCCTGTAGCATTTGGAGTAACAAACAAACATGTCTTGGTGAGCGCCTTGATGGAAAAACCCAAGTTCACTTCCTAGTCTTCATTCTTAGCTAGGCGCACATTTGGAGGATTTGATGTGGAATATGCGCCTAGGCTAAACTTAGCCAATTTCCTTCGAAATTTGAAGTGTATGATGTTTTTAGAGATTGATAACATCATCTCCAAAGGTAGCGCCACTCCTTAGAGTCACTGAAACCCCTGTTCCAAGCTAGGCGCACATTCTTGGCTGGTCAATGTGACAATTGCGCCTAGACATGAAGGCTCAATCAAACTCAGCTCTTTGACAACTTGATGCTTGAATTGATGAAATGGCTCTCAGACTTAGCCAATTTTTGAGTTTCTGACTTGGATCCTGCAAAACAATAAAATTGAGTTAGTCAAGAACCAATTCATTCCTTCATCATTTAGAATTAGCCTCCAGGAATGAGGAGTAGGCTAATCTATGTTCCTTTTGATGATTAAGTCGGAAATGGGGACATGACAAAATGGCCGTCATTGATGTCAACGTAGCAATATCATTGAATGCAAGGTGTAAACATTGTTGTTATCGTCATTCATGTCAAAATGTGTTATATGGTGATAAAGTCTCACCAACAGATATTAAAAGACAGAGACAAAGCAAAAACAATGAATGAGTGTTATATGAAACAAAGAGGAGGCAGCAAAAGGAAGATATTAATGTTAATAGCCTTAGTAAAGGAAGTATAATTCATGTTAAGGAGAAGCATGGTGAAAATATATTACAAGGAGAAACATGATGTATAATTCATGTTGAAGGAAGTATAATTCGTGTTAACATGAGAGAAACATTTTAATGATGTAATATCTTGGATGGATATTGTTCCGAATGCTTTGATACCACTGTAATATCCCGAACTAGGGTTTGACAATTTTTCTGATTTATATCTTTCAATTCCTGTCGTAGATTTCTGCACTTCAATTTTCTTCTCAAAAACCCTAGGTCTGATATTTTTTCTCTCTGCCTTTAACCGTTGACCGAATTCTGATTTACTTCACCCAACAAATAAATATTATGTCTATTCAAATTAAAGATATGAATAGATGATATTGCAGCCTTCCAATATGAATTACAATGATAGAATGCAAGTATCAATGATGGTAATGAATGAACAATCAACTCAGAACTTGCTGTTACAAATCAGACTTCAAATCTCTCAATTCATATCAGCAATTCATAGCTCTGTGACAGCCATTAACAATACTTAACCTGCTATTACAAATCAGAGATATATTTGCAATTTAAACATACCAATTTCAATGCCAAATACCAAGTACAAATTAATGAATCTCTGCAATACAAATCTGCCCTCAAAGATGGATGATGATGTCCTTGTAGTCTTCAATACTGCCCGAACACATATGCTGATGACTGCTGCTCGCTTCTCTGATATGCTGTTGATGAATGGCTGACTGCTACCTTCAATAATGACCAATGAAGTAATTCGGCTCTATGATCAGGTCTGATGCAAATCGCCTTTCTATAGTGAAGAATGGAGGTCAACAACCCCAAATGCAACACAAATACAAAGCGAACTCAGACCAGCAATAATTTTGCTGCCAATAGCCCACGAATCTGCTATGTTATTACTCCCAAATGGTGCGCTCAAGGCAAATGATGAGATCTCTACAAAATCGGCGCTCAATGTGATGCCTTCAAGGATGTAGATCTTCAAAGTCTCCAAACAAATGCAATGGATCTTCAATGAACTCTTCAACAAGATCTTCAAATCATTATCAATGGTCTCCGACCCAATATCTATAATCGATCAATAAACTCAAACCCAAAGAAATATGGAACAATGCTTTGAAGCTCAATTGTGAAATTTGAATTAATTTCACCTCATAGTATGGTAAGGGATCATCTCCAATCCATTAATTACCAAGGGATCATCTCCTTGATACCAAGCTGAAACCTAGAGCTTATCTTCAAATCAAAACACAAACTCCATCATACATCAATACATGATTCCAAATGAATCCCAGCTCTCCTTTTAAAACCTTCAAAATTAGGACGGACCTAATTTTATTAAATGAAGGTTTTTGTGTACACTGTCACACTCACACATTTTTAAATGCTTACACATGAACTTTTTAAATGTTTGTTTTTGTGTACACAATAACACTTTATTTTATAAAGTGTTTTTAAATTGACTCAAGTAACTTAATAAAATATTAATTTTATAAAGCAATTAAAATACTTTATAAAATTAATTTACAATTAGAACACTTTTAAGTTACTTGCAAAAATGGGGACATCACCGAAACAGAGAGGAGGCAGCAAAAGGAAAATATTAATGTTAATAGCCTTGGTAAAGGAAGTATAATTCATGTTAAGGAGAAGCATGGTGAAAATATATTATAAGGAGAAGCATGATATATAATTCATGTTGAAGGAAGTATAATTCGTGTTAACATGAGAGAAACATTTTAATGAGCATATTCTTAGTGCTGGCCGATCCTTATAAAGATGTGTAGCAATTCATTAAGGCAGCGTTGAAAGAAGACAAAACAACAAGTAAAGGTTATATAAGAGCAACACTCTCCATATAAGACAAAATTGTCTTATTCATAATAGACATACGAGGTGGTATGATTAATATATGTTATGAAGTCATTTCATACTAAAACAAAGGTGGCCGACTTTCCTTTATAAATGCCAAATTGGAGTTGAGATCCAAATTAAAACAAAGTTTGTGAAGTGACTGACCTCCTTTAAATGGAGCACCACATACAAATAAGACAGAAGTCTTATTTAAGGAAGTAAACTCATGTGATTTATATCAAGTAAGTCATGCGATTTATATCAAGTAAGTCATGCGATTTATATTATGTATGAGATTAGTAAAAGGTGGTGGTTTGGTTCATAAAGAGCAGTGATTGTTTTAGAAGTTAATAATTATAAAGGCAATTATCATCAATAAAAAAGTGCAATACTTGTGAAGAGGTGTATTGCTTTAAAGAGTTGCCTCATTTGGCAATAGTTGCATCCACTCTCTAATATTTGAAGATATATAAGGAGAGATAAGGAGGAAGTTTGAAAACAAGAATGCAATGAATATCATTTGAATATAAGAGCAGATATAGAGGAAGAGAAGGGGCAGAAATATGAATTGTAATTCTGATTTATTTTGGAAGGAAGTATGTGTGATTGCATGAAAAAGATATGAGCAGATTTGTAAGAAAAAATATTGATATACTTAGTGATCAAATTTGAAGGAAGATATTGATATAGATTGGATCAGCTTTGTGAACGAAGAGTGTGCATCATTTGAATCAAATTGGTGAAGGAAGGAAGGTATATGTGTGTGGATCTGATTTGCAAAGATAAGACTTACATCATTCAAAATCAGATGTAGTGATCAGATTTGGGTGGAGGAGCAAACTATATCATCCATTGAAGAATTAGTAGGTTGGTGCCAATCAAATAAGAGATTGGTCTCTCTTACTGAGTTGGTGCTTACTTGTGGGGATTGGTGTCTTCAGTGGGTTGGTGCTCACAAAAGAAGAATTGTAAGAGAAGTAGGTTGGTGCCTATAGAAGAAAATCAATATATATATATATAAGCAATATTTTGCTGTGGTTTTCTCCCGTAAGGGTTTCCACGTAAATCTTGTGTTCTCCTTGTGTTGCATAATTGATAGATCTTGTGTGTTTGATATTGCTATGGTTGTCAAGATTTGAAAAACGTAAAAAAGATTGTATTATATTGATTCACCCCCCAGTATAACCGTGTGCTCATCAAGGAAGTATATTGTTTCCTTCACTCTTCAAAAGGAGCTTCCCCTACAAATTCGAAGAAAGGTTTTATTTTACATGCTGTTCCGTTTTTTGTTGTGCCACAAGATACAAATTAAAACACTAACAAAGCATAGATAACTTAAGGGAAAACATGTAGCATTTGTTATTTGCTGGTCATAAGTTAGATTACTATGGATTCAGATATGTTGATATGTTAAAAAATGGACTGAAACTATATTTGGAGTTGACACACAGATAATGACCATATATAGACAATGCATATAAATAACATTAAGGAGCTTGACCTTTATTTGCATGTCTTGTTTTGGTTGTGGTGTAGTTACATTTCATATGAATAAAAATGTTTAATCTCTTCTAAACTCCGATAAACTATCTTTGAAAACTTATTGTTCATTACCCTCTGGCTTTCTTAACAACTCTGAGGCCTGCATCTGCTGAGAACTTGCTAATTGCTATAATTTATCTACAAATTTACTGACATAGCTTAATCCTAGTGTTGTATCCTTTCTGGAAAATAGTATGGGAGGATGTAATTAATGGATAAAAAATTAGCTGATAGGATTTCCCAAATTCAGTATTAAATGTGTTCCACTATGGTCTTTCATTGTAGATCTGCAACCATGTTCATCAATGGTTTCAGGGAATTCAGATACAAAGACCTAAAGATAAACCTGCTAAGCAATCAAGAATGATTGCCAAACACCTGAAGATCCATATTCCAGATGGAGGGCAATGCAATTGGCCTCATGAAATGTTGCATGCATTGCAAATGTCTTCATCAAAGAAAGTTTCTTCCTTGCTGTCCAAATCCTCCAGTGAATTTATGCCCAGGCCCAAAACTTCTGCCAGACTCTACATTGGAGTTGGTGAGTCTCTAACAAAGCAGGAAAGGAAATAAACCACAGAAATCGCGCCAGTGAAGTAATTTACAAATAGTTTTCAGTAATGAAAATGCTAATTCTTTACAAAAAATGAAGACATTTCTAAGAAAAAGGATTTATTGACAATAGAATTTATTAATCATAAAGGTAAGTTTGTTTTTAGGTCGTAGTTAAGCCAGATGGCACTTTGACACATGAGACTCCCCTTGTGGAAGTCCATGAAGGGATTTCACCTGAGTTCCCTTATATGTTAGATATATTAGGCATTATTCAAGAGTTAGATATATTATTGTTAAAATCTTTAATTCAGCACGTTGTTACTGTTGACTTCTTGTTGGTTTGTTACAACTAGACAATTCTAGAATTCGGTTATTCACATGATATGAGTAGAATCTCATGTTGTACTATTTGCTTGGTTATTTATACAAGCCATTATAATGTAATCTCACAGCTCTTGAATTAATCCTATATGGTATTAGATTAGGGGTTTGTAAGAACCCCAAGTAGTTCTGCCCTAAAATTCTGATTTCAAAACTTAGAATCCTGCCCTAAATTTCTGTATTTTCATTTTCTGCTCAAAACCCTAAGTTCTGATTTAATTTTCTGCTCAAAGATATGTAAACACAGCGAACAAACATATATCCAAACATAGCAAATAATGGTGGCAAATGATGTTAAACAATAACATTCACATCTCCTATGAATTGCACCATGAAATATACATTGTAGGGCATCGAACATTAATTAATCAAGTCTGATTTTCTGGGTTAAAACCCTGCTGCTACAAATTGAAAGTTTCAGATCTGATTTACAAGGATTCTAGGGCACAAACCAAACCAAACAATGCCCTGATTTTCTGCACTACGAAACTGATTTACAACATGTGAATGCACGTACCAAATACATAGCAAATGAATGACCCTAGCTGGGCGGATACTCCAAGGAATGACGCCTAGGGTTTACTGCTCCAGTTCTGCTCCAATGATATTTATATCCTGACCTAGTTGAAATGCGAATTCTGCTCCAAAGTTGTGTCAGGTCTGCTGCTCCAAAAGATGGTATCAATGATGTCCAAGGATGCAATCAAACTTCCCAAACTCCTCTCAAAAGTTGGCACTCCAAGGGTAGGGTGAAACCCTAATCAAATGCAACTACAAGCACCAAGAAATGCTCCTCAACAATGGCGAATTGGATCTGCTTGTAATGTCCTTCATAGTGTTGAGTTGTTTGTAGCTTCGATCAGATAACGTATTTATTATGATCATAATAAATATGAATATATAAGTAATATTAAATATTACTTATATATTCATATTTAATATATAAGGTATGTTAAAATAAATATGAATTTAGCATGATCGAATGATATATTACCAAAGTATAAACACCGACTACAATTCAAACGGTGATTAGCAATTGCTAAAGCAATGGAAAGGTGACGAAGTCACCCCTGTGATAGGCGTGACTCCTTGAGGAGTCACGTCTATCACATATGTGACTCCTACCGTCACTCATATATATATCAACGTCTTTGCCCTGCAATACCACGAAAAAGACACAGAAATCGGAAGTGTATGAGAAGTGGAAATTGCATTTGTAAAATAAAAGAAAGTAATAAATTAAGTTTGCAATACAAATATTCAACATTCAAAAGTTATCGAAGTTATAGATCATAAGTTCGATTTGAATTTACATGGTATCAGAGCCGGGTTAAGCAGAATCCGGGCAGAAAATTGAACTTGAGAAATTCAGATTTAATACATCTCATTTCTCAAATGGCAGCAGTAATCCGATTCGAAGACAGATTGGAAGGAGGAAATAACTTCTCATCATGGAAATTCAGAATTATGATGATACTAAAAGAAAATAAAGTTGATTCATTTGTGAGAGAAAACAAAATGGAACCAGAGAATGATCCTGATAAAACGACATGGATTGAAGGAAATGACAAAGCCATGAAAATCATAGTTGATGGAGTTAGAGATCATATCGTGCCGATTTTGACAAAACATGAGATTGCATATCATATGTTTAAGTCACTTGAAAGCACTTATGAAATTAATAACTCCAGCAGAACCTTAGCCCTAAAGAGATAAATAAATCATATAAGTATGAACAAGGGAGAATCTATCAATGCATACTTTATGAGAATATCTGCACTAAGGGATCAACTATCAACACTTGGGTACCAAATTGAAAACAAGGAACTAACACTTATTGCCCTAGATGGTCTCCCAAATTCCTGGGAGACATTTGTTCAAGGCATTAGTGCAAGGTCTAAATTTCCAAAATTTGACCGCCTAAGATCAGACTGTCTTCAAGAAGAATCTAGACAGACAAAGAAAGGGTCAAAACATAAAAGTATAGATGAAGATCTTCATGTTCTAAATACAAACTCTCACAAGAAAGAGAAGAAGAAACACTTCAAGAAGAGGAAAAATCATCACGGGAAAGGTTCATTCAAGAAAGACATTTCTCGCATCCAATGTTTCAGATGCGACCAATATGGACACTATGCAGTTAGATGTCCTGACAGAACCAAGCAACAAGCATCTTATGCCAAAATAAAGGAGCATGAATTCGAGAAATATGTATTCTACTCTGCACTTTCAAACCAAGTAACAAATAAATCCAACACCTGGGTTATAGATAGTGGTTCATCAAGACACATCACAGGGTTCAGGGAACTACTAGACACCATGGTAGAAGAGACTGACGAAGAAGTAACAATTGGAGATAACTTTGTACATCCAATCAAGGGTGTTGGAACATGCACCCTCAAATTAAAGACTGACATCTCCATCCAACTTACTGGAGTATTGTTTGTCCCAGGCATCAAAAGAAATCTAGTCTCCATATCTGCACTTGAAGATAATGGATATAGGGTGACCTTTATGGATAGCAAAGTATTGGCATGGCCAAAGAATTCTACTATTAAGAAAGCCAAAACCATAGGTCATAGACAAGGGTACTTGTACGAGTTATGTACGGAACCAAATCTAGCCCTAATTCATGAAATTGCAGACTCTAATGAAATATGGCATAGAAGACTAGGACACCTAAATTTTCGTGCCCTATCTTCCATGGAACGACTAGTTACAGGGTTACCCAAACTCAAACAATGTAATTCAGGGGTATGCAAGGGGTGTGCCTTAGGGAAAAATACAAAGGGGTCCTTTCAAAATAGTTCTAGCAAAACAAATAATGTATTAGAACTAGTCCACTCAGATTTATGTGGACCCATGTCTGTACCCTCCTTAGGTGGGTTTCTATACTATGTAATCTTCGTTGATGACTTCTCTAGAAAGACATGTATCTATTTTCTTAAATGTAAAGAATCACAGGAAATCCTTAACAGATTTAAGGAATTCAAATCCATTACTGAAAACTCTTCCGGGAGAAAAATCAAAACCTTAAGAACAGATAATGGGAGTGAATACACTTCAAACATTTTTAAAGACTTTTGTAAAAACACTGGGATTAAGAGGGAGTTTACTGTACCTTATAATCCTCAACAAAATGGAGTTGTAGAAAGAAAAAATAGAACCATTGTAGAAGCTGCTAGGGCTATGTTACTTGATCAGAATATAGACACTTTGGGCAGAAGCATCTAGTACTGCTGTCTATATACAGAACAGATGTCCTCACTTTCATATTGATTACAAAACTCCTGAAGAAGCCTTCACTGGCACAAACCCAGACATTAGTCATTTAAGGATATTTGGTTGTCCTGTTTACATTCATGTGCCCAAAGAGAAAAGAACTAAGCTAGAACCTTATGGGAGAAAAGGCATCTTTGTAGGCTATAGTGAAACATCAAAAGCTTATAGAATATATATACCTGGTCAAAGACAGATTGAACTAAGCAGAGATGTGATTTTTGAGGAAGACATAGCTTTCAAAAGAGCCAGAAATTATATTGAGTCAGAAATTCAAACTTCCAACTCAGGCATAGAAGAGGATCCTGCACCTGAGTTTCAGAGGGAGTATCCTGAGGAAAATGTAAACCATGAACAAATCACATCACTAGAAAATCCTAAGAAAAGACCACTCTGGGCCACCAAAACAATGGAAGAAGCTAAAAATTATGCCACTCCATCATGAACTTTTAGGGAAAGCACAAGACCTAAGAGATTCTCTAGTTATGTAGCTTTAATGAGTGAATTCATTAAATCAGAACCTTCTAGTGCTATAGAAGCTCTTAAGCACCAAATATGGAAGGATGCCATGACAGAGGAGTATCAATCCATCCTGAAGAATGATGTGTGGGATATAGTACCTAGACCAAAAGGGAAATCTGTTGTTTTTTCGAAATGGCTATTTAAAATCAAACATGCACCAGCTGGCAGTATAGGGAAATACAAAGCAAGATTTGTAGCCAGAGAATTTTCACAAAAGGAAGGAATTGATTACGACGAAACCTTCGCTCCAGTTGCTCGATATATATCAGTCAGGGCAGTTCTAGCTATTGCAGCAACCAAAGGGTGGAAAGTCCATCAAATGGACGTAAAAACTGCTTTCTTAAATGGAACCATTGAAGAAGAGGTTTACTTAGAGCAACCCGAAGGATTTGAGATTCACAATGCAGGATCCCATGTATGTAAATTAAAGAAAGCTCTATATGGACTTAAACAGGCCCCCAGAGCCTGGTATGAAAGAATTGACAGTTACCTCTTGAGATTAGGCTTCTCAAAGAATGATGCAGATCCAAATCTCTACTTCAAACAAAGCAAAGGTGATATGTTAATATTGATATTATATGTTGATGATCAATTGATTACAGGAGAAGATTACCTTATTGATCAGTGTAAGAAAGATCTAGCTTCAGAATTTGACATGGACTTAGGTCTATTACACTACTTCCTTGGACTGGAAGTATGGCAGAAATTAGACTGTATTATTCTAAACCAAGGGAAGTACACAATTGATATATTAAAAAGGTTTGGTATGATGGAAAGTAGACCTATGTCTTCCCCCATGGAAACAAATCTTCATAAATTGAAGGAAGCAGCAGCAGATTCTCCGTTGGCAGATCCCACTCTTTACAGACAGATAATTGGATCCTTGATGTATTTGGTCAATACCAGACCTGATATCTGCTATGCTGTAAATGCCTTAAGTCAGTTTATGTGTGAGCCCAAGGAGATACATCTTGTGGCTGTGAAGCATATAATGAGATACCTTCAAGGTACTCTAAATTATGGCTTAAAATATGAAAAGGTTGACTTAGATCTACATGGATTCACAGATTCAGATTGGGCTGGAAGTGTAACTGACCGGAAGAGCACCTCCGGATGTTGTTTCAGTTTAGGATCAGCAATGATATCGTGGATCAGCAGAAAACAGTCTTCAGTTGCTCAGAGTTCTACAGAAGCCGAATATATTGCAGCTTCTATGGTTGCTAGAGAGGCAGTATGGCTTAGAAAATTGCTTGTGGGATTATTTGGTAAACCTCTGAAACCAACTATCATCCACTGCGACAATCAAAGTTGTATTAAGCTATCCGTGAATCCAGTATTCCATGATAGATCTAAACATATTGAGATTCCTCATCACTATGTGCGTGATATGGTGGAAAGGAAAGTGATTCAGTTGGAGTATATCAGTACAGGAGATCAAACTGCAGATATTCTTACCAAACCACTCCTCAAGGTGAAAGTTGAATACTTCAGGAAAAATCTTGGTATGATTGAAATGTAAGATTCTAATTGATTTGTACTAATATATTAAAGATGTTTAATGTGTAAACTTCTTGTGTCATATGTGTGACTCTATGACATTATGGGCCTACCCATTCTGTGTTTATTTCTAAAAGGTGACGATTTTTTGATAATCTACACTTGTACCTAACATTATAAGGTGACGATCTTATAATATTCATTAGACTAATATCATGTGACTTGATATTTGTATGAATCATGGAGTTATCATGATTAAGTTATGGTAGACATTATGTGACTTAATGTCAGTGCACATACCATAACTAGGATATATAAGGAGAATGTAATGTTCTCGAGTATAGTATATCCTTTAGTATCACGAGGTAGGTGATGCTACGTATCACGAGATAGGTGATACTATATATCATGAGTTATGTGATATTAAATTACTTTGAGTAATTCATTACAGATCAGATAATTGATATTCACAGAGATTATTGTGATATTGTTATCTTCTCGAGCTAAGAGGGAGTGTTGAGTTGTTTGTAGCTTCGATCAGATAACGTATTTATTATGATCATAATAAATATGAATATATAAGTAATATTAAATATTACTTATATATTCATACTTAATATATAAGGTATGTTAAAATAAATATGAATTTAGCATGATCGAATGATATATTACCAAAGTATAAACACCGACTAAATTTCAAACGGTGATTAGCAATTGCTAAAGCAATGGAAAGGTGACGAAGTCACGTCTATCACAGATGTGACTCCTACTGTCACTCGTATATATATCAACGTCTTTGCCCTGCAATACCACGAAAAAGACACAGAAATCGGAAGTGTGTGAGAAGTGGAAATTGCATCTGCATAATAAAAGAAAGTAATAAATTAAGTCTGCAATACAAATATTTAACATTTAGAAGTTATCCAAGTTAGAGATCATAAGTTCGATTTGAATTTACACATAGCCCATGCAGATAGATGGAGTGATTAGCCTATTCCAGGGTTCTTGTAGGCTAATAGATGTGGTTAGGGAACCTTATTTGGTCGTTAATTCCAGGACTTACTATTAATAGTAAGTCAGGCAGGAAGGATCAGGTGGCATTGGCCCACTTTCTATTTATAGTCTGCCAGTTGGAGCACCTAACACTTTGTAGTTGGGTTTCGAGATGGCCAGGGGATTATATGTTGAAGTACAAGTTAAATTAAATATTTAACTTATAATAGTTAGATGGCTATAGTTACTTTATTTTATTAAAGTAACTTTACTTTATGGAGTTATAAGTTACAACTTTAAGTTGTGTGCTAGGAAAAATGGGCGCTTCATGAGGGGATAAGGGGGTCAAAGATATTAAAAGAATTTTAAAAAAAGGAAAAGCTTTTTCCCTCCTTGGGCGTTGGAAGCCAAGGGCATATAAAAGGCATTTGTGAGCTCATTTGGAACTTTCTCTCTTTTTGAAAAATATATTTGGTTGAGCAAAACTGAAGCATGGCTTTGGGGTTTGGAACAAGGGTTTTGCAGGGACGGAACCCCTTGTAAGATCACTCTTCTCGTGCTTGAGAGACAGCATTAGGAGGGTTGCTGGGAGCTTCATATGGAGGCTTCACTTGTGCTTTGATTTGATACTTTTTGGTGGTGATTTTGAGAAGTTATGGCACATCTTTCTATGCAGATTTTATGAATAGCAGAGAACATATATTATTAGTTGCAGATTTGAACTGTTTGAAGGAGTTTAGTGACTGCACTTTAAACCACTTGCTGGCCGTACACCTTGGAGGGAGCAGTACCATTCCTAAGTGCATATTTTTGGGGTTTTGATCTAGTTCCTCTGACATTCATTGTTGGCAAAGGTATTCCATGGCTGTTGCAGAGATATCAGGCAGATTTCAGAAGGGTTTGTGAGCAAATTTAATGCTGTTGACACTTCAGCCAGGCCATACTCCCTAGACAGGAACATGGGTTTGCTAGCAGATTTAACGCCCTTATTTGGGGCTGCATAGTACATGAAAAGTGGTTGCCTAGGGTTCTGAAAATCATTGCCAGTAGCTGTTTGAAGAACAGTCAGTTTTTGTGTTTGGAGGTGACTTTTCAAAGTGCATGTAGCTGGTCCATGTACGGCAGTCATATGAAGATGAAGAAATGCAAATGGGTATGTGATGATAATTCATTTTGGATGGTTTTATGAAGTAATTTACAAATGGTTTTCAGTAATGAAAATGCTAATTCTTTACAAAAAATGAAGACATTTCTAAGAAAAAGGATGAATTGACAATAGAATTTATTAATCATAAAGGTAAGTTTGTTTTTAGGTCGTAGTTAAGCCAGATGGCACTTTGACACATGAGACTCCCCTTGTGGAAGTCCATGAAGGGATTTCACCTGAGTTCCCTTATAAGATATGTTAGGCATTATTCAAGAGTTAGATATATTATTGTTAAAATCTTTAATTCAGCACATTGTTACTGTTGGCTTGTTGTTGGTTTGTTACAACTAGGCAATTCTAGAATTTGGTTATTCACATGCTATGAGTAGAATCTCATGTTGTACTATTTGCTTGGTTATTTATACAAGCCATTATAATGTAATCTCACAGCTCTTGAATTAATCCTATATGGTATCAGATTAGGGTTTTGTAAGAACCCCAAGTATCTGCCCTAAAATTCTGATTTCAAAACTTGGAATCCTGCCCTAAATTTCTGTATTTTCATTTTCTGCTCAAAACCCCAAGTTCTGATTTAATTTTCTGCTCAAAGATATGTAAACACAGCGAACAAACATATATCCAAACATAGCAAATAATGGTGGCAAATGATGTTAAACAATAACATTCACATCTCCCATGAATTGCACCATGAAATATACATTGTAGGCCATCGAACATTAATTAATCAAGTCTGATTTTCTGGGTTAAAACCCTCTGCTACAAATTGAAAATTTCAGATCTGATTTACAAGGATTCTAGGGCACAAACCAAACCAAACAATGCCCTGATTTTCTGCACTACGAAACTGATTTACAACATGTGAATGCACATACCAAATACATAGCAAATGAATGACCCTAGCTGGGCGGATGCTCCAAGGAATGACGCCTAGGGTTTACTGCTCCAGTTCTGCTCCAATGATATTTATATCCTGACCTAGCTGAAATGCGAATTCTGCTCCAGAGTTGCTTCAGGTCTGCTTCTCCAAAAGATGGTATCAATGATGTCCAAGGATGCATTCAAACTTCCCAAACTCCTCTCAAAAGTTGGCACTCCAAGGGTAGGGTGAAACCCTAATCAAATGCAACTACAAGCACCAAGAAATGCTCCTCAACAATGGCGAATTGGATCTGCTTGTAATGTCCCCTGCTTAGCCCATGCAGATAGATGGAGTGATTAGTCTATTCCAGGGTTCTCATAGGCTAATAGATGTGGTTAGGGAACCTTATTTGGTCGTTAATTCCTATGTCACAAGGTTCGCGTTCGCGTTTGTGTTCGTGAACCATAAAATTCGGATGAAGTTTGGCAAGGCGAAAAAAATTCGCCATTAAATTCGCTTTATTAATTTTGATTTTTAAAAAAAATATAAATATTATATATAATAAAATAATAAATATTAATACTATAATAATATATTATATATAAATATTAAATATTATAATATATTAATTAAATATAAATATATTATTATATTATTATTATTAATATATAATAGTATTAATATATTCATATTAAACTATTATAAATACTATATATGAATATATTAATACTATTAGTATTATATATTAATAATAATAATATAATAATATATTTATATATATATTAAACTATTATAAATACTATATATTAATATTAGTATTATATATTAATAATAATATAATAATATATTTAGATATTATTAATTTTGAAAAATATAAGTATTATATATAATAAAATAATAAATACTAATACTATAATAATATATCATATATAAATATTAAATATTATAATATATTTATATAAAAACTGAGCTTAGCCTAGAAAAAATAAATAGCCGGAAGGCTTTTATATGTGACTCGGAATTGTCTCACGCCGTAAAAAAAAATTCACGCCGAATTTTTTTTTGAACTCGTCGGTTGTTCCTATCTAGTATCGGGAGTTGCAAGAGACTGAGAGTATGGCAATGGCATACTCTAAATTCATGATGGACATTTCTCGCGGGACATTTTAGCGCCTGTTTCTCACGGGACATTTTAGTGCTCCTACTGGAAAGTTTCCGATATCCACCAAGTTTCGTGCAAGGGCACAAAACAGATATTTTATGATGAATTTTATTTAAAAAAAAAACCCTTTATACATAGCGAATTTCATGCTGAATTTTGGCAAATTTCATGCCTTGGCTAAAAGTTCGTTGAATTTCGAACCTCATGGCCGAAATTCGGCGAACGCTGTGACATAGGTTAATTCCATGACTTACTATTAATAGCAAGTCAGGCAGGAGGGATCAGGTGGCGTTGGCCTACTTTCTATTTATAGTCTGCCAGTTGGAGCACCTAGCACTTTGTAGTTGGGTTTCGAGATAGCCAGGGGATTATATGTTTAAGTATAAGTTAAATTAAATATTTAACTTATAATAGTTAGATGGCTATAGTTACTTTATTTTATTAAAGTAACTTTACTTATGGAGTTATAAGTTACAACTTTAAGTTGTTTGCTAGGAAAAATGGGCACTTCATGAGGGGATAAGGGGGTCAAAGATATTAAAAGAATTTAAAAAAAAAGAAAAGCTTTTTACCTCCTTGGGCGTTGGAAGCCAAGGGCATATAAAAGGCATTTGTGAGCTCATT
Organism: Cunninghamia lanceolata; assembly: GCA_027924645.1. Classification (NCBI taxonomy): domain Eukaryota; kingdom Viridiplantae; phylum Streptophyta; class Pinopsida; order Cupressales; family Cupressaceae; genus Cunninghamia; species Cunninghamia lanceolata. Next base: position 2,695,207 of record BSBN01000780.1, read on the forward strand.
TGGAACTTTCTCTCTTTTTGAAAAATATATTTGGTTGACCAAAACTAAAGCATGGCTTTGGGGTTTGGAACAAGGGTTTTGCAGGGACGGAACCCCCTGTAAGATCACTCTTCTCGTGCTTGAGAGACAACATCAGGAGGGTTGCTGGGAGCTTCATACGGAGGCTTCGCTTGTGCTTTGATTTGATTACTTTTTGGTGGCGATTTTGAGGAGTTATGGCACATCTTTCTATGCAGATTTTATGAACAGCAAAGAACATATATTATTAGTTGCAGATTTGAACTGTTTGAAGGAGTTTAGTGACTGCACTTTAAACCACTTGCTGGTCGTATACCTTGGAGGGAGCCGTACCATTCTTAAGTGCATATTTTTGGGGTTTTGAGCTAGTTCCTCTGACATTCATTGTTGGCAAAGGTATTCCATAGCTGTTGCAGACATATCAGGCAGATTTCAAAAGGGTTTGTGAGCAAATTTAATGCTGTTGACACTTCAGCCAGGCCATACTCCCTAGATAAGAACGTGGGTTTGCTAGCAGGTTTAACGCCCTTATGTGGGGCTGCATAATACATGAAAAGTGGTCGCCTAGGGTTCTGAAAATCATTGCCAGTAGCTGTTTGAAGAATAATCAGTTTTTGTGTTTGGAGGTGACTTTTCAATGTGCATGTCACTGGTCCATGTACAATAGTCATATGAAGATGAAGAAATGCAAATGGGTATGTGATGATAATTCATTTTGGATGGTTTTATGAACTGGGTTGTTGTTTTGCTCATATCCGTTCTAGTTTTTCTGGGTTATCATTGCATGTTATATATTGTCATTGTTATTTGTAAAAACATTACATGTAAACACAAAACGCCCTTCTGCAAGTTCTGTCTAGTTCTGAAAGAACACAATAATAATAAAAATAACATATAAATAAAAAAAATAATTACAAATAGGGCATCTCATTACACTGCTGCTGCTGCTCCAAATTAGAATGTTCTTCAAACCCTAGCAACCAATAAAACTCCACCAGTCGCCTCACAAATGAGGTCGCTTCACTCCTAGAAGGTGGCGCTCCAACCTTAGGGACAAACCCTAGCCAATATGCCTCCAAAATTGTAATGTCCCCTTTCTAGCTATAGTGTTAGTCTATCATTGGGTTCCTGTAGACTAACAGTTTGGTTAGGGAACCATGGTTTTGGCTTTGGATGGACAATTCGGAGGTGTCGATGTGGTTTGGATCCAGTTGGCAGTTGTCAATGACAGTTTGGGTGCTTGGTGGCATGCTTACTATTTTTAGTAAGTTTGGGGTCGGTGCCGGATCGGCATTTTCAGAGTGGGGTTGGATTCGTCTTGTCGAGTCCTTTTCGACAAGCTAAAGATCATGGCATTCCGATATCATCTTCATATTTATTTTAAAGTCCGAAGTTATATAATGTTTATTTGACAGGACTTTAATAAAGTGTTAAGGGACTTTATGAAAAATAAAATATAAAGCGAAGTCACTAATGTGTTTGGGCTCCCATCCCTAGGAGTGCAAAAGGTGTTTTAAAATGATATATTTCCCTGTTAAAACCCAACGCCCAACTTGAGGGAAATATAAGAGGCAAAAAGGAGTTCATTTGATATATGCTATGTTTATGATATTCTCTTATACTTGGCTCAGCTAGGGTTTTGTTTTGTGAGGGTTTGAGGTGTTGATGTTTGTTTTTCGACAAGTCAACAATAGAGTAAAATGCAGAGTATCTAACCCTCTCTTGAGCAAAGCCTCTCGAATGCTAAACAAAGTGATCAAACAAGATGACTCCAAGGTTCCTTTTCTTATATTTTGTGAGGGATAGCTCAGTGACTTAGTATGATTTTACTGGTAAACACAAAGGGACTTACGCAATTGTTCGAACAACTTGTTGATTTAATGAAAGAGGTGAAGACTGGAATATCTAGGTACTACAGCTTATGACGTATGATTTAGCAATGAAGTACTTGATCCTAATTCTAATTGAATTGATAAAAGAAAAGGCAAAAGATGAAAGGGTTCAGTAACACTAATCTAATCCTAGATGCAAGGAATAATTACTGCTCAAGTGAAATCAACCAAATCTTGCTTCGCCAGATCAAACAACTACACAAGATTGATGCTATCTTCTAGGGTTATACAAGATATTTAAATCACTTATGTTCATGAAGAATTCAACAAACATAGATATCAAAGTTAAGCTCAATTTTGTTCAGACCAACCATACACTGCAATTTGCAAGCCACAAACTACAAATGGTGTGAACATAAAGATTTCACCACAAACAATAATAAAGCCTTCCATCAACTAACATAAAACTTAAAGGAAACTTAATCTAATCTTAATATTCGCTTGAAGAACTCCAAACCATGCAACACTTAGAAACATATATAGAATCATCGAACAATGAGTCTTATATTAGTTCAGAGAGCTTTTGCAACAATTTTCAGAGTCTTCAATTGTACAAATGAGAGCAAAAGGAGCCCTTATATAGACCTCAAAATGTATGAAGGGTCAAGATTGATCGGCAAAACCAATGGACCAGATCATGCCACATCACAAGTAGTTATAACAAACTCCTATTTTTAGTATATGAAAGAGGGAACAAAGGCACGTTTCCCAAGAAAATAAGGATGACAAATCACTAGCCTATGAGGAATCTCCACGTGAATAACCATCACTAGTATTTTGAGATTCAATGAATCTGGACACTATTTGCTTGACATCATCAATAGGTACACTTGGCGTATTCTTAGTGGTTCCTTCAGCTTCAAGTACATCATCTAAATAAAGGCCAAGTGTCTTCTCCCAATCAGTCATCCTAGCTTTGGTGGCGCCAAGGTGGACAGCAAGTGAGAATATACTATCAAGCTTCTCATCAGAAACATCATCCTCTTGGAAGTAGAAAGTTTGAACTTGTTCTTTCATATTATCAAGAGTCATCTCTCCAAATGGGTTACATATCTTCATCAAAGATGCATGTATTCCATCTTGAATTCTTTGAAGTATACTCCTTACTCTTGACATATCTATTTCTACTTTATCAAGTAACTGTCTTTTATTGCGAAAGCAATAATACCAAGAAGAGAAGTCATATGTTATGCCTTCTTCAATCACTTCAGCATGTATCAAATCAACTGAAGTCTCCATCAAGCTCTTCAAATGTGGCATGTATTGTTCCTTAATATCCTTGAACTTAGCACAAACTGTCAACAATGCAAGTACCCTTTTCTTGAGATCAACGATCTTATCATACACTTGCATGATATCTTCCAGATGTTTATATGTGGCCTCCTTTGATTTTTTCATCCAATCTTTCAATTTGTGAGATGAAGACTTCAACCCTTCAAGGTGTACAAGTGTTTCTGGAGGAAGAAGAGATGACGGTGTAGAAACTCTCTCTTGCTGACGAATAGGATGAACCAAGTGCTGAATATACTGCTCTAAGGCTTGACACCTTTGCTCAGCTTTAATCCTGCCTTCTGTTTCCTTTCTTATGATAGCTCGAGCATTATGAATTGAATCCTGAAGTTCTTCTACTTGTGTTCCAGTCAATGGACCCAAGCTGATTGTATTGATGTCATAATCTTCAGGTGTTATATCTTCTACATTCTTTTCAAGCCTTGGAACTGCTATATGTACTTTCCTAACACCTGCTTCATCTTTGGTTATCTTTGAAAGAGTAGTTGCTTTCTTTTTTGGTTTTTCATTAGACATATCTAGAAGCAACTCTTCAACTGGAATAGAAGGATATTTCTCAACTTCACAGCTTTCCTTAATTCTATCTTGCAGCCACTCCGGCAATGATGAAAGATCCTTTAATTGTTGTACTTGCTTTCCTTGTGCAGGCAATGATTCTTCTTCGGCTTCATCCTTGTCTTCAGTGTTAGCCTCATCAATGATTTCAGTATCATGTGGACTTGAAGGCACTTCTTCAAATGGAGTATCTAGGACTGCATCCTCAACATGCACCACTATATCCTGATTCAATGGAGTATCTCCTGGCTGTCTTGATGAAGCAGTTTCAATACTTATTCTTTTCTTTTTCTTGCTTGATTCTCCTTGTGTAGATTCAAGTTGTTTTCTTTTCTTTGTTTGACTTGAATTCTTTTCATTGTCCTTACTCCGTGAACCCCTCCCAGGTGCACTATGTTGTTCTTGTTCCTCAACTTCTCCTCCCATTTTGGTGTAGGTGAGTTTCTTTCCCTCATCTATCAATGCTTGTACTTGCTCTTTCACATGTTCGTCAGTGATAGCAATGATAGGTTCTATCAATTCTTCATCATAAACTCTTTCTCTGTCAGTCTAGTTGATGTCATAAGGCAGGTTCCGGATCTTATTGTATTCATCACCTGAAAGAGTTATATCATCATCTAACTGATCAGGAATCCTTAATACCTTTGTAGCTCTCACTAGATCCCATTTCAACCTTGAACACTTTTGCATCTTTATATCATCATCATCAATTGCATTAGCCCAATGATCCTCAAGCTGCTCAACATGCCGATAGGAAGAATATGACTGCTTAATAGCTCCATGTGGATCAAAGTTCTCCCTTGAATCATGAAGATGTAAATGATATGCTTGAAGCTCAACCTCTAAATGTTCAGCCGCTTCAAGTGATGGACATGAGTAATATCTGCCAAGCTAGAGAGGAAATTGAACCCCGGCCTTCTTCCTTGCCCTTTGCATCTTATGAAACTCTACAACTGTCTTGAAACTTCTAGCAACATCATCCTATTGGTAGGATACCTTGGCAATTTGTATGGAAAGGATGTGAAACCCTGAATTTTGATATAAGTAAACTTGTCATATTGGATGTAGTACCTTCCATACTGCTCAATGAAGTTCCTAGCAGCACCTGTTAGTCTTCTATGCAGTTCTCCTCGCAACTTTCTCACTATGAACATGGCGAAGGCATCATTAAACCTCTTGTAATGATTAATGTTCTTTAAATGGAGCTGAGGATAACATTGATCTGATAGAATCTGTCCAGACTTTGTACCTACTTCTCCTTTAGATGTTAATCCTTTATAAACCACATTTCTTGCTAGGATATAAACAAGATAGGAAGTCATGAAGAATGATTTTGTTTCATCAAACCTTTCAAACTGCTCATCAAAGCAATGACTTATAAGGCCAGCCCAATCAACCATCTTATTCTTTGTAAACACATGATCAAAGTAGGTATACATCCATCCTTCAAAAGTAGATGATTGAGGCCTACCTATCACTCGATTCAAGAACATGATGAAGTAACTTATCTCTTGTTTGAAGTATGCCTTGTGAAACTTTGGATCTTCAGAGTTGTATATCTTGATTGATGAATCTATCATCCACTTCTTCCTCACTTCTTGCATGTAGTGCTTAGGGTTGCCTTCAAAAGTACATTGGGTAGTTGTAGGACAGATGAATACTGCCTTCCGATTTGGGATGTTGAAGATCTCCTGAATGGCTTCTCTTTGCAGGTAAGCTAGGACAGTCCCGTCTTTAGCTACAATTTGTCTCTTCTGTTTGTCATAGTGCTGAATACATTCCAATACTAACTCAGTGCTAGGTAAGGTAGGTGGGAAGCATGCTGCTTGGACAATTCCACTCTTTGCAATGGCCTTGATGTCTTCATTCCTCGTGATGGCGAGCAAGAAATCCTTCATCTCCTCCAAATTGACGTATCCCATGTTGGTATCTCCCACGTTCTTCCAATGAGTTTCGAGCTTGGAGTCGGGTATGGTGGACTTGGCATCCATCTTGATCATCACTTGCCTCTCTTTCACTGTCATGCCCATCTATCTACAAGACAAGACTTGAATAAGTGACTTGAAATAATAGAATTTCCCCTTCGCAAACCTGATTTTTAGATGTAAAACTTATAATAATCTGCAAAATTAAATAAATAAAAGCCAAATTTATAAAGAAAAAGGGTGGCTAAAACATACCTTATATCAAATTTCTGACCTAGAAAATGCAGATTTCTGTATATAATGATAAAAATTAGTATTGAAATGACAGAAATAAGAGGTAAACTATTAAAAATCAGTCCTCAAAATGCAAATCTGCCTTCAAAATCTGCTCTTCCTCCTTGAGAAAATTCACTCCTTAGAGAAATTGTGATGTGAACTATGTAGAAATGAAATGTAGCGCCCTTGTTATATAGTGACTTCACTTGCATTTAATGCTAGTCGGCCAGCTAAGGGGTCGGCCTCTTTTGGCATTAATACATGAGGATTTGAACTAGCGGCTCTTGGAGACGAAAACCTCCTTGAGTAACGACATTCTACAGGTGTGCAAGATCACCCAAAGGTGCCAATAGTGGTGGATACACTCAGTGTTCACAGTTGTGCTGAAATGGAGTTCATTGGATGAGGATTCGAGGGTTTATTGATCATATCACTTGCAGATTTTGAGGTTCATCTGATTGCAATGGAGTTGGGACAGATTTTGCTGAGATTGAGGAGAGATTATAAGCTGCTGCATATTCCTCTTGCTGGCCGTACCATACCCAGCCAGCCGTACCACATAAGGAGTGCTCTTTGATGGTGTTGAGTGCAGATTTTTTCCTCATTCTTGGTCGCTTTGCCTTGGACTGATTTGCAGATTGTTTACAGAGGGGTTTTTAGCTTGTTGCTGCGCTGGTTGCAGCCATATTTCATTCAGCCAAATCGTACCATGCTGCCAGGAGGACGTGGGGTTATATAGAGGCTCAATTTTCAATATTTGTTGTTTGTATCAGCCCTCCTGAGGCGTCTAGGAGCTATATGCTTGTTGTAATCCTTTGCATGCATTAATACATACATCTCTTGGTGATTCTGGTGGATTTCTGTGACACCCATTTGCTGATCTAGTCTCAGCATATGTACCAAGTTGCAAAACAAATGATGGGTATGTGATAGTAATTGTTATTCGGCCATTTTACCATTCGGGTCTTACATATTTTCTTCATATTTGTTGTATATTTTCTGGGTTTGCATTATATGCTATATATTGTATGCTCCGGCAACACACATCTGTAGGAAAACTGAAACCCCTTTTGCATCTTCTCTCTAGTTTGAAAGAACACAAATAAAAATAAAAAATAACACTAAAAGACTTTAAAAAGAACCAACAGGTACGACACATTACAAAAACTCGCTAAATGAAACCTTCTTCAAGTCTGATCTGAAAATCAGATGTAGCAATCTACTCTTCTTCAACAATGAACAACAACAATGAAGTGCAATTGTGAATTCTGTATGAATCCACCTCCAAGATAAGATTGGGTTTTCATCCAATCCACCTTATTTCCACAAGGGTTCTCGTCCTTGGAAAACAATGCAAACCAAGTTGCAGATCCACAAAGGAAAGTAAATTGATATAATGTTGAATGATGATGAAATGCCTCATACAACCTTGTATATATACTTGACTTTCACCTTCTCCCACTGGCTGGCCGACCAAGGTAGTATTATACTATTATCCTTATATTTTATCATTAAGGCCGACCTCCTTGGATAAAACTTGGCGCTCAAGTAAAAAAAACAAATTAAAGATTTGTTTTTGTTTTTTGATAACAAGGCCGACTAGGTAATATTTACCTTTTTCTTCTAAATAGGCCGACTTATCCTCCTAGGCCGACTCACCAAAGATGTATTTCTTTTATTTAAACTTTGGCCAACCTTTTGCCTTCAATTTGGCCGACCTTACTTAGGCTTTGAAGTGGCACCACAAAGATGAAATAAATATGATTTTTCCACACTTATTTGGTTCGCTCCATATCAGGGCAAATTAATTTGTTCAAGGAAAATACATCATAATTAGTAGAAAAATATGACAAATCATTTTCTATATTCACTTTGTCCACCAAAAATCCTGAAGTGTGGAAAATAACCTCTTAGATCTGCTCCTTCGAAAATGGGGACATTACAGGTTTGAGGCTTCATGCCTCAATGCCTATGGTCGAGGGTTGGGCCCTAGAGTATTATCCATGGGTCCTAGAGGATTTCAGTTGTGATTCACATGGATGTTGTATGCGATATTGAGAAGGTGGGATCTAGTGGTGGTGAGACCTCTAAACATGTGCTTATTGCAATTGTGGCCAACTTTTATTAGTTATGAATTCCATCTTACAAGTCTTGAGTAGGATGTCATTCTTGGTTTTGTGCAAAGCCTCAAGATGGAATTGTGGGGGGAACCGATGTTATGCCAGGTGGCAATGTTGGGGCATATGTGATATTTTTGAGCAAGGACCTTTATTGTTAGTGATAGAGAATAGAGCAAGGGGTATAGGAGGAGCTTGCTACAAGTAGATGATGGGTGAAGCAAGAGCTTTAGGTCCATGGTTCAATCCTAGGCAATTCTGATGAGGTTGATACTAAAGAATGTGGGCATTCTTTTGGGGTCTTTGGCATGTATTTTGATGTTAAGGTTTGTGGACATAGGGGACAAATGCAAAGCCATGCTAAAAGCCTTGTGTTGGATTTTTATATGGTGTCCAGTGGAGGTGGTGCCGGTGGCGATCACATCGTTCGTGCATCTCTATCTATTTCCATCAATGGGCACCCAAAAGGCAAATGTTGTGACAAAATCATACACGAATGATGTTATATCGTTGGTGATGGGAGCTTCATTCTGGTGATTGTGATGAAGTATGATATGCACAAGCAGTTGGTGCTGTAGATGTTGGTAGCCTTCAACGAGAGGAAGATAAGCCCATGCCTGCTATTGGTCAACTTTTGTAGAGCGATGACATTTGTGATCTTGTGGATGCATGACATGGCAATGACGGTCATGATGATGCCTATGGTCACCGGTGTACTGACCCACCTAATGGACTCCCATTGTAGCCACTTTGCTTCATTGCTTCCCATTTCCAGAAAAGGCAATAAGGGCTGCAAGAAAGACGACTCAGGAATTAATTCTATATGGTATTAGAACATCAAGCATCAGGCATTTGGGAGATTGACACCATTATATCCTTATACAGTATATGATGGCAATACATATATATTGTTGTTTATTCTTGAATTACAATCAATTAATTATATTAAGACTAGCTACCTCAATATGATGGATGTAGTTTGTTGTTGAGATTACCTACCTCTACAAACAAGTGAAGAACCCAATACTCAAGACAAATCAACATATATTGCACTTGGAAATCACGACTAAGTGAACCTAGTATTCCACAGCATTTCCTATTTTACTTGGTGGTTGCAGTGGCTAGTTACCCATGTACTTTAGTGAGATGGAATGGCAACCATAGAGACACTTGGTAATATTTGCTGCATTAGCAGCAAGTTTACACATTGATTAAATTCATGTTTGAACTTAATCATTTAGAGTTCTGTATTCTATACAAGATCACAGTATTTATGTAATGATTATATCATTTAGATTGTATCCAATTTAGTCATTAAGGGGTGTTAGATATGTTCGACATTAACCAAGAGTTGGCTATATTATTGTTAGAATCTTGAAGTCAGCATATCGTTAGTATTGGCTTGTTGTTAGTTTGTTACAACTAGGCTATTCTAGGATTTGGTTATTTCACGTGATATGAGTAAAGTCTCATGTTGTACTATTTGCCTTGTTATTTATACAGGACATTAATGAAATCTCATGATTTATGAATTAATCCTATATTATATATCATTCAAATTTTGTATCCTTAGGTTCTGAAATTATTGCCAAGCTCTGGAGTGAACTAACCCTTGCCAATCCAGCTACACTCAAAGTATAAAATAGCCTGCTAACACTGCTAGACGTTTCCTACTCAATTAGGCCTGTATGTCAGTTCCCATTGTTGAGAAACCTCATGGGATATCTATTCCATTTTTCTCATTTAATGAGGTCACACAGTGGGAGAAGAACATCTCAACTTGGAAAGCCATGAAGGGAAGAAGAATTAGCTTCCAGCTGCAGGTGAATTGCAGATTCAGCCAACAGTATTGCATACCAACCTACTACATTATATGTTTATGTCTGATTGCATGGATGACTGCATAGAATGCTCGGTTCTGAAAATTGATTGATGGCACGTATCTAAATGGCTAGCATCCATTTCTGATTTCTCCTGGCATTTGTAAAATGTAATTATATGCTGCACAAGCAGACTTTGGAAAATCAAATTTATGTAACTCTTCAGAGTTCTGGATTTCTATGCAGAAAATACACATTGCTTCTTAATGTCCAATTTTTTCTATAAACAGTTTATAAGTTTATAACTATACACACCAAAGTTTTTAACTAAAGGTCCATTAATATCTTTAAAAGAGGTTGACATTATCTTCCAAACGACAGATTAGAACAGTCTGGAACAAGCCGAGAACTATTCAAGACCAAAGACTGAGGAATTTTACATTTCCACAAACATCGTAAGGATGTAGATTAGTAACTAAGCCAGTTTTACATCACCATGGATTCATGTGTCAAATCCAAAACCATTCTTGATTTGTCTAAAACCCAAACATTTATATCTTTAGCTGTATAAATGTCCAAAAAATTCTAAATTGTGAAAAACTCCTGAAAGATTGTTCATGATTTTAAATCACAAAAGGTTTAACTCTCCAAGTTTACATGGGTACAAACATGCCTGTTTATTCTGAATCTTCACCTTTATAAGGGTCTCTCACATTGCACGTATACTTAAATAAATTTGACATTTAACCACAAAGTGATGCTCATCATCTACCACTAGTCCATTACGTATAACCATTTGACCCCTTCTATTATTTTTTACATTTCATAACATATTCAAACATGTTTGTGCTGACTTTTAGTGCCCTTTTTCACTATTGCAAGGAAGGTTTGATGGTGAAGTGAACTAAGATTGTAGTGATTGTAGACATGAAACCTCCTCTCAGTGTGGAATTTATTTGTATCTTCCTTGGGCATATGAATTATAACTGAAAATTTGTAAGAAGGCATGTGGACATCAAGGTGCCAATGGAAGAGAGGTTAAAGAAGAAGAGCGAGTTTCACTGGAGTTGGTACTGTCGAATCTCTTTTGTTGTGTTCAAGAAAAATATAGCTTACAAGGCAATTCTTGTCCTCCCAGATTGCAGTAAATACTAACATATTGATGTTAGTATGTTGAGCATAGCCATTGGTTGTGTGTGCACTTAGCCTGGGAAGGGGAATACTTACCATTTGGTTGCCTTTGCGAGTCAGAAGTCAGTAGCAGAGAACTATGTGACAACCAAGCAGGTTGCGGTATGGAGGCACACACTATTCAAAAATAAGGAAATTTATCTCTTTGTGACATATTTCTCCTTTCATGCAGATCATGAAGCATCAAAGTTCCTGGTGAACATGCCTGGTTTGCATGGGAGGATCTGCCACAGGTTGATTATGTTTGAAGAACTTGATTTTAAGGTGGTTGTAAAGCTAGATATATGGAGGAATTATATTATATGAGTAATAATAATATGTTGGGGAAGCGTATAAGCATCAAACAACCATATGAACACATCTAAAGTTTTCAAATTTCAATTGCAAATTTACAGAATGTGTCTATTTAGAACAACAGATATTAATTAGATGAATAATAGTAACATGTTAGGAAATTGTACAAGCATCGAGCACCAATATGCACACATTTGAAGTTTCCAAAATTTTCAATTACAGATTTTATAGAATATTGTGTGAATATCAGAGGTTAAAATTTGCAACTAGTACCATTGTGGGGCATCGGAAGTAGAGTTTCTTGGGTCTTGGCCCTGCTCTAATGCCACATCCAGCAGTGGAAAGTCCATAAAACTCAAGAAGAACTGAGGATGATCATCAAACACTAGGCTTAGCACATCGTGTAAAACTCAGGAATATAAATTGGCAAATAATTGATTCGACTTGTTTTCTGGGAGATTAGACTCAAACTTGCGAGTACCCAGTTATTCTGGAACAATATTGCAATTATGATCATAGGGTGCCCCTTGACTTTAGTTTTGTATATGCTGATTATAGAAAGTCACAAGAATATGACTATGGTGAAGGAACAGTAACAGAGAAGGGGTCAGTATTACTGTTCAGACAGATAACTCCATATCCAATTTTATTTATTGACGATGATGGTGACCCTTCCAAATACCCGGTGTTGTTTCTGAATAACACGTTCTCTATGCTGTATCCTTGAAAGAAGAAATTAACAGATATTTCTTTTAGACACTGAAAGGTTTTGCTTTGATATTGTAATACAGTGTGCTTTATTGCTTGCTTCCTGGATTGTATCATCTTTTGTATTGACCAAAATTGTTTCAGCTTTACTTTTTATTTGTTTGCTTTTTAAAATCCAAGCCAATCTCTGTGTAATGAATTATATTCATTTCTAATATTGAACTTACATAGTGCGTATATGTTGTTGCTTGTATGATTGATTTTATTGGCAGATTGACAAATTAATTCCAAAAAATGATCTTTCTTCTCTTGCCTGGCTAAAAATGGCTTAATACAAATAGAACTATATATTTGGAGTTGGATGTCCACCTAGCAATGCCACCAGGCTTTTGTTACTAATTTTCCCACATTAAAACAGCTTTGTGCAGGATTAAAGCATATGCATAGCCTTAATCCTCCATATGCGCACAATGATGTCAAGCCAGGGAATGTGCTTATAAAATGGAGAAAGGGTCAACCACCGCTTGCTATTTTGATGGACTTTGGCAGTGCTGCTCCTGCCAAAAGAGAAGTACGATCTCGATCTGATGCGCTGAAAGTACAGGTAATAGCATTTTTTAAGCTTGTCATTAGTCACTTTAAATTCCATTCAGGCTATTGTATTACTATTGTATAAATGTCAGTGTTTAGGTTGGGAAGTTTAATGTTTAAGCATGCCACTTAATTATTGATTCTGTGCCAATTGTAATGGGTGTGATTCAAGAAACATATATCAGTTTTCTTTTCTTTATCAATTTTGTTCTAGTGGTTTGAGAGGAAGGATGCAACTATATTTGCAGTTTTTCCTTTGTAACTGCAGATAGCTTGTGATTTCCCCTTTCAGTTATCTTGATTAGCACTGCCTGTTGTTCACAAGGTTAGGTTGTATTCATTTTCTGTAGGACTAAACATTTAATTATTTTGATTAGATTTGCCTTCTGTTCAAAATGAGGGCTTAAACATTGCTTGGCAGGATCTTGTATTCTACTATCCTAGAATGTCTCAATTGATGATGGTGTTAGCTTGGAGATAGAATTGGTCATCCTCTAACAGAGCAGTAAATCCTATCTTCTAGTCATTTCTGTCTCAAATCTTGATGGAGCTTGTTCGTCCTTAATCATCTTGTGAAAGTTATACCTAAGTGCATCTATGGAGATACAAAATCTCTCCATTTTGGATGAATTTTACTCACCAGAGGGGTAATCCTTCTTATCTATGAATTACTTTGCGAAGTTTGATTTAATTTTCGACTTTTAAACTGCCTTTAATAAATTAGTAAAATTTTGTACAACATAGACCTGATAGCATTATCAATTGGGAGATGGTATCCTTGTGAGTTGTTATTATGAAAAGTTTTCTAATAAAAGTGAAAACCATAAAAAATAAAGTAACTACAGAGAGCATGAGCATTAATTCTACAGAGTATTCTAACTTGGACATTGCATGAATATTATGAAATGAATTCATGCAATAAGATTTTATAACAAGAATCATGGATAGGTTGAGACAAGCTTGGTAAATATTGAGACAAAATAGACTTTAATTTATGTTCAAAGCCTTGGAACAGGGAATTCTGAGTACAAACTAGTGTTACAGGACTTGCCCAAACTCGACAAGTCTCGAGGCAAGGGGCACCAAATGAGTCCCTGGGACTTGGGTCTCTGGCAATTCTTGAGTGTGGGACTCGACCATGGCAGACAAGGTGAGAATAAGAAAAATAAAAGGAGAAAAACAAAAAACACTCAAAATAAAAACACTTAAAATAGTCTCCTACACCTTAAAAACAAGTTCATTTCATTTTCAGGCCAAAGGAGAAGGAAAAAAAAAGTTTTGAGCCAAAACTTTATTGCATTGAAGGAAAAACCTACAGGCAGATTGAGAAAAAATCGGTGATTGAATCACATTTGGGCAGGTTTGTAGTTTCTTTTGGTGCATCTAGAGGAGTCTACGAAGGATTGGGAAGAGCTCACCATTGATTTGGAGTAGCCCATCATAGATTTCAAGCAAGATTTAAGAGGTAAGTTTGTATTTTGAAGTTTTTTTTTTTGTTTTTTTAATAAAAATTTCTTCTCTTTTACATTTTTTTTCTATTTTATTTTAATGGACCAAAGAACAAACCCTAGGTATGTTTAAATTTTTTTTGAACAAACCCTAGGTGTTTTTGTATTTTTTAAAAATTTTATAGCTACAAACCCTAAATTTTTTAATTTTAATTTAATTATAGACTATAAATGTTAATTTAGTTTTTATTTATATGTTATTGCAGCATTCTTTACGTTTATAAATTATTTCAATCACAATGTTGACCCCCATTAGAAAGGACCCTTGTTGGAAACATGCCATCCTTGGGTCAAAGAAAGGGGAGGTAACTTGTTTTCATTGCAAAACAAAAATGCTTGGGCAGGCATTAACTGATTGAAATACCATCTTGCACAAATACCATGTAGAGATTGTAAACCATGCACCAAAGTGCTTGGTGAAGTTATACGTGAAGTACAAAGTCAATTAGAAACCTTTGAGCAATAGAAGGAACAAAAAAAGAGGCAAAGAGAGGAGATGGTGTAATGTCCCCTTTTTGAGCGAGACTTGTGTTTGGGTTGAGCTTGGACTTTGAAGGATGGAAAACTATAATGTTGGCTCAATACTTCTTTTATTTGGATTTTGGCTAATATTATTTTGTGATATTTTTCATAAAGCCAAAATATTATCATTTTCAAGCTAAGCCAAAAAAGTGAAGGATGGGAAAAATAAACATTGGACAACTTGAAGATTGAAAAAGGTGAAAAGGTGGAAAAAAGGAAAATAAAATGCAATCTTATTTTATTATTTTATTATTTTTCCCGAAGCCAAAGGAGAAAAAGGAAAATAAAAATAATAAAATATTATATTTTATTATTTAAG
The DNA here is from genome assembly GCA_027924645.1 of Cunninghamia lanceolata. NCBI lineage: Eukaryota > Viridiplantae > Streptophyta > Pinopsida > Cupressales > Cupressaceae > Cunninghamia > Cunninghamia lanceolata. Next base: position 2,710,233 of record BSBN01000780.1, read on the forward strand.
CCAAAATCTCCGCCTAAGGAGAAGATCTAAAAAAATAATAAAATATTATTTTATTATTGTGGAAATTAGCGCCCAAGAAGGAATTAAAAAATAAATTAAAAAAATAATATTATTTTATTTGGAGAAATCGGTGCTTGGAGGGATAAGGAGAAAATAAAATAAAATAATATTAATTTTGGCGTCTAGAGGTGAAATTAAAAATAATAAAATATTATTATTTTATTGTTTTTTAAATGAAGGTGGTTTTGAGGTGAAATTCATTTAAAATTGTCAAATTGAAAATTGCATTTCATTGGTGGACTTGAAAGTTTTCATAATTTGGCAAATTGGGACGCCTATGGAGAAGGGAGGATAAATAGAGGGTTTTGGCTTCATTTTGCAAGTATTGAATCTTTGGTAAATTTTATGATTGAGAGTTTTCTCTTGGCTGGAATTGAATTTCAGTTTGCTCAAGGTGGTGTTCCCTTGGCATTTTGTAGTTTGGGGATGCTTCCATTCCACCATGATGGGATGAATTCACATGGAGTTCATCATGGAGCTTGAATTGAGTGTTTTCATGGAGTTTATTATGTAGATTTGGCTAATATATTGATCTATTTTCATTTACAATTGATATTGAAGGGTTTATGGTTGGATCGTTTGGCTTATAGAGGGTTTTTTGATCATTTCCAGCCATCATATACATTCTGATTTTCTGGAACAGCAGGTACAACAGGGTTTCATCTTCAGATCTGAGTGTTGTTTGTCATCATTTGGAGGGTTTGAACATCATAGAAGCTTCCAAACCCTAGTCGCTTTCATCCTAGGGCTGGCCGCTTGCATTTGGAGCTTTATTTTTGGTATATTTTGATGATAATTGGAAATCAAGGTTTCATATCAGCAGGCTACAGGTTCATATCAGCACTTATAGTTGCAAAATCAGACTTCATTTGACTTGGTTTAGCATTGGCTTTCATCATCAACTAGTTGGCAATTGTTGAGACTTCATTGGAGATCATTTGTACATGTTTTAGGTTGTATTTGGGCTCAATTTTCAGTCATGTAATTGTCTGATTTTTATATCAGACCTTCTGTTTTTGTAATCAACCAACTACTATTGAATAAAGAAGTCACATTCTCCATTCGGGCATGTTCTTTTATATTTTGATGCATTGTGTGGTTGCTAACATCTATGTTTCATATTCATTATTTGTTATTTGGACCTATGCTTTGAACCTTTCCATCTACATGATATTCTAAACTCATTGGGGAAAGCAGATCTTGAAAATATTAAGTACATTGCAAGAAAAATAAATCAGAAAATTTCAGACCAGCAAAGCAAAAAATTTAATTAGAACAAGTTAGGGTTCTTACAATGATATCAGAGCATTCAGAATTTTAGAGCAATATCCATTCGGGATATTACAATGGTATCAGAGCATTCAAAATTTCAAAGCAATATCCATTCGGGATATTACAGATGGCAACCATTGGTGGAGAGTCTTCTTCTTCCATTCCTCCATTTCTTGCATTTATGGGTAGTGGTAGTGGCAGTGGCAGTATTAGCATTGGGTTAGAGTTTGTGGATCTAGGTTAGATTCATATATTTTGCCACGCACTACTCTAGGTTCCCAACCATCACTTGAAAGCATGGGTTGGAACAAGGATAAACATGATGTAGCTAGAAGTGCAATTGGAGACTTTTGGTTCTATTGCACCATTCCATTTCATGTAGCAAAGTATTTTTTTTTGTTTTAAAATATATAGCTTGATTATTTGTCTTTCGAATTGTTGAATATAGAGGTATGTAGAATTCAAAGTTAAACTCTCAGTTTTAGAATACTTAATTTGTTTATTTTCTTTGTGTTAGGTCTCCTTATTGGCAAAACATGGTGGATGCAATTACTGTTTGTGGGGCGAGGTTCAAAGCCTCTAATGATGAGGAGATAAAGGTCTCTATTTTGACTAAAAAGGTGGCCGATGTAAAAGCCACAATTGAGGAACAACGTGAGATATGGAAGAAGGGTTGCACTATCATGACTGATGGTTGGACAGATAGAAGAAATAGAACATTGCTAAATTTTCTTGTTTTTTCCTCAGGTGATTGTACTTCTTGAAATCCATTGATTTAGTGATTAAGATTTTTAATTTCTACTTTATTGAATCGCTGATTTTGTTTCTTTCTCAGGTGGCATAGTTCTTTTGAAGTTCATTGATGCTTCAGGAAACACAAAAAATGCCGAATAGTTACAGATAATCCAGCTAATTATGTTGCTACGGGTAGACTCCTCATGGATAGGCACCCATCCCTATTTTGGACTCCTTGTGCTACTCATTGCCTTGACCTCATATTGGAAGATCTTGGCAAAATTCCATGGATTAGAGCATGTGTGGAGCATGCTAAAAATATTTGCAAATATATAGACAATCACACTTGGGTCCTCAACCTAATGAGGAAATTCACAAACAAGGAGTTGGCTCATCCAGGAATAACTTGCTTTTCAACAAACTTTATCACGTTGCAATCTTTGCTTCAATCAAAGGCTGCTTTGAAGTGCATGTTAGTGAGGAGTGGGCTTCATCATCATATGCTAAGACCAATGCAGGGGTTGTCGATGTTGATTGGATTTTTCATGAGAACTTCTGGCTTCTGGTGAAGGAGATCGTAGAGGTAAATTTCCATTATATTTTTGTTCATATTTCCATTCTATTTTCTTATTTTTGTTCACACTTATTTATGTTAATGTTTAATAATAATTGTAGTTCACAGAGCCTTTGGTTGTTCTCCTAGTTGCTGATGGTGAGAAGCCCGCAATGGGCTATATATATGAGGGCATGGATAGGGCCAAGGAGGCTATTAGATCCATTTATGCTAGGGTTGAGGATATGTATCGTTCCATATGGAACATCATTGATCGGTGATGGCACCTTCAGCTTCACAAGCCCTTACATGTAGCTACCTATTTTCTCAATCTGACATTCCAATTTTGCTCATATTTCAAGGCAGATGAGGAGGTTCTGAGTGGGCTCTACACAGTCATAGAGCAGATGGTGCTTGATCCTCAGCTTGGAGCGCAAATAATCATTAAGATTGAGATCTTTAGACTTGCACAAGGAGATCCTTTTGTGTGAGAGATGCAAGGCCACTAGGAGGTAATTGCAGCCAGGAAAAATCTATTAAGGGCATAATTTAAGTTTAAAAATTAAAACTTTTCCCTTTTTTATGTTATTATTAAATATTGAAACTTAAAGTTGGACAATGAGATTGATTTTTTCTTCTTCTCATTTCAGATGCATGGTGGGAAAGGTTTGGTGCTAAGGTGCCAAATCTTCAAAGGATTGCAATTCATGTCTTGAGCCAACCATGCAGTGCTTTAGGATGCGAGCGCAATTGGAGTATGTTTGAGCACATACACTTCAAGAAGCGTAATAGATTGTCAGTGCAAAGGTTGAATGATCTTGTTTATGTTCATTACAACCTTTGCTTTCACCACAAACAAATTTTGGGCATTGACTTATCTCCCATCATACTAGAGGAGGTTGATCTATAGTCAGATTGGATCACTGAGGTTGAGGATCTCATCTTCAGCGATGAGGACCTTGCGTGGGTTGACCAGGTGGATCGAGATGCAGAGGTAGTAGCCATGGTAGAGGAGGAGGATAGAGCATGAGCAGACACCTTGGATGTTGGTGTCACTAAGACACATGCAGATATCATGGCTACATCATCATCTAGGACCTATCGTAGACATGCCGTGATGTTGGGCCTAGTAATGTAGGCTCCTCCGAGCCATAGACTTATAGGTTTTATTTTGATATTTGTTTTGAACTTTTGATGCCATGGATTTCATAATCCATGAGTTTTGTATATATTTGACAATATTTATATATCTAAATGTGTTATTTCCTTTAGCTAAAATTTGTGTTTATGTTCATGTGATCGATGTATACTTGTGTATGTGATCAAAGTAGCTTCTATTTGATTAGTTTATTGTGTCTTTAAGGTTTATTTATTAAAGGGTGCATGAAACAAGTTTTAAATTCTTAAAAATATTTGTATTTCATGGATTTTTCAATTTGCAAGTCTACGTCGACTCTGAGTCTGGGTCAAAAATCAGCTTGCTGAGTCCGAGGTGAGTCCGTGTCTTGTAACACAGTACAAACAAAGCCTTCAATGGGTATCAAAATTACAATGGCAGCTCTAGCCAAATTTTTTAGCAAATCAAAATTTAAAAGCGAGAAAAAATCTGCAGTCTTCAAGCTTTGCTTAGGCAGAAAGATGGCTTTGACAATATTATCTTAAATTCCTACATGCAAAATATAGGAAGATGGTATCGTAGTGAGTTGTTATTATGAAAATATTTTAAATAATAGGGAAAATCATAAAAAATAAAATAACTTCAGAAGAGCATAAGCATTAATTTGATAGAGTATTCTAACTTGGACAGTGCATGAATATTATGAAATGAATTCATGCAATAAGATTTTTAATTCTACAACAAGAATCATGGATAGATTGGGACAAGCTTTGTAAATATTGAGACATGTTGAGCACACTGAATATTCTTTTGATCCAGGAATGTTTGGCTTTCACTAGGTGTTTGCAAAGTATATGCAAGCCTACATATTCTTTCTTAAATGTGAGTATCCTATATGAAATTCAGATTTGATCTAATTTGTGGATCTTAGAAAGATTGGAAAAAAGCAATAAGATCAAAGGAAACACTAATTCTACTTGCAAATTAACAAAACAAATGAAATGTAACATGTTGGAAAATAAATGAAAACATTGTTAATCATGGCAATCTTATCATTAACTATTCAAGTTAAATCTGAAATAATAATTAAATAACAGCCACAGATAGAAAACAAACCTAAGCCGAACACCAATCCTCTTAAGCGGGCCCTTTCTTGATTGATTTGTGGAACACAAACCCACTCTTTAAACAACTGCTTTGATGTTAATATAAATAAGTCTTTTTAAATGAATGAATTTTTGAGCGCTTCAAAGATACATTTATGAAATCTAGAATGGTTGGGTTACTCCATCGTCTTAGCTATGATATTATATAGATACTAGCGATGATATATTGTTACAACCATAGTTGAAAAACTCGCCAAAAGCAAAAACTCGCCAAGCCTGAAAAATTCGACTCGGCAAAAACTTGGCAACTTAAAAAATTGTTTAAATTTCATTAAAAACACATTTTTTTTGCAAAATTCAATGATTAGATGCATCCAACAAGTCAATAAATGAAAAACAAGCTGAGTCTAGTTGTATTTGATTGATTTCAAAGTAAATTGGATACAAAATGGCATCCTCATGAGGAATGCGCTGATACTGATAGTCTGAAACAAAATGGAAATAGCAAATTGTTTTTGTAAAACTGAAAGTAAATACTAAATACTACATCTTCCTCTTCCCCTTCCCCTTCCCAAGTCTACTGAAAACTAGGGGAGTGGTAGAACTAGGTTTAGTCCTCGGAATCTGCTGTGGCTCTTCCCTCCTCGGCATGACAAACCGTGGCTCAACCTCCATCCTGGATGTAGATGCTGGTAGTGGTCCTGGTGGCAATGTCTCCTCATCCTCCTCATCCTCATCCTCCTCATCCTCAATGTCATCCAATGAGAATCCCAATCCATCGATTCTAGCGGCAGCCCCCTCCATTGCCTGTCTCTCCAAATCATAGATCTCATCCTTAGAAAACAATGAAGGCTGCTCATCCTGCCCTGTCCAATCACTATAAGGATCTATCTCATCCAAATCAATTGGATCATCTGATATTTCCTCTACCCTTCTTGTGCGCAGCCGAAGATTATATTGCACATAGACAAGGTCATTGAGGCGTTTCTGAGCTAGCTTGTTCCTCTTCTTTGTGTGGATGGCCTGAAATAAGCTCCAGTTGCGCTCACAATTGGATGAACTACATGGTTGGCATAAGACACGAAGGGCAAATCTCTGGAGATTTGGGGTATTTCCACCCCAATTTGTCCACCAAACCTCTACAAAAAATATATTGAAGAGTTAGAAACTTAGAAAGGAAAGTGAAAAGTTCAAAACATATTAAATATCAAATTATCAATAGTTGTAACTTGTAAGTTTGTAACTTGTAAATTTGAAATTTTATACCTGGTGACTGATTGTTTATTGCTCGTGTAGCCAGGTCTGAAGAAAAGAGCCTACCCCTTCTTTCCCTATAAGCTTGCAATTCATCAACAATGAGGTCTGCCACCTCAGCCTGGGGTGTCATCCTCTGAATGCAAGAAGTGAGGCCCTTCATAACCTCTCCAGTAGGATCTGAGAAGGTGCCTGAATGGAAGAAACGGGGGTTCAAAAAGTACCCTGCTGCATGGATGGGTTGGTGGAGTTGATTGTTCCACCTCCTATCAATAATATCCCATATGGGATCAAATTTGAGGCTGTCCCCCTTATAATAAGTTTTTATAGCTTCCTTGGCCCTATCCATGGCCTCATAAAGATACCCCATTGGGGTTTTATCCCCATCTACCAAGCAGAGGACTCTAACCAAGGGCTTTGACACCTACAATATAAAAATGCAAAAAGATTAAAAGTACTAATTTACAATGAAAGACATTAAAAATAAATAAATATTCAATTTGAATTTAAATTCAAAGTTTTGAAGTTACCTTCACAATCTCTGTAGCTCTTTCTACAAATACTTTGTCAAAGATAATGCATGCAACCTTGTCTCCTTCTGGCTTCTTCGCATAAGATGATTTTGTCCATTTTGGGCACACAAACATTTGTTTCAAAGCCCCCAATGCACCGAGAATGCTTTGCAACGTTAAGAAAACCGTTGCAAACCTTGTCACACCGGATCTCACCAACTCTTTCCCTTGGGTGTAATCCCTCATCATGTGAAGAACCCAAGGGTGATTGTAGATAAATTTTGTGATCCTCCTTGCATCCTCTATAATCGGTGTGACCCAATCAAGCTTGCCTATGTCCTCCAAAAGAAGGTCAAGGACATGTGCTGCACAAGGTGTCCAAAAAATTGTGTGGTGTCTCTCTTGGAGGATTCTACCAGCTGCCACATATGCTGCTGCATTGTCAGTAGTTATTTGCACAACATTTTCAATCCCAACCTCCATGCAAACTTGCTCCAATATTTTAGCCAAATTTTCTGCATTTTTCACTATGTTGGAGGCATCCACTGATTTCAAGAACACCACTTCATTCTTGCAAGCTACCAAAAAATTAATGATGGTGCGGTTTTTACCATCCGTCCACCCATCGGAAAGAATAGAGCAGCCATATTTTTTCCATTCATTTCTTTGGTCTTCCACCACTGCCCTTGCCCTATCCCTTGCATTTGTAAGCAACCTACAAGTACAAAGTGAAATTAAGTACAAAAATTTTGTTTGTAAACAAAAAATAGCTTAAATTCATCATAAATTTCTATAAATTAAAGAACATAAATTTATCAAAAACTTAAAACCTAAAAGATTAAATTAACTAACCTCCCACTCAATTCTGTGTGAGAAGGTGCCTTGAAGCCCTTTCCTACAATTGTCAGTGCAGTAACCAAATTATGCCAATAAGGAGAATTTGCCACATTGAAAGGGATGTTGTTGAAATACCAAAAATCGGCACAAGCAATGTATGCATGCTCATGCACCTCCTTATTCCACCCAGTTGCCTCTAAGGAAGTTTGTGATCCAGGTGTGTTTCTAGGCACAAAAAAACTATCTACTGTGCGTGTAGGCGCTAATCCTGGTGCTCTACTGGGAGTAGAAGAAGGGCTCGCAGTGGTGGTGGGTTGCCTTCGGTTACGTGGACCACGAAGAGAGCCCACTATGCCCTGAAGTGCATCATCATCCGACTCAAGGTTGACTGGAGCACCTTGAGAAGAAGCTATGGATGCTTGCATGGCTGCCTTTGCCTTCTCCCTTTGTAATTTTCTTTCTTCTGCGGCTGCATGTATGGCATTCATTTGTCTTTTTATTTCTTCCATGGTTTTAGTACAGGCCTTCGCATCACGATGATTGATGCCTGCAAGATGGTATTTGAGGCGGTTAATGCCTCCATGGTATACGTTTTCGCATTGGATGCAAAAAACTAAGCCAGGGTACGGTCCTAGATAGGCATATTTCCACGCAGGATCTCTAGCTCCTGGAGGACGTTTGCCTACAAATGATGATGATGCAACAAGGCTTGAGGCTGAACCGGATATAGAAGCATCTCTATTTGCCATTATAAATTAACCTGCACATACAAAGAGAAAGCACAAGTTGTTAGTTTTTTAATAGAAAATTAAAAAACAACCTAAATTAGATTTCTACTTGATAGATTAAATTTAAACTAACGTAAAATTCTAAAGTTAAACATTTTGTTCCGAAAAAAATGGATTCAACAAAAAAAAAATTAACTAGGGTTTGGAAAAAATATGAAAACAATGAAGAAATAAAAACATTACTCTAAATTACTAAAAATGCAAACTAATCTAAGGCTTAAACAAAAAAAAATTGGATTGAAATAAGAAGAACGAAGAAAAATGAAAAAAAATGTGAAAAAAATGAAAAAATCAGAAAAAATGCAAACAAAACAATGATGAATCTTGTTTTTATGAATATAAATCTTGTTTGGATCAATACAAATCCATTTATACTACATTCATGATGGTTTTTAAACTTAGATGCTTAAAAAATGAAGAAGAAATTTCAAAAAAAGAAAGAGAAAAAAAACAAAAACCTACCTGGAAATCTGATTTGCCTTTCAAATTCGATTCGAATCCGCCTCAAATCTTGTTTGATCAACGCCAAATTGCTGCAAATAGGTGTAAAATGCTTGGGAGGGGTTTTTTTCTCATTTGGAGCAAGTAGAATGACCAAAAACAAGTGACAAAACACCTTTAAACGCCGTCAAGTTGCGCTTTTTCACGCAGGCGAGTTTTTTTTTTTTTTAAATTTCCTTTGGTTTTTTTTTTTTTTACTCGCGAGTTTTTCAAAAAAACTCAAGTTTTTTTTTGGCGAGTTTTTGCACCAATTACTCGTTGTCTAAAAAAACTCGCGAGTTTTTCAAAACTCGGCGAGTATATGGCGAGTCTTGCAACTATGGTTACAACAATATCTAAAACAGTAATTCTACCTTACTAAGAGACAATCAACTCTTAAACAACCCAACAATAACTTCTTACATAGATTTGTCCTTTATCTAACTTTGGTTCAAGCGGTTCTTCTTCCTAGTAGCTACCAAACAAAGTCTCCAACAACCTTTTGGATTGTTGTGCAACAAGCTCAACTTCCTTAGAGCATAGTGCACCCATTTTGGAACGTTGTTGTTATGGACATCGTGTAGATCTTGTGTACAAAAATACTCAACAAAAATAGTCATCTTGCACAACAGGTTTGTAATGTCCCCTTTTCTAATATATCAAGCAAGGAGTCCAAAAAGCTCATTCCTTAATTATTCCTCATGGGCAAAAAGTAAAAGTTAGAAAATAATCTAATAATAATGTTTTAAGTTAAGTCCTTAAGGTACATAAAGGGGGACAACTTAAATGTTACTATAGAATAGTGACTTTTATAACTCAGATATATTCTAATATTAAAAGTGAGGAGTTATTATTTAATTTAGCCAGGAATATGAAAAGGCTGAAGGAGGAATTAAAAAGTTATTTTTTTTGGAGGGAAAATAAAGAAATATGAAAAGGCATTTTTTTGGAGGGAAAAGAGAGGAGCCAAGGAGTCTATATAAGCAAGGCAAAGGATCAAAGGAAGGCATGTTTATTATTATTCAGTTTCTTCATATTGTTTGAGCCTTGTGTTCAACATGCAATCCAAGAATGAAAATTCTTGTGATTGAGGAGATCGGACGATGAAAACCCTTTGGGTTTCTAGTAGAGCTTGGGGACGAAAACCTCCGGGTTCTTGGGGCAATCTCATCTAGGGGCTGCATTGGAGCTTCATTTGCAGACATTTGGAATTTCAATTAGGGATATTAGCACCAATTATTCCAGCAGAGATCACTGCAAATTTCTAGGTAAAAACAGCCATTGAAGAGGATTAAAGTCTGTCATACATTGAGGTTAGGGTTTGCTGTTATTTTGTTCTGATTTCAGTAGTTTGAGCTGCCATTTATATTGTTGGCCATATTTTGGCATGTAATGAATGAACATTTCTGAATATTATAGTTGATTTGAAGAATAAATATATTGGCTGTAATCCTGGGCAGATTTCAACAATAAAGCAATAAGGGTTTTAGATTGATATTTTCTCTATGTGCAAATCATTACAAGTACTAGGTTTGATATTGGCTATAATCCCTTTGTGCAAAATATTATAATATTGTGCTAGGGTTTGGTGTATGTTATCATATCATTGCAGAAATTAAAAAAAATTAGAATGGATATTACAGGTTTGTTGCCTTGCACAACAATTTTGTCTTGCCTAGCAAAATTGCTAGCTTGCGCAGCAAGGCTCTCGGCCTCTTGTGTGGCAAGTTTTATTAGTTTGCACAACAAAGCATTGGCTTGCACAACAAAACAAACCGTCATAATTGAATGTGTGTCTTGCACAACCACTCCAAAACCTTCGGAAACACATAAAAAACAATTGTGTAACATGTCTTAACCAAACCAATCGCAGATGATTAGTTCCTTCTACCTTTTCCTACTTAAAAAGCAATCAATTTCTCTATAATAATCCTAATATAAAACATAAATCACTTCATAGGTATAAAAGCTGGAAATGAGTTTATCAAGAGGGTTTTTATGATACAAAAGCATGTTTTAGGGATATAAAACAGGTGCACAATAGTATACATTTTTGGGGCTCTTCATCATCTCCTAGCTAAAGGTATTGCACGTCCTCATGCAATCTCAATCGCTTTATCTTGCATGGCATCATGTCTTAGAAGTAAATTAGGGTTTAGTGTGAGGATCCCTTGGCACCATGTGATACCCCAGTTCTATGCAATCTCTGTCCACTTTTGTATTTCTGCCTTGAGTTCCACAAGAACCTTGTTAGTGCATTCTTGAATAGGATACAATAGCAATGGATGGTGAAATTTGAGTCCTATCTATTCATGCCCTTGTTCTTTGAGCATCCTTATACGATTCCATTCTTCCCATTGCAGCTACATTCATTTATTTATTTTGGAAGAAAATAGCCCCTTGTTCCTTGATGTTGTAGGAAGTTCATTCCAGCTTATTGACAAACTTGTAAATGCCTCCCGTATACAAAATGATGGTACACGGCACATCATCATTTCCAATAAATCTGTATGATTTACTTCTCCACCTTCATTTGTGATGATATGTGCCACAAAGATACTTTTCTAATTTTCATCATTGTTATGAAAATATCCCTCTAGCTAAAAGTTGATGTTTGTCCTTGGATGTCATCAGCCTCTTTATGTTTAGTTTTTAAACTCTATTGGAGGCTGATTTGGGAAAAATGAGGCATATACTGGTGGAAAGGGGATGAAGTGGTTAAAGGTCTATACTAAAATAATATAGAAAACATCATGACATTTTAAGAGAAAAAGATAAAATCGCCTAATATACCTGAATTGGTTTTGCCAATCAAAATTGCTTGAGAAATGGATCACTACTACCTTGGAATGTGCAGAACAAGAGCAACCTGAGTTGATTGAAAATCATTTGTTGAAAAGATGGGGAAATGTGCTTACATAGCCACCGTCGGCATAACAACTGTAGCATAAACATTTTTGGAGACAAAGAAATTTTATTGATATATATATATATATAATTTTTTTTGATCTGCTATAAACTGGCTTTCAGACCTTTTTTTTGGTTGTTGGCTTTTTTTGATTTATGCTCAGTAACTATGTATTTGAAGAAGGCAGAATAATACCTTGAATTAACTTGATGTCCATCTAGGTTTGTAATAATTTAGTGAACTCCTTATTTGACAATTGTTTATGATACAATTTTAGGCAATGACCTTTTACCATCATTGAAATTCTGACATATTCAACTGTATGCATCTTGACTGCCTCATTATCAAAAATGACTTCAATTTCACAGGGTCCTAGCCACTTCGTTAGGAGCATACCCTTGAAATCTTTATACCACAAATCATACAATAGGGCCCAAGCACCTGACTTGAATTGTTTATCCTTGATAAAAGGGTCATGCCATACTATTCTTTGCTTTTGAATAACCTCTGTGTGAAGAAGAGCTTGCTTAGAGATCTTGTCTAAGTCATTCATTTGCTTAATACATTGTTTTTGAGCCTCAAACAAATCCATGCCTAGCTCTAGTACTGTTAGTAGTGTTTGCACTTTGTACCATACATAAGCTCATATATTGTGAAGCAATGCTACTTTCTGTAACTAATGTACCCAATCTTTTTGATGCAATGCTACTTTCTTTGTTAAAATGTTTTCAACAGGTGCTCCTTGTTCTTTGGACTGTATTTTGGATAGAAAATTTGCAACAACATTCTCTTGACCAGGTTTATGAAGGATGGCTATATTAAATTCTTGCAATAAAAGCAACCAACAAATTATCTTACCATTTAAAACAAGGTCTTTGTTGAGTTTCTTGTAGTTTGGACACGTGCCAAGTGTCATCCTTACGTACCATCACCATTGGAGAGGATTAAGCACTCTAACTATGATGGATAATACCTGCTTCAAACATCTCCTGTACCATTTTCTCAATTTCACTTTTTTGCACATACGAGTACTGTAATGCCCCCGCCTGAAAATAAGAAATAGAATTGAATTTACCAGTTGGTTGCCCAGTCAAGAGCAGATCACAGAAGCCCAAAACAAAACATGAATTAACCTAGTCGCACATTAAGACATAAAGGAGATCGCTAAGTCAAGGGTCATTTAAAAAGCGCTTAGGAGGAAATTGCAAGATAGGAGATATTTAAGGAAGTGCTCATTGAGAGTGACTAGTAAACACAAACTAAAGTTAAGTTATGAATGGTCAACAAACATATGTAGGGTTGTGTCTCTTGAAAGGATAAGGTATAAAAGGAAGATCATTCAAGGAAGAGGAACCATCATTTGTGAAGAAATATTATGTAATATTCCATGTGAATTATTCAGCCCAAGAGGACGAAGCCCCTCAAAGGTTCTGTTGTGACCAAATCACACATCGCCCCATTGCAAATGGGGACCCCCTTTTTTTGAATTCTAATGCTTTGCATGAAGTTTTGATGATGTCTTAGAACTATTTCATGATGAAGTCAGTGGTGTTTGAGTCTTAGAGCCCCTTGATGACCTAATCCTGATGTTTGAGACCCTGAAAATGACTAAGTCTGGTATCCTGATCCTAAAGATCCTGAAAATTGGCTAAGTCTGAAATCTGGTGGATCCTCAAAAAATCTAGAATCTGCATGTTAAATCTGGTGGATCTGAGACCTATCTCAAACATCCTGAAAGGTATATTGAAAAATATTTAAAGTATAAACTATTTTTTCAATATACCTTGCCTCGGGCATTGTCAGTTCTAGGCGCGAAATTGCTCCAGGGTCACCTCAAAACTCCGCCTAGAACTTAGGGCGCCTTTCATCATCTAGACAACCTCAAGATTGCGCCTTGGGCAAGGAAGGCTTCAAATCAAAGCGCCTTGATTGAAATTGATGTTGCGAAGCTTGAAACATTGCAAATTTGACAAGGAAGAGGCATTTAGGTCTAGGCGCCCATTGCATGTTCAGAGGATCATAAGAATTGCGCCTTAGGTTGAAGTAGATGACTTTAGGCGCCATTTAGTGTTGCTTTTGCCATTTAGGCGCCTTGGCAATAGTGTGGATGAACAAACTCCAAGTTGCGCCTAAGGATGATCCAGCCTCCCAAGGGTGTAAACAACTCCAAATAAGCAAGCAAGTGCTAGGCGCCCTTCATGCATTGGACTACCTCATTTTGGCGCCTTAGCATGAAAGAGCAAGAGATGTTCAAACTAACTTCAAGTTGCGCCTTAGGAAGAAAGAGTATGAAATCTTGATGTATGTCTGAGATCCTGAAAATGACTAAGTCTGATAGCCTGATATCCTGAAACATTGAAAAATTGACTAAGTTTGAAATCTGGTGGATCCTCCAAATTCTATAATCTGCATGTTAAATCTGGTGGATCTGAGACCTATCTCAAACATCCTGAAAGGTATATTGAAAAATATTTAAAGTATAATTATACTTAAATATATTTTTCAATATACCTTACTCACTTGGACTTCCAAATTTAGGCTTGAATTCACTCAAAGAAGCTTAGGAGCATTCTCTCATTTGCAGATACCTGAATTGGCGCCTTAGCTTGAAGACTTCAATGTGCGCCCAGAGGAAAATCACCTTCCAATCACTCCAAAAGGTGGCGCCTTGATTGAAATTCGTATGAAAGGCCTTAAACAACAAAGAATTTGCCAAAGAAGTGGTTAAGGACATTAGGCGCCTTTTGTATGTTCAGACGACTGTTAAAATTGCGCCCAAGAATGAAGGAATGAGTTTTAGGCGCCTTGATGAGAGGTAAGGTTTAAACTATGATTGATGGCGCCTTGAAGTCATGTGTTTTGGCGCCTTTAAGGAGGGAGGTTATTTTGACTTCCAAAGTTGATCCAATATGATAAACTAATCCCAATAAGATTAGGCGCCCTTTACCTGCAAAGTAGTCTTGTTTTGGCGCCTGGGTTGAAGACTTGTACAACCTCCAGTTTGCGCTCATCAATCATTTCTAATGACTCCTCAATGAGCGCCTAAAGGGAGTAGGGTCTTTGGAGTCATTTATATGTCAAAGTAAGCCAAGGAATCTAGAAGCCCTTCAAGTAAAGTCACATTAAACATAGGCGCCTAGGAATGATTCATATAAAACAACATCTTTGGCCATGCTCCTTGATGAATATGACATTTTGAAGATCTTTCCCCTTGCTAGAATTCATTGGAGTATCATAACTTAAGCCATGAAGACATTAGGCGCCATTTTGCACCCAAGAAATCTAGGCGCCCTTTATGAAATTTCTTACCAACTATGAGCGCCTAGAAGGCAAGATGAGTGAAAGTGAAGTATTGGAAATTTTGACTTACATTGGCGCCTTGGAAGAAACTACATGAAATGACTTCATTGAATGGGCGCTCATAGAGAAAGGGTTACTTTAAAGAGCATTTGATCATTCAAAGCCCAAAAAATGACAAGGATAAAGCTTGAAAGACTAGGCGCCCATTCATACCTCTGCCACCTCAATTGGCGCCTAAGGGAGAAAATTGTATTGAAAATACCTTTTGAATGAACCTCATAAGAGGGATTAACTTCTTTAGACCCTTGCAATTGTTAGAAATCATTTTAAGTGATAAATGTGGGACTAAATGATGTTAGGCGCCCTTTGTTCCTCTTTTTACCTATATAAGCGCCTAAGTTTGAAGTGGCATTATTACATGTTTAAAGTTGTTTTTATCTTATGAAGTCATTGATATATCGTTTACCTTGTCTTGTAGGATCATCAATAATGCTAAGGAGTTATCCAAGGAATCACCTTCAAGCGAGGAGTAAGGAGCATCATGCTAACCGCCTTTGAAGACCATCAAGTTGCATCATTGAAGGAAGGGGTGTTGGTGAAGCCAAGAAGTCATCAAGGACAAGTATCTGGGTAATCTTCAAGTTGCAGAGGAAACACCTTTCCAAAAGATCACATCAAGTTCAAGTATACTTCATCAATGGCATCATGTTCGAAGACTTTCATCCATCCAAGCTTCATGTCAAGTTCTACAAGCTTCAAGTCAAATTCTTACAATCTTCAAAGTCTCCTTGAGAGGTCATCTATTTCACATCCAAGGAAGGTGTTATCATCTACACTCCAAGAGGGTCACTTCAAAGGCCATCATGAAGGATCACTTCATCAACTTCTACATCAAGCAAAGACACTTCATCTATTCAATTTCAAGTTTCATTCAACCTTCAAGTCCAAGAGAGATCTCTACTTCAAGTCATCATCATCTACTCTTACATGAAGATAGCAACATCATCATCTACTCTATTACTTACTCCTCAAGAAGGAGCATCATCAAAGAAGATCATCAATATCAACTTACCTACAAGAAGAAGAAAGAATCATGAAGTTATTCAAGTGAAGCAACAAGTATCATACATTCAGTCTACAAGAAGAATGAACAAGGCAAGATCTACAAGATGTATTCCTAAGCATACAAGTTCAAGCAATCACATTGAATACATCACCACATTAATGATACAATTTTCAAAGTATGCTGAAGTGGCATCTATGTGGCGAGTACACATCATTTTAAATGCATTTAATGTATCATTCAATGAAAGAAGCTAAAGGGATTCCTATGTGAGATACGTTTTAAATGATTTCGCCTTACCTTTTCACATTGGAAAACGTGCCTTCATTGCCTCTCTTTTTTGCTAAAAATAGCAAGTTGTTGTAACTACCACTGAGGTGGCGCGATCTAGGCCCTTGGCTATCAAATTGATCTAAGCCATTCATTGTAATCCTGGACCTCTATATAAA